>CM058235.1:55934526-57233052 GCA_030180135.1 Orychophragmus violaceus
TGTCAACAAGCACACGGAAGATCTCGCAATCTCCGATCAGGACCTCGACCACCAGGGGATCGTTATGCGGTATGTCTACTCCAATTGCGTCAGCTTCGGTGAATGATAGCGGTATACCTTCCTCGATCGGGAACGGATTACGCTTGGTTATTGTTGCTTTTCGACCATATTTTCTTATGGATCGCACGGAATCCGAGCACAGTTGTAGTGCGCCTATTATCATGTTGATTCTTCGACGAGGCTGCTAGGCATCATGTCCTTCATTGTCCTGGTCCCGAGGACGCCTGTTGGGCTCTATTTCTTGAGGTTGTTCTTCCAGTTCCTTCTGGGGAGCTTCTTCTTGGTTTTCTTGTCCGTTATTGCCATTTTTGGGTCGTTAGTCACCTCGCTCGGCGTTGACTATTTTTTCTTTTCGATACTGATCCAGCAAGTACTCGGCCAAGTTCCAACATGATGCTGTGTCGTGAGAGTGTTTCTTGTGATATTCACTGTATGGTCATCGTCGCTTCCACCGAGCGTGGTTGGTTCCTAACGAATTTGTTCCATCCCTGGTAAGCGTTTGCGATGGCGAAGGTTTTGCTGCTGCTGTCTTGGGAATCGATTTTTGACTTTCCTTTGCCGCAAAGACTTTTTTGGTTGACCCGGACTGCTTCTTCGATAATATTGCATCCTCTTCTTCTAGTTCGATGAACACCGCTGCTATGTGTAACACATCTTCCAGAGACGCGAGTTTGTTGAGTCATAGGTCTATTCTGAAAGCTGAACGATGGAGTAATCCCTTCCGAAGTGCTCCTCTAGCTGCATTGTCATCCACGTTTATTTTGGACACGAATTCCTTAAATCGATCGATAAAGTCTTTCAGAGGCTCGTCTTGTCTCTGTTTGATAAAGTATTTCAGAATTCCTTAAATCGATCGATCCTGTTTTGGGTCACGAGAACCAGGTAAGAGATATCCCCCTGAGGTTTTCCACGAAGTGTTGACAGTATCCGGGGTCCTTTTCCTCGTCGGTGAATCGGTTACGACTCATCGCTATCATGAAGGCGATCATGAACTGGCTGGGATCGGTTTTTCCTTCGTAGAAAGGGAACTTGACCTTCTCGATATGCGGGATCCTTGCATTCATGATCCGTTATGTGAATGCGTTTGTTGTGCTTATTTCAAAACGTGGCCGAGCTCAGGAGTCAAACTGGCTACTCGATGTACTTTGGAGCTCAGTTCCTGAATTTTTCTCAGTATAGCCCCAAGCTGGTCAACAGGTACCTGTGTCGAGTAAGTTGGGGTTGATGCGCTTCCAATTGGGTTGATTGTCGATCCCACGGTCCTTCGAGGTGCTTTGGGAAAAAGATGCCGGCTAATAGGTGGTGCTCTGTCCGGGGTCCGCTCCACTATAGGTGTGCCTTGGCATCTTTGCAGACTTTCTTGGAGCAAGTTCTGCTGGTCAGCGATCGCGGTAATGCGTTTGTTTGCAGTTTTATCCAGGTTCTCGGCTCAGCTTAGCAGCGTGCAAAGCAGCTCCGTTGTGGTCCGGTTTTCGATCCTGCTGGTAGGTATCATGGTGTTCATGTGCACCAACCTTGGTGGTGGCTCTATGTCGCTCGTTGTTTGCACCGGCTTCACCGTAGGTACGTCCGGGGCCCTTGAATTTATTAATAGTGGTGCGTCATCTTATGGCCCTGAGTTTGATGTGTTGCGTGCTCCGTCGCCTAGCTGGGATGGGTTAGGTTGGCTCCCTTCTCCTCCCGTTGCGGCGTTGGTGACCTCGCCTGCACTGTTCATTCCTCATGTCTCTTGTGCCGAAGGTGGTGATTCGTTCATTGCTAGTCTCTCCTTTGGTTAATCAAAATATCCAAAGCTCCCACAGACGGCGCCCATTGTTGATTCATAAAATCAAACTATAAACAATTTGTTAAATCGATTAGTAAACCAGGGACTTGGATATGAGATTAAACAAGAATTAGAAAGCAAGAACAGGTTAGACCGGAAAATCTAGTCTGATTATGAAAGCGAGCCGGAACCGATCGGTGATCGCTAGCTCTTAGGGTTTTTGAGTACAAAGTATTAGTGTTTCGACTTAGTCTTTCTCCCGTAGGGGAAGGATATTTATATCAGAGGATCTAGGGTTTTTGCCATAGATTCTCTCTGATATTCTTTACATAATTTGAGTAATAATAAAGGAAGTATTCCCTAAAAGAGATTCTTCCTTATCTTTTTCAAGATAAATGTTAACTTAAAATTTATTTCCTTTTTTATGCAGGTCGGACGAAGTCGCCGAGCTACCCATTGTTGTCGGGCTACCTCATCAATGTTCGGCTTTGCCACGTCGGGCTTCTGTTATGCTTTCTGGGCCGAGTTCCTCATGTACTCCCTTTGTTATCGGGCCGGGCCTTAGAGGGGTGCTAATCCCACCTCTAACAACAGCCAATCATCTAACTCAAGTCACCGCAGAAGGAGAAGATGTGATCAGGAAGAAAGAACTCCATCCAAGGATCCTTTAGCAAGCTTAAAACTTAAAATTCCGACCTTCCTAGGAACTAGTGATCCTGATTAGTGTTCAACTGCAGAGAATACATAGAAGAAAGCAAGGTCAAGGTTGCACAAACTGAATTCAAAGAGTATGCTCTGAGTTGGTGGGGTCAACTGGTCACTGCTACGAGACGTGCAGGAGACTATTGTTGGGAATGTCCTGAAATCTACCGTACTATCTCTAGAAAGTATGATAAGTGTCGAGATCAGACATAAGTCATAAGTACTGGGTGATCATGATGGCTTGCTAGAGTCCGCTCTTGATCTATAAGTTTAAGACTTATTACCAGTATTGTATGATCCCTAAGGGTCACACACCATAGCTAACGGGAAAGTTAAAATGGAATTAATACGGTAAGATGCAAGGCATTTACTGTATTTGTACAGAGAGACTTGGGCCATTAGTTAATTACTTGGGCCCATATCGAGATACAGGACTTGTGTCGATCGACACAGGTATATGTGTCGGTCGACACAATAGCGAAACCGAAACATCAGTTTAGGTTTTTGACGAGTCGAGATAAATAAGAAGTGAGTCTTATTATTTCGAGGGGTGTCTGCGAATCTGAAAACTGGCCGTCCTGTTTCTCTCTGTTTCCTCCAACTTTGGTCTAGCAGCCGTCCCGTGCTTGTAAGAGTGTGGATACACGAGGAGGAGCCGATTCTAATCAGCTCTAATCTGATCTCGACATTACAATCATTCCGCTGCAAAAGGTAATGTCCAGGTTTGTTTTATGATTCAGTTACAAGAACCTAGATCTGTTTAAGATTATGTGTTAGGTGGCAATCTGTTAATTGAACCATGAACACACGATAATCCAACAGTGGTATCAGAGCCCAGGTTTCAGGTTTCTTGTAAATTTGGATCATTCTTAGGTTGTTTTACTGATTAGAATCGAATTTGAATGTTGAAATTTGATTAAGAATCTAAAAAAAAAAACTAAATGAAATCGCATTAATCCGATTAAAAGCCATCGGTGTGCGATTTGGACACTTGTGTCGATCGACGAGGGGGCGATATCGGTCGATATGCATATCGGATCGATTGTGTCGCTGACCCGAAGACCCGATCACAACGAGCTGTTGTTTGCCAGTATCGATCGATGAGGGAGCGTGATATCGATCGACATAAGTCGGATCGATTGTCTTCTCGCTGTCCCGATGACCCGATCGATAAGTGCTGATACACGCGAGTATCGATCGACGCAGGAGCGTTGTATCGATCGATACATGTGCGTGGTGTACAATCCGCGAAATGCCAATCGGTTCAACCGAGCTTCGCGGTTGGTACTTTCCAACCCACAAACAAAGGATCAATCAAACCGATTGTGATTCATTGTTTGCTTTAGCCAATCCCGCAAGTTAGGTCAAAATCAGCTAAAATTGATTGGTTAAACCAATTGATTTCTTCCTGATTTTGGATTTAACCGAACCGATCAATTTATTGGTAGTTCAAGCGGTTAACCCGAATCGCGGTTTGCTGGAAATTATTTAATACATGGTATTATTTATTTTCTGGTTAAACCGGATTGAAATTCAAAATTGAATTTTAACCTAAACCGAAGGCTGGTCTAAGTTTGATTTGGTTGGACCAAATAATTTAGAGCTGGTCTGGTTTAGTAAATAACCGATGGTTTTGATAGTTAATTTGGTCTTGGACCAGAATTAATAAACCGGATCGGTTATGTCAAATTATTGGGCCAGCTGGAATTCCATGGTCTTGGGCCAAGAATTGGGCCTATAATTTGTGACCCAACCTAAAATATTTATAAAATATTAAATTAGAAATTTCTATTTTTAGTAAGTTACTAAATTTAGAAAGTTTCTAAATTAAGAAAGTTTCCCAAAATAGTAATATTCTATTTTTGGAAATAAAACTTGAAAATCCTCAAAACAATATCAAGCTTGGATGTCTTGCCCAATCTTGTCAGCTACTTAACGCTTACTTGATTACAGATATGGCTTACAGTGTGAGGTGTCTGTTTTCGCGTAAGTAAAGTAGTATATAGTCACTAATTTCATTGGGAGTCCCAGATTTTAGTGATTATTTGGCTGAAAGAGATTGGTTTCCTTGACTGAGCCATCGGGAGTCCCGGGCCTTGAGACATCTGGTGAATTTGGGCCTCGGGCCCAATTCACAACCGAGAGTTATTGGTTATAACTAGCTGTGTGTATGCTTACCAAGTAAAGCTAATTCTGGGTGACGGCCAGTGGCCCACTTTGGAATTAGCTGAACATGGGTCTCGGAATCATTGTATTCATATGAGGTTAAACAAAGAAATTTTGAATGCAATGCGAGTTTTCTTATAAGTTGTTAAGATTACTCTTTTGTGAACTTAATAACTAAAACTCTATTTATCTCTAAATTTCAGCTATAACAAGCACAAACAATCAAAACACTTTCTCGATCCGGTATGTCCTTGAGATGGACAAACTGAACGGATCAAATTTCTTGACTTGGTCGCGGAACCTGAGACTAGATCTCAGGCATGAGAGAAAGGACTATGTCCTTGAGAAAGCTCTCCCCGAGAGGATCGGATCCAAAGCCAGTCATGCAGTATATAATGCTTGGAATAAGCATTATAATGATGCGGTAGATGTGCGTGGTCTGATATTGGCTACCATGGACTCAGAGTTGCGGAAGCAATATAAGAACATGGAGTCGCCAATAGAGATGATCAGCAGCCTGAAATTGAAATTTCAGGAGCAGGTTAGAGTGGAGAGATACCAGTTGGTTAAATCTCTCACTAGCTGCAAGCTACCAATGGATCATCCAGTGAGTCCTCATATCAGTAAAATGATGGGTTACGTTGATAACCTGAGGAAACTGGATTATCCAGTTAGCCAAGAATTGGCAACTGATATCATTCTGCAGTCACTGCCGTCAAGCTATGATAAGTTCGTAAGGGACTATATCAAGAAAGGCTTAACGAAGACGTTGACTGAACTGCATGATATGCTCAAGACAGTTGAGCCAAACGTGAAGAGTACCCTGTACAATCTCATGAAGGAGAAGGGTAGGTTTACTAAACCTAATGCTGACAAGGGTGAAGACAAAGTTGTCCAGATTTTGAATCATGGCAAGCGTGTGTCTTCTGAGCCCGAGTCAGATACCTCTTACGTTGGTAAGTGCTGCTACTGTAAAGAGACTGGGCATTGGAAGAGAGATTGCATTAAATTCATGGAAGATTATGAGGAGTTGAAGTTGATGTATGAAACTACTTCCTCAGGTATTCATGTTATTACTTCAAGTTATACCTTATAGGTATTGGATACTGGTTGTGGCACTGATATTTGTTATAATATGCAGAGCCTGAGAAACAGTAGAACGTTGAAGGAAGGGCAAGTGGAACTGCGTGTCTGGAAGGAGCTTGGGATGCTGCCTCAGCCGTAGGGTTTTCACTTGTAGATGCCTTTGAGGCTTGGTTTTATTAAGTAATTGCTACAATGTACATGCTTTAAGCAGAGTTGTTTTTTCATTTTCTTTTGAAGAATTTGAATGTTTTCATTTTGATAAAGACAAGTTTTGTTCTTTTGATCTTAATGAAATATTAATTGTAGCACCCTATTCAAGGAATGGGTTTTATGTCTTAAACCAAAGAGTGCCTAAATATAACATAAATACCGAATTGGTTTAAATCTGATGAATTAAACCTGATTTTTCTTGGCATAAATGTTTTGGTCACATAGAGTAAGTCAGATTCAGAAACCCCATAGTTATGGACTTTTGGGCTCATTTGAATGGATATCTTATGAGACTTGAATTCTGCTTACTGGACCAAAAGACATAGGGCCCATCTTAGCCGAGCTAAGAAAGGCCCAAGGGCTTATTGGAGATTGAACATACTCATGTATGTGGTCCGATGAGCAGTAATGCCAGAGAAAATTTCCTATACCTCATTGTCTCTACTGATTACTTCAGTGAGTGTGACTGTGTTCATTTGATGAGACACAAGTCGGAATTCTTTGACATGGTCGAAAGAGTTCCAGAATGAAGTATAGATCTGAGTGACAGAAGTATTAAGACTCTGGATTAGATCACGAGTGAGAATACTTAAGTCATTGATTGTGTGATCATCTGAATGAGTGTGAAGTCGTTTCACAGCTCATTTCTCCTGAAAACCTAGAGGTGTTTCTGTGAGAATGAATCAGATCTTATTAGAAATGATTAAAGATGAGTCACACGAATCTTCCATGATATTCTCTAAGAATAACGCTCTAGAAATATCTAAGTTTACGCTGAAATAGTTCCACCAATATCAGTTGAAAGACACCACGTAAATGTGGATTGGAATCGATCCAAATTCGTCTTTACTGAGTATTTGTAATTGTGCTACTTCGCTGGTTGTCCTAGGGAAACCAAGGCTTGTTACTTTTACGTCCATTCTGTTTTCTAAGAAGGGAAGTAACTTTCCAAGAAGAACAGTGGGAGTAAAAGTATAACTCGAAGAAATTCGAGAAATACAGGATGCTGCTCAACCTGTTGAGGGAGAGATTTACAGATTTCTGTAGAATCTGCACCTGTAAAGCCTGAAGTTCACAGATCTGAATGAATCAGTTACTAATCCGAGAGTGATTTCTCATCATTAGTTGAATCTGATGATCATTGAAAGTCGCATGATCTTATGATCATTGAAAGCGACGAACATGCGAAATTCAAAGAAGCGAAAGTCAGCCCGGACTCCATAAAATTACACTATGTGTAAGTTAGCTTCATTGATCCATTCATGGATGGAAGCAAACATATCGGAGTTGGAATCTTCGTTCTGTTGAAGTAGTCAAGGTTTTGACTCGAACAGGAACGAAGCGGAACTGTGCGTTTACTAAAAGATAAGTGGGAGCAATATTGCAATTCTCATAGTGTATGTCGATGACATACTGATTCTCGAATATAACGTCCCAATGCTGCAGTCGGTAAAGGACTGGATTGGGAGTTGGTTTTATGAATGATATGAATAAAGCCACGAAGTTCTTGGATTTTGGATCTAAAGATAGAGATCCAAAAGAGCTGGTAGGACAAAGTCAGGATTCTTAAATTGACAAAGTCCTACACGTAATCAGCAATCCAAGAAGGGTTTTATGCCAATGTCACATGGCAATTCATTAAGCGAGATATAGTGTCCTGCGATATCTGCTGAGCTTGAATGCATGGATAGGATTCCATATGCGACGGCAATTGGATCTGTCATGTATGCCATGACACGTACTTGTTTTGATGTTGCTTTAAAGTTAAGCAAGACAAGTAAAGACCAGTCAAATCCAGCAAAGAATCACTGGATTGCCGTAAAGAATATTCTGAAGTATTTGAGGAATACTTAGGATAAGTTCTTGATTTACGGAGAAAGTGAGGTGCTACAAGTCGATAGAGTCTGAAAGGAAAGTTTCCAATAGACAAAGATACTTCCTGGTCACAGTCCGGCTATATCTTGTGTCTATCTGGCGGTGCAAGGCACTGTAGCTGACTCCATGACTTAAGCTGAACATTTCGCAGCTTGAGAAGCGGCGAAAGAGGTTGTTTGGAAAGTAGAGTTCATCACTGAACTAGATTTGATTCCCAGCGTAGTTAAGACTAGCTGCACATCAAAGGTCCAAACACCTTGAGGATAGGTATAACCTATTCCGCGAGATAAATGACAGAGGTGTTAAGTAGATAAGCAAGTTTCATCGAATGAGAATGTTGTTAATCTATTAACAAAGCCACTCCTTATGCCTAAGCACGAGTCGCGGACTGTAGCTGTAGGATGAGTGAAATTAAGATGTAGTCTCAATTTCAGTGGGAGTTTGTAAAAGGCTTTACTTAGTTATTTTGAATGGTTCATGAAAACATAGTATTTTATGTTTGTGAAATCTAATGATTTCTGGATTATTTTAACTGTGATATAAATAATCGTTCCAAAATGATTCATGTCATTATATATGGGCCATCGAAGTACATGAGTAGACTTGATCCTGAAACCCCATATTTAACGAAGTGACATAAATCATAGTGTCCATAGTCGAAGGTTGTTGAAGTTGGAACACCGACAACCTGTTGAGACTAGATTGTGTTGAGACTTATGACCAAGTTTCGAGGGGTCATAGATGCGCGGCATCAAAGTCGACACATAGGTATATGTAGGGGAGCATATGACCGGACATGGCCCGCTAATGAGAACTCTGCAAGATATTAATATCTGTGTCATAAGAAGTTCTCATATACGACTATAGAGTATAGTCCTTAGACCTGAGTTCGCATGCATGTGGCTGCACATGGAGTAATGCGCTTTGATCATTGTCTAACGCTGTTTCGTAACTGGGAGCTATACGGACCTTGGTTGGGTGTATTATGAATTGTGTAGTTCATAGTGATGGAACAAGACGGGATTTGTCCCTGCCGTTTAACGGAGGTAATATCTCTAGGCCAATCGGAGACTTGATAGCTGGTAAGAGAGTGGCCACTCCCAAACGGACTTGCCCAAGTCGTTTGCATTGTCAGTATCAAATCTGGTCCGATGAACATGGTCTGGCTATATAAGGATGACACGCATCTTGCCTTATGCCAGATCGAGATATTGAGACAAAAGGATTAGGGAATGTAGGATTCCAGTACAATCGGAAGATTGTTGGGAATGTCCTTTGTAGAATTCCAGTACAAGTGGGAGATTGTTGGGAATGTCCTGAAATCTACCGTACTATCTCTAGAAAGTATGATAAGTGTCGAGATCAGACATAAGTCATAAGTACTGGGTGATCATGATGGCTTGCTAGAGTCCGCTCTTGATCTATAAGTTTAAGACTTATTACCAGTATTGTATGATCCCTAAGGGTCACACACCATAGCTAACGGGAAAGTTAAAATGGAATTAATACGGTAAGATGCAAGGCATTTACTGTATTTGTACAGAGAGACTTGGGCCATTAGTTAATTACTTGGGCCCATATCGAGATACAGGACTTGTGTCGATCAACACAGGTATATGTGTCGGTCGACACAATAGCGAAACCGAAACATCAGTTTAGGTTTTTGACGAGTCGAGATAAATAAGAAGTGAGTCTTATTATTTCGAGGGGTGTCTGCGAATCTGAAAACTGGCCGTCCTGTTTCTCTCTGTTTCCTCCAACTTTGGTCTAGCAGCCGTCCCGTGCTTGTAAGAGTGTGGATACACGAGGAGGAGCCGATTCTAATCAGCTCTAATCTGATCTCGACATTACAATCATTCCGCTGCAAAAGGTAATGTCCAGGTTTGTTTTATGATTCAGTTACAAGAACCTAGATCTGTTTAAGATTATGTGTTAGGTGGCAATCTGTTAATTGAACCATGAACACACGATAATCCAACAACTATACAGTGGATACTTGGACCCAGATGAAGAAAATTATAAGGAAGAGGTTCGTTCCTAACCACTACCACAGAAAGCTGGGCTACAAACTGAAAAATTGTACCCAAGGGAGCAAAACTGTAGAAGAGTATTACAAGGAGCTTGAAACCTTATTGCTCAAAGCTGATATTCAAGAGGATACTGAGGCTACAATGTCCAGATTCATGGGAGGCCTCAACAGAGACATCCTGGACAGGCTGGAGACTCAACATTATGTGGAGTTAGAGGAGTTGTTTAACAAGGCAGTCATATTTGAGAAGCAACACAAAAGGAAGAGTTCTAGGCCGTGTTATGTATCTGGAAAGCCTAACTATCATAAGGAAGAGAATTCTGGATTCAGCAGAGACTACAAGCCTTTTCCAAAGGTTAAAAGCAAGGATCATGATCCAAAAGGAAAGGCTAAGGTGACTTCTACAAGGACCAGGGAGATGAGGTGCTTTAATTGCCACGATTTTGGTCATTACTTCAATGAATGCACCAACAAAATAATCATGATTCAGATAGAATGGTGAGGTTGAATCAGAAGAAGAGCAATCCGAATCAGAACCATTAGAAGTAGGAATGGAAATGGCAGCCAAAGGAGAGCTACTGGTCACTAAAAGATCTTTGAATGTGCAAGCCAAGACTGGAGGAAATGAACAAAGAGAGAACTTGTTATACACTCGGTGCATTGTTCAAGAAAGAGTATTCAGCCTCATCATTGATTGAGGCAGTTACACCAATGTAGCCGGTGAATCAATGGTTAAGAATCTTGGGTTACAAGTGTTGAAGCTTCCTAGCCTTACAAACTTCAATGGCTGAATGATGAAGGAGAACCTGAAGTAAACAACCAAGTGTTGGTTCCATTATCTATCGGAAAATTTGAAGATGAGGTTATGTGTGATGTGCTACCAATGGATGCAAGTCATATACTACTTGGGAGACCATGGCAATCTGATAGGAAAGTGACTCATGATCGTTACACCAATCGCCATTCCTTTAAGTTCAAGGGAAGAAAGACAGTTTTGGTACCTATAACTCCTTGTGAAGTGCATCAAGATTAGATAAGCATGAAGAAAGGCAAAGCTCAGTCATCCAAAGCTCAATCACCCCTGCCACCAAAGAAACAAACAACCTCATGCTTCAGAAACCAAAGGGAAGTTAGACTACCACTTTATTTCTTGTTTTTAAAGGTTGTTATATGAACTTAACGGCCCCAAAGCAGGATGTGCTTAGCGAGATTGAAGTACTTTTGCAGGAGTTCCAGGATGTATTCCTTGAGAAAAATCCAAAAGGCTTACCTCCCATTAGAGGCATTGAGCATCAAATAGACTTCATCCCAGGAGCTTCCTTGCCAAATAGACCTCCATACAAAACCAATCCAAGGAAAACCAATGAACTAGAGAAGAAAGTCACGGAGGTTATCGCAAAAGTTCATATCCGTGAGAGCATGAGTCCCAGTGTTGTTCCTATCTTATTGGTGCCAAAGAAAGATGGTAGCTGAGGATGTGTGTAGATTGCAGGGCCATCAACAACATAATAGTGAAGTATCGCCACCCTATACCTAGATTAGATGATATGTTAGATGAATTGCATGGTTCTAGCATCTTTTCTAAGGTAGATCTTAAGAGTGTATATCATCATATTAGAATGAAAGAGGGTGATGAATGGAAAACTGCATTTAAAACTAAACATGGGCTATATGAATGGTTAGTGATGCCATTTGGATTAACTAATTCACCTAGTACATTCATGAGACTGATGAATCATCTTCTTAGATCATTCATTGGGCATTTTGTTTTTGTGTACTTTGATGACATCCTAGTGTATAGTCCGAACCTAAAAGAGCATGTTAGGCATCTTATGTTAATCTTTGAATTGTTAAGGAAAGAAAGCCTTTATGCCAACTATAAGAAATGTACTTTTGGAAAAATAACCTTGTAAGCTTCCATGGCCTAGCCGGTTTCTATTGAATATTTGTGAAGGATTTTAGCACTCTAGCAGCTCCACTCACTGAGGGTATCAAAAACAATGTGGGTTTTAAGTGGGATCATGCTCAGGAACAAGCCTTTCAAACCTTGAAAGAGAAGCTTACTCATTCACCTGTTCTTTCACTTCCTGATTTTACTAAGAATTTTGAAATCGAATGTGATGCTTCTAGTATTGGTATAGGTTATGTGCTGATGCAGGAAAAGAGACCAATTTCCTATTTTAGTGAGAAGCTAGGAGGAGCAACACTGAACTATCCAACTTATGATAAGGAACTTTATGCATTGGTGAGAGCATTGCAGACATGGCAGCACTACTTATGGCCAAAGGAGTTTGTGATACACACTGATTATGAGTCCCTTAAGCATCTAAAAGGTCAGCAAAAACTCAACAAGAGACATGCCAGGTGGGTTGAATTCATTGAGACATTCTCCATAGGTGATCATAGACAAGAAAGGTAAGCATAATGTAGTTGATGATGCATTATTAAGAAGGTATGTCTTACTGACTTCTCTTGAGACTAAGTTACTTGGGTTTGAATAGATTAAGTCTCTTTATGCAAATGATTCTGATTTTGGAAAGATCTATTCATCTTGTGAGAAATTTGCATTTGAAAACTACTATAGGCATGATGGGTTCTTGTTTTATGAAAACCGTTTGTGTGTTCCTAATTCTTCTTTGAGAGATTTGTTTGTTAAGGAAGCACAAGGTGGAGGTTTAATGGCACACGTTGGTGTTGCTAAGACATTTAAGGTGATGCAAGAACACTTTCATTGGCCACACATGAAGAGGGACGTTGAGAAAGCTTGTTATTCTTGCAAACTAGCTAAGTCCAAAGTCCAGCCTCACGGTTTGTATACTCCCTTACCTATTCCTTTGCATCCTTGGAATGATATTTCTATGGATTTTGTTATTGGATTGCCTAGGACTAATACACGGAAGGATTCCATATTTGTTGTGGTAGATAGGTTCTCTAAAATGACTAATTTCATTCCGTGCCACAAAACTGATGATGCTATGCATGTAGCTAACCTGTTCTTTAAGGATATTGTGAGATTGCATGGCATGCCTAAGACTATTGTTTCTGATAGAGATATTAAGTTTCTTTGTTACTTTTGGAAGACACTTGGGTTTAAGCTAGGTACTAAGTTGTTGTTCTCTACTACTTGCCATCCCCAATCTGATGGGCAAACTGAAGTAGTTAATAGGACATTGTTTACTATTCCATGAATTGATCAAAAGAACCATAAGACATAGGAAGAATGTTTGGCACATGTTGAATTTTCTTATAATCATGCTAGACATTCTGGATCTAAGTTTTCTCCGTTTGAAATTGTTTATGGTTTTAATCCGTTATCACCTTTGGATCTAATGCCTTTACCTTTGAGTGAAAGTCCAAGTTGATGCCACACATTTATGGACCATTCAAGATCATCAAAGGATAATTAACAATGCCTACCAAATCGACTTGCAAGTTAAGTATAATGTGAGTTCAAGCTTCAACGTTTCTGACTTGGTTTCTTTTATTGCAGATGAACCAGATTTGAGATCAAATCCTTTTCAAGAGGGAGGGGATGATATAATCATGGAGAGCTTGGAACATGAAGACATTGAGCATCTTGAACCAGAGAAGAATGGAGCTAAGGATAAGCTTGAACCAGAGGAGAATGGAGAGCAAGGATCAGAAGCTTTGCACATACCAATTGGACCAATGACCAGAGCTAAGGTAAAGCAATTCAAGCAAGCTTTCTACACCGTTCTACACCACGTTCAGGGCCAATTGAGTGTGCTAATTCAGCCACTTTGGTTGTGATTCAAGCCACTTAAGTCATCAGCAATGGAGGTGTGTAGACTTGTACTCTTTTTCCCTCCTCTTGGTTTCGTCCCAATGGGTTTTCCAAAAGAGGTTTTTAATGAGGCAAGCCCACATGCTATTACCTTTGCCCATTGCTGATCCATAAAGCTCATAACCCATTCTGATGAGTTTTGGAGACAGGTTTAGCACCCCTCCAAATGGCTCATTCAAATAATAAGATCGGCACAAAATAGAAAGCATATATTAGTTGTCCAACAAACAAATGGATAATTATGATGCCGATGAAAATAAATGATAATAATCGAAGATAAATACAAAAGGAAAATATATATTTCTTTTCAGGAAAATATATTTTTTTTATAAGGAATATGACTTTTCACTACAAGAAAACAAGCTTTTTGCGACTCTAAGTTGCGACTGAATTTATAGTCGCTAACTCTAAGTTGCGACTGGATTTATAGTCGCTAAATTTTGCGACTACTTACCGACTAAGTTGCGCCTGATTTTGCGACTAATAGGGAAGAGTCGCTCTTTAGTCGCTAAATTGCGACCACAAGTTATACGTCGCTAAATAGTCGTTATTTAGCGACTATATAGTGACTAAATTTGCCGGGTCGCTAAACCTCTTTTTCATACTTTGGTTCTTTATTTGCTTGAGGGAAAGCAAAAGCTAAGTGTGGGGAAGTTGATATATTATGGTTTATACAGGTTTTCAAGCCACGATATAAGCCTTATCTAGAATCTTTTAATTTTTTTGGAGTCTTTTGAGTCCTTTGCATGTCTAGGTACGTTTGGAGCATATTTGGAGATATTGGAGCATTTTGGAGCTTTTGGTAATTCATGTTGAAGAGAAGAAGTCGGAGATAATATTCAGAACCAGTGTCAATCGACAATGATTTTAGTGTCGGTTATCCACCCATTTGGCGGGAAACTTGGTCCTGGTGCTTTGTCTAAGAGGCTGAACCTCTTCCTCTACAATGGCTTCAACATCTTCTTGTGAAGTAGGCACATCTTCTTCCATGCTCAGATCCTCTTGGTCTTGAGCTTGGTTTTGAGACGTAGGCACATCTTCTTCCATGCTCAGATCCTTTTGCTCTTGAGCTTGGTTTTGAGACGGATCCCCCTCTTGATTATACTCATGATCTTGGGAAACGGTTGGGATATTCTCTTCCTCTTCTGAGTTACCATTAGGTTCATTCCCATTTTCATTTCCTTGCCTTGGTGCTTCATCATTTCCCAAATGATCAAGTAAGAACCTCAAACTTGTAGCTATATCCGATGTTGACCTTGAGAGATCCTTTTGACCTTCCCAATCCATCTTATCATAATAGCCTTGTCCCTCAATAAATTTGACATCTCTAGATACAAGGAGTCGACTGTTGATCGGATCAAAGCACTTGTAACCCTTTTGAGTGGTTGAATATCCAAGGAAGATGCATTTGGTACTCTTGGCCTCTAACTTGTTTCTTTGTTCACCTGGTATATAAACAAAGCACACACAACCAAATACACATAAGTGTTCAATAGATGGCTTAGAGTTGTTAAGTACCTCAAATGGTGATATGTCCTTTAGGACTTTTGTTGGAATTCGGTTGATAAGGTAGCATGAAGCTAGAACCGCATCTCCCCAAAAATTCTTTGGCACATTGGTGTGGAACATCATTGATCTAGCCACTTCCATAAGGTGCCTATTCTTCCTCTCCGCCACTCCATTTTGTTGTGGTGTGTGAGGGCAACTTGTTTGGTGTAATATGACATGCTTAGCTAGGTGCTCCTTGAATCTAGTACTTGTGTATTCTCCTCCATTGTCGGACCTAAACACTTTTATCTTGGCATTGTATTGGTTAGTCACATAAGTTTGAAAGTTGATGAAAGCCTCAAACACTCTATCCTTAGATGGTAGTAGTGTGACCCAAGTATACTTTGATTTCTCATCTATAAAAGTCACAAAGTACTTGTTCCTATCCCTAGACATGCAAGGAGAAGTCCACACATCCGAACGCACTAAATCAAAACAATGCTCATAGATAGTAGAAGATTTAGGAAAGACAACTTTGCAATGTTTGCCAGGAATACATGCTTCACAACTAGTGTGATCAAAAGATACATTAGGCAACATTAACTCAAGTGCTCTTCCATGAGGATGGCCTAATCTAGCATGCCACATAGCATCTGTATTAGCTAAATAACAAGAATTAAAAGATAAAGCATCCGAATTTTGTGGTAGCTCTTCTAGAATATAAAGCTCATCTTTGGATCCACCTTTCCCAAGTAACTTCCCACTTTCAATATCCTGAAAATGAACATCATTAGGACCAAAAATAGCATAGCAATTAAGGTCTTTAGTAGTTCTCTTAACAGATATTAAGTTGGATTTGAACTTAGGAACATAAAATGCTTCACTTTTCTTGTTAAATAGTTTTAAAGTTCCTTTTCCTTCTATTGGAATTCCATCACCATTAGCAATCTCTACTCTACCCATAGACGGTTCAATCTTGTCTAGAAAATTAGGATTACTAATCATATGATGAGAAGCACCCGAATCTATAACAAGTCTACTACTAGGTTTGTGAGAATAGAGAGTGATACCAGAGTTGTGTGAGGCAAAGGCTTTGATTAGGGCATCCAAGTCACTTTTCTTCACATAATCAACAGAGGCTGTCATAGCTACTTCTCCTTGAGAAGTGGATGCATTTGCTTGTCTAGACCCATCACCATGAGAAACATTGGCTCTTGGTCTTCTTGATTTAAAAACTCGGGCTTGAGATGAGGGTGAAGATGCCAACACTTGTCCTTTGAGTGACCATCCTTCTTGCAATGATCACACACCTTTGGGCCCTTCTTGTCTTCCTTGTATACACCTTTATGGGCTGTTACAAGCTCGGATTTGCCACCAAAGAGACCTATGGAGCCTTGCTCCTTTTGGATTCTAGAACACACCTCTTCAAGGTTTGGTAGCTTGTCATCTCTAAGATATGCTTAATGAGGTCATTATAACCCGGATTCAAGGTGATGAGAAGGCCAAACACACGATCTTGCTCACGCCTTTCAATGAGCACCTTTGGATCCACACTCATTGGCCTAAGCGTTTCAAGTTCAGACCATAGAGTTTGGTACTTTCCAAAGTGCTTGGTGAACTCCAAATTATCTTGATGGAGTTCATTGATAGCCTTCTTGATTTTAAAGATTCGTCTTAGATTGGATGTGTTCCCGTACACACCTTTGAGAGTTTCCCATAGATCCTTTGGATTCTCACAATATGAGTAGGCTTCCAAGATGGCCAGATCTAGAGATGATTGAAGAAGACTAAGGACTGCTTGTTGATCTTCTTCCCATTTCTCCTCTTCTTCTTTGAGTGCTTCTTCTTTCTCTTCCTCGGTTAGAGCCTCTTGGTCTTTGCCTTTGCTCTTAAGGGATTTCTTTGGGCACTCCTTTGAGATGATATGCTTCCAAAGTCTTCTTCCGCTTATAGCGGTTTTAGTGGTTCTAGACCACACAAGATAGTTGTTTCCTTTGAGAATGGTAGGAACAACTAAAGATTTTGAGACCTCAGTGGTAATAACAGAAGAAATCATAGCTTTTAGCTTGAAATTTCGTTTAGGAATTTTGTCGAACACTTGGTGGGCGTTTTTAAGAAATTGAGAATTTTGAAGAATTTTGAAAGATGAACAAGAGAGAATCAAAGAGAGTAGTAGAATAAGGATCTTTGCTCTGATACCATGATAGAATTTAAGAGTATTAAGAGATTAGAGAGAAAGAGATTATAGAGATTTGGAGAGAATATGGAGAGAAAAGTCTCCAAAAGTGTATATTTGATATTAGTCAATAGAGACTTATTTATAGAGTTACAAAGTGAAGTAACTAGGTCTAGAAGTTGAAAAATAGCCGTTAGAGAAAAAGTGGCCGTTGGAGACGTGTTGACGATTGTGTCGGCGACACAGTGGCTTACTCAAGTTCCTGAAGATTCTGTGTTGACGACTGTGTCGGCGACACAGTGGCTTGCTTCACTTTTCCTTGGTTAGTATTGACAAGAGCATGATTTTTCACGACTCTAACTCGCCATAGTACGACATTTCAACAGATTTTTCACAACTCTCTTAAGAGGCTCAAAATTGAACGACAACATTGACCAGACCCCACAAATCTTCAAACATAATATTTCCCGACCTCTTGCATGATGTCTCCCATGTAGGTCCGAAGATCTTACGCAATCACACTGAGCCAAAGACAAATTCACAGTTTCTCTTACCTGAGAGTGTAACACCAGTCTTCCGGCAAACCGGAGACGCGGCGTTAGGACATGCGTCTACGCCCGCAGGCTAGCCGACATGTCCTCCCATTCGTCCCAGGAGTCCTGCGCACGCTTCCTTCTGTTCAAAACCACCAAATCAACCAGTAATATATTTCTGCTACAAGTCCTGAAAGGCAAAAGAATGGGGAAGAAAGAGGGGTGAGTAATTGGGGAATTACTCCGTGAGAACGGTTTGGACCAACCCAAACCGTACGACCCTTGCGCGACTTAACGCCTAGTCAAGAATTAAACGGCTGCAAAGAATAATATATAATGCTTATAGAATACAATAATTTAGAACACATCAAACAATGGAAGCATCTAACCCCCATGCAGAGACTTATAGCTTGTACCCGACTCAGCCACGACATTAGTTTAAGCCACCGGGCCCATAGAGACATATAGCTTCTACCCGACCTCCACTCGAACTCTCATCCTGCCACCGGTACCGTAGAGACATATAGCTCGTACCCGACCTCCACAGGACGCAACACACACCCGGCCCGAAGCCAAAAAACCCGGCTTGAAGCCAAAACAAACCCGACCCGAAGCCAAACATTGGGGAGCTCGCCAAAACCCCCTTCCGACGATACAAAGGACGCGTTACCTTTACCGGCCTACGCGTGCTGCACACAACACCCTTTCGGGGACCCTACCACACAGCTAATCCACCCAAGTCCATCATGCACAAACAACGTTTTCGGTTTAAGCGATGACCTAGCAGTTCTATGTTCCGCAATCAATCACATCAAACAAGTTTCCGGTTCCCGTTCTAATCCGTTTTAACATGCCATCTAGGTTCTCAATCAGCGCTCAATGCCAGGTTCAGTTATCACAACACACAAAGCACTCAACAACATCTAACAACCTACTTCATTCTCAATTCACAAGGCAAGATAGTTTATATATACGTATAGGTTTAGATTTAGGGTATTGTTTTGTATACTTCATATAGCCCTAGCAATACTAGACTTCACCATCAATACTTATCACGCAACAATCAACGGAGCCGATTTAACCCTAGCCTAGACATCACGAAGCACAACAATGCGCATGAATTAAATCAGGACAAACCGCCTCACCTTGGCCAAAGAAGGGCAAAAGCGTAATTTAGGAATTCCAATATCCCAAACGGACTTCATAACTGGAAAGAGCACTGAATAATAAGTGGATTAGGCTTTCGTTTCGCTTAAATCGGCCTAAGGATGAGAAAGTTATGATCAATTGAAAATGTTGACCGAATAGTCAACGGTTCAAGTCAACCCGGTCAAAGTCAACCCAGACCCAATTAAAAAAACTAGCCCAAACCAGCTAAACCGATTGAACCAAACTAAACCGGAATGACATTGAAATTGAACCAGGAATTAGATCGAACCGGACCAAACCAGACTAACCGAACCAAACCGATCAACGAACCGGTTAACCGAGTTGTCTCGGTCGCCGGCGAGTTGACTCGGTGGTCAGAGAAGGAGGCTCCGGCGGTCGGCGACAGCGGTTCTCCGGCGACGGGCAACGGCTCCGGGCGGCGGCGGCGGTGGCGGTCGGTGACGGCTCCAGGCGGCGGCGACGCTGGCGGTCAGCGGCGGCGCATGGTACTCCGGCTGCGCGTGGATCTGACTCGCCGATCTTCAAGCGGAAACATGCGGGCTCGTCTTAGGGCCTACGGAGGTGTGGTTGGTGGCTACGGCTTCGTCTCGTCGAGAGGAACGCGATGGTGGTCTCTGATTTTCCAGATTCGATACGGATAGAAAGATACGAGACTTTTAGTGCTCGGGTCAAGAAGAAATAGATCGGAAAACAGATTTATCGGATTGCCTTTGGCTCTAGAGAATGGAAGAATAAGAGATCTAGGTTTATGGGGGTGGTGGCTGTAACGGGAAAGGAGCAGGCCTTCGCCGGGAGAGATTTAGGATGAGTTTTTAATGAAATAGGCATTGTATTTATAAGGAGAAGAATAAGGGAAAACCCTAGTCTCAAATATGGAAACTAGGCTTCTTACTTGGGCTTAGGCTTTTCCCCTTCTTCCTAAGAAAATTTTACAAGGCTGGTTTTGGACCATTACATAGAGGCTCATTCACGCTTTGAGAAAGACTCAAAAGTATATGGAAAACCTCCATTCAAGTGTCTAGAAAAGAAGATCAAGGGTTTCATGCAGAAACCAGCAAAGGAACCCGAAACTAATACATCAGCTCTCATGCCGAATTGTTTCTAAAGCCTTCAAACGAAGCATCTCCTTGTGCTCATCAAGGTCCGGTTGTAGAGCCTCCAACGCACACAAATCTATCTCTTTTGATCTATCCGCTATCATACGCTTATCACTGCTATTGCATCATCTTGTTGTTGTCATTCTTGACGCTGTTTCCAAACGAAGACTATTCCACCATACCTCGGCACGATGGTCAGAAACTCCACCGTCACAAGGCTGTCAACTAACTCTTCATCATGCATGCGATCTTATCGGAATGTTTTTGAAAGGACCACACCTCAGTTCATCAAGTCGTCACGACACTTGCTAAAATAAGGTCATCATTTTGCAAGCTCGTCAGCTTCTTATCAACTCACAAACTCACATTTTGTTTGCATATCCCGATCATCTCATCAGATCATCAAATCACTACTAAAATATCAAGCCGAGCATCAAGCTCGCGAATCGCATCAAGCCGAGTATCATGTCTCGCAATCACATCATTTGAAGCAAGCAAAATCACCCCAAAAAGAAGAAAAAAACAGATATGAATTTCATAAGTCAACTGGTTCGTTTGTTTGTCTTACAAAAAAAAAGAGGGGAGTAGGGGCTAGGAGATACCTCACGAAGCCACTTCTCGCCAAGATAAAAAATTGTTATGGATGTTGTTGTCTCGTCGACGAATGAATCTTAAGCTCGTCAGCCTTGTTTCATTCCGAAAAGAACTCTCAAATACCATCGCTTGTCGCTGCTCGTCATGCCCAGAACAAAGGAGATCCACATAAGAATGATGGATCCTAGACATGCCGTTCTCCGACATCTCTACCATCTTCTCTAAAGCGACAATCTTTATCATCCAAAATCTGTCTCTCTGAACATGATCGGCCTCATATTAAACATATCGTTAAAACCATTATCAATACTATTAAAAAATTAGAGTCAAAAGAAAACTAACCTTTAGTTCATGTGTTTATTACAACTTATGCCATTGCATATTAATGATTTAATAAAATTTCATTAAGGGTAATTAGGGAATATAACATTCTCTCTACAATCCATGTTTCCAAACAAGAGAATTATTAAACATGTAGCCAAACAACCAAAATATAATGGATCTCACTTTCCTAATTAATTAAAATCAAAACAAATTAATTGATAAATATAATTAATAATTTATACATCAACTATTATATATAAAAATTAATATTCTCTAATTTATGATTTAATTCAAAATATATTTATAATATATTTTAATATCTTTTTTATTTTGTTTCAAATATATATATATATATATATATATACATATTACGATTGTACTTTTTAGCAGGTTTTTCCATCAAACTGAAAAATATTTAAATAATTAAACAGGTTGAAAAATTAATTAGCCAATTTCGATTATAATTTTTCTAAAAACAATTTCGCATGAATTTAAAATATATATACATATATATATATATATATATATATATATATATATATATATATATATATATATATATATATATATATGTATACATATAGTAAATAATACTTAATAAAAATATTAAAATGATTTCATATTTATATTATTCAAATATTTGAAGCGTCAAATTATGCCTTATGTTTGAATGAAGTTTTTAACGGGTTGTTCCATCAAATTTGCAAATTATATATACGACTACAACATGTGTTTTATAAAATAATATTTTAGATAAATATAATAACAATTAAACCTATACCACATAACTTTTACAATAGTTAATTTTATATATATATATATATATATATATATATTTTTTTTTTCAAACCATGATATTACGATACAACACAGATTAAAACATATAATACGAAATCGTTATTTTAATCTCTTAATCCTTACGATATATCTCCTCCAAATAACACATAATTCATATAAAAAAAACTAAATTGCTAACTCACTGTTTATAATGCTGGTTAAACAATTATAATCAAAATTAGATTACATAATTAAAAATCTAAACTACTATTAACAAAATGAATAAAAAATAAAATTTGTAAAGAAAATTAAACCCGCACTTAATCTAGTTTTCTTGTTAAAAACCATATATCTACACACTTATATTGAATCGATATATTGCTGAAGATTAAATCTTATTATTTTAATTCTTCATATAAACAGTTGTCGACTTGTACTTGTATAATTCTTAATCTTCTTTTTGAAGGAATTCTCAAACCTCTCAAGGTTCAACATGACGATCATGTCAATTCTCCAATTTCTATCATCGTCACCAACCTGGCGCCATAGTAGATCTCTTTGGCTCACGTGTTATGATCCTCTGAGCTCGTCAACTCACGATTTTGAGAAGCCGCAATCCGACGAACTCAAACAGAACACACGAGATCGAAAAGCACTTCATTGTCAGTTTGCCGCCCTCAGTTCAATCCTAATCGGCACGTCATCTTAAAGATCATACTCTCAAGATTTTCCATAGACAACTACTTCGAAAACTACCGAAAGTCTGACTTCTCTTAGTTCACAGATTTATGTCACTTTGGCATATATATTTGTTGATTCAGAAAATCAAACAATATTCAATTTCATAATTGAATTAAAATTGAGGGACTTTGATATGAGTTTAAACAAGAATTAAAGAGCAAGAACCGTTTATACCGAAAAATCTAGTCTTATTAAAATACAAGCTGAAATCGATCTGTGATCGCTAGCTCTTATGGTTATTTGAAATCGAATTGTGAACTTAGTATGTTCCCACGCATGGGAAGGATATTTATACCAGAGGATCTAGGGTTTTTCCCTAAATTCTCTCTAATGTTCTTTACATAATAATAATCAGAATATTTCCTAAAAAATATCCTTCCTTATCTTTTCCAAGATAAATGTTAATTTAACATTTATCTATTTATTTTTGCAGGTCGTCAAGACGTCGCCGAGCTATGGTGGACGCATGCCGAGCTCCCTCGCCATTGTTGGGCTTTTACTTCCCTGTGGCCGAATCTTCGCTGGACATTTCTGTTATTGGATCGGGCCTTAGAGGGGTGGTAACCCCACCTCTAACAGTAAGCCCCCCAGTCCGTCGCACCGGGTGGTGTTTAGATCGGCGGATTTGTTTGTGACTTCGTCCCAATAACCGAGATATTGCGAACCAAGATTTGATTCGGGTCGATTGCTTCCATGTGTTCCTTCATTAAATCGCATATTCAAGATGCTTCCTCTTCGACCAATCGTATATGGACACGTGTCCTGGGAAGCTATAGGGTCGCGCCCATTTAGAGGTAAAGTTGCGTCCCTCGGAAGGCTCCCACTTCCTCATCTCTATAAATATTGCTCTTCTCCTTCACTTCTCGTCATTTCGCTCATCAGAAGTAAATTCAGGTATCCCTTCTTCTAAACCTTTCTGATCTTCTCTTTTTATTTCCGTTCTTCTTTTATCAAATTTTTCGCCTATATGCGCATCCGTGCCGAGTCCAATGAGAATTCCGCAAGTATTGCGAGTGCGGGTGACTTTTATGAGGAAAGAATCCCTTCCTCTTCTCCGCGCAGCTCGGGTTCTGTCAATCTTTGCCAGGAACTATCTTTAAGGCATTCTGCATCTCTCCGGGATGATGCAACTGATCATGCCGATGAGCACATTCCTCTTGCGTTGAAAGTGACCTCGGGCCGAGGTAAGGAAAAGGTCAAATCCAAGAAACTGGCGCAACGGGCATCCTCCACTCGATCCGTGGATGACTTCGGTGTTTTGACGACCTCTTCTTCTGAGGAGTCTCTGGCTTTGTTGAAGGCTCTTCCCGGGTGTGGAAGCGTCGAGGTTCTTTTGCCTTCTGCTTCTCAGCGTCCCTGGAATGCTCCTCCGAACTTCGCTTGTCTCTTTGAGTCATTCTTTCATGTCGGGATTCCGCTCACAACCGAGCTATTTGAATGCTTTGGCCAACTAAATATTCAGACGAAGAGGCCGGAGTGGATTCAAGTTAATCTTCGTCCACAGTATAAGTTACGAACTAGCGTTAAATCTAGTAAGACTCATGACTGGCAGAGGAGATATTTCTTTGTCAAGTTCGACGAGCATTTGTTCCCTGATCCTGCGACCTTGGTTGTTACTGAATGGAACCTCTTCGTTGGTAGTTGACCGATCGGTTAGACGTCTAGTATTCTTTTCGTTATTGATGCTCATCGCGATATTTCTTATTCCGCAGCTCGCCTTAATTCGAAGATTCTCAATATAGAGTATTTGGACGACGTCGGCAGGAAGTTTTTTGAGCTCGGTTGGCAGACTTAGCCCGATACCAAAGGACCCAAGAAAACTAGTGAGTTTACCTATGTTTCACGATTCAACTCATCTTGTTGTTATTGTTCTTACGTGTTAATTTTGCAGCGTCCCAAGCAGCGAAGAAAATGGGGAAGGCAAGGAAAGTTATCCCGAGTATGGTGATTGATTTTAAGAAGACTTCGAAGTCTTCCGATGTCAATCGTCCAGATGGTTCCAGCCGTCCTTCGGCTGCTAAACCGGTTTCTCCCAGATCGCAGTCCAGGAGAGGGGAGAAGGGGACCTCGGATGATGCCGATAAGAAAAGGGCTGAGGAGTCTAGAAAGCATTCGTCCAAGCAAGGTTTAAGAAGTTAGTCGACTGCGCCGATGCCTCGAAGAAGAACGACGGCACTCCCCATGCTGAGGATGAGATGGAGGAAGCGTCGTCCCCGTTGCTCCGGAGGAAATCGAAATCGAGCAATGCTGCCGAGGTACCTCCTTTTTCTGATATAGGGGCTCTTCCTTCTTCTCCCACTCCGTGGGTTTCGACCTCTGATCCATCCGGGACATCGGCATTGCCTGATGGGGAGAAGAAAAGGACTTCCGAGGCGATCGGTTGTTCCGGCGGTTCAGATCCGAGTAAGCGCCCGAGGGTCGAGAGTACTTCGGAAAGTTGGAAGAACATATCTTTTCCTCTTCAAGGAGAGAAGCTAAAGAATCCAAATGAGTACTACTGCGGCGAAGTACTTCGGAATATCTCCTTTGAGGCTATCCTGCCATGTCTGATGAACGAGATGTAGAAGTCGAACGTGTACCGCGACATCTCGAAGTTTTTCGTCGATGTGAGTACCCGTGTTTTACATCTTATCGTTTTTTTTTTTACTTTTTGTTTTAACTCCTATTTGTCTTTTCAGGGAGTCTCGCTGATGAATTCATACATCTTCGATATGAATCGTCAACTGCACTCGCAGACTGCCGAGCTTAGCAAAGAGCTTGATCAAAAGATGAAGGACTTGGAGAAGCTTAAACTTAGCGCTGAGTTTCTCCGAATAAGCGAATAGACTTTTAAGAGTAAGGTTGCTACTTCTTATGAGCATGTCAAACTGCTTGAGAATCGCAACCAAGAGCTTGCGACGTATAAGGAGAGTCTTTCTGATGAGCTGGCTCAAGAAAAACTTCGTCACGCTAAGGAGGTATCCAAAGAGCGGAATATCTCGTCGATGGAGGTCAGCGAAGTCATAAACGGTCGCAAGGTTCTGACTGAGAATTATGAGTTTTGCCTTCAGGAGTTGAAGGAAGCGTGTGCTTTGAAAGAGGAGGAAAGCAACGCGTACATGAATCTCAGCCAGTATTCCGGGAATTTGGACTACCTCGGGTCGCTTCGAGAGAAAAGGGGAGTGGCCGTTCCTGATGAGGTTTTCGAGGAGCTTGCTTTGGAGAAGGAGAAGTGGAGTAGAAAGATTGATGAGATCAATGCTCCCTATTTTATCGAGGAGTTCTTTATGATTTCTCCAGGTCCGATGAGGGTTCGCGACTGCAGTCCTACTTCTCCCTGTGCTTTCCAGCCTCCGTCCATTGACCGACAGGTGGACGACGTGGCCCTACTTGATGAGTTTGGCACTAACGCGGATGTGATGTCGACAGAGGTGGTCGAGACTCTAAAGAGTCCTGAGGGCGCGCAGCTCGCGGTTGCTGAGAATTCCTCGTCCTTGCCTACGGTAGTGCCTACCTTGGTGTCGGATGTTCCTCTGATCGGGCCAGCTCAAGATCTTCCTCTGATCGGGCCAGCTCAAGATCTTGTTTGTTTTTGGGATGCCCTTTGTAAGACTTTTTGTGGGGGAACGATGTTCCCCTTTCTTTTGTTAGACCATTGTTGGGACGTTGTCCCTTTTTGAATGGAGTTTACGTTCTCTCTTTTTACGTCTTGAATTGAGTCGAGGATTGCCTTTAGCTATTTCTTTTGCGCGAGTTACCCTTTGCTTTTGGTTTGTGCTGGCGTGGTCTGATGAGACTCTATTGCCGTGCCATTTTATCCGAGTTATCTTTTCATCTTCAAATCTCTTTTTAAGGATTTTGGATTTTTTTATTGTTGCAGGTCGGAGATTGGCTCCTTTTGAGTGTTTGTTCTTTGACGATATAATTGAAGTATCTTGTGGTGTTAATCCTGATTCAATTCATCAGATTACTTGATCCTAAACATGCCAGATCTAGGTTCTCTTGATTAGAAACATAAGTAGATCTCACCTTTTACCTGTTTTGCAGCGGAAAGAGAGAACAGGTCAGAGATCAGAGAGCCACCGAGTGATAACTCCTCCAGAGGTTCACACACGCACACCAAGCAGGAAGAAAGCTGCTAGACCGAGCTGTGGGAGGCCGCAGGGAGAGAGAGAGAGTCGCGGCTAGGGCTTCCTTTCGACCTGAACTCGTCTTAAGTTTATATAAAACTTGTTCAGTTCGTTTTGGGCCATTTGGCCCAAATGCCAATTAACTCCGAGGCGTTCGCGCATTGCATCGATCGTTGCACCTTATGCATCGATCGATGCACAATGGCTAAACCCTCTTATTCTCTCTAAGTATAGTAAATGCCTAGCACTTTTACCATACTCCTGCTAACCGTTCCTACACGATTTCCTGTTAGCTTAGGCGTGTGACCCATATGGGATCATATAATAAAGGCAATAAGTCCAAGACTTATAGATCATGAGCGGACTCTAGCAAGCCATCATGACCCCCAGTATTATATGACTTATGTCTGATCTTTGACATACTCTTACTTTCTAGAGACAATACCGAGATTACTGGACACAATTCCAACAATCTCCCACTTGTACTGGAATCTCTGTATTCATAATCCTTTTGTCTCAATATCTCGATTAGTCATAAGGCAAGATTAGTGTCATCCTTATAAAGCCTAATCTTGTTCATCGGACTCTGATTTGATACTGTCAATCCAAACGACTCGGGACAGTCCGTTTGAGCATGGCCATGCATTTTCCAGTATTCAAATCTCCGATTGGCCTAGAGATATTCACTCCATTTATATTGGAGGGACAAATCCCGTCTTGTTCCATCACTGTAAACTACTCATTTCATAATGTACCCAAACAAGGTCCTTATAACTATCGCAGAACGATAGCGTTAGACAATGATCAAAGTGCATCAGTCCATGTGCAGTCACATGCATGCGAACTCAGGTCTAAGGACTATACTCTATAGTCGTAGTAAGAATCTCTTATGACACAGATATAAATATCCTGAAGAGTTCTTATAAGCGGGTCTTGTCCGGTCGTATGTTCCCCAACATACACCTATGTACTGACTTTGATGCCGAGCATCTATGACACACTGAGACTTTGTCATAAGTCACGTACCAATCCAGTCTCACACGGTTGTTGGTGTTCCAATTTCAACAACCTTTGACTAGGGACAGGATGATATAAAACATCTATCAAATATAGGGTCTCATGATCAAGCTAAATGACTTCGATGACTCAAGATCAAGTCATTTACTTCGATGACCTATAAAATGGTTCATATCATTTTGGAACGATTATTTCATCACAGTTAAAATAATCTTGAAATAATAATTTCATTATCAAACATCTCAAATGTTTTACAGGAACATATCAATAACTAAATAAAGCCCTTTACTAACTCCCACTGAAATTAAGACTACATCTTAACTTCACTTATCCTACAGCTACAGTCCGTGACTCGTGCTTAGGTCTAAGGAGTGGCTTCGTTAATAGATTAGCAACGTTCTCATTTGTTGAAACTTGCTGATCTACTTAACATCTCTGTCATTTATCTTAAGGTGTTTGGACCTCTGATGTGCAGCTAGTCTCATCTATGCTGGGAATCACATCAAGTTCATTGACGAACTCTTCTTTCCAAACAACCTCTTTCGCCGCTTTCCAAGCTGCGAAATGTTCAGTTTAAGTCATGGAGTCAGCAACAGTGCCTTGCACCGCCAGACAGACACAAGATATAACCGGACTGTGACCGGAAATCATCTTTGTCTGTTGGAAACTTGCCTTTCAGACTCTGCTGACTTGTAGCACATCACTTTCTCCGTAAATCAAGAACTTATCCTTAGTATTCCTCAAATACTTTAGGACATACTTTAGGAAACTTGATTCTTTGCTGGATTTGACTGGTCTTTACTTGTCTTGCTTAACATTAAAGCAACATCAAACAAGTACGTTTCATGGCATACATGATAGATCCAATTACCGAAGCATATGGAATCCTATCCATGCATTTAAGCTCAGCAGTTATCGTAGGATACTGTATCTTGCTTAACGTAATGCCATGTGACATTGGCATAAAACCCTTCTTGGATTGCTGAAAAACGTGTAGGACTTTGTCAATTTAAGAATCCTGACATTGTCCTACCAGCTCTTTTGGATCTCTATCTTTAAATCCAAAATCCAAGACTTTCGTGGCTATACCCATGTCATTCACAAAACCAACTCCCAAGCCAGTCCTTTACCGACTGCAGCATTGGGACGTTATATCCGAGAATCAGTATGTCATCGACATACACTATGAGAAATGCAATATCGCTCCCACTTATCTATTAGTAAACACACAGTTCCGCTTCGTTCCTGTTCAAGTCAAAACCTTGACTACTTCAACAGAACGAAGATTCCAACTCCGATATGTTTGCTTCCATCCATGAATGGATCGATGAAGCTAACTTACATAAAATGTAATTTTTCGGAGTCCGGGCTCACTTTCGCTTCTTTGAATTTCGCAGATTCATCGCTTTCAATGATCATCAGATCATGCGAACTTTCAATGATTATCAGGTTCAACTAATGACGAGAAATCACTCTCGGATTAGTAACTGATTCATATCTGCGAACTTCAGGCTCCACAGGTGTAGATTCTACAGAAATCTGTAAATCCTTCCGCTGCTCTCCCTCAATAGGTTAAGCAGCCTCCTGTATTTCTCGAATTTCTTCGAGTTGTACTTTTACTCCCACTGTTCTTCTTTGGAAAGTAACTTCCCTTCTTAGAAAACAGAATGGTCGTAAAAATACTTTTTACTCCCACTGTTCTTCTTGGAAAGTAATTTCCTTCTTAGAAAACAGAATGGTCGTAAAAGTACCGAGCCTTGGTTTCCCTAAGAAAACTTCGAGTTATGCTTTTACTCCCACTGTTCTTCTTGGAAAATAACTTCCCTTCTTAGAAAACAGATTGGACGTAAAAGTAACAAGCCTTAGTTTCTCTAGGACAAACAGCGAAGTTGCACAAGTACAAATACTCAGTAAAGACAAATTTGGATCGATTCCAATTCACATTAACGTGGTGTCTTTCAACCGATATTTGTGGAACTATTTCAGCGTAAACTTAGATATTTTAGAGCGTTATTCTTAAATAATATCATGGAAGATTCGTGTGACTCATCTTTAATCATTTCTAATAAGATCTGATTCTTTCTCACAGAAACACCTTCAGGTTTTCAGGAGAAATGAGCTGTGAAACGATTTCACACTCATTAAGATGATCACACAATCAATGACTTAAGTATTCTCACTCGTGATTTAATCCAGAGTCTTAATACTTTTGTCATTCAGATCCTATACTTCATTCTGGAACTCTTTTGACCATGTCAAAGAATTCCGACTTGTGTCTCATCAAATGAACACAGTCACACTCACTGAAGTAATCAGTAGAGACAATGAAGTACAGGAGATTTTTCTCTGGCATTACCGCTCATTGGGCCACATACATGAGTATGTTTCAGGTCCAATAAGCCTTTGGGCTTTTCTCTAGCTTGGCTAAGATAGGCCCTTTACCTTTTGGTCTAGTAAACAGAATTCAAGTCTCATAAGATATTTTATCAAATGACCCCAAACGTCCATGACTATGGGATTTCTGAATCCGACTTACTCTATGTGACCAAGACTTTATGCCAAGAAAAATCAGGTTTAATTCATCAGATTTAAACCAATTCGGTATTTATGTTACATTTAGGCACTCTTTGGTTTAAGATATAAAACCCATTCCATGAATAGGGTGCTACAATTAATATTTCATTAAGATCAAAAGAACAAAACTTGTCTTTTATCAAAATGAAAAACATTCAAATTCTTACAAGAAAATGAAAGACAACTCTGCTTAAAGCAGGTACATTGTAGCAATTACTTAATACAAAACCAAGCCTCAAAGGGATCTATAAGTGAAAAACCCTACGACTGAGGCAGCATCCCAAGCTCCTTCCAGACATGTAGTTTCACTTGCCCTTCCTTCAACGTTCTACTGTTGCTTAAGCTCTGCATATTATCACAAATATCAGTGCCACAACCAGTATCCAATACCTTTAAGGTAGAACTTGAAGTAATAACATGAATACCTGAGGAAGTAGTTGCATACATCGACTTTAACTCCTCATCATCTTCCATGAATTTAATGCAATCTCTCTTCCAATGCCCTGTCTCCTTACAGTAGCAGCACTTACCAACGTAAGAGGTATCTGACTCGGGCTCAGAAGACACACGCTTGCCATGATTCAAAATCTGGACAACTTTGTCTTCACCCTTGTCAGCATTAGGTTTAGCAAACCTACCCTTCTCATTCATGAGATTGTACAGGGTACTCTTCACGTTTGGCTCAACTGTCTTGAGCATTTCACGCAGTTCAGTCAACGTCTTCGTTAAGCCTTTCTTGATATAGTTCCTTACGAACTTATCATAGCTTGACGGCAGTGACTGCAGAATGATCTCAGTTGCCAATTCCTGGCTAACTGGATAATCCAGTTTCCTCAGGTTATCAATGTAACCCATCATTTTACTGACATGAGGACTTACTGGATGAACATTTGGTAGCTTGCAGCTAGTGAGAGATTTAACCAACCGGTATCTCTCCACTCTTATCTGCTCCTGAAATTTCAATTTCAGGCTGCTGATCATCTCTATTGGCGACTCCATGTTCTCATATTGCTTCTGCAAGTCTGAATCCATGGCAGCCAATATCAGATCACGCACATCTACCGCATCATTATAATGCTTATTCCAAGCATCATATACTGCATGAGAAGCATTGGACCCGATCCTCACGGGGAGAGCTCTCTCAAGGACATAGTCCTTTCTCTCCTGTCTGAGGACTAGCCTCAGGTTCCGCGACCAAGTCAAGAAATTTGATCCGTTCAGCTTGTCCATCTTAAGGACAGACCGGATCGAGAAAGTGTTTTGATTGTTTGAGCTAGTCATAACTGAAAATTAAGATAAAAGGATTTTAGTTAAAATGTTCAATATGATTAATCTCGTATTAAATTTAATATGATTAATCACGCATTATATTCAATAACATAAGTTACCCTCAATAGAATATAATGATTCCAAGATCCACATATAACTAAGATTAAAGTGGGCCACTGGCCGTCACCAAACCTTAGCTTATATCGGTAAGCCCTATATCGGCTAATTATATCCGTGATATAACTCTTGGTTGTGAATCTGGGCCCGAGGCCCAATCCACTCTGATGTCTCAAGGCCCGGGACTCCCGATGGCCCAGTCAAGAAAACCAGACTATACAGTCATGTAATCATTAATGTCTGGGACTCCCAATGACATTTATGAATCACAAACCGTCTTATCCACGCAAAAGCAGACACCCTCACACTGTAAGGCCATGAATACAATTGAATGGGCTTCGACAGCTGACATAGAATGGACAAGACATCCAACGCTTGATATTATTTGAGGTTCGTAGGTTTATTTTAAAATCTTATTCCCAAAATAGAAGATTACTATTTCGGGAAACTTTCCATTTTTGGAAACCTACTATTTTTGGAAACTTTCTAAAAATAGAAATTTCTTAAAATCCGAATCATGCAAATCTAGAAACTTCTATAAAATAAGAAACTTTCTAATTTCAAAATATCGGAAACTTTAATTTAAAATCGACTTTATAATTTTATAAAATAAATTTTAAATTAATCTGAAGAAAGACTCAAATAATTGGCCCAACTGTTTTAACTTCTTGGCCCGAGGCCCAAGAATTGGTCCATGTCCAAGACATAACCCAATTGTCCAATTAAATGACATAACCGGTCTGGTTCATTAAAATTGGTCTTAACCAAAATTAATTACTACGATGACCACAATTGTCAACCGGTTATTTATTAAACCGGATTTTCTCAATTTATTTGGTCCAACCAAATCAAATTAGAAAATCCTGGTTTAGGCACTAAATCCAATAATTCTTTCGACATTGGATTTCTTATCCCGGTTTAACCAGACTTAATAAAATTATTAAATCTGTTTATTAAACCGTGACGTTTAATTTTAATTAAATTAAACCGAGTCTAAACCCTAACCGCATCGATCGATGCTCTCAGCATCGATCCTGCAACGATCGTTCATCGATCCTGCATCGATCGATGCTCTCACGCGTGCACGAACGGTTATCAGGTTTGGCCGAGAGATTCTCGCGAGATCCATGCGATCGTTTGAACGATCCATGCGATCGCGGTCAATCTCTCGCGACTGCAACGATCGATCCTTGCATTGCATCGATCGATGCAATGCGATCTCTCGTGGTTGCATCGACCGATCATGCGATCGCATCGATCGATGCATCGCGATCACAGCCGATACTTCTTTATGAAAATCGCATTCTTCCAAATCAATATAGCTTGGATTTTTGCGATTTCAAATGTGTTTAGGTTTCAATTCCTTGTTGCTTAAGTGATTTCTCTTATCAGTAATTGATTCAAAACACTTCTTAAACAAGAAAACAATCCTAAACTTGAATCTAAACAAGAAAAACCAGAACCAATGGCTCTGATACCACTGAAGTATCTTGTGGTGTTAATCCTGATTCAATTCATCAGATTACTTGATCCTAAACATGCCAGATCTAGGTTCTCTTGATTAGAAACATAAGTAGATCTCACCTTTTACCTGTTTTGCAGCGGAAAGAGAGAACAGGTCAGAGATCAGAGAGCCACCGAGTGATAACTCCTCCAGAGGTTCACACACGCACACCAAGCAGGAAGAAAGCTGCTAGACCGAGCTGTGGGAGGCCGCAGGGAGAGAGAGAGAGTCGCGGCTAGGGCTTCCTTTCGACCTGAACTCGTCTTAAGTTTATATAAAACTTGTTCAGTTCGTTTTGGGCCATTTGGCCCAAATGCCAATTAACTCCGAGGCGTTCGCGCATTGCATCGATCGTTGCACCTTATGCATCGATCGATGCACAATGGCTAAACCCTCTTATTCTCTCTAAGTATAGTAAATGCCTAGCACTTTTACCATACTCCTGCTAACCGTTCCTACACGATTTCCTGTTAGCTTAGGCGTGTGACCCATATGGGATCATATAATAAAGGCAATAAGTCCAAGACTTATAGATCATGAGCGGACTCTAGCAAGCCATCATGACCCCCAGTATTATATGACTTATGTCTGATCTTTGACATACTCTTACTTTCTAGAGACAGTACCGAGATTACTGGACACAATTCCAACAATAATTTGTACCTTAGCGAATAAGGGTTTTTATTTTATCAAGTGAAGACTCGGTTTTTATTCGTCGAGCGGAGCTCGGTATCTTTGTTCCTTAGGTAAGGTTTTCATCGAGTGAAGACTCGGTTTTTATTCGTCGAGCAGAGCTCAGGTTTTTGTTCCTTGAATAAAGTTTTCATCGAGTGAAGCTCGGAGTTTTTGTACCTTGGATAAGGGTTTTATTTTCATCGAGTGGAAACTCGGCTTAATTCGTCGAGCAGTTTTCGGAGTTTTTGTACCTTGGATAAGGGTTTTATTTTCATCGAGTGGAATCTCGGCTTAGATTCGTTGAGTGGAGCTCGGATTTTTGTACCTTGGATAAGGTTTTCATCGAGCGAAGCTCTGAGTTTTTCCTAACTCGGGATCGGCTATGCGAGGCAGGTAGGCTTAATTAGTCCGTCTGAGTTAGGTTGCTGGTGCGATTCCCGGCTTTTCTTTGTGCCAATTTGACTTTAAGATAGTAGTCTTTGTCGTTTGGGGAAGGCGATAGTTCTTGAACGTTTTGTTGTGCGGATAAGATTAAACCGATTGTCCCGTTAGGACGCCGGTGAGACAAGATTTTGTTTTGACAAAAGTTTTTCTTATATTGATTTACGACTGCACTCTGGGTAGAGTTTCCTAAGAGGATCAAGTCGTTCGTAGTTCATATTACGTAGGTAATATCCTTTTTTTGTTAGCGAAAAGAAAAATCGTAGCGTAGTTCGGCTGCTTGATTCTAAGCTAGCACCTGCCGAGGCATGCCTCCTTCAGGTGCCTTTCCTCTGTTGGGTGGTCCTGGTATGATTCTTCTCTTTCCTTTCGTTTCAGAGGGATGGTAGAGCTTTCGTTCGCTTATGAAGCATAACCTTGACGTGGTCTGATCTCCCCTTAGCGTGTGTATTCTGTTCGGAGTCGGGAACTTAACGCACTGGTGGTACGTCGAGACGACTTCTTTCACGGCGTGTAGCCAGGGTGTTCCTAAGATGGCATTTTAGATGGCTGGTTTATCAACTATGAAGAACTTCGTCATTTTCGCTATTCCGCCGACGTAGAGAGGGAGTTTCCCTATAGTCATAGTTTGGTTACCATCGAACCCGTTTAGCAGTTGCACCTTTGGTTTGACGCATAGGTTTTTGAACTCTGCTTTTTCCAGGGCTTCTTTGAAAATTACGTCAACCGAGCTTCCTGTGTCGATGAGTATGCGGGAGATCTCACAATCTCCGACCAAGATTTCAACTACCAGAGGATCGTTGTGCGGCGTGTCTACTCTGATTGCGTCAGCTTCGGTGAATGATAGCAGTATGCCCTCCTCGATCGGGAGCGGGTTACGCTTAGTTGTTGTAGCCTTTCGACCGTACTGTTTTATAGATCTTACTGAATCCGAAAAAAGCTGTAGTCCGCCCATTATCATATTGATTCTTCGGCGAGGTTGTGGGGCAGCTCGTCCTTCATCATCCTGATCCCAGGGGCGCCTGTTTGGCTTTGTTTCCTGAGCTCACTCTTCCGGTTCTTCCCTAGGAACTTCCTCTTCATTCTCTTGTCTGTTGTTGCCGCCCTTGGGTCGTCGGTCACCTCGCTCGGGATTGACTACCCTCCCTTTCCAATAGTGATCCAGCAATTGCTCAGCTAAGTTCCGGCATTCTGCGGTATTATGAGAGTGTTTCTTGTGGTACTCGCAGTAGGATCGGTCGCCGTTAGCTTTTTCTGAGCGTGGTTTGTTCCGAACGAGCTTATTCCACCTTTGGGAGGTGTTCGCAATGGTGAAAGTTTTGCTCCCGATATCCTGAGAATCGGTTTTTGGTTTCTCATTTGCCGTAGAGGCTTTTTTAGCTGATCCTGACTGCTTTTTAGAGAATACCGCATCCTCCTCTTCCAATTCAATGAATGCCACCGCTCTGTGCAACGCATCTTCAATGGATGTGGGCTTGTTGAGTTTAAGGTCTGTCCTGAAAACCAAACGATGGAGTAATCCTTTCCGATGTGCTCTTCTGGCCGCGATGTCATCCACGTTTATTTTGGACATGACTTCCTTGAATCGATCGATAAAGTCTTTCAGGGGCTCATCCTGTCTCTGTTCTAGATCCAATAGGTCCGCATCTGATAACTCGGGTGTTATGAAGAGCGAGTAATGCTTCAGGAATAGTTCTGAGAGCTCTTGGAAGCTGTCTATCAGCCCTGTTTTGAGTCGTGAGAACCAGATGAAAGCTATTCCTCTGAGGTTTTCCACGAGGTATTGGCAGTACCCGGGGTCTCTCTCCTCGTCAGTGAATCGGTTACGACAAATTGCTATCATAAATGCAGTCATGAACTGGCTGGGATATGTTTTACCTTCATAGAGAGGAAACTTGACTTTCTCAATACGCGGGATCCTCGCATTCATGATTCGAGCTGTGAAAGGAATTTGTTGCGCTTGTTCCAGGACACGACCGAGCTCAGGGGCCGAACTTGCTGCACGTTGAACTTTGGAGCTCAACTCCTGAATTTTGTTTAGTATAGCCGCGAGCTCATCACCGGACGCCTGTGTCGAGTTGTTTGGGGTTGTTGCGCTTCCAGTTGGATTGGTCATCGATCCCATAGTCCTTCGAGGTGCTTCCGAGAAAAGCCGTCGGCTGATCGGTGGCGCTCCTTCTGGGGTCCGCTCCGCTGCAGGTACGTTTTAGCGTCTTTGCAAGCTGTCGTGGAGCAAGTTCTATTGATTGGCTATCACAGTGATACGCTCGTTTGCAGTTTTATCCAGGTTTTTGACTCGGCTTAGTAGTGTGCGAAGCAGCTCTGTTGAGGTCGGGTATCCAATCCTGCTGGTAGGTATCACAGTGTTCATGCGTACCGACATCGGCGGCGGCTCTATGTCACCTGCTGCGCTCACCGGCCTCACCGTAGCCGCGACCGGGGCGTTTAAGCCTCCTGATAGCGGCGCGTCGTCTTACAGGACCGGGTTTGGCATGTTGTGCACTCCGTCGTCTTGTTGGGGCGGATTAGGTTGGTTCCCTTCTGCTCCCATAGCGGTGTTAGTGACATTGCCTACGTCGTTCGTCCCTCCTGTCTCTTGAGATGAAAGTGATGATTCGTTCATTACTAGCCTCTTCTTTGGTTAATCAAAATATCCAAATTTCCCACAGACGGCGCCAATTGTTGATTCAGAAAATCAAACAATATTCAATTTGATAATTGAATAGAAATTGTGTGACTTGGATATGAGTTTAAGCAAGAATTAAAGAGCAAGAACCGTTTAGACCAGAAAATCTAGTCTTATTATAATACGAGCCGAAATCTATCTGTGATCGCTAGCTCTTAGGGTTTTCAAGTACAAAGTATGAATTGTAAACTTAGTCTTTTCCCGCGTAGGGAAAAGATATTTATACCAGAGGATCTAGGGTTTTTCCCTAGATTCTCTCTAATATTCTTTACATAATAATAATCGAAATATTTACTAAAAAATATCCTTCATTATTTTTTCCAAGATAAATGTTAATTTAACATTTATCTCGTTCTTTTTTGCAGGTCGTCGGGACGTCGCCGAGCTATGGTGGACGCATGCCGAGCTCCCTTGCCATTTTTGGACTTTTACTTCCCTGTGACAGAATCTTCGTTGGACATTTATGTTATTGGGCCGGGCCTTAAAGGGGTGCTAATCCCACTTTTAACACTATCAAAACTAAGTTTTCTTAGTTCATTAATTATTATCTTCAAACTTTACTACTAAGATTATCGCTTGGTCAAATCCTTTATCAAGATGAATTAGATTCCTTTTGCTTCCTTAGCTATTAATTATGTTTAAATCTCCTTCTTACACGTACAAGTACTAATACAACTTTGCTCCTCCAACATGATTGTAAAAGATGAGCAAAACGTTATCACCATCTGCCGAGATCGACTAAAATCTATGGCCGATGACTTCAGCTCTCTTAAGAGGATAATCTCCAAGAGAGTTCATTGCCGATGTGGATCTTTGACAACAAAAGTCTTCGTCAAAGACGAAAAAGAAACGATTCTTCCCACCAAAAAGCTAAGTCCATATACTTGTACGATTTTATTTTCTTAAGACACCTCCTTTTGACGACTAGAATACATGTGCCTCACACCTATAGTTGATCACTAACTTTATTACGATCAAATCTCTTTGCTGCATGAGACCTTTGCCGTTCAAATTAACTTAATATTATTTTCTTTAAACAACATGGAAGTTCATCCACGTTTGCTCATTAAGTTTTATATTCTTTTACAAGTGAAAATGACAAGCTCGTCACACCAGACGGCATCAACACCAACAAGGTCTATCACATCATGCAAACACGGCTACAACAAATACAAAGAAGTTTTCTATAAACAATAATTTTTTTTTAACTCGTCATTTTATTACACCAAGTCATGAACTCGGCATCCGACCACTATGAGCTCAACAAGTAATTCTCTCATTTTTATTATATTCAGATTTATCATTTTTTCAACTCATAAATGTTAAGTTCTATTTGAGTTTGAACAATATGTCAAATTCAATATTCCTTTAACTCTATGCCGTGTTCAATCTTTCTTTAACTTTACGCCGAGTTCAATCTTTCTTTAACTCAATGCCGAGTTCATTTTTCCTTTTAACTCTATGCCGAGTTCAATCTCCTTTAACTCTATGCCGAGTTCAGTTGTCCATTAACTCTATGCCGAGTTCAATTTCATTTAACTCTATGTCGAGTTCAATCTCCTTTTAACGCTATTTAACTTATATCAAGTTAAATCTTTTATTTAACTCATGCCGAGTTAAACCTTGGCTTACAATAAATTCTCGCAACTCCATGCCGAGTTAAATTCTCCTTCTAAAAACGTAAGCCATAAAGTCGGGCTCCTCAGCTCGCAAAGTTGAGCAACACACGCCTCGACTGTAAGCCGTGCAATTAGTAAGTCTCGCATAGGCATCATGATCCCTGGCCAGGAGCATGGTCCTCTTTACATGATGGAATGCATATCAGCCTAAAAGCTGGATGCTAAAAAACTCACAGTAAGGAAAAGCGGAGATCCGTCTCGCACTAAAAACCGGGAACTTACCCATATGTTCTCTTAGATGGGCGATAATAAATAATCTAAGCACTTAAGCCTTGCACATTCATCGCGTCCTTAGAACGGCAAAAGCCGAGCACGTATAAGCCTCACAATCAAGGTTTAGCAAAACATAAGCCTTATTACTAAGCGGTTTATTCACATGTCGACCTTCCTTATAAAATTGCCTAATTCAGTGTTCGCCGAGATCACTACAAGTGAAGAGGGAACAACATGAATAGCCCGATTTAACAATTCATTGCCGAACACGAAACCCCGTCGAAGACAACATTCGAAGGAACACTAGAGATTCATGCCGATCTTATATACTTCTGAAGGATGTTTTGGTTGTTAATCCAGATTCAATTCTCAGATTAAACAGTCCTAAACATACGGATCTAGGTTCTCTTGTATAGAAACAACAATGGATCTCACCTTATACCTGTTTATGCAGCGGAAAGAGAAGGTATATCAGAGATCAGAGAGCCACCAAGTGATAACTCCTCCAGAGGTTCACACACGCACACCAAGCAGGAAGAGAGGCTGCTAGACCGAGCTGAGGAGGCGCAGGAAGAGAGAGAGTTCGCGGCTGGGTGGCTAGGGTTAGGGAGAAAGAGATTTGGGTTTTAGTTTATAAAACCCTTCTCTTTCCCTTTTGGGCTTTTGGGCCCAAATACCAATCTGATTAAATCCCTTGGATTTAATCAGACCCATTTATCTCTCTCTAAGTACGACAAATGCCTGGCACTTTTACCGTACTTCTGCTAAGCCGTTCCTACACATTTTCCTGTTAGCTTAGGCGTGTGACCCATATGGGATCATATAATAAAGGCAATAAGTCCAAGACTTATAGATCATGAGCGGACTCTAGCAAGCCATCATGACCCCCAGTATTATATGACTTATGTCTGATCATTGACATACTCTTACTTTCTAGAGACAGTACCGAGATTACTGGACACAATTCCAACAATCTCCCACTTGTACTGGAATCTCTGTATTCATAATCCTTTTGTCACAATATCTCGATTAGTCATAAGGCAAGATTAGTGTCATCCTTATAAAGCCTAATCTTGTTCATCGGACTCTGACTCGATACTGACAATCCAAACGACTCGGGACAGTCCGTTTGAGCATGGCCATGCATTTTCCAGTATTCAAATCTCCGATTGGCCTAGAGATATTCACTCCATTTATATTGGAGGGACAAATTCCGTCTTGTTCCATCACTGTAAACTACTCATTTTATGATGTACCCAAACAAGGTCCTTATAACTATCGCAGAACGATAGCGTTAGACAATGATCAAACTGCATCAGTCCACGTGCAGTCACATGCATGCGAACTCAGGTCTAAGGACTATACTCTATAGTCGTAGTAAGAATCTCTTATGACACAGATATAAATATCCTGAAGAGTTCTTATAAGCGGGTCTTGTCCGGTCGTATGTTCCCAACATACACCTATGTACTGACTTTGATGCCGCGCATCTATGACACACTGAGACTTTGTCATAAGTCACATACCAATCCAGTCTCACACGGTTGTTGGTGTTCCAATTTCAACAACCTTCGACTAGGGACAGGATGATATAATCCATCTATCAAATATAGGGTCTCATGATCAAGCTAAATGACTTTGATGACTCAAGATCAAGTCACTTACTTCGATGACCTATAAAATGGTTTATATCACTTTGGAACGATTATTTCATCACAGTTAATAATCTTGAAATAATAATTTCATTAAACATAAGAATGTTTTACAAGAACATATCAAATAACTAAATAAAGCCCTCAAACTCCCACTCAAATTTAGATTACATTTCAATGTCTCTAATGCCTACAGCTTCAGTCAGAAACTCGAGCTTAGGCCTTGGGAGTGGCTTCATCAACGGATCAGCGACGTTATCATCTGTCTGAACTCGGCTGATCTTGACTTCCTTTCTATTAATGATGTCACGTATCAAGTGAAATCTTCTAAGAACATGCTTGGATTTCTGGTGTGATCTTGGTTCCTTTGCCTGAGCAATAGCACCATTGTTATCACAAAATAGTGCCAGAGGCTCAGCCGCATCTGGTATCACACCTAGTTCAATAATGAACTTTCGTATCCAAACAGCTTCCTTCGCAGCTTCTGAGACGGCGATATATTCAGCTTCTGTAGTGGAATCAGCAACGGTGTCTTGCTTGGAGCTTCTCCAACTGATTGCACCGCCATTCAGACAAAAGATATAACCGGACTGTGACCGGAAATCATCTTGGTCTGTCTGGAAACTTGCGTCCGTGAATCCACTGACTTTAAGCACATCACTTCCACCGTACACTAAGAACTTATCCTTAGTATGTCTTAGATACTTCAAGATATTCTTTACGGAAATCCAATGGTTTTCACCTGGATTTGACTAGTATCTACTCGTCATGCTCAATGCATAAGCAACATCAGGGCGAGTACAGATCATGGCATACATGACAGATCCTATTGCAGATGCATAAGGAATATTCTTCATGCGCTCAAGCTCAGCAGCCGACGTAGGGCTCTGCTTCTTGCTTAGCGTTGTGCCATGTACCATTGGCGTGAAGCCCTTCTTGGAATCTTTCATGCTGAATCTTTGTAGGACTTTGTCAATGTATGAATCTTGACACAAGCCTATCAGCCTTCTAGATCTATCCCGGTAGATCCTGATTCCAAGAACGTATGCGGCTTCACCCATGTCTTTCATGGAAAAACAACTTCCAAGCCAGTCTTTTACCGACTTCAGCATTGGAATGTCGTTTCCGAGAAGCACTATGTCATCGACATACAGAATAAGAAATACTATCTTGCTCCCACTAGTTTTCTTATACACGCATTGTTCTTCTTCGTTTCTGATGAAGTCAAATTGCTTGATCGCTTCATCAAAACGAAGATTCCAGCTCCTCGATGCTTGCTTCAATCCATAAATGGATTTGTGAAGCTTGCATACTTTCCCAGCATTCTTTGGATCTATGTAACCGTCAGGTTGCGTCATATACACATCCTCTTCCAGAATACCATTCAGGAAGGCGGTTTTCACGTCCATCTGCCAAATTTCATAATCATGAAAAGCTGCAGTTGCTAGTAGAATCCGAATAGATTTCATCATAGCCACTGGTGAATAGGTTTCATCGTAATCCACACCGTGAACTTGTCTGAAACCTTTTGCCACCAACCTGGCTTTATAAATCTGGACATTTCCATCCACGTCAATCTTCTTCTTGAAGATCCATTTGCACTCGATGGCTTTTACACCAGCGGGTAAGTCAACCAACGAAAACACTTGGTTGACCGACATGGAGTCCATTTCGGAATCAGTGGCCTTGCGCCACTTAGAGGAATCTGGGCCCATCATGGCTTGATTGAAGTTCGATGGTTCATAACCATCAATGATCAGAAAATCATGACAGTCAGTCACGAGGAATCCTTGATATCTCTCGGGTTCGTGACGGATCCTCCCGGATCTTCGAACTTCAGGTACTACAGGTTCAGGCTCTACAATTTCTTGTAGGTCCTCCTGCTGCTCTTCCTCATTAGGTTGAGCAGTATCCTGTTCATCTTGAATTTCTTCAAGCAGTACCTTACTCCCACTGTCTTTCTTAGAGAGAAACTCTCTCTCAAGAAAGTTACAATCCCGGGCAACAAAGATCTTGTTCTCGGAACGTAGATAGAAGTAATAAGCCTTGGTTTCCTTAGGATAACCAATGAAATAGCATTTATCAGACTTTGGTGTAAGCTTGTCTGAGATTAATCTCTTGACATAGGCTTCACAACCCCAAATTCTAAGATAAGACAGCACTGGAGCCACTCCAGTCCATAATTCATATGGTGTCTTTGCTACTGCTTTCGATGGCGCTCTATTTAGAGTGAACACTGCTGTTAGCAGAGCATATCCCCAAAGGGATATTGGAAGGTCTGTGTGACTCATCATAGATCGAACCATATCCAATAAGGTCCGATTTCTCCTCTCAGACACACCATTCCATTGAGGTGTTCCGGGAGGAGTGAGTTGGGATACGATCCCACACTCTCTTAGATGATCACTGAATTCTTGGCTTAAGTATCTCCTCCTCGGTCGGACCGAAGAGCCTTAATGCTTTTGCCAAGTTGATTCTGTACTTCATTTTGGAATTCTCTGAACTTCTCAAAAGATTCAGACTTATGTTTCATTAAATAAACATATCCATACCTACTGAAATCATCAGTAAAGGTAATGAAGTACTGATAGTTTCCTCTTGCATTTGTGGACATTGGGCCACACACATCAGTGTGTATCAGGCCCAACAAGTCACTGGCCCTCTCGTTAGGTTTATTAAAGGGGGCCCGTGTCATTTTGCCCATCATGCAGGATTCGCATTTCTCACATGACTCAAAGTCAAATGAGCCAAGAAGTCCATTCGAATGGAGCCTCTTGATGCGTTTCTCGCTGATGTGCCCTAAACGACAATGCCATAGAAACGTTCGGTTCTCCTCATTAGGTTTGAACCGTTTGGTATTAATGTTATAAATTGGCGCGGATTGATCGAGTATGTAAAGCCCATTCGTAAGAGGGGCAGAACCATAGAACAAATTGTTGCGATTGAAGGAACATAATTTATTCTTAACTGAAAAATCATAACCTTCCAAATCCAACAAAGAAATTGAAATAATATTTCTGCTTATAGCAGGTACAAAATAACAATTATTGAGTTCTAAAATCAATCCCGAAGGTAAAGACAACAAGTATGTGCCTACAGCTAGTGCTGGAACTTTCGCTCCATTCCCAACTCGTAGCTCCACTTGTCCGTGCTTCAGCCTTCTACTGTTGCTGAGTGCCTGCATATTAGTACAAATATGAGCCCCACAACCAGTATCCATAACCCATGAGGTATTATCAGAAGTAGTTGTATTAACTTCTATAACAAAAATACCTGTCGAAGAAGTCTCGAGAGTCTTCTTCTTCAATTCCTTTAGACCTTCTTGGAATTTCTTACATTCTCTCCTCCAATGCCCTGGTTCTTTACAGAACCTGCATATGTCAGTTGGCCCAGCCTTGGACTTGGGCTTGGGCTTTGGCGTGTCCTTGTCCGCGACTTGGACAGCCTTGGCCTTTCCCTTATCCTTAGAAGAGGATTTCTTAAACCCCTTGCCCTTTTGCACCATAATCACATTGGGGTCCTTGGCGGTTTTCCTCAAGTTGGGCTCTGCAGTCTTGAGCATTCCGTGAAGCTCAGGCAATGTCTTACTCAAGCCATGCATGTTAAAGTTCAGAATGAACTGATCATAGCTTGCAGGTAATGACTGCAGAATGATGTCGCAGGCAAGTTCCTGGCTGATAGGGCAGTCGAGTTTCTGAAGATGATCGAGATAACCCATCATCTTCAAGACATGAGGACTCACTGCCGCATTCGCAGCCAACTTACAGTCTAAGAGGTTCTTAACTGTCTGAAACCTCTCAGTCCTTGCTTGCTCCTGAAAAAGCGATTTCAGGCTTGCCATTATCTCAATTGGTGACAACACACTCTCGAACTGCATTTGCAGCTCAGCAGTCATTGTCGCCAACATAAGGCAATACACATCATTTTCATCTGACGAATGCTTTTCCCAAGCATTATGCAGAGTCCTGGCGGCATTGTTAGCAGGCCTCTCGGGGAGAGGATCACGAAGGACATAATCCTTCTTCTCCTGCTTGAGGACCAGCCTCAAGTTCCTTGACCACGTCAGGAAGTTCGTTCCAGTCAGCTTCTCCTTCTCGAGAACAGACCGGATTGAGAATGTGTTTTGTGTGCTTGTAGTAGTCATAGCTGAAATATATAAGATAAAAGGTTATTAGTTAATATGTTCAATATGATTAATCTTATATTATACTTAATATGATCAATCATGCATTATATTCAATAACCTAAGTTACCCTCAATAGAATATAATGATTCCAAGATCCACATATAACTAAGATCAAAGTGGGCCACTGGCCGTCACCCAACCTTAGCTTATATCGGTAAGCCCTAAGTCGGCTAATTATATCCGTGATATAACTCTTGGTTGTGAATCTGGGCCCGAGGCCCAATTCACTCTGATGTCTCAAGGCCCGGGACTCCCGATGGCCTAGTCAAGAAAACCAGACTATACAGTCATGTAATCATTAATGTCTGGGACTCCCAATGACATTTATGAATCACAAACCGTCTTATCCACGCAAAAGTAGACACCCTCACACTGTAAGGCCATGAATACAATTGAATGGGCTTCGACAGCTGACATAGCCTGGACAAGACATCCAACGCTTGATATTATTTTGAGGTTTGTAGGTTTATTAAAATTTCATCCCAAAATAGAAGATTACTATTTTGGGAAACTTTCCATTTTTGGAAACCTACTATTTTTGGAAACTTTCTAAAATTGGAAACTTTCTAAAAACAGAAACTTTCTAACTTTAGAAATTTCTTAAAATCCAAAACCCGCAAATCTAGAAACTTCTATTTTAAGAAACTTTCTAATTTCAAAATTTCGGAAACTTTAATTTAAAATCGACTTTATAATTTTATAAAATAAATTTTAAATTAATCTGAAGAAAGACTCAAATAATTGGCCCAATTGTTTTAACTTCTTGGCCCGAGGCCCAAGAATTGGTCCATGTCCAAGACATGACCCAATTGTCCAATTAAATGACATAACCGGTCTGGTTCATTAAAATTGGTCTAACCAAATTTTAATTACTACGATGACCACAATTGTCAACCGGTTATTTACTAAACCGGATTTTCTCAATTTATTTGGTCCAACCAAATCAAATTAGAAAATCCTGGTTTAGGCACAAAATCCAATATTTCGACTTTGGATTTCTTATCCCGGTTTAACCAGAACTTAATAAAATTATTAAATCTGTTTATTAAACCGAGACGTTTGATTTTAATCAAGTTTTAAACCGAACCTTAAACCGAACCGAAACGACACTACGTGATCCGATCATGATCTAGCCGTGATCATCACGCAAGACACGATCGGGACAGCTTCAGCCGCAAGCAGCTTGCTTCCAAGATCGGGACTACTGTCGGGACGGGACGGGACGGGACATCGCGGGCTGGCCGGTCGTGCGTCATGCGATCGCCGAGCGATCGAGACGCGGGACGACGCTGGATGATCGGGACGATGGCCGCGACGATCCGATCGCAATCGATCGTGCGATCCTCGGCTGATCCGTTCGATCACTCGACGTCCAGCCATGCTCACGATCGAGCCGATGATCACGCGACTCGATCCTTTGGCGATCGGTCCGTGCATCATCAAACCGACGCATACCAAATCATATAGTTTGGTCATGCGATTTTCTTTAGTTTGTTTAGGTTTCAATTCTTGTTGCTTAAGTGATTTCTCTTATCAGTAGTTGATTCAAAACACTTTTTAAACAAGAAAAACAATCCTAAACATGAATCTAAACAAGAAAAACCAGAACCAATAGCTCTGATACCAATGAAGGATGTTTTGGTTGTTAATCCAGATTCAATTCTCAGATTAAACAGTCCTAAACATACGGATCTAGGTTCTCTTGTATAGAAACAACAATGGATCTCACCTTATACATGTTTATGCAGCGGAAAGAGAAGGTATATCAGAGATCAGAGAGCCACCAAGTGATAACTCCTCCAGAGGTTCACACACGCACACCAAGCAGGAAGAGAGGCTGCTAGACCGAGCTGAGGAGGCGCAGGAAGAGAGAGAGTTCGCGGCTGGGTGGCTAGGGTTAGGGAGAAAGAGATTTGGGTTTTAGTTTATAAAACCCTTCTCTTTCCCTTTTGGGCTTTTGGGCCCAAATACCAATCTGATTAAATCCCTTATATTTAATCAGACCCATTTATCTCTCTCTAAGTACGACAAATGCCTGGCACTTTTACCGTACTTCTGCTAAGCCGTTCCTACACATTTTCCTGTTAGCTTAGGCGTGTGACCCATATGGGATCATATAATAAAGGCAATAAGTCCAAGACTTATAGATCATGAGCGGACTCTAGCAAGCCATCATGACCCCCAGTATTATATGACTTATGTCTGATCATTGACATACTCTTACTTTCTAGAGACAGTACCGAGATTACTGGACACAATTCCAACAACTTCATGAACCGAAATGTTTCTATCACCGATCATCACGAAAATGCTCGGATCGCCGAACTGATAGGGGGCTTACTGTTGGAGACGGGTTTAGCACACCTCCAAATGGCATGTTTAAATAATAAGATCGGCCCGAAATAGAAAGCATATATTACATGTCCAACAAACAAATGGATAATTATGATGCCGATGAAGATAAATGACAATAATCGAAGATAAATACAAAAGGAAAATATATATTCTTTCTAAGAAATATGACTTTTTATGCCGACCTAAAACTCTATATAAGAGGAGCAGTACATTTATTATAAACAGATTCTGAAAAATACACAACTCTATGAGAAGACCTAATCCTCTCACCATCTCGTCACGATCCTTCGACAAACTCCCTCAAAGAACTATGAATAGCTTGATCCCTTTTCAAAGGCTACGTAGGCAGCGTTTTACAAGGTTCAGCTATAACTCATAATTCCCTTCATTTCGATTCACCGGAACGCCAATTTCGCCATAATATCATCGTCATCCGCCGAGCTACGTTAAAAGTATTTGAAGAATCCCTAAATAAAACCCTGAAACTCCTTCTATATTTGGATATGCCGAGTTGAGATCTTACAATGAGGAGATTTCGAAATGAGTGTTTAGGTTGGTCCTTGTGTTATTTCCTAGGTGTATTAATTGCTGCTCATGCAGCCTTGTTGCATTTTCTATTTAAATATTTTGTAGCCATTTCTGAACTTTCATTAAACTTCTTTTATTCTAAAACTTTCTAAAGTGTTTGATCTGAATGGTGTCTAATATTCATACGTCTTGGATTCTTCTTTTGGTGTTTATCTCCTAGAAGAATCGAGTTTGAAAGTCTTGAAGTCATTCCGCAAACTTCATGAAGTTTCCTTCAATTCCCTGTTTCGAAATCCAACAATCAGTTCATCCATTATGTTCTTCATTGATCCAACAACCAGACTCACAAAGTGCATCAAAGGGCGATGATCTTCTCCATTAAAATCGCATCACTTTGTGTTTGTTTGCCTCGAATAAGCAAAAGGAAAGTTTGGGGGAATTGATATATTCATAATTTACCTTGTTTTAGCATGTTTATTTGTATGGTTTTCTTGTCCTTTGCATCCATTCTTGTGCATTTCTCTAATAATTCATCCATTTAGGACTTAGTGTATGTAGGTTAGAGTCTTGCATGTTTTGTTTCCTTTAGGAGTGTTTTAGGGGATTACTTGTAGTCTTGGAGGAGTTTGGATGTTTGGAGTTGAGCCTTGAACCATGAGAAGAATTTTAGAAGCATTTTAGAGCTTGAAAGAGAATGGGTAAAAATGTGATAATGGAGGCAATGAGACTATATTTCGATCCATTTTTTTGTGGTTTATATGTGTTTTGAATCACACACGTTTAACATGGTGACTGACGCATGATATTCTCAAAGTTTCAATTCCTTATAGCTACACTGCAAGTGCACATAATGCAACTGTAGTATCTAGGGGTCGATTACACATAAACTCAAGACTCTCACGATAGAATTCTAGTGTCGAATAAAGCATGAATGATTTAAACTTAATAAGAAATTCAGAAAAAATAAAATTGGTTTGTTTTCAAGATAGGAAAAGCGTCTCGTCTTGGTAATTTCTCAGGATATCAAGCAATGCAGATCAATTATCAGTCATGGTGGAATTAGACATGGTTCTAGAAATCAAATCACAAATATAAAATAAACCAAATTTCGTTGTGAGAATTTACTAAGTCTAAATCATAAAAATCCAAAAAATTTACGACTTATAAGGATTAAACTAGCACTAAACGAAGGTTTGATTTGTTCACAAATTATCTAATCCAAATTTCCTTGCCATTATCGAATTTGCTCACTCTAAGTTCTGTCTGATCATAACCTATGATCTAGATTGTATGTGATCAATCTAGAACTACACATCATAAGCAAAGGGAATTTTATAAGCATAAGGTTCACAAGTTCCGAACACAAAGGACTCGCAGACGACTCAAGAAAAACATGAAAATGACACAAGGAAAATAAAAAAAGGAAAAAAAAAAAACTACAGAACCAAATAGTGGAGGAGGAGCAAACTAGAAATCCTCAGAGATCTCATCATCAATCACGGCTATGTGATATGTGGCCTCGTCATCCTCCGCATCATCAGCAGCATCGGGGTCAGGCGTAGGAGAGCGCTGACGACGAGTAGCATGTCGTGGGACACTAACTTGTGGAGTGCGACACTAACTTGTGGAGTGCGACGACAAAAGTCGCTAGTGATCATGTCCCACATCTGTCGCAGCGTATCATTCAAGAACGTCCGGAATGCAGGAGGAGCCATCTCAGCAGGTGGTATAGGAGGCTCAAGATACCCAGAAGGTACAAAATCGTCCTATGTGGCAATAGGTGCTGCTTAAGAAGAAGAGGCTCCCTTGCGGATCTTGCGTCGTGGTATGGCTTCAGCAGGTTCTCCAAAGGCTGGAAACTCAGTCTCAGGACGTCATTAGTGATCGCTGTGAGCTCAGGAAATGGAAGCGTAATGCATCACTCTCGATCTCATGTGTAACGCCCCCTTCCCGTTTTCCGCTGACCGACGAGCTGACCGGCCAACAATCAAACAAGAACATGACCGATTGAACCCGAGCAGTCATACGAGAAGATTTTGTCACAATACGAAAGCCAGAGACAGTCCGTTTTGAGACAAAGGCTCAAACCAAACCACCTTTGACTCCGTTTACCTCGCTTCCACGATACGAAGCTTTTCAACCCGTACCGCTTCCACGAGTTGTGTTTGGTTCGGACGAAACCATATATCGGGAAACATTCCGTTTTTATTACTTTGAAAATACAAATCTCATTCATAATACAATATGATCCAATACAAATCATTTAATTGGGCCCATAAAATCCGAAACCGAAAATAAAGTCCAATATGCGCAAATAATCGATACCCAATGCCGACCCGAGACTACTCCGACTGTCCTACACGTCCGCCGAGCTACGCAAAACCTGAAAAACACAAAAGAGTTTAATGAGCAATCTAAGATTACCCAGTGAGACGGCTCCCCACTACAGCTTCTATTCTATCTAGCATCTACAAATTCTCATCCCGAAACACCAAAATAACAACAACAAGATAACAGTTGATCACGCACTACCGCGTCGTGTCAAACCCACAATACACAAGCATGCAAATAACATCATAATCACCAACTAAGGAAATCGAGGGCACTGCGGCACATGCTCTCGATTGAAACTCGATCTATCTATCGCGCAACACCAACAATACAAACACAACACTGGGCCCCTACGATCTCGGTAACTTCCACGGGTTTCCACCTTTACCGACATGGTAACTAACCCACGACTCCCAAACGTAAACACGAGGTCCAACGGCTAGGACACCGTTCTCCGTCCATCGATACGCGGTGACTCAAGTTACCCCCGGCAACCCAAGTTTCCATGCGGTCCGGCCCTAGGACGCGACCCCGTATTCTCCGGACCACACACCTACCGGCATCACTCAGTAGGTTAACACCATAACCAGAATCACCATGATCCGATTAGGAAACTATCCGAGGATCCTATCGGGTCGGAAGTACCAGAACGTATCCAAACACCTAGACTTGCGGGATCTAACGCACCCTAGAGTCCTAGTGCAGAAAAGTAAACACGCAGACTCGCTCGGACTCTAACAATCATATTCAATCAATAATCAACAACAATCTCAACACCACGTCCTGCAAGTCTACACACACACCAACACCACCGCTCTGACTCGGCACCGTACCGAGTCAGTCGCTACGACTTAACCGGTCCCGTGACCAAGTTAAGTATCCACACGGATTGCTCGGCCCAACACCGAGACAATCTAATAGGCATGCACAAAAAGCTCAACAACAACAACCACACAACCACACAATAACATCATCACCACACAATCAGGCCTATTAGGGGTTTCTAACGTCTTTTAACCAATTTACATCCGCTACCTTGGATTAGCGGGTTGCTAATCCGTAGTCGGCCCACATTTCATTAACGTCCGCTACCTTGGATTAGCGGATTGCTAATCCGTAGACGGCTCACCAATCACATCACTTTCCCTTTAATCAACCTTTTCATAGGTATCTCTTATTAAATCCCCGATCTGTCGGTTTAGATCTAGTATCTTACTAAACTCCCCGACCTTTCATCTTTCTTTACTTAATTCATTTCTTCTCCGCAACTCATATTAAACCTAATCCCGATATCATTCTTTATGCTATACGTTCGTTAGGTTTAATTCCATATTTTAACACCGTCTTAATTCCCGTACTTTAGATTCATTCGATACCGTTCTTTACATACTTATATATGCATATACGGCCCTATCATGCCACGACTATATGTATGCACCAATCAACGGTTCTAACAACCTAGCAGCACACAACAGGTTTAATCCGTTTAATTCTCACGATCCTATCTGATGAGGCCATAGAACCAGAAGCAGAAGATCCAATGCCCATCATAGGAAAAGGTCAATTGACAAGGTCAGCAACAAAGGCTTTGAGGAACCACGTCAATGAAGATGTGCAAAGCCTACTGAATCAAGCTACTGACCAAGAGCAGGAACAAGTCTTCATCAAGATGGACAGCCCAACACTGTTCAACTCAGCTCAAAAAGGAAGGACAATATGTAGCATCGGCACTAGCTCAGGAAGTAGCATCGACACTAGCTCAAGCTTCCGAGGCCAGAATGCTACGATTGAAGGAGGCTTCTGATCAACGGCCAAGGACATACCAAACAAAAGCTAAGGTATGAGTTTCATTTACACACATTATATGACCGTTTTCTCTTTGTTTTGCAGGATTAAATCTTTGTTTCCCTTAGTAGTTTCAATCATAAAAGTAGCCGTTGTAGTCTTTATTTCATTAGGTCCAAGTCGAGTCAGTACTTTCCTTTTATGTTTTATTTGCTTCAAGTCCCCTAGAAGGGCATAGCTGTTTGGACTGTTTATAAAGTCCCATCTCACAGCCGTGTATCATTTACCCTAGATTAATAAAGTACACCGAGTGTTTTCTTCAAGCAAAGAAACCGCAACCTTGTTTTCTCTCATGTTTTGTGTGATTCAAACAAAGAGAAGGCTTTGTCTTATCAAGATTCAGACTCATAGGATCTTGTGGCGACTTCAATCCATTCCATCCACTGATTATTTCTGAGAGAGATCTTAAGCCAGCAGGAATAATCCCATCTCTACTCACCATCCATCCAAGTCGATCAAACCAAGATAGCTCTTAAGCCAGTGGTTCGATCTCCATCAACCCATCAATCAAGCTTCTGCTCCGGGGCTGCATCATCTGGTATCAGAGCCGAAAGGCTCCTAAAAAGGTGTTTTCTATCCATAAACCCTTTTTACTTTCATTAGTTTTCATTTTCATTTCATATCAAACAAAAAAAAGTGTTCATCTTCATCTTCTCCTTTTGATTCTTGTTTGATTCGAATTCCTTGCATAAAAACCAAAAAAAATATGTTTGTTTTTATTAGTTACCTCTTTTGTTTCAATAGTTTTCGAAATCCTACTCAAAAATCAAAAAAAAAAATACATAATTCCATTTTTGTTTTCATCGGTTTCTCAAGAAAAGGAAACTCCATATTGCATCATTACTCTTGCATCCATAGCTTTCAATTTCGACTTTCTCTTTTAATTTACATAAAAAAAAGAAATATTTCATTGTTACCATTTAGCTTTCTTTAAAACTTCTTTGTTAGACTTTGATACTCGCTTGTGTCAGTTTCAGGTACAAGTACTCATGGGAGAAGAGGCTGGACAAGATCAACTCACCATCAATCAACTTCTTGAAAACATTAGAGACATCAGTGGCAGGCTCACTCAGCTGGAACAGAGGCCTATTCATAGAGTACCAATCCGCAACTTGAATCAAAATCATAGGCAGCAAGAAGAAGAAACAACCGATGAAGAGATGCATGAGTTAGAGGAAGATGAGTTACCTCCTGAGCCAAATCAGGGAGGAAGGGGATTTAACATCCATGGCAGGGGTAGAGGAAGGAGAAACTATCACCAGCCTAGGCGTGGAGATAGAGGCAGAGGCAATGAGGATGATGATCAGAGACGTGGAGGCAAAGACTTGAAGCTCACGGCTCCTACTTTTGCTGGAAAGGTAAATCTGGAAGCTTATCTGGATTGGGAAAGAAGAATGGAGTACATCTATGAGTACTACCAATACTCTGAAGCAAGAAAAGTCTCCTTAGCTGCAGCTCAACTCACTGATAATGCATTGGCGTGGTGGGACAGAGAAGTATCAGAGAGAAGGAGGTTCAGACATGGTCAGTTAAGCAATTGGGATGACATGAAGTATGCTCTAAGGAAGAGATATGTACCAGCTTACTACCATAGAGATCTTCAGAAGAAGTTCAGAAAACTCTCTCAAGGAAACAAATCAATTGACGATTATTTTGAGGAGTTTAAAACCATGAAGAACCGGCTGGAGGTAGATGATTCAGAAGAAACTTTGATGGCTTAGTTTCTAGATGGTCTTCAGGATAGGATTGCACGCAAGGTAGAGCGACAACCTTATGAGGATCTTGAAGGCTTGTTACATTTAGCTGTCCAAGCTGAGCAACACATCAAGAGGAAGGTTGCTGCAACCAGTAGAAGCAGGACAACTTGGAATCACCCTTAAAGGAACCAAGACAAAGGCAAAGCGACAGAAGCTGACTCAAAGATCAAGAAATCTAACTATGAGCAGCCCAAGGGTAACAAAACCAGACACAAGCAAGGCTCCACCTCAAAGGTCCAGAGACATTACATGTTTCAAATGCCAAGGGAAAGGTCATTATGCTAGAGATTTTCCAAACCAGCGGGTGATGGTGTTAAGGGACAATGGAGACATTGAGTCACAAGATGAGGCAGATCTTGAGCTAGCGGAATCCGAAGAAGAGGTGACGGATTATCCAGACGTGGGAGAGATACTTGTGACCAGGAGAGCCCTTAGTGCATTGTTTTAGCCAGAAACAACCAAAGAGAGAATATCTTTCATTCCAGATGCACCATTGACGCCAAGGTGTGTAGCCAGATGCACTAATGTTGCTAGTGCTTACCTTGTAGACAAACTGAAGTTGCAAAAGACCAAGCACCCAAGACCTTACAAATTAAGGTGGCTCAATGATGAGACTGAGATGAGGATAGCTGAGCAAGTCATGGTACCATTCAGCATAGGTAAGTACAAAGATCAAGTGAAATGTGATGTTGTGCCAATGCAAGCAGGTCATATACTCTTAGGGAGACCATGGCAATTTGATAAAGAAACTGTGCACCATGGAAGGACCAACATCTACAGTTTCACACATCAGAACAAGAAGCACAACCTAGCTCCATTAACACCACAAGAGGTGTATGAAATGCAGAAAGCAATGGACAAAGGTTCCAAGGTAAGTAAGACCAATCTTTTTGTTTCACCTTCTAATGTTCTGAAATCTTTGGAGCATAAAGAACATGTACTACTCATGATCTTTAGAGAAGGGTATCTTTCAGGTTCGGAAGAGCAGGAGCATCCCTTAGCCGTGACTGAGCTATTGGACAGATTCAAGGATGTGTTTCCAGAGGACATACCAGCTGGACTTCCACCATTGAGAGGCATTGAACACCAAATTGATTTGGTACCAGGAGCTCCATTGCCCAACATGCCAGCTTATAGAGTGAATCTAGAAGAGGCTAAGGAGCTGGAAAAGCAAGTTCAAGAGCTGATGTCAAAGGGATATATCCGGGAAAGCTTGAGTCCATGTGTTGTACCAGTTCTACTCGTCCCAAAGAAGGATGGTACATGGAGAATGTGTGTTGATTGCAGGGCCATAAACAACATTACAATCAAGTACAGACTGTTGAGAATGTCCTGAAATCTATTGTACTTGCTCTAAGTGATAGTTTTATTGTCGAGATGAGACAATCATATAATACTAGGTAGTCATAATGCTTTGCTAGAAGCCACTTATGATCAATGAGTTTAGAACTTATTGCTAGTGTTATATGATCCTACAGGGTCACACACCTAAGCAAACTGGACGTTAAAGACGAGGTTGATCATTAATGTAATGATCTAGTGAATGCATATTTGATATGCATTCGATATCAATGTTCTGGACTGCATCGATCGATGCATATAGTGCAACGATCGATGCACTCGCGGATTAATCAGATTAATTCGGTTAATCGTTGGTTAATTCCGTCATGGTTTAAGTCGACATATATAAGATATATGGTCGACCTAAACTGATCTCTAACCTAATTCACAGTCACCAGAACTTGAATAGAAACCTCTGAAGAGATTGGATCTCTACAGGCACTAGCATCCCTCCTGTTCAGTTTATGTGCGTGTGGATACCAGTAGAGGCGCAGCATTTGAGGCGCTCTAGATCTCGATTATCTGCAAATCTTCCGCTGCTAATCACCAGGTAATTCTGAGATCCCAATGATTCAATTATATGAACCCTAGATCCTAGGCTCGGAATTTATACCCAGGGTTGCCTAATTGGATTAGGATCTGCTAGAAATTCCTTAAGTGGTATCAGAGCTTTAGGGTTCCATTGAATATGTAGCATGTTGATTAGATTAGTTGAATCTGAATCTGTGTATGGTTGATACAAACTTGCTAAAATTCGTTTTCATGAAAAACCTAGTTTAGGGTTTGTTCGAAAAACGTCTTAGGGTTTTTCGCATAGTGTCGATCGTTGCCAATCCGGCATCGATCGACACAGGGCGAAAACCCGAATAAAATTTAGGGTTTTTCGCATGGTGTCGATCGATGCCAATCCGGCATCGATCGATGCAGGGCGAAAACCCGAATAAACCTTAGTTTTCGCCTAGTGTCGATCGACACAAGCGTTGCATCGATCGACACAAATCTCGCGAGATTGATGAATCTGTTCAATTTGATTGGACCGGTTATCGAGCTTGGTTAATGATGGTCGAACACTGTGAATGGTTTAATTGCGATTGGTTTGATTAGGTTAGCATCGACCGATGCTAATGTAGCATCGATCGACGCTGACCGGTATTCAAAACCGGGTCAATTGGATTGATCGGTTATCGCGGATTGCTTTTGGTTATCTTGCATCGATCGATACTATAGTAGTGTCGGTCGACATCAGATTTGATGATTAGGTTATTGAACCTGAAATCACAGAACCGAAGCAAGATAAATCAATTAATTATAAGAATTAAAACATAATAAAACTGAACGTTTTAAGGTTCTGTTCCTCAACCAAATATCAAGTGATACTTGATGTCTTTCCTATCTTGTCAACTGTCAAGACCCATTTAATTGTGTGATAGACTTGCAGTGCAAGATGTTCACAATTACATGAGTAAGACAGAGGAAATCGTGTTGATGGATTTGCAGTGCAAGACATCGACAATTACATGACTAAAGAGATTGGCTTACTTGACTGGGCCATCAAAATCGTTTTGGGCTCAGAGACATCAGGTGGATTGGACATAAGATGTCAATCCACAACCAAGAGTTATATTGGATATAACTAGCAAGGTTGTTGCTTACCTAGATAGCTAAATTTGGGTGATAGCCAGTGGCTCACTCAAGTTTAGTGAAGTATGGGTCTTGGATCATTATATTCATCTGAGGAAACATTGTTTGAATATAATGCGAGTTTTCTTAATTGTTAAGACTTCTCATTTCTTGAACAACATAACTAAAACTTCCCTTGTTTTCCAGCTATGTCTAACTCAAACCATCGTAACAATTTCTCCCTGCGATCCGTCCTTGAGAAGGACAAGTTAAATGGATCGAACTTTCTTGAATGGTATCGGAACTTTAGAATTGTTCTCAAGCAGGAGAAGAAGGACTATGTCCTTGAGAAAGTTCTCCCTAAGAAGTACCGAGCCAATGCCTGGCAGTCAGATATGGATGCTTGGGATAAGCATTCTAATGATGCGGTGGATGTGAGTTGTCTCATGTTGGCTACCATGAACTCGGAATTGCAGAAGCAATATGAGTACGTGGAGTCGCCAATAGAGATGATCACTGGCCTGAAAAGTATGTTTCAGGAGCAGGCACGAACTCAGAGATACCAGACGGTTAGGTCTCTGATTGAGTGCAAGCTACCAATCGGCGAACCAGTTAGTCCTCATGTCATTAAGATGATGGGTTATATTGATAACCTGGAGAAACTGGATTGTCCCATTAGCCAAGAGTTGGCTACTGACATCATTCTACAGTCACTACCGTCAAGCTATGATCAATTTGTTATGAACTATAACATGAACAACTTGACGAAGATGTTGACTGAATTGCATGGGATGCTTAAGACTGCTGAACCTAACATCAAGAAGGACACCCCAAATGTCCTTGTGGTACAAAAGGGTAAAAAGTTTAAGAAACTTGGTAAGAACAAAGGTGATGGAAAGACGAGCTCGATTGTGAATCTAAGCGAGTCTGCCCAAGCTCCTAAGGTTAAAACCAGTCCTTCTGAAGATGTTAAGTGCCGTTATTGTAATGGTTATGGGCATTTGAAAAGAAACTGCAATAAATTCTTGGAAGATTATGAGAAGCTGAAGAAGATGTACGAGACTTCTTCTTCAGGTATTATGTTATAGAAGTAAATGTTACTTCTTATAGTCCTACTTATTGGGTATTGGATACCAGCTGTGGTACTCATATTTTGTGAAAATGTGCAGGGCCTGAGCAAAAGTAGGACTATGGAGAAAGGACAAGTGGACCTAAGAGTGAGAATGGAGCAAGAGTTGATGCATTAACCGTAGGAGTATTTCATTTGTTTTTTCTTTTATGGCATGTTTTGAACTTAAAACTGCTACTATGTAACTGCTATGAGCAGACAGATTATTTCTAATCCTTGTTTGGATATGGAAGGATATCAGTTCTCAAATCAAGAATAAGTGTTATTCATTTGATTGAAGTGATATATTTTATAGTAGCAATCCATTAGAGAATGGAATTTATGTTCTAAACCAGAATGTGCCTAACTATAACATTAATACCAAGAGATTCAAGTCAAATGATACGAATCAAACTTCTTTCTAGCATTGTCGTTTTGGGCCAAATAAATGAGAAACAGATTCAGAAGCTCCATAGTGATGGGCTTTTGGGCTCATTTGATTATGAATCATAATGAGTAAGTGAATCTTGTTTATTGGAAAACGACAAAGGCCCCTTTCAACAAAAGTAGTGTCGATCGATGCATGTGTGCAACGATCGATACAGGTTGCGAACGAACGGATAAAATGAATGGGCCAGAGGATTATTGGGCTTTATACATACGGATGTACATGGCCTGATAAGCGCAAATGCTAGAGGAAATTTTTAGTGCTTCATTACCTTTACTGATCTTTTCAGAAGGTACGGTTATGCCTTACTTATAAGGCATAAGTCAGAATCTTTGAAAAGTTCAAAGAGTTCCAAAATGAAGTACAGAATCAATTTGGCAAAGGTATTAAACCTCTACGATGAGATCATGGAGGTGAATACTTAGGTCAAGAATTTAGATATGGTTCGATCAATGATGAGTCACTTAGATCTTCCATTATCTTTCTAAGAATACGCTCTAAAATGTCTGAGTTTACTTTAAATAGAGTTCCATAAAAAAAAATCAGTTACAGAGATACCACAAGAGATGTGGAATGTAAATGTTTCTGATTTATCCATCATGGAGATTTGGAGTTGCGAGACTTATATAAAACGTTTAATCTCTGATAAGCTCACACCCAAATCTGATGAGTGCTACTTCATTGGTTGTCCTAACAAAACCAAGGCATGTTACTTTTACAACCAGTTCGAGAACAAATTGTTTGTTGCTCGGAACTATGTTTTCTTGAGAAAGACTTTCTTTCCAAGAAGAACAGTGGGAGTAAAAGTACAACACGAAGAAATTCGAAAATCACAGGAGACTGCTCAACCTGATGAGGTGGAGCAGCAGTTGGATCTACAAAAGTTGTAGAACCTGCACCTGTGGTGCCTAGAGTTTAAAAGGATCTGGTGAATGTATATTCGATATACATTTAAATGGCGAGTTTCTGAAGAAGTGTCGATCGACACAAAAGTTGCATCGATCGACACAGATCGCGAACCAAATGTTGATTTTGGTTTATGACTTAATTAACTACGGTTTAAATCCTGGTTAATTAGGTCGTGGTAAAAGTATACATATGAGATATGTGTGCGCGACTTTTACAGAAAACTGAAGCTCGCAGATCCAAAAGGATCCGTCACGAACCCGAAAAATATGGATTTCTCGTAACTAATTGCCGTGATCTACTGATCATTGAAAGTGACGGGCCTGCGAATTTTGAAGAAGCAATGATGGGCCTTGACTCCGAAAATGGCTGAAAGCCGCTGAATCCGAAAATGGTTATATTCAGATATACAAAGCTAGGTTGGTGGCAAAAGGTTTCAAGTAAATTCATGGTATTGACTATGAAGAAACCTATTCCCAGACACCATGCTTATGTCCATTCGGATTCTCCTAGCAACCGCCACTCATAATGGTTATGAGATCTGGCAGATTGATGTGAAAACAGTTTTCCTTAATGGAATTCTGGAAAAGAATGTGTACATGACATAATCTGAAGTTTTCATTGATCCTAATGAAGCTAGGAAGATATGCAAGCTTCATCGATCCATTTATGGATTGAAGCAAGCATCTCGGAGTTGGAATCTTCGTTTTGATAAAGTAATCAAAAGGTTTGATTTTATCAGAAATGAAGAGGAACCGAATGTTTGCAAGATGACTAGTGAGAGCGCAGTTGCATTTCTGGTATTGTATGTTGATAACATACTACTTCTCGGAAATGAAGTTCCATTGTTTCAGTCTGTTAAGACTTGATTCGAAAGTTGTTTTTCGATAAAATTATGGGAGAAACCGTATACACTCTTGGAATAAGAATCTATAGAGATAGACTGGATAAGCTAATTGGATTGTGTCAAGATACTTATAGTGATAAGGCCTTGCACATGTCCAATATGCAGGATTCCAAGAAGGGCTTCGTGCAAATGACTCTTGGTATTACTCTTAGCAAGACGCAGTGTCTTTCGACACACGCTGAGCAAGGGCGAATGAGGGTCAGGCTACTGCTAAAGGCATTAGATGTCTTAAGATGTGATCTTAATTTTAGTGGGAGTCATTGTTATTAATTTTAGTTATAATATGATGTTCGTATAAACATAATTTGATTATGTTATTGAAATCTGACATCTGTATTATTTAATAATGGTTATTAAATAATAGTCCCAAAGTAATTTATGACATTTTATAGGTCATCAAGTATGTGACTTGATCATGAAACCCTATAGATAGTAAATGACATAAATTATGTTGGTCCCTGGTCGAGGTTGTTAAAGTGGGACATTAACAACCGCGTGAGACTAGTATGTGAGGTGACTGATGACTAAGTTTCATGGAGTCATTAATAAGAGTATTAAAGTCAATCACATAGATATGTGTTGGAGAACATAGGATCGGACATGACCCACTGATGAGAACTCTACGGGATAGTTATATAAGTGTCATGAGAGTTTTCATTACGACTATAGAGTATAGTCCTTAGACCTGAGTTCATCATGTTTTCTTACATATGAATTGGTCCGCTTTAACCTTGTCAAACGTCAGCCGTAACTGGTGACTATAAAGGCATTGATTGGGCGTATCATGAAGCGTGTGAAGAGACCGGGATGGAACAAGATGGGATTTGTCCCTCCTATATAACAGGAGATAAATATCTCAGGGCCCATCGAAGATTTGATACGGAGAAATGTGTGGCCACACTCAAACGAGGTGATTGTCAGTCGTTTGTCTTGTCAGTATAAATCGGAGTTCGATGAACATGATCTTGGCTCAATAAGGATGACACAGTTCTTGCCTTATGCTAGATCGAGATATAGTGACGAAGGGATTATCGGAATAGATGATTCCAGTACAAGTGTGAGATTGTTGGGAATGTCCTGAAATCTATTGTACTTGCTCTAAGTGATAGTTGTATTGTCGAGATGAGACAATCATATAATACTAGGTAGTCATAATGCTTTGCTAGAAGCCACTTATGATCAATGAGTTTAGAACTTATTGCTAGTGTTATATGATCCTACAGGGTCACACACCTAAGCAAACTGGACGTTAAAGACGAGGTTGATCATTAATGTAATGATCTAGTGAATGCATATTTGATATGCATTCGATATCAATGTTCTGGACTGCATCGATCGATGCATATAGTGCAACGATCGATGCACTCGCGGATTAATCAGATTAATTCGGTTAATCATTGGTTAATTCCGTCATGGTTTAAGTCGACATATATAAGATATATGGTCGACCTAAACTGATCTCTAACCTAATTCACAGTCACCAGAACTTGAATAGAAACCTCTGAAGAGATTGGATCTCTACAGGCACTAGCATCCCTCCTGTTCAGTTTGTGTGCGTGTGGATACCAGTAGAGGCGCAGCATTTGAGGCGCTCTAGATCTCGATTATCTGCAAATCTTCCGCTGCTAATCACCAGGTAATTCTGAGATCCCAATGATTCAATTACATGAACCCTAGATCCTAGGCTCGGAATTTATACCCAGGGTTGCCTAATTGGATTAGGATCTGCTAGAAATTCCTTCACAGACATCCTATCCCAAGACTTGATGACATGCTTGATGAGCTAAGTGGAGCAACCATCTTCTCAAAGATAGACTTGAAGAGTGGATATCACCAAGTCAGGATGAAAGAAGGAGATGAGTGGAAAACAGCCTTCAAAACCAAGCAAGGGCTGTATGAATGGCTTGTTATGCCATTTGGTCCCACCAATGCTCCCAGCACATTCATGAGACTAATGAACCAGGTTCTAAGAGCTTTTATTTGTAAGTTTGTGGTAGTATATTTTGATGACATACTGATTTATAGCCACTGCTTAGATGATCATGTTAAGCATCTAGAACAGGTTATGCAAACACTTAGATCAGAAGGTCTTTATGCAAACTTAAAGAAATGCATCTTTTGCACTGGTCAATTGGTTTTCCTAGGATTTGTTGTAAGTTCACAGGGACTTAAGGTGGATGATGAGAAGATCAATGCAATACGAGATTGGCCAACACCTACAACAATAGGGCATGTCCGGAGCTTCCATGGCCTAGAAAGCTTCTACAGGAGGTTTGTCAAAGACTTCAGCACCATAGCAGCACCTCTTACCTCAGTGATCAAGAAGGACAAAGCATTTGAATGGGGAGAGGCTCATGAGCAAGCATTCACACGGCTCAAAACCAGTCTCACCAATGCACCAGTATTGGTACTTCCTAACTTTGATAAAATGTTTGAGATTGAGTGTGATGCTTCTAGTACAGGAATAGGTGCAGTACTGATACAAGGAGGCAGACCAGTAGCTTACTTTAGTGAGAAACTGAGTGGTGCAACACTCAACTACCCAACATATGACAAAGAGTTGTATTCTCTGGTAAGATCCCTGGAAACTTGGCAACATTACTTGCTTTCTAAAGAGTTTGTGATACATACATATCATGAGACTCTAAAGCATCTAAGAGGACAGACTACTCTTAAGAAAAGACATGCAAAGTGGTTGGAGTTCATAGAAAGTTTTTCCTATGTGATCAAGTATAAGAAGGGGAAAGAAAACATTGTAGCAGATGCACTATCAAGGCTCCATGCTCTCATAACAACAATGGAGTCTAAGATCATGGGATTTGAGCACATCAAAGACATGTATGCTGATGATCCAAACTTCAAGGACGTGTACCAGGAGACATATAAGGCAGCATTTGGAGTGTTCTATCAACAAGATGGTTTTCTGTTCAAGGAGAAAAGGCTGTGCATTCCACAAGGTTCCATGAGGGAGTTGATCACTAGAGAGGCTCATGGAGGAGGTTTGATGGGACATTTTGGCAGAGAAAAGACTTATAGTGTCTTGAAGGAGCATTTCTTTTGGCCACACTTGAAAAGAGATGTGGAAAGGTTTTGTGCCAAATGCATCACATGCCTAAAGGCCAAGTCCAGGTTACATCCACATGGTTTATATATGCCTTTACCTATTCCTAACACACCATGGGTGGACATTTCAATGGATTTTGTTTTAGGGTTTCCCAAGATCAACAACAAGGACTCCATCTTTGTAGTTGTTGATAGGTTTTCTAAACTGGCTCATTTCATTGCTTGCAACAAGACTAACGATGCTGTACAGATAGCTGATCTATTCTTTAAGGAAGTGGTCAAGTTTCATGGAATTCCAAGAACTATTAATTCAGACAGGGACACAAAGTTCTTGAGCCACTTTTGGAGGGTACTTTGGAGGAAGTTGGGCACCAATTTGCTCTATTCCACCACTTGTCATCCCCAAACAGATGGACAAACTGAGGTAGTAAACCGGACTCTCTCAACACTCCTAAGAGCCACGGTTGGTAAGAATATAAACAACTGGTTATCTTGCTTACCATTCATTGAGTTTGCTTATAATCATGCTAAGCATTCGATTACTAACCACTCTCCTTTTGAAGTGGTGTATGGGTTTAATCCTTTAGCTCCTTTAGACCTTACCCCTTTGCCTCAAGCTATCTATACAGGTACAGAAGGAGAAGCAAAAGCAGACTTTGTCAAGAAGCTACACCAAAGAGTTAAGGAGAATGTAGAGAAGAAAACCGAGAAGCATAGGCTGAAAGCTAACCAGGGAAGAAATGAGGTGATATTTGAACCAGGAGATTGGGTCTGGCTACACATGAGGCAAGAAAGGTTTCCCAATCAGAGGAAGTCAAAGCTAACACCAAGAGGAGATGGACCATTCCGAGGCTTGGAGAAGATCAACGACAATGCATACAAGCTTGAGCTGCCAGGTGAGTTAAACATTTCTCCAACATTCAATGTTTCTGATTTAGCTCCTTATGATGCAGGTCAATCAGTTCTGAGGACAGAACCTCTTCAAGGGGGAGGGTATGATGAGGCCATAGAACCAGAAGCAGAAGATCCAATGTCCATCATAAGAAAAGGTCCATTGACAAGGTCAGCAACAAAGGCTTTGAGGAACCACGTCAATGAAGCTGTGAAAAGCCTACTGAATCAAGCTACTGACCAAGAGCAGGAACAAGTCTTCATCAGGATGGACAGCCCAACACTGTTCAACTCAGCTCAAAAAGGACTGACAATATGTAGCATCACGACTAGCTCAGGAAGTAGCATCGGCACTAGCTCAGGAAGTAGCATCGACACTAGCTCAAGCTTCCGAGGCCAAAATGCTACGATTGAAGGAGGCTTCTGATCAACGGCCAAGGACATACCAAACATAAGCTAAGGTATGAGTTTCATTTACACACATTATATGACCGTTTTCTCTTTGTTTTGCAGGATTAAATCTTTGTTTCCCTTAGTAGTTTCAATCATAAAAGTAGCCGTTGTAGTCTTTATTTCATTAGGTCCAAGTCGAGTCAGTACTTTCCTTTTATGTTTTATTTGCTTCAAGTCCCCTAGTAGGGCATAGCTGTTTGGACTGTTTATAAAGTCCCCTCTCACAGCCGTGTTTCATTTACCCTAGATCAATAAAGTACTGATGTGATCCTGCCCAGTACTGAAAACATGGACCTTGAACCTGAGCTTGAACCTGATGGAACTAAAGACATGATGCGATCTTAATGGAGAAGATCAAGCCCTTTGATGCACTTTGTGAGTCTGTTTGTTGGATGGATGATAATCAAATGGAATGGACAGATTGAAAGGAATAGAAACAGGGAAATGAAGGAAACTTCCTGAAGTTGCGGAATGACTTCAAGACTTTCAAACTCGGTTCTTCTAGGAGATAAACACCAAAAGAAGAATCCAAGACGAATGGATATTACACACCATTAAGATCAAACAATCTCGAACAGTTTGATAAAAAGAAGTTTGATAAAGTTCAGAAATGACTACAAAGTGTTTTAAATAGAAAACATCAACATTGCTGCATGAACAACAATTAATTCACCTAGGAAATAACACAAGACTAATTAAACTGTTGGAATTGTGTCCAGTAATCTCGGTACTGTCTCTAGAAAGTAAGAGTATGTCAATGATCAGACATAAGTCATATAATACTGGGGGTCATGATGGCTTGCTAGAGTCCGCTCATGATCTATAAGTCTTGGACTTATTGCCTTTATTATATGATCCCATATGGGTCACACGCCTAAGCTAACAGGAAAGATATAGGAACGGCTTAGCAGAAGTACGGTAAAAGTGCTAGGCATTTACTGTACTTAGAGAGAATAAAGGGTTTGGCCACGGTGTGTCGATCGATACATAAGGTGTGTCGATCGACACAGTGCAGAGAAAACTGGACGAGTTTTATAAATAAAACTCGAGTCTGTTTTTCTTCTTTAACCCTAACCAGCCGCCTCTCTCTCTATCTGTCGCCTCCCTCCTCGTGGTCTAGCAGCCAGCTTCCTTTGCGTGCGTGTGTGAACCTCTGGAGGAGTTATCCCTCGGTGGCTCTCTGATCTCTGACCATACCATCCCTTTCCGCTGCAAAACAGGTATAAGGTGAGATCTATCATTGTTTCTATTCAAGAGAACCTAGATCCGCATGTTTAGGATAATCTGAATCAGAGAATTGAATCAGGATTCATCTAAACAATCCTTCAGTGGTATCAGAGCCAGGTTCTGGTTTTTCTTGTTTAGATTCAAGTTTAGGATTGTTTTTCTTGTTTAAAAGTGTTTTGAATCAACTACTGATAAGAGAAATCACTTAAGTAACAAGAATTGAACCCTAAACATATGAAAAATCGCATGATCAAGCTATATGATTTGGTATGCGATCTGATCCGAGAGAATGAGAATCGGCTGGGATTGCATGTATCGATCGATACGATCGCATGGATCGGTCGATACAATTCGAAGATCGCATGGATCGATCGATATGATCGCATGGATCGGTCGATACAGTCTATCGGCTAACCCTGTTAACGCGTGAAAGCATCGATCGATACAGGATCGATGCAGGTTCGATATTGGTGCATCGACCGATGCGGTTGGTGCACATCGATCGACACGGTTAGGGTTTTGGCTCGGATCCGTGCATGCGTAAGAGCATCGATCGATACAGGATCGATGCACGATCGATGCAGGATCGATGCTGAGAGCATCGACCGATGTGGTTGATGGATCGATCGACACGGTTGGTTCATCGATCGACATGGTTGGTTTAAGGCTCGGTTTAATTTTTGATTAAAATTAATTCGTCCTGGTTTAATAAACAGATTTAATAATTTTATTAAGTCTGGTTAAACCGGGACAAGAAATCCAATGTCGAAAGAATTATTGGATTTAGTGCCTAAACCAGGATTTTCTAATTTGATTTGGTTGGACCAAATAAATTGAGAAAATCCGGTTTAGTAAATAACCGGTTGACAATTGTGGTCATCGTAGTAATTAAAATTTGGTTAGACCAATTTTAATGAACCAGACCGGTTATGTCATTTAATTGGACAATTGGGTCATGTCTTGGACATGGACCAATTCTTGGGCCTCGGGCCAAGAAGTTAAAACAATTGGGCCAATTATTTGAGTCTTTCTTCAGATTAATTTAAAATTTATTTTATAATAATATAAATCGATTTTAAATTAAAGTTTCCGATATTTTGAAATTAGAAAGTTTCTGAATTTATAGAAGTTTCTAGATTTGCATGATTCGGATTTTAAGAAATTTCTAAAGTTAGAAAGTTTCCGGTTTTAGAAAGTTTCCAATTTTAGAAAGTTTCCAAAAATAGTAGGTTTCCAAAATTGGAAAGTTTCCCGAAATAGTAATCTTCTATTTTGGGAATGAATTTTTTAAATAAACCTACAAACCTCAAATAATATCAAGCGTTGGATGTCTTGTCCATTCTATGTCAGCTGTCGAAGCCCATTCAATTGTATTCATGGCCTTACAGTGTGAGGGTGTCTGCTTTTGCGTGGATAAGACGGTTTGTGATTCATAAATGTCATTGGGAGTCCCAGACATTAATGATTACATGACTGTATAGTCTGGTTTTCTTGACTGGGCCATCGGGAGTCCCGGGCCTTGAGACATCAGGGTGGATTGGGCCTCGGGTCCAGATTCACAACCAAGAGTTATATCACGGATATAATTAGCCGATATAGGGCTTACCGATATAAGCTAAGGTTTGGTGACGGCCAGTGGCCCACTTTAATCTTAGTTATATATGGATCTTGGAATCATTATATTCTATTGAGGGTAACTAATTTTATTGAATATAATGCATGATTAATCATATTAATTTTAATACGAGATTAATCATATTGAACATATTAACTAAAATCCTTTTATCTTAATTTTCAGTTATGACTAGCACAAACAATCAAAACACTTTCTCGATCCGGTCTGTCCTTAAGATGGACAAGCTGAACGGATCAAATTTCTTGACTTGGTCGCGGAACCTGAGGCTAGTCCTCAGACAGGAGAGAAAGGACTATGTTCTTGAGAGAGCTCTCCCCGTGAGGATCGGGTCCAATGCTTCTCATGCAGTATATGATGCTTGGAATAAGCATTATAATGATGCGGTAGATGTGCATGGTCTGATATTGGCTACCATGGACTCAGACTTGCAGAAGCAATATGAGAACATGGAGTCGCCAATAGAGATGATCAGCAGCCTGAAATTGAAATTTCAGGAGCAGATAAGAGTGGAGAGATACCGGTTGGTTAAGTCTCTCACTAGCTGCAAGCTACCAAATGATAATCCAGTGAGTCCTCATGTCAGTAAAATGATGGGTTACATTGATAACCTGAGGAAACTGGATTATCCAGTTAGCCAAGAATTGGCAACTGAGATCATTCTGCAGTCACTGCCGTCAAGCTATGATAAGTTCAGAAGGAACTATATCAAGAAAGGCTTAACGAAGACGCTGACTGAACTGCATGATATGCTCAAGACAGTTGAGCCAAACGTGAAGAGTACCCTGTACAATCTCATGAATGAGAAGGGTAGGTTTACTAAACCTAATGCTGACAAGGGTGAAGACAAAGTTGTCCAGATTTTGAATCATGGCAAGCGTGTGTCTTCTGAGCCCGAGTCAGATACCTCTTACGTTGGTAAGTGCTGCTACTGTAAGGAGACAGGGCATTGGAAGAGAGATTGCATTAAATTCATGGAAGATGATGAGGAGTTAAAGTCGATGTATGCGACTACTTCCTCAGGTATTCATGTTATTACTTCAAGTTCTACCTTAAAGGTATTGGATACTGGTTGTGGCACTGATATTTGTGATAATATGCAGAGCCTAAGCAACAGTAGAACGTCCTTAAAGGTATTGGATACTGGTTGTGGCACTGATATTTGTGATAATATGCAGAGCCTAAGCAACAGTAGAACGTTGAAGGAAGGGCAAGTGAAACTACATGTCTGGAAGGAGCTTGGGATGCTGCCTCAGCCATAGGGTTTTCACTTATAGATCCCTTTTAGGCTTGGTTTTGTATTAAGTAATTGCTACAATGTACCTGCTTTAAGCAGAATTGTCTTTCATTTTCTTGTAAGAATTTGAATGTTTTTCATTTTGATAAAAGACAAGTTTTGTTCTTTTGATCTTAATGAAATATTAATTGTAGCACCCTATTCATGGAATGGGTTTTATATCTTAAACCAAAGAGTGCCTAAATGTAACATAAATACCGAATTGGTTTAAATCTAATGAATTAAACCTGATTTTTCTTGGCATAAAAGTCTTGGTCACATAGAGTAAGTCGGATTCAGAAATCCCATAGTTATGGACTGTTGGGCTCATTTGATAAGATATCTTATGAGACTTGAATTCTGTTTACTGGACCAAAAGGAAAAGGGCCTATCTTAGCCGAGCTAGAGAAAGGCCCAAAGGCTTATTGGACCTGGAACATACTGATGTATGTGGCCCAATGAGCAGTAATGCCAGAGAAAATCTCCTGTACTTCATTGTCTCTACTGATTACTTCAGTGAGTGTGACTGTGTTCATTTGATGAGACACAAGTCGGAATTCTTTGACATGGTCGAAAGAGTTCCAGAATGAAGTATAGGATCTGAATGACAAAAGTATTAAGACTCTGGATTAAGTCACGAGTGAGAATACTTAAGTCATTGATTGTGTGATCATCTTAATGAGTGTGAAATCGTTTCACAGCTCATTTTCTCCTGAAAACCTGAAGGTTTTTCTGTGAGAAAGAATCAGATCTTAAAAGAAATGATTAAAGATGAGTCACACGAATCTTCCATGATATTATTTAAGAATAACGCTCTAAAATATCTAAGTTTACGCTGAAATAATTCCACCAATATCAGTTGAAAGACACCACGTAAATGTGGATTGGAATCGATCCAAATTTGTCTTTACTGAGTATTTGTAGTTGTGCTACTTCGCTGGTTGTCCTAGAGAAACTAAGGCATGTTACTTTACGTCCAATCTGTTTTCTAAGAAGGGAAGTTATATTTCCAAGAAGAACAGTGGGAGTAAAAGTATAACTCGAAGTTTTCTTAAGGAAACCAAGGCTCGGTACTTTTACGACCATTCTGTTTTCTAAGAAGGGAAATTACTTTCCAAGAAGAACAGTGGGAGTAAAAAGTATTTTTACGACCATTCTGTTTTCTAAGAAGGGAAGTTACTTTCCAAGAAGAACAGTGGGAGTAAAAGTACAACTCGAAGAAATTCGAGAAATACAGGAGGCTGCTTAACCTATTGAGGGAGAGCAGCGGAAGGATTTACAGATTTCTGTAGAATCTACACCTGTGGAGCCTGAAGTTCGCAGATATGAAAGAATCAGTCACTAATCCGAGAGTGAATTCTCGTCATTAGTTCAGCCTGATGATCATTGAATGTTCGCATGATCTGATGATCATTGAAAGCGACGAATCTGCGAAATTCTAGGAAGCGAAAGTGAGCCCAGACTCCGAACAATTACATTTTGTGTAAGTTGGCTTCATCGATCCATTCATGGATGGAAGCAAACATATCGGAGTTGGAATCTTCGTTCTGTTGAAGTATTCAAGGTTTTGACTTGAACAGGAACGAAGCGGAACTGTGTGTTTACTAATAGATTAGTGGGAGCGATATTGCATTTCTCATATTGTATGTCGATGACATACTGATTCTCGAATATAACGTCCCAACGCTGTAGTCGGTAAAGGACTAGCTTGGGAGTTGGTTTAATGAATGACATGAGTAAAGCCACGTAGTTCTTGGATTTTGGATCTAAAGATAGAGATCCAAAAGAGCTGATAGGACAAAGTCAGATTCTTAAATTGACAAAGTCCTACACGTTTTGAGCAATCCAAGAAGGGTTTTATGCCAATGTCACATGGCATTAAGTTAAGCAAGATACAGTATCCTACGATAACTGCTGAGCTTAAATACATGGATGAGATTCCATATGCGTCGGCAATTGGATCTATAATGTATGCCATGAAACATACTTGTTTGATGTTGCTTTAATGTTAAGCAAGACAAATAAAGACCAGTCAAATCCAGCAAAGAATCAAGTTTCCTAAAGTATGTCCTAAATTATTTGAGGAATACTAAGGATAAGTTCTTGATTTACGGAGAAAGTGAGGTGCTAAAAGTCGATAGAGTCTGAAAGGCAAGTTTCCAAAGAGAAACTAAGGCATGTTACTTTACGTCCAATCTGTTTTCTAAGAAGGGAAGTTATATTTCCAAGAAGAACAGTGGGAGTAAAAGTATAACTCGAAGTTTTCTTAAGGAAACCAAGGCTCGGTACTTTTACGACCATTCTGTTTTCTAAGAAGGGAAATTACTTTCCAAGAAGAACAGTGGGAGTAAAAAGTATTTTTACGACCATTCTGTTTTCTAAGAAGGGAAGTTACTTTCCAAGAAGAACAGTGGGAGTAAAAGTACAACTCGAAGAAATTCGAGAAATACAGGAGGCTGCTTAACCTATTGAGGGAGAGCAGCGGAAGGATTTACAGATTTCTGTAGAAGGCAAGTTTCTTGATAAAGACCAGTCAAATCAGCAAGTTTCAACGTCGTTTTCAGACTTTCAGACTCTATCGACTTGCCTTTCAGACTCTATCGACTTTTAGCACCTCACTTTCTCCGTAAATCAAGAACTTATCCTTAGTATTCCTCAAATACTTTAGGACATACTTTAGGAAACTTGATTCTTTGCTGGATTTGACTGGTCTTTATTTGTCTTGCTTAACATTAAAGCAACATCAAACAAGTATGTTTCATGGCATACGTGATAGATCCAATTGCCGACGCATATGGAATCTCATCCATGTATTTAAGCTCAGCAGTTATCGTAGGATACTGTATCTTGCTTAACTTAATGCCATGTGACATTGGCATAAAACCCTTCTTGGATTGCTCAAAACGTGTAGGACTTTGTCAATTTAAGAATCTGACTTTGTCCTATCAGCTCTTTTGGATCTCTATCTTTAGATCCAAAATCCAAGAACTACGTGGCTTTACTCATGTCATTCATTAAACCAACTCCCAAGCTAGTCCTTTACCGACTACAGCGTTGGGACGTTATATCCGAGAATCAGTATGTCATCGACATACAATATGAGAAATGCAATATCGCTCCCACTAATCTATTAGTAAACACACAGTTCCGCTTCGTTCCTGTTCAAGTCAAAACCTTGACTACTTCAACAGAACGAAGATTCCAACTCCGATATGTTTGCTTCCATCCATGAATGGATCGATGAAGCCAACTTACACAAAATGTAATTGTTCGGAGTCTGGGCTCACTTTCGCTTCCTAGAATTTCGCAGATTCGTCGCTTTCAATGATCATCAGATCATGCGAACATTCAATGATCATCAGGCTGAACTAATGACGAGAATTCACTCTCGGATTAGTGACTGATTCTTTCATATCTGCGAACTTCAGGCTCCACAGGTGTAGATTCTACAGAAATCTGTAAATCCTTCCGCTGCTCTCCCTCAATAGGTTAAGCAGCCTCCTGTATTTCTCGAATTTCTTCGAGTTGTACTTTTACTCCCACTGTTCTTCTTGGAAAGTAACTTCCCTTCTTAGAAAACAGAATGGTCGTAAAAATACTTTTTACTCCCACTGTTCTTCTTGGAAAGTAATTTCCCTTCTTAGAAAACAGAATGGTCGTAAAAGTACCGAGCCTTGGTTTCCTTAAGAAAACTTCGAGTTATACTTTTACTCCCACTGTTCTTCTTGGAAAAATAGTTGCTAATCTATTAACGAAGCCACTCCTTAGGCCTAAGCACGAGTCGCGGACTGTTGCTGTAGGATAAGTGAAATTAAGATGTAGTCTTAATTTCAGTGGGAGTTATTAAAGGGCTTTATTTAGTTATTGGATATGTTCTTGAAACAACATTTAAGATGTTTAATGAAATTATTATTTCAAGATTATTTTAACTGTGATGAAATAATCGTTCCAAAATGATATGAACCATTTTATAGGTCATCGAAGTAAATGATTTGATCTTGAGTCATCGAAGTCATTTAGCTTGATCATGAGACCCTATATTTGATAGATGTTTTATATCATCCCGTCCCTAGTCGAAGGTTGTTGAAATTGGAACACCAACAACCGTGTGAGACTGGATTGGTACGTGACTTATGACAAAGTCTCAGTGTGTCATAGATGCGCGGCATCAAAGTCAGTACATAGGTGTATGTTTGGGAACATACGACCGGACAAGACCCGCTTATAAGAACTCTTCAGGATATTTATATCTGTGTCATAAGAGATTCTTACTACGACTATAGAGTATAGTCCTTAGACCTGAGTTTGCATGCATGTGACTGCACATGGACTGATGCACTTTGATCATTGTCTAACGCTATCGTTCTGCGATAGTTATAAGGACCTTGTTTGGGTACATTATGAAATGAATAGTTTACAGTGATGGAACAAGACGGAATTTGTCCCTCCAATATAAATGGAGTGAATATCTCTAGGCCAATCGGAGATTTGAATACTGGAAAATGCATGGCCATGCTCAAACGGACTGTCCCGAGTCGTTTGGATTGTCAGTATCAAATCAGAGTCCGATGAACAAGATTAGGCTTTATAAGGATGACACCAATCTTGCCTTATGACTAATCGAGATATTGTGACAAAAGGATTATGAATACAGAGATTCCAGTACAAGTGGGAGATTGTTGGAATTGTGTCCAGTAATCTCGGTACTGTCTCTAGAAAGTAAGAGTATGTCAATGATCAGACATAAGTCATATAATACTGGGGGTCATGATGGCTTGCTAGAGTCCGCTCATGATCTATAAGTCTTGGACTTATTGCCTTTATTATATGATCCCATATGGGTCACACGCCTAAGCTAACAGGAAAGATATAGGAACGGCTTAGCAGAAGTACAGTAAAAGTGCTAGGCATTTACTGTACTTAGAGAGAATAAAGGGTTTGGCCACGGTGTGTCGATCGATACATAAGGTGTGTCGATCGACACAGTGCAGAGAAAACTGGACGAGTTTTATAAATAAAACTCGAGTCTGTTTTTCTTCTTTAACCCTAACCAGCCGCCTCTCTCTCTATCTGTCGCCTCCCTCCTCGTGGTCTAGCAGCCAACTTCCTTTGCGTGCGTGTGTGAACCTCTGGAGGAGTTATCACTCGGTGGCTCTCTGATCTCTGACCATACCATCCCTTTCCGCTGCAAAACAGGTATAAGGTGAGATCTATCATTGTTTCTATTCAAGAGAACCTAGATCCGCATGTTTAGGATAATCTGAATCAGAGAATTGAATCAGGATTCATCTAAACAATCCTTCATAAACATCCAGATTTCGAAATCCTCATATTAGAATGAGTTATGGGCCTTATGGATCAGTAATGGGCAAAGGTAATAGCATGTGGGCTTGCCTCATTAAAAACCTCTCTTGGAAAACCCATTGGGACAAAACCAAGAGGAGGGAAAAAGAGTACAAGTCCACACACCTCCATTACTGATGACTTAAGTGGCTTGAATCACAACCAAAGTGGCTGGATGAGCACACTCAAGTTGGCCCTGAATGTGGTGTAGAAGTGTGTAGAAAGCTTGCTTGAATTGCTTTGCCTTAGCTCTGATCATTGGTCCAATTGGTATGTGCAAAGCTTCTGATCCTTGCTCTCCTTTCTCCTCTGGTTCAAGCTGCTCCTTAGCTCCATTCTCCTCAGCTACAAGCTTATTTCCATCAGGTTCATGCTCCAGGTCTTTAGTTCCATCAGGTACAAGCTCAGGTTGAAGGTCCATGTTTTTAGTGCTGGGCAGGATCACATCATCCCCTCCCTTTTGAAAAGGATTTGACCTCAAATCCAGTTCATTTGCAATGAAATGAACTAAGTCTGGTGGCTCCTTTTTCGTACCTGCAATGTAATCAACACCTTTGGCAAAGAGCAAGTGTATTATTACAGTCATGGAATAATAAACATATGAACATGTCTCAGCTTGAATTATGACATTATCCTTTTCATGTTCCTCTTTTCTAAGACAAGAATTTGATCCCAAATATTCTTTGAACAAACTTAAATTGTTCTCAATGTTTCCTGGATGTAATAAACTCATAATCATAGTTCCAATAGCATGAGAAACAAACAGAATCAAAGAAGTACTTATCTGAATAAGGCTCTGGATATTTTTGTCACTTTTTCTCATCAAAGCTATTGGTGTTGGATCTGGGGGTTCTTCTTGGATCATGGAAGAATCCTTGGCGTTTTCATACTCCATTGGCTCAAGGAAAACTTTCACAACCGTCTTCTTAAGCCACACATGGTAGAGCCACGTTTTTGGGTCATGAAAATTCAGCTTCCCATCCTGTATACTCACAGCAAAATCTCGAGGCAAAATATCATGGGTGCAAAAGAAATAATCATGTCTACTAGTAAGCAGTTTCCTACTTAGATCATCAAAATTCACATGTTTAGCAGGATCATCTAAGTTAAAATTCAGAATGCTATCATAGTAAACAATCTCTGCAAAGAACAGTTCAGCAATATCCAAAGCTCTAGTGAGTTTATCAACAAAATCCAAAACAAAATTCAGCGAAGAACAACTAGGCTGACACAATTTATTTCTATCAAATATAAAACCTCCATGCCTAAAGAACTTCTTGTGCTCAAACTTTTCACAAAATGGAAACACATTCTTCAAGTTATCATTTGAATTGTAAAGCATTATAATGTGTTCAAGTTCCAGCAATTCAGCATAAGGGATAAGAAGAGATGCATACCTTGGAATTATTGTATCAGCCACAATAATTTCCTTACCTTGCTGGGAATTGAAGTTTGGTATGAGCATAAGTAATGCATCTGGTGGTTTGTCTTTGAACATTGATGAAGCTTGGACGTTTCCTTGCTCCTGGTTCGTTGATCTAAACTGCAAGATTACAAGATCTCCATGAGTTAGTGTTGACTTGCTTCTAGTGAACTCTCCAGCTCCACTCATGGTTCCTCGTTTGAATTCTTTGTATATGGATCGAGGCTGATGCAAATCTGGTGGTTTTTCTTTGATTGTCAATTCTCTCAAATACTCGTGCTTCTCCATGGTTCCTGTTTCTTTCTGAACTCTCATGGGACAGAACAAGTGTATTATACTTGAAGTAGAGAATTCAAAAACATGATATTTCAAAGTTGATTTGCAAAAATCATTGAACTTATTTGATTCACTAAACAACTTTTTAAGCAAATGATTCATTTCAGGAAACGTTTTAACCAATGCATATTCGGTTTTAGTTTTAAACAGCTCAAATGCATTGCTAAACAAAGAAACTCTCAAAGAAGAGTTAAATTCATGAAACTCGTCAAACATAAAATCTTTTGGCTTAAAGAACTTTTCAGGTGTGAATGTTTCAAAACTTGGAATCATTTTGTCAAAAACAGGATTTGAAACATGAACCTCTTTCACATTTTCGAAACCAAAGCGTTTTTCATCTTGAGCAGAAATCAAAATAAACAAATTAGGTTCAGTCCTAACCAAATCAATTTCCTTACAGTGCTTTCTTGGGTAGTCAAAAGGAAATGGCATAAGGACTGGTTCTAGGACAAGTTGGGTTGGCTGCTCCAAGTCACTAACCAAAGACAAACTCCTTTGTGTTTCTCCTTGTGATTCTTCTTCTAAGAGCTGTGAAACAGAAACAATACTACTCGGTTGCACCGGTTCTAAGTAAGTTAGTTTTTCAGGCACAAAATCAGAATAAATTATGGGAAGATCACACTTAGCCTCAAAGGATTTTCTGAGAGAGTAGAGATGTTTCACACTTTTAGTTTGCTCTTCTTTGCTGCTTAAGTGTTGCTGATCTTGAACTGTTGATGTGTGTTGCACAGACTTAGCAGCTGTAGCATTTGTCCTTTCTGAAACAAGAACAGGTGGTGGTGCACATGGTTCTGGTCTAAGTTGAACATACACATCATCTCCTTGCTCAGTGAGCTTCTTTTGTATGTCCAGATTCTTATCCAAGTGCTCTTCTCCAGCAAATGAACCTTTATCAGTGCCTTTGGATGGAAACAAGTGCATTAAACTAGAACTAAGATCAGAGCTAACAAACCCCATTACTCTTACTAACATTATTCTTTTTCAGTTCCAGAGATATGTTATTTGTTACTCGCTTAGATGGACATTCTTTAGCATGGTGACCAAGGTTTAGACACTCATAACAGATTACTTCAAGTGAATTCAAAGTATCATAAGACTTAGCTTTAATGTGATGTCCTTGTGGTTCAAATGGGGGTGAACTCAGTTCTGATTGAATCAACACTTTATGAACTGTTCTAGCACTTGTCTGCTTCTGTTGCTCTCTCTCTTTCCTTGGGGATTTCGTTTGTTTCCTCCTCTGATGCAGTTCTTGGCGTAAGGAATCCAATTCCTTGTTCAATAGGTGCTCCATATTAGCCATAAGATCTTCCACAATCAGTTGATTGTTCCAGTAGCTGGTTTCTTTGCCATGATCAGTCTTCTTGGTGACTGATTTTTCACTTCTGGATTTTGTTGCAGACATGATTTTCTTTCTGGCCTCATTATATGTGCTCTGGTTAAAATAAAAACCTTGATCTCCCATAGCCCACAAATCCTGTCTCATACACTCAACAAACAGAGATCAAGTGCAAAGGAATTTGAATGGACAAAACAGAAACACTGAGATCCAAAACAAGTCTATTGCAGGGAATTCTATTAGGCACAAAATGAATGATCCAGCCACGAAATTAGATGCAAAATGAGTGGTTTTCTTGCACAAAACAACTTTAACAACAGATGATAGTTTATGGGTTTTGAATTTCGAAATTAAACACTCAAAAACATTAAACAGAACAACAACAATCTGAAACAGGGTGTAAATTGCAGAAAACAAAAAACCATAAACCCTAATTGATCTAACAGGATTCAGATTCGAAATCTAACAAAAACAAACCCTAGAACTAATAAATCAGACACAAACAATAGATTCAGAACAGTAGGGAGATGAAAAGACACAACCTTTCACAAAGTGGCTCTGATACCACATGATGCGATCTTAATGGAGAAGATCAAGCCCTTTGATGCACTTTGTGAGTCTGGTTGTTGGATGGATGATAATCAAATGGAATGGACAGATTGAAAGGAATAGAAACAGGGAAATGAAGGAAACTTCCTGAAGTTGCGGAATGACTTCAAGACTTTCAAACTCGGTTCTTCTAGGAGATAAACACCAATAGAAGAATCCAAGACGAATGGATATTACACACCATTAAGATCAAACAATCTCGAACAGTTTTGATAAAAAGAAGTTTGATAAAGTTCAGAAATGACTACAAAGTGTTTTAAATAGAAAACATCAACATTGCTGCATGAACAGCAATTAATTCACCTAGGAAATAACACAAGACTAATTAAACATCCAGATTTCGAAATCCTCATATTAGAATGAGTTATGGGCCTTATGGATCAGTAATGGGCAAAGGTAATAGCATGTGGGCTTGCCTCATTAAAAACCTCTCTTGGAAAACCCATTGGGACAAAACCAAGAGGAGGGAAAAAGAGTACAAGTCCACACACCTCCATTACTGATGACTTAAGTGGCTTGAATCACAACCAAAGTGGCTGGATGAGCACACTCAAGTTGGCCCTGAACGTGGTGTAGAAGTGTGTAGAAAGCTTGCTTGAATTGCTTTGCCTTAGCTCTGGTCATTGGTCCAATTGGTATGTGCAAAGCTTCTGATCCTTGCTCTCCTTTCTCCTCTGGTTCAAGCTGCTCCTTAGCTCCATTCTCCTCAGCTACAAGCTTATTTCCATCAGGTTCATGCTCCAGGTCTTTAGTTCCATCAGGTACAAGCTCAGGTTGAAGGTCCAGGTTTTTAGTGCTGGGCAGGATCACATCAAGTACACCGAGTGTTTTCTTCAAGCAAAGAAACCGCAACCTTGTTTTCTCTCTTGTTTTGTTTGATTCAAATAAAGAGAAGGCTTTGTCTTATCAAGATTCAGACTCATAGGATCTTGTGGCGACTTCAATCCATTCCATCCACTGATTATTTCTGAGAGAGCTCTTAAGCCAGTAGGAATAATCCCATCTCTACTCACCATCCATCAAAGTCGATCAAACCAAGAGAGCTCTTAAGCCAGTGGTTCGATCTCCATCAACCCATCAATCAAGCTTCTGCTACGGGGCTACATCACTATCATGCGTCTTAAATCCTAACCGGTTTATCGTTAATCAGTCAATTCGGTCCTCAAACACAATCAATTCACATCCGGGTATGGAAATCCTAATTCTACGGTTTCTCATTTCCGATCTACATGCTACTAACTACGATGTTTGAGCCAACTCAAAGTGTTATTATGACGACGGACAGACGTATTGACGGACTATCAGAACAACGAGACCAGTCACGAACCCGACGCTAACCCGAACCTTCCCCGAACCTCCGTTGCTTTGATCCGACCTTGATCCGCACTTGACCGTACCGTTGACCAAATGATTCCGATGGAGCCTCTGAACCATCTTCTCTCTCCTCATTTTCTCTCTCCTTCGGTTCTCTCTCTCTCCTCCGGTTCTCTCTCTCTTTCCTCCGGTTCTCTCTCTCTCCTCTGGTTCTCTCTCTCTTTCCTCCGGTTCTCTCTCTCTCTTTCCTCCGGTTCTCTTTCTCTTCTTCTTCCTCTTCACGCCTCTCTCTCTCTTCTTCTTCCTCCTCCGGTCTTCTTCTTCTCTCCCTCTTCTTCTCCTCTTTTACGCTTCTTCTCTTCTTCCCTCTCTCCTCTTCTTCTTCTTATACCCAAATTTTCTAACTCCCTTTCCCTCTCATTTATCTCACGATTGAGTTGTGAGAAATGAAGAAGTGAATGTCACTATTTATAGGAAACTAAGAAGGCTTATGATCATCCAAGTGTCACCTTCCTCCTTCTATCTTCTTACACGTTTCTTCCAACATGCTAAGGCAAATTCAATGAATATTATCTCCACTCTAAAAAAGGACCACGTAGTTATACCATGGAAGGAGATTCAATGAATCTTCTTGTCTTCTCTTCTTGTAGCCACGTTACCACCACCACTTGTCAAGAAACATTGCATTTTTTAACTTTATATTCTCTTGGTGACACATAATCAATCACATGATTGAATCCAAGTCCATGCATCTCTTCTTTCCTCTTTGTTAAGCATGCCATGCTAACAAATCAAGAAGTGGTGATAGGTTAATTTCACCATGTGACAAATAGAAATACAGCTCATCTTGTCTCTCTTATGCCCTTCCTCCACCGCTCCACGTTAACCTCACCTCCACATGCAAAATAAATTCAATGAACCTTTAGCTTCTTACTCCAATTAGTCACCATTCATTGTATTTGTCAATTAAGCACATGTCTTCATCCTCCTCTTGCCACGCCAACATCCTCTAAATTCAGTGCATCTTATTTCTCTTTCCCTCTCAGCCACGTTCACCCTTCAACATATCAGCAAGCTATTTTTGATTTCTGAACCATCTGGTGTACCGGTATTGCTGTTTTCGTGTTTAATATTTTAAAACTCTTTAAACACTTCCATAAATCCACCAAGCCCCATTTTCAGATTCTAGATGATCTTAGATGAGTTTATAAATTTGAATCGCCTAGAACGCACACCCGTATCTCCCTTTTTGGATTTTACAAGTTTTATCGGTTCTATCGGTTTCTTTTCCCGATAGTCCGTAAAACTCGTTTAATCTCCGTTTCTTCCACGTCTGGTCTTCTAAATGTTCTTTATGGACAAATATAAGAACATTTGGCCCATTTCCGCTTTCGGCTCGCATTTTGTTAAAATTACCAAAATGCCCCTAAACTTCTTAAAATTACAAAACTGCCCTCGGTTGACTTTTATTGCCCGTTGACCATATCTTGATACAGGGTATTACATCATGCATCATTGAAATCCAATTAAGACCTGGTTTCATGCAAGTCGCACTCTTCAGGTGGTCCTCTTCCAGCCACAAGCGATCCATACAGATGGTGTAGCTTCTCCTGCTGATGCCAAATTGATCATAGTCAACAGGCTACCAACTGTCTCAAGCTTCTTCTTAGAAAATACCTTAGTGATGCAGGCACAGATAGGGGTGGAGATTGATCAGCTAGCTCTGTAGCTCTCTTTGATGAATCTGATTGAAGGAAGGCTTGGATGAAAAACTCTCTTGTTTAGTGGGCTGATTGACTCTCTCAATCCTTGGCAGAAGCAATCTCCTTGAATCACACAAAGAAGATTATTCTGAAAACTCAGAAGAATTCAATGAATCACTCAATTGAATCTAATGAACATAAAACTCAAATAACACTCTTTGAAACGAAATACTCTGATTATTATTGACTAATTGAAAGGTGAATAATACAAATGGTCTAATAGAGCTTATATAATGCTCATGCAACGTTCAGAAAATCAAAGAAAGAAAGGGAAAAGAGTTGTTGGTTTCATAAGGGGAAATAAGCAAAGGTCAAGGGATTTGTGGCTTTTCTTGTATCTGGTAATTTTAGGGAATATCCTAGGCGCCTTGGGATGCATATGGTTATCTGAATAAGTCCTCAAATTGGAGCCATGTTCATTGGGAAAGAGCTGTTGGGATTTGATCTCCTTTGGCTCCAGAAATGGCAAGTAGAGCTCCTGATGATTTCGTGTGTTCTGTTGTGGTATGGAGCAGCTTAGGAAGTCTAGACTTGATGAAAATGATCCCAAAACATAGCAGCTTTGATAGGAAAAGGTTTGGCGCTGATTTGATCCATTTAGTGTACATGCATGATATATCATGGTTTTTAGGTGTTTTGAGCCATGATATATGTACATAATCGAGTCTTTTATAGAGTCTTTCGAGTCCTTTAGGTGTTTTACAGGTTTTAGCACGTTTGGAGCTTATTTGGAGATTCTGGGAGCTTTTGGAGTGATTGGCAGCATACATGGATTTCACAGAGTTCATTGGGTGCGTCTGCACTTGGTGTCGGCGACACCACTTTGGTGTCGGTCGACACCACTAAAGGACGAAATTCCTGCGCATCAAAATACAGCTTTTGGAGATTTGCAAGATTTACCCAAAAGTTTTCCATATTTACAAGAAGGCCCAAAACGTGTTTTAGCTATTAATTAGGTTTTACAGCCACTTGTTAGGCTAAGTTTTATTCTACAGATTACTCTATTAGATTAGGATATTTTGGGGCTGGTCTTGTTCTCGAGAGAGAGGAGATTTCGAACCCCTGTTCTTACTCTTTTGGATTTATATATGATATCTATTTTTGACTATGTCTTTTGTGATGATTGATATGTCTGAGTAGATCTCTTGGTAGGTTAGGAATTCTCGTTAAGGATTTCAAGGAATGTTAGAGTAATTGATTAATTTGGATTCGTCATCTAGTTCTTCATCTAAATCACTCTTAACGCTTAATCTGAACTGGCCATTTAGGTTACTGATATTAGGTTGATTTTCACAACGAGAATTGGTTAATTAGCTAGAAAGGATTTAGGTGAGCAATTTATCTATTCGCAAAGAGATTTGGTCTAGAGGAATTGTGAACGAACAAACTTGGAATTAATGCATGTTTAGAACTCTAGGATTCGCAACGAGAGTTGGCTTGCTAGGTTGTTAGACATAGATAATTATCGCAGCGAGAGCTGGTTAGTTTTACTTCTGTGATTCTAGTTCAAGAACGCTAATAGATTGAATCCTGATTGTTTGTTATCTGATATCCTGATTTCCTGAGAACTTCCTAAAACATGACGCTTCGCTAATTGTTTACACTCGCCTCATTGCACTCGTTTACTTGCTCCTTGTTTACGGCATTAAAATCTGTTTCGCTTAGCTTAATTCCACTACTCATAGTCTATCGCGTGAATCTTGAGTCCTTGTGGATACGATACCCTGAATACTACAATCACACCACTGTGCACTTGACCTATCAATGCATCCAAATAAGGCAAGTGTAGCATCTCCTGGTTTAGAAGTTGAATAACTTTTAAACCATAATTCATTTTATACCAATTCCAATTCGACGTGTGCCTCTAATGAATTGAGTCTCTATAACAAGTTGGTTCGCAACTTGATTCATCTTGGTTCGACTTGAGCTTTCAAATAAGTGACAGTTGGTCTCCCGCGGGTTCCTTGGAAATATGTTGAGTTGTAACTTGAATATCTTCTTCATGTGGTAAGCTTTTGGAATGATTATTCTTTGTGATGTTCTCTGGATGAGTTGAGTGCGAACTCCAAGTGATGGTGGAGCTGGTATTGCCATTCTTGATCTCCATTTGAGCTATGCAAAGCTCACATGTCTCCTTAGCTCTCCTTAGCTTCATGCTCTTCTTTCCATATGTTTTGATTCCTTCCTCCATGGCTGATGCTGATTTGATGACCTCATCATACCTAGAAGAAGTTTAGACCTCGAAACTATAAAATCTGCACCAAGAGAAATTAAGTTAGATTTCATTCTATTTTGGGAGTTTGAAACCTTACCTTGGTATATTCTTGGTTTGTTGTTGATTGGCAGATCTGGTGGATCTTCTTTGAGCAGGAATGCCATGATTACTAATCTGTTTTGCTATGCTTCTCTTGTGACTGGTGTTTTTTTCTGGTGGCTTTCTTTGGATCAAGATGTTGTTGGTTACAACTTCTTTTCCTTCTTCATGCTTTACTGGTTCCTCCATTTGCTTCAAAGCTAAGCTTTGACTAGTGGTCTTTCTCCAGTCTTTGTACACTCCTATAGTATCTATTTATTCGTGGACACTTAGGGAAAAGAACAATTACATTATACTTGAACTTGAATTATTGAAAACAGAGATTTTGAAACTTTGACCAATTAAGATTGCATTCCAATATTGAACAAGTTCAGATGTTTCACTTACTAGAGTACCAAGTGTGGGGTTTGGTAACATCTCTGACTTGAGATTGGTCTATTTCAGCTGATGTTGGATGAGAATTGTTCATCACACAGTTTCTGAGGGCTGTTTGTTCAAGCTCTTTGTCTTGGTATGGTTGGGGTGTGGCTACTTCATAACATTGCTCCTCAATGTGTTTGTCAGCTTCATGATCCCTCTTCTCCTTAGTGTCCTGTATCAAAATCCTTTGGAAAAGACAAGTGTATCATACTAGGAATAGACATTTCAGAACTTGATTGAGCTAGACTATCACTAGATGAATCCGGTTTTAGTTCTAGTGATTGGGAACTGTCTACTGTTCTAATTGGACAAGCTACATCATAATGACCTTTCTTATGACACCTATAACAAAATGTGCTTTTAAAATTTCAAAAGACTTACATTGCTCTCTTTTCCTTTGTGGTTTAGAAAATGATGTAGAACTTTGCTGGTGCTTCATGGTTGGATGAGCTGATTCTGTTTGAACCTTCTTTCCTTGTGTTGCAGGCTTAATTCTTTCTTTAAAGATGTTGGGAGTGAACTTCTTTGGCTTAGGACAGTGAATCCTCTTTGGCTTAGCCCTTGGACTTGGTCTTCTTGTTAGAATCCATCTTCTTGGTTCTGGATTGGAATGGACCTTCACATAGCACCTCTGGTTTTTCTCAGCTTCAGCCACGAATTCTTGGTATAATAGCTCATTCATTTCTTCCCAAGAGCATTCGGGTACATCATACTCAAGCCTTATGTTGGTATCTAGATCCCAATACATAAAGGCATCTTTGGTGAGAGTTTCTTCAGCATAAGATGTCTTCTCCTCTTCTAGAATCTGGTTTGATTGAAACCAATCCTCCAAGTCTCTTTCCCACCTTAGATATACTTATGGTCCTTCACTTGTCCTGAGAAACATATGTGGTATGACTCTTGCTTGGTCTCCTCTTCTTCATGCTCATTTGTGGAGTCATAGCATTATTGTAGTTCATCTTCATTCGTGGGATCTCTGAGCTTTCTTCTTCCTCCTGCCATTCTTCATCTTCTTGATAAGTTTCAGAAGTGGTGTTATTTTCCCATGCATCCTCAGTGGTTTCTTCTTGCTGATAATGAATCTTTTCATCCGCTTGATGCTCCCATGGTTCAGTTTCTTCTTCTGATCCAAACTCTTCATCTGTTTGATGTCCCCATGGTTCTTGTTCTTCTTATGTTTCAATCTCTCCATTGAATCTATCTTCTGTTTCTGATCCATGATCATAATCTTCTTCAAAGCCTTACTTTGGTTCTTCTCCAGACCATTCTCCATGAGTTTTCTGATCAAGATCATAGTATGGTGGTTCCGGATCAGGATCTGCATCAGTTGGATCCTTCTCATAATCAGAAATGGAACAATCTTCAAACCATGTCTCTCCATAAGAACCTTCTTCTTCTGACATGATTTATTTCTCTTGTTCCCAATTGTCCTCATATGGGTCTTCTTCTTCCATGTTTCTGTTCCTGTCAACAAGTTAAAATATGATGTTGTATCAATGGATTCTAGTGAGAGACACACAGTAGAACTATATGGTTTTTTCCGAAAAATATAAAAGGTAAAAAGATAAATTGTAAACTTTCTTTGTTTTTAAAAGGAAACACACGAAATTAGGTGCAAGTGGCTTTGATATTTCGAAAACACAAGGAATATAGCAAAGAATTCAACTTTCTTTATAGATTTAAAAACCACGGGGTTTGTTTTCAAAATATGGTAACAAAATATGTGACAGAAGGGATACGAAAGAGGAGCATATGATTTTTTTTTGAATTTTTCGAAAAAGGGGATGCAAATATATGGACACAACAACTTTTAATCTTCAAACAATGGAAAAATCGGATCAAACTGATTAAAAACTCTTCTTCTTATTTTCTTTTCTGGTTTTCAAAACCTGATGCATCAAGAACAACAAGAACAAAACTAATATGCAAATAAACTTTTGTTTTTAGTTTTGGTTTAAAGGATGCAAAGCAAATGAAAATAAACTAAAAAAATAATTTTCTTTGGTTTTAGGTGATGAATAGAATGAAAACAAAACTTAAACCTAATGGAAATGAATTTCTTTTTTGGGTTTTGAATGCAATGAAGATTAGAATAGAAGCTATATGAATGCCGAGTGCTTTTTCTTTTTGTTTTTAGATAAAAATGCAATGAAACAGCGTACTATATGACTGGATCTAACAACTAATACAATGAAACCGAAAGGTAATGGATATAATACACCTGATTTGTAACCTTTCGGCTCTCATACCAGATGATGCAGGCACGGATAGGGGTGAGGATTGATCAGCTGGATGTGTAGCTCTCTCTGATGAATATAATTGAAGGAAGGCATGGATGAACAACTCTCTTGTTCAGTGGGCTGATTGACTCTCTCAATCCTTGGCAGAAGCAATCTCCTTGAATCACACAAAAAAGATTATTATGAAAACTCAGAAGAATTCAATGAATCACTCAATTAAATCGAATGAACATAAAACTCAAAGAACACTCTTTGAAACGAAATACTCTGATTATTATTGACTAATTGAAAGGTGAATAATACAAATGGTCTAATAGAGCTTATATAATGCTCCAACAACATTCAGAAAATCAAAGAAAGAAAGGGAAAAGAGTTGTTGGTTTCATAAGGGGAAATAAGCAAAGATCAAGGGATTTGTGGCTTTTCTTGTATCTGGTAATTTTAGGGAATATCCTAGGCGCCTTGGGATGCCTATGGTTGTCTGAATAAGTCCTCAATTTGCAGCCAGGTTCATTGGGAAAGAGCTGTTGGGGTTTGATCTCCTTTAGCTCCAAAAATGGCAAGTAGAGCTCCTGATGATTTCGTGTGTTATATTGTGTTATGGAGCAGCTTAGGACGTCTAAACTTGATAAAAATGATCCCAAAACATAGCAGCTTTGATAGGAAAAAGTTTTGTGCTATTTGATCCATTTAGTGTAAATGCATCCAAATAAGGAAAATGTAGCATCTCCTAGTTTAGAATTTGAATAACTTTGAAACCATAATTCCTTTTGTACCAATTCCAATTCGACGTGTTTCTCTGATGAATTGAGTCTCTAGAACAAGGTTGTTCACAACTTGATTCATCTTGGTTCGACCGGAGCTTTCAAATAAGTGTTAGTTGGTCTCCAGCGGGTTCCTTGGAAATATGCTTAGTTGTAACTTGAATATCTTCTTCATGTGGTAAGCTTTTGGAATGATTCTTCTTTGTGATATTCTCTGGATGAGTTGAGTGCGAACTCCAAGTGATGGTGGAGCTGGTATTGCCATTCCTGATCTCCATTTGAGCTATGCAAAGCTCACATGTCTCCTTAGCTCTCCTTAGCTTCATGCTCTTCTCTCCATATGTTTTCATTCCTTCCTCCATGGCTGATGCTGATATGGAACAACAAAATCTCTGATTTCCTCATCTTTCTCGGTTATGCCGTGCACAAAATCGTGTTCTCCATGACAAAAAAATGATATACCTCATTTTTGGATGTCTCACTGCTGTCTGCGTCGTGGTGCAAGAGTAGTAGCTCCCATTTCAAAAGTGCAACCAGAAAGTATGCACATCGTCATTTGTCCACTCGGAACATAAAATGCAGTGAATAGGGCTGTTTTTGAACCCATAAATACTGCATTGATCAGTGATAGAGATGCGGTACCTCAGTCCCTTGCACAAGAAGGTCATGACCCCTTCTTGTGCTCTCTTCACCTGATCGTTCGTGTAGTAAACAAGACGAGTAGCCAGAAACTGCCGAACCATATCAGGCATTTGGCCTAAACCGATCGTCTTCAGCTGCACATCCTATGTAATACACATGCCATGAACCATCTGATAATCAACTAGCTGTGTGGTCTTGATCTCAACTTTCTGACACACATTGTAGAACAGGACCACAACACCATACGGTCGCACCTCCTTGATCGTGAAAGGAATGTACCATCGAGAGCACAATTTCCCTAGAAAGAATGGCAAACGAGAGTTATACAAAGGACCTGGTCATTGATATATCATGGTTTTTACTAGTTTTAGACCATGATATAAGTGTGTTTTAGTGTCTTTTGGTGTTCTTTTAGAGTCCTTTACAGGTTTTATTAGGTACAAGAACATTTGGAGCAGAAGTGGAGATTTTGGAGCTATTTGGTGGATTTTGGAGATTTGGCCCGAGAAGACAGAGTTCACTGTCCAGATTTGAGGACTGCGTCGATCGTTGCACACCTGCAACGGTCGATGCACAACACGAATGGGCCAGAATCGACGGTTTAATGAAGTATGCTAATATTGCAGAAAAGCCCAGAAGTTCCAGATATTTACACAGAAGCCCCAAAACGTGTTTTAGATATTGAATTAGGTTTTTTACTATACGTTTTGATACGCTATCATAACTCAGAGCAGAGAGTTTTTAGAGCTTTTTGGGGCTAATCTGATCCTGTACTACATTCGTTTTGGAGAAGTTTTCGAACCCCTTTTATATTCTAATCTCTTTTATGATTTCTATGAATTCATTAATTATGTTTACATTATCTATGTCTAAGTAGTTTCATAGTTAGGTTTAGGGTTTCTCATAGGGATTTCATGACTTGCTAGATATAATTAATTCAGTTAAGGATTCACATCAATAGATGTTCTTCAAACTAAATTGTGTTTATGCTAGTTCTAACCTAATCAATTAGAATCTAGATCTTAGGTTGCTAAATACGAGACGACAGTGTGGTTTAGAATCTGAACTATTTAGGTTGAGCAATTTAATTACTCGCAAAGGAATTTGGTTTAATTAGATTGTGAACATATCAAACTTGGAATTAAAGCTGGTTTAATCTATTAGTAATTGCAAAGGAATTTGGATTACTGCATTTAGACTTAGAGAATTCTCGCAAAGGAATTTGGTTAATTCTATATCTGTGTTTTGAGTTCTAGAACTGAGTTTAATTAGATCCTGACTGAATGATTTATCTGCTTGTCTGATTTCCTGAGAACGCCCTAGAAATAGCGCCCTTAGTTTATTGCTTACAACCACAACCTGCTAGTAGTTTACTTTCTTGCTTTCTTTTCAGTTATTCAATACAATTTGCCTTTTAATTTCTCCTAGTTTTAATCTCTTTAAGTTCTTAATCCTATCGTTGCCTAGAGTCCTCGTGGATTCGATCCCTAAGTACTACATTGACATTACTGTGCACTTGTAGTTAGTATAGGGTAAAACTCGAGACCTATCAAGTTTTTGGCGCCGTTGCCGGGGACTCTTAGAGTCTTCGATAGCTTCGAACTTAGGATTTTTACTAGGATTTTTGTTTTTATTTTTGTTTACTGATTTTTTTTTATTATTCTCTGTTTTCTCTCTGTCGCCAGGTTTCATAATCGCATAGCATCGACCGTTGCACTTCTTGTGTCGATCGACACTAGGCGATTGGAGTTGAATCGATCGTTGCACTGTTAGCATCGATCGTTGCTTGGCGATTACAGACGGTTTATGCAGACGCGTGATACCAGAAGTAATCCGAACACTAATCTCGTAAACCTCCAACTTGAAGAACTTGCTAGACTAGAGAGGACAAACAGAAGAGCTCAAAGAGAAAGAATGGTTGTTGAACGTGTGATCATATTGCCTGATGCTCATGGTGTCCTGAGGGACCGACACAACAATCCTTACAATGTTGCTGGAGAACCGATAGATGCTGAAGGGAATGTTATCCCTGATCCTCCAGAGCAACCACAGCCGCAGCAGGAGCATAATCAAGGACAGAACCATGGTAGACAGATGGTAGTCCATGAGAGGACTTTGGCTGACTATAACCGTCTGGATGAGTTCCATGCTAACCGGTCAGCTCTTGTACTTCCTGAATTTGAGAGGAATGATTTTGAAATCAAAACCGTCTACTACTCTCTCATGAGGCAGAAAGCCTTCCATGGCTCTCCAAGTGAGCAGCCGATGGATCACATAGATGAGTTTGAGGGCATAGTCACTGGAATAAAGTACAATGGAGTTAACCAAGACTATCTGTTCCTCAAGCTTTTCCCCTACTCTATGGCTGGAGATGCTGCAGCCTGGCTGAAACAACTTCCATCTGGAACGTTTGTTACTTGGGAAGCCCTGAAGAGTGAGTTTCTGCGTCACTTCTATGATGATGCTCGCTCAGACCAGTCCAGACAGGACATTCTTACCTTTACCCAAGGTCCAACAGAGCGTCTTAAGACAGCCTGGATGAGGTTTAAGAAATACCAACGTGACTGCCCGCACCATGGATTCACTGAGGCAACGCTTTTAGGCATCTTCTTTAGAGGAATAGATCTTCCATATCAGACTGCGTTAGACAACTCTAGCAATGCCAACTTTAACACTAGGACTTCTGCTCAAGCTAAGCAGTTGATAGACAATCTGGTAAGCAGTAATAGCTGCAAGACCACTGATGAGAGAAGGAAGAAGTCCGGTGGAAAGATTGAGAATTCTGAAATAGCTGATATTAGATCTAAGTTGGACACAGTTTGCAATCTTCTAGCTGGGAAGAAAGCTGTCCACTTTGCTCAAGATGTTGAGATGATCAATGATGAAGGAGAAGAGCAGGAAGAGGATGTGAATTACATCGGAGGATCTGGTTTCTAGGGAAACAAGTTTGGTAATCAGTTTGGTAACAGGTTCTTCAATGGAGGACAGAAGAGTGCTTTCAACAGCAATCAAAACTCTTCTGGATTTGGACAGACTAGTGGTTTTCAGAAACCTTTTGGACAAGGTAACCAAAGGACCTATGGATCTTCATCTTATCAGAATCCTCCCACTGCTAGTGCTCATGAGAGAAAAATGGAAGCTATGATGCAACAGTTGCTAGAGGGACAAACAAAGATTGTTGTGGACTGCAACAAGAAGTTGGATGCGGTTTATGAGGACCTTAATGGTAAGTTTGAGTCTCTAAACACTCATGTGAAGCAGTTGGACACTCAGGTGAGCCAGATCGCGAGTTCTGTTAAAGGAAAAGGAGTAGCAGACACCCATATCAAGGCCTGGTCTGTGTACATTGACGATAGATCACACCTAGGTGAAAGATTTGAGCTAAACACAGCTGAGTTGGTAGAAGAGGCTGAATTTTCGGATTTTGGGGAAAAACTCTCGGGTAGAAACTGTGAAAACAGTGATGCATCGATTGACGCACCCTTAGCGTCGATCGTTGCAGGTCGTGAACAGACAGATTCGCAGGATTCTGAAGGCATTGATGCAGATTTAGAGCTTGATCGTTTATTCCCTGGAGTATCTGAGATTACTCAGCAGGAGATTTATGCACAATCCATTCGATTATATCCTTCAGTGTCTGAAGTGATTAAGCAAGATATTGAAGAGCTTAAGCAGCTGGAAGAGATTGGTGAAGAGTTGGAATAAATTCCATCATCTGAGGATCCACCTTATCACCCTTGTGTGCAGAGGTTTTTGAGAAAGATGCTGCCTATGGATGAAGAGCTGAAAGACTGGGTTGTAGTTGTTCCTCAGCATATAAGTGATGTGCTATTAACCAAGGTTCCAAAGAAGCTGCCTGACCCTGGTGTCTTTGTGCTAAACTGTTCTATCTTTGAAGATAGTTTTAGGCATTCTCTGTGTGATCTTGGAGCTGCAGGAAGTCTTATGCTATATTCTGTGGCAGAGAAGCAGGGTATGCTTGATTTTTCGCCTACTAGGACCTCTCTTGTCCTAGCTGATAAGTCTATAAGATTTCCAGAAGGACTCCTTGGGACATCCCGGTCAGAGTTGGAAACTACTTAGTTCCAACAGACTTCTTAGTGCTGAAGTATGACAGTGATCCTGATGACGCGTTGATACTTGGGAGACCATTCTTAGCTACGGCAGGAGCAGTAATAGATGTTAGACAGAGTCTGATTGATCTCCACCTGGGAGATGAGACGCTGCATTATGAGATGGATAAGCTGCGCAAACCGCTGATTGATGGGCAGACATTCACCATTTTGGATGGAGATGATAAGCAGCCAAGTGATACTATGATTTTGGATCCTGGGGAGCAATTTAGTCCTTCTTTTCTTGGACAAGTTCATTCTGATACGGCTTACTCTCCGCCTTGGATGAGGAGACTTGCACAGAGACAATCAAAGTCTCTGTCAGGATCTCACGGTGCCTGGTTCTTGTTCGTCCGTTCAAGCTAATGACCTTAAACAAGCGCTGAGTGGGAGGCAACCCACTGTTAGGTTTAAGTGTTTTTCTTTCTTATTTTTGGTGTTTTTCTTAGGATTTCACGTTTTTGTTTGTTTTTTCTAAGTTTCAGATACATAACTCGAGTCTGGAGATGTGTGACGATCGATGCACTTGTGCACCGGTCGTTGCAAGGAGATTTTGACGAGGAGATGGATCGCATTGTGACGATCGTTGCGGCCCTGCGCAACGGTCGTTGCAATTGGTTTAAATTACAAAATTAAGGTACGCGCGCTAAACAGGAATCAATTTGGTTTAACCAGCATCGATCGTTGCTCATCAGCAACGGTCGTTGCACCCACGATCGAGGTAAGTGCCTTAAACCTTTTTTCTCCTCTCTTCTTCTCCACTCTCGCCGTCCGTACGACCGAAACCCATATCGCCTAAATCTATCATTTCTTCACCATTCTTGTTAATTCAAAGTGCTATTACACTTATTTTACTTACTCCATCTACTCCTCTAACCCATTTCGAGCGAATCCAAGGTAATGTACCTCATTTTCATGAATTTCGAATTCAATTTTAGGGTTTTTGGAATTAAGAGATTTTGATTTAAGAATGATGATTCCGTGCTGTTATTAACCTGATTTAGGTTGATTGTGATGAATGCATGCTGAATTTGAGTTTGATTTACGATTTTGGATCGATACTTAGCGTCTGTAAAAATCGCCTTGCAACGATCGATGCATTAGTGCAACGGTCGTTACTTTGCGATTTTAGGGATTTGTTCGATGCTGTGGAATCGCCTTGCAGATGCCTCCTCGACCGTCCCGTAAACGCAGAGCCACCGCAGCTGCTGCTACAGCTCATCATGCTCCACCACCAGAGTGGTTCCATCGGGAATCACCACATCCTGAACCTTATGTGAGAGTTGGTCAGGCAATAGCACCGCCTTGGCCTAGAGCAAACCAGACAAAGATCCCGTCAGATAGGGTGTAGCCTAATGATATTGCTGAGTTCCTCAAGACCGACACTTTTACGGAGACGCCACTACTTAACCATTGGGATGATTTTGACGCGTTGCTTTACAACGGTTGGTGTGGCATGACGCTTAAACCAACCAAGTTTGCAGATTACTCTACTTGTAAGTGTCTGGGCATTGCTGAGCAGGTTCTTACACTGTGTAAGGGCATTGGTCTAGGGACAATGCCTATGCAGCCTTACGACTTGTACCCTGAGTTGGTGAGACAGCTGCTAGCCACTTGCAGAGTGGTTTACCCGGACCCAGACAACAGGAGTGCTTTAGGAGGTATCTTTACCTTCATGTGTTTAGTAGCCAGGTATCGGATTCCTCTTCTCGATATCTGCAGGATTTATGGATTCAGCACTGAGCCGAGACGTATTGGCATGATTCTTGAGTGGGATATGGAGGAAGCTCAGTTTTTCTGGGAGTGTATTGGCAATGGTCGATACAACTCGAGACAGACACCGGTGAAGCACGTTAGGCATCCGGTTCTGAGATATGTTCTGCGCATCTTAGGATGGACTTTGTTGTGCAAGTTTGAAGCCAACAAGATGCGCAAGCTTGAGATGGAGATGCTATTCATTGGAATGAGAGATCAGTTTGACGATACCCCTTTGAGAGATCCCACTAAGGGACTCAACTTGGGAGTTGTTTTCGCTCAGCACTTATGCGACCTGCAGAAGAAGCCATTTGATGGTGTGGATACTGAGACAGTGGGGAGCCTGCTTACTCCCATTTTCATGCACTGCAGGATTCCCTTAGAGGGTACAGAGTGTAATACTACCAAGGAGTTCCTTGATTTCACTCATCTACAGAGTGCTACCTAGCTCAAGGAGGGACGCGTTTGGGTTTACTATGATCCTGCTCTTGAGAAGTGTGGTGTGGATCTTCCTGCTCCTGGTCTTACACAGATTGATACACTGAATGCCTTGAGATTCCAGCCTCCTGCGAGCGAGCAGCGCAGAGTCCCTTCTATGGCTCATCCGCTGGGAGAGCCTTCTACACGAGCTTCTACCTCCTCTGCCCCTGCGCCTGCACCTGCTGCCCCTGTCGATGACGTTGGACCTTTTCCCGAGCCTACGATGCCTTATGGTGATATGTCCGAGGCAGAGTGGAGAGAGCGCTCAGATGGTATTCTATGGGTCATCTGGAACTTCAAGCGTACCTGCACCTGCAGGAGACAGCAACAGATACACCATCCAGCACCTTCTCGACGCAGACGACGATCTCCGACTCCCAGTTCTTCGAGTGGTACTGATCGTATTGATGGGATGGAGGATGAGTGATTGAGTATTGGCATCTCTAGACTACGGTTCTCTGTATCTCTTTTTCTTTTGCACCTTTTCTTTTACTTTTCTTAGGATGTTATTGTTTCTGGATTATGTGCTTGACTTGATACATTAGTTGCTTTGATTTTATTCTGTTTTCAGTGTTTTCAGCTTGCAGGATCGAAAACTAAGATTTTCCAACGGACTAACCTGCTAACCTGCTGACTGATCGAGTATTCGAAGTGCGTCGATCGACACCACATTGTGTCAATCGTCACAACACGAGAAATCACACTGCAGCAATCGTTGCGGTCCTGAGCAACGGTCGACACGCGACGAAAAATCGCCTAGCAACGGTCGATGCATTTATACAATGATCGATGCCTGTGCGACAGAGGTAAAAATCAGACAGAACTCAACCAATCCATTAACATATTTTTCTTTCTTTTTACCAATCCTTCGCTTGACACTATTGGGGACAGTGTGTCTTAAGTGTGGGGGAGGTGCTACTAACTTTATCTTTCTGTTTTCTTAGAGTCAGTCCAATTTTCAAAGATTTTTGTTTTATTGAGTCAAAACTAGTTTAAGTAAGAAACAATGAACTTTGGAGGAGTTAACAATATCTTGCAGGAACTTAAGTAACCATCGGGATGAAGTTGCAGGATCTATCTATGACTGTTAGAAAACCCCATCACAGATCAACCTACTGAGGACACCCACATCACTTCAGGTATCAGAGGATCCTTTTACTGACTTCACCATTAATACTGACTTAATTTTCTCACCTAAGGGCTTGGTATACCTTGTGTCGGATTCCCTTGTTAGTTCTGACACAACCTGTAAACCTGTCCTATTTGGTTCCCTTCTTCTACTACATGTCATCTGCAATCTGATGGGCACACTGTAGTACTTAAATAGAACAATGTCTACTCTCTTGCGTGCATTAGTTAAGAAGAACTTGAAAACTTGGGAAGATTGTTTGCCACATGTTGAATTTGCATACAACCATTTTTTGCATTCTGCCTCTAAGTTTTTGCCATATATTGTTTATGGTTTCAATCCCATGTCTCCTTTGGATATAATCCCTTTACCTTTGAGTGAAAGAATTAGCTTATATGGGAAAAAGAAAGCTGAGATTGTTAAACAGATCCATGAGAAGGCTATGAAGAATGTTGAGGAGCAAACCAAACTTCATGCTAAGAAAGCCAACAAAGGCAGGCGGCCTATGATCTTTGAAGTTAGAGGTGAAGTATAAGTACACTTGAGGAAAGACAGTTTTTCTGTAGAAAGGAAGTCTTAGATGATGCCTAAAATCAATGGACCTTTCAAGATCACAAAGAAGATCAATGGCAATGCCTACCAACTTGATCTTCAAGGTAAGTATAAAGTGATTTCTAGCTTTAATGTTACTGACTTGATTCCTTTCATTGCAGATGATCCAGATTTGAGGACAAATCCATTTCAACTGGGGGGATGATGCGATATTGGATATCATCATGGATAAGGCGCTTGAATCTGAGCTAAAACTAGAGGATGAGCTTGTAGCGGAGTAACTTGGAGCTGAAGATGCATTGCTTGTACTAGAAGGACCAATGACCCGGTTTAAAGCTAAGAAGCTCAAAGAAGCTACATTATCACATTTGGAGAGAGCCATTTCCCTTGGACTCGGTTGGAGAAGTTTATCATATCTAAATGGTTTTGGTAAAGGTTCAAGGAGATCAATGAATGGCTACATGATCCATTTGCACTCTTTTTCCCTTCTCTTTGGTTTTGTCCCACTGAGTTTTCCAAAGAAAGATTTTTAGTAAGGCAAGTGAATTATGTTCCTTAGAACCATTTCATTGATTTGTTTCTGGCCCAAACCAGTTTGAAGACCATTTTCGTGGCCTAAAGAGTATGAGGAGACAAGATTTCGAATTCAAACTTTTTTAAGTGTTTAGTCTTTGTTTCATTCCCTAGGAGTGTTTAATGCTGCTCATGCAGCCTTGTTGCTTTTCTATTTATTATCCTTGTACTTCATTTCAAAAACTATCTAGTCTTTTTATCAAAAAAAACCTTCTGAAATTTCTAGATCATCTTGTTGGTGTGAAATAATATCCAACAAAATCCTTGTTTTCTTTTGATGTGTAATATCCTGAAGAGATTAAGAGGTGAATCAAAGGGTTTTCCGCAACCTTTGTGTGACCATTCGCTCCACATCCCTTGAAACAATCTGATTGTTTGCAACCCCTATCTTTTTACCAACTCTCAAGTGTCGTTTTTGGATCTTGTCTAGGATTGTATCACAGTCGTAGATATATATATACATTGGAAATTTATCTAACCTCGATGATGTAGATGAAAGACTCAATATCTTCAGGCTCAAACTTGACATACTTGTCCGTCTGCTTCCCTGAATCAAGATGTTGCTTATACCTCCCAAAGAAAGACAAATAAGCCGAATCACTAACACCGAGATGGAAACCATTCACTCCAATTGCATATGCTCATCAATCACAATCCACCTGTTGTACGTGTGTGAATCTCATCAAACAAGTATTTAAAATCTTGAATAAAAAAAGAAATGACATGCTTATACATGTCTTCCATCACGTGAGATGTGAATCTGCAGAAACCATAGAGCTATGAAACAAACTATAGAACACATTTTTTTCTGGTCTGTAGAACCATCGAGCTCTGAATTACGTCTCTCCATCAATTGCTACAAGAACTCGACAATATTTGCAATATAATTTGGTGTCCCTTCTTCAGCCTACACCAAAAATACATGTACATCAGATACATTGGTATTACCATATAACCAAAACACAACACCGAAATGTAGACAATAACAATAGGATATCAAGAAAATTTCTAAAATCTATTTCACTAACATAAACTAGCATCAGACAATAAACCAGATCTGTAAAAACATAAACCTAAACTAAATTCAGTATTTATAGTGTCGTATCAGACAAAAAGTCAGATACTTACATTAACGTAGACATCATCTTCAATATTGAAAAGAGTTCCGTCAAAAACAGCTTGGTTGTAATGACGTTTAACCTCCAGATTGTCTTCATTGTCACTGTTTCAGGAACACGAGACACAAACGAATATAAACAATAAAACAGCACACAGAAGAAGAAAATGGTGTCAATAGAATTCAATGGAGAGAGAAAAAAACATTTACCCATCCTTTGGGCTTTCCACAGTCACAGAGTTTTTAGACTTTGAAGATCTGTAGCGAGAGGGCCATCTTTCCATAGCTTCTTCCACCGAGATGGGTTCTCCAGTAAAGGATATATCCGAGTAAAGTTCCAGCCGCTTCATCTTTCTAGTGTTTCCACTCACTTGATTTGTGACAGAGGAATGGGAGAATAGGTTACAATACTGCAAATAATTCGATGTTACACAATCGAAAAGGGCAGAAGAGGAGCACGCCGGGGAATGAATTTCGCCGAAAAGCACCACCAAACGGAGTACCTAAACTCTGAAAACCTTCGGAAAACACCAAGCAAACGCAGCTACAAAGAAGAAGATGATGGAAGGAATAAGGCATGAAGGGCCCCGGCATTGTACAGAGAATGAGATCTGAAGGTTCTTAGGTTGATTTGTTCGAGAGAGATTAAGAGTTGCCGGCGTTTTTCTCTCAATTTTTGTCAATTTTTCTCTGGATTTAACGTAATTAAAGGTATAGCAAATAGCAAAAAAAATTGTGAACAAACCTGTAAATCGTGGGATAGCTAGAAGCTATTAGTTATGAAAATAATCGTGGGATAGTTAGAAAGATGAAGTAAATCTGATAATTGTGAAAAATAAGATTATGTTTTATTGTTAAAATTTTTGTTGAAAAATTGACAAAATGACACCTAAGCAAAAGCTGAGGTGTCAAATGGAGAATGCCCCTTCTTTCTCTCTCATTACTTCTGCTTTATGTATATTAGATATGCATCTGTTGGCGTGCACCTTTGACTAGAGTAAGTATATGTACATGATGAATCTATCTTGCTAGGTAATAATATATAATGTCGAGTCATTATTTATTGCAGTTCAATATTTCTTACAAAAACGCATTGTACTTGCAAGTATTGTTGAAGAAAAAATTAGGTAAATGGCATTTCAGTTTAATCATCTCGCCTGTTTACAAAAAGTCGTTTATTCAGTCATAAAATAGTAGCAAAGTAGTCGCTGCGTACTCAAAGATGATGCATATAAGTACTCCTTCTATTTAAAATTTGCACATAAATTAAGAAATCATATAATATTTATAGTAGTTTAACACAATCTAACCAATGCTAAACAATATTAAGAATATGAAGGAGATTCAAGAACCAAAACACGGCCAAATTCTGAAATTGTTCAGAAGGAGTCTGAAGTAAAATAGAGACTCTATGGTCCAAAAGCATTTATCGCACATATTTAAACCCTTGAAACCAACATCCCATCAACCCTTCCAAGTTGTTAGCGAAGCATACATGCAGCTATAAATCTTTTTATATTTACACTCGCTTCCTTCTCAAAGAACAGAGCACATGTCGTTTTTGGCCAACACGCCTATCCCTCTTAGTTATCTTCATACATATTCGAGTGGCAATTTCACGGTCGATGACATATCCACAGTTCATCACTTCTCCATCTCCATAAAAAACACTCAAGAGCATGGAGTACGTGCATATCCATGTCTCCCATCAGCTATATGTCGATATCTTGATCATTGCCTCTCCTTCAACCATCCGGTCGCTTAGATAAAATAACACATTCCTTGGAGGAGAAGAGCTTAAGGGTTTCCGGATTGTTGACACCTCTCGACGAAATCTTTATTATAATGAGGTGGGCAAACAAAGAGATTTAAGTTAATGAACTGGTAAAATAAATCGATCGACTTATAAAAATGTTTACTTTGTCCGACGCTTTGAAGCGCCTTGCATGTTGTCTTCGCCCTTATAAAATAGCGTAAACCTTGTTTACCATCAGTGACGTCAAGAAGAATTTTTGAAAGAACATAACTTGGAAGGTAATCCGTTACGAATTTGGTAATGAAAAGATGGAAGGCAAAAAGAATTTTGATAAATAATATATATTTTTCAATATTTGAGAAATCGAAGCAACCACCAGAGTTTATTTATGGAGGCAATGCAACCTTGGGTTATCTAGGCTATAGTAATTATGTATATATCTTATCACTGAGTCCCAACTAACATCATTCATCAATATCATGGTGTTATTCGCTAAAACTAAGTAAATTTACTTTTTCGTTTTTGGTTTTAAATTGTTTTTGAGATATTTGAGATTTATCTATTTCATAATGGCTTAAACTATATATGTTATTTAGTAATTCAACTTAGTCACCTATATATATACAATATTTATACCTAGTCACATATCTATTTTCAAAACATGGGAAATTGCAGTTTTCAGTTGGAACGACATTTACAATTCTCGAAAATGTTTTTTCTTTATATAAATAGTTTTATATAAATTCCTGGAAAATCTCTCTATTAATAGACTATTTAAGACAAAGCAATGAGTCATCTTCGTCGTACCAATAATAAAAAGGAGACTTTAGAAAACTTCTTCTTTCTTCAAAATCTACAAAAAGATCTCTGTTTTGCATGAGGAAGAGATTAAACCAATCTAAAGGGTTTATATGTTCCTCATGCAATCCTAGACAAAATGTTGAAGGTAGGTTTAGTTAGATCTGAGATTTTTAAAGAACCAAAAAGACGTGTCAAAGGTTTAGGTACATATAACATGGTAAGTAAATATAAACGCAATAAATAAATTAAGTAAACCAGAATTTAATTTTTAATACCATCATAAAAATGGTCATAATATTTCACAATAACCACTTCATATCATTTTTGTTGAATTTGTATCGTTCGACTCATTCATAACCAAAAGGAACAGACACACAAAATCTACAAGGAAAATTTATCTTTGTTGTGGTATGTCAACAATTCCAAAAGGGAGTGGCATGTAGGCTTAATATTATTCGGCAATGGATTACCGATGTTTCTCTGCATGGTCTTTATTGTCATGTTATCCTCGTTGATGAACAAGTATGCTTGATTTACAATTGTAAAATATGAAAGAAAAATTATAAATTTCTTAATGTTTCTCCACAATTTTAATTTGAGGGTTTCAAAACAGAGGCAATAATACCAAGCAAATCCTTCTTTTTGTTGATGATGAGATTTATGATTTTGTTGATGATGAATTTTTTTATTTTGTTGGACATTTCTGTTTATATTAACCTTGTTTAATTTTTATACGGATCTTATGTATACATATTGTAGATGTTATTGGATACATCAAATTTGTGGGTGAAATGGAATCATATATATAAATGAACACGATAGGATTGACAGGAACTAGTTTTCCTGATCTTGTTAGTTATTACTATTTCTTCTGTTATTGTCAATGTATTTATATGTACTCTGTTTGTCTAAGGTTCAGGTAAAGCATATAATGTATTTTTCTTCAATCCTACTTTATATTAGGATCAAAGTTATAGTGAAACAAGTACTCTATGTTCCATATTATATTAGTTACTATTAATATTTAAAATCATGGTTATTTGCGATTTGATGACTGATATATCATGGTTATTACCTGTTTTAAGCTATGATATAAGTATATATTAGAGTGTTTTGTAGTGTCTTTCGAGTCTTTTCAGGTGTTTATTAGATCTACACACGTTTGGAGGATTTTGGAAGATATTGAAGGTTGTTGGGCAAGATTTGAAGCTAAATCCGCGATGAGCAGAAGTAACTATGTGGAGTCAACCTTAGAATCGATCGATTCACTATTCCATCGATCGACACAGTTCCCAGATCGCAATTTACAGCGCTTAAATGAAGATTTTAGAGAATTGCAGTTTTGACCCAGAAGTTCCAGTATTTACAAAAGAGACCCAAGACGTGTTATACAGTTTATATTACGGTTTTTGGTGTTTTTTTGTTACACACATTCATACTTTTAGCTAGAGAGATTTCTTGAGAGCTTGGGGCTGATCTGTTCTTGTACTGCTTTTTGGAGAAGATTTCGAACCCCTTTTCATTCTCTACTCTTTTCTTAATGCAATTTATTCATATTATGACTTATGTTTCATTGATCATGTCTGAGTAGATTCATAATTAGGTTTATAGATTCTCTTAGGGATTTCATGACTTGTTAGATTAAATCAATCAGATAAGGATTCATAACTTGTTAGTTCTTCAACCGGATTACACTTAATACTAGTTTCTAACCTGATCAATTGGAATCTAGATCTAGGGTTTATAAATTGACACGAAAGTGTAATTTAAAATCTGATCTATTTAGGTTGAGCAATTTAATTATCTGCAAAGAAATTTTGTTTAATTAAATTGTGAACTAAACGAACTTGCACTTAAGGCTAGTTTAATCTGTTAGGAATTGCAAATAAATATGGATTTATATGGTTTTGACTTGTTGAATTCTCGCAACGAAAGTTGGTTAGTTCTATATTTGTGTTTGAGTTCTAGAACGGTTCTTAATTCGATCCCGACAGATATTTTATCTGCATGGCATGATTTCCTGAGAACGCCCTTAACCTAGCGCTTTTAGTATTTGGCAAACAAACCGATTTGCCTACTGATTTACTTCATGCTTTTTGTTTACTATTCTTGATTTACATCGCCTAGCTATTCTTGACATTCTATAATCTATCGCAAGATTTTTTGAGTCTTTGTGGTTCGACCCCTACATACTACATTTGCATGTGCCCTTACAGCGTAACTTAGGGAATTAAACTCTGAGCATATCGAGTTTTTGACGCCGTTGCCGGGGACTCTTTTGAGTCTTCGATAGATTTGAGTTTAAAGTTTACACTAGGTTTTCATTTTTATTTTTGTTACTTTTCTATTTTCTTTCTTCTTTGCGTGTTTCAGGTTCTCGATAAGACTCGTGCATCACCCGACACACTTGTGAATCGATCGATTCAACCCCAAACTGAATCGATCGTTGCGGACCTGTGCATTGATCAACGCTTGATCCATGAACAGCTAGTGCATGCCTAATCGCGCAACTAGAAGTAGTCCGGATAAGGAACTCGTGAATCTAGGACTTGAGGAACTTGCAAGGTTAGAAATTGACACACATGAAAGCTCAGAAACCGGTTAAGATGGCAAACGCAAATGCTGTGATCCTAATCTAAGATGAACATGGTTTTTTGAGAGATAGAGAGAACCATGTTTGCAATGAGCGTGGTCAGAGACTTGATGCTGATGGGAACGTGATTGTTCAGGATATCATTCAGCCACCGCAAAATGAAGAGGCTCAAGGTGGACAGGAAAATCCACGAGCTGAAGAGCCGCCTAGAGCACCTGATCCTCCATATGGGAGGACACTTGCTGATTAAAACATGCGTGATGTACTCTATGCGAACAGGTCTGCGATTGTACCTCCTCTGTTTGCACGGAATGACTTTAAGCTGAAGACTTCTTACTATTCGCTTGTGGGTCAGCACCTCTTCCATGGACTCCCACATGAACATCATATGGATCACATAGAGCATTTTGAGTCTTTGGTTACTGGAATGAAGCATAATGGATTGATCTATGACTTCTTGTACTGCAAGCTTTTCCCGCACTCTCTTGGAGGAGAAGCTGCAAATTGGCTGAAGCAGATTCCACCTAGGACTCTGACTACTTGGGATGCAGTGAAGAGGAAGTTTCTGAGGCACTTTTATGATGATGCTAGATCTGATCAGCTGAGAGAGGATCTTCCACTGTTCAAGCGTGGACCTACTGAGGCCTTGAAATCAGATTGGGTGAGGTTTAAGATGTACCAGTGAGATTGCCCTCATCAAGGTTTCGCCGAAGTTCAACTGCTGGGCATTTTCTTCAGAGGAGTTGGTTTGTGGTATCAGATGGCTTTGAATGCTACTAGGAATGATAACTTCAACACTAAATCTCCAGAACAAGTTAAGGAGCTGATTGAGAACTTGGTGTGTAGTAATAGCACTAACAATGCTGATATGGAGAGGAAGAAATCCGGTGGAAAAGTGGATAACTCACAGATGGCAGAGATGAAGAACAAGATTGACTTTGTTCATATTCTTCTACTTGGGAAGAAGAATGTCCATTTTGCTCAGGATGTTGAGGTGTTTGAGGCTGATGAAGGCTGCGAAGAAGAGGATGTGAATTATGTTGGTGGAACTGGTTTTCAGGGGAACAGATTTGGGAATCAACAAGGCAGAGGTGGCTACAATGGAATGGGTCAGAGAAGTACTTTCACAGGTAATCAAAACTTCTCTGGTTTCACTCATAAGCCTCAGTACCAAAACCCTTATCACAGTAATAGCAGCCTTGGAAACAACACTAGTAGTTTCACTAAGAACTATGGATCTTCATCATATTAGCATGTTCCTGCTCAAAATGAGCAGTCTGATAAGATGATGGGATTGTTGGAGCAGCATTTGGAAGGACAACAGAAGAGTACAGTGAACTTCAATGGAAAGATGGATGCTCTGTACTTGAATCTGAATGGAAAGATTGATGCCTTAAGCACTCATGTGAAGAAGTTGGATGTTCAGGTTGCACAGACTGTTGTGTCTCTTAATAGGCAAGATGGATCACTCCCTGGACGAACATATGCTTATCCGAAATACCAGTGTAATGCAATCAGGTTGAGAAGTGGTAAAAAGGTCGTTCCTGCTCAGAAAAAAGGTCTAAGTTTGGAAGAAATCGTTGAGATTGAGGAGATGGAAGATGAAATTTGCGAGTTGCAGATTGCACCGACCGATGCACCCTTGCGTCGATCGACGCAGATCTTGAATGAGGAATCCGAACCAAAGCTCGATACAGAACCAAAGCTCATCACCCCTGAGCCTAGCGTCGAACGAGGCCCCCCTAATGTCGATCGACGCAAGGCGATTGCAGAGAAATTAGATGCAGAGAAACAAAAAAAAGCTGATGAAAGGGTCTACAAGCCTAAGTTTCCTTTCCCTAAGAACCCAAGGAAGTCTAAGTACGAGCTGTAGTTGAACGAATGCAAGGAGATGATGAAAAGGGTGTTGATTGAAGTGCCTTTGATTGATGCTCTGAAGACTACTCATGTGATGAAGAGATGTCTCAAGGACAAGCTTTCTGGTAACATGACTAATGAGGAGAGTGTACTGATGATCTCAGAGGTATGCAGCGTTGTGATTCAAGGCAGGATTCCTGAGAAACTAAAAGATCCAGGGAGATTTGTGTTGGATTGTTCTATACAGAGATAGATTTGAGAGATCATTGTGTGATCTTGGTTCTAGTGTTAACATTATGCCCTTCTCTGTTGCCAAGAGGCTTGGGATGACAGATTTAGTGCCTACTAGAATCTCATTAGTTCTAGCTGACAAGACTGTCCAAATCCCTGAAGGAGTATTAGAGGATGTTCCAATCATAATTGGTAATTGTGTGATTCCTACAAACTTTGTGATTCTGCAGTATAGAGAGGAACCAAAAGATCCACTTATCTTTGGTAGGCCATTCTTGGCTACTGCTGGTGCGATTATTGACTGCAAAAAGGGGACCATAATTCTGAATGTGGGTGATCTGAAGATGAGTTTTGATATGGACAAGCTGGTGAAGAGACCAACCATCGACGGATAGACCTTTTATGTGGACACTCTCAGTGATTTGGCAGAGGAATTATTTCATAGGACACATGCTAAGGATCCGTTGGAAAGAGCTCTACTAAGCTCAGTATTGGAACTTGAAAATATGGAAGACGAGCCTGCAATCTGTTATGCTAGGCTGATGGACTCTACAGAGCAAGTCATACAATTGGAAGTGCAAAACTAGCCGTTGCATCGATCGACACAACCCGTGCTTCGATCGACGCCGATCGCATCCGACTGGACAGAGGAGAAAGCTCCACAAATTGAGCTCAAACAACTTCCATACGGTCTAAGATACACATTTCTTGGACCTAATTCGACCTATCCAGTGATTATTAATGCTTCCTTAAACAACGCAGAGACTTCCTTACTACTGAGCAAGCTGCACAAGTATCGCAAAGCTCTTGGCTATTCTCTTGATGACATTTTAGATATCTCTGCGGAGCTGTGCATGCATATGATACATCTTGAGGATGAGACAAAATTATATGTTGATCATCAGAGGAGGCTGAATCCGAATATGAAGGAAATGATTAAGAAGGAGACTATGAAGCTGCTCGATGCTGGAATCATCTATCCTATCTCTGACATTGATTAGGTCAGTCCAGTACATGTGCCTAAGAAAGGAGGTGTTACAGTGGTGAAGAATAAGAAGAATGAGCTGATTCATACAAGGACTGTGACTGGACACTAGATGTGCATTGATTACAGGAAGCTGAATGCTGCAACCAGGAAAGATCATTTCCCCTTACCTTTTATGGATTATATGCTGGAGAGGTTAGCTAATCACCCTTACTATTGCTTCCTCGATGGGTACTATGGCTTCTTTCAGATTCCCATCCATCTAGAGGATCAGTGGAAGACTACTTTTACTTGGCCCTATGGAACTTTTGCATACCACAGAATGCCTTTTGGTCTTTGTAATGCACCAGCCACTTTCCAGAGATGTATGATGTCCATCTTTACTGACATGACTGAGGACTCTATGGAGGTGTTTATGAATGACTTTTCTGTCTATGGGTCATCTTATCATGAGTGCTTGGATAATTTGTACAAAGTGCTAGCTAGATTTGAGGAAAAGCATTTGGTTCTGAATTGGGAGAAATCCCATTTTATGGTCAGAGATGGTATTGTTCTTGGGCACAGAGTATCTGAAGCTAGGATTGAAGTGGACCGCGCCAAGATTAAGGTTATGACCACCCTTCAGGGGCCTGTTTCAGTGAAGTCTGGGAGGAGCTTTCTTGGACATGCTGGGTTTTACAGGAGGTTCATCAAGGATTTCAGTAAGATTGCTATACCACTAACTGCTTTGTTGTGTAAGGATGTGAAATTTGAGTTCACTGCAGATTGCTAGACTGCATTTGAACAGATCAAGCAAGCAGTAGTGAGTGCTCTTATAGTACAACCACCAGATTGGGATTTACCTTTTGAGGTTATGTGCGATGCAAGCGATTTTGCTGTAGGAGCTGTTCTCGGGCAGAAGAAGGACAAGAAACTTCATGCTATCTATTATGTCAGCAAAACACTAGATGATGCGCTGAGAAACTATCCCACTACAAAGAAGGAGTTGTTGGCACTTGTCTTTCCTTTAACAAATTTCGCCCCTATCTGGTTAGATCCAAGGTGATAGTGCATATGAACCATTCAGCTCTGAAGTATTTGATGCAGAAAAGGATGCTAAGCCGAGACTTCTGAGATGGATTCTCCTTCTTCATGAGTTTTACATTGAGGTTAAAGACAAGAAGGGAGTTGAAAATGGAGTTGCTGACCATTTGTCAAGGATCAGGGTTGAAGAGGACGTCCCCATTGATGATTTCCTACCTGTGGAGAACGTCAATTTGATTGAGACAGTGTTTAGAACGGATTTGGATAGAAAATTTCAGAGCTGTCGGATTACAGAACATGCATCGATCGACGCCACCATGGAATCGATCGATGCAAGTATCGGGCATGAGTCAATCGATGCACTTCAATGCATCGATCAACAAAAGGCGATTACGAACCCATAACCTTTGCAGGTTCAAACTGGTGGACACTACGACATGGATCTTTACGCTATTTTGGCACCCGATCGACCGTGGTTTGCTGATATTGTGAATTACCTGTCTGCAGAGACTGAACCAGATGATCTCAAGGGGTATGCAAAGAAGAAGTTCTTCAGAGAACTAAGGAGGTTCTATTGGGATGAACCCTATCTATACAAGCACTGTTCGGATGGCATTTACAGAAGATGCATTGCAAAATCAGAGGTTCTAGACGTTCTATTTCACTTCCATGGATTATATTATGTTGGACATTTTGCTACTTTCAAGACTATGTCTAAGGTTCTGCAAGCAGGTTTCTGATGGCCTACTATGTTCAGATATGCTCATTCTTTTGTCTCTCAGTGCGATGCCTCCCAGAGGAGAGGGAAGATAAGTAAGAAGCATGAGATGCCTCAGAATTTCATTCTTGAGGTTGAGGTTTTCGATTGCTGTGTCATTGATTTCATGGGTCCTTTTACTTCATCTCATGGGAATAAGTTCATATTGGTTGATATGGATTATGTGTCTAAGTGGGTGGAAGCAATAGCTAGTCCAACCAATGTCTCCTTGGTGGTTCTTAAGCTGTTTAAAACAATCATTTTACCTAGATTTGGAGTGCCTCGGATTGTGATAAGTGATGGAGGATCTCACTTTATCAACAAGGTCTTTGAGAAGCTGCTACAGAATCATGGTGTTCCTTATCGTGTGGCTACTCCTTATCATCCTCAGACTGGTGGGTAAGTTGAGGTCTCTAACAGACATGTTAAGGATATCCTAGATAAGACAGTTGGGAAGACAAGAAAGGATTGGTCTACAAAGCTGGATGATGCGTTATGGGCCTATAGGACTGCGTTTAAAATGCCACTTGAAACAACACCATTTCATCTTCTGTATGGGAAACCCTGCAACCTTCCAGTTGAGCTTGAGCATAAGGCAGCATGGGTTGTGAAGCAGATGAAATTTGATCTAAAGCCTGCACCAGAGAGGAGATTGTTGCAGCTGAATGAGTTGGATGAGATTAGGCATCATGCCTATGAAAATTTGAAGTTGTACAAGGAGAGGACTACGGCATATCATGACAAGAAGATTGTCTCCAGACAGTTTGAGCCTAATGATCATGTACTTTTGTATAACTCATGTTTGCAATTTTTTCCATGTAAGCTGCGTTCTAGATGGTCAGGTCCTTTCACAATCAAGGAAGTGTGTCCGTATGGTGTTGTTGTTCTAATCAGCTCAGAAGGTAAGGAGTTCACTGTCAATGGACAGAGGGTGAAGCATTATTAGGCTCAGGCTACGATTCCAAGAGGTCAGATTCTGCCTCTGGATGATGCACCCTCTGCCTAAATCTCCTTCATGTCAAGCTATTGACATGTCAAGCTATTGACAATAAAGAAGCGCTGAGTGGGAGGCAACCCATTGGTAAGTCTGTACATACTCTTTTTGGTATTTTTATTAGGATTTTACTTGGTGTTTTCATTTTTCGAGTTTTTTCGTGCAGAGCTAATTTGGAGTCTGGAAATCGCATTGTGTCGATCGTTGCGATCTTGTGCAATGATCGACACACCTGGTTTAACCAAAAATTAAAGGTAAGCATTCTAAACCGGAAATCCGATTGGTTCGACTCGGCTCAACCAATCGCGATTTGCGATGATCGATGCATCCCCTGCATCGATCGACGCAAGCACATGCGAGGTAAGTGCCTTTAACTTTTCTTCTTTCTTCTTCTTCCTCATTTCACCTTCTCGCGATCCCGAAACTAAAAATCGCCCAAACCCTAAATTGCTCATTTCTTGCTCGATTTTGTTGATTCCAAAGCCTAATCCACTCGATTTTTACCACTCTTTCCATTTCTATCACTCGTTTGCTCCGATTTCAAGGTATTTGTTCCAAATCTCCACGTTTTTCATTTCGGCCCTAAGGTGAAAGTTTCAAAATTCATCACGATTTTGACTGTTTGATGGTGTATTGATGCTTGTTTAAGATTGCTAGTGATGATTTCGTGTTTCCTTAGTATTTGCATGGACATATTTCACAAGTTTTCAGAGAATCTTTGATTTGATGAAGAACAATTGTGGTTCTCTGATTTAGGGCGAATTTAGAGCGGATTGGATGTAATTGACACTGGTTTTGCTGCTGATGATGGTTGAATGAGATGATAGATACTGATATGGTTGCATTTGTTGATCTTAGAGCTTTGGCTTAATTGCAAGTTTGCTTTTCTTGTGTCTTTGATCGCAGATGGCTCCACGAAAGAAAAGGAACGTACCTGGCGCCACTGATATACCTGCTTCTTGGTACACAACGCGCTTCATCACCTACCACTCCCGATACTCGCATTTCTGGAGTGATGCAGGATCCTTGGACAAAAGTAGAGAAGGATCACATACCTATGCTCAGAGAGTGAGATAATGATCCTCAGATAGTGACAGCGAGTGTGGACTGTACTGATCGAGAGATATCTGAAGTTTGGGATGGGTACGATACATTGTTTTGCAACGCTTGGTAGAGCATGATTATCCAGCCCACACAGTTTGCAGATTACAGGACTTGTCAAATATTTTGCATCACTAAGGGTGTTCAAAGATTGGTTCAGCAGATTGGCTTAGGGACTATGCCTATGCAGAGTTATGATCTTTACCCGGACATGGTCATACAACTGTTGTCGACCTGCAGAGTGTATTACGCTGATCCGTTGCTGATATATCATGGTTTTTACCGGTTTTAGACCATGATATAAGTGTGTTTTAGAGTCTTTTAGTGTCTCTTTAGAGTCTTTTACAAGTTTGATTAGGTACTAGCACGTTTGGAGTGGATTTGGAGTTATTGGAGCATTTTGGTGCATTTTGGTGTTTTGACCCGAGAGATAGAGCTCACTGTCCGAAACAGAGTAGTGCATCGATCGACACACAAGCGAGATCGCCGTTTAATGAAGAATGAAAATATTGCAGTTGTGCCCAGAAGTTTCCAAGAATTACAAGGAAGCCCCAAGACGTGATTAACTTATATAATTAGGTTTTTACATCAGTTTTTAGATAGGCTTTCATACTTAGAGCATAGAGTTTTTAGAGCTTGGGGGTGATCTGAATCCTGTATTGCTTTCTGCTTATTTTGGAGAAGATTTCGAACCCCTTTACTTGTTTAATCTCTTTTATGCAATCTATTAATTCATTGATTATGTTTTCATATTCCATGTCTGAGTAGATTCAGAGTTAGGTTTAGGGATTCTCATTAAGGATTTTATGACTTGCTAGATATAATTAATTCAGTTAAGAATTCACATCAATAGATGTTCTTCAAGCTAAATTGTGTTTAATGCTAGTTCTAACTTGATCACTTAGAATCTAGATCTTAGGTTGCTAGATTGACACGAAAGTGTGGTTTAGAATCTGAACTTTTTAGGTTGAGCAATTGAATTACTCGCAAAGAAATTTGGTTTAATTGAATTGTGAACATATCGAACTTAATCTTAAAGCTGGTTTAATCTGTTAGGAATTACAAAGACATTTGGATTTCTGCAATTAGGCTTAGAGAATTCTCACAACGAAAGTTGGTTAATTCTATATCTGTGTTTTGAGTTCTAGATGTTGGGAATGTCCTGAAATCTACCGTACTATCTCTAGAAAGTATGATAAGTGTCGAGATCAGACATAAGTCATAAATACTGGGTGATCATGATGACTTGCTAGAGTCCGCTCTTGATCTATAAGTTTAGGACTTATTATCAGTATTGTATGATCCCAAAGGGTCACACACCATAGCTAACGGGAAAGTTAAATGGAATTAATACGGTAAGATGCAAGGCATTTACTGTATTTGTACAGAGAATTGGGCCAGACAAAATACAGTTATTTTGTCTGATTTGGGTCTTGGGCCCAAAAGCCTAATAGGCCATTAGTTTAATCACTTGGGCCCATATAAGGAAGAGGGGAGGCGCCATAAACACTAGCAGTCTGCGATTTTATTAGGTCTGGCCGTCCTCTCTCTCTCTGTTGTTCCAGCTTGGTCTAGCAGCCTGATCCAGTAGCTTGTAAGCGTGTGGATACCTAGGATGAGCCGGTTATCATCAGCTCTTGCAGATCTCTTCATTCCTTTGATCAATCCGCTGCAATCATAAGGTAATGATTCTGATCTGTTTATGATTCAACTGCAAATCACCTAGATCCTAGTTGATTATGTGCTAGGTTGTAACCTGATAATTACACCAATGAACACACATAATCCTTCAGTGGTATCAGAGCCTAGGTCGTTAGGTTTTTGTTGTTTGGATCATATTTAGGTTGTTTTAATGTTAAGAATCGAATTTGGCTTAAGAAATTTGATTAGAACTTATAAAACCCTAATATGAAAATCGCTTGTTAATTGGTTAATCACAAGAATCGGTTTTGTTCATAAGTGTTTTGGAAAAGTCGGTTGATTGAATTAATTATCATAAGGTTTGTCAATGTCAAAATCGTTTGTCTTTTAGTGAATTGCTTGAATCGATTTGTTTGATTATGAATGTTAAGAATCGATTGTTTAATTAGAATAAGGACAAACGATTTTGATCATAAGCGATAATGGAAAAGTCAAAACGTGTTTTTGTCTTTAGTGAATTTCATAATCGCTTGGTGATCTTGTTGTGCAATCATAAGACCTTCACTTGTTGACTTTGTCTTATAATTAAGAAAACGATGACCGTGTTTAATCGTAATGAAGAACCGTAATGTTGACTTGGCTTTGCTGTATAATCGTTAACCAAGCAATCATAAGAAACGTGTTTAATTTGTCATGGTTCAAGCGAATTGGAAAAGTCAAAGTTCTTGTTGAAATAAGTCAAAATCGATTGATAATTAATCGATTTGTATAAGGTTCGCTTATTGACCTTTTATATAATCATAAGAATCGATTTGTTAAGTTTTGTCAATGTTCAATGATCGTTTTTGTTGAATAAGCAATTATTGAATAATAATGGTTCAAGCGGTTAACCCAAATCGCGGTTTGCTGGAAATTATTTAATACAATTGGTATTATTTAATTTCTGGTTAAACCGGATTTAAATTAAAAAATTGAATTTTAACCTAAACCGAAGGCTGGTCTAAGTTTGATTTGGTTGGACCAAATAATTTAGAGCTGGTCTGGTTTAGTAAATAACCAGTTGGATTTAGTAGTTAATTTGGTCTTGGACCAGAATTAATGAACCGACTCGGTTATGTCAAATTATTGGGCCAATTGGAATTTTGTGGTCTTGGGCCAAGAATTGGGCCTATAATTTGTGACCCAACCGAAAACTTTAATAAAATATTAAATTAGAAATTTCTATTTTTAGCATGTTTCTAAATTTAGAAAGTTTCTAAAATAAGTAAGTTTCCCAAAATAGTAATCTTCTATTTTTGGAAAGAAAACCTAAAATCCTCAAAACCAATATCAAGCTTGGATGTCTTGCCCAATCTTGTCAGCTACTTAACGCTTATTCAATTACAGATATGGCTTACAGTGTGAGGTGTCTATTTTTGCGTAAGTAAAGTAGTATATAGTCACTAATTTCATTGGGAGTCCCAGACTTTAGTGATTATTTGGCTGTAAGAGATTGGTTTCCTTGACTGGGCCATCGGGAGTCCCGGGCCTTGAGACATCTGGTGTATTGGGCCTTGGGCCCAATTCACAACCGAGAGTTATTGGATATAACTAGCTGTGTGTATGCTTACCAAGTAAAGCTACTTCTGGGTGACGGCCAGTGGCCCACTTTGGATTTAGCTGAACATGGGTCTCGGAATCATTGCATTCTTATGAGGTTAAACAAAGAAATTTTGAATGCAATGCGAGTTTTCTTATAAGTTATTAAGATTACTCTTTTATGAACTAAATAACTAAAACTCTATTTATCTCTAAATTTCAGTTATGACTAGCACATACAATCAAAACACTTTCTCGATCCGGTCTGTCCTTGAGAAGAACAAACTGAACGGATCAAATTTCTTGACTTGGTCGCGGAACCTGAGGCTAGTCCTCATGCAGGAGAGAAAGGACTATGTCCTTGAGAGAGCTCTCCCCGAGAGGATCGGGTCCAATGCCTCTCATGCAGTATATGATGCTTGGAATAAGCATTATAATGATGCGGTAGATGTGCGTGGTCTGATATTGGCTACCATGGACTCAGATTTGCTGAAGCAATATGAGAACAAGGAGTCGCCAATAGAGATGATCAGCAGCCTGAAATTGAAATTTCAGGAGCAGGTAAGAGTGGAGAGATACCAGTTGGTTAAGTCTCTCACTAGCTGCAAGCTACCAAATGATCATCCAGTGAGTCCTCATGTCAGTAAAATGATGGGTTACATTGATAACCTGAGGAAACTGGATTATCCAGTTAGCCAAGAATTGGCAACTGAGATCATTCTGCAGTCACTGCCGTCAAGCTATGATAAGTTCAAAAGGAACTATATCAAGAAAGGCTTAACGAAGACGCTGACTGAACTGCATGATATGCTCAAGACAGTTGAGCCAAACGTGAAGAGTACCCTGTATAATCTCATAATGGAGAAGGGTAGGTTTATTAAACCTGGTGCTGACAAGGGTGAAGACAAAGTTGTCCAGATTTTGAATCATGGCAAGCGTGTGTCTTCTGAGCCCAAGTCAGATACATCTTACGTTGGTAAGTGCTGCTACTGTAAAGAGACTGGGCATTGGAAGAGAGATTGCATTAAATTCATGGAAGATTATGAGGAGTTGAAGTTGATGTATGAGACTACTTCCTCAGGTATTCATGTTATTACTTCAAGTTCTACCTTATAGGTATTGGATACTGGTTGTGGCTCTGATATTTGTTATAATACGCAGAGCCTAAGCAACAGTAGAACGTTGAAGGAAGGGCAAGTGGAACTGCGTGTCTGGAAGGAGCTATAGATGCTGCCTTAGCCGTAGGGTTTTCACTTGTAGATGCCTTTGAGGCTTGGTTTTATTAAGTAATTGCTACAATGTACCTGCTTTAAGCAGAGTTGTCTTTCATTTTCTTGTAAGAATTTGAATGTTTTCCATTTTGATAAAAGACAAGTTTTGTTCTTTTGATCTTAATGAAATATTAATTGTAGCACCCTATTCAAGGAATGGGTTTTATATCTTAAACCAAACAGTGCCTAAATGTAACATAAATACCGAATTGGTTTAAATCTGATGAATTAAACCTGATTTTTCTTGGCGTAAATATTTTGGTCACATAGAGTGAGTCGGATTCAGAAATCCCATAGTTATGGACTTTTTGGGCTCATTTGATTGGATATCTTATGAGACTTGAATTCTGCTTACTGGACCAAAAGACAAAGGGCCCATCTTGGCCGAGCTAGAGAAAGGCCCAAAGGCTTATTGGACCTTGAACATACTCATGTATGTGGCCCGATGAGCAGTAATGCCAGAGAAAATTTCCTGTACTTCATTATCTTTACTGATTACTTCAGTGAGTATGACTGTGTTCATTTGATGAGACACGAGTCAGAATTCTTTGAAATAGTCGAAAGAGTTCCAGAATGAGGTATAGAATCTGAGTGACAGAAGTATTGAGACTCTGGATTAGATCACGAGTGAGAATACTTAAGTCATTGATGGTGTGATCATCTAAATGAATGTGAAGTCGTTTCACAGCTCATTTCTCCTGAAAACCTGGAGGTGTTTCTGTGAGAAAGAATCAGATCTTACTAGAAATGATTAAAGATGAGTCACACAAATCTTTCATGATATTCTTTAAGAATAATGCTCTAGAAATATCTAAGTTTACGATGAAATAGTTCCACCAATATCAGTTGAAAGACACCACATAAATGTGGACTGGAAATGATCCAAATTCGTCTTTACTGAGTATTTGTAGTTGTGCTACTTCGCTGGTTGTCCTAGAGAAACCAAGGCTTGTTACTTTTACGTCCATTCCGAAAACGAAGTTAGGTTGTTCGGAATTCTGTTTTCTAAAAGGGAAGTTGCTTTCCAAGAAGAACAGTGGGAGTAAAAGTATAACTCGAAGAAATTCGAAAAATACAGGAGGCTTCTCAACCTGTTGAGGGAGAGCAGCGGATGGATTTACAGATTTCTGTAGAATCTACACCTGTAGAGCCTGAAGTTCGCAGATCTGAATGAATCCGTCATTAATCAGAGAGTGATTTCTCGTGATTAGTTGCCATGATGTGATGATCATTGAAAGTGACGAACCTGCAAAATTCACAGAAGCGAAAGTGAGCCCGGACTCCGAAAAATTACACTGTGTGTAAGTTAGCTTCATCGATCCATTCATGGATGGAAGCAAACATATCGGAGTTGGAATCTTCGTTCTGTTGAAGTAGTCAAAGTTTTGACTTGAACAGGAACGAAGTGGAACTGTGCGTTTACTAATAGATAAGTGGGAGCGATGTTGCATTTCTCACAGTGTATGTCGATGACATACTGATTCTCGGAAATAACGTTCCAATGCTGCAGTCGGTAAAGGACTGGCTTGGGAGTTGGTTTTATGATTGACATGGGTAAAGCCACGTATGTTCTTGGATTTTGGATCTAAAGATAGAGATCCAAAAAGGGCTGATAAGAGTGGAGAGATACCAGTTGGTTAAGTCTCTCACTAGCTGCAAGCTACCAAATGATCATCCAGTGAGTCCTCATGTCAATAAAATGATGGGTTACATTGATAGCCTGAGGAAACTGGATTATCCAGTTAGCCAAGAATTGGCAACTGAGATCATTCTGCAGTCGCTGCCGTCAAGCTATGATAAGTTCAAAAGGAACTATATCAAGAAAGGCTTAACGAAGACGCTGACTGAACTGCATGATATGCTCAAGACAGTTGAGCCAAACGTGAAGAGTACCCTGTATAATCTCATAATGGAGAAGGGTAGGTTTACTAAACCTAGTGCTGACAAGGGTGAAGACAAAGTTGTCCAGATTTTGAATCATGGCAAGCCTGTGTCTTCTGAGCCCGAGTCAGATACATCTTACGTTGGTAAGTGCTGCTACTGTAAAGAGACTGGGCATTGGAAGAGAGATTGCATTAAGTTCATGGAAGATTATGAGGAGTTGAAGGTGATGTATGAGACTACTTCCTCAGGTATTCATGTTATTACTTCAAGTTCTATCTTATAAGTATTGGATACTGGTTGTGGCACTGATATTTGTTATAATATGCAGAGCCTAAGCAACAGTAGAACGTTGAAGGAAGGACAAGTGGAACTGCGTGTCTGGAAGGAGCAATGGATGCTGCCTCAGCCGTAGGGTTTTCACTTGTAGATGCCTTTGAGGCTTGGTTTTGTATTAAGTAATTGCTACAATGTACCTGCTTTAAGCAGAGTTGTCTTTCATTTTTTTGTAAGAATTTGAATGTTTTTCATTTTGATAAAAGACAAGTTTTGTTCTTTTGATCTTAATGAAATATTAATTGTAGCACCCTATTCAAGGAATGGGTTTTATATCTTAAACCAAAGAGTGCCTAAATGTAACATAAATACCGAATTGGTTTAAATCTGATGAATTAAACCTGATTTTTCTTGGCGAAAATGTTTTGGTCACATAGAGTGAGTCGGATTCAGAAATCCCATAGTTATGGACTTTTGGGCTCATTTGATCGGATATCTTATGAGACTTGAATTCTGCTTACTGGACCAAAAGACAAAGGGCCCATCTTAGCCGAGCTAGAGAAAGGCCCAAAGGCTTATTGGACCTTGAACATACTCATGTATGTGGCCCGATGAGCAGTAATGCCAGAGAAATTTTCCTGTACTTCATTATCTTTACTGATTACTTCAGTGAGTATGACTGTGTTCATTTGATGAGACACGAGTCGGAATTCTTTGAAATGGTCGAAAGAGTTCCAGAATGAGGTATAGAATCTGAGTGACAGAAGTATTGAGACTCTGGATTAGATCACGAGTGAGAATACTTAAGTCATTGATGGTGTGATCATCTGAATGAGTGTGAAGTCGTATCACAACTCATTTCTCCTGAAAAACCTGGAGGTGTTTCTGTGAGAAAGAATCAGATCTTATTAGAAATGATTAAAGGTGAGTCACACGAATCTTCCATGATATTCTTTAAGAATAACGCTCTAGAAATATCTAAGTTTACGCTGAAATAGTTCCACCAATATCAGTTGAAAGACACCACATAAATGTGGACTAGAAATGATCCAAATTCGTCTTTACTGAGTATTTGTAGTTGTGCTACTTCGCTGGTTGTCCTAGGGAAACCAAGGCTTGTTACTTTTTACGTCCATTCCGAAAACGAAGTTAGGTTGTTCGGAATTCTGTTTTCTAAAAGGAAAGTTTCTTTCCAAGAAGAACAGTGGGAGTAAAAGTATAACTCGAAGAAATTCGAGAAATACAGGAGGCTGCTCAACCTGTTGAGGGAGAGCAGCGGATGGATTTACAGATTTCTGTAGAATCTACACCTGTAGAGCCTGAAGTTCGCAGATCTGAATGAATCCGTCACTAATCCGAGAGTGATTTCTCGTGATTCATTGCCATGATCTGATGATCATTGAAAGTGACGAACCTGCGAAATTCACAGAAGCGAAAGTGAGCCCGGACTCCGAAAAATTATACTGTATGTAAGTTAGCTTCATCGATCCATTCATGGATAGAAGCAAGCATATCGGAGTTGGAATCTTCGTTATGTTGAAGTAGTCAAGGTTTTGACTTGAACATGAACGAAGTGGAACTGTGCGTTTACTAATAGATAATTGGGAGCGATGTTGCATTTCTCATAGTGTATGTCGATGACATACTGATTCTCGGAAATAACGTTCCAATGCTGCAGTCGGTAAAGGACTGGCTTGGGAGTTGTTTTTATGATTGACATGGGTAAAGCCACATATGTTCTTGGATTTTGGATCTAAAGATGATGATCCAAAAGAGCTGATAGGACAAAGTCAGGATTCTTATATTGACAAAGTCCTACACGTTTTCAGCATTCCAAGAAGGGTTTTATGCCAATGTCACATGGCATTACGTTAAGCAAGAAACAGTGTCCTACGATAACTGCTGAGCTTGAATGCATGGATGAGATTCCATATGCGTCGGCAATTGGATCTATCATGTATGCCATGACACGTACTTGTTTTGATGTTGCTTTAATGTTAAGCAAGACAAGTAAAGACCAGTCAAATCCAGCAAAGTATCACTGGATAGACGTAAAGAATATCCTGAAGTATTTGAGGAATACTAAGGATAAGTTCTTGATTTACGGAGAAAGTGAGGTGCTAAAAGTCGGTAGAGTCTGAAAGGCAAATTTCCAACAGACAAAGATGATTTCCGGTCACAGTCCGGTTATATCTTGTGTCTGTCTGGCGGTGCAAGGCACTGTTGCTGACTCCATTACTTAAGCTGAACATTTCGCAGCTTGGGTAGCGGCGAAAGAGGTTGTTTGGAAAGAAGAGTTCATCACTGAACTTGATGTGATTCCCAGCATAGATGAGACTAGCTGCACATCAGAGGTCCAAACACCTTGAGAGTAGGTATAACCTATTCCGTGAGATAAATGACAGAGGTGTTAAGTAGATCAGCAAGTTTCAACGATTGAGAACGTTGCTAATCTATTAACGAAGCCACTCCTTAGGCCTAAGCACGAGTCGCGGACTGTAGCTGTAGGATAAGTGATATTAAGATGTAGTCTTAATTTCAGTGGGAGTTTGTAAAGGGCTTTATTTAGTTGTTTTGAAAGGTTCATGTAAACATAATATTTTATGTTTATGAAATCTATGATTTCTGGATTATTTTAACTGTGATATAAATAATCGTTCCAAAATGATTCATGTCATTATATATGGGCCATCGAAGTACATGAGTAGACTTGATCCTGAAACCCCATATTTAACGAAATGACATAAATCATAGTGTCCATAGTCGAAGGTTGTTGAAATTGGAACACCAACAACCACTTGAGACTAGATTGTGTTGAGACTTATGACCAAGTTTCGAGGGGTCATAGATGCGCGGCATCAAAGTCGACACATAGGTATATGTAGGGGAGCATATGACCGGACATGGCCCGCTGATGAGAACTCTACAAGATATTAATATCTGTGTCATAAGAGGTTCTCATATACGACTATAGAGTATAGTCCTTAGACCTGAGTTCGCATGCATGTGGCTGCACATGGATTGATGCACTTTGATCATTGTCTAACGATGTTTCGTAACTGGGAGCTATAAGGACCTTGGTTGGGTGTATTATAAAGTGTGTAGTTCATAGTGATGGAACAAGATGGGATTTGTCCCTGCCGTTTAACGGAGGTAATATCTCTAGGCCAATCGGAGACTTGATAGCTGGTAAGAGAGTGGCCACTCCCAAACGGACTTGCCCAAGTTGTTTGCATTGTCAGTATCAAATCTGGTCCGATGAACATGGTCTGGCTATATAAGGATGACACGCATCTTGCCTTATGCCAGATCGAGATATTGAGACAAAAGGATTAGGGAATGTAGGATTCCAGTACAAGTGGGAGATTGTTGGGAATGTCCTGAAATCTACCGTACTATCTCTAGAAAGTATGATAAGTGTCGAGATCAGACATAAGTCATAAATACTGGGTGATCATGATGACTTGCTAGAGTCCACTCTTGATCTATAAGTTTAGGACTTATTACCAGTATTGTATGATCCCAAAGGGTCACACACCATAGCTAACGGGAAAGTTAAATGGAATTAATACGGTAAGATGCAAGGCATTTACTGTATTTGTACAGAGAATTGGGCCAGACAAAATACAGTTATTTTGTCTGATTTGGGTCTTGGGCCCAACAGCCTAATAGGCCATTAGTTTAATCACTTGGGCCCATATAAGGAAGAGGGGAGGCGCCAGAAACACTAGCAGTCTGCGATTTTATTAGGTCTGGCCGTCCTCTCTCTCTCTGTTGTTCCAGCTTGGTCTAGCAGCCTGATCCAGTAGCTTGTAAGCGTGTGGATACCTAGGAGGAGCCGGTTATCATCAGCTCTTGCAGATCTCTTCATTCCTTTGATCAATCCGCTGCAATCATAAGGTAATGATTCTGATCTGTTTATGATTCAACTGCAAATCACCTAGATCCTAGTTGATTATGTGCTAGGTTGTAACCTGATAATTACACCAATGAACACACATAATCCTTCACTAGAACTATACTTAATTTGATCATGACTGAATGATTTATCTGCTTATCTGATTTCCTGAAAACTCCCTAGACTTAGCGCTTTTAGTTAATTGCTTTCAAACCAATCCTACTATCGATTTACTTTCTAGTTTTGCTTTTAGTTCCTAATCACATTTGCTTTCTCCTAGTTTAATCTTTTCTGTTCTAAATCTATCGTTGCACTGAGTCCTTGTGGATTTGATACCCTTTGTACTACATTGATATTGATGTGCACTTGCAGTTAGTATAGGGATAAAACTTACACCTATCAAGTTCTTGGCGCCATTGCTGGGGACTCTTTGGAGTCTTCGATAGATTCGAACATAGGGTTTTTACTAGGATTTTTATTTTTTGTTTTTGTTTTTAGTTACTGATTTTTCTGTTTCTTCTCTGTCGTAGGTTTGACAATCGCATAGCATCGATCGTTGCATCTTTTGTGTCGATCGTTACTAGGCGACTGGAGTTGAATCGATCGTTGCACTCTTAGCATCGATCATTGGTTGGCGATTATAGACGGTTTATGCAGACGCGTGATACCAGAAGTAATCCGAATACTAATCTCGTTAACCTCCAACTTGAAGAGCTTCCTAGACTAGAGAGGACTAACAGGAAGGTTCAAAGAGCAAGGATGGTTGTTGAACGTGTGATTATAATGCCTGATGCTCAATGTACCCTGAGGGACCGACAAAACAATCCGTACAATGCTGCTGGGCAACAGATTGATGCTGAAGGGAATGTTATCCCTGATCCTATCCCTGAGCCTGAACCGCCACAAAACCAAGGACAAGGCCAAGGACAAGGTCAAGATAGACAGATGGTTGTTCATGAGAGGACCTTAGCTGACTATAACCGTCCGGATGAGTTTCATGCTAACCGGTCAGCTCTTGTGCCTCCTGGTTTTGATAGGAATGATTTCGAGATCAAGACCATCTATTACTCTCTTCTGAGGCAGAATGCCTTCCATGGTTTCCCTAATGAGCAGCCAATGGATCATATTGATGAGTTTGGGGACATAGTCATCAGGATGAAGTATGATGGAGTGAACTATGACTATCTGTTTCTCAAACTCTTCCCCTACTCTCTCGCTGGAGATGCTGCTTCCTGGCTGAAACAACTTCAACCTGGGAAGTTTACTACTTGGGATGCTGTTAAGAGTGAGTTTCTGAGACACTTCTAAGATGATGCTCGCTCTGATCAGTCGAGATAGGACATTCTCACTTTCTCCCAAGGTCCTGTAGAACCTCTTAAGTCTGCCTGGATGAGGTTTAAGAAGTACCAAAGTCTGTTAGGAATTACAAAGACATTTGGATTTCTGCAATTAGGCTTAGAGAATTCTCACAACGAAAGTTGGTTAATTCTATATCTGCGTTTTGAGTTCTATAACTATACTTAATTTGATCCTGACTGAATGATTTATCTGCTTATCTGATTTCCTGAGAACTCCCTAGACTTAGCGCTTTTAGTTAATTTCTTTCAAACCAATCCTGCTATCGATTTACTTTCTTGTTTTGCTTTTAGTTCCTAATCACATTTGCTTTCTCCTAGTTTAATCTTTTCTGTTCTAAATCTATCGTTGCGCTGAGTCCTTGTGGATTCGATACCCTAAGTACTACATTGATATTGCTGTGCACTTGCAGTTAGTATAGGGATAAAACTTACACCTATCAGTTGCGCAAGAGAGCTAATGAGGGATGCTTTACCTTCATGTGTATGCGTATGAGGTACCGCATTCCGATCCTTCACATTTGCCACATATACGGGTTTAGTTTGGAGCCTATTCGCTGCAATCTCATTTCTGAGTGGGATGACTCGAGCGCTCAGTTCTTATGGTGTCATTTTCAGACCGATCGATACAAATCATGGAACTCCACGCAGATACAGATACAACATCCGGTCCTGAGGTATGTCAAACGCCTTTTGAGCCACACACTGCTGTGTAAGTATGAGATGAAAAAGATGAGGAAGCATGAGCTGATGTTGCTTTACTCTGGCGTGAGTCCTTTGTTCGAGGACACTGTTTTGAAGGATCTTGCGCATGGGCTTAATATGGGAGCAGTCTTTGCTGATCATCTCTGCACCTTGAAGAAGAAGGCTTTTTCAGGTAAGAAGGTTGAGACTGTGGGAAGTCTGCTTACTCCGATCTTCCAGCACTTCAGGATTCTTACTGTTGAAAGAGAGTGCGTGACTAAGAGATTATGGATGGATGATACTCTCTTACGGAGTATGACTTGGATGAAGAAAGGAAACTTTTGGGTTTTTCAAGATGCAGATTCTAGAGAGTGGTGAGTGCAGCTTCCTTCACCGGAGCTTACGAAGGTCGATACGTTGCTAGCTATGGCTTTTGAGCTTGACAGGAACCTTCTTCGAAGGGTCCCTACAGTTGCTAACCCTCTTGTGCCGTCTGCTTCCTATGCACCTGGACCATCTTCTGCGCTTGGGCCTTCTAGCTCTGCTGCTGCTGAGTTCGTTCCTATTCCATATCCGGACCCACCGATGGACCCTGCTTTGATGCTTAGAGGAGATTTCCAGAGGATGGTGAATGACAAGTTGAAGGGTCTTTTGGAGTTCATGAACAGCTGTTCCTGCAGAAGACAACCTACTGTCCATGTACTTACACCTGCGCAGAGGCACAGACCCCTGAAACCAGTGGCTCTTATCTTTATGCTGGCATTGATGATATGTCTGATTCTGAGAGCGATGAAATTTGATTCTGGTTCCTAGACATTTGGTTCTGTACTTTTTCACCCTTTCTTTTTATTTTCTCTTGAGTCATTTTGATGTTTTATTGAGTCTATGTCAGTACTTATACTCTGAGATTGATGTACTTTGCTTATATGATTATTTTCTCTTGAGTCATTTTCCATTATCTTTGGTTATTGTAGCTTACATGTTGACTTTTTGTGATTTATCATGGAACAGATGCTGTCTCTCAAAATGTTCAGAACAGACACGCAGTGCATCGATCATAACGGTCATGTGTGTCGATCAATTCACCCCTACACGAATTGTGTCGATCGTGGTGGTCATGTGCAACGATCGACGCAGTTGCGAGAGTTGTAAATAAAAATCGCCAGAACACAGTACATTCAATGCATTCTTCTTCTTTTACCAATCCTAAGCTTGATTCCACTGGGGACAGTGTGTTTCAAGTGTGGGGGAGGTGGTACTGACATAATCTTTTTCTTTTCTCAGAGTCAGTTGTGTCTGTTTTTATTGAGTCAAAACAATTTAGTAAGAAACAATGACTTTTTGAGTAGATCACTGCACTTGCAGGAACTTAAGTAACCATTGGAATGAGCTTACAGATGATCTATGACTATTAGAAATCCCAACTTAGACCAGCCTATTGAGGACACCCATATCACTTCAGGTATTCAGAGAATCCATTACTGACTTCACCTTTAAGTTGACATAATTTTCTCACCTAGGGGCTTGGTATACTTTGAGTCGGATTCCTCTGTTAGTTCTGAGACAGCTTGTAAACCTGTCTAAGTATGGTTCCCTTCTCCCCTTCCTTAAAGTAACAAAAAGATAAATTGCGGATGAGCTAGTAGCTCCGAAGTGATCGTGGGAGTGGTAGAGACTCCTATTACCTCCTGTGCAATTATGAAATGTGTCCAAAGTACACCCCAATGCGAGAAGAGCACTAATAAAAAAAAAAAAAAAATGATACACAATGGGGAAAAAAGCAGTTGCTAAGGAAGGAAAAGGAGAACAAAAGGAACCAGAAAATGATAGTATGGTGGTCAGGTGCTAACATAGTAAGAATCCATGTGTTCTTTGATCGATACTCCCTAGGTGAGACCGCACTTATTAGATTACAAAAGTCAGTATGGTGAATTTGAATGCTTTGAATGTGATTGTGGAGTTTACTTAGCAAGTTGATAAGAATGGGGGAAGTATATGTTGGTCTTGATCTCTGCAGGTGCATTTTCCATGTGGCTTACTAAGGGGAATCTGAGTGTGGTACTTCTATGATGAAACGAGTTTCTGAAGTTTTCAAACTTCTTCACCTCATCTTGGTTTTTTGTTTTGCTTGAGGGCAAGCAAAGGCTTAGTGTGGGGGAGTTGATATATCATGGTTTTTACCTGTTTTAAGCCTTGATATAAGTATATATTAGAGTCTTTTGTTGTGTCTTTCGAGTCTTTTCAGGTGTTTATTTGATCTACATACATTTGGAGGATTTTGGAAGATATTGGAGGTTTTTGGGCAAGATTTGGAGCTAAAGCCGTGATGAGCAAAAGTCACTATGTGGAGTGGACCTGAGCATTGATCGATTCACTATTGCAAAGATCGACACAGCTCTCAAATCGCAATTTCCAGCACTTTATTGAAGATTTTGAAGAATTGCATTTTTGACCCAAAAGTTCCAGTATTTACAAAAGTGATCCAAGACGTGTTATACAGTTTATATTAGGGTTTTTGGTGTTTTGTTTTGTTACGCACATTCATACTTTTAGCTAGAGAGAGTTCTTGAGAGCTTGGGGCTGATCTGTTCTTGTACTGCTTTTTGGAGAAGATTTTGAACCCCTTTTCATTCTCTACTCTTTTCTTAATGCAATTTATTCATATTATGATTTCTATTTAATTGATCATGTCTAAGTAGATTCATTTTTTAGGTCTAGGGATTCTCATAGGGATTTTATGACTTGTTAGATTAAATCAATCAGATAAGGATTCATAACTTGTTAGTTCTTCAACATGAATTACATGTAAAACTAGTTTCTAACCTGATCAATTGGAATCTAGATCTTGGGTTTATAAATTAACATGAAAGTGTAATTTAGAATCTGGTCTATTTAGATTGAGTAATTTAATTATCAGCAAAGAAATTTGGTTTAATTAAATTGTGAACTAATCGAATCTTCACCTAAGGCTAGTTTAATCTGTTAGGAATTGGAAAGAAATTTTGATTTTTAGGGTTTAGACTTAGTGAATTATCGCAATGAAAGTTGGTTAGTTCTATATTTGTGTTTGAGTTCTAGAACGGTTCTTAATTTTGTAAATGGAAGTTCAAAGTTGCAAGGGTTACGAATTAAACCGTTTTATCGGTTAGAACATACACGATGATGCATTCATGCTCTCGGACAAGTTCAAGTGGTGTAAGCAACAAAAGGGAAGGTACACCACAATTAGTTTCAAGCATGTGATGACAGTAAGGAGTTCCTAGATTTTACCCATCTGCAGAGTGCTACATGGCTGAAGGAGGGACGTATATGGGTCTATTACGATACGAACGCTACGAAGCGTGGTATAGACCTTCCTGCTGCTGATCAGACAAAGATTGATACGTTGGCTGCTTTGAGTTTCAAGCCTCTTACGCGTGATCAGCACAGTGTGCCTACGATGGCTCATCCGCTGGGAGAGCCTTCTACACGCCCTTCTTCCTCTTTTGCGCCTGCACCCGAGCCTGCTGCACATGACATTGGTCCTTATCCTGAGCTTTCAGTACCCTTGAGTGAGATGTCTGAGGGAGAGTGGAGAGAGCGTCAGGATGGTATTCTGCGGAGCATTTGGGACTTCATGCGTGGCTGCACTTGCAGGAGACAACCACATATTCATCAGCCCGGACCTTCCCGTCGACGTCGACAGAGCTCTCCGACCCTTGTTCTTTCGAGCGATACTGATCGCTATGATGGCATAGATGACGAGTGAGAATAGTGGCATTTTCAGACATCGGTTCTGTATTTTCTTTTTCACTTTTTCTTTTGCACTTTTCTTTTGATTTTCTTAGGTTACTTATGTTTGGATGATATGCTTGCATTTGAACTATCTGTTGCTTTGATTTTGCTTGTTTGCATTGATTTTCAGCTTGCAGGTTTGAAATTTGATAATTTCTCACACCCTAACCTGCTAACTGCTGACTGTTCCAAGAAATCGCAATGCAACGATGGACACGGTCCTATGTGTCGATCGTCACGACACGAAAATCGCATTGCAGCGATCGTTGCGGTCCTGAGCAATAATTGACCCATGACGCAAATCGCCTTGCAACGATCGTCGCATTTATGCGTAACGATCGACGCATGTGCGAGACAGGTAAAAATCAGACAGAACTTAACTCATCCATTAACATTCTTTCTTTCTTTTTACCAATCCTTAGCTTGACACTACTGGGGACAGTGTGTTTCAAGTGTGGGGGAGGTGGTACTGACTTTCATCTTTCTGTTTTCTTAGAGTCAGTCATGTTTTTCAAGAAAATTTGTTTTATTGAGTCAAAACAGTTTAAGTAAGAAACAGTGAATTTTTGAGAAGTTAACAGCACTTGCAGGAACTTAAGTGACCATTGTGATGAAGTTGCAGGAGCAATCTATGACTATTGGAAAACCCCAACACAGATCAGCCTACTGAGAACACCCACATCACTCCAGGTATCAGAGGATCCTTTACTGACTTCACCCTTAATTTGACTTAATTTTCTCACATAAGGGCTTGGTATACCTTGATTTGGACTCCTCTATTAGTTCTTACACAGCTTTTAAGCCTGTCCGAGTAAGGTTCCCTTCTCCCCTTCTCTTAAAGTAAAAAAAAAGAGAATAATAAACTGAGGATGAGCTAGTAGCTACAAAGTGGTCACAGGAGTAGTAGCTACCAATTTTACCTCCTGTGCATTCATTGAATGTGTCCAAAGTACACCCCATAACGGGAAGAGCACTGATAAAAAAAAAAAAAAATAATACCCAATGGGGAAAAATCAGATTGCTAAGGAAGGGAAAAGAGAAGAAAGGAACCAGAAAAAGATAGTATGGTGGTCTAGAGCTAGCAGAGTAAGAATCCATGTGCCCTTTGATCGATAATCCTTAGGTGAGACCGCACTTAATAGCTAATAAAGGTCAGTAGGGTGAATTTGAATGCTTGAATGTGATTGTGGAGTTTACTTAGGACAGTTGCTAAGTGTGGGGGAAGTATATGTTGGTCTTGATGTCTTGCAGGTGATTCTTTCAGTGGCTTACTAAGGGGAATCTGAGTGTTGTTGCTTCTAGGATGAAAAGAGTTTCTGAAAGTTTTCAAACCTCTTCACCATGTTTTAGTTCTCTGTTTTGCTTGAGGGCATGCAAAGGCTAAGTGTGGGGGAGTTGATATATCATGGTTTTTACCGGTTTTAGACCATGATATAAGTATGTTTTAGAGTCTTTTAGTGTTGCTTTAGAGTCTTTTACAGGTATTATTAGATATATGCACGTTTGGAGCGGAATTGGAGCTTATGGAGCTTTTTGGAGCATTTTAGTGCTTTGACCCGAGAGATAGAGTTCACTGTCCAAAACAGAGTAATGCATCGATCGACACACATCGTGCATCTATCGACACACGAGCGAGATGGGCCTTCTTCTGCGGTTTAATGAAGAATGCAGAATTCACAGTTTTGCCCAGAAGTTCCTGATAATTACAAAGAAGCCCCAAGACGTGATTAGGTTATATAATTAGGTTCTTACATCAGTTTTTAGATACGCTTTGACAGACATTTTATTTTGGCTTTCATACTTTGAGCATAGAGATTTTAGAGCTTTTGGGGCTGATCTAATCATGTACTGCTTCCTGCTTTTGGAGAAGATTTCAAACCTCTTTCTTTACTCTTTATTTATGCAATCTATTATTTTATTGATTATGTTTTCATATTCTATGTCTGAGTAGATTCATAGTTAGGTTTAGGGATTCTCATAGGGATTTCATGACTTGATAGATTTATTTATTTCAGTTAGGATTCATAACTTAATTGTTCTTCAACCTTGATTTAGCTTAATACTAGTTTCTAACCTGATCAGTTAGAATATAGATCTTAGGTTGTTAAAATGACACGAAAGTGTGATTTAGAATCTGAACTATTTAGGTTGAGAAATTGAATTACTCGCAAAGAAATTAAGTTTAATTGAATTGTGAACATATCGAACCTGAACTTAAAGCTAGTTTAATCTGTTAGGAGTTATAAAGAAATTTGGATTTCTGCCATTAGGCTTAGAGAATTCTCACAACGAAAGTTGGTTAATTCTATATCCGTGTTTGAGTTCTAGAACCGTACTTAATTTGATCCTGACTGATTATCTGATCTGCTTGTCTGATTTCCTGAGAACTCCCTAGACTTAGCGCTTTTAGTTAATTGCCTTCGAACCAATCTTGCTACCTGATTTACTTTTCTGTTTTGCTTTTAGTTTATCACATACTTTCTCCTAGTTTAACTCGACTGTTCTTAATTCTATCGTTGCCTAGAGTCCTTGTGGATTCGATACCCTACATACTATAGTTGCATTGACTGTGCACTTGCAGTAGAATAGGATAAAACTTTTTGAGCCTATCAGTCTCATCAAGGCAATAGCTCAGGTGTACCCTCTCTCAGAACATGGATATTGCATCTATCATCTATCCCAGAACGTGAAAGGATCAGTTTCCCACATGAGCAAAGATGAAGTTGAAAAAAAATTCAGGAAAATTGCTCGGTTATACACGAAGGCTGAATTCCAACAAGAATATGGTGATTATAGGAACATGTATCCTCAAGTAGCTGCGTATCTTGACAAAAGTGTAGAAGAGAAGAAATGGGAAAGGTGTTATCTTCCCGGTGCAAGGTACAACATAAACATCTTTAATTGTGTAGAGTCTATGAATTTAGTTTTCAAGAAGGTGAGGAAGTATCATTTACTACCTATTATCGATGCAACTATTGCAAAATTGGCTGAGTGGTATAACAGTCATTGGAAATATTATGTTGCTGGATTGAGCACACGAAAATTGGTGCCTCCTGTGGAGGTTGAATTGCACAAGAGGTGTGTGATTGCGTCCAAACTTATGATGAATGAGCTTAACGCATACGAGCTTGAATATGGTGTTATTGTAAACAACTGACTTACTTATATGGTGGATTTTAGACATAAAACTTGCAGCTGTAAGCTCTTTGATATTGATGGGTATCCATGTTTCCATGCAATAGCTGCTACCACTAAATTCTAAGTACCATGAAAGGTAACAATGCAGCACCGGTCAACATGGCGCAGGTGCTCGGAGCGATCCAAGCTCTCGGCGAACGCCTGAACTGACAGGAGTGCCCTAAAGGGCAAAATAGAGTTAGAAACGGATATAAGGGAGGTTCAGGCCAGGAACGGTTGATCTGGGAACGCATCAACCGTGGCCTAGGAAGGTCGAGTCTGGGTGTTTCATGTTGGTATCAGAGCATGCTTGGTTCTAAGACATAGCGGTTCACTTCATGGAAAGGGACGCGCATAACTGGTGGCTTTATGTAAGCAAGTGCATCATGGGAAGCACTTAGTTTTGGGCGAACTTTGCGATCGAGTTCAACAGGAAGTACTTTCCAGCCGAGTATGTTATCGGTTGGAAGGTCGTACTTCCCACCCAAGTATGTGATTGGTTGGAAGGTCAGTTCCTAGACTTGGTTCAAGGTCGCATGACAGTGCGAGAGCATGTGGCATAGTTTAACCGGCTCAGGTGTTACCGGTAACTTGAGGACGAAGTCAAAATAGTGTGTCATTTCCTCCCCAGAGTGCGGATTGAACTTTGAACAAACTGCTCGGTTTATACCTTTATCTCTGTTTCAGAGTTTGTTGAACTGGCTGACACATGGAAGGCAAATTTTACCGAGGAGAACCGGATGAGGTCACAATCACGAGAGAAGATGATTGGCCAAACTGGAAGGGACCTAAAGAGTAAATGGGACCAAGTGGATGGTCATCGTCTACCTATGGAATCTCCACCGAAAAAGCAACTTGTGGGAAAACCACACCGGGGAGTGTTGGAAGGCAAGTAGGGTATGTGTGAATTGCTGCAGTAAGGACCACTGGATCCGAGGTTGTTTGCAAGATAAATAGAAAGGAAAAGTGACGAGTGCTATCCAAAAGACCTACTTTCATTGCGGAAGGTCTGGGCATTGCAGGAGAGAATGCTCGAGGCGAAATGGGAACCGCGGGGGGTAATACGGTAAAGTCTATAGGCCAAGCCGGGGTACCGTGGGGTTACGATTTTGTGAAGGACTCTAGCGAGGGCTGGTACTTTCAATGCAATCATTAGTACGTCACTAGGCACATGCTTCCCAATGCGATTGTGGCGTTTCATTGGGGAAACAGTCAAGTCCGAGGAGGACCATTGTAATAACCCGACTACCGAGGTAAAATAAACGGTACAGTTAAAAATCGGGTTAAAGATCATGTTAGGGCTGTTAAATCATAAAAAACCTATAGACCACGTTTTTGGGATATTTTAAGAGTAATGGTCGAGATAATTTTAAATTTGGTCGAGGAATTTATCGTCGGGTCGAGAGTGGTCGGAAATGGTCCGGAATAGTCGGTACGGACGCGAACAGGCGATCGTAAATGATCCTACACGTTCAGTAGTGTTTCTAATCCATCAAGCACGAGATTCCCTTAAGCATGAGGTGTTACCATGAATGACAAGGCGCCTGAGTGTCGCGACCAGAAGCCTCCATGAGTCGCCTTGCATGATGGCTGCTGGGTGTCGTCGCCGGAGACTGCCATGGGTCACCGTGCATGGGAAGGGGCTGGTGTCACATCTATGGAGAGGCATTTGCCTTCATGCATGGGGCGTTTAGGTGTCACCACCGTGAAGTGGCTTGGTGTCGCCACCAAGCGCTTCGGTGTCGCGACGCATGGCTGCCTCGGACGCGGCCAATGGAACGGCGGCTTGTGGCGGCCACCACCTGCTGGAGTTTTAGTATAAATAGGAGCTCACCCCCATTGTTCATAACTCACACCAAACGCAAGGATAAAAAAATAGAGAGAGAAAGAAAGAGAGAAAAACCGAGCTAGAGAGAGAAGTTGTCGGGAGTAGAAACCAAACCTCGGGACGGGCAAGTGACGAGACCGAGAGTCGGGAAGTAGTGGGAAGTAGGCCAAGAACGTTCAGACAGTAGGAGAGACGAAGTCTAGCTTCATAGAGCAACCGTCATACCACAAACCAAGTTCCGTCTACGTCAAAACCTAGTGAGTCCCGGTGATGTTTACTAGTTTGTTTTCCGCAGGTTCAGCCAAGATACGCACCTCGGTGCTATCTTTTCCAATGTTTTGTAAACCTAAGGACGGAGGTTTACGGTTTGATTTTATGTGATTAAGATGTTCATGTGCTTGTATATCGTTATACATGATGTGTTATGCTTAAGTACGGATTCGGTCGAGGACCGTTCCGTAAAAGCGTTGCGTGATATGTGGGTGGCCACTAAGAGTCTTACGACCTTACGGGCTAGGATATGTGATTATTATGAGCATATGAAATATTAATCGTGATATGATGGGCTGAAACTTGTATGATGCTCTAGATACTGCATCCTAGGTCATATGTAATGTTTTCTAGGATGATGTATTCGGTGCCACCCAACTCCGTGAATTCGGAAGTCCTCCTTGGATTCGGAGAAGGCTCGGAGGGTACTTGGATCGCTCCCATGGCTGAGTATCATGTGACGACACGTTCCCGTGGATTCGGGTGTGGTGCCGGCCATGAACCTTTGTGGCGATTGGTCGGGAGGAGCCACGAGAGAGAGATTGGCGTGATGGTGCCGGATACATCGAGGCCTCAGTATGTGTGGAATGAATTGGACGTAAATAATGGAATATTTTAAACATGGCATATTTCTGCTTCCGTTCATGCGTGTGATGACGCTCTATGTTTTGGGACGGGATAAGGACTAACATTTCGTAGATCTCTGGATTCACTGAGTATTACTAGAATACTCATGACTCATTTGTTTTGCAAGTAACCAGTAGTTGGGCGTGTACGGGTTGAGAGCGGGACGTTAGGACACCGGAGTAGGTTTGTTGGCTGTTGTGAAAAGGTGTGTTAAATCTATGTATATTATCTTTTGGGCCTTAGGCCATGGCCAATGTATCGATAAGCGTTTTGTAACCTCGTACTTTCCGGAACGATGATATATAAATAAATAAGCTTTTGGTTTTGGAAAAATTGGGCTTGGGTTCATGATATTAGTTTAGTCCGAGCTGACACAACTCGAAGCCTCGGTATGGGTTGTAAAGCCTTAGGCCAGGGCTAAGAGGAATGGTAGTCGTAGCCAGTACATGGCTGATGTTCGGATCCCTTTTGAATGTTGGGCGTTTATTTCTCTTGTTATCATTTTGTAGCATTCCCGGGTCGTCTATGTCTATAGTACGGGTTGGGAGTGTTACAAATGGTGTTATCAGAGCGTGGTTCATGATTACGCTCACGGACCCGGCTTTTTAAACAGTTTTATCGAGTAATTGAGTCGCAGCGCCAACTAGGACAATCCGGTACGTTCTGACATAGTTAGGTTGGGTTAGGACTTACCTTCGCAATTGATGCAGATGTATGGAAATCGAGCAAGTACCGGGAGGCCGTGGGGTTCGTCATCTGGGCGAGATGAAGCTGATAGCAATCGTAGGCATGCATCACCCAATGCATCTGTTTGGTCAGGGGAGAGTGAATACAGATGGGATGGTTTGTTGGTTGAAGACACCGAGACTGATTCGGGTTGGGATGAACAGGGAAACCCGATGCTGTGGGACTATCTTCTACCACAGCAGGAGCCATCACCCTTCTCTGTGGCCTCAAGCTTTCCGAATGAAGTACCAAACGATATGCCAATGGGACAGGTTGGACGCGGCAATGAAGGAGCAGCCGCACAAACCAATCATCCCCATGCGGAACCGGTTCAGCCGCTAAACCATGAGGATGTAGTAGCGCCGGAACAACAAGAACGGCCAAGAGCCGATCCGACTCTTTCGATGGTGCGCAACCTATTATCGAGAGAGGAGCCAGTGGAGAATCTCATGTCATAGCAACTGCACCCCCAGATTTCCTCAAAGTCTTAACTACCATGAAGAAATTGGGCACTAAACCATACGGCGGCAGTGACGACCTTTATGTAGCGGATGCATGGTTGCAATCAATGGAACGTAACTTTGTGGCTGTCGGATGCCCGGAGAACTGGAAACGAGACGTAGCATTGTACTTCCTAGAAAAAGAAGCCCTCAGTTGGTGGATGAGTGTGGAAAAGAACAGCCGCCACCCATTGCAATCATGGGACGCGTTTCAACGGGAATTCATGCAAAAGTACTTACCACCGGAAGCTGGAGATCGTTTGGAAAATGAGTTCCTACAACTGAAGCAAGGAGAAAGAACGATAAGAGAGTATGAGGCCGAATTTACAAGACTCCAACGATACAACTACTTTAGTCGTGGAGACGATAAATCTCTGATGAGGAGATTCATGGGTGGACTCAATCCGGAAATAGCAAGTAGAATGGCCGCAGGAACCTATACGGGTTTGCATCACATGATTGAGAAGGTCGTGAATACTGAGCAGTGCTGGATACAAGAGAAGACGGCTTTGAACAAGAAAGGAGGCGGTACAAATACTGCACAAGGCGGAATGACGTTTGGGAGGAATCGGGATGGTGGCCAAGGAAAAAGAAATTTCATAAAGAATTTCTGACTACAGACATGTCAATCTTTGGGATCTACAGCCTGCTTTACATGTGGAGAGGAAGGACATATTTCCAAATACTGTCCCACCAAGGGTGGACAAACTGGAATACCTGCAAATGTCTGTTGCTTTACATGTGGTGAACTAGGGCATTTCGCAACGTCGTGTCCAACTAGAGGATCAGGAGCATCCAAGGCTCCAGGGAGACAGCCAGTGAGGACCCCAAGAGGACCCCCGGCCAAGAAGCAAGCAACTGTGGATAGGGTTTATGCCTTAGAGGTAGAATATGCGAAACCTTCAGGCTCAAGAAAGAGCCCCATCACAGGTATGTTGGGCACTAATCTTTCTCTTATGATTCACTTGCTTAGGTGTGTGCTTGCGTGATTAAATTATATTTTATGAGATTATATGTCATGATAGGGACATTACATGTTGGTGGAATTCCCACACACGTTTTGTTCGACTCGGGAGCGACACATAGTTTTGTGACTCCCGAGGTGGTGACGAGGTTTATAAGTGGTTATGGGGTAAGAAACGTGAGGGTTTCGGTGTTGACCCTAGGAGATCAAACTTTAGCAGCCTTGTGTGAGTTGATATGTGTACCCCTTGAGTTCCGGGAAAGAATTTTCCTAGTGGATCTCATTGTAGTACCTATCCGACGGTTTGATGTAATCCTTGGGATGGATTGGTTGTCTAGATATAAGGTTTATCTAGACTGTTGTCACGGTAGGATCATATTTGAAGAAAACCAACCGTCAGCAGTCACGTTTCATGGAATCAAGCCAAGCACGACGACAGCTTTGATTTAGGCCATGCGGAGTGAAAAAGAGTTAGAAAGCGGAGAGGCTTATTTAGTGGCCATTAGCGTTCAAGTGGAGGATGGAGATAAAGAGCTGAAGGTCGAAGACATCCCTGTTGTTAGGGAATTTAGTGACATTTTTAGGGCATTGACGGAGCTGGCTCCACCCCGGAGCAATTCATTCACAATTAACTTAGAACCGGGGACGGCCCCAATTGCTAAGGCACCTTACCGAATGGCCCCGGCCGAGCTGGCGGAGCTAAAGACGCAATTAGAAGATTTGATGGGGAAAGGATTTATCCGTCCCAGCTCATCACCATGGGGAGCTCTGGTGTTGTTCGTCAAGAAGAAGGACGGCAGCATGAGGCTGTGCATTGATTACCGCGGGATCAATAATATAACGATTAAGGATAAGTACCCCCTTCCTAGAATCGACGAACTGCTATATCAGCTACAAGGAGCTAGCTGGTTATCCAAAATAGATTTGGCGTCGGGGTAGCACCAAATACCTATCGCGGAGAAAGACGTGGTCAAGACGGAATTCAACACTCGGTATGGGCAATACGAGTTTGTTGTTATGCCCTTCGGACTAACCAACGCTCCAGAGGTATTCATGCGATTGATGAACGAAGTGTTTCATGATTACTTGGACAGTTTTGTGATAGTCTTCATTGACGACATTTTGATATATTCAGAGACCAAGGAGTAGCACGCAGAACACTTGGAGAAAGTGCTACAAAGGTTAAGAGAGAAAAGGCTCTATGCTAAGTTTAGAAAATGTCGGTTCTGGAAATGGGAAATAGGCTTCCTAGGACATCGAGTGTCGGGACAGGGAGTGTCCGCAGATCAAGAGAAGATCGCGGTCATACAAGAGTGGCCACAACCGACCACAGCGACAGAAGTAAGGAGTTTTCTCGGGATGGACGGATACTACCGCAAATTTGTCAAAGGGTTCTCTTCAATTGCCAAACCATTTCCCAAACTCACGGGAAAGGGAGTCCCATTCATATGGGATGAGAAAACGGAAGAAGCATTCATAAAACTCAAGGAAACCTTGACTACCGCTCCAGTGCTAAAACTACCCGAATCTGGCAAACCATACGACGTATACACGGATGCCTCTCGAATAGGCTTGGGATGCGCACTCATGCAAGAAGGAAGAACGATTGCTTATGCTTCTCGTCAATTAAGAAAACATGAAGAAAACTACCCCACCCATGACTTGGAAATGGCGGCCGTGGTTTTCGGTCTTAAAATTTGGAGATCGTACCTGTACGGAGAAAGCATCCAAGTGTTCACAGATCATAAATGTCTAAAGTATCTCTTTACCAAGCTGATCTCAACCTGCGACAAAGGCGATGGATGGAGTTCATTACCGACTACAACGTCAAGATCCAATACCATCCAGGTAAAGCAAATGTGGTTGCGGATGCGTTAAGCCGACGAGAAACGGATATGGTCATGGAAAAGGAATTGAAAGCTCTCGATCAAGAACTAAAGATGGTAAGTTTGTCAGCATTGAAAGGAGAGGCAAACGAGCCAAGGGGACTTTATGCGGTAAACCAGGCAGGGTTAATTCAACGTATCCGGGAAGAAAAAAGATGAGAAGACCCGAAAGATAATAGAGAAATTAGAGAATCCCGAGGAAGTGAGTGTAAGTGAGTTCCACCTGGCAGAAGATGGAACTCTTCTATTGAGGTGTAGGATATCAGTACCTTCGAGTGGGGAATTAAGGAAGGAAATCTTGCGGATGGCACACCAATCAGTGCTGAGCATACACCCTGGGAGCACTAAGATGTACCGAGATATTCGACGATACTACCATTGGCCAGGTCTCAAGAGTTCAGTGGCGGATTGGGTGGCCAAGTGCCAAGTATGTCAACAAGTTAAAGCCGAATATCAAGTACCGGAGGGACTACTACAAAGCCTACCCATACCGGAGTGGAAATGGGATTAAGTGGCCATGGATTTTATCTCAGGGTTGCCCATTGCAAGAGGCCGATCAAATAACTTCATATGGGTAATTGTGGATCGACTAACAAAAGTAGCGCATCTACTACCGGTTCGGGATAGTGATAAGGTGGAAACTCTGGCAGAACTCTACATTAGTGAAGTCGTAAAACTACACGGGGTACCTGCATCGATCATATCAGACCGAGATCCAAGGTTTACGGCTGCATTTTGGAAAGCCTTACAAGGAGCTATGGGAACAGAGCTAAATATGAGTACGGACTTTCATCTTGAGACGGACGGCCAAACCGAGAGAACAATCCGGACCATCGAAGATATGTTGCGAGCGTGTATCATGGACTGGATAGGTGTATGGGAAGACTACCTGCCTCTGGTATAATTCTCATATAACAACAGTTTCTATGTCAGTATCGGCATGTCTCCATACGAAGCCCTGTACGGACGACCATGTCAGACACCTTTGTACTGGACAGAAGTCGGGGAACGGCGGATGTTTGGGCCACCCATGGTTGAAGAGACCATGGAAAAGCTACAAGTCATTCGAACCAATATGAAGAAAGCACAGGACAGGCAGAAGAAGTATGCAGACTAAGGACGGAGAGAGGTCACATTCGAAGTAGGAGACCTCGTTTACCTCAAAGTGGCAGCACAAAAGGGAAAGGACCACTTTGGGAAAATTAGTAAACTCGCAGTGCGATACATCGGTCCTTACCGTGTGATAGGAAGAGTCGGAGAGGTAGCCTATCGGCTAGAACTACCCTCGAACATGGTTTTGCATCTGGTGTTCCATGTATCAATGTTACGAAAGCACGTACCCGACCCCGACGCGATTATTCCAGAGAGAATAGAAGAATTGCGTAGGGATCTTGTTTGGAAAGCCTAGGATCTAAGGCTTAAGGTATTGAATCATAGATCTCGTGTTTACCTCAGAGATGGCAGCGGAATGAATGGTAATCGAGATCAGCAGCGACTCAGATGCTTCGCCTCTATTAGATACACACGCACACAAAGCTGGAAAGCCGGGATGCTAGTGCCGGATCTTGGGAACACTGAGTTTAGGTGGCAAGGTTTCTCTGCAAAACAAACAGAACGGTTAGGGTTCCAGGTCGCTCAGAAAACCTTTATATAGACCTGGAATGACTAAACCGATCATTGGAATAATTCCAATTCGTTTAAGTCATCAAATCGAAACATCAGTTTTGAAACCCGTCCTGTGTTGATCGACACACTCACTGTGTCGATCGACACACCTCTCTAAAACTCAATATCAATGTGTATCCAACCATAATGATCATTCCCATATTTATGCTTCCTGTTTGCTTAGGTGTGTGACCCTATAGGATCATATAATACTGGCAGTAAGTCTACAACTTACAGATTGCAAGAGGCTTCTAGCAAAACATTGCAATCACCCAGTATTATACAAATGTCTGATCTCGACACACAACTATCATCAGGAGTGAGTACAAGCGTGATTTCAGGACACAATCCCAGCAATCTTCCACTTGTACTGGAATCATCAATTCCTATAATCCTTTTGTCTCTATATCTCGATTTGGCATAAGGAAAGATTAGTGTCATCCTTATTAAGCCAATATCGTGTTTATCGAACTCATGATCTATACTGAACAATACAAACAACTGAACTACAGTTCGTTTGAGTGCGGCCACACATTTTCTCAGTATCAAATCTTCGATAGGCCCTGAGATATTTATCTCCCGTTATACAGGAGGGACAAATCCCATCTTGTTCCATCCCTATTCCTATACACACTTCATGATTCACCCAAGCAATGCCGTTATAGCCGCCAGTTACGGGTCGACGTTTGACAAGGTCAAAGTGTACCAATTCATATGCAAGAATGCATGATGAACTCAGGTCTAAGGACTATACTCTATAGTCGTAATGAGAACCTCTCATGACACAGATATAACTATCCTGGAGACTTCTCATTAGCGGGTCACGTCCGATCATATGTTCATCAACATATATCTATGCGACTGACTGTGATACTCATATCACTGACTCCATGAAACTTAGTCAACAGTCACCTCACAAGCTAGTCTCTCGTGGTTGTCAGTGTCCCACTTTGACAACCTCGACTAGGGACACATCTTAATTTATGTCATATGTAACTTATAGGGTTTCATGATCAAGTCCTCAACTTGATGACCTATAATATGGCATAAACTTATTTTGGGACCATTATTTAGATCACAATAAATAATGCTGAAATCAAATTTCATTAAACATATCCAAAAGGTGTGTTTACAAGAACATCTTAATATAACTAAAATAAAAAAACAAGAACTCCCACTAGAATCAAGATTACATCTTAAGATCTCTAATGCCTACAGCAGTAGTATGACTCTCATGCTTAAGCCTTGGGAGTGGCTTAGTGAGAGGATCAGCGACATTCTCGTCCGTCGGAACTCGGTTGATCTTCACTTCTCCTCTATTGATGACATCACGAATCAGGTCATATCTCCTCTCTATGTGTTTGGACTTCTGGTGTGACCTGGGTTCTTTCGCCTGCGCAATGGCTCCATTGTTGTCACAAAATAAAGCCACTGGCTCCAAGATACTAGGAACCACACCAAGTCCAGTCATGAAATTCTTGATCCAAACAGCTTCCTTTGCCGCTTCTGAAGCAGCAACATATTCAGCTTCCATCGTGGAATCAGCTACGGTGTTCTGCTTAGAGCTCTTCCAGCTCACTGCACCGCCATTTAGACAGAAGACATATCCAGACTGTGATCGGAAATCGTCTCTGTCCGTCTGAAAACTCGCATCAATGAATCCATTCACCACAAGCTCTTCACTTCCTCCATATACTAGGAACTTATCCTTGGTATGTCTCAAATATTTGAGAATATTCTTGACAGCTGTCCAGTGATCCTCACCTGGATCAGATTGGTATCTACTCATCATGCTTAACGCGTAAGCTACATCTGGACGAGTGCAGAGCATGGCATACATGATAGATCCTATTGCAGAAGCATAAGGAATCATATCCATGCGTTCTCGCTCAGCATGTGTCGCCGGACACTGCTTCTTGCTGAGACTAATGCCATGAGACATCGGTATAAAGCCTTTCTTGGAATCATGCATCTTGAATCTGTGCAACATCTTATCAATATAAGTGTCTTGGCACAATCCAATCAGCCTATTCGCTCTATCTCTGTAGATTCTGATTCCAAGGATATACGCGGCTTCTCCCATGTCTTTCATGGAAAAACAACTTCCGAGCCCAGTCTTAACAGACTGAAGCAACAAAACGTCATTACCGAGAAGAAGTATGTCATCGACATACAGTACGAGAAACGCAATTCCGCTCCCGCTAGTCTTCTTGTATACACATGGTTCTTCTTCGTTCTTGATGAAACCAAATTGTTTTACTGCTTCATCAAAACGAAGATTTCAACTCCGTGATGCTTTCTTCAATCCATAAATGGATTTATGAAGCTTGCATACATTTCCAGCATTCTTATGATCTACAAAACCCTCAGGCTGTGTCATATACACATCCTCTTCCAAAATTCCATTCAGGAAGGCGGTTTTGACATCCATCTGCCAAATCTCATAATCATAATAAGCGGCAGTTGCTAGAAGAATCCGAATGGATTTAAGCATAGCGACTGGGGAATAGATTTCATCATAGTCAATACCATGAATCTGTTTGAAACCTTTAGCCACCAACCTAGCTTTATAAATTTGGACATTACCATCCACGTCAATCTTCTTCTTGAAGATCCATTTACACTCAATGGCTTTTGCACCATTAGGTAAATCGACCAAGGACCATACTTGGTTTTCTGACATGGATCCCATTCGGATTTAGAGGCTCCAAGCCACTTTTCGGAGTCCAGGCCCATCATAGCTTCCGCGAAGGTCGCCGGTTCGTCACTTTCAATGACCATCAGATCATTGCAATTGGTCACGAGAAATCCATAATATCTCTCGGGTTCGTGATGGATCCTTCCGGATCTGCGAACTTCAGGCTCCACAGGCGTGGCCTCCACAGAACTTTGTGGATCCAACTGCTGCTCTTCCTCAGCAGGTTGAGCAGTGTCCTGTCCATCTTGAATTTCTTCTAGATGTACTTTACTTCCACTGCTTTTCTTAGAAAGAAATTCCCTCTCAAGAAAAGAACAGTCCCGAGCAACAAAGACTTTGTTCTCAGATCGGTTGTAAAAGTAGTATGCCTTGGTTTCCCTAGGATAACCAACGAAGTAGCATTTATCTGATTTGGGTGCGAGCTTGTCAGAGATTAAACGTTTGACATAAGCCTCACAACCCCAAATCTTCGGGAAAGACAGACTTGGAATATTCCCAGTCCACAATTCATGTGGTGTCTTTTCAACTGATTTAGATGGCACCCTATTTAGTGTAAACGCAGACGTTTCTAGAGCGTATCCCCAAAAGGATAATGGAAGATCTGAATGACTCATCATAGACCGAACCATATCCAATAAAGTTCGATTCCTACTCTCTGACACTCCATTCCATTGGGGTGTTCCAGGAGGAGTGAGTTGTGAAACAATTCCACACTCGCTCAGATAGTCACTGAACTCTTGACTCAAGTATTCTCCTCCGCGATCCGACCGTAGAACTTTGATACTTTTGCCAAGTTGGTTCTGTACTTCATTCTTGAACTCCTTGAATCTATCAAAGGATTCTGACTTATGTCTCATCAAATAGACATAGCCATACCTACTGAAGTCATCCGTAAAGGTAATGAAGTACTTGTGATTTCCTCTGGCAATAGTGCTCATTGGCCCACATACATCAATATGAATAAGGCCCAATAAATCACTGGCCCTTTCTGTCGGTTTGTTGAAAGGGGCCTTAGCCATTTTGCCCATCAAGCAAGATTCGCATTTCTCACATGATTCAAAATCAAATGAGCCCAGAAGCCCATTACGATGGAGCCTCTGAATGCGTTTCTCATTGATGTGGCCCAAACGACAATGCCATAAGAAAGTCAGGTTTTCGTCATTTGACTTAAACCGCTTTGTATTTATGTTAAAGACAGGCATTTCTTGGTTTAAGACATATAACCCATTATCTAATGGGGTGCTACCATAAAATGTACCATCACGATGAAAAGAACAAACTTTATTCTTAATAGCAAAATCAAAATCTTCCAAATCCAAAACGAAAACTGAAATTATGTTTCTGCTAATCGCAGGTACAAAGTAGCAATTATTCAATTCTAAAACCATGCCAGAAGGTAGAGACAAATCATAAGTGCCTATGGCCAGTGCAGCAACCTTAGCTCCATTCCCGACCCGTAGCTCCACTTGTCCTTTCTTCAGTGTTCTACTGTTTCTTAGTGCCTGCATATTAGTACAAATATGAGCACCGCAGCCGGTATCCAATACCCACGAACTAGAACTAGGAGTCATAACATTAAGTTCGATAACATAAATACATGAATCAGACGCATCATACGTCGTCTTCAGCTTCATGTAATCTTCCATGAATTTCTTGCAGCTTCTCTTCCAATGCCCTAGCTGCTTGCAGTAGTTGCATTTGTCATCAGGAGAAGGCACGGATTTGGGCTTTGGCTTGGGCCTGTCTTGACTCTCAGTCTGGACAGCTTTAGCCTTTCCCTTATCCTTACTAGGTTTCTTGAACCTTTTACCCCCTTGTACCATCAGTACATTAGGAGTCGCCTTCTTAAGATTCGGCTCTGCTGTCTTTAGCATGCCGTGCAACTCAATCAATGTCTTAGTCATGTTTTGCATGTTGTAGTTCATGATGAACTGATCAAAACACGACGGCAAAGACTGCAGAATCATGTCAGTGGCTAGCTCCTGGCTAATGGCACAGTCCAGTTTCCCCAGGTTATCAATGTAACCCATCATTTTAAGGACATGAGGACTCACTGGACTGTCCTTAGCCAGCTTGCAATCCATGAGAGATTTAACCGTCTGGTATCTCTCTGTGCGAGCTTGCTCCTGAAACAAGGCTTTCAAGCTGTTAATCATCTCAATCGGTGACATCACGTTCTCATATTGCTTCTGCAGCTCAGAGTTCATAGTCACCAGCATTAGACAATTAACGTCTTTGACATCAGCAGAATGCTTATCCCAAGCATTCTTGTCTGCCTGTGTGGCATTGGAACGTGGCATCTCGGGGAGAACTCTTGTAAGGACATATTCCTTGTTCTCCTGCCTGAGAACTATTCTCAGGTTCCAATACCATTCCAGAAAAATTTGATCCATTAAGCTTGTCCTTCTCAAGGACGGATCTTAGCGAGAAAGTGTTGATGTGAGTTGGGACATACATAGCTGTAATTAAAAGAGGTAGAGGTTTTAGTTATGATGTTCAAGGAAATGAGAATTCTTATCTAATAAGAAAACTCGCACTGTATTCAAAACTATGTTTCCTCAGATGAATACAATGAACCAAGATCCTTAATTCACCAAAATTTGAGTGGGCGACTCGCTATCACCCAAACTTTAGTTATCTAGGTAAACAAATCATTGCTAATTGTACCCAGTACAACTCTTGGTCGCAGATAAGACAATCCATGTCTTACCCACTCTGATGTCTCTGGGCCCAGAACTTCTGATAGCCCAGTCAAGTAAACCAATCTCTTCAGTCTTGTGATCACTGACAGTCGCACTGCAAGTCTATCAATGATCACATGCCTTACTCTTGTAATTGTGGATACCAAGGACTCCAAGACTATCCAACAACGAAACGAGTCTTGACAGTAGACAAGATCGGGCAAGACATCAAGATCACTTGATATTTAGTTGAGGAAAAGAACTTTTAATCTTGATACATATCCAATATGCATCCAAGAAGTGTTTTAATTGTTTTTAAACATCTAGATTTAATAAGTTTAGGTTAATCTAGAACATAGGATTAAATTTGGTATGGTATTTGCAAATTTAGGTTCAACAACCAAATCTGCGAGTGTGTGTCGATCGATGTCAATGTGTATCCAATACACATCAACATGATCATTACCATAATGATCATTCCCATATTTATGCTTCCAGTTTGCTTAGGTGTGTGACCCTATAGGATCATATCATACTGGCAGTAAGTCTACAACTTACAGATTGCAAGAGGCTTCTAGCAAAACATTGCAATCACCCAGTATTATACAAATGTCTGATCTCGACACACAACTATCATCAGGAGTGAGTACAAGCGTGATTTCAGGACACAATCCCAGCAGATCTTACCTACCCTGAAGGACCTATCAAGATTGGGACGAGACGGATAAAGAAGCTCAAGAATCGGGAGATTCCACAGATCCAAGTATTTTGGGGTAAGCAGAACCGGATGGTAGTTACATGGGAAGATGAAGGGAGATTCCAGAATGAGCATCCCGAGTTCTCTGCAGAGGACACGGTTTTTGAACAAGGAGAAACATCACAACCACGAAATAAGGGGGGAAGAATGTAATAACCTATAGACCACATTTTGGGATATTTTTAGAATAGTGGTCGAGATAATTTTAAATTTGGTCGAGGAATTTATCGTCGGGTCGAGAGTGGTCGGAAATGGTCCGGAATAGTCGGTACGGACGCGAACGGACCATCGTAAATGATCCTACAGGTTTAGTAGTGTTTCTTATCCATCAAGCACGAGCTGCCCTTAAGCACGAGGTGTTACCATGAATGACAAGGCGCCTGAGTGTCGCGACTAGATGCCTCCATGAGTCGCCTTGCATGATGGCCGCTGGGTATCGTCGCCGGAGACTGCCATGGGTCGCCGTGCATGGGAAGGGGCTGGTGTCATGTCCAGGGAGAGGCATTTGCCTTCATGCATGGGGCGTTTAGGTGTCACCACCGTGAAGTGGCTTGGTGTCGCCACCAAGCGCTTGGGTGTCGCGACTGATATACCATGGATTTTAGGGATTTTAGCCATGGAATATGTCTTATTTATCGAGTCTTTTATTATGTTTTGGAGTCTTTTTAGTATGTTTACAGGTCTATGTACGTTTGGAGCGGAATTTTATATTATGGCACATTCTGGAGTATTTTGGAGCATTTGGCCGAGAAGAAGAAGTCATTGCCCATATCAGACATGTGTGTCGATCGACACACAATGTGCATCGATCGACACAGACGCGAGACAGACTTTTCTCGGCAGTTTTAATGAAGAGTTTGGATATTGCACTTTTGCCCAAAAGTTTCTCATAATTACAAAGAAGCCCAGCCGACTTTAGTTCATTATATTAGGGGTTTTAAGCCATTGTTTAGGCTACGCCTTCAGTTCCACGCTTTATTTTACATTCAGAGAGATGTAGGGGCTGATCTTGTTCTTGAAAGAGAGAGGATTTTGAACCCCAGTTCTTTATTCTGTTTTATGATATTTGGTTTTCTATTCATGATGTCTTCTGTTTCGATGATCATGTCTGAGTAGTTTACCTGTTAGGTTTAGGGATTCTCACAGGGGATTTCATGGAATTATAGGTTGATCAATCTGTAGGGATTCACATCTTTCTAGTTCTTCATCTAGGGTTATTCTTAATGCTTGATCTGAATTGGCCACTTAGATTATTGATGTTAGGTTGATTTCCACAACGACAGTTGGTTAATTAGCTAGAAAGAACCTAGATGAGCAATTTGATCTAATCGCAAAGAAATTTGGTTTAGAGGAATTGTGAACGAAAGAACTTGAGATTAATGCTTGTTTAGAACTCTAGAATTCGCAACGAAAGTTGGCTTGCTAGGTTGTTAGACATAGATAGGATTCGCAACGAAAGTAGGTTTCTTATACTTCCGTGATTCCAGTTCTAGAACAGTTCTTAATTAGATCCCGATTGATTGATTGCCTGTGTTCCTGATTTCCTGAGAACTCCCTAGACTTGACGCCTTCGCCTTCTGATTTACAAACCGATATATGTACTTTTATGTTGCTCTGATTTACTGCTTTCTACCGCTTCTACCTAGCTTAACCTGAAATTCTATAATCTATCGCAAGAGTCTAGAGTCCCTGTGGATTCGATACCCTAAATACTACAATAGCATAACTGTGCACTTGCAGTAAATAGGGATAATTCTTGACATATCAAGTTTTTGGCGCCGTTGTCGGGGACTCTTTTGAGTCTTCGATAGATTTGAACTTAGGGTTTAGACTAGGTTTTTTGTTTTTGTTTTTGGTTACTAATTTTTTTTTCTTTTTCTTGCGTTTCAGTTACACCCCGATTCACACTGCATCAATCGACACGGCCCTGTGTGTCGATCGACATAGATTTCGCATTGCATCGATCGACGCTCTTCTTGCATCGGTCGACGCTCTTCTTGCATCGGTCGACACATATCGCGGAATCACCAAGAAGACTAAGAGATCCATAAGGACGATGTGTCGGAATGATATTTTCAGCTCAGGGATTGACAGTTCACAGATAGCTGGGCTGAAGAACAAAGTTGACTCTCTACATAGTCTTCTACTTGGAATGTATGCGCAAGAAGCTATCGACTGCGCTGATGAGAATGGATTCTACAGTCAGAAATCTGCTTTCCAGGAACCATTCCAGCAACATAGTAACTCCTTCTCGAGGAACTATGGCGTTTCTTCTTACCAAGCACCGCCTGCACCTACACATAAGAGCATATAGGAAGCCATGATGGAGCAGTTTCTTGAGGGACAACAACAGATCGATGTGTCCTTTATCTCAAAGATAGATGCATTGTATGAAAATCTGAACGGGAAGTCTGAATCTTTGAGCACACATGTGAAGGAGCTAGATATCAAAATTCAACAAACAGCTGGAGCAATACAGAGGCATAATGAAGCTGTAAAAGCTAAACAGAGGCAACACGTCAATGCTGTGATCACAAGAGATGGGATTGACTTGCTAGGAGAAGAAGAGAGCATAATCTCGGATTTTCTGGATGAATTCTGTCTGTGTGAGACAAGCTTCGATCGACACAACTCTTGCATCGACACAGTCCCGACACATCTGATGAAACTGCTCGAAATCGCCTTGTGTCGATCGACACACAACGTGCATCGATCGACACAGATCGCAGACGGGACCAGAACTCTGCAACAGTCTCAGAACGAGTCTTTGAGCCTCAATTACCACATTCTAAGCCTCCTAAGCTGTCCAAACAGGAGCTATACGAAGCTAATTGCTTGAAAGTAACGGAAAAGCAACTGATTCAGATTTCAGAGAAGCTTCCAGACCCAAGATTCTTTGTTCTAGACTGTTCCATCTCTAGGGGCAGATTCAAGCATTCTATGTGTGATTTAGGATCTGGTGTGAATCTCATGCCATACTCTGTGGCTAAGAGATTAGGACTTATGAAATTTTAGCCTACTAGGATCTCTCTTATCCTAGCTGATCTATCAAAGAGGTACCCCGAAGGTGTTCTTGAGGATGTACCTATCAGAGTTGGAAACTACTTAATTCCAACAGACTTTGTAGTACTGAAGTACAATGTTGAGCCAGATGATCCTTTGCTGCTTGGAAGATCATTTTTAGCTACTGCGGGAGCTGGGATAGATGTGAGACGTGGTCTAATTGATCTCCAACTGGGAGATAAGCCATTGCAGTTCAAGATGGACAGGAAGCAAAGAGCCACCATTGATGGACAGAGCTTCAGTGTTGAGGTGGAACCAAAGGTTCCAATTGGAGAGGAAAAGATGGCAGTTCATTCTGAACTTGCTCTAACATCTTCAGTGCCTGCAACTGCTCATAAGCAGAAAGCTCCAGACATCTCATTTCCACCAAAGGTAAGGCACAAATCATATAAGCTTAAACCTCCTAACCGCATTGCTTTGAATGAAGGAAAACGCAGAATCCCACCCATGCTTCGCTCCCGCCCCGGTTCTGTTTACTCTTTCCTTGGGAGATCTCATGATCCGAATGCTTATACGCCACCTTGGATGAAGAGACATTCACAGAGACACTCAAAGTCTCTGTTGAGTTCCCCATAAGTCCGATCTCCTTTCCATAGTCAAGATACTGACTTTAAACAAGCGCTGAGTGGGAGGCAACCCACTGTTAGGTTCATTTTTCTTTTCATTTTTCGTTTTGATTTTGGTGTTTTGATTTTTCTGTTTCAGTGTGTTCAGAGGCGTGAGAAACAGCAGAATCGCACTGCATCGATCGACACACATAGTGCATCGGTCGATGCTTTAGCGATTTCTGGTTAGCCGATTCAATTGCGGTTCAGACATCGGTTATCTAAATAACCGCGAGCATATTCGCTTTGCATCGATCGACACCCTTGTGGCATCGATCGACGCAGACCGACGACAATAAGTATTCTGCAACTTTTCGGATTGTTTTTCAATTTGATTATTCTTTCTCCGAGCTCATGCTTTTAATACACTGGGGACAGTGTGTTTCAAGTGTGGGGGAGGTAGCTACTGACGCACGCTTTTATTTTCTCAGAGTCATTCCTGTTTTCAAAAATTTGTTTTATTGAGTCAAAATAGTCTAAGTAGGAAACCGTGAATTTTTGAGAAGTTAACAGCACTTGCAGGAACTTAAGTGACCATTGGGATGAAGTTGCAGGATCAATCTATGACTATTAGAAAACCCCAACACAGATCAACCAACTGAGAACATCCATATCACTTCAGGTATCAGAGGATCCTTTACTGACTTCACCTTAATTTGACTTAATTTTCTAACCTAAGGGCTTGGTATACCTTGAGTCGGACTCCTCTGTTAGTTCTGACACAGCTTGTAAACATGTCCGAGTAAGGTTCCCTTCTCCCCTTCTCTTAAAGTAAAAAAAAAAAAGAATAATAAACTGAGGATGAGCTAGTAGCTCCGAAGTGGTCACATGAGTAGTGGCTACCACTATTACCTCCTGTGCATTCAAGGAATGTGTCCAAAGTACACCCCATAACGGGAAGAGCACTGATAAAAAAAAAAATTGATACCCAATGGGGAAAAATCAGATTGCTAAGGAAGGGAAAAGAGAAGAAAGGAACCAGAAAAAGATAGTATGGTGGTCTAGAGCTAACAGAGTAAGAATCCATGTGCCCTTTGATCGATATTCCTTAGGTGAGACCGCACTTAATAGCTTATAGAAGTCAGTAGGGTGAATTTGAATGTTTGAATGTGATTGTGGAGTTTACTTAGGACAGTTGCTAAGTGTGGGGGAAGTACATGTTGGTCTTGATGTATTGCAAGTGATTCTTTCAGTGGCTTACTAAGGGGAATCTGAGTGTTGTTGCTTCTAGGATGAAAAGAGTTTCTGAAAGTTTTCAAACCTCTTCACTACATTCTAGTTCTCTGTTTTGCTTGAGGGCAAGCAAAGGCTAAGTGTGGGGTAGTTGATATGCCATGGATTTTGGGATTTTAGCCATGGTATATGTCTTATTTATCGAGTCTTTTATTATGTTTTGGAGTCTTTTTAGTATGTTTACAGGTCTATGTACGTTTGGAGCGGAATTGGATATTATGGCGCATTCTGGAGCATTTTGGAGCATTTGGCCGAGAAGAAGAAGTCACTGCCCATATCAGACATGTGTGTCGATCGACACACAATGTGCATCGATCGACACAGACGTGAGACAGACTTTTCTCGGCAGTTTTAATGAAGAGTTTGGATATTGCACTTTTGCCCAGAAGTTTTTCATAATTACAAAGAAGCCCCAGCCGACTTTAGATTATTATATTAGGGTTTTTAAGCCATTGTTTAGGCTACGCCTTCAGTTCTACGCTTTATTTTACATTCAAAGAGAGTTAGGGGCTGATCTTGTTCTTGAAAGAGAGAGGATTTTGAACCCCAGTTCTTTATTCCGTTTTATGATATTTGGTTTTCTATTCATGATGTCTTCTGTTTCGATGATCATGTCTGAGTAGTTTACCTGTTAGGTTTAGGGATTCTCACAGGGGATTTCATGGAATTATAGGTTGATCAATCTATAGGGATTCACATCTTTCTAGTTCTTCATCTAGGGTTGTTCTTAATGCTTGATATGAATTGGCCACTTAGATTATTGATGTTAGGTTGATTTTGAAGGAATGTTTAGATGAATCCTGATTCAATTCTCTGATTCAGATTATCCTAAACATGCGGATCTAGGTTCTCTTGAATAGAAACAATTTATGATCTCACCTTTTACCTGTTTTGTGCAGCGGAAAGGGAGAACAGGTCAGAGATCAGAGAGCCACCGAGAGATAACTCCTCCAGAGGTTCACACACGCACACCGAGCAGGAAGAGGCTGCTAGGCCAGTAGGGAATCGGCGCAGAGAGAGAGAGGAGGCTCGCGGCTAGGGCTTGTTTTCGACCTGAACTCGTCTTAAGTTTATATAACTCGTTCAGTTCGTTTTGGGCCATTTGGCCCAAAGGCCAATTAACTCCGAGGCGTTCGCGCACTGTGTCGATCGACACTCCTTGTGTATCGATCGACACACAGTGGCCAAACCCAATTATTCTCTCTAAGTACAGTAAATGCCTAGCACTTTTACCGTACTTCTGCTACACCGTTCCTACACATTTTCCTGTTAGCTTAGGCGTGTGACCCATATGGGATCATATAATAAAGGCAATAAGTCCAAGACTTATAGATCATGAGCGGACTCTAGCAAGCCATCATGACCCCCAGTATTATATGACTTATGTCTGATCATTGACATACTCTTACTTTCTAGAGACAGTACCGAGATTACTGGACACAATTCCAACAATCTCCCACTTGTACTGGAATCTCTGTATTCATAATCCTTTTGTCACAATATCTCGATTAGTCATAAGGCAAGATTGGTGTCATCCTTATAAAGTCTAATCTTGTTCATCGGACTCTGATTTGATACTGACAATCCAAACGACTCGGGACAGTCCGTTTGAGCATGGCCATGCATTTTCCAGTATTCAAATCTCCGATTGGCCTAGAGATATTCACTCCATTTATATTGGAGGGACAAATCCCGTCTTGTTCCATCACTGTAAACTACTCATTTCACAATGTACCCAAACAAGGTCCTTATAACTATCACAGAACGACAGCGTTAGACAATGATCAAAGTGCATCAGTCCATGTGCAGTCACATGCATGCGAACTCAGGTCTAAGGACTATACTCTATAGTCGTAGTAAGAATCTCTTATGACACAGATATAAATATCCCGAAGAGTTCTTATAAGCGGGTCTTGTCCGGTCGTATGTTCCCCAACATACACCTATGTACTGACTTTGATGCCGCGCATCTATGACACACTGAGACTTTGTCATAAGTCACGTACCAATCCAGTCTCACACGGTTGTTGGTGTTCCAATTTCAACAACCTTCGACTAGGGACAGGATGATATAAAACATTTATCAAATATAGGGTCTCATGATCAAGCTAAATGACTTCGATGACTCAAGATCAAGTCATTTACTTCGATGACCTATAAAATGGTTTATATCACTTTGGGACGATTATTTCATCACAGTTAAAATAATCTTGAAATAATAATTTCATTAAACATCTTAAATGTTGTTTCAAGAACATATCCAATAACTAAATAAAGCCCTTTAATAACTCCCACTGAAATTAAGACTACATCTTAATTTCACTTATCCTACAACAACAGTCCGCGACTCGTGCTTAGGCCTAAGGAGTGGCTTCGTTAATAGATTAGCAATGTTCTCATTCGTTGAAACTTGCTGATCTACTTAACATCTCTGTCATTTATCTTACGGAATAGGTTATACCTATCCTCAAGGTGTTTGGACCTCTGATGTGCAGCTAGTCTCATCTATGCTGGGAATCACATCAAGTTCAGTGACGAACTCTCCTTTCCAAACAACCTCTTTCGCCACTTCCCAAGCTGCGAAATGTTCAGCTTAAGTCATTGAGTCAGCAACAGTGCCTTGCACCGCCAGATAGACACAAGATATAACCGGACTGTGATCGGAAATCATCTTTGTCTATTGGAAACTTGCCTTTCAGACTCTATCGACTTATAGCACCTCACTTTCTCCGTGAATCAAGAACTTATCCTTAGTATTCCTCAAACACTTTAGGACATACTTTAGGAAACTGGATTCTTTGCTGGATTTGACTGGTCTTTATTTGTCTTGCTTAACATAAAAGCAACATCAAACAAGTATGTTTCATGGCATACATGATAGATCCAATTGCCGAAGCATATGGAATCTCATCCATGCATTTAAGCTCAGCAGTTATCGTAGGATACTGTATCTTGCTTAACTTAATGCCATGTGACATTGGCATAAAACCCTTCTTGGATTGCTCAAAACGTGTAGGACTTTGTCAATTTAAGAATCTGACTTTGTCCTATCAGCTCTTTTGGATCTCTATCTTTAGATCCAAAATCCAAGAACTACGTGGCTTTACCCATGTCAATCATAAAACCAACTCCCAAACTAGTCCTTTACCGACTACAGCGTTGGGACGTCATTTTCGAGAATCAGTATGTCATCGACATACAATATGAGAAATGCAATATCGCTCCCACTAATCTATTAGTAAACGCACAGTTCCAATTCGTTCCTGTTCAAGTCAAAACCTTGACTACTTCAACAGAACGAAGATTCCAACTCCTATATGTTTGCTTCCATCCATGAATGGATCGATGAAGCTAACTTACATAAAATGTAATTTTTCGGAGTCCGGGCTCACTTTCGCTTCTTTGAATTTCACAGATTCGTCGCTTTCAATGATCATCAGATCATGCGAACTTTCAATGATTATCAGGTTCAACTAAATCCGAGAAATCATTCTCGGATTAGTAACTGATTCATTCATATCTGCGAACTTCAGGCTCCACAGGTGCAGATTTCAATGATTATCAGGTTCAACTAATGACAAGAAATCACTCTCGGATTAGTAACTGATTCATTCATATCTGCGAACTTCAGGCTCCAGAGGTGCAGATTTCAATGATTATCAGGTTCAACTAATGACGAGAAATCACTCTCGGATTAGTAACTGATTCATTCATATCTGCGAACTCCATAATCCACAGGTGTAGATTCTACAGAAATCTGTAAATCCTTCCGCTGCTCTCCCTCAACAGGTTAAGCAGCCTCCTGTATTTCTCGAATTTCTTCGAGTTATACTTTTACTCCCACTGTTCTTCTTGGAAATTAACTTCCCTTCTTAGAAAACAGAATGGACGTAAAAGTAACAAGCCTTGGTTTCCCTAGGACAACCAGCGAAGTAGCACAACTACAAATACTCAGTAAAGACGAATTTGGATTGATTCCAATCCACATTTACGTGGTGTCTTTCAGCTGATATTTGTGGAACTATTTCAGCGTAAACTTAGATTTTTTAGAGCGTTATTCTTAAATAATATCATGGAAGATTCGTGTGACTCATCTTTAATCATTTCTAATAAGATCTGATTCTTTCTCACAGAAACACCTTCAGGTTTTCAGGAGAAATGAGCTGTGAAACGATTTCACACTCATTAAGATGATCACACAATCAATGACTTAAGTATTCTCACTCGTGATTTAATCCAGAGTCTTAATACTTTTGTCATTCAGATCCTATACTTCATTCTGGAACTCTTTCGACCATGTCAAAGAATTCCGACTTGTGTCTCATCAAATGAACACAGTCACACTCACTGAAGTAATCAGTAGAGACAATGAAGTACAGGAAATTTTCTCTGGCATTACTGCTCATTGGGCCACATACATCAGTATGTTCCAGGTCAATAAGCCTTTGGGCCTTTCTCTAGCTCGGCTAAGATAGGCCCTTTTTCCTTTTGGTCCAGTAAACAGAATTCAAGTCTCATAAGATATCTTATCAAATGAGCCCAACAGTCCATAACTATGGGATTTCTGAATCCGACTTACTCTATGTGACCAAGACTTTTATGCCAAGAAAAATCAGGTTTAATTCATTAGATTTAAACCAATTCGGTATTTATGTTACATTTAGGCACTCTTTGGTTTAAGATATAAAACCCATTCCATGAATAGGGTGCTACAATTAATATTTCATTAAGATCAAAAGAACAAAACTTGTCTTTTATCAAAATGAAAAACATTCAAATTCTTACAAGGAAATGAAAGACAATTCTGCTTAAAGCAGGTACATTGTAGCAATTACTTAATACAAAACCAAGCCTAAAAGGGATCTATAAGTGAAAACCCTACGGCTGAGGCAGCATCCCAAGCTCCTTCCAGACATGTAGTTTCACTTGCCCTTCCTTCAACGTTCTACTGTTGCTTAGGCTCTGCATATTATCACAAATATCAGTGCCACAACCAGTATCCAATACCTTTAAGGCAGAACTTGAAGTAATAACATGAATACCTGAGGAAGTAGTCTCATACATCAACTTCAACTCCTCATCATCTTCCATGAATTTAATGCAATTTCTCTTCCAATGCCCTGTCTCCTTACAGTAGCAGCACTTACCAACGTAAGAGGCATCTGACTCGGGCTCAGAAGACACACGCTTGCCATGATTCAAAATCTGGACAACTTTGTCTTCACCCTTGTCAGCATTAGGTTTAGAAAACCTACCCTTCTCACTCATGAGATTGTACAGGGTACTCTTCACGTTTGGCTCAACTGTCTTGAGCATATCATGCAGATCAGTCAGCGTCTTCGTTAAGCCTTTCTTGATATAGTTCTTTCTGAACTTATCATAGCTTGACGGCAGTGACTGCAGAATGATCTCAGTTGCCAATTCTTGGCTAACTGGATAATCCAGTTTCCTCAGGTTATCAATGTAACCCATCATTTTACTGACATGAGGACTCACTGGATGATCATTTGGTAGCTTGCAGCCAGTGAGAGACTTAACCAACCGGTATCTCTCCACTCTTATCTGCTCCTTAAATTTCAATTTCAGGCTGCTGATCATCTCTATTGGCGACTCCATGTTCTCATATTGCTTCCGCAAGTTTGAGTCCATGGTAGCCAATATCAGACCACGCACATCTACCGCATCATTATAATGCTTATTCCAAGCATCATATACTGCATGAGAAGCATTGGACCCGATCCTCACGGGGAGAGCTCTCTCAAGGACATAGTCCTTTCTCTCCTGTCTGAGGACTAGCCTCAGGTTCCGCGACCAAGTCAAGAAATTTGATCCGTTCAGCTTGTCCATCTCAAGGACAGACCGGATCGAGAAAGTGTTTTGATTGTGTGTGCTAGTCATAACTGAAATTTAAGATAAAAGAGTTTTAGATAAAATGTTCTATATGATTAATCTCGTGTTAAATTTTAATATGATTAATCATGCATTATATTCAATAACATCAGTTACCCTCAATAGAATATAATGATTCCAAGATCCACATATAACTAAGATTAAAGTGGGCCACTGGCCGTCACCCAATATTAGCTTATATCGGTAAGCCCTATATCGGCTAATTATATCCGTGATATAACTCTTGGTTGTGAATCTGGGCCCGAGGCCCAATCCACTCTGATGTCTCAAGGCCCGGGACTCCCGATGGCCTAGTCAAGAAAACCAGACTATACAGTCATGTAATCATTAATGTCTGGGACTCCCAATGACATTTATGAATCACAAACCGTCTTACCCACGCAAAAGCAGACACCCTCACACTGTAAGGCCATGAATACGATTGAATGGGCTTCAACAGCTGACATAGCCTGGACAAGACATCCAACGCTTGATATTATTTGAGGTTCGTAGGTTTATTTTAAAATCTCATTCCCAAAATAGAAGATTACTATTTCGGGAAACTTTCCATTTTAGAAAACCTACTATTTTTGGAAACTTTCTAAAATTGGAAACTTTCTAAAACCGGAAACTTTCTAACTTTAGAAATTTCTTAAAATCCGAATCATGCAAATCTAGAAACTTCTATAAATTAAGAAACTTTCTAATTTCAAAATATCGGAAACTTTAATTTAAAATCGACTTTATAATTTTATAAAATAAATTTTAAATTAATCTGAAGAAAGACTCAAATAATTGGCCCAATTGTTTTAACTTCTTGGCCCGAGGCCCAAGAATTGGTCCATGTCCAAGACATGACCCAATTGTCCAATTAAATGACATAACCGGTCTGGTTCATTAAAATTGGTCTAACCAAATTTTAATTACTACGATGACCACAATTGTCAACCGGTTATTTACTAAACCGGATTTTCTCAATTTATTTGGTCCAACCAAATCAAATTAGAAAATCCTGGTTTAGGCACTAAATCCAATAATTCTTTCGACATTGGATTTCTTGTCCCGGTTTAACCAGACTTAATAAAATTATTAAATCTGTTTATTAAACCAGGACGAATTAATTTTAATCAAAAATTAAACCGAGCCTTAAACCAACCATGTCGATCGATGAACCAACCGTGTCGATCGATCCATCAACCGCATCGGTCGATGCTCTCAGCATCGATCCTGCATCGATCGTGCATCGATCCTGTATCGATCGATGCTCTCACGCATGCACTGAACCGAGCCAAAACCCTAACCGTGTCGATCGATGTGCACCAACCGCATCGGTCGATGCACCAATATCGAAGCTGCATCGATCCTGCATCGATCGATGCTTTCACGCGTTAACAGGGTTAGCCGATAGACTGTATCGACCGATCCATGCGATCGTATCGATCGATCCATGCGATCGCAGTCGATACAGACCTCTTGAAATCGCATTCTACCAAATCATATAGCTTGGTTTCTGCAATTTTATGTGTGTTTAGATTTCAATTCTTGTTGCTTAAATGGTTTCTCTTATCAGTAGTTGATTCAAAACACTTTTAAACAAGAAAACAATCCTAAACATTGAATCTAAACAAGAAAAACCAGAACCATTGGCTCTGATACCACTGAAGGAATGTTTAGATGAATCCTGATTCAATTCTCTGATTCAGATTATCCTAAACATGCGGATCTAGGTTCTCTTGAATAGAAACAATTTATGATCTCACCTTTTACCTGTTTTGTGCAGCGGAAAGGGAGAACAGGTCAGAGATCAGGGAGCCACCGAGAGATAACTCCTCCAGAGGTTCACACACGCACACCGAGCAGGAAGAGGCTGCTAGGCCAGTAGGGAATCGGCGCAGAGAGAGAGAGGAGGCTCGCGGCTAGGGCTTGTTTTCGACCTGAACTCGTCTTAAGTTTATATAACTCGTTCAGTTCGTTTTGGGCCATTTGGCCCAAAGGCCAATTAACTCCGAGGCGTTCGCGCACTGTGTCGATCGACACTCCTTGTGTATCGATCGACACACAGTGGCCAAACCCAATTATTCTCTCTAAGTACAGTAAATGCCTAGCACTTTTACCGTACTTCTGCTACACCGTTCCTACACATTTTCCTGTTAGCTTAGGCGTGTGACCCATATGGGATCATATAATAAAGGCAATAAGTCCAAGACTTATAGATCATGAGCGGACTCTAGCAAGCCATCATGACCCCCAGTATTATATGACTTATGTCTGATCATTGACATACTCTTACTTTCTAGAGACAGTACCGAGATTACTGGACACAATTCCAACAGATTTCCACAACGACAATTGGTTAATTAGCTAGAAAGAACCTAGATGAGCAATTTGATCTACTCGCAAATAAATTTGGTTTAGAGGAATTGTGAACGAAAGAACTTGAGATTAATGCTTGTTTAGAACTCTAGAATTCGCAACGAAAGTTGGCTTGCTAGGTTGTTAGACATAGATAGGATTCGCAACGAAAGTTGGTTTCTTATACTTCTGTGATATCAGTTCTATAACAGTTCTTAATTAGATCCCGATTGATTGATTGCCTGTGTTCCTGATTTCCTGAGAACTCCCTAGACTTGACGCCTTCGCCTTCTGATTTACAAACCGATCTATTTACTTTTCTGTTGCTCTGATTTACTGCTTTCTACCGCTTCTACCTAGCTAAACCTGAAATTGTATAATCTATCGCAAGAGTCTAGAGTCCCTGTGGATTCGATACCCTAAATACTATAATAGCATAACTGTGCACTTACAGTAGAATAGGGATAATTCTTGACCTATCAGCGATGCATGGCGGCCTCGGACAAGGCCAATGGAACAGCGGCTTGTGGCGGCCCCCACCTGCTGGAGTTTTAGTATAAATAGGAGCTCACCCCCATTGTTCAGAACTCACACCAAAACGCAAGGAAAAAAATAGAGAGAGAAAGAAAGAGAGAAAAACCGAGCTAGAGAGAGAAGTTGGTCGGGAGTAGAAACCAAACCTCGGGACGGGCAAGTGACGAGACCGAGAGTCGGGAAGTAGCGGGAAGTAGGCCAAGAACATTCAGGCAGTAGGAGAGACGAAGTCTAGCTTCATAGAGAAACCGTCATACCACAAACAAAGTTCCGTCTACGTCAAAACCTAGTGAGTCCCGGTGATGTTTACTAATTTGTTTTTCGTAGGTTTAGCGAAGATACGCACCTCGGTGCTATCTTTTCCAACGTTTTGTAAACCTAAGGAGGGAGGTTTACGGTTTGATTTTATGTGATTAAGATGTTCATGTGCTTGTTGAAGGATTATAGTGTTTTTCCATGGTTCAATTCTCAGATTGCAACCTAACACATATTTAATCAAGGATCTAGGTTCATGTAAATGAATCATAAACACAAACCTGGACATTACCTTTTGCAGCGGAATTTGGTGGTAATGACGAAATCAATTAGAGCAGATGATTACCGGCTCCTCCTTGGTATCCACACGCTTACAAGCTTTGGATCAGGTTGCTAGACCAAGCTGGAATGAATCAGAGAGAGAGGAAGACGGCTCAGGTGAAAATCGCAGACAAGAAGCATTAGGGCTTCCTGCGCCTCTCCTCTTCCTTATATGGGCCCAAGTAATTAAACTAATGGCTCATTAGGCTTTTGGGCCCAAGGCCCAAATCAGACAAAAGACTGTCTTTTGTCTGGCCCAATTCTCTGTACAAATACAGTAAATGCCTTGCATCTTACCGTATTAATTCCATTTAACTTTCCCGTTAGCTATGGTGTGTGACCCTTAGGGATCATACAATACTGGTAATAAGTCCTAAACTTATAGATCATGAGCGGGCTCTAGCAAGTCATCATGATCACCCAGTATTTATGACTTATGTCTGATCTCGACACTTATCATACTTTCTAGAGATAGTACGGTAGATTTCAGGACATTCCCAACAATCTCCCACTTGTACTGGAATCCTACATTCCCTAATCCTTTTGTCTTAATATCTCAATCTGGCATAAGGCAAGATGCGTGTCATCCTTATATAGCCAGACCATGTTTATCGGAACAGATTTGATACTGACAATGCAAACGACTTGGGCAAGTCCGTTTGGGAGTGGCCACTCTCTTACCAGCTATCAAGTCTCCGATTGGCCTAGAGATATTACCTCCGTTAAACGGCATGGACAAATCCCATCTTGTTCCATCACTATGAACTACACACTTTATAATACACCCAACCAAGGTCCTTATAGCTCCCAGTTACGAAACAGCGTTAGACAATGATCAAAGCGCATCACTCCATGTGCAGCCACATGCATGCGAACTCAGGTCTAAGGACTATACTCTATAGTCGTATATGAGAACCTCTTATGACACAAATATTAATATCTTGTAGAGTTCTCATCAGCGGGCCATGTCCGGTCATATGCTCCCCTACATATACCTATGTGTCGACTTTGATGCTGCGCATCTATGACCCCTCGAAACTTGGTCATAAGTCTCAACACAATCTAGTCTCAAGTGGTTGTTGGTGTTCCAATTTCAACAACCTTCGACTATGGACACTATGATTTATGTCATTTCGTTAAATATGGGGTTTCAGGATCAAGTCTACTCATGTACTTCGATGGCCCATATATAATGACATGAATCATTTTGGAACGATTATTTATATCACAGTTAAAATAATCCAGAAATCATAGATTTCATAAACATAAAATATTATGTTTACATGAACCTTTCATAACAACTAAATAAAGCCCTTCACAAACTCCCACTGAAATTAAGACTACATCTTAATTTCACTCATCCTACAGCTACAGTCCGTGACTCGTGCTTAGGCATAAGGAGTGGCTTCGTTAATAGATTAGCAACGTTCTCATTCGATGAAACTTGCTTATCTACTTAACACCTCTGTCATTTATCTTACGGAATAGGTTATACCTACCCTCAAGGTGTTTGGACCTCTGATGTGCAGCTAGTCTCATCTATGCTGGGAATCACATCAAGTTCAGTGATGAACTCTTCTTTCCAAACAACCTCTTTCGCCGCTTCTCAAGCTGCGAAATGTTCAGCTTAAGTCATGGAGTCAGCAACAGTGCCTTGCACCGCCAGACAGACACAAGATATAACCGGACTGTGACCGGAAATCATCTTTGTCTGTTGGAAACTTGCCTTTCAGACTCTACCGACTTGTAGCACCTCACTTTCTCCGTAAATCAAGAACTTATCCTAAGTATTCCTCAAATACTTCAGGATATTCTTTACGGCTATCCAGTGATTCTTTGCTGGATTTGACTGGTCTTTACTTGTCTTGCTTAACATTAAAGCAACATCAAAACAAGTATGTGTCATGGCATACATGATAGATCCAATTTCGGACGCATATGGAATCTCATCCATGCATTCAAGCTCAGCAGTTATCGTAGGACACTGTTTCTTGCTTAACGTAATGCCATGTGACATTGGCATAAAACCCTTCTTGGAATGCTGAAAACGTGTAGGACTTTGTCAATTTAAGAATCCTGACTTTGTCCTACCAGCTCTTTTGGATCTCTATCTTTAGATCCAAAATCCAAGAACATACGTGGCTTTACCCATGTTAATCATAAAACCAACTCCCAAGCCAGTCCTTTACCGACTGCGGCATTGGAACGTTATTTCCGAGAATCAGTATGTCATCGACATACACTATGAGAAATGCAACATCGCTCTCACTTATCTATTAGTAAACGCACAGTTCCATCTCGTTCCTGTTCAAGTCAAAACCTTGACTACTTCAACAGAACGAAGATTCCAACTCCGATATGTTTGCTTCCATCCATGAATGGATCGATGAAGCTAACTTACACACAGTATAATTTTTCGGAGTCCGGGCTCACTTTCGCTTCTGTGAATTTCGCAGGTTCGTCACTTTCAATGATCATCAGATCATGGCAATTAATCACGAGAAATCACTCTCGGATTAGTGACGGATTCATTCAGATCTGTGAACTTCAGGCTCTACAGGTGTAGATTCTACAGAAATCTGTAAATCCATCCGCTGCTCTCCCTCAACAGGTTGAGCAGCCTCCTGTATTTCTCGAATTTCTTCGAGTTATACTTTTACTCCCACTGTTCTTCTTAGAAAGCAACTTCCCTCTTAGAAAACAGAATTCCGAACAACCTAACTTCGTTTTCGGAATGGACGTAAAAGTAACAAGCCTTGGTTTCCCTAGGACAACCAGCGAAGTAGCTCAACTACAAATACTCAGTAAAGACGAATTTGGATCATTTCCAGTCCACATTTAAGTGGTGTCTTTCAACTGATATTGGTAGAACTATTTCAGCGTAAACTTAGATATTTCTAGAGCGTTATTCTTAAAGAATATCATGGAAGATTCGTGTGACTCATCTTTAATCATTTCTAATAAGATCTGATTCTTTCTCACAGAAACACCTCCAGGTTTTCAGGAGAAATGAGCTGTGAAACGACTTCACACTCATTCAGATGTTCACACCATCAATGACTTAAGTATTCTCACTCGTGATCTAATCCAGAGTCTCAATACTTCTGTCACTCAGGTTCTATACCTCATTCTGGAACTCTTTCGACCATTTCAAAGAATTTCGACTCGTGTCTCATCAAATGAACACAGTCATACTCACGGAAGTAATCAGTAGAGACAATGAAGTATAGGAAATTTTTCTCTGGCATTACTGCTCATCGGGCCACATACATGAGTATGTTCAAGGTCCAATAAGCCTTTGGGCCTTTCTCTAGCTCGGCTAAGATGGGCCCTTTTGTCTTTTGGTCCAGTAAGCAGAATTCAAGTCTCCTAAGATATCCGATCAAATGAGCCCAAAAGTCCATAACTATGGGGTTTCTGAATCCGACTCACTCTATGTGACCAAAACATTTACGCCAAGAAAAATCAGGTGTAATTCATCAGATTTAAACCAATTGCGGTATTTATGTTACATTTTAGGCACTCTATGGTTTAAGATATAAAACCCATTCCTGGAATAGGGTGCTACAATTAATATTTCATTAAGATCAAAAGAACAAAACTTGTCTTTTATCAAAATGAAAAACATTCAAATTCTTACAAGAAAATGAAAGACAACTTTGCTTAAAGCAGGTACATTGTAGCAATTATTTAATACAAAACCAAGCCTCAAAGGCATCTACAAGTGAAAACCCTACGGCTGAGGCAGCATCCCAAGCTCCTTCCAGACACGCAGTTCCACTTGCCCTTCCTTCAACGTTCTACTGTTGCTCAGGCTCTGCATATTATAACAAATATCAGTGCCGCAGCCAGTATTCAATACCTATAAGGTATAACTTGAAGTAATAACATGAATACCTGAGGAAGTAGTTTCATACATCAACTTCAACTCCTCATAATCTTCCATGAATTTAATGCAATCTCTTTTCCAATGCCCATTCTCTTTACAGTAGCAGCACTTACCAACGTAAGAGGTATCTGACTCGGGCTCAGAAGACACACGCTTGCCATGATTCAAAATCTGGACAACTTTGTCTTCACCCTTGTCAGCATTAGGTTTAGTAAACCTACCCTTCTCCTTCATGAGATTGTACAGGGTACTCTTCACGTTTGGCTCAACTGTCTTGAGCATATCATGCAGTTCAGTCAGCGTCTTCGTTAAGCCTTTCTTGATATAGTTCCTTCTGAACTTATCATAGCTTGACGGCAGTGACTGCAGAATGATCTCAGTTGCCAATTCTTGGCTAACTGGATAATCCAGTTTCCTCAGGTTATCAATGTAACCCATCATTTTACTGACATGAGGACTTACTGGATGATCATTTGGTAGCTTGCAGCTAGTGAGAGATTTAACCAACTGGTATCTCTCCACTCTTACCTGCTCCTGAAATCTCAATTTCAGGCTGCTAATCATCTCTATTGGCGACTCCATGTTCTCATATTGCTTCAGCAAATCTGAGTCCATGGTAGCCAATATCAGACCACGCACATCTACCGCATCATTATAATGCTTATTCCAAGCATCATATACTGCATGAGAGGCATTGGACCCGATCCTCACGGGGAGAGCTCTCTCAAGGACATAGTCCTTTCTCTCCTGCCTGAGGACTAGCCTCAGGTTCCGCGACCAAGTCAAGAAATTTGATCCGTTCAGTTTGTCCATCTCAAGAACAGACCGGATCGAGAAAGTGTTTTGATTGTTTGTGCTAGTCATAACTGAAATTTAGAGATAAATAGAGTTTTAGTTATTTAGTTCATTAAAGAGTAATCTTAATAACTTATAAGAAAACTCGCATTGCATTCAAAATTTCTTTGTTTAACCTCATAAGAATGCAATGATTCCAAGACCCATGTTCAGCTAAATCCAAAGTGGGCCACTGGCCGTCACCCGGAAGTAGCTTTACTTGGTAAGCATACACACAGCTAGTTATATTCAATAACTCTCGGTTGTGAATTGGGCCCAAGGCCCAAAACACCAGATGTCTCAAGGTCCGGGACTCCCGATGGCCCAGTCAAGGAAACCAATCTCTTACAGCCAAATAATCACTAAAGTCTGGGACTCCCAATGAAATTAGTGACTATATACTACTTTACTTACGCGAAAACAGACACCTCACACTGTAAGCCATATCTGTAATCGAATAAGCGTTAAGTAGCTGACAAGATTGGGCAAGACATCCAAGCTTGATATTGGTTTTTAGGATTTCAAGTTTTATTTCCAAAAATAGAAGATTACTATTTTGGGAAACTTACTTCTTTTAGAAACTTTCTAAATTTAGAAACATACTAAAAATAGAAATTTCTAATTTAATATTTTATAAATATTTTCGGGTTGGGTCACAAATTATAGGCCCAATTCTTGGCCCAAGACCATAGAATTCCAATTGGCCCAAAACTTTGACATAACTGAGTCGGTTTATTAATTCTGGTCCAAGACCAAATTAACTATCAAAACCATCGGTTATTTACTAAACCAGACCAGCTCTAAATTATTTGGTCCAACCAAATCAAACTTAGACCAGCCTTCGGTTTAGGTTAAAATTCAATTTTTAAATTTTAAATCCGGTTTAACCAGAAATTAAATAATACCAATTGTATTAAATAATTTCCAGCAAACCGCGATTTGGGTTAAAGGCTTAAACCATACATTAATTAAATAATTAATGAATCCATACAATAAAGAATCAAAACAAATCGATCGTGATTTTCTCCTTATCGAATCATGCTTGTGATTGGATAAAACAAAGTTAATATCATAAACATCACGATTCATAAGGTCATCATGCGAATGACATTCACATAAGACAAAAGCATGTTAACAATCAATTCAATTAATTCAAACGTGATTTTGACTTTATCCAATTGGCTTCAAGCAATTCACAATTCAATAATAGAACATAACATTCACTTGAAGACAAAACCGATTCACAAAGTCAACAAAACAATCGTTTAAAGCCATTCACTTAACAAACCTTGTGTCAATTAATAAACAATCGTGACAATTAACAAAAGACAAACACAACACGTTTGTTAATGGCATGATATGATTGTCAACATCAAAGATATCGATGATTCCCAATTCAATTAATCACTTAATCATACGAACCAAAAAGTCAACATCAAAGACAACATCGATCGCTTTCATTGACCAATTAATAATCAAACGATTCATTAAATATTAACAAAGTCAATAAATTGTTTACGATCGTGATTATCAAACCAAGCGATTCATACGATCCAATTACAAGAATCTAATGACCTAAGCTCTGATACCACTGTATGATTATGTGTGTTCATGGTGTAATTGTCAGGTTACATCCTAGCACAAAATCATCTAGGATCTAGGTGATTTGCAGTTGAATCATAAACAGATCAGGATCATTACCTTATGATTGCAGCGGATTAATCAATGGAATATCGAGATCTGCAAGAGCTGATGATTACCGGCTCCTCCTTGGTATCCACACGCTTACAAGCTTTGGATCAGGTTGCTAGACCAAGCTGGAATGAATCAGAGAGAGAGGAAGACGGCTCAGGTGAAAATCGCAGACAAGAAGCATTAGGGCTTCCTGCGCCTCTCCTCTTCCTTATATGGGCCCAAGTAATTAAACTAATGGCTCATTAGGCTTTTGGGCCCAAGGCCCAAATCAGACAAAAGACTGTCTTTTGTCTGGCCCAATTCTCTGTACAAATACAGTAAATGCCTTGCATCTTACCGTATTAATTCCATTTAACTTTCCCGTTAGCTATGGTGTGTGACCCTTAGGGATCATACAATACTGGTAATAAGTCCTAAACTTATAGATCATGAGCGGGCTCTAGCAAGTCATCATGATCACCCAGTATTTATGACTTATGTCTGATCTCGACACTTATCATACTTTCTAGAGATAGTACGGTAGATTTCAGGACATTCCCAACACTTGTATATCGTTATACATGATGTGTTATGCTTAAGTACGGATTCGGTCGAGGACCGTTCCGGAAAGCATTGTGTGATATGTGGGTGGCCGCTAAGAGTCTTACGACCTTACGTGCCTGGTTATGTGATTATTATGAGCATATGAAATATTAATCGTAATATGATGGGCTGAAACTTGTATGATGCTCTAGATACTGCATCCAAGGACATGTGTAATTTTTTCTAGGATGATGTATTCGGTGCCACCCAACTCCGTGAATTCGGAGGTCCTCTGTGGATTCGGAGAAGGCTCGGAGGGTACTTGGATCGCTCCCATGGCCGAGTATCGTGTGACCACACGTTCCCGTGGATTCGGGTGTGGTGCCGGCCATGACCTTTGTGGCGATTGGTCGGGAGGAGCCACGAGAGAGAGAGATTGGCGTGGTGGTGCCGGATACATCGAGGCCTCAGTACGTGTGGAATGAATTGGACGTAAATAATGGAATATTATAAACATTGCATATTTCTGCTTCCGTTCATGCGTGTGATGACGCTCTATGTTTTGGGACGGGATAAGGACTAACGTTTCGTAGATCTCGGGATTCACTGAGTATTACTGGAATACTCATGACTCATTTGTTTTGCAGGTAACCAGTAGTAGTTGGGCGTGTACGGGTGGAGAGCGGGACGTTAGGACACCGGAGTAGGTTTGTTGGCTGTTGTGAAAAGGTGTGTTAAATCTATGTATATTATGTTTTGGGCCTTAGGCCATGGCCAATGTATCGATAAGTGTTTTGTAACCTCGTACTTTCCGGAACGATGATATATAAATAAATAAGCTTTTGGTTTTGGAAAAATTCGGCTTGGGTTCATGATATTAATTTATTCCGAGCTGACACAACTCGAAGCCTCGATACGTGTTGTAAAGCCTTAGGCCAGGGCTAAGAGGAATGGTAGTCGTAGCCAGTACATGTCTGATGTTCGGATCCCTTTTGAATGTTGGGCATTTATTGTCTTCGGTTATCATTTTGTAGCATTCCCGGGTCGTCTATGTCTATAGTATGGGTCGGGGGTGTTACAACCATGGCCATGACAAAAGGTAGAGTCATGTAAAGAACCAGGGCCGGGATAATAGTTCGAGTCCTACAGAGACCAAAGCCTTATTATGCTCTAGTATATGACTTACTCAGATCAGGATATTAAGACCAAGTCAAAGAAAGACAAGGATCAACTGTGGATCAAGTCTATGAGGATTTTTATCAGGATCTGACTGAGTCCAAGACAAGACAAAGAACTGGAAAAGGATTAAATCTTGATGGACCAAGGTCAAAAGGCTTATCAAGGGCAGAGGGAGCGAACACAAAATTAACCGCCCCCGAATTCGAGGACGAACTTCCATTTGGTGGGGGAGACTTGTAACATATCCGTCCCGGGAATATTACATAGGGCGAGCCCAGTCCAGAAGAAAAGTGAACGGCTTAGTTCAAATCATGGGGAATGGTCATGAACAAGTTATTCGGAAGGCTTAGTGAAGGACGAGGAACGAACCAAATGACTTATCCGGAAACAATGAGAGCTTGTAGGGGAGTTTGACGAGCCAAAATAGTTGAGCTACTAGCTGAACCAGCTGGACTATTAGCTAACCAAGCTTGGCGAGCAGGAAGGCAGCTCAAACTATCTGGGTAGAGTGAGTGGTAGCTGGACCAGTTGGGCAACTAGGTGAGCTAGTAGACCTAGCTGCCAGTTGAGTGTTAAGTGGTTATGTGGAAGAGCCACAAACAAAAGGTTGCGTCCATTCGCAGGGGCACCAATGAAGAGATGTGTCCATTTGCAGGGACACCAATGCAAAAGTTGCAATGGTTCACTGGCCAAGGCCAAGCCAATAAATCAGAGGCTTTAGGTTCATTTTCAAAAACAGAAAAAAGGGAAAAGTCCCGAAGAGAAGAAAAACGTCCAAGAGACAATAGTCCACTTCGGACTGGTCACGGGTCGAGCAGACCGACAGTGATAGGCCATCGGTGATGCGGTTGATCGATAGTACGACGACCCATCGCGATGGGATACGACTGTTCGCTAAGAAGTACGACTGATCATGAAGGGAAGTGATGGTTTGCGAGGAGACATGACCGTTTGCCAAGAGGTATGATCATTCACGAAAAGGTGCGACCGTTTGTGAAAGGGTGCGACCGCTTACGAAAGGTTCGAACGTTCACGATAGGGTGTGATCGATCATGAAAGGGTGTGATCGGTTACGAAGGGATGCGATCATTCACGAAGGGGTGCGATCGGTCATGAAGGGGTGTGATCGTGCACGAAAGGATGTGATCGATCCCGAAGGGGTGCGACCATGCATGAAGGGGTGCGATCGGTTCCGAAGGGGTGAGATCTGTTCCGAAGGGGTGAGATCAGTTCCGAAAGGGTATGATCGGTTCCGAAGGGGTGCGATCTGTTCCGAAGGGGTGCGATCGGTTCCGAAAGGGTGCGATAAGTGTTGGAAGGGTGTGTTGGGAACTATCAGTAAACTCTCTTATCGAGTACAAGTCAAGTGGGGCGTTTGGTTGAGTAACTTGTTAACGACGGGACAGTTGGATCAAATGAAGACTCGGTGGTCTAGCCATGGGAGCACAACAGATGCAGAAATGGTGCATGAGCTAGGAAGGGCCATACACGCATTGACGCACCTGTACCAAGGGAACGAATATTTGGCCTTTTGGGGATGGTTGGTTGAATGGCTGAGTACCGAAGAGAAACGTGCTAATTGCAGGAGTTGACGCAAGCACTTAGGCGGATTTCTCATTCAAGCGTGATCAAGGAGGAATTCGACGGGACTAGACGGAATCCGAATGTGGCCAAAGTACGAACTAGCTGTTACAAGGAATAAATAGTAACTAGCCTAGCTTTAAATAAAAATTCAAATAATATTTGTGTTTTGTATTTAAATGATTTATTTATAACATTATTTTTATTAGTTTCTTACTATTTATTTTTCAAATGAATTTATATTAATTATTTATTTTTTAAAAACGTATTTTATATTAATTATTTATTTTTGAAAACAAATTTTATATTAATTATTTATTTTATTTTAATGTTTTTTTATGTTATTTCTTTAAAAAAAGATAAGTTAAAGAAAGGATAACCTAGGCCACAACAATGCAAGGAATAATAGACTTACATCACTACGCAATGAAAACGTATTTCCGCTAACTGCCTGTAAAGTCAGAATTCATTGAAGAGCACTCATTTATGATGTAACTATGTACCTAGACCGGCCTTAGGTTCATGGTAGGAGATAGGGCTGGGCAAAAAACCCGGAACCGAAATACCGAACCGAACCTGAACCGAAAAAGAGGAACCGAACCCAACTCGAACCGAGAACCGAATGGATACCCGAAATATCCGAACTACAATTATATATCCAAAATATTAATTATATTAAGACTTAATATAACATAATTATTTAAAACTATAATTACAAACTCATATATTGGTTAGTTTTAGATCAAAATAGTTAAAATACCCAAAATAAACGAAATATACGAAACTTCTTGCTATATTTGTCTCATTTTAACAATTTTTTGTTCAAATTAACTAATTTTTATTTTTGTTTTATGATTTTATGGGTACCCGAACCCGAACCGAACCCGAATGGAATGGAACCGAATGGATCTTATATGCCTAGATCCGAAAACCCGTAAACCCGAAAGACCCGAACCGAACCCGAATGCCCAGGCCTAGTAGGAGATTTAATAAAATTTCCTTAGAACCGAAACTAGTCAAACCAATCCCATGCAATATCAAACAATCAGAGTCATGGTTCATGATCGGGCGATCACTTTCTTCAGGAGCAGCAAAAATAAAATGAAGAATTTGCCACCTTTTATCTTCATAAAGCATGTTAATAGCTCTCTTTAGAAAAGAAGTCAGACTCACATCCTCCCGATCACCTAACAAAGTAGAGTCCCCAATTTTGCCGATAAACATAACATGTATAGACTTTCTAACAAATGGAGCCGTTGCTGAAGATAAGGTAGGAGCAGTCTAAAAATGACTTTTCGAAGTAACTTTAGATGAAGGCCTTGCATTAACAGATAGAGTCCGAAGGTCATGAGGAGCCAAAGGAAGCGGAACTGAATTCTTCTACTTTGCGACTCTTTGTAAGCGATGAAATGTCAGCAACAGAATATTTCTCGTTGGGAATAATCTGTGGATAAGGATGAAGAACTGCTGGAGCCACTGACTCTCAAATATAAATGAGAGCAGCAACATCGCCAGGTGTTATGATCGTGACACTCCTATCTGAAGAAAGAAAACATGAAGGTACGAATAACTAGTCAGAAGGGAAGCGAGGTCGCGAGACTTACCCCGAGGAGTGTGAACGATCATTATAGATTGCCTGAGACCATTGTCATCTGCAGAATCATCTGAAAAACGAAGAGAATAGCAATCTTTTACTAAAGAAGGAAAATGAAAAACAACAAAAAGCATCAAGCGAAGAAAAAGGGGGGAAGAAGAAAAACTAGGCATTGGCGTTTGGGTTTTAGGGTTAAAACATATAAGACTCATTCAATTATTTTAGAATTTTGGTTTGGGTTCAGTTCGATTTTAAATACCTGAAAATCATAAAACAAAAGTAAAAATTAGTTATATTTGAATAAAAGTTGTCAAATTTTGACAAATATGACAAAAACGTTCATATATTTTATTTTAGGTAATTTAATTATTTTGGTATAAAAATAACCAATATATTTGGATTTATAATTGTAATTTTATATAATTTTGTTATATTTAATCTAAATATAATTAATATTATGAGTATATAACTGTAGTTCGAATAATTCGGATATCCATTCGTTTCTCGAGGTTTGGATTCAGTTCTTGTTTTTCGGATATAGAAGTTTAAGATTCATTCCGATATTTTTTAGGTTTAGTTCGGGTTTGATTCCTCCTTTTGGTTTGGATTCGGTTCAGTATTTCGGTTCCGTGTATTTTGCCCAGACCTAAGACCAAATCTAATCTTTTAAATTGATATAATTAGATTTTGCAGTTAAAACTCTCCATCTCCAAGCTCTCGAACTCAAAATTGGAAAGAAAATCCTTAAAACAAGGACAATCATGAGGTACTCGGATAGAGACGGGAAAAACGTTAAACAAGAATATTGTAACACCCGTCTCCCGGTTAAACCGGAGACGCGGCATTAGGACACCAGTGAAGCCCATTTCGGTCCAACCGGGATGTCACTCAGCTTGTCCCAGGACCCGGCGCTTCCTTCGGATTCAAATACACCAATGACATCACTCGATCGAATCAATCCCGCATCCGGACCTGCAAGAAAACGGGGACAGGGAAAGGGAAAAGAGGTCTGCATAATTGTTTCAAACACAATTACCCAGTGAGGGGTGGAATTAGGGAACCCGCGATCTCGGCATACACTACTCAACTACGAAACACAAGTCCTAGGCTAATACCACCTTGCAAGCATCACCCGAAGGCTTTCATCACGTAGCCTATGTCCAAAGGACTTCTACCGCCCGAAGCGCAACAAAACAACAAATAAAGTAAAAGCAGAACAAAATGATATGGCCCCGAAGCACATCATTGGCCCCGGAGCCCAACTCCAACTCCAACTCCAACACAATCGGGGAGCTCGCCGAAACCCACCCTACGAAGATTCAAGGGTTGCGTACCAAAACTCGACATACACAAGCCCCCACCAAACACCCTTTCGGGGGCCCTACCACAGATCTAAACCCTTCAAGTCCATCAAGCACACACAACGTTTTCAGTTTAAGGGATAACCTATCACTCTATGTTCCACAAGCAAACACATCGAGTACTCCACTATCCCTATGCTACCTAGGAAAGATCATATTAATGGAGGACTATCGTCCGGAATGGAATAGGGCAAGCAAGGATAGAACTGAAACCTCACCTTGGCCAAAGAAGGGCAGTTTCGTAATTTAGGGAGTTCATGAGACCAAACGGACGTCAAATCTGGAAAGAGGGCGAAAAATAGAACGATTTAGGCTTTTGAATTACTCAAATCGGACCTAGGATGGGTTAAATATGGGCGAAAGAAGTTCCTCGGTTCGAATCACTTAACCGGTCCAAACCGGGTTTTGAAATTGGAAATTGGAATTTGAAATCGAATTGAAATTAATTTAAGCTAAACCAGAAATTGAAATCAATTTGGGAAAACCGAAGTAAACCGGATCCAATTGAATTAAACCGAATGAAAACCGAAATTGAAATTGATTTTTGAAAACCGACTAAACCGGATCGAATTGGAATTGGTTTCCTAAACCAGGCTAAACCAGAAATTGATTTAAATTGGGAAGCTAACCGGACCAGACCAGCCGGTCAACGGCCGATGGCGGCGGCTCCGGCGGCTTCTCTGGCGACGGCGGCTCCGGCGGTTCTCTAGCGGCGGGCGGCGGCTCAGGTCGGCGGGGGCGGCGGCGCGTGGCTCTGGCGGTCGGCGCGTGGCTCAGGCGGTCGGCGCGTGGCTCTGGCGGTCAGCTCGTGTCTCCGGCGCATGGGCTCCTCCGGGGCGAGTGGATCTCACGCACCCGGCTCCTCTCCGGCGCGTGCGGGCGCGTGGGGCTTGGCTTGGCATCTCCGGCTTCGTCTCGACGAGGCGGTCACGGTGGTTGGCTCGGTTTCTCGGGATTCAGGGTATTTTTTGAAAAACGAAAGAAGCAAAACTTTTCTGGATTGGATTCCGTGAATTGTACTTCTCCAAGCTTCGAACGACTTACCAATCCGGCAGAACTTCGCAGAGAGAAGAGGGTTTTAGGGTGTTTAGAGGAAAAGGCTAGCTATTTATAGGAAAAGGGATAGGGTTTTGGGGAAAGGAATTGGGCTTGGCTTCTTGGGCTGGGCTTTTCTTTCTTTTCACAAATTTTTTTAACTGGACCGGGCCAGGGCCATTACAAATTCTCCCCCCCTGAAAAGAATTCTTCCCGAATTCTGAAGGACTCGGTTTCCCGGTTGCTACTGAACTCAAAGGCACTATCAGTTCAAGAAGCGGGGAGCGCTACGGAACGTCCGAACGGAAAGGCCCGAACTGAATAAAATAATAAATAGAATAAATCAACGGCACAGGGCTACAAGGTTCGAATGAATGGAATGGAAGAAAACCAACTACGCGAAAACCGCAGAAAAAAACGAGAGAAAAAAACCCTAACAATAAATAACTAAGCCCTACTCCTAACACAACCCTAAGTCCTCCGATCTTAGACACTCTGCGATCCTGGGATCCGGTACTCGAGGTCCTGGTCGCCCTGGTAAAGCTGATCCTCCTCGCTCCCACACTCCTCTGGATCTTACTCTGTATCTGAAAGGGCTATCACTGGGGGTACAACTGCTCTATCCTGCCTCTGTGCAGCCTGCTGCTGCTGCCTCTGCTCTCGCTCTTTCTCCCAAGCAGCCTGCTCTTGTGCCCACTCTGCCCGATGTTGATCCTACCTCTCTTGTATCCGCTCCCTGGTGGACCTCTGCTCTCCCAGCCAGGCATAATCCACAGTCTCCTGCTCTCGCCTCAAACGCAGCTCTCTATCCCAAGCGGTCTGCTGCTGGCACCTCCACCATTCGCATGTTCAACAAAAGCAGCAGAAGCATCCAGTATTTCCAGCTCGGCGAGACCAGCATGCACACGTCCACAACCAACATGAGGATGCATATTAAGAGATGCCCGAAATGGAAAAAGATCGGCCTATGCTGGTCCAAGACACCCGAGCTTGGCACTAACCGAGGGTTGGATGATAAGAATTCTTGTGTAGATTCATATTGGAGATTGATTCATGTAGAGATGATAATGGCTAACTATGACACTATTTCCTCTTGATGATTTTGGACTTTGAAAGTATTTTCTCTTGATGATCATGGAGTATTAGGAAAATTGTAGCTTATGGTCGCAAGTTGTACTTTAAAACTATTTTCTCTTGATTATTTTAGAACTCAGCTCTCAATTTGAAACCTTTTTCTCATCTTTTCTTGTGTTTGTTTGCTTGAGGACAATGAAAAGGCATTTTAGTAGCATTGATATGTGCATAATTTACCATGATTTAACATTCATATATGCATAGTTCATGTCTTTTTCATTCATTCATGTACATTTTCTTAGGAATTCATCAATTTTAGAGTCTTAGTGTGTTTTGATTAGGTTTTTCATATAATAACTTATTTTGGAGTGTTTAGGTGATTTTTTGGAGCTTTTTGAGAGTTCTTGATGTTTGTGAATGAGACATGGACAATGAGGAAGGGTTTGAAGGAAACATGACTAACTTATTAGAAGAAAAGATAATTGATCTTACCCCAGTTGTCAGGGCTAGTGGTCGCGTGCAACCGATGGGGCCAAAAAAATCTCCTCGTCCGCAACACGACTTGTGGTCGCACGCCATCACCTCAGTTCGTCCATTGCTAGACATGTCTCGTCCCAGTGGTCAGCCTACATCGACCATCAGCACCATTGGCCGACGAAACGCCAACAACCTATTTTCCAGAGAAAACCTCGGAGGACCCATATCGGCCACACACGACCGCCGTCTAGGATTCTTGATAGGTCAGGTTTTATTCCCTATACTAACTGCAAGTGCACAGCAATATCAATGTAGTATATAGGGTTATCGAATCCACAGGGACACTGGTCTCGATAGATCAGAACAGTAGAGATTAATAATAGGAACAAAAGCAGGTAGTGAATTAAATAAAAGCAAGGCGAGAAAGTAAATCAGTAGCAGGAATTGGTTGTGAAAGCAATAAACTAAAAGCGCTAAGTCTAGGGAATTCTCAGGAAATCAGACAAGCAGACAAGTTAATCAGTCATGATCAAATTAAACTCAGTTCTAGAACTCAAATCACGGAATTAGAATTAACCAAATCTCTTTGCGAAAATCCTCTAAGTCAAAGTGCAGTAATCCAAATCTCTTTGCAATTACTAACAGATTAAACCAGCATTAATTTCAAGTTCGATATGTTCACAATTAAACTAAACCAAATCTCTTTGCGAATAATTTAATTGCTCAACCTAAATAGTTCAGATTCTAAACTACACTCTCGTGTCGTATTTAGCAACCTAAGATCTAGATTCTAATTGATCAGGTTAGAACTAGCATTAAGCACAATTTAGTTTGAAGAACATTCTAATCATGTGAATCCTTAACTGAATTAAACAAGTCTAGCAAGTCATAAAATCCTTAATGAGAAACCCTAAACTTAACTATGAATCTACTCAGACATGATTAATGAAACAGAAATCATAGAAATAATAGATTGCATATAAGAAATTAAATAGATAAAGGGGTTCAAAATCTTCTCCAAAATAGATGAAGTACAAGAATAGATCAGCCCCAAAAGCTCTAAAAATCTCTTAGCTAAGTACTAAAGCGTATCTAAAATAAAAGCCAAAACTCTAAATATATAGGCATAATCTCGGCTGGGGCTTCTGTGTAAATACTGGAACTATTCTGGGCTTCTCTGCAAATCTTCATAACTTTGTTAAACCGCCGCGTACGGCCCATCTCGCTAGTGTGTCGATCGACACCAAAGGTGTGTCGATCGATGCATGAACATCAAATCGGGCAGTGAGTTAAACTCTCGGCCAAAATGCTCCAAGAGTTCCAAAATACTCCAATTATCTCCAATTAGCTCCAAACCTGATTAAACCTGTAAAAGACTCTAAAATAACACAAAAGACACTAAAAACACATCTATATCATGGCATAAAATGGGTAAAACCATGATATATCAACTCCCCCACACTTAGCCTTTGCTTGCCCTCAAGCAAAACAGAGAACTAAAATGCAGTGAAGAGGTTTGAAAACTCTTCAGAAACTCTTTTCATCCTAGAAGCAGCAACACTCAGATTCCCCTTAGTAAACCACATGAAAGAATCAACCTGCAGACATCAAGACCAACATATACTTCCCCCACACCTAGAAACTGTCCTAAGTAAACTCCACAATCACATTCAAGCATTCAAATTCTCCCTACTGACTTCTGCAAGTATTTAAGTGCGGTCTCACCTAAGGAGTATCGATCAAAGGCACATGGATTCTTACCTTATCAGCTCTAGACCACCATACTATCTTTCTCTAGTCCCTTTCTTCTCTTTTCCCTTCATTAGCATTCTGATTTTTCCCCATTGGGTATCATTTTATTTTTTTTTATCAGTGCTCTTCCCGTTAAGGGGTGTACTTTGGACACATTCCATGGATGCATAGGATATGAGAGTTTCAGCTACCATTCCCATGACCACTTTGGAGTTACTAACTCATCCTCAGTTTATTATCTTTTTTTTTTTTTTATGGAAGGGGAGAAGGGAACTAAATAGGACAGGTTTACAGGCTGTGTCAGAACTAACAAGGGAATCCGACACAAAGTATACCAAGCCCTTAGGTGAGAAAATCTAAGTCAGTATTAGGTTGAAGTCAGTAAAAGGATCCTCTGATACCTGAAGTGATGTGGGTGTCCTTAGTAGGTTGATCCATGTCTGGGTTTTCTAATAGTCAGAGATAATCTGCAGCTTCATCCCAATGGTTACTTAAGTTCCTGCAAGTGCTGCTAATCTTCTCAAAAAATCATTGTTTCTTACTTAAACAAATTTTGACTCAATAAAACAAAAATTTTGAAAATTTTTAAATTACTCTAAGAAAACAAAAGAAAGAAGTTAGTAGAACCTCCCCCACACTTAAGACACACTGTCCCCAGTAGTGTCAAGCGAAGGATTGGCAAAAGAAAGAAAATAAAAATTTGTTTATGGAATGGTTGAGTTCTCTCGGGTTTTACCTCTGTCGCACTCAGGCATCGATCGTTGCACATCTCCAGACTCGAGTTCTGTATCTGAAACTTATAATCCAATAAATACGTGAAATCCTAAGAAAAACACCAAAAATGAAAAGGAAAAACAACTAAACCTAACAGTGGGTTGCCTCCCACTCAGCGCTTGTTTAAGGTCATTAGCTTGACCGGACGAACAAGATCTTTCAGGCACCAAGAGATCTCGACATAGACTTTTTCTGTCTCCGTTCAAGTCTCTCCATCCAGGGTGGCGAGTAGGCTGTCATAGAATGCTCGTGTCCAAGAAAAGATGGAGTAAAATGCGCTCCAGGATCTATAATCACAGTGTCATCCGGCTGCCCATCATCTGCTTCCATGATGGTGAATGTCTGCCCATCTATCAGTGGTCTTCGCAGCTTGTCCATCTGATAACACAGCGGTTCATCTCCCAGATGGAGGTCTATCAGGCTGTTCCTAACATCAATTACCGCTCCCGCTGTAGCCAAAAATGGTCTTCCAAGTAACAACGCTTCATCCGGTTCACAGTCATATTTCAGCACTAGGAAGTCTGTTGGAACTAAATAGTTTCCAACTCTCACCGGGATGTCCTCAAGAAGTCCTTCCGGAACTCTTATAGACTGATCAGCTAGGACAAGAGAGGTCCTAGTAGGCTTAAAATCCAGCATTCCCAGCTTCTCTGCCACAGAGTATGGCATAAGACTTCCAGCAGCTCCTAAATCACAAAGAGAGCGCCTAAAACTATCTTCGAAGATAGAACAGTTAAGCACAAAGACACCAGGGTCTGGCAGCTTCTTCGGGATCTTAGTTAGCAAAACATCACTAATATGTTGAGGAACTATAATCACCCAGTCTCTCAGCTCCTCATCTAAAGGCAGCATCTTGTTCAAATACCTCTGCACACATGGGTGATATGGTGGATCATCAGATGATGGAATTTCTTCCAATTCTTCACCAATCTCCTCTAGCTTCTCAAGCTCTTCAATTTCCTGCTTAATTACTTCAGACACTGAGGAGTGTTGTCTAATGATTTGCGCATACATTTCCTGTTGAGAAATCTCAGAGACTCCAGAGAATAAGCTATCGAGGTTCAAATCTGCATCAATACCATTATCATTCGGCAAGTCTGTCTGTTCACGACTTGCATCGACCGACACTAGATGTGTGTCGATCGATGCAACACTGTATTTTTCACCCGAGAGATTTTCTCCAAAATCCGAGATTTCTTCTTCCTTCACCAATTCAGCTGTACTTAGCTCAAATTTTTCACCTAGGTAGATCCATCATTAATGTACACGGACCAGGCTTTAATATGAGTGTCTGCTACTCCTTTTCCCTTCATAGAGCTGGAAATCTGATTCACCTGAGTATCCAACTGCTTCATGTGAGTGTTCATAGACTCGATCTTTCTATTGAGATCCTCGTAGACAGCATCTAACTTCTTGTTGCTCTCCACAGTACTCTTGGCCTGACTCTCCATAAGTTGTTCTATCATTGCTTCTATTCTGCTCTCATGAGCAGTGGCTGTAGGAGGAGTCTGATAAGATGAAGATCCATAGGTTCTCTGAGTACCTTGTCCAAAAGGCTTCTGAAAACCACTTGTCTGTCCAAAACCAGCTGAGCTCTGATTGCCTGTGAAGGCACTCTTATGTCCTCCATTGAAGAATCTGTTTCCCTGCTGATTACCAAATCTGTTACCTTGGAAACCAGATCCTCCAATATAATTCACATCTTCTTCCTGAGTGTCCTCCTCAGTCTGAATTACTTCTACATCTTGTGCAAAGTGGACAGCCTTTTTACCAGTCAGGAGATTGCAAATTGTGTCCATTCTAGATCTCAATTCAGCCATCTCTGTATTCTCTACACTTCCACCAGATTTCTTCCTCCTATCATCCATAGTCTTGCAACTGTTGCTGCTCACTAGGTTCTCAATCAACTGCTTAGCTTATGCAGGAGTTCTGGTGTTGAAGTTTGCATTACTGGAGTTATCCAGCGCAGACTGATATGGCAGATCTATGCCTCTGAAAAAGATACCTAGCAATGTGACCTCAGTGAATCCATGGTGTGGACAGTCACGCTGGTACTTCCTAAATCTCATCCAAGCAGTCTTAAGTGGCTCAGTAGGACCTTGAGTAAATGTCAGAATGTCCTGTCTGGACTAATCGGAACGCTCATCATCATAGAAGTGACGTAGAAACTCACTCTTCAGGGCTGCCCAAGTAGTATACTGACCAGGTGCCAGTTGCTTCAGCCATGCAGCAGCGTCTCCAGCGAGACTGTATGGAAAGAGCTTGAGGAACAGATAATCTTGGCAGACTCCATCATACTTCATGCCATTGATTAGGTCCTCAAATGTATCAAAGTGATCCATAGGCTGCTCTGTAGGATGACCATGGAATGCATTATGTCTCATCAGCGAGTAGTAGATGGTCTTGATCTCAAAATCATCCCTCTCAAAACCAGGAAGGATTAGAGTTGACCGGTTTGCATGAAACTCATCCGGTCTGTTGTAGTCAGCTAAGGTTCTCTCATGGACAACCATCTCTCTACCTTGGGCCTGTCTTGGCGCTTGATTCTGCTCCTGTTGCAGTGGCTCAGGAGGGTCAGGGATGACATTCCCTTCAGCATCAACCCTTTGCCAAGCAGCATTGTACGGTTTGTTATCTTGGTCCCTCAGAGTACCTTGAGCATCGCGTACCAGAATCAGCCTATGTACTACCATTCTTTCTCTTCTTTCTCTTCTGTTAGTCCTCTCTAGACGTCCAAGTTCTTCTAGATCGAGATTGATTAGGCTTAAGTTCGGATTACTTCGAGTTTCACGCTTCTGCATAAACTGTTTGTAATCGTCAAGCAACGATCGATGCTAACAGTGCAACGATCGATTCAATCTCAAATCGCTTAGTGACGATCGACACAAGAGGTGCAACGATCGACGCAAGGCGAAATCGGTACCTGCGACAGAGAGAAAACAGAGAAGAAATCAGTAAAATAAAAACGAAAATAAAAACAAAAATAAAAATTCCTAGTAAAAACCCTAAGTTCGGTCCTATCGAAGACTCTAAGAGTCCCCGGCAACGGCACCAAAAACTTGATAGGTCAGGTTTTATTCCCTATACTAACTGCAAGTGAACAACAATATCAATGTAGTATATAGGGTTATCGAATCCACAGGGACACTGGTCTCGATAGATCAGAACAGTAGAGATTAATAATAGGAACAAAAGCAGGTAGTGAATTAAATAAAAGCAAGGCGAGAAAGTAAATCAGTAGCAGGAATTGGTTGTGAAAGCAATAAACTAAAAGCGCTAAGTCTAGGGAATTCTCAGGAAATCAGACAAGCAGACAAGTTAATCAGTCAGGATCAAATTAAACTCAGTTCTAGAACTCAAATCACGGAATTAGAATTAACCAAATTTCTTTGCGAAAATCCTCTAAGTCTAAGTGCAGTAATCCAAATCTCTTTGCAATTACTAACAGATTAAACCAGCATTAATTTCACGTTCGATATGTTCACAATTAAACTAAACCAAATCTCTTTGCGAATAATTTAATTGCTCAACCTAAATAGTTCAGATTCTAAACCACACTCTCGTGTCGTATTTAGCAACCTAAGATCTAGATTCTACTTGATCAGGTTAGAACTAGCATTAAGCAAAATTTAGTTTGAAGAACATTCTAATCATGTGAATCCTTAACTGAATTAAACAAGTCTAGCAAGTCATAAAATCCTTAATGAGAAACCCTAAACTTAACTATGAATCTACTCAGACATGATTAATGAAACAGAAATCATAGAAATAATAGATTGCATATAAGAAATTAAATAGATAAAGGGGTTCGAAATCTTCTCCAAAATAGATGAAGTACAGGAATAGATCAGCCCCAAAAGCTCTAAAAATCTCTTAGCTCTAAGTATGAAAGCGTATCTAAAATAAAAGCCAAAACTCTAAATATATATGCATAATCTCGGCTGGGGCTTCTGTGTAAATACTGGAACTATTCTGGGCTTCTATGCAAATCTTCATAACTTTGTTAAACCGCCGCGTACGGCCCATCTCGCTAGTGTGTCGATCGACACCAAAGGTGTGTCGATCGATGCATGAACATCAAATCGGGCAGTGAGTTAAACTCTCGGCCAAAATGCTCCAAAAGTTCCAAAATACTCCAATTATCTCCAATTAGCTCCAAACCTGATTAAACCTGTAAAAGACTCTAAAATAACACAAAAGACACTAAAAACACATCTATATCATGGCATAAAATGGGTAAAAACCATGATATATCAACTCCCCCACACTTAGCCTTTGCTTGCCCTCAAGCAAAATAGAGAACTAAAATGCAGTGAAGAGGTTTGAAAACTCTTCAGAAACTCTTTTCATCCTAGAAGCAGCAACACTCAGATTCCCCTTAGTAAACCACATGAAAGAATCAACCTGCAGACATCAAGACCAACATATACTTCCCCCACACCTCGCAACTATCCTAAGTAAACTCCACAATCACATTCAAGCATTCAAATTCTCCCTACTGACTTCTGCAAGTATTTAAGTGCGGTCTCACCTAAGGAGTATCGATCAAAGGCACATGGATTCTTACCTTATCAGCTCTAGACCACCATACTATCTTTCTCTAGTCCCTTTCTTCTCTTTTCCCTTCCTTAGCATTCTGATTTTTCCCCATTGGGTATCATTTTTTTTTTTTTTATCAGTGCTCTTCCCGTTAAGGGGTGTACTTTGGACACATTCCACGGATGCATAGGATATGAGAGTTTCAGCTACCATTCCCATGACCACTTTGGAGTTACTAACTCATCCTCAGTTTATTATCTTTTTTTTTTTATGGAAGGGGAGAAGGGAACTAAATAGGACAGGTTTACAGGCTGTGTCAGAACTAACAAGGGAATCCGACACAAAGTATACCAAGCCCTTAGGTGAGAAAATCTAAGTCAGTATTAGGGTGAAGTCAGTAAAAGGATCCTCTGATACCTGAAGTGATGTGGGTGTCCTTAGTAGGTTGATCCATGTCTGGGTTTTCTAATAGTCAGAGATAATCTGCAGCTTCATCCCAATGGTTACTTAAGTTCCTGCAAGTGCTGTTAATCTTCTCAAAAAATCATTGTTTCTTACTTAAACAAATTTTGACTCAATAAAACAAAAATTTTGAAAATTTTTAAATTACTCTAAGAAAACAAAAGAAAGAAGTTAGTAGAACCTCCCCCACACTTAAGACACACTGTCCCCAGTAGTGTCAAGCGAAGGATTGGCAAAAGAAAGAAAATAAAAATTTGTTTATGGAATGGTTGAGTTCTCTCGGGTTTTACCTCTGTCGCACTCAGGCATCGATCGTTGCACATCTCCAGACTCGAGTTCTGTATTTGAAACTTATAATCCAATAAATACGTGAAATCCTAAGAAAAACACCAAAAATGAAAAGGAAAAACAACTAAACCTAACAGTGGGTTGCCTCCCACTCAGCGCTTGTTTAAGGTCATTAGCTTGACCGGACGAACAAGATCTTTCAGGCACCAAGAGATCTCGACAGAGACTTTTTCTGTCTCCGTTCAAGTCTCTCCATCCAGGGTGGCGAGTAGGCTGTCATAGAATGCTCGTGTCCAAGAAAAGATGGAGTAAAATGCGCTCCAGGATCTATAATCACAGTGTCATCCGGCTGCCCATCATCTGCTTCCATGATGGTGAATGTCTGCCCATCTATCAGTGGTCTTCGCAGCTTGTCCATCTGATAACACAGCGGTTCATCTCCCAGATGGAGGTCTATCAGGCTGTTCCTAACATCAATTACCGCACCCGCTGTAGCCAAAAATGGTCTTCCAAGTAACAACGCTTCATCCGGTTCACAGTCATATTTCAGCACTAGGAAGTCTGTTGGAACTAAATAGTTTCCAACTCTCACCGGGATGTCTTCAAGAAGTCCTTCCGGAACTCTTATAGACTGATCAGCTAGGACAAGAGAGGTCCTAGTAGGCTTAAAATCCAGCATTCCCAGCTTCTCTGCCACAGAGTATGGCATAAGACTTCCAGCAGCTCCTAAATCACAAAGAGAGCGCCTAAAGCTATCTTCGAAGATAGAACAGTTAAGCACAAAGACACCAGGGTCTGGCAGCTTCTTCGGGATCTTAGTTAGCAGAACATCACTAATATGTTGAGGAACTATAATCACCCTGTCTCTCAGCTCCTCATCTAAAGGCAGCATCTTGTTCAAATACCTCTGCAAACATGGGTGATATGGTGGATCATCAGATGATGGAATTTCTTCCAATTCTTCACCAATATCCTCTAGCTTCTCAAGCTCTTCAATTTCCTGCTTAATTACTTCAGACACTGAGGAGTGTTGTCTAATGATTTGCGCATAGATTTCCTGTTGAGAAATCTCAGAGACTCCAGAGAATAAGCTATCGAGGTTCAAATCTGCAACAATACCATTATCATTCGGCAAGTCTGTCTGTTCACGACTTGCATCGACCGACACTAGATGTGTGTCGATCGATGCAACACTGTATTTTTCACCCGAGAGATTTTCTCCAAAATCCGAGATTTCTTATTCCTTCCCCAATTCAGCTGTACTTAGCTCAAATTTTTCACCTAGGTAGATCCATCATTAATGTACACAGACCAGGCTTTAATATGAGTGTCTGCTACTCCTTTTCCCTTCATAGAGCTGGAAATCTGATTCACCTGAGTATCCAACTGCTTCATGTGAGTGTTCATAGACTCGATCTTTCCATTGAGATCCTCGTAGACAGCATCTAACTTCTTGTTGCTCTCCACAGTACTCTTGGTCTGACTCTCCATAAGTTGTTCTATCATTGCTTCTATTCTGCTCTCATGAGCAGTGGCTGTAGGAGGAGTCTGATAAGATGAAGATCCATAGGTTCTCTGAGTACCTTGTCCAAAAGGCTTCTGAAAACCACTTGTCTGTCCAAAACCAGCTGAGCTCTGATTGCCTGTGAAGGCACTCTTATGTCCTCCATTGAAGAATCTGTTTCCCTGCTGATTACCAAATCTGTTACCTTGGAAACCAGATCCTCCAATATAATTCACATCTTCTTCCTGAGTGTCCTCCTCAGTCTGAATTACTTCTACATCTTGTGCAAAGTGGACAGCCTTTTTACCAGTCAGGAGATTGCAAATTGTGTCCATTCTAGATCTCAATTCAGCCATCTCTGTATTCTCTACACTTCCACCAGATTTCTTCCTCCTATCATCCATAGTCTTGCAACTGTTGCTGCTCACTAGGTTCTCAATCAACTGCTTAGCTTATGCAGGAGTTCTGGTGTTGAAGTTTGCATTACTGGAGTTATCCAGCGCAGACTGATATGGCAGATCTATGCCTCTGAAAAAGATACCTAGCAATGTGACCTCAGTGAATCCATGGTGTGGACAGTCACGCTGGTACTTCCTAAATCTCATCCAAGCAGTCTTAAGTGGCTCAGTAGGACCTTGGGTAAATGTCAGAATGTCCTGTCTGGACTGATCGGAACGCTCATCATCATAGAAGTGACGTAGAAACTCACTCTTCAGGGCTGCCCAAGTAGTATACTTACCAGGTGCCAGTTGCTTCAGCCATGCAGCAGCGTCTCCAGCGAGACTGTATTGAAAGAGCTTGAGGAACAGATAATCTTGGCAGACTCCATCATACTTCATGCCATTGATTAGGTCCTCAAATGTATCAATGTGATCCATAGGCTGCTCTGTAGGATGACCATGGAATGCATTCTGTCTCATCAGCGAGTAGTAGATGGTCTTGATCTCAAAATCATCCCTCTCAAAACCAGGAAGGATTAGAGCTGACCGGTTTGCATGAAACTCATCCGGTCTGTTGTAGTCAGCTAAGGTTCTCTCATGGACAACCATCTCTCTACCTTGAGCCTGTCTTGGCGCTTGATTCTGCTCCTGTTGCAGTGGCTCAGGAGGGTCAGGGATGACATTCCCTTCAGCATCAACCCTTTGCCAAGCAGCATTGTACGGGATGTTATCTTGGTCCCTCAGAGTACCTTGAGCATCGCGTACCAGAATCAGCCTCTGTACTACCATTCTTTCTCTTCTTTCTCTTCTGTTAGTCCTCTCTAGACGTCCAAGTTCTTCTAGATCGAGATTGATTAGGCTTAAGTTCGGATTACTTCGAGTTTCACACTTCTGCATAAACTGTCTGTAATCGTCAAGCAACGATCGATGCTAACAGTGCAACGATCGATTCAATCTCAAATCGCTTAGTGACGATCGACACAAGAGGTGCAACGATCGACGCAAGGCGAAATCGGTACCTGCGACAGAGAGAAAACAGAGAAGAAATCAGTAAAATAAAAATGAAAATAAAAACAAAAATAAAAATTCCTAGTAAAAACCCTAAGTTCGGTCCTATCGAAGACTCTAAGAGTCCCCGGCAACGGCGCCAAAAACTTGATAGGTCAGGTTTTATTCCCTATACTAACTGCAAGTGAACAGCAATATCAATGTAGTATATAGGGTTATCGAATCCACAGGGACACTGGTCTCGATAGATCAGAACAGTAGAGATTAATAATAGGAACAAAAGCAGGTAGTGAATTAAATAAAAGCAAGGCGAGAAAGTAAATCAGTAGCAGGAATTGGTTGTGAAAGCAATAAACTAAAAGCGCTAAGTCTAGGGAATTCTCAGGAAATCAGACAAGCAGACAAGTTAATCAGTCAGGATCAAATTAAACTCAGTTCTAGAACTCAAATCACGGAATTAGAATTAACCAAATTTCTTTGCGAAAATCCTCTAAGTCTAAGTGCAGTAATCCAAATCTCTTTGCAATTACTAACAGATTAAACCAGCATTAATTTCACGTTCGATATGTTCACAATTAAACTAAACCAAATCTCTTTGCGAATAATTTAATTGCTCAACCTAAATAGTTCAGATTCTAAACCACACTCTCGTGTCGTATTTAGCAACCTAAGATCTAGATTCTACTTGATCAGGTTAGAACTAGCATTAAGCACAATTTAGTTTGAAGAACATTCTAATCATGTGAATCCTTAACTGAATTAAACAAGTCTAGCAAGTCATAAAATCCTTAATGAGAAACCCTAAACTTAACTATGAATCTACTCAGACATGATTAATGAAACATAAATCATAGAAATAATAGATTGCATATAAGAAATTAAAAAGATAAAGGGGTTCGAAATCTTCTCCAAAATAGATGAAGTACAGGAATAGATCAGCCCCAAAAGCTCTAAAAATCTCTTAGCTCTAAGTATGAAAGCGTATCTAAAATAAAAGCCAAAACTCTAAATATATAGGCATAATCTCGGCTGGGGCTTCTGTGTAAATACTGGAACTATTCTGGGCTTCTCTGCAAATCTTCATAACTTTGTTAAACCGCCGCGTACGGCCCATCTCGCTAGTGTGTCGATCGACACCAAAGGTGTGTCGATCGATGCATGAACATCAAATCGGGCAGTGAGTTAAACTCTCGGCCAAAATGCTCCAAAAGTTCCAAAATACTCCAATTATCTCCAATTAGCTCCAAACCTGATTAAACCTGTAAAAGACTATAAAATAACACAAAAGACACTAAAAACACATCTATATCATGGCATAAAATGGGTAAAAACCATGATATATCAATTCTCGTCCAAGCGGCCATTCATACCCGTTGTGAACTGCGCGTCCACGGCCTAATTTTTGCTCATATATTTCCACGGACGCTCGCCATCGGCTTTGCTCGAAAGTGGCCAACCTAGTGGCCAAGAGCCAGCGGCCAGCACGTCTGCTGTGAACTTATTTGTGGCTAATTACTCAGATTGACCAAGTCAGTACTAGGTTTGTTCCAAGTTGATCTGGTTCGACCCAAAACTCTATAAATAGCCATTTAAACCAAGAAATTGAGTCTACTCTTTTCTCTTTGAATCTTCTTTCCGTTTTGATTTTAAGAATTTTTGTATGAGATTTTAAGTGTTTAATGCACGAACTTTATTTATTTTCTTTAATATATCTTCTTCTTAATCACTAATCATGATCATAAACACAATCCTTGTGAATTTTGTTGGGTTCATCACTATTAAGGAGTAGTCTTTTAGGAACTTTGGGTATGGTAGATTTGGGTATTTTCTGGATGATCCATGATGTCTAGGGCTTAATAATAATTGATCCTTGCTTGCTAGGTGATTTTTATGCTAAATTGACACTAATTTCTGATTTAGAATTTAGAGAATTTCATGTCCAGAAGGTGTTCTATGAATTGCCCTTGTAACACCCCCATCCAGGGAATATTACATTTGGATAACCCTTTCCAGGAGAAGAGTGAATGGCTTGGTTCAGATCATGGGGAATGATCATGAACAAGTTATTGGGAAGGCTTAATCAAGGTCGAGGAACTAACAAAATGACTTATCCGAACAAATGAGAGCTTGTAGAGGAGTTTGATGAGCTGAAGTAGCTGAGCTACTAGTTGAACCAGCTGAACTACTAGCTGACCAAGCTTGGCGATCTGGTAGGCAGCTCAACCTAGCTGGGTGGAGAGTGCGGTATCTGGACCAGCTGAGGGACTAGGTGAGCTAGTAGACCAAGCAGGTCAGTTGAGTGTTGGGCGGTTATGGGAAAGCGACCAACAAAAGATTGCGTCCATTCGTAGGGACACCAATGAAGAGATGTGTTCATTCGCAGGGACACTACTGCAAAAGTTGCAATGGTTCACTTGCCTAGGCCAAGCCTATAAACAGGAGGCTTTAGGTTCATTTTCAAAAACACAGAAAAAGGGAAAGTTCAAAGAGAGGAAAATTTCCAGGAGACAATAGTCCACATCGGATGGGTCACGGGTCGGGCCGACCGACCGTGATAGGCCATCAGCGATGCTGTTGATTAATTGTACAACGACCAATTGCGATGTGATGCGACTGTTCGCCAAGAGGTGTGATCATTCACGAAAGGTGCGACCGTTCGTGAAAGGGTTCGACCACTTACGAAAGGAAGTTACAATTCACGAAAGGGTGCGACCGATCGTGAAAGGGTGTGATAGGTTACGAAGAATGCGATCGTTCACAAAGGGGTTCGATTTATTTCGAAAGGGTGCGATCGGTTTCGAAGGGGTGCGATCGGTTCCAAAGGGGTGTTATTGGTTCCGAAGGGGTGTGATCGGTTCCGAAAGGGTATGAACGGTTCCGAAGGGGTGCAATCGGTTCCGAAGAGGTATGATCGGTTCCAAAGGGGTGCGATCAGTTCCAATAGGGTGTGATCAGTTCTGAAAGGGTACGATGGGAACTATAAGAAAACTCTCTCATCGAGTCTAGGTCAAGTGGGGCATTTGGATGAGTGACTTGGTAACGATTGGACAGTTGAATGAAATGAAGACTCGGTGGTCTAGCCGTGGAAACACGAGGAATGCAAAAAAGGTGCATGAGCCAGGAAGGGGGATGCACGCATTCACGCACCAGTACCAAAGGTTTTATCAAACATATACTTGGCCTTGTGGGGATGGTTGGTTGAATGGCTGAGCACCGAAGAGAAGTGTGCTAATTGCAGGAGTTGACACAAGCACTTTTTAGGATTCGTAAGCCAAGCGTGATCAAGGAAAAACCCGATGTGACTTGAAGGAATCTGGATATGGCCAAGGTACGAACCAGCGGTTACAAGGAATAAATAGTAACTAGCCTAATTCTAGATAGAATGTTTTAGGGGAATGGAACCTTAAGTGTTTAGGAACACATAACTTGATTAAGGTCTAAGTGTTGGAATTGTGTCCAGTAATCTCGGTACTGTCTCTAGAAAGTAAGAGTATGTCAATGATCAGACATAAGTCATATAATACTGGGGGTCATGATGGCTTGCTAGAGTCCGCTCATGATCTATAAGTCTTGGACTTATTGCCTTTATTATATGATCCCATATGGGTCACACGCCTAAGCTAACAGGAAAATGTGTAGGAACGGTTTAGCAGAAGTACGGTAAAAGTGCTAGGCATTTACTGTACTTAGAGAGAATAAAACGGTTTAGGCACTGTGTGTCGATCGATACACAAGGGGTATCGGTCGACACAGTGCGCGAATGCCGTCTGGTTAATTGGTGTTTGGGCCAAATGGCCCAAACGGAATCAGACAAGTTTTATAAGGTAAAACTCGAGTTTCTGAACAATTAACCCTAAGCCCCTCAGCCGAAACTCTCTCTCTCTGCGCCGTGTTCCTCTAGTGGTCTAGCAGCCGTTTTCTGTGATCGCGTGTGTGAACCTTTGGAGGATTCATCCCTCGGTGTTTCTCTGATCTCAGACATACCATCTCTGTCCGCTGCAAACAGGTATAAGGTGAGATCATCATTTGTTTCTATTCTGAGAAGAACCTAGATCGCATGTTTAGGTTGATATGAATCTAAGAATTGAATCAGGATCAACTAAACAATCCTTCAGTGGTATCAGAGCTATTGGTTCTGGTTTTTCTTGTTTAGATTCATGTTTAGGATTGTTTTTCTTGTTTAAAAGTGTTTTGAATCAACTACTGATAAGAGAAAACATTTAAGTAACAAGAATTGAAATCTAAACACATGAAAAATCGCATGATCAAACTATATTGATTTGGTATGCGATCTGATCCGAGAGAATGAGAATCGGCTGGGATTGCATGTATCGATCGATACGATCGCATGGATCGGTCGATACAATTCGAAGATCGCATGGATCGATCGATACGATCGCATGGATCGGTCGATACAGTCTATCGGCTAACCCTGTTAACGCGTGAAAGCATCGATCGATGCAGGATCGATGCAGGTTCGATATTGGTGCATCGACCGATGCGGTTGGTGCACATCGATCGACACGGTTAGGGTTTTGGCTCGGTTCAGTGCATGCGTGAGAGCATCGATCGATACAGGATCGATGCACGATCGATGCAGGATCGATGCTGAGAGCATCGACCGATGTGGTTGATGGATCGATCGACACGGTTGGTTCATCGATCGACATGGTTGGTTTAAGGCTCGGTTTAATTTTTGATTAAAATTATTTCGTCCTGGTTTAATAAACAGATTTAATAATTTTATTAAGTCTGGTTAAACCGGGACAAGAAATCCAATGTCGAAAGAATTATTGGATTTAGTGCCTAAACCAGGATTTTCTAATTTGATTTGGTTGGACCAAATAAATTGAGAAAATCCGGTTTAGTAAATAACCGGTTGACAATTGTGGTCATCGTAGTAATTAAAATTTGGTTAGACCAATTTTAATGAACCAGACCGGTTATGTTATTTAATTGGACAATTGGGTCATGTCTTGGACATGGACCAATTCTTGGGCCTCGGGCCAAGAAGTTAAAACAATTGGGCCAATTATTTGAGTCTTTCTTCAGATTAATTTAAAATTTATTTTATAAAATTATAAAGTCGATTTTAAATTAAAGTTTCCGATTTTTTTGAAATTAGAAAGTTTCTTAATTTATAGAAGTTTCTAGATTTGCATGATTCGGATTTTAAGAAATTTCTAAAGTTAGAAAGTTTCCAATTTTAGAAAGTTTCCAAAAATAGTAGGTTTCCAAAAATGGAAAGTTTCCCGAAATAGTAATCTTCTATTTTGGGAATGAATTTTTAAATAAACCTACGAACCTCAAATAATATCAAGCGTTGGGTGTCTTGTCCATTCTATGTCAGCTGTCGAAGCCCATTCAATTGTATTCATGGCCTTACAGTGTGAGGGTGTCTGCTTTTGCGTGGATAAGACGGTTTGTGATTCATAAATGTCATTGGGAGTCCCAGACATTAATGATTACATGACTGTATAGTCTGGTTTTCTTGACTGGGCCATCGGGAGTCCCGGGCCTTGAGACATCAGAGTGGATTGGGCCTCGGGCCCAGATTCACAACCAAGAGTTATATCACGGATATAATTAGCCGACATAGGGCTTACCGATATAAGCTAAGGTTGGGTGACGGCCAGTGGCCCACTTTAATCTTAGTTATATGTGGATCTTGGAATCATTATATTCTATTGAGGGTAACTTATGTTATTGAATATAATGCGTGATTAATCATATTAAATTTAATACGAGATTAATCATATTGAACATGTTAACTAAAATCCTTTTATCTTAATTTTCAGTTATGACTAGCACAAACAATCAAAACCCTTTCTCGATCCGGTCTGTCCTTAAGATGGACAAGCTGAACGGATCAAATTTCTTGACTTGGTCGCGGAACCTGAGGCTAGTCCTCAGACAGGAGAGAAAGGACTATGTCCTTGAGAGAGCTCTCCCCGTGAGGATCGGGTCCAATGCTTCTCATGCAGTATATGATGCTTGGAATAAGCATTATAATGATGCGGTAGATATGCGTGGTCTGATATTGGCTAGCATGGACTCAGACTTGCGGAAGCAATATGAGAACATGGAGTCGCCAATAGAGATGATCAGCAGCCTGAAATTGAAATTTCAGGAGCAGATAAGGGTGGAGAGATACCAGTTGGTTAAGTCTCTCACTAACTGCAAGCTACCAAATGATCATCCAGTGAGTCCTCATGTCAGTAAAATGATGGGTTACATTGATAACCTGAGGAAACTGGATTATCCAGTTAGCCAAGAATTGGCAACTGAGATCATACTACAGTCACTGCCGTCAAGCTATGATAAGTTCAGAAGGAACTATATCAAGAAAGGCTTAACGAAGACGCTGACTGAACTGCATGATATGCTCAAGACAGTTGAGCCAAACGTGAAGAGTACCCTGTACAATCTCATGAATGAGAAGGGTAGGTTTACTAAACCTAATGCTGACAAGGGTGAAGACAAAGTTGTCCAGATTTTGAATCATGGCAAGCGTGTGTCTTCTGAGCCCGAGTCAGATACCTCTTACGTTGGTAAGTGCTGCTACTGTAAAGAGACAGGGCATTGGAAGAGAGATTGCATTAAATTCATGGAAGATGATGAGGAGTTAAAGTCGATGTATGAGACTAGTTCCTCAGGTATTCATGTTATTACTTCAAGTTCTACCTTAAAGGTATTGGATACTGGTTGTGGCACTGATATTTGTGATAATATGCAGAGCCTAAGCAACAGTAGAACGTCCTTAAAGGTATTGGATACTGGTTGTGGCACTGATATTTGTGAAAATATGCAGAGCCTAAGCAACAGTAGAACGTTGAAGAAAGGGCAAGTGAAACTACATGTCTGGAAGGAGCTTGGGATGCTGCCTCAGCCGTAGGGTTTTCACTTATAGATCCCTTTTAGGCTTGGTTTTGTATTAAGTAATTGCTACAATGTACCTGCTTTAAGCAGAATTGTCTTTCATTTTCTTGTAAGAATTTGAATGTTTTTCATTTTGATAAAAGACAAGTTTTGTTCTTTTGATCTTAATGAAATATTAATTGTAGCACCCTATTCATGGAATGGGTTTTATATCTTAAACCAAAGAGTGCCTAAATGTAACATAAATACCGAATTGGTTTAAATCTAATGAATTAAACCTGATTTTTCTTGGCATAAAAGTCTTGGTCACATAGAGTAAGTCGGATTCAGAAATCCCATAGTTATGGACTGTTGGGCTCATTTGATAAGATATCTTATGAGACTTGAATTCTGTTTACTAGACCAAAAGGAAAAGGGCCTATCTTAGCCGAGCTAGAGAAAGGCCCAAAGGCTTATTGGACCTGGAACATACTGATGTATGTGGCCCAATGAGCAGTAATGCCAGAGAAAATTTCTTGTACTTCATTGTCTCTACTGATTACTTCAGTGAGTGTGACTGTGTTCATTTGATGAGACACAAGTCGGAATTCTTTGACATGGTCGAAAGAGTTTCAGAATGAAGTATAGGATCTGAGTGACAAAAGTATTAAGACTCTGGATTAAATCACGAGTGAGAATACTTAAGTCATTGATTGTGTGATCATCTTAATGAGTGTGAAATCGTTTCACAGCTCATTTCTCCTGAAAACCTGAAGGTGTTTCTGTGAGAAAGAATCAGATCTTATTAGAAATGATTAAAGATGAGTCACACGAATCTTCCATGATATTATTTAAGAATAACGCTCTAAAATATCTAAGTTTACGCTGAAATAGTTCCACAAATATCAGTTGAAAGACACCACGTTAATGTGGATTGGAATCGATCCAAATTTGTCTTTACTGAGTATTTGTAGTTGTGCTACTTCGCTGGTTGTCCTAGAGAAACTAAGGCTTGTTACTTTTACGTCCAATCTGTTTTCTAAGAAGGGAAGTTATTTTCCAAGAAGAACAGTGGGAGTAAAAATATAACTAGAAGTTTTCTTAGGGAAACCAAGGCTCGGTACTTTTACGACCATTCTGTTTTCTAAGAAGGGAAATTACTTTCCAAGAAGAACAGTGGGAGTAAAAAGTACTTTTACGACCATTCTGTTTTCTAAGAAGGGAAGTTACTTTCCAAGAAGAACAGTGGGAGTAAAAGTACAACTCGAAGAAATTCGAGAAATACAGGAGGCTGCTTAACCTATTGAGGGAGAGCAGCGGAAGGATTTACAGATTTCTGTAGAATCTACACCTGTGGAGCCTGAAGTTCGCAGATATGAAAGAATCAGTCACTAATCCGAGAGTGAATTCTCGTCATTAGTTCAGCCTGATGATCATTGAATGTTCGCATGATCTGATGATCATTGAAAGCGACGAATCTGCGAAATCCTAGGAAGCGAAAGTGAGCCCAGACTCCGAAGAATTACATTTTGTGTAAGTTGGCTTCATCGATCCATTCATGGATGGAAGCAAACATATCGGAGTTGGAATCTTCGTTCTGTTGAAGTAGTCAAGGTTTTGACTTGAACAGGAACGAAGCGGAACTGTGTGTTTACTAATAGATTAGTGGGAGCGATATTGCATTTCTCAAAGTGTATGTCGATGACATACTGATTCTCGGATATAACGTCCCAACGCTGTAGTCGGTAAAGGACTAGCTTGGGAGTTGGTTTAATGATTGACATGGGTAAAGCCACGTAGTTCTTGGATTTTGGATCTAAAGATAGAGATCCAAAAGAGCTGGTAGGACAAAGTCAGGATTCTTAAATTGACAAAGTCCTACACATTTTGAGCAATCCAAGAAGGGTTTTATGCCAATGTCACATGGCATTAAGTTAAGCAAGATACAGTATCCTACGATAACTGCTGAGCTTAAATGCATGGATAAGATTCCATATGCGTCGGCAATTGGATCTATCATGTATGCCATGAAACGTACTTGTTTGATGTTGCTTTAATGTTAAGCAAGACAAGTAAAGACCAGTCGAATCCAGCAAAGAAACACTGGATTGCCGTAAAGAATATCCTAAAGTATTTGAGGAATACTAAGGATAAATTCTTGAGTTACGGAAAAAGTGAGGTGCTACGAGTCGATAGAGTCTGAAAGGCAAGTTTCCAATAGACAAAGATGATTTCCGATCACAGTCCGGTTATATCTTGTGTCTATCTGGCGGTGCAAGGCACTGTTGCTGACTCCATGACTTAAGCTGAACATTTCGCAACTTGGGAAGTGGCGAAATAGGTTGTTTGGAAAGAAGAGTTCGTCACTGAACTTGATGTGATTTCCAGCATAGATGAGACTAGCTGCACATCAGAGGTCCAAACACCTTGAGGATAGGTATAACCTATTCCGTAAGATAAATGACAGAGATGTTAAGTAGATCAGCAAGTTTCAACGAATGAGAACGTTGCTAATCTATTAACGAAGCCACTCCTTAGGCCTAAGCACGAGTCGCGGACTGTTGCTGTAGGATAAGTGAAATTAAGATGTAGTCTTAATTTCAGTGGGAGTTATTAAAGGGCTTTATTTAGTTATTGGATATGTTCTTGAAACAACATTTAAGATGTTTAATGAAATTATTATTTCAAGATTATTTTAACTGTGATGAAATAATCGTTCCAAAATGATATGAATCATTTTATAGGTCATCGAAGTAAATGACTTGATCTTGAGTCATCGAAGTCATTTAGCTTGATCATGAGACCCTATATTTGATAGATGTTTTATATCATCCTGTCCCTAGTCGAAGGTTGTTGAAATTGGAACACCAACAACCGTGTGAGACTGGATTGGTACGTGACTTATGACAAAGTCTCAGTGTGTCATAGATGTGCGGCATCAAAGTCAGTACATAGGTGTATGTTGGGGAACATACGACCGGACAAGACCCGCTTATAAGAACTCTTCAGGATATTTATATCTGTGTCATAAGAGATTCTTACTACGACTATAGAGTATAGTCCTTAGACCTGAGTTCGCATGCATGTGACTGCACATGGACTGATGCACTTTGATCATTGTCTAACGCTGTTGTTCTGCGATAGTTATAAGGACCTTGTTTGGGTACATTGTGAAATGAGTAGTTTACAGTGATGGAACAAGACGGGATTTGTCCCTCCAATATAAATGGAGTGAATATCTCTAGGCCAATCGGAGATTTGAATACTGGAAAATGCATGGCCATGCTCAAACGGACTGTCCCGAGTCGTTTGGATTGTCAGTATCAAATCAGAGTCCGATGAACAAGATTAGGCTTTATAAGGATGACACCAATCTTGCCTTATGACTAATCGAGATATTGTGACAAAAGGATTATGAATACAGAGATTCCAGTACAAGTGGGAGATTGTTGGAATTGTGTCCAGTAATCTCGGTACTGTCTCTAGAAAGTAAGAGTATGTCAATGATCAGACATAAGTCATATAATACTGGGGGTCATGATGGCTTGCTAGAGTCCGCTCATGATCTATAAGTCTTGGACTTATTGCCTTTATTATATGATCCCATATGGGTCACACGCCTAAGCTAACAGGAAAATGTGTAGGAACGGTTTAGCAGAAGTACGGTAAAAGTGCTAGGCATTTACTGTACTTAGAGAGAATAAAACGGTTTAGGCACTGTGTGTCGATCGATACAGAAGGGGTATCGGTCGACACAGTGCGCGAATGCCGTCTGGTTAATTGGTGTTTGGGCCAAATGGCCCAAACGGAATCAGACAAGTTTTATAAGGTAAAACTCGAGTTTCTGAACAATTAACCCTAAGCCCCTCAGCCGAAACTCTCTCTCTCTGCGCCTTGTTCCTCTAGTGGTCTAGCAGCCGTTTTCTGTGATCGCGTGTGTGAACCTTTGGAGGATTCATCCCTCGGTGTTTCTCTGATCTCAGACATACCATCTCTGTCCGCTGCAAACAGGTATAAGGTGAGATCATCATTTGTTTCTATTCTGAGAAGAACCTAGATCGCATGTTTAGGTTGATATGAATCTAAGAATTGAATCAGGATCAACTAAACAATCCTTCACTAAGATCTATCGATAAGCCGAGCGAAAGTCAAGTGGACTGACTGAAGCTAAGGGTGATCATCCCGGGATAGTTCTTTAATGGAATGGAATCAAGGTTAGAAATATTTCCGATGCGCAATGTTAAGGATAATGGATCTAAGTAGGAAAGGACTATGGAAAGTTATTAGAAAGATTCAGAGATCAGCCATCACCTGCCGTCGAATGTCCTCCTCTCCCCGACGCCTCTCTCTCATATGCTGCCGATATGCTAAGTACCTCTGGTTCCTTTCTATGGACTCTGCATAACGGGCCGCCATCACCAATAGGTCATAATCGCCGTACTCGCTCACATCTGTCATCCTCTTATGGATATCCGGTAGCAGCCCGCCCATAAACATGGTCATCATATGGATTGGGGATCTGGGGTAGGTACAACCGGCTCTAAAAAGGAATGCCTCCAGATAGTCCTGCACGCTCGTCCCTGCCATCTGAAACGGCCGGGGGACATCCTTGGGAGGCGTCTGTGCCGGTGGCCTCGAGGTCGATGCTCTCTGGGTGTCGTCCGCTTGCGGTATCGCCTATGGTCCAAAATCCGGGAAAGTCGGGTCACGCTGGGCTGAAGGTCTCACAGTCATGAAGCACACATGGGCTGGTGGGTCGGGGTCTCTCCTCCACTACATGCTCTTTCCCAGGCCTCCTAGCATTGGGTGCATCCACTAGGTCCACAGGTGCTGTCTGGACAACTGGGGGCGTCTTCCGTGGTCGGCCCCTACCTCTCACTGGTCTCGTAAAGGTCCCAGCTGAATGAATCACAAGCCTACCCCTAGGGTGCGGAGTGGGTGGCCGAACGAGTCCCCGGGTCATGGCTGGTGTCCCGATCGTGAGGCGTCTCCTCTGGCGCGGTGGTGCACTCCTCCTGGTCAAAGCACGGGCGCGTAGAACACTGGTGGGGCTAGGTGCGTACTCGGACCCAGAATCAGAGCTCGAATCAGAAGACATCCTGCATAAAGAGATACTAAAAGAGGTTACAACAGGAGATAATCAGTGGTATATATTGGTGCTTGAAAAAGTATTCGCAAGGTATCCGTTTTAGTAAAAGTTTTGCAAACATTTTGAAAAAGATTGAAATCGGGGTTTTGGGAAAATAACGAAAGCTGATCTCCCAGGATAGGACTGGGAGATCTTAACCTAGGCTTTGATACCAAATTGTAACACCCGTCTCCCGGTTAAACCGGAGACGCGGCATTAGGACACCCGTGGAGCCCATTTTGGTCCAACCAGGATGTCACTCAACTTGTTCCAGGACTCGGCGCTTCCTTCTGATTCAAATACACCAATGACATCACTCGATCGAATCAATCCTGCATCCGGACCTGCAAGAAATCGGGGGCAGGGAAAGGGAAAAGAGGTCTGAGTAATTGTTTCAAACACAATTACACATGTCCTAGGCTAATACCACCTTGCAAGCATCACCCGAAGGCTTTCATCACACAACCTATGTCCAAAGGACTTCTACCGCCCGAAATGCAACAAAACAACAAATAAAGTAAAAGCAGAACAAAATGAAATGGCCCTGAAGCCCGTCATTGGCCCCGGAGCCCAACTACAACTCCATCTCTAACTCCAACACAATCAGGGAGCTCGCCGAAACCCACCTTACGATGATTCAAGGGTTGCGTACCAAAACTCGACATACGCAAGCCGCCACCAAACACCCTTTCGGGGGCCCTACCACAGATCTAAACCATTCAAGTCCATCAAGCACACACAACGTTTTCAGTTAAAGCGATAAACTAGCATTCTATGTTCCACAAGCAAACACATCGAGTAATCCACTATCCCTATGCTACCTAGGACAGATCATATTAATGGAGGACTATCGTCCGGAATGGAATAGGGCAAGCAAGGATAGAACCGAAACCTCACCTTGGCCAAAGAAGGGCAGTTTCGTAATTTAGAGACTTCATGAGACCAAACGGACGTCAAATCTGGAAAGAGGGCGAAAAATAGAACGATTTAGGCTTTTGAATTACTCAAATCGGACCTAGGATGGGCTAGATATGGGCGAAAGAAGTTCCTCGGTTCGAATCACTTAACCGGTCCAAACCGGGTTTTGAAATTGGAAATTAGAATTTGAAATCGAATTGAAATTGGTTTAGGCTAAACCGGAAATTGAAATCAATTTGGACAAACCGAAGTAAACCGGATCCAATTGAATTAAACCGAATGAAAACCGAAATTGAAATTGATTTTTGAAAACCGACTAAACCGGATCGAATTGGAATTGGTTTCCTAAACTGGGCTAAACCAGAAATTGATTGAAATTGGGAAGCGAACCAGACCGGACCAGCCTACGGCCGGCGGCGGCTCTGGAGGCTCTCTGGTGACGGCGGCAGCGGCTCCGGCGGTTCTCCGGCGGCGGCTCGTGGCTTCGGCACGTGGGCTCCTCCGGCGCGCGTGGATCTCACGCGCCCGGCTCCTTTCCGGCGCGGGCGGGTGCATGCGGTGGCGCGTGGGGCTCGTCTCGGCGTCTCCGGCTTCATCTCGCCGAGGCGGTCACGGTGGGGGACTCGGTTTCTAGGGATTCGGTGTATTTTTTGAAAAACGCAAGAAGCAAAACTTTTCCGGGGTTTTATTTCTAGATCTGATACTCGAGGTTTACCTGGAATGAGAGAGCTTCTTGGATTCTTTGAATAGTACTTCTCCAAACTTCGAACGACTCACCAATCCGGCAGAACTTCGCAGAGAGAAGAGGGTTTTAGGGTTTTTGGAGGAAAATGCTAGCTATTTATAGGAAAGGGGCTAGGGTTTAGGGGAAAGGAAGTGGGCTTGGCTTCTTGGACTGGGCTTTTCTTTCTTTTCTCAAAATTTTTTAACTGGACCGGGCCAGGACCATTACAAATACGCTCTCCATTCAAGAAATGGTGGAAAAAGAAACGTATCGACGAAAACCTTATCTCCTCATCCATTCATTAAAATAAGTGGGCAGTTACGCTCAATGAAAGCCTCGTCAATGTGAAAATAGAAATACAAAGTCAACCCACACATCACCAAAAGAAACAAGATCGTTGATAATTTCTCGACCCTTGCAAGCAGCGAAAGATAAGGTTCTAGGACAGCGCTTATTCGTGTTCGTAGAACCAAGACGGAAAATATCTTTCACATGAAGAACATATCTCGCATCACTAGCTATCGCGATGACGCTAATCATCTGACAAACAAAGTTAGGACAAAATTGGGATAACAGAGACCATTTCGCGAAAGATACTTTGTTGTAAGCGTATATCTTTAATCAATTGAGATATTTACGTTTAGAGTCTATTCTAGACTTATATATTATACAATAAATCATTTATTATTGGACACTATAGATTATGGATAATACAATATTGTCTCTAGAGTCTTAGTCCGTGTGCCATTTCGGTTCCGTTGGTGTTTAAGAAAGATGAATCCTGGAAGATGTGCGTCGACTGCAGAGCCATCAACAATATCACCTAAATATTCAAAAAAATTCAAAAATTCAAAAATCCGAAAAAAATTCTTTAAATATTTCAAAGAATCCAAAAAAATATCTTAAAATTTCCAAAAAAATTAAAAACTTTATATTTTTTTTCCTAACTCAATTGTTGTTTATTGTGAACAGTTTCGTTAGGGTGTTGATGCAGTGAATACTTTAGCTTATGGATAATACAATATTACCCTAGTTTCTCTTAACTAAACCCAATGGTGGACCTCAGCTCTCCCAGCCAGGCATAATCCACAGTCTCCTGCTCTCGCCTCAAACGCAGCTCTCTGTCCCAAGCGGCCTGCTGCTCAGCCATCACCTGCCGTAGAATGTCCTCCTCTCCCCGACGCCTCTCTCTCATCTGTTGCCGATATGCTAAGTCCCTCTGGTTACTTTCTATGGACGCTGCATAACGGGCCCCCATAACCAATAGCCCATAATCTCCGTACTCGCTCCCATCTGTCATCCCCTGACGGATATCCGGTAGCAGCCCGCCCATAAACATGGTCATCATATGGATCGGGGATCTGGGGTAGGTACAACCGGCTCTAAAAAGGAATGCCTCCAGATAGTCATGCACGCTCATCCCTACCATCTGAAATGGTCGGGGGACATCCCTGGGAGGCGTCTGCGCTGGTTGCCTCGAGGTCGACGCTCTCGGGGTGTCGTCCGCTTGCGGTATTGCCCTGGTCCAAAATCCGGGAAAAGTCGGGTCACGCTGGGCTGAAGGTCTCACAGTCATGAAGCACACATGTGCTGGTGGGTCGGGGCGACTCTCCTCCACTACATGCTCCTTCCCAGGCCTCCTAGCCTTGGTTGCATCCACTGGGTCCACAGGTGTTGTCTGGACAACTGGGGGCGTCTTCCGTGGTCGGCCCCTACCTCTCACTGGTCTCGTAAAGGTCCCAGCTGAATGAATCACAAGTCTACCCCTAGGGTGCGGAGTGGGTGGCCGAAAGAGTCCCCGGGTCCCGGCTGGTGTCCCAATCTTGAGGCGTCTCCTATGGCGCGGTGGTGCACTCCTCCTGGTCGAAGCACGGGTGCGTATAACACTGGTGGGGCTAGGTGCGTACTCGGACCCAGAATCAGAGCTCGAATCAAAAGGCTAGCTATTTATAGGAAAGGGGATAGGGTTTTGGGGAAAGGAATTGGGCTTGGCTTCTTGGGCTGGGCTTTTCTTTCTTTTCTCAAATTATTTTAACAGCACCGGGCCAGGGCCATTATAAATTCTCCCCCCCCCTTGAAAAGAATTCGTCCTGAAGTCTGAAGGACTCGGTTTCCCGGTCGCTACTGAACTCAAAGGCACTATCAGTTCAAGACACGGGGACGGCTACGGAACGTCTGAACGGAAAGGCCCGAACTGAATAAAATAATAAATAGAATAAATCAACGGCACAGGGCTACAAGGTTCGAATGAATGGAATGGAAGAAAACCAACTAGGCGAAAACCGCAGAAAGAAAACGAGAGAAAAAGACCCTAACAATTATTAACGAAGCCTACTCCTAACACAACCCTAAGTCCTCCGATCCTAGCCACTCTACAATCCTTGGGTCCGGTACTCAAGGTCCTGGTCACCCTGGTAAAGCTGATCCTCCTCGCTCCCACACTCCTCTGGATCTGACTCTGTATCTGAAAGGCTATCACTGGGGGTACAACTGCTCTATCCTGCCTCTGTGCAGCCAGCTGCTGCTGCCTCTGCTCTCGCTCCTGCTCCCAAGCAGCCTGCTCTTGTGCCCACTCTGCCCGATGTTGATCCAACCTCTCCTGTATCCGCTCCCTGGTGGACCTCAGCTCTCCCAGCCAGGCATAATCAACAGTCTCCTACTCTCGCCTCAAACGCAGCTCTCTGTCCTAAGCGGCCTGCTGCTCATCCATCACCTGCCGTCGAATGTCCTCCTCTCCCGAACGCCTCTCTCTCATCTACTGCCGATATGCTAAGTCCCTCTGGTTCCTTTCTATGGACTCTGCATAACGGGCCCCCATAACCAATAGCCCATAATCTCCGTACTCGCTCCTATTTGTCATCCCCTGACGGATATCCGGTAGCAGCCCGCCCATAAACATGGTCATCATATGGATCGGGGATCTGGGGTAGGTACAACCGGCTCTAAAAAGGAATGCCTCCAGATAGTCATGCACGCTCATCCCTGCCATCTGAAACGGTCGGGGGACATCCCTGGAAGGCGTCTGCGCCGGTTGCCTTGAGGTCGACGCTCTCGAGGTGTCGTCCGCTTGTGGTATTGCCCTGGTCCAAAATCCGGCAAAAGTCGGGTCACGCTGGGCTGAAGGTCTCACAGTCATGAAGCACACATGTGCTGGTAGGTCGGGGTGACTCTCCTCCACTACATGCTCCTTCCCAGGCCTCCTAGCCTTGGGTGCATCCACTGGGTCCACAGGTGTTGTCTGGACAACTGGGGGCGTCTTCCGTGGTCGGCCCCTACCTCTCAATGGTCTCGTAAAGGTCCCAGCTGAATGAATCACAAGTCTACCCCTAGGGTGCGGAGTGGGTGGCCGAACGAGTCCCCGGGTCCCGGCTGGTGTCCCGATCTTGAGGCGTCTCCTATGGCGTGGTGGTGCACTCCTCCTGGTCGAAGCACGGGTGCGTAGAACACTGGTGGGGCTAGGTGCGTACTCGGACCCAGAATCAGAGCTCGAATCAAAAGGCTAGCTATTTATAGGAAAGGGGCTAGGGTTTTGGGGAAAGGAATTGGGCTTGGCTTCTTGGGCTGGGATTTTCTTTCTTTTCTCAAAATTTTTTTAACAGCATCGGGCCAGGGCCATTATAAATTCTCTCCCCCCTTGAAAATGAAAGGAATTTCTAGCAGTTCTAATCCGGATTAGCAACCCTAGTCTGAATTCCGAGCCTAGGATCTAAGGTTCATATAATTGAATCTATTTGGGATCTCAGATTTACCTGATGATTAGCAGCGGAAGTATTTGCAGATAATCGAGATCACGAAGCGCCTCAAGATCTGCGCCTCTACTGGTATCCACACGCACACAAACTGGACCGCAGGGATGCTAGTGCCTTAAAGAGATCTGATCTCCAGAGAGGTTTCTATCTGTGTTCTGGTGGCTGTAAATTAGGTTAGGGACCAGTTTAGGTCGACCATATATCTTATATATGTCGGCTTAAACCATGACGGAATTAACCAACGATTAAACCGAATTAATCTGATTAATCCGCGAGTGCATCGATCGATGCAATATCTGCAACGATCGATGCTTCCCAGAACATTGATATCGAATGCATATCACATATGCATTTACTGGATCATTACATTAATGATCAACCTCGTCTTTAACGCCCAGCTTGCTTAGGTGTGTGACCCTGTAGGATCATATAACACTAGCAATGAGTTCTCAACTCATTGATCATAAGTGGCTTCTAGCAAAGCGTTATGACTACCTAGTGTTATGTGATTGTCTCATCTCGACTATACGACTTTCACTTAGAGCAAGTACAGTAGATTTCAGGACATTCCCAACAATCTCCCACTTGTACTGGAATCATCTATTCCTTTAATCCCTTTGTAGCTATATCTCAATCTAGCATAAGGCAAGCACTGTGTCATCCTTATTCAACCAGATTACGTTTATCGAATCCCGATTTGTACTGATGGAAAAACAAACGACTGACAATCACCTCGTTTGAGCGCGGCCACGCATTTCCAGTATCAAATCTTTGATAGGCCCAGAGATATTTAACTCCTGTTATATAGGAGGTACAAATCCCATCTTGTCTCATCCATATCTCTTTCATATTTCATGATACGCCTAATCAGTGTATTTATAATCACCAGTTACGGCTGACGTTTGACAAAGTCAAGACGAACCAATCCATATGAGAGAGGACATGATGAACTCAGGTCTAAGGACTACTCTCTTTAGTCGTAATGAGAAACTCTTATGACACTCATATAACATCTTGTAGAGTTCTCAATAACGGGTCAAGTCCGATCATGTGTTCTCCAACACATATCTATGTGATTGACTTTAATACACTTATTAAATGACTCCATGAAACATAGTCATCAGTCACCTCACATACTAGTCTCACGTGGTTGTTAGTGTCCCATTTTAACAACCTCGACTAGGGACCATTTATAATTTATGTCATTTGTTTCTTATAGGGTTTCATGATCAAGTCACATACTTGATGGTCTATACAATGTCATAAATTACTTTGGGACATTATATATATTTAATTAACACAATTAAATAATGCTGAAACAATTTCATTAAAATAACATAACTATTATGTCTTTGTGAACATCATGTCATAACTAAAACAAATACAACTCCCACTGAAATCAAGATCATATCTTAAGAAATCTAATGCCTACAGCAGTAGTATGAAACTCATGCTTAGGCCTTGGAAGGGGCTTGGTCAGTGGATCAGCAACATTCTCATCCGTAGGGACTCTGCTGATCTTCACATCTCCTCTATTCACAATATCACGGATAAGGTGATATCGCCTTTCTATGTGTTTGGATTTCTGGTGTGATCTAGGTTCCTTTGCTTGCGCAATGGCTCCATTGTTGTCACAATACAAAGCCACTGGCTCAGAAATGCAAGGAATCACACCAAGTTCAGTGATGAACTTCTTGATCCAAACAGCCTCCTTTGCCGCTTCAGAAGCAGCGAGGTACTCAGCTTCAGTTGTGGAATCTGCTACAGTGTCCTGCTTGGAACTCTTCCAGCTGACTGCACCGCCATTCAGGCAGAAGATGTAACCAGATTGCGATCGGAAATCATCTTTGTCTGTCTGAAAACTTGCGTCTGTGTAACCACTTACTACCAGCTCATCACTTCCTCCATACACCAAGAATTTATCTTTAGTATTTCTCAAATACTTCAGAATATTCTTGACTGCTGTCCAGTGACTTTCACCTGGATCCGATTGGTATCTACTCGTCATGCTTAAAGCACAAGCAACATCTGGACGAGTACAAAGCATGGCATACATGATGGATCCCAACGCCGAGGCGTAGGGAATCCGACTCATGCGATCTCGCTCAGCAGGTGTCTCAGGACACTGCTTCTTGCTGAGACTTATGCCATAAGACATTGGTATGAAGCCCTTCTTGGAATCTTGCATTCTGAACCTGTGTAAGACCTTATCGATATAAGTGTCTTGACACAGTCCAATCAACTTGTTTGATCTATCTCTATAGATTCTTATTCCAAGAATATACGCGGCTTCACCCATGTCTTTCATTGAAAAACAACTTCCGAGCCAAGTCTTAACAGACTGTAACAACGGAACGTCATTTCCGAGAAGAAGTATGTCATCTACATACAATACGAGAAATGCAACTGCGCTCCCACTAGTCTTCTTGTAAACACATGGTTCTTCTTCGCTTCTGATGAAATCAAACTTTTTGACTGCTTCATCAAAACGAAGATTCCAACTCCGAGATGCTTGCTTCAATCCATAAATGGATCGATGAAGTTTGCATACTTTCCTAGCTGCATTTGGATCGATGAAACCTTCGGGTTGTGTCATGTACACATCCTCTTCCAGAATTCCATTAAGGAAAGCTGTTTTCACGTCCATCTGCCATATCTCATAATCATAATGAGCAGCTGTTGCTAGGAGAATCCGAATGGATTTAAGCATGGCGACAGGTGAATAAGTTTCTTCATAGTCAATCCATGAATTTGTTTGAAACCTTTTGCCACTAGCCTTGCTTTATATATCTGAATATTTCCATCCACATCAATTTTCTTCTTGAAAATCCATTTACACTCAATGGGTCTTGCACCATCGGGTAAATCAACCAAAGTCCATACTTGGTTTTGTGACATGGATCCCATTTCGGATTCAGCGGCTTTCAGCCACTTTGCGGAGTCAGGGCTCATCATTGCTTCTTCAAAATTTGCTGGCTCGTCACTGTCAATGATCAACAAATCATGACAATTGGTTACTAGAAATCCATATCTCTCGGGTTCGTGACGGATCCTTTCGGATCGGCGAATTTCAGGCTCCACAGGCGCCGTCTCTACAACTCTTTGTAGATCTAACTGTTGCTCTTCCTCTACGGGTTGAGCATTTTCCTGCGGTTCTCGAACTTCTTCGAGTTGTACTTTACTCCCACTGTTTCTCTTGGAAAGAAATTCTCTCTCAAGAAAAACGCAGTTCCGAGCAACAAACACTTTGTTCTCGGATTTGTTGTAAAAGTAGTATGCCTTGGTTTCCTTAGGATAACCAACGAAGTAGCACTTGTCTGATTTGGGTTCGAGCTTATCTGTAATTAATCGCTTAACATAAGCTTCACAACCCCAAATCTTCAGGAAAGACACACTCGGAACATTTCCAGTCCACATCTCATGTGGTGTCTTTGCAACTGATTTTGACGGAACCCTATTAAGTGTAAACGCAGACGTTTCTAGAGCGTATCCCCAAAAGGATAATGGAAGAGTTGAGAGACTCATCATTGATCGAACCATATCTAATAAATTCCGATTCCTCCTCTCAGACACGCCATTCCATTGTGGTGTTCCATGAGGAGTGAGTTGTGAATCAATTCCACAATCTCTCAAATGATCACTGAATTCTTGGCTTAAGTATTCTCCTCCACGATCTGATCGAAGAGCCTTAATACTTTTGCCAAGTTGATTTTGTACTTCATTTTGGAACTCTTTGAACTTTTCAAAGGATTCCGACTTGTGTCTCATTAAATAGACATTGCCATACCTGCTGAAATCATCAGTGAAGGTAATGAAGTATCGAAAATTTCCTCTAGCACTTGTGCTCATTGGGCCGCATACATCTGTATGTATAAGGCCCAATAGGTCACTGGCCCTTTCATTTTGTTTGTTGAAAGGCGCCTTTGCCATTTTTCCTAGTAAACAAGATTCACATTTCTCACATGATTCATAATCAAATGAGCCCAAAAGCCCATCACTATGGAGCTTTTGAATCAGTTTCTCGTTTATGTGGCCCAAACGACAATGCCATAGAAAAGTTTGATTCGTGTCATTTGATTTGAATCTCTTGGTGTTAATGTTATAGATTGGTGCAGTTTGGTTTAAAACATAAAGCCCATTCTCTAATGGGCTGCTACCATAAAATATATCATTGTAATCAAAAGAACAACATTTATTATTTATTGAAAACTGATATCCTTCCACATCCAAAATAGGAATGGAAATAATATTTCTGCTTATAGCAGGTACATAGTAGCAATTATTAAGCTTTAAAACCAAACCAGAAGGTAAAGACAAGTTATATGTTCCTACGGCTAATGCAGCAACTCTTGATCCATTCCCCACGCGCAGGTCCACTTGTCCCCTTTCCAACTTCCTACTGTTTCTTAGGCCCTGCATATTTGTACAAATATGAGCACCACAGCCGGTATCCAATACCCAAGAAGTAGAACCAGAAGTAGTAACATTTACTTCTATAACATAAATACCTGAAGATGAAGTCTCGAAAGTCTTCTTCTTCTTCTTCTCTTCCAAGAATTTATTGCAATTTCTCTTCCAATGCCCAGGCTCTTTACAGTAATGGCACTTATCAGTCTCAGATGGGCCCAGCTTGGGCTTAGGGGCTGGCGCCGGCGTGTCCTGGTTCTCAACCGGGACTGCCTTGCCCTTTCCTTTACCTTTGCCAAGTTTCTTAAACTTCTTAACCCCTTGTACCATAAGTACATTAGGAGTGCCCTTCTTGATATTTGGCTCAGCTGTCTTGAGCATGCCATGCAGCTCAGTCAATGTCTTTGTCAAGTTATTCATGTTATAGTTCATAACAAACTGATCATAACTTGACGGCAGTGACTGCAGAATGATGTCAGTAGCCAACTCTTGGCTAATGGGACAATCCAGCTTCCCCAGGTTATCAATATAACCCATCATCTTAATGACATGAGGACTGACTGGACTGTCCTTTGGTAGCTTGCATTCAATGAGAGATTTAACCGTCTGGTATCTCTCAGTTCGTGCTTGCTCCTGAAACATACTTTTCAGGCTAGTGATCATCTCCACGGGCGACTCCACGTTCTCGTATTGCTTCTGCAAATCCGAGTTCATGGTAGCCAACATGAGACAATTCACATCGACCACATCATTAGAATGCTTATCCCAAGCATTCCTTTCTGCATGTGGAGCATTGGCTCTCGGTTTTTCTGGGAGAACATTTTCAAGGACATAGTCCCGCTTCTCCTGCTTGAGAACAATTCTCAAGTTCCGATACCATTCGAGAAAATTCGATCCATTTAACTTGTCCTTCTCAAGGACGGATCGCAGGGAGAAAGAATTATTATGAGTAGTAGTCATAGCTAAGAACATAGAAAAGAAAAAGTTTAGTTATGATGTTCAAGAAATGAGAAATCTTAACTTTTAAGAAAACTCGCATTATATTCAATCAATGCTTCCTCAGATGAATATAATGATCCAAGACCCATATTTCACTAAATTCAAGTGAGCCACTGGCTATCACTCAACTTTAGCTATTTAGGTAAGCAACAACCTTGCTAGTTATATCCAATATAACTCTTGGTTGTGGATCGACATCTTATGTCCAATCCACCTGATGTCTCTAAGCCCAAAACGATTTTGATGGCCCAGTCAAGTAAACCAATCTCTTCAGTCACGTAATTGTCGATGTCTTGCACTGCAAGTCCATCAACACGATTACCTCTGCCTTACTCATGAAATTGTGGACATCTTGCACTGCAAGTCTATCACACAACTAAATGGGTCTTGACAGTTGACAAGATTGGAAAGACATCAAGTATCACTTGATATTTGGTTGAGGAACGGAACCATTTAAAACATTCAGTTTTACTATGTTTTAATTCTTATAATTAATTAATCCGCGATAACCGATCAATCCAATTGATCCGGTTTTGAATACCGGTCAGCGTCGATCGATGCTACATTAGCATCGGTCGATGCCAACCTAATCAAACCAATCGCATTTAAACCATTCACAGTGCTCGACCATTATTAACCAAGCTCGATAACCGGTCCAATCCAATTGAACCGATCCAACAATCTCGCGAGGCTGTGTCGATCGATGCAACAATTGCATCGATCGTCACTAGGCGAAAACTAGGTTTATTCGGGTTTTCGCCCTGCATCGATCGTTGCTGGATTGGCAACGATCGACACCATGCGAAAAACCCAAGATTTAATTCGGGTTTTCGCTCTGTGTCGATCGATGCCCGATTGGCAACGATCGACACTATGAAAAAAACCTTAAAACGTTTTCGAACAAAACCCTAAACTAGGTTACTTTGATCAAAACGAGTTTTAGCATGCTTGTATCAATTATACGAAGATCTAGATTTAACTAATCTAATCATCATGCTACAGATTCAATGGAACCCTAAAGCTCTGATACCACTGAAAGGAATTTCTAGCAGTTCTAATCCGGATTAGCAACCCTAGTCTGAATTCCGAGCGTAGGATCTAAGGTTCATATAATTGAATCTATTTGGGATCTCAGATTTACCTGATGATTAGCAGCGGAAGTATTTGCAGATAATCGAGATCAAGAAGCGCCTCAAGTGCTGCGCCTCTACTGGTATTCACACGCACACAAACTGGACCGCAGGGATGCTAGTGCCTTACAAAGATCTGATCTCCAGAGAGGTTTCTATCTGTGTTCTGGTGGCTGTAAATTAGGTTAGGGACGAGTTTAGGTCGACCATATATCTTATATATGTCGGCTTAAACCATGACGGAATTAACCAACGATTAAACCGAATTAATCTGATTAATCCGCGAGTGCATCGATCGATGCAATATCTGCAACGATCGATGCTTCCCAGAACATTGATATCGAATGCATATCACATATGCATTTACTGGATCATTACATTAATGATCAACCTCGTCTTTAACGCCCAGCTTGCTTAGGTGTGTGACCCTGTAGGATCATATAACACTAGCAATGAGTTCTCAACTCATTTATCATTAGTGGCTTCTAGCAAAGCGTTATGACTACCTAGTGTTATGTGATTGTCTCATCTCGACTATACGACTTTCACTTAGAGCAAGTACAGTAGATTTCAGGACATTCCCAACAGAAAAGAATTCGTCCTGAAGTCTGAAGGACTCGGTTTCCCGGTCGCTACTGAACTCAAAGGCAATATCAGTTCAAGACGCGGGGACGGCTACGGAACGTCCGAACGGAAAGGCTCAAACTGAATAAAATAATTAATAGAATAAATCAACGGCACAGGGCTACAAGGTTCGAATGAATGGAATGGAAGAAAACCAACTACGCGAAAACCGCAGAAAGAAAACGAGAGAAAAAAAAACCCTAACAATAATTAACGAAGCCCTACTCCTAACATAATCCTAAGTCCTCCGATCCTAGCCACTCTACGATCCTGGGGTCCGGTACTCAAGGTCCTGGTCGCCCTGGTAAAGCTGATCCTCCTCGCTCCCACACTCCTCTGGATCTGACTCTGTATCTGAAAGGGCTATCACTGGGGGTACAACTGCTCTATCCTGCCTCTGTGCAGCCTGCTGCTGCTGCCTCTGCTCTCGCTCCTGCTCCCAAGCAGCCTGCTCTTGTGCCCACTATGCCCGCTGTTGATCCAACCTCTCCTGTATCCGCTCCCTGGTGGACCTTAGCTCTCCCAGCCAGGCATAATCCACAGTCTCTTGCTCTCGCCTCAAACGCAGCTCTCTGTACCAAGCGGCCTGCTGCTCAGCCATCACCTGCCGTCGAATGTCCTCCTCTCCCCGACGCCTCTCTCTTATCTGCTGCCGATATGCTAAGTCCCTCTGTTTCCTTTCTATGGACGCTGCATAACGGGCCCCCATAACCAATAGCCCATAATCTCCGTACTCGCTCCCATCTGTCATCCCCTGACGGGTATCCGGTAGCAGCCCGCCCATAAACATGGTCATCATATGGATCGGGGATCTGGGGTAGGTACAACCGGCTCTAAAAAGGAATGCCTCCAGATAGTCATGCACGCTCATCCCTGCCATCTGAAACGGTCGGGGGACATCCCTGGGAGGCGTCTGCGCCGGTGGCCTCGAGGTCGACGCTCTCGGGATATCGTCCGCTTGCGGTATTGCCCTGGTCCAAAATCCGGGAAAAGTCGGGTCACGCTGGGCTGAAGGTCTCACAGTCATGAAGCACACATGTGCTGGTGGGTCGGGGTGACTCTCCTCCACTACATGCTCCTTCCCAGGCCTCCTAGCCTTGGGTGCATCCACTGGGTCCACAGGTGTTGTCTGGACAACTGGGGGCGTCTTCCGTGGTTGGGCCCTACCTCTCACTGGTCTCGTAAAGGTCCCAGCTGAATGAATCACAAGTCTACCCCTAGGGTGCGGAGTGGGTGGCCGAACGAGTCCCCGGGTCCCGGCTGGTGTCCCGATCTTGAGGCGTCTCCTATGGCGCGGTGGTGCATTCCTCCTGGTCGAAGCACGGGTGCGTAGAACACTGGTGGGGCTAGGTGCGTACTCGGACCCATAATCAGAGCTCGAATCAGAAGACATCATGCATAAAGAGATACTAAAAGAGGTCACAACAGGAGATAATCAGCGGTATATATTGGTGCTTGAAAAAGTTTTCGCAAGGTATCCGTTTTAGTAAAAGTTTTGCAAACATTTTGAAAAAGATTGAAACCGGGGTTTTGGGAAAACAACGAAAGTTGATCTCCCAGGATAGGACTGGGAGATCTTAACCTAGGCTATGATGCCAAATTGTAACACCTGTCTCCCGGTTAAACCGGAGACGCGGCATTTGGACACCTGTGGAGCTCATTTCGGTCCAACGGGGATGTCACTCAACTTGTCCCAGGACCCGGCGCTTCCTTCGGATTCAAATACACCAATGACATCACTCGATCGAATCAATCCCGCATCCGGACCTGCAAGAAAACTGGGACAGGGAAAGGGAAAAGAGGTCTGCGTAATTATTTCAAACACAATTACCCAGTGAGGGGCGGATTTAGGGAACCCGCGATCTCGGCTTACACTACTCAACTACGAAACACAAGTCCTAGGCTAATACAACCTTGCAAGCATCACCCGAAGGCTTTCATCCAGCCTATGTCCAAAGGACTTCTACCGCCCGAAGCGCAACAAAACAACAAATAAAGTAAAAGCAGAACAAAATGATATGGCCCCGAAGCACATCATTGGCCCCGGAGCCCAACTCCAACTCCAACTCCAACTTCAACACAATCGGGGAGCTCGCCGAAACCCCCTTACGACGATTCAAGGGTTGCGTACCAAAACTCGACATACGCAAGCCCCCACCAAACACCCTTTCGGGGGTCCTACCACAGATCTAAACCCTTCAAGTCCATCAAGCACACACAACGTTTTCAGTTTAAGGGATAACCTATCATTCTATGTTCCACAAGCAAACACATCGAGTACTCCACTATCCCTATGCTACCTAGAAAAGATCATATTAATGGAGGACTATCGTCCGGAATGGAATAGGGAAAGCAAGGATAGAACTGAAACCTCACCTTGGCCAAAGAAGGGCAGTTTCGTAATTTAGGGACTTCATGAGACCGAACGGACGTCAGATCTGGAAAGAGGTAAAAAAATAGAACGATTTAGGCTTTTGAATTACTCAAATCGGACCTAGGATGGGCTAGATATGGGCTAAAGAAGTTCCTCGGTTCGAATCACTTAACCAGTCCAAACCGGGTTTTGAAATTGGAAATTGGAATTTGAAATCGAATTGAAATTGGTTTAGGCTAAACCAGAAATTGAAATCAATTTGGGCAAACCGAAGTAAACCGGATCCAATTGAATTAAACCGAATGAAAACCGAAATTGAAAACGATTTTTGAAAACCGACTAAACCGGATCGAATTGGAATTGGTTTCCTAAACCAGGCTAAACCAGAAATTGATTGAAATTGGGAAGCGAACCGGACCGGACAAGCCTTTTCGGACCGGCCGGTCAACGGCCGGCGGCGGCGGCTCCGGCGGCTTCTCCGGCGACGGCGATGGCGGCTCCGGCGGTTCTCTAGCGGCGGGCGGCGGCTCCGGTTGGCGGGGGCGGCGGCGCGTGGAGGCGGCGCGTGGCTCTGGCGGTCGGCGCGTGGCTTTGGCGGTCGGTGCGTGGCTCCGGCGCGTGGGCTCCTCCGAGGCGAGTTGATCTCACGCGCCCGGCTCCTCTCCGGCGCGTGCGGCGTGTGCGGGGGCGTGGGGCTCGGCTTGGCGTCTCCGGCTTCGTCTCGACGAGGCGGTCACGGTGGTTGGCTCGGTTTCTCGGGATTCGGGGTATTTTTGAAAAATGAAAGAAGCAAAACTTTTCCGGGGTTTTATTTCTAGATCTGAGGCTCGGGGTTGGATTCCGTGAATAGTACTTCTCCAAGATTCGAACGACATACCAATCCGGCAGAACTTCGCAGAGAGAAGAGGGTTTTAGGGTTTTTAGAGGAAAAGGCTAGCAATTTATAGGAAAGGGGCAAGGGTTTTGGGGAAAGGAATTGGGCTTGGCTTCTTGGGATGGGCTTTTCTTTCTTTTCACAAAATTGTTTAACTGGACCGGACCAGGGCCATTACAAATTCTCCCCCCTTGAAAAGAATTCGTCCCAAATTCTGAAGGACTCGGTTTCCCAGTCGCTACTGAACTCAAAGGCACTATCAGTTCAAGAAGCGGGGATGGCTATGGAACGTCCGAACGGAAAGGCCCGAACTGAATAAAATAATAAATAGAATAAATCAACGGCACAGGGCTACAAGGTTCGAATGAGTGGAATGGAAGAAAACCAACTACGCGAAAACCGTAGAAAGAAAACGAGAGACAAAAAACCCTAACAATAAATAACTAAGCCCTACTCCTAACACAACCCTAAGTCCTCCGATCTTAGCCACTCTGCGATCCTGGGGTCCGGTACTCGAGGTCCTGGTCGCCCTGGTAAAGCTGATCCTCCTCGCTCCCACACTCCTCTGGATCTTACTCTGTATCTGAAAGTGCTATCACTGGGGGTACAACTGCTCTATCCTGCCTCTGTGCAGCCTGCTGCTCTACCTCTGCTCTCTCTCCTGCTCCCAAGCAGCCTGCTCTTGTGCCCACTCTGCCCTCTGTTGATCCAACCTCTCTTGTATCCGCTCCCTGGTGGACCTCTGCTCTCCCAGCTAGGCATAATCCACAGTCTCCTGCTCTCGCCTCAAACACAGCTCTCTATCCCAAGCGGCCTGCTGCTCAGCCATCACCTGCCGTCGAATGTCCTCCTCTCCCCGACGCCTCTCTCTCATCTGCTGCCGATATGCTAAGTCTCTCTCTCTCTCGAGGTCGACGCTCTCTGGGTGTCGTCCGCTTGCGGTATCGCCTCTGGTCCAAAATCCGGGAAAGTCGGGTCACGCTGGGCTGAAGGTCTCACAGTCATGAAGCACACATGGGCTGGTGGGTCGGGGTCTCTCCTCCACTACATGCTCTTTCCCAGGCCTCCTAGCATTAGGTGCATCCACTAGGTCCACAGGTGCTGTCTGGACAACTGAGGGCGTCTTCCGTGGTCGGCCCCTACCTCTCACTGGTCTCGTAAAGGTCCCAGCTGAATGAATCACAAGTCTACCCCTAGGGTGCGGAGTGGGTGGCCGAACGAGTCCCCGGGTCACGGCTGGTGTCCCGATCGTGAGGCGTCTCCTCTGGCGCGGTGGTGCACTCCTCCTGGTCAAAGCACGGGTGCGTAGAACACTGGTGGGGCTAGGTGCGTACTCGGACCCAGAATCAGAGCTCGAATCAGAAGACATCCTGTATTAAGAGATACTTAAAGAGGTTACAACAGGAGATAATCAGTGGTATATATTGGTGCTTGAAAAAGTTTTCGCAAGGTATCCGTTTTAGTAAAAGTTTTGCAAACATTTTGAAAAAGATTGAAATCGGGGTTTTGGGAAAACAACGAAAGCTGATCTCTGAGGATAGGACTGGGAGATCTTAACTTAGGCTCTGATACCAAATTGTAACACCCGTCTCCCGGTTAAACCGGAGACGCAGCATTAGGACACCCGTGGAGCTCATTTCGGTCCAACCGGGATGTCACTCAACTTGTCCCAGGACCCGGCGCTTCCTTCGGATTCAAATACACCAATGACATCACTCGATCGAATCAATCCCGCATCCGGACCTGCAAGAAAACTGGGACAGGGAAAGGGAAAAGAGGTCTGCGTAATTGTTTCAAACACAATTACCCAGTGAGGGGCGGATTTAGGGAACCCGCGATCTCGGCTTACACTACTCAACTACGAACCACAAGTCCTAGGCTAATACAACCTTGCAAGCATCACCCGAAGGCTTTCATCACGCAGCCTATGTCCAAAGGACTTCTACCGCCCGAAGCGCAACAAAACAACAAATAAAGTAAAAGCAGAACAAAATCATATGGCCCCGAAGCACATCATTGGCCCCATAGCCCAACTCCAACTCCAACTCCAACTCCAACACAATCGAGGAGCTCGCCGAAACCCCCCTTACGATGATTCAAGGGTTGCGTACCAAAACTCGACATACGCAAGCCCCCACCAAACACCCTTTCGGGGGTCCTACCACAGATCTAAACCCTTCAAGTCCATCAAGCACACACAACGTTTTCAGTTTAAGGGATAACCTATCATTCTATGTTCCACAAGCAAACACATCGAGTACTCCACTATCCCTATGCTACCTAGGAAAGATCATATTAATGGAGGACTATCGTCCGGAATGGAATAGGGCAAGCAAGGATAGAACTGAAACCTCACCATGGCCAAAGAAGGGCAGTTTCGTAATTTAGGGACTTCATGAGACCGAACGGACGTCAGATCTGGAAAGAGGGCAAAAAATAGAACGATTTAGGCTTTTGAATTACTCAAATCGGACCTATGATGGGCTAGATATGGGCGAAAGAAGTTCCTCGGTTCGAATCACTTAACCGGTCCAAACCGGGTTTTGAAATTGGAAATTGGAATTTGAAATCGAATTGAAATTGGTTTAGGCTAAACCAGAAATTGAAATCAATTTGGGCAAACCGAAGTAAACCGGATCCAATTGAATTAAACCAAATGAAAACCGAAATTGAAAATGATTTTTGAAAACCGACTAAACCGGATCGAATTAGAATTGGTTTCCTAAACCAGGTTAAACCAGAAATTGATTGAAATTGGGAAGAGAACCGGACCGGACCAGCCTTACCGGACCGGTCGGTCAACGGCGGCGGTCAACGGCAGGCGGCAGCGGCTCCGGCGGCTCCGGCGGTTCTCTAGCGGCGGGCGGCGGCTCCGGTCGGCGGGGGCGGCGGCGCGTGGAGGCGGCGGCTCGTGGCTCTGGCAGTCGGCGCGTGGCTCTGGCGGTCGGCGCATGGCTCCGGCGCGTGGGCTCCTCCGGGGTGAGTTGATCTCACGCGCCCGGCTCCTCTCCGGCGTGTGCGGCGTGTGCGGGGGCGTGGGGCTCGGCTTGGCGTCTCCGGCTTCGTCTCGACGAGGCGGTCACGGTGGTTGGCTCGGTTTCTCGGGATTCGGGGTATTTTTTGAAAAACGAAAGAAGCAAAACTTTTCCGGGGTTTTATTTCTAGTTCTGAGACTCGGGGTTGGATTCCGTGAGTAGTACTTCTCCAAGCTTCAAACGACTTACCAATCCGGCAGAACTTCGCAGAGAGAAGAGGGGTTTAGGGTTTTTAGAGGAAAAGGCTAGCTATTTATAGAAAAGGGGCTAGGGTTTTGGGGAAAGGAATTGGGCTTGGCTTCTTGGGCTGGGCTTTGCTTTCTTTTCACAAAATTGTTTAACTGGACCGGGCCAGGGCCATTACAAATTCTCCCCCCTGAAAAGAATTCATCCCGAATTCTGAAGGACTCGGTTTCCCGGTCGCTACTGAACTCAAAAGCACTATCAGTTCAAGAAGCGGGGATGGCTACGGAATGTCCGAACGGAAAGGCCCGAACTGAATAAAATAATAAATAGAATAAATCAGCGGCACAGGGCTACAAGGTTCGAATGAATGGAATGGAAGAAAACCAACTACGCGAAAACCGCAGAAAGAAAACGAGAGAAAAAAACCCTAACAATAAATAACTAAGCCCTACTCCTAACACAACCCTAAGTCCTCCGATCTTAGCCACTCTGCGATCCTGGGGTCCGGTACTCGAGGTCCTGGTCGCCCTGGTAAAGCTGATCCTCCTCGCTCCCACACTCCTCTGGATCTTACTCTGTATCTGAAAGTGCTATCACTGGGGGTACAACTGCTCTATCCTGCCTCTGTGCAGCCTGCTGCTCTGCATCTTCTCTTGCTCCTGCTCCCAAGCAGCCTGCTCTTGTGCCCACTCTGCCCGCTGTTGATCCAACCTCTCTTGTATCCGCTCCCTGGTGGACCTCTGCTCTCCCAGCCAGGCATAATCCACAGTCTCCTGCTCTCGCCTCAAACGCAGCTCTCTATCCCAAGCGGCCTACTGCTCAGCCATCACCTGCCGTCGAATGTCCTCCTCTCCCCGACGCCTCTCTCTCATCTACTGTCGATATGCTAAGTCCCTCTCTCTCTCGAGGTCGACGCTCTCTGGGTGTCGTCCGCTTGCGGTATCGCCTCTGGTCCAAAATCCGGGAAAGTCGGGTCACGTTGGGCTGAAGGTCTCACAGTCATGAAGCACATATGGGCTGGTGGGTCGGGGTCTCTCCTCCACTACATGCTCTTTCCCAAGCCTCCTAGCATTGGGTGCATCCACTAGGTCCACAGGTGCTGTCTGGACAACTGAGGGCGTCTTCCGTGGTCGGCCCCTACCTCTCACTGGTCTCGTAAAGGTCCCAGCTGAATGAATCACAAGTACCCCTACGGTGCGGAGTGGGTGGCCGAACGAGTCCCCAGGTCACGGCTGGTGTCCCGATCGTGAGGCGTCTCCTCTGGCGCGGTGGTGCACTCCTCCTGGTCAAAGCACGGGTGCGTAGAACACTGGTGGGGCTAGGTGCGTACTCGGACCCAGAATCAGAGCTCGAATCAAAAGACATCCTGTATTAAGAGATACTAAAAGAGGTTACAACAGGAGATAATCAGTGGTATATATTGGTTCTTGAAAAAGTTTTCGCAAGGTATCCGTTTTAGTAAAAGTTTTGCAAACATTTTGAAAAAGATTGAAATCGGGGTTTTGGGAAAACAACGAAAGCTGATCTCTCAGGATAGGACTGGGAGATCTTAACCTAGGCTCTGATACCAAATTGTAACACCCGTCTCCCGGTTAAACCGGATACGCGGCATTAGGACACCCGTGGAGCCCATTTCGGTCCAACCAGGATGTCACTCAACTTGTTCCAGGACTCGGAGCTTCCTTCTGATTCAAATACACCAATGACATCACTCGATCGAATCAATCCCGCATCCGGACCTGCAAGAAATCGGGGATAGGGAAAGGGAAAAGAGGTCTGAGTAATTGTTTCAAACACAATTACCCAGTGAGGGGCGGATTTAGGGAACCCGCGATCTCTGCTTACACTTCTCAACTACGAAACACAAGTCCTACCACCTTGCAAGCATCACCCGAAGGCTTTAATCACGCAACCTATGTCCAAAGGACTTCTACCGCCCGAAACGCAACAAAACAACAAATAAAGTAAAAGCAGAACAAAATGAAATGGCCCTTAAGCCCGTCATTGGCCCCGGAGCCCAACTCCAACTCCATCTCTAACTCCAACACAATCGGGGAGCTCGCCGAAACCCCCCTTACAACGATTCAAGGGTTGCGTACCAAAACTCGACATACGCAAGCCGCCACCAAACACCCTTTCGGGGGCCCTACCACAGATCTAAACCATTCAAGTCCATCAAGCACACACAATGTTTTCAGTTTAAGCGATAACCTAGCATTCTATATTCCACAAGCAAACACATCGAGTAATCCACTATCCCTATGCTACCTAGGAAAGATCATATTAATGGAGGACTACCGTCCGGAATGGAATAGGGCAAGCAAGGATAGAACCGAAACCTCACCTTGGCCAAAGAATGGCAGTTTCGTAATTTAGAGACTTCATGAGACCAAACGGACGTCAGATCTGGAAAGAGGGCAAAAAATAGAACAATTTAGGCTTTTGAATTACTCAAATCGGACCTAGGATGGGCTAGATATGGGCGAAAGAAGTTCCTCGGTTCGAATCACTTAACCGGTCCAAACCGGGTTTTGAAATTGGAAATTAGAATTTGAAATCGAATTGAAATTGGTTTAGGCTAAACCGGAAATTGAAATCAATTTGGACAAACCAAAGTAAACCGGATCAAATTAAATTAAACCGAATAAAAACCGAAATTGAAATTGATTTTTGAAAACCGACTAAACCGGATCGAATTGGAATTGGTTTCCTAAACCGGGCTAAACCAGAAATTGATTGAAATTTGGAAGCGAACCAGACCAGACCAGCCTACGGCCGGCGGCTCTGGCGGCTTCTCTGGTGACGGCGGCGGCGGCTCCAGCGGTTCTGCGGCGGCGGGCGGCGGCTCCGGTCGGCGGCGGCGGCGGCGCGTAGCTTCGGCACGTGGGCTCCTCCGGCTCCGGACGGCGCGTGCGGCGGCGCGTGGGGCTCGTCTCGGCGTCTCCGGCTTCGTCTCGACGAGGCGGTCACGGTGGTGGACTCGGTTTCTCGGGATTCGGTGTATTTTTTGAAAAACGAAAGAAGCAAAACTTTTTCGGGGTTTTATTTCTATATCTGAGACTCGGGGTTTACCTGGAATGAGGGAGCTTCTTGGATTCTGTGAATAGTACTTCTCCAAACTTCGAACGACTCACCAATCCGGCAGAACTTCGCAGAGAGAAGAGGGTTTTGGGGTTTTTGGAGGAAAATGCTAGCTATTTATAGGAAAGGGGCTAGAGTTTTGGGGAAAGGAAGTGGGCTTGGCTTCTTGGGCTGGGCTTTTCTTTCTTTTCTCAAAATTTTTTAACTGGACCGGGCCAGGACCATTACAAATACGCTCTCCATTCAAGAAATTGTGGAAAAAGAAACGTATCGACGAAAACCTTATCTCATCCATTCAGTAAAATAAGTGGGCAGTTACGCTCAATGAAAGCCTCGTCCATGTGAAAATAAAAATACAAAGTCAACCACACATCACCAAAAGAAACAAGATCGTTGATAATTTCTCGACCCTTGCAAGCAGCGAAAGATAAGGTTCTAGGACAGCGCTTATTCGTGTTAGTAGAACCAAGACGGAAAATATCTTTCACATGAAGAACATATCTCGCATCACTAGCTATCGCGATGACGCTAATCATCTGACAAACAAAGTTAGGACAAAATTGGGATAACAGAGACCATTTCGCGAAAGATACTTTGTTGTAAGCGTATATCTTTAATCAATTGAGATATTTACGTTTAGAGTCTCTTCTAGACTTATATATTACACAATAAATCACTTATTATTGGACACTATAGCTTATGGATAATACAATATTGTCTCTAGAGTCTCAGTCCGTGTGCCATTTCGGTTCCGTTGGTGTTTAAGAAAGACGAATCCTGGAAGATGTGCGTCGACTGCAGAGCCATCAACAATATCACCTAAATATTTAAAAAAATTCAAAAAATTCAAAAATCCGAAACAAAGAATCCAAAAAAATATCTTAAAATTTCCAAAAAGAATTAAAAACTTTATAATTTTTTTTTGTAACTCAATTGTTGTTTATCGTGAACAGTTTTGTTAGGGTGTTGATGCAGTGAATACTTTAGCTTATGGATAATACAATATTACCCTAGTTTCTCTTAACTAAACCCAAATATCTACTTACCTTTTCACACTTTTATTAATTATTTATTCATTTGAAAATTTAACTATTTATTTTCACCCAAAAATCATAAACACATTATAACCTTAATCTCTTTTGTCCTCTTCGTTAACGGCTATATAGGAGGTTAGTGCATATTCTGTCTATACAATCGCCGCCTCTCCTTTCTCTCCCTTCGCTGCCTCCCTTCATCCTCCATCACCGCATTTGGACTCCGCCTCTCCCTTCATCCTCAGTCGATGCATTCTCTGACCTGAATGCATCTCCCGTTTAACTTATCTCAGGTAACTTATCTCTTCATTTTAAGTTTTTTCTTCAAATTTTCTCAGATATCCTAATCGGTTTGTTACTCTAAATCATTTTTTACATACTAATAATTATTTCTGTCAATTTTTTCTTTTTAATACGCCTTTTTATGGACACGCTTTTGACAAACAGTAAAGTTTCATCCCATAATTTTCTAATTCTCAAAGATTTTTGTCTTTCATTATATTTGTGTACTTATTATTGTGGACACGTTTAGATGGACGACACACTGCGTTGATTTCACACTTTTTCATACTCCGTTTGCAAATACGAATTTATGTACATAAACATTTGATTTACGTCATAGTTTGCATTTTGTAGGACATTGTTCTGATGGATAGTATTCTGATTTACATCGCTCTCTCTTTTTCCTTAGTTATATGGATTGTTGTTGTGGACACGTTTTTATGGACGATATACTACGTTAGTGTGCATGATTTCGTTAGTTATTTGTCAATCTTGTAACAAATTCGATTTTCCGTGGACAAACATTTGAGTAATTTTCTAACAATATCATAGTTTTCTTAAATTGTGGACAATGTTTGGTGGGCAGAAGTTTTGTATTTTTAGTCTATGTGGATATGTTTTTCTTGACCGCACACTTCTTGTTTTCATCACTTAAGTTTTCAATTTTTGAAGAAAAATACAAATTCCCGTGGACAACAATTTTGAGTAACATCATAGTTTGATCATGTTAGCTTTAATAAGTTTTCATATTGTTGATTCTTCGCTCCATGTTCTAATATATGATTTGCATATTCACAGACAATCATCTTCTTCATAGGCTATTATTAGCTACGAAAAGACACCCCGCCAAGTTGGACTTACCATCCTTCACCTATCACAAGTTTCCGGATCAATGTATAGGTCTAATAGAGAATGTAAAGGGGATCTAGTTCCACCTTTTGATTACGTCATAATAGACAATGTAAAGTGAACATCTATTTTCATCTTGTTTCTCCATTTTGATTACGTATGTATGGACATGTTTAAACGGACAACTAGTTCCATATACTTATTCGGTTGATTACGTTCGTGTGGATAAGTTTAAGTAGACATTAATTTCAATCTAATTTGTTATGTTGATTACTTCCGTGGGAACAAGGTTTTGCACATTTTATTATTAATATGCTTTTTCATGGACACGTTTTGTAAAACTTCGTACATTATTAGAACTTTTTTTGTGCCAGGTTTTCGTAGTAGTACATAAGGTATCATGAACATTTTAATATGGACATATAGTTAGATATGGTTTTACTCGTTCGTTTACATTTGTGGGAACATGTTTTAATGGACACCTATTTATTTTTCTATACGCCTTTTCATGTACACGACTTTTAGGAACACCACTGTTGCTATATGTTTCATGGACAATATAAAGTGAACATATATTTTACATATGGTCTCACCATTTTCAATTTACGTCTGTTTTGACATGTTTCAGTTGAAACCAATTATTATCAGTTGAAGTTAGTGAACATTAAAAAGTTATAAAGCATACCATCCACATAGACATATATACAAAATGACTTACGTAGATCGTAATATGCGGTAGTTTACCACATGAGTCCAACAAAAACTTACAGCTATGTAATTCACATGGACTTACCCACGAGTTTGTTTAACGGATAACACAAATTATCAAAAAGTTTGACAACATTAGTGTAAGAACCCAAATAGGGGATAATATCCGTGAAAGTTAGTGAGCATACAATAAGTTGCAAAGCATACCATCCACATGGACATATACACAAAATGACTGACGGATATTGAAATAAGAGATAGTTCACCAATCGAGTCCAATAAGAAATAAAACTATGTCATCTACATGGATATATCCACGAGCGTTTTTGACGGATGACACTAATTAGCAAAAAAAAATATGTAAAACTTAATGTAAGAACCCAAATACGACAAATATATGTGAACTTTGTGAAAACAACAAATTTCAAACCAAATCATCCACATAGACATGTACACAAAATAAATGACAGAGATTATAAAAAGTTATACGAAATTTGGTTGTGGACAACAGATTATGGACACAATCCTTGTGAAAAAGGTTCCAAATATGATATCGACGTCTAATTATCTATGTCACTTTGTCCACAATTAGTACTTCAATACCACCAACAACAGCACCACCACAACTACTACTTCAAACCTTTTGATTCTGACTCCGTGGACAAGTGTAAATGGACACCATTGGATGTACCAATTATCGTGAATATGCATATATCACTGATGTAGTTTGGACTAGTTCTCGTGCAAAATTTGTAGTTAATAAATTGTAAAATAAAGTCCATGTAGATTTGTCCAAAAACCTTATTCATGCTACTTTGTCCATGTTATTCAAGCTAAAACATTTTAATATCCACACGTTTTGATCAAAAAGATACAAAAAGATAACAAAATGGATTTTATAATATAGAAAAAATATAATTTATAATATTAATTAAAATAGTTTTAAATTTTTTAAAAACCAAAAAAAATAATCAAATAAACTATTGAAAAGTTCTATGGCCCCACACTACATACACAAATAAAATATATATATATATATATATATATATATATGTTATAATATTACATGCCTCCAAAAACAAAATACTTATATATTTTTCCTTTATGTTTTTTGGCAGCTTTTTTCTTTGTTTCTCCTATTGACGTTAGGGCAATTCGCATTAAAGGCACAAAAAACACTTCTTCTCCAAAAATAGAATCACGCGCTGAAAATCCAAAATTTAGCCTTTCATTAAATGTCAAAAGTCCAAAATGCCGTCAGTTATTTCGGGGGTAAACCTAATTTTCTCATTTCTCTCTTTCCTGTCTTGATGCTCTCTGCCGCCTGAATCGCCATCGATATTGAGTCTCCTTAATCCGGTAATCGAGTCTTCTCCGGCGATCGAGTCTTCTCCGGCGATCTAGTCTACTCCGGCGATCTAGTCTTTTGCGGCGATCGCTTCATATCCTTACTTCCGGCGTAAATCCTAATCTCCGGCGTAAAGAGATTGCTTACCATATTCTAATTGTTTATATAGATCTACTTGTTTCTGTGGCTTTAATCTGATTTGGTTTAGGCTTTGTCTGTCGATTCTAGGTTTTCTGTCGATTCTAGGTTTTGTGTCGGTTTGGTTTTGTTAAATCTGGAAACTGCTTCTATTCTTGCTTTGATTCTTGCTTTGCTTGTTATCTATCTGTATCGGTTTGATTTTGTTGAATCTGGAAACTGTTTCTATTCTTGCTTCGATTCTTGCTTCACTTGTTATCTATCTGTATCGGTCTGATTTTGTTGAATCTGGATATAATATTCGCTTGTTGTCTATCTGATACAAACATGAAAACTGCTTCTATTCTTGCTTCGATTCTTGCTTCGCTTGTTATCTATCTGTGTCTGTTTGATTTTGTGTGTTATCTTGATACTGGGTTTTGTCTGTGTCTGTCTCGATTTACATGTTTTCTTTGTTAACTGAAGTTTCTTTGTACTGTTTCTATTTCGAAATTGGGATCTTGCTTTGTGTAGTTAATGTTTTTGTTGCTGTTGTTAAGCATCCCAAGTAGTGGTTTAGAAGTTGTTGTGTTGCATTAAATTCGCTTGATGAAGCATTATGTCTGTTTCAGGAATCCCTTCCTAAACATTTGAGAGAGTATCATATTTAGAAGTTAATGTTTAGAAGTTGTTGTGTTGCTTGTATAGTTATTGTTTCTGTTTCGAAATTGGGATAAGTGATGTATAGTTGTTGTTTTTGCAGATGACAGATTCACAGTATAGGATCACTCTTCCTTCATTGATGCACAATTTTGGTTGTGAGCCAAGCGAGTCTGTTTCTATAAACAGACCCACATCTGATTCCTACATTGTTCAACTGCGCGAGATTCTGTCCAAATCAGAGATGAAACGAATATACGTTTATGGGACGGATTCTAAAGCTCCATGATAGACATGTACAGTTTTCTTCGAAGATTGTTCATGCAATTCTCAGCAGATGTCTAATTACTGTGAAGAAGAATGAAGTAATCTCTATGTCTTTCTTTCATCTTCTGTCTGTTTGATTATGTCTTTTAACATGTGTTTTGTGTTTTTATATTACAGGTTTGGTTTCATTTTGGAGCTCAACCTCTCAGCTTCTCTATTAGAGAGTTCCACATGGTGACAGGGCTGAAATGTGAAGGAAACACAATATCCAGTACCATGACAGATTCAGTTTGGGAATGCTCTTGGTTATTGAAAGCATGTTTCTAGGTATTTATGGAAAGCATAAATACCCAAAGAAACATGTGGAAATAGCAAAGGACATTGGTACACTCTTGGAATATCCCTGGGGAAGGGATTCGTACCAGATACTTCTGAAATCGATAAACAGGGTGTTAGAGAGGAACATCAACAAGGTGAAGTACGAGCTTCAAGGGTATCCACTAGCACTGCATCTCTGGATTTTGGAATCAATTCTGAACTTCCAATCAGCTTTCAGCAGCAGAATACCAAGGAATGTGCAATCATTAGAACCTTGGTACTTATGTGAAAAGTATGCTTTGGCATCCAGTCCAAGCAAAGAGCAGGTTCTGGCTTTTGAATCTTTAAATGAGGTAACATATTTTCTTATGATTCTCTTCTATTTTACATCTTTTCAGTTTATCTAACCAAAATTTTCTTCTATTTTGTAGCTAAGGGTTGTCTATGTGTTGCCAGCAATTTAAAATGATCCAGAAAATTATGTTTCTATGGATGATATCCCAGATTCAAACCTGGAATCAATTGCAGATCTATCAAAGAATGGCTACAGATTCACCAAAACAGATTGGGAAAATGGCTGCCTTGACTTTGTAGAGGCGATGGTGACTGCTCATAATTCCGGATACAAATTTGTCAATTCTCAAGCATCTTCATCCTCAGGTGTCTCAGTCCTTGATTAACTACAAAATCTTCAGAAGAAGATGGATGATGGATTCGAACAGATTAGCACCCGGTTGACATCCTTGGAGAATGACATGAAGGGACTCAAAGATGAGTTTAAGGGACTCAAAGAGCAAGTTCGTACTGTGAATGTAAGATGTATTTCGTTTTAGGAAGCGTTCTTACCGTTTTAGTAATCTCTTCCTAACTTTTGTTTCTTTACAGGACAACACAAACCCAGTGGATCTTTCTTCGAGGTCACCACCATTTCAGGATAATAATCAACATACGGAGTGTAATGAGAATGTAAGCTGATTTAAATTCGTTTGATGAAGCATTCTGTCTGTCTCAGGAATCACTTTCTAAACGTTTGTTTTTTTAACCAAGGACAATGCAAACCCAGAGGATCTTTCTTCCAGGTCACCGCCTATTCAGCCGTATTATGAAGATACTGAGTTTAGTGAGAAAGTAAGGAAACTCTTCAAAACTGTATGTAAAATTCAGACATAAGATGAATTCAAGTATTTTATTTTATGTAACATTCTGTCTTTTTAACCATTGTTTTACCATTATATTACAAACCAGGATCTCTCTCCCATGTCAACACCAACTCAGACTTGTTATCAAGATCCTGATTCACAGCTACCCAATCAAATTCTGTCTCGCAATAGTACACAAAAGGTAACACTTTCCCTTTGAGACAATAGTACATATACATGAATCAAATTTTGTGTTGACAGGCTGCTAATGTATTCCTAACGTTTTGTAAGGAACAAATTGATAAAGATCTGGTCGATGATCCAGATGTTACCAAGTTACCAACTCTGGAAAAAGATCAAGCTGAAACATTAAATGTTGAGGTAAACAACAATTTACATGTTTTCATAATGTCATGTGATTCATAAATTGAAAAAAAGTTGTTGAATGAACAGGATGTTTCCAGTCTCCAACTCTGGAAAAATCTCAAGATAAAACAGTAGAAGATGGCCAGATTGATAAAGAGAATTTGGAAGATCCAGCTAGTAACAAATCTCCTGTTTTGGATGATAATTCATTAGATGATGAGGTAAGAATTGAGGTAAACAACAATTTACATGTTTTCATAATGTCCTGTGATTCATAAATTGAAAAACATTTGTTGAATGAACATGATGTTTCCAAGTCTCCAACTCTGGAAAAATCTCAAGATAAAACAGCAGAAGATGGCCAGATTGATAAAGGGAATTTGGAAGATCCAGCTGGTAACAAATCTCCTGTTTTGGATGATAATTCATTAGATGATGAGGTAAGAATTTCGGTTTATTTTGTTGGTTTGGCAATAAACAATTATACAATATTGTTGACAAACAAAACAATTATACAATATTATCAGATTAATGGAAGTTTTTATTATGTTTTGCAATGGACAGACTTATACAGATTCTTTAAAAAAACTGGTAAATAAGCTTTGTATCAAGTCCCCTATTCAGGTAAACATATATACATATACAGGAAGCAGTACCAAAATTGTTAAAAACATGTTGAGAGTGTCTTTTTGATAAAAACAACTATTGTATAGTCTTTGACGCAGGATTCTACACAACCTCTGACGGGAAGTACTACACAGCCTCTAACACAGAACACCACACAGCCTCTAACGCAGAACACAACACAACCTCTAACGCAGAACACAACACAGCCTCTAACACAGACTCTGACGCCAAATACTACACAGCCAACACTGCCTATAGTAGATGAACACAGAGGGTTTGAATTGATGCAAAGAGTTGAAGCTTATTACAAATACACCTGGTGTAAAGGAAGTATTAGGAGCCTGTTGCTTAAAGGCAAATTCAGAGTTTATCTAACTGATACTACTGAACTAGTTGAGTTCCATGCAAGTGAACTGCGAGCAATTGAAGAGGTATAATTGAAAACAATTATTTTGATTAACTTGTTTTTAAAAATGAATGAAACTAACTAGTTCTTTGGTGTACTTGGCAGAAGGAGGAGGACAGTGTAAATGTTTCATTGTCTGCTAATCAGCCAAGTCAGGAACAGCAATCAGAATCAGTATGTAACAAGTGGCACATGGATCGTTATTTTGATTAAGTTGTTTTAAAAAATGAATGAAACTAACTAGTTCTTTGGTGTACTTGGCAGAAGGAGGAGGACAATGTAAATGTTTCATTGTCTGCTAATCAGCCAAGTCAGGAACAACCTTCAGAATCAGTTTGTAACAAGTGACACATGGATCGTTATTTTGATTAAGTTGTTTTTAAAAAGAAATGAAACTAACTAGTTCTTTGGTGTACTTGGCAGGAGGAGGAGGACAATATAAATGTTTCATTGTCTGCTAATCAGCCAAGTCAGGAACAGCCATCAGAATCAGTATGTAACAAGTGGCACATGGATCGTTATTTTGATTAAGTTGTTTTTAAAAAGAATTGAATGAAACTAACTAGTTCTTCGGTGTACTTGGCAGAAGGAAGAGGACAATGTAAATGTTTCATTGTCTGCTAATCAGCCAAGTCAGGAACAACCATCAGAACCAGTATGTAATAAGTTAAAATTAAGACAATTGAAATAAAATGCTTCATAACCTTGTTTTTTACATTTATTCTTTCAGGAAGTTCTTGATTCAGATGAACAAATCCCTTCTGAAAAGGAGAAAACTGATAAAACGAACAAGAAAAGGAAACAACCTGATGAGAATGAACCGTTTCTGAGAAGGTGCAAACGAGAACCCAAAAAAATAAAAAAATACCAAGACTCCTTTCAAGGCAATAAACCATGCATTAATGGTAACACCAAAGATGAATTTAGCTGTGGATCCATTTATGACTCTTGTACTCCCTCGTTATTCAAAGTATCAAGACTGGATGGAATTACGAGGCAAACATGCAAGGTTAGAGTGTAAATAACTAAATATTTAACTATAAAGTTGTGATCTTGTTATTGTGACCTAAATTTTTATATTATCCACAGACCCCTTGTAATTGATGGATGTAAGGTGACTAAACATTTTTTTGAAACCATAGAAAATCCAGAACATTCAATGGATACAGAGGTAAATATTTATTGTATACAAATCATATTTTCTTATGAAATATATGAATGTGTAACATCAACTATAATATTCATCTTTTTTTTATTTCTTAGCTCATAAGTGCAGCTTTACAAGTGTTGCAATCCCGAAGAAACGCCAATGCTGCTTGGTTCCATAATAATCGGCTTCCACAATATTGCATTTGCTCAATGAGATTCTTCTATATTTTGGATGGTGTTTATGACAAATTCAAGAAACCTCCTCAACCCATAAAACGTTTGATTTTCAATAAAGAGTTAATTGAAGTTATAACAGGTAAATCTATGTGTTATGTATCTGAGTTTCTGGAACTATTTTATTCTCTTTGTGTGTCAAAGTTTTTTGAAGTGTTATACTGAATTATTTCATTATCTGGATATGCAACAGGTAAAATCTATCCTAAAAGGAGATGGGATAAGGATTTGGAGGTAGTGTATGGTGTTACACGTACACCAAAAGTTAGACATTGGATTGGAATGGTGATAAACCTCAAGAAAAGAACGATCACATTCTACAATTGTGGTCTTCCTTCTGAGGATATTAATGCTTGTTTTGATCAAGTGAAAAAATATGCAGGTATAGTCATATTTATAGTAATGTTTTATTGATTATTTATGTTTGTTTTTACTGATATTTGGTTGATTATCTATGGCCATTTGATTCAGAGATGATTCCAGCCTTGCTTGAGGAAGTTTCTAAAGAAGATTTCAATGATGTTACACCATTTACTGTAGAGCAGGCAAAAGATATTCCAAAAACAAGTTTACATTCCAATTGTGGTCTCTTTGTAGTGAAGATATTAGAGTGCCACTCTCTGGGGATGAGAGATATGTCAAGGATTGTTGATGAGAATGCACATGACATAAGATCAAATTTAGCTTGCGAAATCTTCGAGGAGTTTATCGAGCCTGCATTGGAGAAAGATAAAAATGTCATCTAGTTGAAGAAGTTTAAGATATAATTGCTGTTGCTTTTGTTTTTCAAGTTGTAAACCTTTGATCTTATGTTGACTTGAATGCTTTGAACTTGTGTTGACTTGAATGTGAACTTACATTTTAATTACTAATGCACGACTTGAATGTTATGTTTGTCTTTTAGTATTTCAGGAACCCTTTACACATTTTCTGGAATTGTTTCATATTTCTGGAGTTGCTTTCGAAATGTCATCTTTAGTTTAGTTTATTAAGAGCGATAAGATCTTATTTGATTATGATTCTGAAACGTTATTTGATAACATTAAATGAATTCATAAACAAACATGTCCGAACAGATAGCCCATATGGTTTATACACTTCGTTCACTACCCGAGTACACAACGACCCTCATGTCCTGAGTTCGATCCCTATATGGGAATTTTTTTCTTTTGCTGTATTCTGTAAAACGTATTAAATATTTGGGAAGATCTTACTAACCTATTTTTAGTAAGACAATTAGTATAAGCCCAACAAAATAAGAAAAGCCCAACAGTGTGTACGAATTACACTACGAATTCCAATGGTCTACGTCATCTCTGCAAACGTCTTTTCATTTCGGAGCTCTAGGAATTTCAAGAGATGCCACTCTACGAATTATTCTTTCTGTTTTGTCTATTTAAGAGAGATGTATAGTTTTGGCCTAATCAGAAGTCATCTTCATCATAGAGAGACGAGAAAATCCATATTTCCACAAAATCTTCTTCTTCTTTTCCACAAAATCTTCTTCTTCTGTTTTGTCTAATGGGTTTCAAGTTCAATCTTCTTCTTTCCACAAAATCTACAATAAAATCCATATTTCGCAAAAGAATGAAGCCGGTTCGATGCAATATACCTCATCTTCCCGCAGAAATCATTCCCAACATTTTGCTCAAAAAGTGAATGTTCATATACCGAGTACGTCAGTGCAAAAGCGGTTTGTCGATCTTGGAAATCCATCCTGGAGACGCCATTGTTTCAGCTTGAGGTAGACTTGGTGGAAATGCAAACTCCTATCAGACGTTATCCAGGTTTCTCTAATTTTAAGGAACAATATCTTCGAAACAGTAATCTCTATGCTCTTTACTTGTTGGGTCTTAGCGAAATGTTTAGAATAGGAAATAGAGATGTAGGTTTACAATTGATTCGACAAGCGGAAGATAGAGGTTATGATCTTGCTATATACGCAAGGGCTTGTCTTGATAGAATCATGAACCCGTCGGATCAGTATGATGGAGAGATTTCAAAAAAATTTGCCCTGAAATGCAGAAGGAAGCTTTTTCTTGATAGTACTCAACGGCAGATGTATCAACTTCCACAGTGGTTTGAGGAAGCAAAAGCCAATATCGATATCTACAGTGTCAACGACTGTAACTGCGCTCCATATATCTGGGTAATTCGTAGAAAGGGAAGAGAGTCGTGTCTTAAGTGTTTCTGGACGGAGGAGAAATGGTATTTTGCAGACAAGTTGACCAAAACTGTTCTTGTTTGCCAAATTAAGCAAAATCCATAAGATGACTTTTGTTTCTTGTCTTTTCTATTTTGGATTACATTGCCATGTTTAAACTTCTTTTTTTTAGGATAATTTGGTGTTCTTCATTTCGATAACATGGCATGATTTATTGCAGTTAATGTTATTCTTCCTTCTAAATCCCATTTACCAAAATTTCTGTTAATGTTGTTCGAATTAACAAAAGTCCTAAGAACCAAACAGGAAAGATTTACAAAATCATTAGAAAGCCTTTCAAACTGGAAAGCCTTACAAAATCATTGGGCCAAAGTATAGTTTAGAAATCTCAATTTTGGTAAGAGCCCTACAAAATAGAAAAAGCCCAAAGTAATTTGTCTAACAAAACATATGTAAGTTGTACAAAGCCCAACAAGTTGCACTACAGTAAATCACACATTAATTAACTGTCAATTCTACTCATTACACTACGAGTTCCAATAGTTTAAGACATATATATCGTTTGGTCTAATCAAAAGTCATCTTCATCATAGAGACACGTAAAAATGGGTTACAAGTTTAATATGCGTCTTTTCATTTCGTTGCTCTAGGAATTCATGTCTCTTTGTTTTTTAACAACCGCCTTTCGACTCTATATAAAGAATTGTGTTCTATAATTGTCATAACCTTGCTCATCTTCGAAAGGCAAATATGATAAACGATTACTGGTATTTACCACCATACAAAAAGTATCATTACGAGACACGTTTAGTTACAAGGGCAAGAAAAGCCATCAAGCCTTTCAATCTTCTTGCGCTGCCAGAAGATCTAATCATGAAGGTACTCATTCATACTTGCGAGGACAACTTTATAGACTTCAAGCATTCGCAAATAACATGTAAAACATTAAGAGATATGGCGGAAAGAGAAGATTCTACCAATCCGTTGATCTAGTTCGTGCGCACAAAAACTATATTGGTGTAACTGATGGTTTCATTCGTAAGTGTTACCAAGCGGATAACACATCAGCCTTGTTTCTGAAAGGAATCTCTGACTTCCTGTACACTGAAAGTCAAAATGATGGAATTGAAGCAGTGAAGAATGCAGCCAATCGTGGTTATGAAGTGGCGATATACTCATACGGTATGATAAGGAAGATATTTAATAAAGATGGTGACGATGAGTTATTTGGAAAGTTCGACTCCACAAGAGCATCTGCTAAAAAACTTGGACAGATTGTTAGAAAAATTAGTCTAAAAGCTTATCCTTCAAATCCACCAGAATTCATCACAGCAAGGCGTTTCCAACTCAATATGGAAGGAGTTTATTATTGCTCTTGTGCTACGCTTACCAACTGGATATCCCCGTGGAGTGAAATTGAAAAGGAAGGTAACATGTGCGACAAATGTTTTTGGGATATAGAAATGGAGTACTTCTGCAGAGTCATTCCAGATACCTTCGATAAGTGGAGATCAAACTGATTGTTTGTTGGGCTTGTTTTTGCATTATTTCTTTTTAAAATTTATGACCATTTTGGTTGTAACAGAAGGATATTTGAAGTCTTAATGCCTAATATTTATTAATTATGTTAGAAATCAAATCTAAAGGTTATTTGTTTAGCCATTGGAACATGTTAATATGTTAGATGGTAGTAGAATATTGTATATTCAGTAAGGAAATACACATATTCAGGAATCGTTGTAATCTTACACATAGAATCGTTGTAATCGTTGTAATCTTACACATTGATAAATTTCATTGTTATTCAGTAAGGAAATACACGTATTCAGGAATTGTCGTAATCTTACACATTTGTTTAGTCCAACTTAGAGTACATGCATGATTCACACTAATAGAAAATGATATTCAGGAAACTATTTTACATATTTTGGAAGATCGTCCAAAAGCATTCCATAAGAGGCAGACACCAATTCTCTAAGGCCATTACAACATAACATAAACTAACACTTAGCCCATATGAGAATAAGTACAAGCAGAAGAGCAAATGCCAAAAACAGATTATGCGGTTCCATGGCAGCAATCGACTTATTCTTGGTTATCAAAACTTTCTCTAGCTTTGCAATCCTTTCTTCATTCTCTACATGAAGCTTCCTCAGTGCATCAATCTCGTCGTGATCTTTTATAATATCGTCACGCATTGTCTGTGATTCACCAATGGTCAAGAACTGCATTTTTAAAGACATTTCAGAAAAATCACTCTTAAGAGCGACCAAATCTTCTGTCACAGCCTCGTCCCACCATTTCCAAATGTGGCACTGTCCATCGTCATAATTAGAACAAGTAGAAAACCTTCTACCCGGGTCCAATTGAGAACGACATGTGTCAAGTATTGCCTTACAGCCGCAATAACAAACCGTGACCATACCATTTTCTTCAACAACAGCCTTACCTACAGAATCAGGATCAGCAAGAGTATAATCATTTTCTTCAACAATCAGTCTTACCTAAATTGACTCATGTTACTAACAACAGACTTACATACAAAATCAGAATCAGCAAGACTAGCACTTGAACTTGATGGCTGGCTATAACTATAACGGCCCATATCTGTCAAGATTGCAATCACAATTAATCTCCATCATCTCAGAACCGAATTCACAACTTTATCTCTGGAACACTTTAACTTCATAGACGAATTCGAGCTAATAGCGAGCTTAAACAAGAAGAACAAGTAACAAAATATAAATACTTAAGATATCAAAGATTCAGTGTAAAAGATGATAAACGAAATTAAACAAAAAGAACGATTGCTTACCTGCTTGACCCAGTAAGTTAGACAGAGAATACAAATCGATTTCCCAGAAATTATGTCGAAAGGATTAAGAAAATGGAAGAGAATCTGGCTCGATCCCCTTTTGAAGTTTTTTTCCGGATCTACAAAGAGTTTCGTAGAAGAGGATTAAGAGCGATAAGATCTTATTTGGTTTTGATTGTAAAACGTTATTTGATAAGATTAAATGAATTAGCAAACAAACAAGTCCCAACAGATAGCTCAGATGGTTTATACACTTCATTTACTAATCGAGTACACAACGACCCTCATGTCCCAAGTTCGAATCCCTATATGGGAATTTTTTTTTTCCTGTATTCAGTAAAACGAATTACAATTTAGGAAAGTCTTCCTAACCTATTTTTAGACTTTAAACCCTAAGCACAAACATCCTTCTTTGTGGTTAAAATCTAAACCCTAAACCACTTCTTAACCCTAAACCCAAACAAATTAATCAACAGAATGTAATATTGAAACACTACTTTCTAGTTGTTAAAATCTATACACTAAACCACTTCTTAACCCTAAACCCTAAACCCAAGCAAATTAATTTACAGTATGGATTATCGTATTTTCCCTTTTTAGTTGTTAAAATCTATACCCTAAACAACTTCTTAACCCTAAACCCAAGCAAATTAATTTACAGTCTGGAATATTGTATATCATCTTTCTAGTGGTTAAAATCTATACCCTAAACCCCTACTTGATGAACCCAAGCAAATTAATGTACAGTATGTAATATTGAAACACTACTTTCTAGTGGTTAAAATCTATACCCTAAACTACTTCTTAACCCTAAACCCAAGCAAATTAATCAACAGTATGTAATATTGTATATCCTCTTTCTAGTGGTTAAAATCCATACCCTAAACCCCTACTTGATGAACCCAAGCAAATTAATTTACAGTATGTAATATTGAAACACTACTTTCTAGTGGTTAAAATCTATACCCTAAACCACTTCTTAACCCTAAACCCAAGCAAATTAATCAACAGTATGTAATATTGTATATCCTCTTTCTAGTGGTTAAAATCCATACCCTAAACCCCCACTTGATGAACCCAAGCAAATTAATTTACAGTATGTAATATTGAAACACTACTTTCTAGTGGTTAAAATCTATACCCTAAACCACTTCTTAACCCTAAACCCAAGCAAATTAATCAACAGTATGTAATATTGTATATCCTCTTTCTAGTGGTTAAAATCTATACCCTAAACCCCTACTTGATGAACCCAAGCAAATTAATTTACAGTATGTAATATTGAAACACTACTTTCTAGTGGTTAAAATCTATACCCTAAACCACTTCTTAACCCTAAACCCAAGCAAATTAATCAATAGTATGTAATATTGTATATCCTCTTTCTAGTGGTTAAAATCTATACCCTAAACAACTACTTGATGAACCCAAGCAAATTAATTTAAAGTCTGGAATATCGTATATCCCCTTTTTAGTGGTTAAAATCTATACCCTAAACCACTACTTGATGAACCCAAGCAAATTAATTCATCAAGAGTTTCTAAACATCTTTGTAAAAATAGTTCAACTGAATTCAAGAATGCGGCTTACATGAGATAAATTAATTTGTTCTTTTTTGAACTCAAACTATGTCATTAGAAATCAGATAAGACGTTCATCTCTTTAAACTACTTCATTTTCTGGAAATCATAATATATATTTAGGAAGCTATACCCAAATAATTTTAAAGAAATTTGTTCATCTCAATTCGAAACGATTGCCCATCATTCTTTTGGTTTGTGTAATTACTAGATCACCGACAAAATTTTACTTAAATCAATTTATAATTTGTCTCATAAACCTTTGGCAATAAGGTTTGAATACAAAGTGTTTTTAATTAATAAGAAATGGGACAAACATGCTTAAAACATAAATATCATTACAACAATATAAAGAGAGATGAGGTACATAGATTTAGTCTTAAATAAAAAACGATGGCAAAACATAAATATTCATAATAAAATGTAATTTCAGATAGTAGCATGCTCCCTAGTCCACGCCTCAGCAAGGGATTTGAACACAACATTGTCTGATATGTAGAGGTTGGCAATTTCATCAACAACCTGATCATCTTCTCCAACGGATGGATCCATGATGTAGTGTTCTTCTTTAACTCTCCATGCTTTTTGTAGTTGATTTGAACCCCATGATGGATCCTAACCTGCTCAATAATCTGCTTCAGATTGAGTCCATCCTTTTTTCTCCATAGTTGCTGCAAATCAAAGAACCAAACATTTTTCACTTGCTTGTCTATGGTTCGCATTTCTGTGAGTCGTGTCACAAGTATGACCATGTACATACATATTCACCACAAAAAACTGAGAATCTGGAAGCCTTGTTGCCCGCATCCTCCAAGTGCACTTAGCATCAACGCAGCCTAAAATCACTCTATCCTTGTTTGACCAAAGCGTCCTGAATTCGAACTTCCACTCCAACGCCCAATTCGTCATCCTTGTAATCATCTCTGCCTTGTTCTTGGAGTATCTATTGACACATATAACATCACCAGATGTTGAAGGAGAAAATCCGGTATGAAGAGGAGGAAGATCTGGAACAGGATGCAAAAGAACAGAAGGCTCTCCTCTATCATAAGTTGATGACGAATTGTTGGTTTCTGCAGTTGCCTACAACAATGAATGACCAACAACAAAAAATGACCAACTAAGATTCTGTTAATCTGGAAGACTATCCTGAATAATAAACAACAACTACTAAACAAATATTTCGTCTACAATAATGGTGCAAGAAGTCTTACATTATGTGTTCCATGTGAATTCTTGTTTGCAGCAGTTGGAAACATGCCATTTATATTCGAACTGACATTTACCTACAACAAAGAGTGACCAAATAAGATCTTTATCTGATTAGGAAATCTATCATGTTAATCAGGAAGACTTTACTGAATAATAAACAACAACTACTAAACAGATATTTCGTCTAGTAAAAAGACATTACCTCTTCAGTTGTGCTAGCATCATTCTCCAATACTGGAGGATATATATCACCAACCTGAAATAAATAACAAGGTAAGTCAATATGAATTTAAAAGTTTTACAATTATAAAGCTATTCAAGAAACGATTGCTAACCGTTAAGCAAAGACGGATCATCTCAGGATCAACCTTTCGTTTGTTGATAAAGGTTCTTAACTGCCAATCATTTCCAATAGCTATTGGAGGAGAATCTTCGACAAAAGCCTTCATTCGTTGAGGAAGCCCATAAGAAAGACTAAACTGCCTATTCTTTATATCAAAATCTTCGGTGATAATCTTTACTAGATCACTGAAACTGACTTCTTCCTCAACATCAAACAGTGAGGCTCTTCTGCTATCATCAACTTCAAATTCCCACTGCATCTTCTCGTCTCTTTTCCATTCACCACAGACACAGTAAAGATCCAACATGATCTACAACCACAAAAACAAAGCTAAAGATATGAATCATAATAATGAACACATCAATAAGCTAAGGAAATGAAATCAGTTGAGAAGAACAGACATTGGAGATTATTCAGATTCATAATAATGAACAAATCAATAAGCTAAGGAAATGAAATCGGTTGAGAAGAGCAGACATTAGAGATTATTCAGATTCATAATAATGAACACATCAATAAGCTAAGGAAATGAAGCAGACATTGGAGTGAACACATCAATAAGCTAAGGAAATGAAGCAGACATTGGAGTGAACACATCAAAAAGCTAAGGAAATGAAGCAGACATTGGAGTGAACACATCAATAAGCTAAGGAATTGAAATCGGTTGACAAGAACAGGCACTGCAGTGAACACATCAATAAGCTAAGGCAATGAAATCAGTTGAGAACAGCAGACATTGGAGATTATTCAGATTCATATTAATGAACACATCAATAAGCTAAGGAAATGAAGCAGACATTGGAGTGAACACATCAATAAGCTAAAGAAATGAAGAAGACATTGGAGTGAACACATCAATAAGCTAAGGAAATGAAGCAGACATTGGAGTGAACACATCAATAAGCTAAGGAAATGAAATCGGTTGACAAGAGCAGGCATTGGAGATTATTCAGATTCATAATGAACACATCAATAAGCTAAGGAAATGAAATCGGTTGAGAAGAGCAGACACTGCAGTGAACACATCAATAAGCTAGGGCAATGAAATCAGTTGAGAACAGCAGACATTGGAGATTTTTCATATTCATAATAATGAACACATCAATAAGCTAATGAAATGAAATCGGTTAAGAAGAGCAGACATTGGAGATTATTCATGACGAGATAACATGTTTTACCTTAACGTAAGATAGATTCGAAGAATTGAAGAGAACTTCGAGAACAGATGAACAAATCGGAGTAGCACAAGCCGAGGTGGAGCGGAATTTACAAGTGACGGAGACGAGCTTAAGCGGAGGCGGAGTGTATTCAAGGTCTGAGGAAGCGACGGAGATGAAGTAGAATTTGGTCTCGTAGAAGAGAGATAGGTCAATATCCGTCGGAATCTCTCCGTCGTCGCCTATTAGAGCTCCGTCGTAATCTCTCCGTCGTCAATCGTCGGAATCGCCGTCGAATCTCCGCCGTCGAGGAATCGTGACCTAATCGTTTGACAAGGAGGAGAAACAAAAGGAAGGGTACAATGGTAAATTGCCCGAATTAAGAATGCTATTTTTGACACGGCGAGTTAAATGCCACGCTTGTGATTGACCATGTTTTTAGTGCCAAATAATGCCTTTTCTCTTGACGTTATTGTTAACCACATTAATATTAAAAGGGGGTGAGAAATTGTTTTGTTTGATTTATCTCTTTATTAAAAGGGGGGATCTAATGGTCATCGACCAATATACAAAGACGAAAAATATAAGCCGATTATTAACATGATACAAAAGACATGAAATAGAAACAAAACCCGAAAAATGGGTGACCAACGTCCTAAAATTATAAGGAAAAGTAAGACCGGCATGATAAACTTCTCTAGAAGAAAACATATTTAAAAAATGGAAATCGACGAAAACAATCTAGAAACTAGGGAAAGGGGACAAAAACAACAGTCGCAATACTATAAATTCCTTGGACATAGCCAAAATGAACCCACCTAAAGTGAAAGATATTCAAGGCAAGGCTAACAAACAAAATATAGTCCCAAATATAACAATCAAACAAAAATTACAAACCTGCACACAAATATATCTCATTTACACGTAATCTTAATCCTAGCAAGTCTAAATAGAGAATTTTGCATCACTACATGAGGTTAGCCTTACAAGAACTGATAAAAGGAACAACTAAAATATAAGACTACTTATTCAAGTAATCTAATAGCGGCATAAGGAGACTAAGGTAAACGATGCAACGAACTAAAGGATATCGCTAATTAAAGAAATACTAAGCCTGCCACTACGACTAAGACCACACTTCCCCGCAACTAAAATATCAACTCTGACAGTTAACAACAAAGGAAAGAATCTACACAAACAGGATCCCCAACACTATCTGGGAACAAGGAAAACATCAATAGGAAGGGTGTAACGAAATTCCGTTACCAACAACCACCTGGAAACCCGATGCCTAAGCAGAAAAATTGAGGAACAAAAAATGCCTAAACAAATAATTCCAACAACGGCCTAAACTACCGAAGATCAATGAAGCTCCAATAGGAACAAGGATATGTGCATCCAGTCTCCTTGAAACTACCACTTCATACTTGAATGGAAGCCATCACCCCTTGACCGAAACCTTAACCCTTCAATGTAAAGTTTGGGGAACATATCTACGACACCGGAGTATAACTGGATGCCGGCAAGCCATCTACGCGAGATTCCGCTATACACCAAGACTTCTTCAAAGGAAGAAAAAGGCTGGGATTGATCCGGAGATCACGAAAGAGGATAACTTCGTCGATTTCTCATAACTACCGCCATCTAAAACAAGCCTGTGCGAAAACCCCCGAGCATGCAAAACGAACTCACTCCACAACGACCACAGAGGAGCAGTATATAAAATTTCAATAACCTGAGGAGACAACTCAAGTTGGAAAGGTTAAAATTGAGATAAAAGGAAGAGAGAATAAAGATACTAGCGGCGTCTCACCGTCAAAGACATATCTTAAAATGTGGCAAGGGCGAACTATATAGTATAGTAAAGATAGAAAATGTAGCGACCTGTTCCCGGTGATCCAGAAAACGACGACGTTAGGACATCCGTTAAACCAAAATGGCTAACCGGAATGCCCTCCCATGGTCCCAAGAGTTTGCGCGCTCCCTTCGATTCAAATTCACCCAATGTACACCAGCCGACCGATCATCTTGCTTCCGTACATGCGAGGGGAAAAGAGCAGAAGAAGGGAAGAGGACTGAGCAATTGATTCCAACACAATTACCCAGTGTGCAGATTCCAAGAACCCGCGATCTCGACTTACGCCACAGAACTATAAGATTCAATTACTAAGCGAATAACACCTTGCACACAATCTCCCGAAGGAAATCACTCAATCTACACAATTAGCTACTTGTCCATAAGCGTGGCCTCAGGCTCACGCGCCCACACACTCACGGACTGGCGAGTACGCTCAGGTCTCACTGCCCCTCCCCCCACACACGATGCACTCTCACCAGCATCCACAACTTTGGGAGGGATCGTCATACCTCTTCCGTCAATCAAGAAAAAGTAAAAAAACACATCTCGCCCCCGTTTCCTGCAAACAACATCTACCGCAACTACACCACATATGTCTATCAATCACAATCAACGTTTTTATTTTAAGGGACAACCTAGAAATTCTACGTTCTCTCAATCACATCAAGCGCTTTACTAAACTTAAGCAACCTAAGAAAGACGCTACTAAAAAAGCACTTGAGTCCCATAATTGAGATATAGTAAGTAGAGCTCACGACTGGACAAAAGCGAAATTTAGAAACTCGTGACGCACGCACAAACTTGAAATCGAGCCAAACTGGTCAAACCGATCAACAAACCGGACCGAGTTGACTCGGCCACCGACGAGGTAACTCGGTGGCTGGGGGTGGCTTCTCTAGCAGTTCTGGCGGCGGCAGCAGACGGTGGCTCTCGAGATTGGGGGACGGTAGCTTCCATCGACGGACGGCAGCTTCTGGCAACGGATGGCGGCTTTCGGCGACGGATGGCAGCGCGTGGCGGAGGCGGTGGTGGCGCGTGAAGCGTTTGGATCAAACGCACTAATCTTCTCTGGGCGCGTGAATGCACGTGCATCATCGAACATAGGTGTGTGGTTACGACTTATTCTGATCGAGCTGAACGTGGGGATTGCTTCATATTTGCAAGATTCCCTACGGTTAAAAAGTTATAGAGTTTTTAGTTGAAACATCCCATCCCGGCCTTTAGTTGAAACATCCCATCCCGGCCTTAGGGCCTAGATCGATGCCCCACTAAACAATCGTTCTACCTTGAGGTTTATTTGCGAACCTCAAGCCAATTTGTTCCATACTTAGCCATTCTAAACAAGTATTCATTCCATTCATTCATTCCATTCCATTCTTAACTAAGGCAATGAGCAACATAAGATAAATATATACTTTTATTAATCAAACCAAGGTACCAATAAAAATGTAGTATCAAGTTATTATGCTATAAATAGAGTATTGGTTCTAATGATATATCTATCTAAACCACTTTTCCTTGGGTCTTTGTGTCCGCGCCTAGTCTTGATCATCCCCATGATCAACCTCACGTCCTGAAACCATAAAACAAGTAAGAATTCATTTACGTTAATATGATACCAACAACCTAGAATTCATCTGATTCTACATGTCCCAATGTTACCCAATGCACACGCAACCCTATTCCGTTCTAATTTCCTTCTATTCGGTTCATGTTCCTAAGGCCTACCCACATCCCGACTTGTTCACGGACCACCACCGTATCGCGACCCGCGGTCATACGCGTTCGTCTGTGCATTCATCCATGTATTCGTCACGGTAGTCTGTGCGATCATACGTGTGATTGCCACCATCAACCCGGATTATCTTTATCCGATTCACGCTTGGGCTGGCCGCATATAGTCTGACGATCTTTGGCTAACTGTCGCCCTAGACGTGCCGTCCAACCGCTCACGACTCACCGGCCCTTTGCGCCCATTCACGCGGATTGATCTGTGTCCAGCCGTTTGTCATACCGTTCACGATCTCGGCCCATGGCCGATCGTGTGCACTTAAACATTACCGATCTCTGCCCATGACCTAGCTGACCAGCTCAAGTGTTGAGCTGAACACTTCCTTTCCAGCTGCTTCCAGCTCCTCTTTCTTTAGCTAAGCTCCTTCCAGCTGAGCTTAGCTTCTTTCTAACTACGGAACACTCCTCATTGTCTCCCTTGACCGTTTGTTCGTTCTTCTGGTCTCATAGTCCGTCTCAACAACCCTTAGGTTGGGTCGGGGATGTTACAATTCTTCCCCCTTAAAATGGATTCGTCCCCGAATCCGCCTCGAGGTTTTCATTCTGCACGAACTCCTTCAACCACTCCGGATAATTTTCCTTCATCTGATTCTCTGTTTCCGAAGTGATTTATTTAACTCCATTGCAGATCCATTCCACTTTCACCATTTGAATAACCCTCTTCCTCATTGCTTATTCCATCCTATCTAGGATTCTTAAAGGTCTGGCCAAGGTGAGATTTGCCTTAAGATCATTGGGTATCTTGATAGGTCAAAAATTATCCATATTCTAACTACAAGTGTACAAAAATGCGACTGTAGTATAAAGGGTATCGAATCCACAGAGACTCGAGGACACACGAAAGATTATATGTTTTCAAACTTAGCTAAATCAATCAAGTGAAAGCAGTAAACAAGCAAATGAATGTAAAAGTTGTTTTCAAAAGGAGAAAGACGCTAGACTTAGGAAGTTCTAAGGAAATCAAGCAATGTTAGACAATTCAACAATCAAGATTGAGATTAAGCACAGGTCCAGGAACTAGAATCGCAAATGTAAATAATCCAACTCTCGCTGCGATTATTATCTATGTCTAGCAACCTAATTATCCAAATCTCTTTGCTATCTTAGAGTTCTAGACAAGCATTAATAGCAAGTTCGTTCGTTCACAATTCTCTAGATCAAATCTCTTTGCATCTAAAAAAATTGCTCACACTAGTTCTATCAGATTATAATTCACACTCTTGTGCCAAACTAGTTATCTAAGATCTAAACTCTAGGTGATCAATCCATAATTCAGTATTAATCTCAACTAGACGATGAACGAATATATTTAGAATCCTAATTGTCTAGTGATCTAACAGAGCAAGAAATCCCTATCAGAATCTCTAAATCTAACTAAGGTTACTACTCAGACATGGAATCAATGAGACAACACATGTTTAAATAGAAAACAAGAATGAACAGATAATAAGAATGGGGTTCGAAATCCTTCTCTCAAAGGTTACAAGTAGCAGAATCAGCCCCAAGCCAAAATCTCTCAATCTCCAAATGCAAAAGCCAAACAAAAGCCAGAACAAAAGATAGGAGATACTGCTCTCAAAAACCTAATTAAAACCACTAAACACATTCTGGGGCTAAATTAGAATTAGAAAAACTTCTGGGCAACTTTGCAATTCTTCAAAAGATGTCTTTAATTAGCGCATAAGTCTCTGTCGCCATCAGTGTCGACCGACACTAAAGTGGATGTCGGTCGACATCAGATCGTGGTCACGACACCAACTTCAACTCCTTGCAGAAATCATCAAAAATGTCCCAAAACTCCGCTCTTCGCTCCAAACACATGCTTACCTGTAAAAGACTCAATAGACTCGAAAAGCAAGGTTAAAGACTCAATATATACACTTGTATCATGGTTCAAAACCTAGAAAACCATGATATATCAACTCCCCCAGACTTAGCTCTTGCTTGTCCTCAAGCAAACAAAGAACCAAAGTATAGAAAAGAGGTTCGAAAACTCAGAAACTCATTTCGTCTTAGTAACATCGCATTCACATTCACTTTGTAACAAACATGAAAACATTCCTGCAGAGATCAAGACCACAATGTATTTCCCCCACACTTAGCAATTGTCCCAAGTAAACTCCACAATCCAGTCAAGACATTCAAGATCATCACTCTAACTTCTGTATACAATTCGGTGCAGTCTCACAAAGGGTGTATCGATCAGAGGACACATGGACTCAACCCAGTGAGTACTTGACCACCAAACTATCGGTTTCTGGTTCCTTTCTTTTCCCTTTCTCTCTTAGCAACTCATTTTTCCCCACTGGGTATCATTTTTTTTTATCATTGCTCTTCCCTTTTATTAGGGTTGTAACTTTGGACATATTTCCATGGATGCACATGAGGTAATAGGGGTCTCTACCACTCCCGTGACAACTTCGAAGCTACTAGCTTATCTGCAGTTTTTATCTATATTTTTTTTTTTTTTCCAGGAAGGGGAAAAGATGGAACCATACTCAGACAGGATTATAGGCTATGTCTAGCACATCAGAGGAATCCGATCCAGAGATACCAAGTCCCTAAGTGAGAAGATTTAGTCAATATTAGAGGTGAAGTTAGTAGTGGATCCTCTGAATACCTGATAGATATGGGTGTCCTTGGTAGGTTGATCAGTGTGTTGTTTTCTAACAGTCATATAGCTACTGCAGGTATGTCCAATGGTCACTTAGTTCCCGTTTCAGCGAAAACATTCCTCGAAAAGTCATAGTTTCATACTGATTTTGACTCAAAAAAACAGTTTTGAAAACCCAAAGAAAACAGAACACAATGTCAGTAACCACCTCCCCCACACTTAAACTGCACTGTCCACAATGCAATCACAGCATGGGATCGGTATAAATCGATCGGGAACCATAGAAAGATTGAGTAAAAAATCAGAACTTGAACACGGTTGGTGTCGACCGACACTGACTTGGTGTCGGTCGACATTGAGCTCGTATGATCATGGGCAGAACAGTTCTAAGTGTCATGGTCGGGTTAGACTCTTTGGCACTCAAAATCTCACATGTTACTGCGTTAGATCACTCAAAAATCATGTCAGAAGCAACAATAGAATGCAATAAAATCAAATCATCCAAGTTCCAGACAGATTGGACTGACAAACTGACTCAAAAAGAAAGATGAAAATGACTCAAGACACAAAAGAAAAAGAAAAGACCCTAATATTCACAACTTACCAGTGGGTTGCCTCCCACTCAGCGCTTGTTTAACGTCAATAGCTTGAATGTACTGAGATTAGGCAGTGGGTCGATCATCCAGATGGACAGTGTCACCTTCTGGGATCTTGGCTTTCGCTCAATAGTGTTTCACCTTTTTCCCGTTGACTGTGAACTCCTCGCCTTTGGAATTCATCAAGATAACAGCTCTGTGTGGTCTAGCTTCCTTGACGGTGAATGGACCTGACCAACGAGAACGCAACTTGCCAGGAAATAGTTGTAAGCGAGAGTTATAAAGAAGTACCTGGTCATTGGGTTCAAAGTCGCGCGAGATGATCTTCTTGTCATGATATGCCTTTGTACGCTCCTTGTACAGCTTTGAGTTCTCATAAGCATGGTGGCGAATTTCATCTAACTCATTAAGCTGTATCAGACGCCTCTCTGTTGCAGGCTTGAGATTGAATTTCATCTGTTTGATAGCCCATCTAGCCTTGTGGTCTAACTCAACTTGAAGATGACAAGCCTTCCCATAAAGGAGATGAAACGGTGTAGTCCCAAGTGGCGTCTTAAACGCAGTCCTGTAGGCCCATAACGCATCATCCATCTTAGCAGACCAATCCTTCCTAGTCTTTCCCAGTGTCTTCTCAAGAATTTCCTTGATCTATCGGTTTGAAACCTCAACATGTCCACTAGTATAAGGGTGATATGGAGTAGCCACACGATGGTTTACACCATGCTTCATGAGCAACTTCTCGAAAACTTTGTTGATAAAGTGAGAACCACCATCACTTATCACAATTCTGGGCACTCCAAATCTGGAGAAGATGATAATCTTAAACAGCTTAAGAACTACTGCAGAGTCGTTGGTCGGACTAGAAATGGCTTCAACCCATTTAGACACATAGTCCACAGAAACCAAGATATACTTGTTCCCATAAGAAGATGGAAACGGTCCCATGAAATCGATGCCCCAGCAGTCAAAGACTTCAACCTTAAGGATGAAGTTTTGTGGCATCTCATGTCTCTTACTTATCTTCCCCCTCTGACACACATCACACTGCGAGACAAACAACTGAGCTTCCTTAAACATCGTAGGCCACCAGAAGCCTGCTTGTAGAACCTTGGACACTGTCTTGAAAGTGGCGAAGTGCCCAGCATACTCAGAACCATGGCAATGGTACAGCACATCATCAACTTCAGACTTTGCGATGCAACGTCTGTAGATATCGTCAGAGTAGTGCTTGTACAAATATGGCTCATCTCAATAATAGCGCCTGGTTTCCCTAAGGAATTTCTACTTAGCATAGCCTTTAAACACCTCAGGCTCATCCTCTGCAGCAAGATAATTGGCTATATCGGCATACCAAGGTCTGGTAGAGAGAGAACCTTGGGAAATAGCAGTTATGAACATGTCAACTTGATCATCGAAAGTGTCTTCCTGCGTCCGCGACTGATGTCGACCGACACTAAGGTTGGTGTCGATCGACATCGATCCCAATCGGCAATTCCATGTCGGTCTCGATCGATTATTGTCCGTGTTTTCGAGTCCAGTGTCGATCATGTTGAATGAGTGTCGACCGACACCTGTGCAGTAACTCATGCAGAATGCTGAGAAGTTGCACAATCCGTCTGAAAAGTTGTCTCAACCATATAGATGTTCTCCTCAGGCAGAAACGCATCAATAGGAACATTCTCATTGATCCTGATCCGTGACAAATGATCAGCAACACCATTTTCCACTCCCTTCTTGTCTCTCACCTCTATGTCAAATTCCTGAAGTAGCAAGATCCATCTAAGCAACCTTGGCTTAGCATCCTTCTTCTACATCAAGTACTTGAGTGAAGAATTATCAGTGTGTACTACTACCTTGGATCCATTCGGGTACTGGCAAAACTTCTCGAAGGCAAAAATAACTGCTAGCAGCTCCTTCTCAGTTGTTGCATAATTCCTCTGCGCATCATCAAGAGTCCTACTGGCATAGTAGATAGCATGAAGCTTCTTATCCTTCTTCTGACCAAGTACAGCTCCTACAGCATAGTCACTAGCATCACACATCACCTCAAAAAACAGGTCCCAGTCAGGAGGTTGCACAATTGGAGCAGAAATCAGAGCTTGCTTCAGCTCCTTGAATGCAGAATGACACTCGTCTGTGAACTCAAACTTCCTTGCAGAGAAGTGCAGTGAGTGGTCTAGCTATCTTGCTGAAATCCTTAATGTCCAAGTAAAATGCCATTCCTAACCATGAAATGACACTTCTCCCAGTTCAAAACCAGGTGCTTCTCTTCACATCTAGCCAGCACCTTACACAGATTATCCATACAAGCATGGTAAGATGGTCCATAGACAGAGAAATCATCCATGAAGACCTCCATAAAATCCTCAGTCATGTCTGTGAAGATAGACATCATGCATCTCTGAAATGTTGCAGGAGCGTTACACAGTCCAAATGGCTTGCGGTATGCAAAAGTGCCATAAAGATAGGTAAAGGTGGTCTTCTCCTGATCCTCTGGGTGAATAGGTATCTGAAATAAACCAGAATAACCATCCAAAAAGCAGTAGTGTGGATGATTTGCCAACCTCTCCAACATCTGGTCAATGAAAGGTAATGGGGAGTGGTCTTTCCTGGTAGCTGCATTCAACTTCTTGTAGTCTATGCACATCCTGTGACCAGTGATTGTCCGTGTAGAGATCAGCTCGTTCTTGTCATTCTTCACCACTGTGAATCCTCCTTTCTTAGGAACCACCTGAACTGGGCTGACCCAAGCACTGTCTGTGATCGGATAAATAATCCCAGCTTGCAACAGCTTCATGATCTCCTTCTTCACAACCTATTTCAGGTTAGGATTCAAACGCCTCTTATTCTCAATTGATGACATGCTCTCATCCTCAAGGTGTATCCTATGCATGCACAAGTCTGAAGAGATATCTGAAATGTCATCAAGAGAATAGCCAAGAGCCTTGCGATACTTGCACAACTTGCTTAGCAATAAGGTGAGTTCTGCGTTATTCAAACAATCATTAACAATAACAGGGTAAGTAGAATTCTGACCAAGAAATATTTGAGGCTTGCAGGCAGCTGCTTCAGCTCAATCTTTGGAGTCTTTTCCTCGCTCCAATCTCCAAGTGTGGCAGCTTTCTGTGAAGTACCAACCAGCTCCTCTTGACTTACCAACTGCATCACATGCTCACTAGCATCCATTAGTCTTAAATACCCAGCAGTAGCATCATCCTCCAGCTCTAAATCCTGCTCAACACTCATCAAAGCTCTCTCTAAAGGATCAGCAGGATGCATCTGATGGAAAAATTATGCAGCCAAATTGTCCAATATATCCATATAAAAGGTTTGCCCATCGATTGTAGGATGTCTCATCAGCTTGTTCATGTCGAAGTCCATCACCAAATCACCCACATTCAGTCCAATCTTCCCTCGCTTAACATCAATGATTGCACCAGCTTTAGCAAGGAACGGTCTTCCCAAGATAAGAGGATCCTTAGGCTCTTCATTGTACTGCAAGACAACAAAGTCTGTGGGAATTACACATTCACCAATCTTCACCGGTACATCTTCCAAGAGACCTTCAGGAATCCTCATAGAACGATCAGCTAGGATTAAAGAGATACTAGTAGGTGTGAACTGTCATTCCCATCTGCTTAGCAACCGATTATGGCATCAGGTTAACACTCGATCCTAGATCACACAACGATCTCTCAAATCTGTCTCTGAAGATGGTGCACTCTAAGACAAAACTTCATGGATTCTTCTGCTTCTGTTGAACTCTGTTCTGCATGACAACACTATAGAATTTGTTAATCATCATCACACACTCTTCATCTCCCATGTCCGATGTCAGCATCTTTTTCAAACACCTCTTCATCACTGGGTTGTTGTTGATAGCATCCTAGAATGGCATTGGAAGAATGAGCTTGCTCAACATAGTAGTGTATTTAGCCTTGAACCTATCAAATTTGGACTGCTTCTGGTTCCTCGGGAAATGTACTTTGGGTTTATACACCTTCCCATCAGCAATAGGGGTTTTAATCTCATTACGCGATTGGTGTCGGTCGACGTTGGGTGGGTGTCGATTGAGACTAGGGGATTTTCCTTGCAGGTCGACTACGTAATTGATCTCGGTCGATTTATGTTCGTCACAAGGACTCGAAGATTTGGGTGTCGATCGACGTTCATTGGTAGTGTCGGTCGGCACTAGCCTCTCGGCTTCAGCCTCTTCTTCTTCCAATTCTTCTAAGTCCACGAGTTCCTTAGCATTCAAACGCCTTTTTGGGACAATTGGCAGCTCTATCCCACTTCTCAGTGTTATGGGATTGCATTGATGCTTCGGATTGGTATCTGTCCTTCCAGGAAGGAATCCATCTTGTCTCCTGACAGCTCCAGCATATTGAGCAACTTGAGTATCCAATTGCTTCATATGTGTGCTCAAAGACTCAAACTTCCCATTCAGATCAGTGTAGATGGCATCCATCTTCTTGTTGAAGTACACGATAGTCTTTGTCTGCCCCTCAAGAATCTTCTCCATCATAGCTTCCAGCTTACTCGCATGAGCATTAGTAACATGAGGTGTCTGATAAGAAGAAGCTCCATAGGTCCTTTGGTAGGAGTTGTTCTGCTGAAAAGGGTTCTGGAAAGCAGAATTCTGACCATATCCAGAAGAGTTTTGATTGCTTGTGAAGGCACTCTTCTGACCATAACCAGTGTTAGTATTGTAGAACTTGTTACCCTGCTGATTTCCAAACTTGTTTCCCTGAAATCCAGAACCACCAATGTGGTTCACTTCCTCTTCTTCACAGCCTTCACCATCCTCAATCACCTCAGTCTCCTGAGCAAAATGGACAGCCTTCTTCCCAACCAGAAAACAGTGGACAATGTCTATCTTCTTGTTCATCTCAGCTATCTGGGAATCGTCAGCTTTACCACCAGACTTTATCCTCTCCGTATCAGCATTATTGACACTATTACTGGTCACCAAGTTTTCAATAAGCTCCTTAGCTTCTTCTGGAGATTTAGTGTAGAAGTTTCCAGTACTTGCAGCATCTAAAACCATCTGATACCACAAGTCAACTCCTCTGAAGAAGATACACAACTGCTGCACCTCAGAGAAACCATGATGAGGGCAATCTCTCTGGTACCTCTATAATCTCACCTAGGCTGCCTTAAAAGGCTCTGTAGATCCTTGCTTGAAGGGCAAGAGATCCTGTCTAAGCTGATCAGACCGAGCATCATCATAGAAGTGTCGCAGAAACTTCTCCTTCACTGTATTCCAAGTAGTCAGAGTCCCAGGTATAATCTGCTTCAGCCAGTTAGCAGCTTCTCCTCCAAGAGAGTGAGGAAACAGCTTGCAGCGTAGGTAGTCATAGCTTACTCCATGGTGCTTCATTCCAGTCACTAGAGATTCAAAGTGTTCTATGTGGTCCATAGGATGATCATGTGGATGTCCATGAAATAAGTGTTGTCCCACAAGAGTGTAGTAGGAAGTCTTCAACTCAAACTCGTTCCTCTCAAAAGCAGGAGGCACAATTGCATACCTGTTGGCATAGAACTTGTCATGTCTGTTGTAGTCAGCTAGTGTCCTCCTAACTGGTGGATTAACAAGCTGTTGCTCAGGTTCAGGGATCACATTTCCTTGAGCATCAATTCTTTGTCCCTGAGCATTGTAGAGATTGTTCTGTGGATCTCTAAGAACACCTTGAGCATCTCTAATCAAGATCAAACGATTCATCATCCTTGAAGATTTCTGAGCTTTTCTGTTTGTCCTCTCAACTCTAGTGATATTGTTGGAACTTCTTGCCAATTCTACCGTATTCGAGATTGCTGTCAGGTTCCAGATAGCCTAGGATCTAGGGTCTAGTTAATTGAATAAAGGATCTGATCTCTGTTTACCTAGAGATTGGCAGCGGAAGATGGTCAGATAAACGAGATCTGTGGAGCGCCTCAGATGCTGCGCCTCTACTTCAGTCCACACACACATAAGCTGGAATCCGCCGGGATGCTAGTATCGGGGCTCGGATCTCCTGGGAACTGAGTTCTTCGAGGTTTCTGTGTTTTCTCTCTGAGAAAACACTGTCTAGGCGGCGCACATCCCTTAGGTCGAAACTATAAGATCACTTATATACAGACCTCGACATAAACCGAAATATCAGTCTCGGTTTCGGCCTTGTGTCGACCGACACACTTAGTGGTGTCGATCGACACACGTCTTGTGTCGACCGACGCACCCAATGGTGTCGATCGACACACCTCATTAAAACTCATATTCGATGTGTATCCAATACACATCGACCAGACCATATGCCAATGATCAATCCCATACGAACTATGTCCAACTTACTTAGGTGTGTGACCCTGTAGGTTCACACGATACTGGAAATGAGTTACAACTCATTTGTCATAAGCGGTTTCTAGCAAAACATTATGACTACCCAGTATCACATGAATTGTCCGATCTCGACAATACAACTATCTCTAGAGTGAGTACAATGTGATTTCAGGACATAATCCCAACAATCTCCCACTTGTACTGGAATCACCTATTCCTACAATCCCTTCGTCTCTATATCTCGATATGGCATAAGGCAAGAGACTGTGTCATCCTTATTATAGCCAACATTATGTTCATCGAACTCCTGATCTATACTGATATAACAAACGACTGACAATCACCTCGTTTGAGCACGGCCATGCATTTTCTCAGCATCAAATCTTCGATGGGCCCTGAGATATTTATCTCCCGTTATACAGGAGGGGCAAATCCCATCTTGTTCCATCCCTGTTTCTACACATACTTCATGATACGCATAAGCAATGCCGTTATAGCCGCCAGTTACGGAACGACGTTTGACAAGGTCAAAACGCACCAATTCATATGCTAGAAAGCATGATGAACTCAGGTCTAAGGACTATACTCTATAGTCGTAATGAGAACCTCCCATGACACTGATATAACTATCCTGTGGAGTTCTCATTAGCGGGTCATGTCCGATCATATGTTTATCAACATATATCTATGTGACTGACTGTGATAATCATATCATTGACTCCATGAAACTTAGTCCAACAGTCACCTCACATGCTAGTCTCGCGCGGTTGTTAGTGTCCCATTTTAACAACCTTGACTAGGGACAATCATAATTTATGTCATCTTTACTTACATGGTTTCATGATCAAGTCCTCAACTTGATGACCTATAAGATGAACATAAAATTCTTTGGGACCATTATTTAATTATCCAATAATTAAATAATACCGATGTCAGTTTGACTTACACAAACACTACCATAGCATGTCTATGTAAAGATCACAACATAACTAAAATAACCCCCACTAGAATCAAGATTATCTCTTCAGATATCCCATTCCTACAGCAACAGAATAAATTCCGTGCTTAGGTTGTGGGAGAGACTGCGGTGTTTTGCTTGAAACAATTCCAACAAACCACACCGCCATTCAGATAAAAGCACTATTCTACGGTCCACTGCTTGGAGCCTTTCCAACAGATCGCACCGCTATTCAGACAAAGAGACATAACCAGGTGGGACCTGGGAATCGTCTTTGTCCGTCTAACTACTTTCAACTGGTTCGTCACTTCCTTAGTTCACCACGAACCTATCCTTAGTGTTTCTCAAACCCTTGGGATATTTCTGGTAACTGTTCAGTGACTATTACCGGAACATATTGGTATTTTCTCGTCATGCTATATGCGTAAGCTGCACCTAGACGAGCGCAAAATATGGCATTCATGATGGATTCTATTGCAGCAGCATTAGCAATCACACTCATTAATAATAGCTCAGTTAGTGTCCAAAACACTTCATCTCGCTAAGATTATTGCCATAAGACCTTTGGTATGAAGCCATTCTTGGAATCATGCATATTGGAACTGTCCAATACCTTATCAACATAATGATTTTGACACGATCCAATTAGCCTTTCTGATCCATTCCAATGGATCCTTATTCCAAGAACTTTTACGGCCTTCTCCCATGTCTATCGTTAAACTTGACTTCCGACTCAAATCTTGATAAGACTTTGGCGTTGGAACGTCGTTTATGAGATTACGCTCCCACTAGTCTTCTTGTGAACGCATGGTTTCAGTTCTTTCTGATCAAGTCAAAACTTTTGACCACATTATCAGAATGTTGATTCCAACTCCAAGATGTTTGCTTCAATCCAGAAATGGATCGGTGAAGCTAACATGCATACCCAGCCAATTTTCGGAGTTGGGGCTCACCATCGCTTCTTTGAATTTCGCATGCTCGTCACTTTTCAATGATCAATAGATCACGACAATTGGTTACGAGAAATCACTCTCGAGTTAGTGACGGATCCTTTCGGATCTGCGAATTTCAGGCTCCACAGGTGTAGATCCTACAGCACTTTGTAGATTTCACCACTGCTTTCCCTCAACAGGTTGAGCAGCCTCCTGTGTTTATCGAATTTCTTCGATGTGTACTTTTACTCCCACTGTTCCTTTTGGAAAGTACGATCTTTCTCAAAAGACACAGTTCCGAACAACAATACTTTGCCCTCGGATTGGGTGCAAAAGTAGCAAGCCTTGGTTTCCTTAGGACAACCAGCGAGGTAGAACTTATCAGATATGGGTTCAAGTTTGTTTGTTGACTACTGTCTTACCCAAACCTTGCAATCCCAATTAATCAGAAAAACAAATTTGGAAATCACCCAGTCCACATCCAATGTGGTGTTTTTCACTGATTCTGATAGAAACTTATTTAGCGTAAACATAGACATTTTATAACGTATTCTTAAATGATTATGGAAGATTCCTGTGACTCATCATTAATCGGAGCATATCTAATAAGATCCGATTCATTCTGTCAGATGATCACCCAATTCTTGACTTAAGTATTTCCTCCACGATTCAATCGAGGATCTCAATACTTCTGTCAAATTGGTTCTACACTTCATCTTGGAACTCCTCAAGGGATTCTTGCTCGTGTCTCATCAAATGAACACAGCCATACTTATTGATGCCATCAATAAGGTAATGAAGTACAGAAGATTTCCTTTGGCACTAATGCTCGTTTGGCCGCATACATCAGTATGTGTAAGGCCCAATAAGCCTCTGGCCCGTTCCCTTTAGCTCTGCTAAAAGGGCCTTAGTCATTTGGCCCAGTGAGCAGAATTCATATCTCAAATGATTAACAATCGAATGAGTCCAAAACTATGGAACTTCTGAATCCACTTCACTCTGTATGGTCAAACGACTATGCTAAGGAAAAATCGACTTCAAGTCATCAGACTTAAAGTGTTTGGTATTTATGTTATGTGTACAAGCGTACATTGGTTCAAGATATAAAACCCATTCCAAATGGGGTGCTACCATAGAATATTTCATTAAGATCTAAAGAACAAAGCTTGTCTTTTATCAAAATGAAAAACATCCAAATTCTTACAAGAAAATGAAAGACATTTCTGCACAAGGCAGATACATAGTAGCAATTACTTAATTTCTAAAACCAAGTATGAAAGGCTCCTACAAGTGGAGAATCTCTACGGCTCATGCAGCAACCATTGCTTCATACCAGACACGCAGTTCCACTTGTCCTTTCTTCAACGTTCTACTGTTGCTTGGGTCCTGCATATTTCCAAAATATCAATACCACAACTAGTATCCAATACTAACGTAGAACTTGAATTAATAACACAATACCTGAAGAAGAAGTACCATACATCTCCTTCATCTCTTGTGAATCTTCCAAGAATTTAATGCAATCTCTCTACCAATGCCCTGACTCATCGCAGTAGAAGCATTTTCTAACAACAGACGGGCCTGACTTGGGCTTATTAGATGACACAGGCTTATCCTGATTCCAAATCTGGACGGCCCTGCCTCTACCCTTGCCAACACAAGATTTCTCAAATCTTTTACCCTTTATGATGTCTTGCTCTGCTGTTTTTAGCATGCCATGCAACTCAGTCAACTTCTTCGTTAAGTTATTCTTGATATAGCTTTTGATAAATTATCATAACTAGACGGCATTGACTGTAGAATGATGTTAGTGGCCAACTCTAAGCTGACAGGACATTCTAGTTTCCCCAGGCTATCAATGTAACCCATCATTTTAATGACATGAGAACTTACTGGAGCATCCTTTCGTAGCTTGCACCCAGTGAGAGACTTCACCATCTGGAATCTCTCAACTCGTGCCAGATCCTGAAACTTCAGTTTCAGGCTGGTGATCATCTCTATTGGCGACTCCATGCTCTCGTATTGACTTTTCAAGTCCGAGTTCATTGTAGCCAACATCAGACCACGCACATCTACCACATCAGTATAATGCTTATTCCAAGCATTATATACTGCATTCGAGCGATTGGCCCCAAGCCTTTCTGGAAGAGCTTTCTCAAGGACATAGTCCTTGCTCTCCTGCTTGAGGATTAATCTCAAATTCCGATACCAATCCAGGAAATTCGATCCATTTAACTTGTCCTTCTCAAGGACGGATCGCAATGAGAAAGTAGTGTTAGACATAATCTGAAATCAAAGAAAAACCAAGATTTAGTTATGCATATCATGAGAAATCTTATCTAATAAGAAAACTCGCATTATATTCAAACAATGTTTCCTCTGTGAATATAATGATCCAAGATCCATACTTCACCAAAATCTGAGTGGACGACTCGTCATCACCCAAAATTTAGTTATCTAGGTAAGTAAATCATTGCTAATTGTACCCAGTACAACTCTTGGTCGCAGATAAGACAATCCATGTCTCATCTACTCTGACGTCTCTGGGCTCAGAACTTCTGATGGCTCAGTCAAGTAAACCAATCTCTTTGGTCTTGTGATCATTGACAGTTGCACTGCAAGTCTATCAATGATCACCTGCCTTACTCATGTAGTAGTGGATACCAAGGACTCCAAGGCTATCCAACAAACGACACAAGTCTTGACAGTAGACAAGATTTGGGCAAGACATCAAGGTTAGTTGATATTTAGTTGAGGAAACTAAACTCTGATAAGTTAGCATATCAATCTCCTAGGTCATGTAATTGTTTATGTCAAGCACTGCAAGTCCATCAACATAATTACCTGCCTTACTCACGTAATTGTGGACACCAAGCTCTTGGCTAGACCATCACACAATGAAATGAGTCTTGACAGTTGACCATATTGAAGCTAAGCTTTGATCAAGGTTTAAGTCTAGTTTGGTTTCTGCAAATTCAAGGTTCAATAACCAGAATTTCGAACTCTGTGTCGATCAACGCAGACTATGTCTGTCGATCGACAACACCAAACTTAACCGGACATCAATAACCGATTAATCCAATTAACCCGGTTTATTGAACCGGTCACGTCGATCGACACAACCCATGTGTGATGGTCGACATAGACCTAAACCAAAGTCAGTTTTGATAACCGGTCCAATCCAATTGAACCGACTTATCAGATCAAACTGATCTTAACCAATCGGTTTATATTAATTGGGATAATTAGTTTAATTCAATTGAACCAATTCATCCAATTTAAACCGTTTTAACCAGTTTCAACTAATTGCGATAACCGATCCAATTCAATTGAGTGGACTTATCCAATCAAACCAATTCAACTCATCGGTTCATTCTAATTAAGATAATCAGTTCAATCCAATTGAACCAATTCATCCAATTTAAACCGATCTATTCGGATTTAACCAAGCATGATAACCGGTCCAATCTAATTGAACCAATTAACCATTCGCTAGGTATATGTCGACCGACACTAACCTATGTCGATTGACACTAGACCGAATATGTTCTGTGTCGACCGACACTCAACCTGTGTCGATCGACACAGTAGGCTTTCGGTTTTTCTCCGTGAAAAACCCTAGCCGCCGAATTTGTCGAATTCGCCATTCTGTGTCGACCGACACTGTGCGAAATCACAGATCCGATTTTCGATCATAATCGATCTCACCTGTTCTAACCAAACATCCTAGTTTGCGAATCTAAATCTTCAAATTCATTTAGACAGGTTGATTCAATGGAAAACCCTAAGGCTCTGATACCACTGTTGGAACTTCTTGCCAATTCTACCGTATTCGAGATTGCTGTCAGGTTCCAGATAGCCTAGGATCTAGGGTCTAGTTAATTGAATCAAGGATTTGATCTCTGTTTACCTGGAGATTGGCAGCGGAAGATGGTCAGATAAACGAGATCTGTGAAGCGCCTCAGATGCTGCGCCTCTACTTCAGTCCACACGCACACAAGCTGGAATCCGCCGGGATGCTAGTACCGCAGCTCGGATCTCCTGGGAACTGAGTTCTTCGAGGTTTCTGTGTTTTCTCTCTGAGAAAACACTGTCTAGGCGGCGCACATCCCTTAGGTCGAAACTATAAGATCACTTATATACAGACCTCGACATAAACCGAAACATCAGTCTCGGTTTCGGCCTTGTGTCGACCGACACACTTAGTGGTGTCGATCGACACACGTCTTGTGTCGACCGACGCACCCAATGGTGTCGATCGACACACCTCATTAAAACTCATATTCGATGTGTATCCAATATACATCGACCAGACCATATATATGCCAATGATCAATCCCATACGAACTATGTCCAACTTGCTTAGGTGTGTGACCCTGTAGGTTCACACGATACTGGAAATGAGTTACAACTCATTTGTCATAAGCGGTTTCTAGCAAAACATTATGACTACCCAGTATCACATGAATTGTCCGATCTCGACAATACAACTATCTCTAGAGTCAGTACAATGTGATTTCAGGACATAATCCCAACATATATATCATGGTTTTTATAGGTTTTCAACCATGATATAGTTGTATATATTGAGTCTTTAACCTGGTTTTTAGAGTCTATTGAGTCTTCTACAAGTAGGCTTGCGTTTGGAGCAAAAGATGGAATTATAGGACATTTCTGGTGATTTGTGCAACAAGCTGAAGTTGGTGTCTCGGCCAAGACTGGATGTCGACCGACATCAGTGTCGGTCGACACTGAGAGCCACCGCGAGTTGAAGATGTTTTAAAGAATTGCATAATTCCCCAGAAGTTTCCCTAATTCTAATTTAGCCCCAAAACGTGTTTAGTGGTTTTTAATTAGGTTTTTGAGAGCAGACTCAGGATACTATCTTTTCATCTTGTTCTTACTTGTTCTTGTTGGGAATCCGAGCCAATTCTACAGATTCAGAATTCTCGCGAGTTCCCGATAGCCTAGGATCTAGGGTTTAGTTAATTGAATCATGATCTCACCTCGTGATTACCTGGTGTTTGGCAGCGGAAGATTTGATCAGGTAGCACGAGATCTATTGCGCCTCAGATGCTGCGCCTCTATCGTAGTCCACACGCACACAAGTTGGAATACGCCGGGTTGCTAGTATCGGGACTCGGATCTCCCTGGGAACTGAGTTTCTTGAGGTTATGTGTCTTTCTCTCTGAGAAAAACAGTCTGGGCGGCGCTCACGAACACTTACTCGGTCGAGATACAAAAACGAGTTTATATATATTGACCTCGCGGTGAACCGAAACATCAGTCTCGGTTTCGCCCTTGTGTCGACCGACATACTTAGTGGTGTCGATCGACACATGCCCTGTATCGACCGACGCACCCAATGGTGTCGATCGATACACCTCTTAGAAACTCAACTCGATGTGTATCTAATACACATCGATCAGACCATATGCCAATGATCAATCCCATGCAGAGTATATCCAACTTGCTTAGGTGTGTGACCCTGTAGGTTCACACGATACCAGAAATGAGCTACAACTCATTTGTCATAAGTGGTTTCTAGCAAAACATTATGACTACCTAGTATCACATGAATTGTCCGATCTCGACAATACAACTATCATTAGAGTTCGTACAATGTGATTTCAGGACATAATCCCAACAATCTCCCATTTGCACTGGAATCACCTATTCCTATAATCCCTTCGTCTCTATATCTCGATATGGCATAAGGCAAGAGACTGTGTCATCCTTATTATAGCCAACATCATGTTCATCGAACTTCTGATCTATACTGATAAACAAACGACTGACAATCACCTCGTTTGAGCACGGCCATGCATTTTCTCAGTATCAAATCTTCGATGGGCCCTGAGATATTTATCTCCCGTTTTCCAGGAGGGACAAATCCCATCTTGTTCCATCCCTGTTTCTACACATACTTCATGATACGCACAAGCAATGCCGTTATAGCCGCCAGTTACGGAACGACGTTTGACAAGGTCAACACGCACCAATTCATATGCTAGAAAGCATGATGAACTCAGGTCTAAGGACTATACTCTATAGTCGTAATGAGAACCTCCCATGACACTGATGTAACTATCATGTGGAGTTCTCATTAAGCGGGTCATGTCCAATCATATGTTCACCAACATACATCTATGTGACTGACTGTGATAATCATATCATTGACTCCATGAAACTTAGTCCAACAGTCACCTCACATACTAGTCTGCGCGGCAGTTAGTGTCCCATTTTAACAACCTTGACTAGGGACAATCATAATTTATGTCATCTTTTACTTATAGGGTTTCATGATCAAATCTTCAACTTGATGACCTATAAGATGACCATAAAGTACTTTGGGACCATTATTTAATTATCCAATAATTAAATAATACTGATGTCAATTTTAACTTACACAAACACTGCCAAAGCATGTATATGTTAAGTTTACAACATAACTAAAATAACTCCCACTGGAATCAAGATCATCTTTTCAGATATCTTACACCTACAGCAACAGAATAAATTCCGTGCTTAGGTTGTGGGAGAGAGTGCGGTGCTATTGCTTGAAACAATTTCAACAAATTACACCGCCATTCAGATAAAAGCACTATTCTACGGTCTACTGCTTGGAGCCTTTCCAACAGTTAGCACCGCTATTCAGGCAAAGAGACTTAACCAGGTGGGAACCGGGAATCGTCTTTGTCCGACTAACTACTTTCAACTGGTTCGTCACTTTATCAGTTCACCACGAACCTATCCTTAGTGTTTCTCAACACTTGGGATACTTCTGGTAACTATTCAGTGACTATTACCGGAGTGCATTGGTATTTTCTCGTCATGCTTTATGCTTAAGCTGCATCTAGACGAGCGCAAAATATGGCATTCATGATGGATTCTATTGCATCAGCATAAGTGATCACACTCATTAATACTAGTTCAGACAGTGTTCAAAACACTTCTTCTTGCTAATATTGTTACTAGCTCAGCCTGTGTCCAAGACACTTCATCTTGCTTAGATTATTGCCATAAGACCTTTGGTATGAAGCCATTCTTGGAATCAAGCACCTTAGAGCTGTCCAATACCTTATCAATATAAGGATTTTGACACTACCCAATTAGCTTACTCAATCTATATTAATAGATTCTTATTCCAAGAATTCATTCGGCTACTCCCATGTCTATCGTTTAAGTTTGACTTCCGACCCAAATCTTGACAAGACTTTAGCGTCGGAACGTCGTTTGCGAGATTCAAGTATGTTATCTACATACTGTGTGAGAATTGCCATTACGCTCCCACTAGTCTCCTTGTAAACGCATGGTTTCTTTTTCTTTCTGATCAAGTCAAAACCTTTGACCAATCTGTCAGAATGTTGATTCCAATCCAAGATGTTTGTTTCAATCCAGAAATGGATCGGTGAAACTAACATACATACCCAGCCAATTTTCGGAGTTGGGCCTCACCATCGCTTCTTCGAATTTCACATGTTCGTCACTTTTCAATGATCAGCAGATCACGACAATAGGTTACGAGATATCACTCTCGAGTTAGTGACGGATCCTTTCGGATCTGCGAATTTCAGGCTCCACAGGTGCAGATCCTACAGCACTTTGTAGATCTCACCGCTGCTCTTCCTTATCAGGTCGAGCAGCTTACTGTGTTTATCGAATTTCTTCGATGTGTACTTTTACTCCCACTGTTCCTTTTGAAAGTATCACCTTTCTTAAAAGACACAGTTCTGGGCAACAAAAGCACTAAGCCTTGGTTTCCTCAGGATAACCAGCGAGGTAGAACTTATCAGATATGGATTCAAGTTTGTTTGTTGACTACTGTCTTACACAAACCTTGCAATCCCAATTAATCAGAAAAACAAATTTGGAAATCACCCAGTCCACATCCAATGTGGTGTTTTTCACTGATTCTGATAGAAATCCTTTTAGCGTGAACATAGACATTTTAGAACGTATTCTTAAATGGTTATGGAAGATTCATGTGATTCATCATTAATCGAATCATGTCTCATAAGATCTGATTCATTCTTTCAGATGATCACTCAATTCTTGACTCTAGTATTTTCCTCCGCGATTCAATCGAGGATCTCAATACTTCTGTCAAACTGGTTCTACACTTCATCTTGGAACTCCCTTAAGGGATTCCAGCTTGTGTCTCATCAAATGAACACAGCCATGCTTGTTGATGCCATCAATAAGGTAATGAAGTACAGAATATTTCCTTTGACAATAATGCTAGTTGGGCCGCATACATCAGTATGTGTAGGGCCCAATAAGCCTCTGGCCCGTTTCCTTTTAGCTCCGCTAAATGGGCCTTAGTCATTTTGGTCCAGTGAACAGAATTCATATCTCAAATGATTAACAATCGAATGAGTCCAAAACTATGGAATTACTGAATCCGCTTCACACTTGTGGTTAAACGACTAAACCAAAGAAAAATCGAGTTCGAGTCATCAGACTTAAACCGTTTGGTATTTATGTTATATTCTAACTCTTGTTGGTTTGAGATACAAAACCCATTCCAAACGGGGTGCTACCATTAAATATTTCATTAAGATCAAAAGGACAAAACTTGTCTTTTATCAGAATGAAAAACATCCAAATTCTCAAAAGAAAATGAAAGACATTTTGCATATAGCAAGTACATGGTGGCAATTAATTTCAAAACCAAGTAGGAAAGGCTCCTACAAGTGGAGAATCTCTACGGCTCATGGAGCAACCATTGCTTCAACCAGACACGCAGTTCCACTTGTCCTTTCTTCAACGTTCTACTGTCGCTTAGGTCCTGCATATTTCAAAAATATCAGTACCGCAACAAGTATCCAATACTTATGTAGAACTTGAATTAATAACACAATACCTGAAGAAGAAGTACCATACATCTTCTCCATCTCTTGTGAATCTTCCAAGAATTTTATGCAATCTCTCTTCCAATGCCCCAACTCATTACAGTAGAAGCACTTACTAACACCAGATGGGCTTGACTCGGGCTTAAAAGATGACACAGGCTTATCCTGATTCCAAATCTGGACGGCCTTGCCTTCACCCTTGTCTATAAAAGATTTCTCAAATCTTTTTCCCTTTTTGATGTTTTGCTCCGCTGTCTTAAGCATGCCATGCAGCTCAGTCAACGTCTTCGTCAAGCCTTTCTTGATATAGTTCTTTATGAACTTATCATAGCTTGACGGCAGTGACTGCAGAATGATGTCAGTAGCCAACTCTAAGCTGACAGGACATTCTAGTTTCCCCAGGTTAGCAACGTAACCCATCAGTTTAATGACATGAGGACTTACTGGAGCATCCTCTGGTAGTTTTCACTCAGTGAGAGACTTCACCATCTGGAATCTCTCAACTCGTGCCAGATCCTGAAACTTCAGTTTCAGGCTGGTGATCATCTCTATTGGCGACTCCATGTTCTCGTATTGACTTTTCAAGTCCGAGTTCATGGTAGCCAATATCAGACCACGCACATCTACCACATTATTATAATGCTTATTCCAAGCATTATATGCTGCATGCGAGCGATTGGTCCCAAGCCTTTCTGGAAGAGCTTTCTCAAGGACATAGTCCTTGCTCTCCTGCTTGAGAATGAATCTCAGATTCCGATACCAATCCAGGAAGTTGGATCCTTTTAACTTGTCCTTCTCCAGGACGGATCGCAACGAGAAAGTAGTCATAGACATAAGCTGAAATCCAAGAAAAACAAAGATTTAGTTATGTATATGATGAGAAATCTTATTTAATAAGAAAACTCGCATTATATTCAAACAATGTTTCCTCTATGAATATAATGATCCAAGATCCTCAGATTACTAAAATTTGAGTGGGCGACTCGCCGTTATTCAGACTTTAGTTTTCTAGGTAAGCAAATCATTGCTAATTGTACTCAGTACAACTCTTGGTTGTGGATGAGACAAATATGTCTAATCCACTCTGATGTCTCCGAGCCCAGAACTTCCGACAGCCCAGTCAAGTAAACCAATCTCTATGTCTTGTGATCACTGACAGTTGCACTGCAAGTCTGTCAATGATCACCTGCATTACTCATGTTGTTGTGGGTACCAAGGACTCCAAGTATATCCAACAGCAACATGAGTCTTGACAGTAGACAAGATCGGGCAAGACATCAAGGTCACTTGATATTTAGTTGAGGAAACTAAACCCAAAAGTTTAGCAAATCAATTTCTTAGGTCATTTAATTGTTGATGTTAATGCACTGCAAGACCATCAACATTATTACATGCCTTACTAATTGTGGACACCAAGCTCTTGGCTAGACATCACACAACTAGACGAGTCTTGACAGTTGACCACATTGAAGCTAATCTTTGATCAATGTTTAAGTCTAGTTTGGTTTCTGCAAATTCAAGGTTCAATAACCAAAATTTCGAATACTGTGTCGATCGACGCAGACAATGTCTGTCGATCGACACTACCAAACAAAACCGGACTTCAATAACCAGTTAATTTAATTAACCCGGTTCATCGAACCGGTCATGTCGATCGTCACAACCCATGTGTGACGGTCGACATAGACCTAAACTGAAGATCCTTTTGATAACCGGTCCAATCCAATTGAACCGACTTATCTGATCAAACTGATCTTAACCATTCGAATCGGTTTATTCTAATTGAGATAATCAGTTCAATCCAGTTGAACCAATTTATCCAATTTAAACCGTTCAAACCAGTTTCAACTGATTACGATAACCAGTCCAATTCAATTGAACCGTATTATCTAATCAAACTGATTTAACCGACCGGTTTATGCTAATTGAGATAATTAGTTTAATCCAATTAAACCAATTCATCCAATTTAAACCGATCAATTCGGACTTAACCAAGCATGATAACCGGTCCAATCCAATTGAACCGATTAACCATTCGCTCGGCTTGTGTCGATCGACACTCAACCTGTGTCGATCGACGCAGTAGGCCTTTTAGGTTCTCTTCGAGAAAACCCTAGCCGCCGAATATTGGTCTGTGTCGACCGACACTCAAACTGTGTCGATCGACACTCGACCGTGTCTGCTCTGTGTCGACCGATACACCCAGTGTGTCGATCGACACATAAGGCTTTCGGTTTTTCTTCGCGAAAAAACCCTAGCCGCCGAATCTGTCGTTTTCGCTGTTCTGTGTCGACCGACACACCCAGTGTGTCGATCGACACCATGCGAAAACACAGAATCGTTTCTGATCGAACACGATCTAACCTGTTCTAACCAAACAACCTAGTTTGCGAATCTAAATCATCAAATTCGATTTAAACAGGTTTGATTCAATGATAAAACCCTAAGGCTCTGATACCACTGTTGGGAATCCGAGCCAATTCTACAGATTCAGAATTCTCGCGAGTTCCCGATAGCCTAGGATCTAGGGTCTAGTTAATTGAATCATGATCTCACCTCGTGATTACCTGGTGTTTGGCAGCGGAAGATTTGATCAGGTAGCACGAGATCTATTGCGCCTCAGATGCTGCGCCTCTATCATAGTCCACACGCACACAAGTTGGAATCCGCTGGGTTGCTAGTACCGGGACTCGGATCTCCCTGGGAACTGAGTTTCTTGAGGTTCTGTGTCTTTCTCTCTGAGAAAAACAGTCTGGGCGGCGCTCACGAACACTTACTCGGTCGAGATACAAAAACGAGTTTATATATATTGACCTTGCGGTGAACCGAAACATCAGTCTCGGTTTCGCCCTTGTGTCGACCGACACACTTAGTGGTGTCGATCGACACATGCCCTGTATCGACCGACGCACCCAATGGTGTCGATCGATACACCTCTTAGAAACTCAACTCGATGTGTATCTAATACACATCGATCAGACCATATGCCAATGATCAATCCCATGCAGAGTATATCCAACTTGCTTAGGTGTGTGACCCTGTAGGTTCACACGATACCAGAAATGAGCTACAACTCATTTGTCATAAGTGGTTTCTAGCAAAACATTATGACTACCTAGTATCACATGAATTGTCCGATCTCGACAATACAACTATCATTAGAGTTCGTACAATGTGATTTCAGGACATAATCCCAACAGTTCTTGCTAAGGAGATTGAGAGATTTTGGCTAGGGGCTGATTTTTGCTACTTGTAACCTTGAGAGAAGGATTTCGAATCCCTTTACTTTTATCTATTCAATCTTTGGTTGTCTATTCAATGTTGTGTTGTTCAACTGATAATATGTCTGAGTAGTAACCTAGTTAGATTTAGGAATTCTCATAAGGGTTTTATGCATGTTTGACAACTGATTTATTAGGATTCACCATCTGTTTGTTCATCGCCTAAGTTGTGCTTAATACTGAATTCTGGACTGATCACCTAGGGTTTAGATCTGAGATAATTTACAATAGCTCGAGAGTGGAGTTATAATCTGAACAGACTTAGTGTGAGAAATTTGACTAGATACAAAGAGATTTGGTTTAGGAGAATTGTGAACCGATAAAACCTGTTCTTAATGCTTGTTTAGAACTCTAGGATCACAAAGAGATTTGGATCGCTAGGTTTCTAGATATAGAAATAATCTCAGCGAGAGTTGGATTGTTTAGCATTGCGTTTCTAGTTCTTGAACATGTGTTTAATCTGAATCCGGTTAGTTAAGTGTCTAGCATTGCATAATTCCCGAGAACTTCCTAAGTTGAACGCCTTTCTCTTATTGAAAACACCTTTCTATTTACTTGCTTTTTGTTTACTGCTTTCTTGAATTGATTTAGCTTAACTTGACAACATATAATCTGTCGTGTGACCGTGAGTCGTTGTGGATTCCATACCCTAAGTACTACATTCGCATATCTGTGCACTTGCAGTAGAATAGGGATAATTCTTGACCTATCAAGTTTTTGGCGCCATTGCCGGGGACTTAACTGAGTTCGCCGATAGATTTTGTTTTAAAGTTTAGTCTAATTCGTTTTATTTTATATGTTACTGATTTTTCTCGGTTTGGCTTGTTTTGTTGCTGCAGGAATTGACAGACGCATCCAGTGTCGACCGACATCCTCTTTAGTGTCGCTCGACATCGACCTCGAAACAGTGTTTTGAAGTCAGTGTATGCCTAGTCGAAATACCCGAAGCAACCAGAACGAAGAACTTCTGAACCTCGGACTTGAGGAGCTTGCTAAACTAGAGAGAACGAACAGAAAGGGTCAAAGAACAAGAATGATGAACAATCGTTTGATTTTGAGACCAGATGCTAAAGGTGTTCTGAGAGACCAACAGAACAACACCTACAATGATCAGGGGCAAAGGATTGATGCTGAGGGACGCGTGATCCCTGAACCTGAACCTGAACAGCCTCAAGGTCAGAGGCAGATGGTCAATGCTGAGAGGACTCTTGGTGACTACAACCGTCCGGATGAGTTTTATGCTAACCGGTCAGCAATTGTTCCTCCACCTTTTGAGAGGAATGACTTTGAGATCAAGGCTGTCTATTACTCTATGCTGAGACAGCACCCCTTCCATGGTCTCCCACATGAGCAACCCATGGAACACATTGAGGATTTTGAACCCTTCATCACTGGAATGAAGTACAACGGGGTGGATTATGACTTCCTCTATCTGAAGCTTTTCCCATATTCTCTTGCTGGAGAGGCTGCTGCTTGGCTGAAACAACTTCCACCTGGGAAGTTGACTACTTGGGATGGTGTGAAGAGAGAGTTCCTGCGACACTTCTATGATGATGCTCGCTCGGATCAGCTTAGACAGGATCTTCTGACATTCACTCAGGGACCTACAGAGCCACTTAAGTCAGCTTAGGTAAGGTTTAAGATGTACCAACGAGATTGTCCTCATCATGGATTCTCTGAAGTTCAGCTGCTGGGCATTTTCTTCAGAGGTGTGGATCTCTGGTACCAGTCTGCGTTGGATGCTGCCAGCAATGGTAACTTCAACACAAAGACTCCCGAGCAGGCTAGAGTGTTGATTGAGAACTTGGTGAGTAGCAACAGTACTAAGACTGCAGATCAGAGGAGGAAAGAATCTGGTGGAAAGATGGATCACATGCAGATTTATGAGATTAAGAAGCAGCTGGATAGTGTTCACAGCTTGTTGACTGGTAAGTAAGCTGTTCACTTTGCTCAGGACGTTGAAGTGTTTGATGTTGAAGAAGGTTGCACTGAAGAAGATGTGAACTACATCAGTGGTTCTGGATTCCAAGGAAACAAGTTTGGAAACCAGCAGAATAACAAGTTCTTCAATGGTGGACAGAAGAGTGCTTTCACAAGCAATCAAAACTCTTCTGGGTATGGTCAGAATGCTGGTTACCAGAAGCCTTTTCAACAGAACAACTCCTATCAGAGGACCTATGGATCATCTTCATATCAGACACCTCCTGCTACCAATGCTCATGAGAGTAAGCTGGAAGCTATGATGGAACAGTTGCTGGAAGATCAGACAAAGACCACTGTGGACTTCAACAAGAAGCTTGATGCTGTGTATGAAGATCTGAATGGGAAGTTTGAGTCTTTGAGTACTCACATGAAGCAGCTGGACACACAAGTGCACCAGATTTCAAGTTCAGTCAAGGGGAAGAATCTCATAGAAACCCACATCAATGCTTGGTCAGTTCAGATTGATGATGGGTCAAGTTAAGGAGAGAATTTTGAGATTAAGATTGCTGAACTCGTCGAGGATAGTGAGAAACCCGAGACTGAAATCCAAGTGTCGGTTGACATCGATTTTGATGTCGGTCAACATCCACTTTCAACAGGGATTTCGAGTGCTCATGACGAATGGAAATCGACCTTAACCGATTTTGGAGTCGACATCAAGGGTGAATCAGTCAATGTCGACCGACATCAGTTCAACGTCGGTCGACATCAGGAGCGTGAGGAGCCAGATTTGTCAACATCTTGTGATATTGCTGAAGAAACAGACCATGAGCCTCATATACTTTTCTCTAAGGTATCTGTGAAGTCTCAACAAGAGCTTGATGAAGCTAAACAACTGGAAGTGATGGATAAGAAGTTGAGAGAAGATCCACAAGTTGATACTTCACCCTATCATCCATGTATACAAAGATACTTAGAGATGATGCTGCCTATGGACGAGGTATTGAAGGAAGGAGTAATAGTGCTTCCTAAACATGTCAGTGACGTATTGCTTAATCAGGTCCCCAAGAAGCTATCGGATCCTGGTGTGTTTGTGTTGAGTTGTTCTATCTTTGAGAATGGCTTCAAGCGTTCCTTGTGTGATTTAGGAGCTGCTGGGAATCTCATGCCATACTCTGTAGCAGAGAGACCGGGGATGACAGATTTTTGAAACACTAGGATCTCTCTGGTCCTAGCTGATCAGTCAAGAAGGGTTCCGGAAGAAGTTCTTGAGGATGTCCCAGTCAGAGTTGGAAACTATTTAGTTCCAACAGACTTTGTAGTGCTAAGGTACGATAGTGAGCCGGATGATCCTTTGATATTGGGAAGACCTTTCTTGGCCACAGCTGGAGTAAAGATTGATGTGAGGAATGGTATGATTGATCTCCACCTGGGAGATGAGCCTCTACACTTTGAGATGGATATGATGCGCAGGCCCAAGATTGATGGTCAAACCTTTAGCATTGAGTCGGAGCAAGAAGCTTAGATCAGTGAGACTTCAGTGTCTGATGCTGGAGAAAGGAAGATGGTGGTTTCTCAAGATTCCACTCTAGCATCTTCAGAGCTTGCAACTGCTCATAAGCAGAAAGCTCCACACATCAGAGCTCCACCCAAGAAAAGGTACGCATCTCCTAAACCCAAACCTACTAACTTCACTGCTATGACTGCAGGGAAACATTCTGATGCACCCAAGTTTAACTCTGATCCTAATCCCTCGTTCCTTGGACGAGCTCATGCTGACACTGCTTACTCTCCACCTTGGATGAGGAGACTTTCGCAGAGGCACTCACAGCCTCTGTCGAAACCACCGGGAGTATAATCTCCCATCCAAGTCAAGCTAATGACTTAAAACAAGCGCTGAGTGGGAGGCAACCCACTGGTAAGTTGTAATTATTAGGATTTTTGGTTTTGCATTTTGATTTCTTTTGTTGTTGGAGTTTTTGTGTCAAGTTATACAGAATCCGTAGCACTGTTTAGTCAGTGTCAGTCGACTTCCACTTGGATGTCGGTCGTCATTGGACTCGAGAAATTTTGAGCACGGACGATAATCGACCGAGTTCGATTTCAGGGTCGATTTGGTTGAAACAGGAAAGTGTCGGCCGACATCAATCTTCATGTCGGTCGACTTCGATAAAATCAAAGGTAAATTTTCTTAAAACCTGAGACCCGAGTCTTCTTCTTCATTTTTCTCTCTCGCCGAAAATCTTCCAAAATCGCCATCTCTCTCAGTTTTTCACCATTTTCGACGATTCAAAGCTCTATTCCACTTTTTCCGTGCTCTATCCATTTCTATCATCCATTTAATCGATCTGCGAAGCTATGGCTCTGAATCTCCATTTTTCAGTTCGTGTTCATAAGAAGAAAGCTTCGATTTTGATATGGTTTATTGATGTTTAGGATGATTGTCTAGTGTAATGTGATTGCTTTTGATGCTGGGAATGATTATATGGAGTCAATTCTGTTGGGATAGTGTCCTGAAATCACACTTGTACTCACTCCTGTGATAGTTGTGTGTCGAGATCAGACATTCGTATAATACTGGGTGGTTGCAATGTTTTGCTAGAAGCCTCTTGCAGTCTGTAAGTTGTAGACTTACTACCAGTATTATATGATCCTATAGGGTCACACACCTAAGCGAACTGGAAGCTACGACATGGGAATGATCATTATGGTAATGATCATATTAATGTGCATTGGATGCGCATTATAATCGATATAATGGTGTTGTGTCGATCGACACAGCTTGTGTGTCGGTCGACACAGTTCGGAATTTCCGAAAGAGCTTTTCGGGTTGGGACTTAATTAAGTCTGGCCCGTTAAGCATGTTTAGGTCGAATAAAACTCGAGAGTTTCGACCTAAACAGTAAGCCGTCCACTTTTCTTGACAGAAATAGTAGACACACCAGAGAGATTTGAATCCCGTTGATCCGGCACTAGCATCCCGTTTCCAGCGAGCGTGCGTGTGTATCTGGTAGAGGCAAGGCATCTGCGTTGCTCCACTGATCTCGTTCACCATTCTCATTCCGCTGCCAGTTCAAAGGTAAGAACGAGGTTGGTTTTCATTCAATATATCAAACCCTAGATCCTAGGGGATCCAACAGTGGTATCAGAGCGTTGTTAGGGTTTAGCTATTGAATCTGATGCAAATAATTCGAAACTTGATGTTGTTGAATTGATTGTTGCATATTGAAATCGTGTTTTCATGTTTTATTCTCGGTTTTTGTTCCTGTTGAAAAAATCGATGAATTGTTGAAATCGCACTGTGTCGATCGACACAAAGCGTGTGTCGGTCGACACACCGCGAAATAACACGTAAAATTTTAGGGTTTGTCGCAGGGTGTCGATCGACACAGCGTCTGTCGGTCGACACAGAGCGAAAACTCGCAATAAAATTTTAGGGTTTGTCGCAAAGTATCGATCGACACAAAGCGTGTGTCGGTCGACACAAAGCGAAAATCCGCAAATAATTTTAGGGTTTCGATCTGAGATCGAGTACCTGTATTCCTGCTGTGTCGATCGATACACTCGGTGTGTCGGTCGACACAGGCAATGCGATTAGATAGATCGGTTCAATTGGATTGAACCGGTTATCTCGCTCGGTTAATTTTAATTAACAAATTGGTTCTGGTTTGGTAATGTCGATCGACACATAGTGTGTAACGATCGACTTGGACCATTAAACCGAACCGGTTCAATTGGATTTAATCGGTTAAGTAAATTCGATCCGGTTTGACCGGTTATCGAAGACCGGTTTAAGGTTAGTTGCGTCGACCGATGCCAATGGTTGGCGTCGATCGACACAACATTCGCAGATATACTGGTTGGACCACAAATTTGCATATACCAGAACAGTTTAATCCTAAAAGTTCTAGATGAACCTAAAACTAATAAAACTGATTGTTTTAAATAAACTTATTACTTCTTGGATGTATATTGGATATACATCAAGATAAAATAATTCTTTTCCTCAACCAAATATCAAGTGATCTTGATGTCTTGCCCGATCTTGTCTACTGTCAAGAATCGTGTCGTTTGTTGGATATTCTTGGAGTCCTTGATATTCACTGCAACATGAGTAAGGCAGGTGGTCATTGACAGACTTGCAGTGCAACTGTCAGTGATCGCTAGACAGAAAAGGATTGGTTTTACTTGACTGGGCTAACGGAAGTTCTGGGCCCAGAGACATCAGAGTGGATTGGACATAGTTTGTCTTATCCACGACCAAGAGTTGTACTGAGTACAATTAGCAATGATTTGCTTACCTAGATAACTAAAGTTTGAGTAACGGCGAGTCGCCCACTCGAATTTTAGTAATCTGAGGATCTTGGTGAAGGATTGTTTAGTTGATCCTGATTCAATTCTTAGATTCATATCAACCTAAACATGCGGATCTAGGTTCTTCTTGATTAGAAACAATGATTAGATCTCACCTTTTACCTGTTAATTGCAGCGGAAGGAGATAGAACAGGTCAGAGATCAGAGAAACACCGAGAGATGAATCCTCCAAAGGCTCACACACGCGATCACAGAAAACGGCTGCTAGACCGAGCTGATAGGAGGCGTCGCAGTAGAGAGAGGTTTCGGCGCTGGGACTAGGGTTGAAGAAGAAAACAGACTCGAGTTTTATTTATAAAACTCGTCCGGTTCCTCTTGGGCCATTTGGCCATTCGCGCACTGTGTCGATCGACACATCATGTGCATCGATCGACACACAGTGGCTAAAACCTTTTATTCTCTCTAAGTACAGTAAATGCCTGGCACTTTTACCGTACTTCTGCTAAGCCATTCCTACACATTTTCCTGTTAGCTTAGGCGTGTGACCCATATGGGGTCATATAATAAAGGCAATAAGTCCAAGACTTATAGATCACGAGCGGACTCTAGCAAGCCATCATGACCCCCAGTATTATATGACTTATGTCTGATCATTGACATACTCTTACTTTCTAGAGACAGTACTGAGATTACTGGACACAATTCCAACAATCTCCCACTTGTACTGGAATCTCTGTATTCATAATCCTTTTGTCTCAATATCTCGATTAGTCATAAGGCAAGATTGGTGTCATCCTTATAAAGCCTAATCTTGTTCATCGGACTCTGATTCGATACTGACAATCCAAACGACTCGGGACAGTCCGTTTGAGCATGGCCATGCATTTTCCAGTATTCAAATCTCCGATTGGCCTAGAGATATTCACTCCATTTATATTGGAGGGACAAATCCCGTCTTGTTCCATCACTGTAAACTACTCATTTCATAATGTACCCAAACAAGGTCCTTATAACTATCGCAGAACGACAGCGTTAGACAATGATCAAAGTGCATCAGTCCATGTGCAGTCACATGCATGCGAACTCAGGTCTAAGGACTATACTCTATAGTCGTAGTAAGAATCTCTTATGACACAGATATAAATATCCTGAAGAGTTCTTATAAGCGGGTCTTGTCCGGTCGTATGTTCCCCAACATACACCTATGTACTGACTTTGATGCCGCGCATCTATGACACACTGAGACTTTGTCATAAGTCACGTACCAATCCAGTCTCACACGGTTGTTGGTGTTCCAATTTCAACAACCTTCGACTAGGGACATAATGATATAAGTCATTTATCAAATATAGGGTCTCATGATCAAGCTAAATGACTTTGATAACTCAAGATCAAGTCATTTACTTCGATGACCTATAAAATGGTTTATATCACTTTGGAACGATTATTTCATCACAGTTAAAATAATCTTGAAATAATAATTTCATTAAACATCTTAAATGTTATTTCAAGAACATATCCAATAACTAAATAAAGCCCTTTAATAACTCCCACTGAAATTAAGACTACATCTTAATTTCACTTATCCTACAGCAACAGTCCGCGACTCGTGCTTAGGCCTAAGGAGTGGCTTCGTTAATAGATCAGCAACGTTCTCATTCGTTGAAACTTGCTGATCTACTTAACATCTCTGTCATTTATCTCACGGAATAGGTTATACCTATCCTCAAGGTGTTTGGACCTCTGATGTGCAGCTAGTCTCATCTATGCTGGAAATCACATCAAGTTCAGTGACGAACTCTTCTTTCCAAACAACCTCTTTCGCCACTTCCCAAGCTGCGAAATGTTCAGCTTAAGTCATGGAGTCAGCAACAGTGCCTTGCACCGCCAGATAGACACAAGATATAACCGGACTGTGATCGGAAATCATCTTTGTCTATTGGAAACTTGCCTTTCAGACTCTACCGACTCGTAGCACCTCACTTTCTCCGTAACTCAAGAATTTATCCTTAGTATTCCTCAAATACTTTAGGATATTCTTTACGGCAATCCAGTGATTCTTTGTTGGATTTGACTGGTCTTTACTTGTCTTGCTTAACATTAAAGCAACATCAAACAAGTACGTTTTATGGCATACATGATAGATCCAATTGCCGACGCATATGGAATCTTATCTATGCATTTAAGCTCAGCAGTTATCGTAGGACACTGTGTCTTGCTTAACGTAATGCCATGTGACATTTGCATAAAACCCTTCTTGGAATGCTGAAAACCTGTAGGACTTTGTCGGGATAAGAATCCTTACTTTGTCTTACCAGCTCTTTCGGATCTCTATCTTTAGATCCAAAATCCAAGAACATACGTGGCTTTACTCATGTCAATCATTAGAACCAACTCCCAAGCCATTCCTTTACTGACTGCAGCATTGGGACGTCATTTTCGAGAATCAGTATGTCATCGACATACAATATGAGAAATGCAATATCGCTCCCACTAATCTATTAGTAAACACACAGTTTCGCTTCGTTCCTGTTCAAGTCAAAACCTTGACTACTTCAACAGAACGAAGATTCCAACTCCGATATGTTTGCTTCCATCCATGAATGGATCGATGAAGCTAACTTACATAAAATGTAATTTTTCGGAGTCCGGGCTCACTTTCGCTTCTTTGAATTTCGCAGATTCGTCGCTTTCAATGATCATCAGATCATGCGAACTTTCAATGATTATCAGGTTCAACTAATGACGAGAAATCACTCTCGGATTAGTAACTGATTCATTCATATCTGCGAACTTCAGGCTCCAGAGGTGCAGATTTCAATGATTATCAGGTTCAACTAATGACGAGAAATCACTCTCGGATTAGTAACTGATTCATTCATATCTGCGAACTCCATAATCCACAGGTGTAGATTCTACAGAAATCTGTAAATCCTTCCGCTGCTCTCCCTCAACAGGTTAAGCAGCCTCCTGTATTTCTCGAATTTCTTCGAGTTATACTTTTACTCCCACTGTTCTTCTTGGAAAGTAACTTCCCTTCTTAGAAAACAGAATGGACGTAAAAGTAACAAGCCTTGGTTTCCCTAGGACAACCAGCGAAGTAGCACAACTACAAATACTCAGTAAAGACGAATTTGGATCGATTCCAATCCACATTTACGTGGTGTCTTTCAACTGATATTTGTGGAACTATTTCAGCGTAAACTTAGATATTTTAGAGCGTTATTCTTAAATAATATCATGGAAGATTCGTGTGACTCATCTTTAATCATTTCTTATAAGATCTAATTCTTTCTCACAGAAACACCTTCAGGTTTTTAGGAGAAATGAGCTGTGAAACGATTTCACACTCATTAAGATGATCACACAATCAATGACTTAAGTATTCTCACTCGTGATTTAATCCAGAGTCTTAATACTTTTGTCATTCAGATCCTATACTTCATTCTGGAACTCTTTCGACCATGTCAAAGAATTCCGACTTGTGTCTCATCAAATGAACACAGTCACACTCACTGAAGTAATCAGTAGAGACAATGAAGTACAGGAGATTTTCTCTGGCATTACTGCTCATTGGGCCACATACATGAGTATGTTCCAGGTCCAATAAGCCTTTGGGCCTTTCTCTAGCTCGGCTAAGATAGGCCCTTTACCTTTTGGTCTAGTAAACAGAATTCAAGTCTCATAAGATATTTTATCAAATGAGCCCAATAGTCCATGACTATGGGATTTCTGAATCCGACTTACTCTATGTGACCAAGACTTTTATGCCAAAGAAAATCAGGTTTAATTCATCAGATTTAAACCAATTCGGTATTTATGTTACATTTAGGCACTCTTTGGTTTAAGATATAAAACCCATTCCATGAATAGGGTGCTACAATTAATATTTCATTAAGATCAAAAGAACAAAACTTGTCTTTTATCAAAATGAAAAACATTCAAATTCTTACAAGAAAATGAAAGACAACTCTGCTTAAAGCAGGTACATTGTAGCAATTACTTAATACAAAACCAAGCCTAAAAGGGATCTATAAGTGAAAACCCTACGGCTGAGGCAGCATCCCAAGCTCCTTGCAGACATGTAGTTTCACTTGCCCTTCCTTCAAAGTTCTACTGTTGCCCAGGCTCTGCATATTATAACAAATATCAGTGCCACAACCAGTATCCAATACCTATAAGGTAGAACTTGAAGTAATAACATGAATACCTGAGGAAGTAGTCGCATACATCAACTTCAACTCCTCATCATCTTCCATGAATTTAATGCAATCTCTCTTCCAATGCCCTGTCTCCTTACAGTAGCAGCACTTACCAACGTAAGAGGTATCTGACTCGGGCTCAGAAGACACACGCTTGCCATGATTCAAAATCTGGACAACTTTGTCTTCACCCTTGTCAGCATTAGGTTTAGTAAACCTACCCTTCTCATTCATGAGATTGTACAGGGTACTCTTCACGTTTGGCTCAACTGTCTTGAGCATATCATGCAGTTCAGTCAGCGTCTTCGTTAAGCCTTTCTTGATATAGTTCTTTCTTAACTTATCATAGCTTGACGGCAGTGACTGCAGAATGATTTCAGTTGCCAACTCTTGGCTAACTGGATAATCCAGTTTCCTCAGGTTATCAATGTAACCCATCATTTTACTGACATGAGGACTCACTGGATTATCATTTGGTAGCTTGCAGCTAGTGAGAGACTTAACCAACCGGTATCTCTCCACTCTTATCTGCTCCTGAAATTTCAATTTCAGGCTGCTGATCATCTCTATTGGCGACTCCATGTTCTCATATTGCTTCCGCAAGTCTGAGTCCATGGTAGCCAATATCAGACCACGCACATCTACCGCATCATTATAATGCTTATTCCAAGCATCATATACTGCATGAGAAGCATTGGACCCGATCCTCACGGGGAGAGCTCTCTCAAGGACATAGTCCTTTCTCTCCTGTCTGAGAACTAGCCTCAGGTTCCGCGACCAAGTCAAAAAATTTGATCCGTTCAGCTTGTCCATCTTAAGGACAGACCGGATCGAGAAAGTGTTTTGATTGTTTGTGCTAGTCATAACTGAAAATTAAGATAAAAGGATTTTAGTTAATATGTTCAATATGATTAATCTCGTATTAAATTTAATATGATTAATCACGCATTATATTCAATAACATAAGTTACCCTCAATAGAATATAATGATTCCAAGATCCACATATAACTAAGATTAAAGTGGGCCACTGGCCGTCACCAAAACTCAGCTTATATCGGTAAGCCCTATGTCGGCTAATTATATCCGTGATATAACTCTTGGTTGTGAATCTGGGCCCGAGGCCCAATCCACTCTGATGTCTCAAGGCCCGGGACTCCCGATGGCCTAGTCAAGAAAACCAGACTATACAGTCATGTAATCATTAATGTCTGGGACTCCCAATGACATTTATGAATCACAAACCGTCTTATCCACGCAAAAGTAGACACCCTCACACTGTAAGGCCATGAATACAATTGAATGGGCTTCGACAGCTGACATAGACTGGGCAAGACATCCAACGCTTGATATTATTTGAGGTTCGTAGGTTTATTAAAATTTCATTCCCAAAATAGAAGATTACTATTTTAGGAAACTTTCTAAAATTGGAAACTTTCTAAAACCGGAAACTTTCTAACTTTAGAAATTTCTTTAAAATCCAAAACCCGCAAATCTAGAAACTTCTATTTTAAGAAACTTTCTAATTTCAAAATTTCGGAAACTTTAATTTAAAATCGACTTTATAATTTTATAAAATAAATTTTAAATTAATCTGAAGAAAGACTCAAATAATTGGCCCAATTGTTTTAACTTCTTGGCCCGAGGCCCAAGAATTGGTCCATGTCCAAGACATGACCCAATTGTCCAATTAAATGACATAACCGGTCTGGTTCATTAAAATTGGTCTAACCAAATTTTAATTACTACGATGACCACAATTGTCAACCAGTTATTTACTAAACCGGATTTTCTCAATTTATTTGGTCCAACCAAATCAAATTAGAAAATCCTGGTTTAGGCACAAAATCCAATTTTTCGACTTTGGATTTCTTATCCCGGTTTAACCAGACTTAATAAAATTATTAAATTCGTTTATTAAACCGTGACGTTTATAATTTTAATAAAATCATTAAACCGAGCCTTAAACCAACCATATCGGTCGATGAACCAACCGCATCGATCGATCCATCAACCGCATCCGTCGATGCTCTAAGCATCAATCCTGCATCGATCGTGCATCGATCCTGTATCGATCGATGCTCTCACGCATGCACGGACGGTTATCAGGTTTGGCCGAGATATTCTCGGATTGTGTCGACCGATCCATGCGATCGTATCGATCGATCCATGCGATCACAGCCGATTCTCACTTTTGAAAAATCGCATTCCAAATCAATATAGTTTGGTTTTTGCGATTTCAGATGTGTTTAGGTTTCAATTCCTTGTTGCTTAAGTGATTTCTCTTATCAGTAGTTGATTCAAAACACTTCTTAAACAAGAAAACAATCCTAAACTTGAATCTAAAGAAGAAAAACCAGAACCAATAGCTCTGATACCACTGAAGGATTGTTTAGTTGATCCTGATTCAATTCTTAGATTCATATCAACCTAAACATGCGGATCTAGGTTCTTCTTGATTAGAAACAATGATTAGATCTCACCTTTTACCTGTTAATTGCAGCGGAAGGAGATAGAACAGGTCAGAGATCAGAGAAACACCGAGAGATGAATCCTCCAAAGGCTCACACACGCGATCACAGAAAACGGCTGCTAGACCGAGCTGATAGGAGGCGTCGCAGTAGAGAGAGGTTTCGGCGCTGGGACTAGGGTTGAAGAAGAAAACAGACTCGAGTTTTATTTATAAAACTCGTCCGGTTCCTCTTGGGCCATTTGGCCATTCGCGCACTGTGTCGATCGACACATCATGTGCATCGATCGACACACAGTGGCTAAAACCTTTTATTCTCTCTAAGTACAGTAAATGCCTGGCACTTTTACCGTACTTCTGCTAAGCCATTCCTACACATTTTCCTGTTAGCTTAGGCGTGTGACCCATATGGGATCATATAATAAAGGCAATAAGTCCAAGACTTATAGATCACGAGCGGACTCTAGCAAGCCATCATGACCCCCAGTATTATATGACTTATGTCTGATCATTGACATACTCTTACTTTCTAGAGACAGTACTGAGATTACTGGACACAATTCCAACACTTGGCTCATTGTATTCATCTGAGGAAACATAGTTTTGAATACAATGCGAGTTTTCTTATTAGATAAGAATTATCATTCCTTGAGCATTATAACTAAAATCTACCTCTTTTGAATTACAGCTATGTATGTCTCAAATCACATCAACACTTTCTCACTAAGATCCGTCCTTGAGAAGGACAAGTTAAATGGATCTAATTTCTTGGAATGGTATCAGAACCTGAGAATAGTTCTCAGGCAGGAGAACAAGGAATATGTCCTTGAAAGAGTTCTCACCGAGAGGCCACGTTCCAATGCCCCGCAAACAGAAAAGAATGCTTGGGATAAGTATTCAGCTGATGTCAAAGATGTTAATTGTCTAATGTTGGTGACTATGAACTCTGAGCTGCAGAAGCAATATGAGAACGTGATGTCACCCATTGAGATGATTAACAGCCTGAAAGCTTTGTTTCAGGAGCAAGCTCGCACAGAGAGATACCAGACGGTTAAATCTCTCATGGATTGCAAGCTGGCTAAGGACAGTCCAGTAAGTCCTCATATCCTTAAAATGATGGGTTACATTGATAACCGGGGGAAACTGGACTGTGCCATTAGCCAGGAGCTAGCCACTGACATGATTATGCAGTCTTTGCCGTCGTGTTTTGATCAGTTCATCATGAACTACAACATGCAAAACATGACTAAGACATTGACTGAGTTGCACGGTATGCTGAAGACAGCAGAACCGAATCTCAAGAAGGCTACTCCCAGTGTCCTGATGGTACAAAGGGGTAAAAGGTTCAAGAAACCGAAGAAGGGTAAGGGTAAGGCCCAGGGTGTCCAGGCTGAAAGTCAGGACAAGCCCAAGCCGAAGCCCAAATCCGGGCCTTCTCCTGAGGATAAGTGCAACTACTGCAAGCAGTTGGGGCATTGGAAGAAAGACTGCAAGAAGTTCATGGAAGATTACAAGAAGCTGAAGAAGACGTATGATGCGTCTGACTCAGGTATTTATGTTATCGAACTTAATGTTATGTCTTCTAGTCCTACTTCGTGGGTATTGGATACCGGCTGCGGTGCTCATATTTGTACAAATGTGCAGGCACTAAGAAACAGTAGGACGCCTTGAACTCTCCAATTAAAACCACCTTTTTATGCCTCTTTCTTCCTTCACGATTTTGATGGCTTTCGCCTTTAGAGAATATTGGGAATTCTTCCTTGGATGTCTTGTGTGCACAAAAGAGCTCCTTGGGGGTCTATTTATAGCCTCCAAGATCACTCATAACTTCCCAAGCGAATGGATGCCTTGGTGTGGCGGAATGGGTGCCAATCCCATTGGTGCCCATTCGCCTTTGTGCTCCTTGGTCAGCTAGTGTCACTAGATGACCAGCTGACCCAAGACTTGAACACTTAAGCTAGCTGAGTTGAGCTGGTTGCCAACTGACGTAGCTGACCAGCTCAGCTATTTAGCTCATTTGAGCTGAACACTTCACTTCCAGGTGCTCTCCTTTAGACCAAGCTTCTTCCTAGCTAGGCTTGACCTTCTTCTGCCTATGGAACACTCTTGTTGATCTTCCTTTATCTTGTGTTCGGTTTTATGGTCCCATAGATACCCCAAACGGCCCTTAGGCCGGTTCGGGGATGTTACAAGTCTCTCCCCTGAAATGGATTCGTCCCCGAATCCGCTTCAAGGTTCTCGGCCTACATACGGTTCTCTGTTTCCCAAGTGATCTCCTTAACTCCATTGCAGATCCATTCTACTTTGACCATTTGGATCACCTTTTCCCGGGTTGCTTTTTCCAACCTATCCAGGATTCTTAAGGGTCTAGTTTCCAAAGTGAGATTTGCCTTGAGATCTTCTGGTATCTCTGGCATAATCATATCTTGATCTGAGAGGCACTTGTGAAATTGCAAGTCGTGGAACGCTTCCATCTCATTGGGTAAGTCCAATTTATAGGCGACCGTCCCCACCCTTTCCAGGATTGTAAACGGCCATAAGTATCTTGGATCAAGCTTACCACGTTTGGAAATCCTTGCCCTTCTTCTGAAGGTGATCATCTTCAAGTAGACCCTGTCCCCAACTTGGAATTCAATGTCTTTCCTCCTCTTGTTTTCATAACTCCTTTAGCGATCAAGCGCCTCCTTCATCTTAGCTCGTAGGAATCTGATTTGCTCAGTGGTCTCAGCAATTATATCCGGTCCAATCACACTGGCCTCCCCCACTTATGTCCAGCACAATGGGCCCTACAAGGCCGCCCATACAAGGCCTCGTAAGGTGACATTTCGATGCTTGCTTGATAACTATTGTTATAAGCAAACTCGGTCAAAGGTAAGTACCTTTCCCATGAGTCACCCCATTCTAGAACACATGATCTCAACATGTCTTCTAATGTCTGTATGGTTCTCTCTGACTACCCATCCGTCTGTGGATGGTAAGTCGTGCTCATAAACACTCTCGTTCCTAGGGCTCTCTGAAAAGCTTACCAGAAATAAGATGTGAATCGGCCATCTTGGTCTGAGACTATACTTGCGGGAATACCATGAAGTCTTACAACCTCGTCAATGTATTTCTTAGTTAGTTTTCCCATTCCATCACTCTTCTTGATGGCTAAGAACTGTACAGACTTGGTCAGTCTGTCCACCACAACCCAAATCGTGTCTTTTCTTAACCGGGTCGTCTGGTCACAAAGTCCATCGTGATGTGATCCCATTTCCATTCCAGAATGAGTAAAATTTGCAACAGGCCGCTTGTGACTTGGTGCTCAATCTTGACCAGTTGACATGTTTGGAACTTAGACACCCACTCAGCAATGTCCCTTTTCATTCTGACCCAGTGATAGTACCGTTTGATGTCCTGGTACATCTTTGTCTGTCCGGAATGTATAGAGAACTTAAAATGATGAGCCATCCTTAGGATTTCCTCCTTCAGGCCCTTCACGTAGGGAACACACACTCAACCATTCACTACAATTGTTCCATTGTTAGTGAATTAATACTCAGTGTTATTGTTATTGACCGACTTGGCCAGTTCTGCATCGTGCTCCTGAGCCAAGCGAACCCTAGTTAGTAGGTCAGCTTGATCAGCGGCTCCAAGACCTAGTGACTCATTGTCCACGGATAATGCGTTAAGATGTAAATACCGGACCAACCCGACCAAGGTCTCAACATCCTTCTCCACGGACACCTCAGTCCTCTTCCGACTCAAGGCATCTGCTACAAAGTTTGCCTTTTCAGGATAGTAAGTGATGTCTAGATCGTAAACCGCCACCAACACCTTTTCTGCCTTAGTTTCAAGTCAGGCTTAGTAAACACATACTTCAATCTCTTGTGGTCGGTGAATAGTTGCACTTTAGATCCGTAGAGATAAGATCGCCAGATCTTAAGTGCAAATACTACCGCAGACATTTCAAGATCATGAGTTGGGTAGTTACCCTCATGTTTCCTCGGTTATCTTGAGGAATAAGCAATCACATTCCCGTCCTGCATCAGAACACATCCCAAACCGTTCCGGGATGCATCTGTGTAGACTACGTAAGGTACATTATCTACAGGCAGTGTTAGGACAGGTGCTTTGGTTAGCATATCCTCCAAGTCCTGAAAACTCTTCTCAGTTGCGTCCGTCCATTCGAACTTCACGTCCTTTCAAGTCAGCTTAGTCATAGCCTTAGCGATGAAAAACCTTGTACGAACTGTCGGTAGTAGCCGGCTAGTCCGAGGAAACTTCTGACCTCAGTCGCATTCCTCGGCCGCGGCCACTCTTCGATCGATCGGATCTTCTTCGGGTTGACCGACACTCCCTCGTCCGACACAATGTGTCCGAGGAAGCCGATCCGACTTTGCTAAAAGCTACACTTGCTCTGTTTAGTGTAGAGCTTCTGCTCCCTCAAGGTCTCCATTATGTTCCTCAGATGTTCCCGATGTTCTTTCCGATCATTGGAGTAAACAAGGGTGTCATCAATGAATATGATAACAAACTTGTCTAACCATTCTCGAAAGATCATGTTCATCATCTTCATGAATGCAGCTGGTGCATTTGTTAGACCAAATGGCATGACTACAAACTCGTAGTGTCCATACCGAGTTCTAAACGCGGTTTTCCTCACGTCCTCAGGTGCAATCGGGATTTGATGGTATCCCGATGCTAGATCGAACTTGGAAAACACGGTTGAACCCTTTAGTTGATCTAACAACTCATCTATCCGAGGCAACGGGTACTTGTTCTTCACAGTGACCCGGTTAATGCCTCGGTAGTCTAAGCACAAACGAAGGCTACCGTCCTTCTTCTTAACGAATACAACAGGCGCCCCCCATGGATAATTGCTGGCCTAATAAAGCCTTTGTCTGACAAATCCTCCAGCTGCTTCTTCAGCTCAGCCATCTCGGCAGGGGCCATCCTATATGGCGCCATAGATAAGGGTTTCGTTCCAGGTTCAAGTTCAATTATGAATGGGTCAGACTGGTCAGGTGGTAAGCTTTCTAAGGCCTGGAATAGGTCCTCAAAGTCCTTAACCACTGGGATCTCACCGATCTTTGTCTCCGTTCCGACCTCCTTTGTCGTGATGGTGGCTAGGTATGCTTTGTATCCCCTTTCCAACATCCTTTCTTCTTGGATAGCAGAGACGACCAGACTCCCCGAAGTTGGTCTTACTCCTTGAAACTCCACCTTTCCTTCAGGTCTATCAAACTTCACCCTTCCTCGGTGACATTCGATGGTGGCTCGGTTCTGTCCGAGCCAATCCATACCCAAGATCACTTCATGATGTTTGAGTTGGACAATGACCAGGTCGGCCGGCATTCACGCATGTAATGCCCCGACTTGCCACAGTGGAAACACGTTATTGGTCTCTCAATCACCTCTTTTTGCCCCTTGTCTTATGGACAGCTTGTGACCTCATGGTCTTTTCTTCCACACTTCGCACATACCTTACCGGTTTTCCAACACTCCCCCAAGTGTCGCTTTCCACAGGTGGCACATCTGGTGCGGCTAGAGGATTGGTTATCAGCCCCCACTTGATCCCATTTCCTTTTTAGGTCCTTCCCGGTCCGGCTAGCCTTTTTTTCATGTGACTTAGCTCCCACTCAATTCTCCTCAGCCATGTTGGCTTCAACAGTAGCAGCTCGTTCAACCAGCTCGGAGACGGAGTTGTAGGTACAAACCAAGTAATGGGTTCGCAGTTCCACTCGCAGGCCGCGAAGGAATCGTCGAACCTGTGCGGGTTCGTCCTCAACATATCATCCCACGTAACGTCTGAGACAGTAAAAATCTGCCTCGTACTCATGGGCCATCTTGCGGCCTTGGACCAATTTCAAGCACTTGCCTTCCATACGATCCCAAGCCTCCGCCGGGAAGTACTTCCGGTTGAACTCAATCTCAAAGTCCGTAAACGAATCAATGAGCCCCTTCGTGCGCATGTCCACTAACAACCACCAGTTATGCGCATCCCCTTCCAGGAAGTGGATCGCAATATCCTTCATGTAGTCCTCTGGACAATGGGTGGATTGGAAGTTCCGGACAGCCGTGACTTCCACTCATAGGCCTCAACGGGTCAGCACTTCCCTTGAAGTGCTTTGTCCTAAACTTGGTGATGTGGCCAAGTACGTTGAGGTAGTCCACCTTACGGCTCTTTTTAGGAATCGGTGAATCTATCACTACAACGTCCGGCTCATCATCACTCATATCCTTAGTCTTCTTGACTTGGATCTCTGGCCCATCATCAGCCGGTTTCTGGCCAGAAGAGATGTTCTGGTTCAGAACCGTTAGCTGGTCCATGACCGCTTTCAGCATGGTCCACATCTGTCCGATGTCCGGGACCGCGGTCAATGGTTCACCTCCACCTGTGGAATCGTCCTTCTCATGGCCGGTCTCAGTGTGAACCGCATGAGATGAGGACTCACCCATATGCTCCTGCTCATTCCCAGCCTGAACTTTCGGTTGTTCAACCCTAGTCTCGTTGGGAATGTTTGGAGCCGTGGGTCCAGTGCCTGTCTGGTTAACCTCATGACCAATTAACCTAGGTGTGACAGGTGTGGTCTGGACTCTTGGGCCTTGCCCGGTTCCAGCCGCATCCTTGTCCTTAGCACGCTTCGATTTGCTTCTTCCAACCTGAAGATTCAACAAGATTAGTTATTCTAAGCAAGCAATCTTCAAGTCCTAAGCAAAACTAACTACACGGACATCTAACCCCGGATGAGTGGTGTAGCCCTAACCCATAGTCTAGGAAATAACTCCGCTCTGATACCAACTTGAAACACCTCATCCCGACCATAGGGCCTAGACGGATGCTCCACTAACCATCCGATCTATGTTGAGGTTCATTTGCGAACCTCAAGCCTATTTGTTCCATACTTAGCCATTTTAAACATGCAAACATTCCATTCATTCATTCCATTCCATTTCTATTATATGGCAATGAGCAAGCATAAGATAAATAGATACTTATATTAATCAAACCAAGGTACCAATACAAATGAGGTTCAATGTCATTTTGTTAACACCATTTGTCTCTTGGGTCTTTGTCCGCGCCTAGGCTTGATCACCCCCATGATCAACCTCACGTCCTGAAAACATAAACAAGTAACAATTCATTTCCACGTTAATATGATTCCAACAACAAAAATATTCAATCCGGCTCTACTTGTCCCAACCCAATGCACAAGCAAATCTAAACCATTCTAAGTCCCAACTAATCGGATTTAACCCTTAAGCAGGTCTACATGTTGAACCGGTCACAGTCCTTATTATGTCCCGTTGGGTTCAAGTGTAGCCGACATGCGGTTCGGGATGATCTTCCCACGGACGTTCGCGTTCGTACCGCGGACGTTCATAACCGTCCCACGGACGCACGTAAGCATACCACGGATGTACGTAATCGTCCCACGACCATACGTACTTGTTCTGCGATCGTATGTGTTCGTCCCATGGACGTACACGAGTGTACCACGGTCACACGCGATTGTCCTGCGGTCGTTCCTGATCGTACCCTAGTCGTTTACGTCTATCCGTGAACAGACACGACCATTCGCGAAGGGACGTGACTATGCGTGAATAGACGCGACCATCCGCAATGGTTTCCAATCATCCCCTGAGTACAATCATCATGTCTATGCCAATCATCCTGTCACGTCGCGCATGGCCCGGATCCTTCGTCCGTTACGCGCATGGACCATCCATGCCTAGCCCGCTAATCTTCGGCCATTCTCCCCAACGAATGTACCGTTTGACCACGCCCGATTGTCCGGATTTCTCTGCCCATACACGCGGTCCATCCCGCGCTTTGAACTGATGACTGATCCACGATCATGGCCTTAGGCCGATCATGTCTATTGAGGGATCATATCCGAGTCTTAACGAAGCATGTGAGCCTATGCCAGTTCTATTTCCATAAGTGGAGAAGAAGAATTTCAATCCGGCCTTTTACTCAAAACGACCATCGGCCTAACGGCGCTGTCGTGGCCGAGATAGAGTGACTCGGATTCTAACCTTGGAAGTAGTAGCGGTTTTGCCTTGGTCCTTAGTTGTGTTGGAAGCCATTCCTTCTCCCTTGTTCACGCCTTGAACTCTCCAATTAAACCGCCCCTTTTATGCCTTGATCGCCGGCGATTCCTTTCGAATCGTCTGGTCTCTCTCTCTTTCTTCCTTCACGATTTTTATGGCTTTTCCCTTTAGAGAATATTGGGAATTCTTCCCTGGCTGTCTTGTGTGCACAAATGGCTTCTTGGGGGTCTATTTATAGACTCCAAGATCGCCCATAACTTGCCAAGTGAATGGATGCCTTGGTGTGGCCGAATGGGTGCCAATCCCATTGGTGACCATTCGCCTCAAGCTAGCTGAGTTGAGCTGGTTGCCAGCTGACCTAGGTGAACACTTTACTTCTAGCTGCTCTCCTTTAGACCAAGCTTCTTCCTAGCTAAGCTTGACCTTCTTCTGCCTATGGAACACTCTTGTTGATCTTCCTTAATCTTTTGTTCGGTTTTATGGTCCCATTGACAGCCGAAACGGCCCTTAGGCCGGTTCGGGGATGTTACAGTTACCAGCCAAGGGGCAGAAGTGGTTGGCACCCATTCACCAACCATTTGCACCCTTTCGCTTAATGGGCAGTTTTTGGAGATGGCGTTAAAAGGGAAGATGAAGGACGAATCTAGGCATCATTCTTATTAATAATCACGCCAGGAAACTGAAGGAATTTCTAGCAGATCCTAATCCGATTAGGCAATCCTGGTCTGAATTCCAAGCCTAGGATCGAGGGTTCAAGTAATTGAATCATTGGGATTTCAGAATTACCTGGTGATTAGCAGCGGAAGATTTGCAGATAATCGAGATCTAGAGCGCCTCAAATGCTGCGCCTCTACTGGTATCCACACGCACACAAACTGAACAGGAGGGATGCTAGTGCCTTTAGAGATCAGATCTCTCAAGAGGTTTCTGTTTCTTTTCTGGTGGCTGTGAATTAGGTTAAGATCGAGTTTAGGTCGACCATATATCTTATATATGTCGACTTAAACCATAACGGAATTAACCAACGATTAAACCGAATTAATCTGGTAATCCGCGAGTCGTGTCGACCGACACACTCTCTGTGTCGATCGACACTGCCCAGAAACTTAGTATTGAATGCATATCAAATATGCATTCACCCGATCATTACTTCAATGATCAACCTCATATACTACGTCCAGTTTGCTTAGGTGTGTGACCCTGTAGGATCATATAACACTAGCAATGAGTTCTCAACTCACTGATCATAAGTGGCTTCTAGCAAAGCATTACGACTTCCCAGTGTCATATGATTGTCTCATCTCGACAGTACGACTTTCACTCAAGAGCAAGTACAATAGATTTCAGGACATTCCCAACAATCTCCCACTTGTACTGGAATCATCTATTCTATAATCCCTTCGTCACTATATCTCGATTTGGCATAAGGCAAGATCTGTGTCACCCTTATTTAGCCAAAATCATGTTCATCGAACTCCGATTTATACTGACAAGACAAACGACTGACAATCACCTCGTTTGAGTGTGGCCACACATTTCTCAGTATCAAATCTTCGATGGGCCCTGAGATATTTATCTCCTGTTATATAGGAGGGACAAATCCCATCTTGTTCCATCCCTGTTTCTTCACACGCTTCATGACACGCCCAATCAATGCCTTTATAGTCACCAGTTACGGCTGACGTTTGACAAGGTTAATGCGGACCAATTCACATGTAAGAAAACATGATGAACTCAGGTTTAAGGACTATACTCTATAGTCGTAATGAAAACTCTCATGACACTTATATAACTATCTCGTAAAGTTCTCATCAGTGGGTCATGTCCGATCCTGTGTTCTCCAATACATATCTATGTGATTGACTTTAATACTCTTATTAATGACTCCATGAAACTTAGTCATCAGTCACCTCACATACTAGTCTCACATGGTTGTTAATGTCCCACTTTAACAACCTTGACCAGGGACCAACATAATTTATGTCATTTATTATCTATAGGGTTTCATGATCAAGTCACATACTTGATGACCTATAAAATGTCATAAATTACTTTGGAACTATTATTTAATAACCATTATTAAATAATACAGATGTCAGATTTCAATAACATAATCAAATTATGTTTATACGAACATCATATCACAACTAAAATTAATAACAATGACTCCCACTAAAATTAAGATCACATCTTAAGACATCTAATGCCTTTAGCAGTAGCCTGACCCTCATTCGCCCTTGCTCAGCGTGTGTCAAAAGACACTGCGTCTTGCTAAGAGTAATACCAAGTGTTATTTGCACGAAGCCCTTCTTGGAATCCTGCATATTGGACCTGTGCAAGGCCTTATCACTATAAGTATCTTGACACAATCCAATTAGCTTATCCAATCTATCTCTATAGATTCTTATTCCAAGTATGTATACGGTTTCTCCCATAATTTTATCGAAAAACAACTTTCGAATCAAGTCTTAACAGACTGAAACAATGGAACTTCATTTCCGAGAAGTAGTATGTTATCAACATACAATACTAGAAATGCAACTGCGCTCCCACTAGTCCTCTTGTAAACACACGGTTCCTCTTCGTTCCTGACGAAGTCAAACCTTTTGACTGCTTCATCAAAACGAAGATTCCAACTCCGAGATGCTTGCTTCAATCCATAAATGGATTGATGAAGCTTGCATATCTTCCTAGCTTCATTAGGATCACTGAAAACTTCAGGTTGTGTCATGTACACATCCCTTTCCAGAATTCCATTAAGGAAAACTGTTTTCACATCCATCTGCCAGATCTCATAACCATTATGAGTGGCAGTTGCTAGGAAAATATGAATGGACATAAGCACGGTGTCTAGGATTAGGTTTCTTCACAGTCAATACCATGAATTTACTTGAAACCTTTTGCCACCAACCTAGCTTTGTACATCTGAATATAACCATCCATGTCAACTTTTCTTCTTGAAAATCCATTTACTCACAATGGCTTCTACACCATCGGGTAAATCAACCCAAGTCATACTTGGTTCTGTGACATGGATCCCATTTCAGATTCAGCGGCTTTCAGCCACTTTCGGAGTCAAGGCCCATCATTGCTTCTTCAAAATTCGCAGGCCCGTCACTTTCAATGATCAATGGATCACGGCAATTTGTTACGAGAAATCCACATTTCTCGGGTTCGTGACGGATCCTTTCGGATCTGCGAGCTTCAGTTTTGTGTAAAAGTCGTGCACATATCTCATATGTATACTTTTACCATGACCTAATTAACCAAGATTCAAACCATGGTTAATTAAGTCATAAACCAAAATCAATATTTTGGTTCGCGATCTGTGTCGATCGATGCAACTTTTGTGTCGATCGACACTTCTTCAGAAACTCGCCATTTAAATGTATATCGAATATACATTCACCAGATCCTTTATAAACTTTAGGCACCACAGGTGCAGGTTCTACAACTCTTTGTAGATCCAACTGCTGCTCTTCCTCATCAGGTTGAGCAGTCTCCTGTGATTTTCGAATTTCTTCGAGTTGTACTTTTACTCCCACTGTTCTTCTTGGAAAGAAAGTCTTTCTTAAGAAAACATAGTTCCGAGCAACAAACAATTTGTTCTCGAACTGGTTGTAAAAGTAACATGCCTTGGTTTTGTTAGGACAACCAATGAAGTAGCACTTATCAGATTTGGGTGTGAGCTTATCAGAGATTAAACGTTTTGTATAAGTCTCGCAACTCCAAATCTCCATGATGGATAAATCAGAAACATTTCCATTCCACATCTCATGTGGTATCTCTGTAACCGATTTTGATGGAACTCTATTTAATGTAAACTCAGACATTTCTAGAGCGTATTCTTAGAAGGATAATGGAAGATCTAAGTGACTCATCATTGATCGAACCATATCTAATAAAGTCCGATTCAGGAGGAGTGAATTGTGAAACACTTTCACAATCTCTCAGATGATCACTAAATTCTTGACTTAAGTGTTCACCTCCATGATCTCATCGTAGATTTTTAATACCTTTGCCAAATTGATTCTGTACTTCATTTTGGAACTCTTTGAACCTTTCAAAGATTCTGACTTATGTCTTATAAATAAGACACAACCGTACCTACTGAAAATATCAGTAAAAGTAATGAAGTACTGAAAGTTTCCTCTAGCACTAGTGTTCATCAGCCCATATACATCCGTATGCATAAAACCCAATAAGCTTCTGGCTCTTTCATTTTGATCGTTCGCAACCTGTATCGACCGACGCACCATATGTGTCGATCGATACTACCTTTGTTGAAAAGAGCCTTCGTCATTTTACTTAATAAACAAGATCCACTTTACTCATTATGATTCATAATCAGATGAGCCCAAAACCCCATCACTATGGAGCTTCTGAATCTGTTTCTTATTTATGTGGTCCAAAACGACAATGCCAGAGAAAAGGTTTTGATTCATATCATTTGACCAGAATCTCTTGGTACTAATGCTATAGTCAGGCATGATTTGGTTTAGAACATAAAGTCCATTCTCTAATGGATTGCTACTATAAAATATATCATTGTAATCAAATGAATAACACTTATTCTTAATTTGAAAACTGATATCCTTCCATATCCAAACAAGGAATAAGAATAATCTTTCTGCTCATAGCATGTACATAGCAGCAGTTTTAAGTTCAAAACATGCCATAAAGAAAACAAATGAGATACTCCTATGGCTAATGCAGCAACTCTTGCTCCACTTCCACGCGTAGATCCACTTGTCCTTTCTCTATAGTCCTACTTTTTCTCAGGTCCTGCACATTTTCACAAAATATGAGTACCACATTTGGTATCTAATACCCAATAAGTAGAACCATAAGAAGTAACATTTACTTCTATAACATAAATACATGAAGAAGAAGTCTCGTACGTCTTCTTCAGATTCTCATAATCTTCCAAGAATTTATTGCAGTCTCTTTTCAAATGCCCATAACCATTACAATAACGGCACTTAACATCTTCAGAAGGACTGGTTTTAACCTTAGGAGCATGGCCAGACTCGCTTGGATTCACAATCGAGCTCGTCTTGCCATCACCTTTGTTCTTACCAAGTTTCTTAAACTTTTTACCCTTTTGTACCATAAGGACATCTGGGGTGTCCTTCTTGATGTTAGGTTCAGCAGTCTTAAGCATCCCATGCAATTCAGTCAACGTCTTCGTCAAGTTGTTCATGTTATAGTTCATAACAAATTGATCATAGCTTGACGGCAGTGACTGTAGAATGATGTCAGTAGCCAACTCATGACTAATGGGACAATCCAGTTTCCCAGGTTATCAATATAACCCATCATCTTAATGACATGAGGACTAACTGGTTCGCCCTTTGGTAGCTTGCACTCAATCAGAGATCTTACCGTCTGGTATCTCTGAGTTCGTGCCTGCTCCTGAAACATACTTTTCAGGCCAGTGATCATCTCTATTGGCGACTCCACGTACTCATATTGCTTCTGCAATTCCGAGTTCATGGTAGCCAACATGAGACAACTCACATCTACCGCATCATTAGAATTCTTATCCCAAGCATCCTTATCTGACTGCCAGGCATTGGCTCGGTACTTCTTGGGGAGAACCTTCTCAAGGACATAGTCCTTCTCCTGTTTGAGAACAATTCTCAAGTTCCGATACCATTCAAGAAAGTTTGATCCATTTAACTTATCCTTCTCAAGGACGGATCGCAGGGAGAAATTGTTACGATGGTTTGTGCTAGACATAGCTGAAAAACAAGGGAGGTTTAGTTATGATGTTCAAGAAATGAGAAGTCTTAACAATTAAGAAAACTCGCATTATATTCAAACAATGTTTCCTCAGATGAATATAATGATCCAAGACCCATACTTCACTAAACTAGAGTGAGCCACTGGCTATCACCCAAATTTAGCTATCTAGGTAAGCAACAACTTCGCTAGTTATATCCAATATAACTCTTGGTTGTGGATCGACATCCCATGCCCAATCCACCTGATGTCTCTGAGCCCAAAATGATTTTGATGGCCCAGTCAAGTAAACCAATCTCTTCAGTCATGTAATTGTTGATGTCATGCACTGCAAGCCCATCAACACGATTACCTCCTGCCTTACTCATGTAATTGTGGACATCTCGCACTGCAAGTCTATCGCACAATGAAACGAGTCTTGACAGTTGACAAGATTGGAAAGACATCAAGTATCACTTGATATTTGATTGAGGAACATAACTATTTAAAATGTTTAGTTTTATTATGTTTTAATTCTTCTAATTAAAATGGTTCATTTTGGTTTGGTTCTGTGATTTCAGATTCAATAACCTAAACCATCGGACCTTGTGTCGACCGACACTACTTTAGTGTCGATCGATGCAGGTTAACCAAAACCAATCTGCGATAACCGATCAATCCAATTGATCCGGTTTTGAGTACCGGTCAGTGTCGATCGATGCTACATTAGCATCGGTCGACACCAACCTTATCAAAACAATCGCAATTAAACAATTCTTAGTGTTTAACCATTATTAACCAAGCTCGATAACCGGTCCAATCCAATTGAACCGATTCACAATCTTGCGAGGTTTGTGTCGACCGACACAACTCTTGTGTCGATCGACACTAGGCAAAACAAATTTTATTCGGGTTATCCTTCTGTGTCGATCGATACCAGATTGGTGTCGATCGAATCAGGGCGATAAACCCTGATCGTTTTTCAATCAAAAAACCTAAAAACTAGATTTTCATGAAAACGAATTTTAGCATGTTTGTATCAACTATACAGAGATCCAGATTCAACTAATCTAATCATCATGCTACAGATTCAATGGAACCCTAAGGCTCTGATACCACTGAAGGAATTTCTAGCAGATCCTAATCCGATTAGGCAATCCTGGTCTGAATTCCAAGTCTAGGATCTAGGGTTCATGTAATTGAATCATTGGGATCTCAGAATTACCTGGTGATTAGCAGCGGAAGATTTGCAGATAATCGAGATCTAGAGCGCCTCAAATGCTGCGCCTCTACTGGTATCCACACGCACACAAACTGAACAGGAGGGATGATAGTGCCTTTAGAGATCAGATCTCTCAAGAGGTTTCTGTTTCTTTTCTGGTGGCTGTGAATTAGGTTAAGATCGAGTTTAGGTCGACCATATATCTTATATATGTCGACTTAAACCACAACGGAATTAACCAACGATTAAACCGAATTAATCTGGTTATCCGCGAGTCGTGTCGACCGACACACTCTCTGTGTCGATCGACACTGTCGATCTGTGTCGACCGACACGCTTAGTGCGTCGATCGACACTGCCCAGAAACTTAGTATTGAATGCATATCAAATATGCATTAACCCGATCATTACTTCAATGATCAACCTCATATACTACGTCCAGTTTGCTTAGGTGTGTGACCCTGTAGGATCATATATCACTAGCAATGAGTTCTCAACTCACTGATCATAAGTGGCTTCTAGCAAAGCATTACGACTTCCCAGTGTCATATGATTGTCTCATCTCGACAGTACGACTTTCACTCAAGATCAAGTACAATAGATTTCAGGACATTCCCAACAGAAACACACAAGAAAACCCAGAAAATAAGAAGGAAAAGTCGATGAGGCTTCATAGGAAGAGTGAAAGGTTTCTGGGATAGAATCTTCAGAGGATTGTCGTGTTGGGAATGTCCTGAAATCTACCGTACTATCTCTAGAAAGTATGATAAGTGTCGAGATCATACATAAGTCATAAATACTGGGTGATCATGATGGCTTGCTAGAGTCCGCTCTTGATCTATAAGTTTAGGACTTATTACCAGTATTGTATGATCCCAAAGGGTCACACACCATAGCTAACGGGAAAGTTAAATGGAATTAATACGGTAAGATGCAATGGCATTTACTGTATTGGATCAGAGAATTGGGCCAGATAAAATGCAGGCTTTTGTCTGATTTGTGTCTTGGGCCCAAATGATAAATGAGCCATTAGTCATTAGACTTGGGCCCATTAGAGAGTTAATGAGGCATAAGAAATCGAAACCCTAAGTGGAATCCCACACGATTTCGGGTGGTAGCCGCGAGCTTCATCTCTCTCTCTAACCTCTCTCTCTGATCATCCATCTCTTTGGTCTAGCAGCCATCCCTTGCTTGTAAGAGTGTGGATACTCAAGGAGGAATAGGTGATTCATCTGTTCTAGACTGATCTTGTCATTACCATCAATTATCCGCTGCAATCTGAAAGGTAATGATCCAGGTTTGGTTGGTTTTATGATTCGTTTTGCAAGAACCTAGATCTGTTAAGATTATGTGTTAGGTTGAAATATGGGAATTAAACCTTGAACAAACACCATAATCCTTCAGTGGTATCAGAGCCTAGGCATTAGGTTTCTTGTAAATCTGGATCATATGAATGTTTAATGGTTTAGAATTAATTTTGAATGAAAATTGATTAAAGAAAACATTAAACCCTAATTGATATTCGCATATGTTCTTGTGATAATCACATGTTGCCCTAATAGCCGATCGCTTGTGCTGCAAAGGGATCGAGCGATCGTATGTGATAATGATCACACGGTATGTGATGCGTTTACGAGCCGTGACGCGTGATCAGTTGGCCGAGATCGATCAATCCGATCGTGAGGCTGGCAAGGGATCGAGCGATGCGTGTGCCATGATGCCGAGAGCCGAGCGTGATCGTACGTTGCGATGATCGATCGTTTACGATCATGAGCAACCGCAAATTGTGCCATGTTGGATCATGGGCCTCGGATGGATCATGGGCCACAAATTGCGTTAATGGGCCGAGTTGGATCTTGGATCCGATTGTTTGGCCCATTAAATTTTTACGTCCCGCGAATAGTCAATCGGTTAAACCGAGCTTCGCGGTTCGTTGCCCAAAACCACACCGATTAAACCGGTCCATTTAATTGGCGGTTAATTGTGTGTATAAAGCCTTAAACCGCAAGTTAAATCAAATTGGCTAAAACACTAGGTGTTTCTTCCCGGTTTTGGATTTAACTGGACCGATCCAATTTAATTGGTGGTTCAAGCGGTTAACCCAAATCGCGGTTTGCTGGAAATAATTTAATACATGGTGTTATTTAATTTCTGGTTAAACCGGATTTAAATTCATAAAATTGAATTTTAACCTAAACCGAAGGCTGGTCTAAGTTTGATTTGGTTGGACCAAATAATTTAGAGCTGGTCTGGTTTAGTAAATAACCGATGGTTTTGATAGTTAATTTGGTTTTGGACCAGAATTAATAAACCAGATCGGTTATGTCAAATTATTGGGCCAGCTGGAATTCTATGGTCTTGGGCCAAGAATTGGGCCTATAATTTGTGACCCAACCCAAAATATTTATAAAATATTAAATTAGAAATTTCTATTTTTAGTAAGTTACTAAATTTAGAAAGTTTCTAAAATAAGAAAGTTTCCCAAAATAGTAATCTTCTATTTTTGGAAATAAAACTCAAAAATCCTCAAAAACAATATCAAGCTTGGATGTCTTTCCAATCTTGTCAGCTACTTAACACTTATTCGATTACAGATATGGCTTACAGTGTGAGGTGTCTGTTTTCGCGTAAGTAAAGTAGTATATAGTCACTAATTTCATTGGGAGTCCCAGATTTTAGTGATTATTTGGCTGTAAGAGATTGGTTTCCTTGACTGGGCCATCGGGAGTCCCGGGCTTTGAGACATCTGGTGAATTTGGGCCTCGGGTCCAATTCACAACCGAGAGTTATATGAGATATAACTAGCTGTGTGTATGCTTACCAAGTAAAGCTAATTCCGGGTGACGGCCAGTGGCCCACTTTGGATTTAGCTGAACATGGGTCTCGGAATCATTGTATTCTTATGAGGTTAAACAAAGAAATTTTGAATACAATGCGAGTTTTCTTATAAGTTTTTAAGATTACTCTTTTATGAACATAATAACTAAATCTCTATTGTCTCATATTTTCAGCTATGTCAAGCACAACAACTCAAAACACTTTCTCGATCCGGTCTGCCCTTGAGAAGGACAAACTGAACGGATCAAACTTCCTGAACTGGTCCAGGAACCTGAGACTCGTGCTCAGGCAGGAGAAGAAGGCTTATGTCCTTGAAAGAGCTCTCTCTCCAAGACCTGCGAATAATGCCGCACAAGCTGTGAAAAATGCTTGGGATACGCATTCTTCAGATGCTAATGACGTGATTTGCCTGATGTTGGCGACAATGGCTCCCGAACTGCAGATGCAGTGGGAAGGCCTGACTTGTCCCATGGAGCTGATGGCAAATCTGAAAGCGTTGTTTCAGGAGCAGGCTCGTACAGAGAGATTCCAAACTGTTAAGAATCTCTTGGACTGTAAAATGGCTAAGGATGCAGCAGTGAGTCCACATGTTCTGAAAATGATGGGTTATCTCGATCATTTGACTAGGCTCGACTGTCCTATAAGCCAAGAGCTTGCTTGTGATATCGTTCTGCAGTCTCTTACTCCTGCATATGACCAGTTCATCTTGAATTATAATATGCATGGGTTGATAAAGACTTTGCCTGAGCTACATGGTATGCTCAAGACTGCAGAACCAAATCTGAAGAAGACCAAGGAGTCATCTGTACTCATGGTTCAGAAGGGCAAGGGTTTCAAGAAATCCGCTGCAGACAAGGGAAAGGGCAAGGTAGTCAGCAATGAAAAGGCCAAGCCCAAGCCCGTGTCTAAAGCTGGGCCTTCTGATATCTGCCACTTTTGCAAAGAGGCAGGGCATTACCGCAGGGACTGTAAGAAATACCAGGAAAGTCTGAAGAAGAAGAAGTCCTTGGAGACTAAATCTTCAGGTATTTTTGTTATTGAAGTAAATACTACTACTTCTGATAATACCACTTGGGTATTAGATACTGGATGTGGGGCTCATATTTGTACTAATATGCAGGCGCTCAGCAACAGTAGAAGGTTGAAGCAAGGGCAAGTAGAGTTGCGGGTTGGCAATGGAGCGAAGGTTCCAGCACTGGCCGTTGGCACTTACTTGTTGTCTTTACCTTCTGGATTGATTTTAGAACTTGAGAATTGTTATTTTGTACCTGCTATAAGCAGAAATATCATTTCAGTTTCATTGTTGGATTTGCAAGGATTTGATTTTTCTATTAAGAATAAATTGTGTTCCTTTAATCTCAATGATATGTTCTATGGCTGTGCCCCTCTTATAAATGGGCTGTACATGCTGGATCAATCTGCTCCAGTATATAACATAAATACAAAACGGTTCAAATCTAACGAAGAAAATGAAACGTTTCTCTGGCATTGTCGTTTGGGGCACATTAGTGAGAAACGCGTCAAGAGGCTCCATTCAAATGGACTCTTGGGCTCATTTGACTTTGAGTCTTGTGAGCAATGCGAATCTTGCCTAATGGGCAAAATGACACGGGCCCCTTTCAATAAACCCACAGAAAGGGCCAGTGAACTATTGGGCCTGATACATACTGACGTGTGTGGCCCAATGTCCACAAGTGCTAGAGGAAACTTTCAGTACTTCATTACATTCACTGATGATTTCAGTAGATATGGATATGTCTACTTGATGAAACATAAGTCGGAAACCTTTGAAAAGTTCAAAGAATTCCAGAATGAAGTACAGAACCAGCTTGGTAAAAGTATTAAGGCTCTTCGGTCGGACCGAGGAGGAGAATACTTGAGCCAGGAATTTCGTGATCATCTGAGTGAGTGTGGGATTATCTCCCAACTCACACCTCCTGGAACACCTCAGTGGAATGGTGTGTCTGAGAGAAGGAATCGGACATTGTTAGATATGGTCCGATCCATGATGAGTCACACAGACCTTCCTATATCCCTTTGGGGATATGCTTTGCTAACCGCAACGTTCACACTGAACAGAGTGCCATCAAAGGCAGTAGCGAAGACACCATATGAGATATGGACTGGAAAAGCTCCAGCAATGTCTTTTCTCAGAATTTGGGGTTGTGAAGCCTATGTCAAAAGATTAATCTCAGACAAGCTTACACCAAAATCTGACAAATGCTACTTCATTGGTTATCCTAGGGATACCAAGGCTTATTACTTCTATCTGCGATCCGAGAACAAAATCTTTGTTGCTCGGGATTGTACTTTTCTTGAAAGGGAGTTTCTCTCTAGAAAAGATAGTGGGAGTAAGGTACAACTTGATGAAATTCAAGAAGGACAGGAACCTGTTCAACCTAATGAGGAAGAACAGCAGGATGAATTACATGAAGTTGTAATAGAACCTGAACCTGCAGTACCTGAAGTTCGAAGATCCGGAAGGATCCGTCAGGAACCTGATAGATATCAGGGATTCCTTGTGACTAATTGCCATGATCTTTTGATCATTGACGGTGATGAACCCTCGAACTTTGCAGAAGCCATGATGGGCCCTGACTCCTTAAAGTGGCGTGAAGCCACAGAATCCGAGATGGACTCCATGTCTACTAACCGAGTGTTTTCACTGGTTGATTTACCTGCTGGTGCAAAAGCCATCGAGTGTAAATGGATCTTCAAGAAGAAGATTGACATGGATGGAAATGTCCAGATTTACAAGGCCAGGTTGGTGGCAAAAGGTTTCAAGCAAATTCATGGTATAGACTATGATGAAACCTATTCACCAGTGGCCATGATGAAATCAATTCGGATTCTCCTAGCAACTGCCGCTTATTATAATTATGAGATTTGGCAGATGGATGTGAAAACCGCCTTCCTGAATGGAATTTTGGAGGAGGATGTGTATATGACACAACCTGACGGTTACATTGATCCTAAGAATGCTGGGAAAGTATGCAAGCTTCACAAATCCATTTATTGATTGAAGCAAGCATCGAGGAGTTGGAATCTTCGTTTTGATGAAGCAATAAAGAACTTTGACTTCATCAGAAACCAAGAGGAACAATGTGTGTATAAGAAAACTAGTGGGAGCAAAGTGGCGTTTCTTATCTTATATGTCGATGACATATTGCTTCTTGGAAATGATATTCCAATGCTGAAGTCTGTGAAAGACTGGCTGGGAAGTTGTTTTTCCATGAAGGACATGGGTGAAGCCGCGTATGTTCTTGGAATCCGAATCTTTAGAGACAGATCTAAAAAGCTGATTGGACTTTGTCAAGATGCTTATATAGATAAAGTCCTGCATCGATTCGGAATGGATAAATCCAAGAAGGGGTTCACGCCAATAATACATGGTGCTACACTAAGCAAGGATCAGTGTCCTAAGACACCTGATGAGCTTAAGCGCATGAGTAGGATTCCTTATGCTTCGGCTATAGGATCTATCATGTATGCCATGATCTGTACTCGTCCTGATGTTGGTTATGCACTAAGCATGACGAGTAGGTACCAGTCTAATCCAGGTGATAGTCACTGGATTGCCGTAAAGAATATCCTGAAGTATTTGAGGAATACTAAGGATAAGTTCTTGGTTTACGGAGGAAGTGAAGTGCTTGAAATGAGTGGATTCACGGATGCAAGTTTTCAGACAGATAAGGATGATTTCCGGTCACAGTCTGGCTACATCTTCTGTCTGAATGGCGGTGCAGTAAGTTGGAAGAGTTCCAAGCAGAGCACCGTAGCAGATTCCACAACTGAAGCTGAATACATCGCTGCTTCAGAAGCTGCGAAGGAAGGAGTTTGGATAAGGAACTTCTTGATTGAACTCGGTGTATTCCCAAATGCCACTGAGCCTCTAGCACTGTATTGTGACAACAATGGTGCAATTGCTCAAGCCAAGGAACCGAGACATCATCAGAAATCCAAACACATTATGAGAAGGTATCACCTGATTCGTGATATAGTAAATAGAGGTGAAGTGATGGTCAGCAGAGTTCCCACTGATGAGAACGTGGCTGACCCGTTGACAAAGCCACTCCCGAGACCTAAGCACGAGTTGCATACTGCTGCTGTAGGAATTAGAGATATTCAAATGTAATCTCTTTTTGAGTGGGAGTTGTGAGGGCTTTTATTTTAGTTATTTTGATTGGTTCATGTAAACATTTTAAATGTTAATGAAATTTTTATTTCTGGATTATTTTAACTGTGATATAAAATAATCGTTCCAAAATGATTCATGTCATTATATATGGGCCATCGAAGTACATGAGTAGACTTGATCCTGAAACCCCATATTTAACGAAGTGACATAAATCATAGTGTCCATAGTCGAAGGTTGTTGAAATTGGAACACCAACAACCTGTTGAGACTAGATTGTGTTGAGACTTATGACCAAGTTTCGAGGGGTCATAGATGCGCGGCATCAAAGTCGACACATAGGTATATGTAGGGGAGCATATGACCGGACATGGCCCGCTGATGAGAACTCTGCAAGATATTAATATCTGTGTCATAAGAGGTTCTCATATACGACTATAGAGTATAGTCCTTAGACCTGAGTTCGCATGCATGTGGCTGCACATGGAGTAATGCGCTTTGATCATTGTCTAACGCTGTTTCGTAACTGGGAGCTATACGGACCTTGGTTGGGTGTATTATGAATTGTGTAGTTCATAGTGATGGAACAAGATGGGATTTGTCCCTGCCGTTTAACGGAGGTATTATCTCTAGGCCAATCGGAGATTTGATAGCTGGTAAGAGAATGGCAATTCCCAAACGGACTTGCCCAAGTCGTTTGAATTGTCAGTATCAAATCTGTTCCGATAAACATGGTCTGGCTATATAAGGATGACACGCATCTTGCCTTATGCCAGATCGAGATATTGAGACAAAAGGATTAGGGAATGTAGGATTCTAGTACAATCGGGAGATTGTTGGGAATGTCCTGTGTAGGATTCCAGTACAAGTGGGAGATTGTTGGGAATGTCCTGAAATCTACCGTACTATCTCTAGAAAGTATGATAAGTGTCGAGATCAGACATAAGTCATAAATACTGGGTGATCATGATGGCTTGCTAGAGTCCGCTCTTGATCTATAAGTTTAGGACTTATTACCAGTATTGTATGATCCCAAAGGGTCACACACCATAGCTAACGGGAAAGTTAAATGGAATTAATACGGTAAGATGCAATGGCATTTACTGTATTGGATCAGAGAATTGGGCCAGATAAAATGCAGGCTTTTGTCTGATTTGTGTCTTGGGCCCAAATGATAAATGAGCCATTAGTCATTAGACTTGGGCCCATTAGAGAGTTAATGAGGCATAAGAAATTGAAACCCTAAGTGGAATCCCACACGATTTCGGGTGGTAGCCGCGAGCTTCATCTCTCTCTCTAACCTCTCTCTCTGATCATCCATCTCTTTGGTCTAGCAGCCATCCCTTGCTTGTAAGAGTGTGGATACTCAAGGAGGAATAGGTGATTCATCTGTTCTAGACTGATCTTGTCATTACCATCAATTATCCGCTGCAATCTGAAAGGTAATGATCCAGGTTTGGTTGGTTTTATGATTCGTTTTGCAAGAACCTAGATCTGTTAAGATTATGTGTTAGGTTGAAATATGGGAATTAAACCTTGAACAAACACCATAATCCTTCATGTCGGTAGATTCTAGGGCAGATGGGGTGTTTCTTTGGGGATCAACACCCACGCCTGGAACTTGATTACACACAGAGATATCCAGAGGAGAAATACCAGGAAGATATCCAAGAGGAATTGCAATTGGTTGAATGGAAAGGAGAAGGAATCAGTCGGAATCCACAAGGGTTTTTGGACCGATTCTACAAGGAGATTGTGGGTGGATTATAGGAAGAACCATGGGTGGTTTCCAGACATCCACACACGCCTGGAAACTCATATCCACACATAAGTAAACCCCTGGTACATTCAATAAACAGTGGGCTTAAGAGAGGCATGGATGGGCTTGGCCGAACTCTTAGAAGGGAATTACCGGCAGTTAAGAGGACCTTGAGGGCAATGCATAAGGAAGGATTTGGAGCGGTTTAATAAGGGTAACCAGTGTTTCACACGGCCACACCAAGAGAGGAAGAAGACCAAGGGATTAATGTGGATAGGCGGTGAGGCTTAAAGGCACAAGAGTAAGGAATTAGTCGGTTTCATTCAAGGTATATCATCGGCGGTTCAAGAGAGAGATAGGTTGTGGTTTCTTCATGGAAAAGTGCACACTCCTATACACCAACAGGGAACAAATTCCCAGAAGTAATGAAGACAAAACTTGAGGCTTGAAGGCTGGAAATGGAGGGCTTTAGCCGGCCACTCATCAAGAGGAACGGCCGGCGATTAAAAGGCCAATTGGGCGGTTTGAAGGGAGATTGTGAGGAATCAAAAGGAAGGGAAATTCCCAGAATATCTCTAAGATAGATGTGAAGTTTCAAGGAGAACCCATGACAGGCCAAGGGCGGAGGTCATGGACGGATGCAAACCATAACCGACCGCGGGACGTTCACGGACGACCGCGGGACGTTCATGGACGACCGCGAGACGTTAACTAATGACCTTAACCGTTCACGGACGGTCGTATCCGTTCACGGACAGTCTTGCATGTTCGCGGGTCGAACGTACCCGTCCGAGGGACAATCGTGACTGTTCATGGGACAGACGTATATGTTTGTGGTTATGGATGGGCAGTCAACACCCATTTCTTGGCGGTTAAGGGACGAGCAGCGATCAACGGTGGAACTATTGCATGGTTGGGTCACGGAAGAAAGTAGGACAGTCGCATGGATCGGGTCGCGATGGAAATTGACCGAAGGCCAGGAAGGCTGAAGAGGTGATTCAACGGACACCAACCATGGGCTGATCCGACCACAGGTTGGATCCAGCACGATGGGTAAACTGACCATGGATCAAACCTTATATGTGATCGGTTCTTGTTCCAGCCAACGAGATGATGCGATAATCGAACAGAATAAGGAGGCAATGTAGACGGCGATAAATGAAACCAAAGGAACGAGCAGGAATGAGTGGCGGCTAAAGGAAGGAACTTGAAGATCTCTCTTGTGGTTAGTCATGTGGGGATGGTTGGTTGAATGACTAGGTACAAGATAGATGTGTTATGAGGGTTCGATGAACGGAGGAGCTAAGCAAGACACCGAGCTAGCTTCACACTGGCTTCACCAAAGGATAAGGTACACGTTCAAGCACTCTTCTACTAAGGAATGATTAGAACTGAATAGGTGAAAGGAACAATCTAAGCAAGACTTAGGTGGGGATAGATAGGATTGGAACCTCGCAAGGGTTTTAAGGAAACAAAATAAGGACATAGGAGGTTCATTGATGGATTGTTCTTTAGAAGAACGGTATTGAAGTTAGATAAGGACTTCCGGTGCGTATTGTTAAGTATGAAGGATATAAGACTACAATTCAATAGGAAGATCTGAGGAATACTTGTCCTAGAAGGAAAAATTGAACTAGAACGGAATTTAGGATGGTTCAAGCCTGGTAGCGGCCTGACCACTGGGACAAATCGACCGCGGCCTAGTAAGGGCGGGTCGGGGTGTTTCAGTCTATGCACAACCAAAGGTCATGTCCTTCTTCTTTACGAATAAAATGAAGGATTGTATAGTGTTTCCTGGTTCAATTCATCAGATTAATTGATCCTACTAAACATGCCAGATCTAGGTTCTCTTGCAGAATCATAAAGGATCTCACCTGTTACCTTGTTATGCAGCGGAAAGGGGAGGTACGGGTCAGAGATCAGCAGAACCACCAAGAGATAGCTCCTCCAAAGGCTCACACACACACGCACGCACAGGAAATTGGCTGCTAGACCAGCTGATGGGAGGCGCAGAAGAGAGAGAGAGGTGGCGCAGAGGCTTTTTTGAAAATTAGGTGGCTAGGCTAAGTTTTAATCATAAAACTTATGCCTAATCCCTTTTGGGCTTTTGGGCCCAATTCCCAGTCTGATTAAATCCCTTGGATTTAATCAGGCCCTTCTATCTCTCTAAGCACAGTAAATGCCTAGCACTTTTACCGTACTACTGCTAAACCGTTCCTACACATTTTCCTGTTAGCTTAGGCGTGTGACCCATATGGGATCATATAATAAAGGCAATAAGTCCAAGACTTATAGATCATGAGCGGACTCTAGCAAGCCATCATGACCCCCAGTATTATATGACTTATGTCTGATCATTGACATACTCTTACTTTCTAGAGACAGTACAGAGATTACTGGACATAATTCCAACAATCTCCCACTTGAACTGGAATCTCTGTATTCATAATCCTTTTGTCTCAATATCTCGATTAGTCATAAGGCAAGATTAGTGTCATCCTTATAAAGCCTAATCTTGTTCATCAGACTCTGATTTGATACTGACAATCCAAACGACTCGGGAAAGTCCGTTTGAGCATGGCCATGCATTTTCCAGTATACAAATCTCCGATTGGCCTAGAGATATTCACTCCATTTATATTGGAGGGACAAATCCCGTCTTGTTCCATCACTGTAAACTACTCATTTCATAATACACCCAATCAAGGTCCTTATAACTATCGCTTAACGACAGCATTAGACAATGATCAAAGCGCATTAGTTCATGTGCAGTCACATGCATGCGAACTCAGGTCTAAGGACTATACTCTATAGTCGTAGTAAGAATCTCTTATGACACAGATATAAATATCCTGAAGAGTTCTTATAATCGGGTCTTGTCCGGTCGTATGTACCCCAACATACACCTATGTATTGACTTTGATGCCGTGCATCTATGACATCCTGAGACTTTGTCATAAGTCACATACCAATCTAGTCTCACGCGGTTGTTGGTGTTCCAATTTCAACAACCTTCGACTAGGGACAGGATGATATAAGCCATCTATCAAATATAGGGTCTCATGATCAAGCTAAATGACTTTGATGACTCAAGATCAAGTCACTTACTTCGATGACCTATAAAATGGTTCATATCATTTTGGAACGATTATTTCATCACAGTTAAAATAATCTTGAAATAATAATTTCATTAAACATCATAAAATGTTTTACAAGAACATATCAATAACTAAATAAAGCCCTCAAACTCCCACTCAAATTTAGATTACATTTCAATGTCTCTAATGCCTACAGCTTCAGTTAGGAACTCGAGCTTAGGTCTTGGGAGTGGCTTTGTCAATGGATCAGTGACGTTATCATCTGTCTGAACTCGGCTGATCTTGACTTCCTTTCTATTAATGATGTCACGTATCAAGTGAAATCTTCTTAGGACATGCTTGGATTTCTGGTGTGATCTTGGTTCCTTTGCCTGAGCAATAGCACCATTGTTATCACAAAACAGTGCCAGAGGCTCAGCCGCATTTGGTATCACACCTAGTTCAATAATGAACTTTCGTATCCAAACAGCTTCCTTCGCTGCTTCCGAAGCGGCGATATATTCAGCTTCTGTAGTGGAATCAGCAACGGTGTCTTGCTTGGAGCTTCTCCAACTGATTGCACCGCCATTCAGACAAAAGATATAACCGGACTGTGATCGGAAATCATCTTGGTCTGTCTGGAAACTTGCGTCCGTGAATCCACTGATTTCAAGCACATCACTTCCACCGTATACCAAGAACTTGTCCTTAGTATGTCTTAGATACTTCAGGATATTCTTGACGGCAATCCAATGGTTTTCACCTGGATTTGACTGGTATCTACTCGTCATGCTCAATGCATAAGCAACATCAGGACGAGTACAGATCATGGCATACATGATAGATCCTATTGCAGATGCATAAGGAATATTCTTCATGCGCTCAAGCTCAGCAGCCGTTGTAGGGCTCTGCTTCTTGCTTAGCGTTGTGCCATGTACCATTGGCGTGAAGCCCTTCTTGGAATCTTTCATGCTGAATCTTTGTAGGACTTTGTCAATGTATGAATCTTGACACAAGCCTATCAGCCTTCTAGATCTATCCCGGTAGATCCTGATTCCAAGAACGTATGCGGCTTCACCCATGTCTTTCATGGAAAAACAACTTCCAAGCCAGTCCTTTACTGACTTCAGCATTGGAACGTCGTTTCCGAGAAGCAGTATGTCATCGACATACAGAATAAGAAATACTATCTTGCTCCCACTAGTTTTCTTATACACGCATTGTTCTTCTTCGTTTCTGATGAAGTCAAATTGCTTGATCGCTTCATCAAAACGAAGATTCCAGCTCCTCGATGCTTGCTTCAATCCATAAATGGATTTATGAAGCTTGCATACTTTCCCAGCATTCTTTGGATCTATGTAACCGTCAGGTTGTGTCATATACACATCCTCTTCCAGAATTCCATTCAGGAAGGCGGTTTTCACGTCCATCTGCCAAATTTCATAATCATGAAAAGCTGCAGTTGCTAGTAGAATCCGAATAGATTTCATCATTGCCACTGGGGAATAGGTTTCATCGTAATCCACACCGTGAACTTGTCTGAAACCTTTTGCCACCAACCTGGCTTTATAAATCTGGACATTTCCATCCACGTCAATCTTCTTCTTGAAGATCCATTTGCACTCGATGGCTTTTACACCAGCGGGTAAGTCAACCAACGAAAACACTTGGTTGACCGACATGGAGTCCATTTCGGAATCAGTGGCTTTACGCCACTTAGAGGAATCTGGGCCCATCATGGCTTGATTGAAGTTCGATGGTTCATCACCATCAATGATCAGAAGATCATGACAGTTGGTCACGAGGAATCCTTGATATCTCTCGGGTTCGTGACGGATCCTCCCGGATCTTTGAACTTCAGGTACTACAGGTTCAGGCTCTACAATTTCTTGTAGGTCCTCCTGCTGCTCTTCCTCATTAGGTTGAGCAGTATCCTGTTCATCTTGAATTTCTTCAAGCAGTACCTTACTCCCACTGTCTTTCTTAGAGAGAAACTCCCTCTCAAGAAAGTTACAATCCCGGGCAACAAAGATCTTGTTCTCGGATCGTAGATAGAAGTAATAAGCCTTGGTTTCCTTCGGATAACCAATGAAGTAGCATTTATCAGACTTTGGTGTAAGCTTGTCAGAGATCAATCTCTTGACATAGGCTTCACAACCCCAAATTCTAAGATAAGACAGCACCGGAGCTTCTCCAGTCCATAATTCATATGGTGTCTTTGCTACTGCTTTTGATGGCGCTCTATTTAGAGTGAACACTGCTGTTAGCAGAGCATATCCCCAAAGGGATATTGGAAGGTCTGTGTGACTCATCATAGATCGAACCATATCCAATAAGGTCCGATTTCTCCTCTCAGACACACCATTCCATTGTGGTGTTCCAGGAGGAGTGAGTTGGGATACGATCCCACACTCTCTCAGATGATCACTGAATTCTTGGCTTAAGTATTCTCCTCCTCGGTCGGACCGAAGAGCCTTAATGCTTTTGCCAAGTTGGTTTTGTACTTCATTTTGGAATTCTCTGAATTTCTCAAACGATTCAGACTTATGTTTCATCAAATAAACATATCCATACCTACTGAAATCATCAGTGAAGGTAATGAAGTACTGATAGTTTCCTCTTGCATTTGTGGACATTGGGCCACACACATCAGTGTGTATCAGGCCCAATAAGTCACTGGCCCTCTCGTTAGGTTTATTAAAGGGGGCCCGTGTCATTTTGCCCATCATGCAGGATTCGCATTTCTCACATGACTCAAAGTCAAATGAGCCAAGAAGTTCATTCGAATGGAGCCTCTTGATGCGTTTCTCGCTGATGTGCCCTAAACGACAATGCCATAGAAACGTTCGGTTCTCCTCATTAGGTTTGAACCGTTTGGTATCAATGTTATAAATTGGCGCGGATTGATCAAGTATGTAAAGCCCATTCGTAAGAGGGGCACAACCATAGAACAAATTGTTGCGATTGAAGGAACATAATTTATTCTTAACTGAAAAATCATAACCTTCCAAATCCAACAAAGAAATTGAAATAATATTTCTGCTTATCGCAGGTACAAAATAACAATTATTGAGTTCTAAAACCAATCCCGAAGGTAAAGAAAACAAGTATGTGCCTACAGCTAGTGCAGGAACTTTCGCTCCATTCCCAACTCGTAGCTCCACTTGTCCTTGCTTCAGCCTCCTACTGTTGCTGAGTGCCTGCATATTAGTACAAATATGAGCCCCACAACCAGTATCCATAACCCATGAGGTATTATCAGAAGTAGTTGTATTAACTTCTATAACAAAAATACCTAATGAAGAAGTCTCGAGAGTCTTCTTCTTCAATTCCTTTAGACCTTCTTGGAATTTCTTACATTCTCTCCTCCAATGCCCTGGTTCTTTACAGAACCTGCAGATGTCAGTAGGCCCAGCCTTGGATTTGGGCTTGGGCTTTGGCGTGTCCTTGTCCGAGACTTGAACAGCCTTAGCCTTTCCCTTGTCCTTGGCAGAGGATTTATTAAAGCCCTTGCCCTTTTGCACCATTAGCACATTGGGGTCCTTGGCTGTTTTCCTCAAGTTGGGCTCTGCAGTCTTGAGCATTCCGTGAAGCTCAGGCAATGTCTTACTCAAGCCATGCATATTGAAGTTCAGGATGAACTGATCATAGCTTGCAGGTAAAGACTGCAGAACGATGTCGCAGGCAAGTTCCTGGCTGATAGGGCAGTCGAGTTTCTGAAGATGATCGAGATAACCCATCATCTTCAAGACATGAGGACTCACTGCCGCATTTGCAGCCAACTTACAGTCTAAGAGGTTCTTAACTGTCTGGAACCTCTCAGTCCTTGCCTGCTCCTGAAAAAGCAATTTCAGGCTTGCCATTATCTCGATGGGCGACAACACACTCTCGAACTGCATTTGCAGCTCAGCAGTCATGGTCGCCAACATCAGGCAATAGACATCATTTTCATCTGACGAATGCTTTTCCCAAGCATTATGCAGATTCCTGGCGGCATTGTTAGGAGGCCTCTCGGGGAGGGGATCACGAAGGACATAATCCTTCTTCTCCTGCTTGAGGACCAGCCTCAAGTTCCTTGACCACGTCAGGAAGTTCGTTCCAGTCAGCTTCTCCTTTTCGAGAACAGACCGGATTGAGAATGTGTTTTGAGTGCTTGTAGTAGTCATAGTTGAAATATAAGATAAAAAGGTTATTAGTTAATATGTTCAATATGATTAATCTTGTATTATACTTAATATGATTAATCTCGCATTATATTCAATAACATCAGTTACCCTCAATAGAATATAATGATTCCAAGATCCACATATAACTAAGATTAAAGTGGGCCACTGGCCGTCACCCAACCTTAGCTTATATCGGTAAGCCCTATCTCGGCTAATTATATCCGTGATATAACTCTTGGTTGTGAATCTGGGCCCGAGGCCCAATCCACTCTGATGTCTCAAGGCCCGGGACTCCCGATGGCCTAGTCAAGAAAACCAGACTATACAGTCATGTAATCACTAATGTCTGGGACTCCCAATGACATTTATGAATCACAAACCGTCTTACCCAGGCAAAAGTAGACACCCTCACACTGTAAGGCCATGAGTACAATTGAATGGGCTTCGACAGCTGACATAGACTGGACAAGACATCCAACGCTTGATATTGTTTGAGGTTTGTAGGTTTATTAAAATTTTATCCCAAAATAGAAGATTACTATTTTGGGAAACTTTCCTTTTTTTGGGAAACCTACTAATTTTGGAAACTTTCTAAAATTGGAAACTTCCTAAATTGGAAACTTTCTAAAATTGGAAACTTCCTAAAATTGGAAACTTTCTAAATATAGAAATTTCCTAAAATCCAAAACATGCAAATCTAGAAACTTCTAATTTAAGAAACTTTTTTATTTCAGATTTTGAAAACAGATTAATTTAAAATCGATTTTAATTTTATATAAAAGAATTTTAAAATAATCTGAAGAATAAGACTCAAATAATTGGCCCAATTGTTTTAACTTCTTGGCCCGAGGCCCAAGAATTGGTCCATGTCCAAGACATAACCCAATTGTCCAATTAAATGACATAACCGGTCTGGTTCATTAAAATTGGTCTAACCGGTTATTTACTAAACCAGATTTTCTCAATTTATTTTGTCCAACCAAATCAAATTAGAAAACCACTGGTTTAGGCACTAAATCCAATTTTTCGACTTTGGATTTCTTATCCCGGTTTAACCAGAACTTAATAAATTTTATTAAGTCTGTTTATTAAACCGTGACGATTAAGTTTTAATTAAACTTTAAACCGAACCATCACAAAACAAAAACGAACCGACCATTAGGTCATGGCCGCAAGCATCACCGCGATCGTGAACGATCGGGACAGCCGCAAGCCATGCGTGGGATGGGACGGGACGCGGGTTGTGATCGGGAGGGGACGGGCCGAGAGTTGGCGGGACGCGATCGCCGACGATCCATGCGATCGATCCTTACGATCGATCCATGCGATCAGCTCAGCCGATCGGACCAACTTTCGATCACGATCGGGACGCTCGGGACAGCCGCGATCATGACGCGATCGGGACGAGAAAATCACACGAGCGGGACGCGATCGCTCGGGTCAATACGCTCGGAATGACCACGCTACACGATCCTAGATCGGTTCGTGCGTCATCCGATGATCCGACGATCCGACGCATACCGATTCATATAGATCGGATCATGCGATTTCTATTAGTTTAGGTTTTAATTCTTTGTTTCTTAAGTGTTTTTCTTATCAATAGATTGATTCAAACACTTCTAAAACAACCTAAACATGATTCTAAACAAGAAATCCTAATAGAACCAATGGCTCTGATACCACTGAAGGATTGTATAGTGTTTCCTGGTTCAATTCATCAGGTTAATTGATCCTACTAAACATGCCAGATCTAGGTTCTCTTGCAGAATCATAAAGGATCTCACCTGTTACCTTGTTATGCAGCGGAAAGGGGAGGTACGGGTCAGAGATCAGCAGAACCACCAAGAGATAGCTCCTCCAAAGGCTCACACACGCACGCACAGGAAATTGGCTGCTAGACCAGCTGGTGGGAGGCGCAGAAGAGAGAGAGAGGTGGCGCAGAGGCTTTTTTGAAAATTAGGTGGCTAGGTTAAGTTTTAATCATAAAACTTATGCCTAATCCCTTTTGGGCTTTTGGGCCCAATTCCCAGTCTGATTAAATCCCTTGGATTTAATCAGGCCCTTCTATCTCTCTAAGCACAGTAAATGCCTAGCACTTTTACCGTACTACTGCTAAACCGTTCCTACACATTTTCCTGTTAGCTTAGGCGTGTGACCCATATGGGATCATATAATAAAGGCAATAAGTCCAAGACTTATAGATCATGAGCGGACTCTAGCAAGCCATCATGACCCCCAGTATTATATGACTTATGTCTGATCATTGACATACTCTTACTTTCTAGAGACAGTACAGAGATTATTGGACATAATTCCAACATAAAACAAGCGCCCCCCATGGAGAGCTGCTCGGCCTAATAAAGCCTTTGTCTAACAGCTCTTTCTGCTGCTTCTTCAACTCAGCCCTCTCGGCTGGTGCAATTCTATATGGTGCTTTAGATAGGGGTTTTGTCCCATGTTCACTCGATGATGAACAGGTCAGACCGGTCAGTCGGTAGGCCTTGTAAGGCCTGGAACACGTTCTCAAAGTCCTTAACCACTGGGAGCTCTCCAATCTTCGTCTTCATTCTGACCTCTTTTGTAGTGATGGTGGCTAAGTATGCTTCACATCCTTTCTCCAACATCCTCTCTACATGGATAGCAGTGACGACCATACTCCCCGAAGTCGGTCTTACTCCTTGGAACTCCACCTTCCTTCAGTTCTATCAAACTTCACCCTTCCTCGGTGGCATTCGATGGTTGCTCGGTTCTGTCTAATCCAATCCATACTCAAGATCACTTCGTGATGTTTGAGTTGTACAACTACTACGTCAGCTGGCATACTCACGCCCCCAATGAAGACGGGTATGTCCCGAACCAAACCCAGCATAGGCATCACATTCCCACCGGCCGCATTCACTATGCCTTGGCCGTCTACTTGTTCCTTCTGGAACAAGCCTTTCTCATTCATTCCAAGACTCACAAAACTATGTGTTGCACCGGAGTCAAATAAGGTCAGTGTCTCTACACCGCCTATGGTAATGGTCCCTACACATTCCCCCAAATATCTAAGTAACCTACCATTTTCCCCAAAATGAATGAAGTGCATTACTTAACTGAAGAAGTATATGTCTAGTGACGTACCAGTGATCGCATCATAGGAGCCGGCCACGCCCGAATCCTTCACCAGTTCGTAGACGCAGGGTGTCCCGGCCTGGCTCGTGGCCCTAACCGCGCTACCTTCTTGTCCCCGGTTCACTTCTGGTGCTTTCTGCTTTTCACCTTGCAGCTTCAAACATTCAGGCATGTAATGCCCGGAATTTTCACATAGGAAGCACGTCAATGGTTTTTTTTGTCACCCTTTCATGTCCCTTGTTTTATGGACAGCTTGTGGCTTCATGATCTTTTCTTCCACACTTTGCACATACCTTCCCGGCTTTCCAACACTCCCTTAAGTGATATTTGCCACATGTGGTACATCTGTGGCTGTGTGATTTTATAAATTACGAGCGAATCCTTCCATTTTCACACATCAAATTTTTCTATAAACACAATGTCAGACTTTATATTTCTCATGAGTGGGTGTACAAACGTTTAAAACGTTCCGATCATAGTGTTTCTAAGAAGTTTATTGAGAGACTAAATCTTTTCATTTCTTTTGCTTGTAATCAAGCTTCTTTTCAAGAGGTCGGGAATTTGTTTTGTCCGTGTAAAAAGTGAAAAAATCAGAAGCCCCATGATGTTCAAACCGTGACAAATCACCTCATGAAGAAAGGTTTTACGGATAATTACTATGTGTTGACGTTTCACGGAGAGAGTTTTCAATATGACAGAGAAGCATCAACAAGTCACCATGCTGCTACAGAACAATAAGTGTGGAGTGGTTATCAAAATACCGAAGTTCCAGTCTATCAAGTACAAGATCTCATTGAAGATTTCAACATGTTATTACCTGACGATGCTGATAACTTCCAAGAACCAATGTATGCCGAAAATCATGATGTTGTTTTCGAAGCGTTAGAAGCTGCAAACCAACTGTTATATTATGGATGTGATGATGGAATTTATCAATTGTATCTGACCTCGAAGGTATTGAACTAAAAGAGCTATTATAATATATAATTATTTGTATATACATATATATTTATATCCTTGTACTTATGATTAGTGTACTAATGGAATTTTTAAATTTTGAATTCTATATAATGTGTTGAATTGGAAGAGCAATTACAATATCCCGGAGGAATGCCTAGACGATATTGATCAGACCTTCAAAAATGTTATACCATCGCCTAATAATGCTTCTAAATTATATTATGAGACAAAGAAGTTGACACAGTCTCTTGGAATGCTATGTCATAAGATTGATGTGTGCGAGGACAATTGCATGCTTTTTTGGAAGGGTGCGGATCGTGATTTGTTACAAAGTCGGTTTTGTTAAAAAGATCGGTATGAACCAGTTGGTCGATCAGGGAAGAAGATAGCAAAGCAAAGGATGTTCTATTTTCTAATAGCCGACCGGTTGAAGAGATTATACCAATCAACTACGACCGCTTCACAAATGAGGTGGAATGCTGAACATGTTTCCCCCAAGGGAGAAATGCATCATCCGTCAGATGGAAGAGCATGGAAACATTTTAATGAGGTATATCATGTATTTGCTTCTGAGAGCCGCAATATTTATCTTGGTTAATCAACCGATGGATTTAATCCAATTGGTATGAACGGGCAGTCGTATTCGGTCTGGCCCGTCATAGTAACATTGTACAATTTACCCCCCCCCCCCCGGGATGTGTATGAAAAGAGAGTATTTCATCCTCTGTATATTAGTTCCAAGGCCAAACCATCCGAGGAAGAGCTTGGATATTTATCTGCAAACGCTGATTGAAGAGTTAAAAATCCTATGGAGCGATGGTGTGGCGACTTACGATGTGTCCCAGAAGGAAATATTCACGATGAGAGCTGCCTTGATGTGGAAAATTACCGATTTTCCAGCTTACGGAATACTATCTGGATGGATGAAACATGGGCGGTTGGCTTGTCCATATTGTTTGGATGAGACAAAATCGTTTTGGTTTCCAAATGGAAGAAAGCATATCTGGTTCGATTGTCACAGAATGTTTTTGCCAGAAGATCATCCTTACAAACGGAATGTTAGAGCGTTCATGAAGAACAAAAGTGTTCATGATGAACCACCATCATGGCTAAACGGTGAGGAAATTTTACATGAAAGGATCAACAACATACAAGGTCTGCATAAAACGGTTGATTGTGGAGGTAAAGAACATGAAAATCCTTCTCGAACAATTGATGCATATGGTGTCGACCACAATTGGGTGAAAAAGAGTATCTTTTGGGAGTTGCCGTACTGGGAGGATCTACTTCTTCGGCACAACCTCGATTTCATGCATATCGAGAAAACTTTCTTCTACAATCTCATCAATATGGTGCTCAATGTTCCCGGTAAGACAAAGGATAGCGTAAAATCGAGGTTGGATCTCCCGGTGTTTTGGAGAAGACCAGACTTAGAGGTTACCCGAGATGGAAATATGCATGTTCCAATCTTCAAATTGTCAGAGACCGGGAAAGAGAAGTTTCTTACGTGGCTGAAGACAGAGATCAAATTTCCAGATGGGTATGTATCAAAGTTTTCATATTGTGTTAACGTGGCAAGTGGAAAGTGGAAAGATATCCGGTCTAAAAAGCCACGATTGTCATGTCATCATGCAACGACTTCTCCCGATTGCATTTATTGAACTACTCCTGGGAGCTGTTCATAAGGCCATATCAGGTATTTACTTTTATTAAATTATTATTTATATGTGTTATTACTTGTTAATCATTTAATTTTGTTTCAATTTATGCATATATCGCGTCATTTTTTCGAGATATATCCATGAAAGTCTTAAGGACCGACGATGTTGCCACATCGAAAGAAAACATTGCAGTGAGGCTTTGCAATCTCGAAAAGATATTTCCACCGGCGTTTTTTGATGTGATGGAACATCTACCTGTGCATCTTCCAGATGAAGCTGCTTTAGGCGGTCTGATCCAATATAGGTGGATGTATCCTTTTGAGCGGTAAATGTATCACTTGAAGAAAAAGGTTAAAAACAAGGCCAGAATCGTAGGATCGATAGTGGCTCAGTGTAGACGAAGAGATTTCCAACGTGACATCCAATTATATTGCACAGACATAAGTTATAGACTCTGAAGAAGATTCTAAGGAAATATGTTTCACCTACAGTCATCCCGATGTTCCGATCATGTTTCAGCAATTCAGAAGAATCAGTGGCAAATCATCAAGTGCATGGTTAAACGACAAAGATTACAACGTGCTTCAAACATTTTTACTACTCAATTGTGAATGGTTTGAACCGTACGACTAAACCCTAAACTCTAACCCTAAACCATAAACCCTAAACTCTTAAACTTAAACATAAACCCTAAACCGCAAACTCTAACCCTAAACCGCAAACTCTAACCCTAAACCCTAAACCTTAAACCGCAAACTCTAAACCTAAACCCTAAACTCTAATCCTAACCTAAACTCTAACCCTAAACTCTAACCCTAAACCCTAAACTCTAACCCTGATGTACCCTAAACTCTTAAACCTAAACTCTAAACCCTAACCATTAAACCCTAAACCCTAAACCCTAAACTCTAAACCATAAACCCAAACCCTAAACCCATTTTTAAAAAAATATTGCTATTATGTGTATTAATTTAATGTGTTTGCAGGATGTTTGAAGAAGAATGGACTGCTGATCACCCATACATAACTCCAGATGCTATGACGAGAGCAAAAGATAAACATTTTGCTACATGGTGTAAAAAATATGTAAGTACTAAATTTACATAATTATTATTACATCAAGGTAGATATCTAATTTTATATAAATATGCAGATCAATCATGCGAGCAAATCAGTCAAATTTCCATTGTGGGTACTGGAATTTTTACAAGGTCTGATGCATCAATTCACGTCATGGCCCATGTATTATTCGAGGGGATTTCATTATCATACACGAAACCATGGAAAAAACAAGAAGACAATGAACTACGGTGTTTCGGTTCATGGTTCTGCTGAGACCGAATATTTTGGATTGACTGATGAGATATTCATGATACAGTATCACGGTGTTGTTAAGCTGAAATCCATGATTTTCAAGTGTCAATGGTTTAACACCACTCGAGGGATATGAACACATCCGTCATGTATTGTTGATGTTTGCCCGCAGATGCATTACGATAAGTACGATCCTTTCATATTACCGGAGCAATGTGATCAAGTCTGTTATATTCCTTACCCGCGATTACGACCAACGAGAGAAGAATGGTGGGCAACAACAAAGATAATTCCGAGAGGATTTTATGAAAGTCAAGAAGTTCCTTAATTGCAGTGAAAAACGATTTCCCGACCATGAGATACCATCTACAAATATCGTCCGAGTGGAAGCACATGCTATCCAAGATACCACAGATTATGATGCCAAACCGATGATCAATCCTGTTGATGAATATGTTTCTGAAGATGACTTAGAAGATCAATATAGTGAATATTCGGATTCAGATTCACATTCGGACTAATAATGATGTTTGGTTTTCTGTTTTATTGTATAATGATATTCATAAATATCTTGTTTAATATATATCCATAATTTTAATTTCTTGATCATTTATAACTTATTTAATATATACCCATATCTTAAACTATATTCATATATATATATATATATATATATATATATTCATATTTTAAATTTATATTCGTTATTAACTTTCTATTATATATATTCATATTTTAAAATTATATTCATAATTAACTTGTTTATTATATATATATTCAGATTTTAAAATTATATTTATAAATATTTTGTTATAAAATTTATAATCAACTTAACATAAAATTTATAATTAACTTAATATAAAATTTATACTTACTTAGCCCCGGATGACTACAAATAAGTTGTGGCTATGTAAAAATAACAATTCGCGGGCCACAATTCATTTTCTCGCCCATTTTTTTTTGAGCCATAATTCATTTCGTACCTTGTAATTGGTCCATCGCGGTTTTATTTTGTTATATATCCACGGATTGCTAAACTTTATCTGTGGCTAAGTGAATTTCATTTCGCGGTTAAAATTTGGGTCTCCAATTTCAATATGCGCCCAATTAACGCGGCCCATTTCGGCTCTAAATGCCTTAGCCGAGAAAACCCTAATCACTTTCTCATTTCTCGATTCTTCGCCTCCATTTTCATCTCTCCTCCGATCTATCTCATCTCTCCTCCGATCGATCTTCATCTCCCCGCTCGATCTTCATCTCCTTCTGTTCCATCTTCTTTCTTCTTCCATTTTCTTCAATCTTCGCTTAGCCCTCTATTTCTTCTTCTTCTTCCAGCTTCTGTTCCTGTTCTTCACGAAGAAACCCTATCCAGTTTCTTCAATCACCGATCTACTACCAGTCGCCGTCGACCTGCAAGCAAACGTCTTTCTTCAACGTATGTACAACTTATTCTTTCCGATTTGGGTCGTCTCTTTATTTTCTGCTTCACCGGTTGTTTGTTCTCCTCTCTTCTGTTCAGATTTGGGCTTTCAAGCCTTTCTTCGTTTCCCCTTAACCTGAATATATTGCATGCACACTCTTCATGTTCCGATTTCTAACTCTTTTTCTCATCGATTCTTGCATGCAGATGTCTCAACAAGGCGGTACCTCTTCAGGAATCGACAGTGTAATGACCCTACCGAGAAAGTAGGACGGCCGAACGCGGAGTACGACCGGCCGAGAGGGAATGGACGAAGAACGGCCAAAAATCAAAGTTGTCGGAATGGTCTGAAACTTTCAGCATTGGTTAGAAACGACATTTTAAGAATGTTGTTCGAAGCGGAATGTGAAAATACTGGACAGATTGGAAGATATCCAAGTTTTGGCCGAACGTCGGGTTAAAGTCACGTTCGTTGGATAAGAACCTTCCCGGAATTGATAAATAGTTGGGAATGGATGTGGATCATTATTTTGGAGGATTTTGAGAATAATAGTCGAGTTAGATTGGATTCGGGTCGAGGAAAAAAATCATCGGGTCGAGAAACGGTCGAAGACGAACGCGTCAGGACGTGTTCGGGTCGCCGTGTGGTCGTCAAGACGTATGTACGGACGTACAGACGCACAGAGTGCATGCTCGGACGACCTGTTACGACGCATGTCCTGACGAGCTGTTGCGATGCATGTCCTGACGAGCTGGCGCGATGCATGTCCTGACGAGCTGGCGCGACGCATGTCTTGACGAACTGTCGCGGTGCATGGCTGGATGCCCACAAGTGTCCTACCGCATGCCCAGCCTTACCGCATGATCGCCAAATGTCGCCAACTCACATTTCCCTTCCCCATCTATAAATACCAAGCACCAATAAGCCATTTTCTACACTTTTCAGAATCTAAGAAATTTTCTAGAGAGAGAAAATGTGTTTCTAGAGAGAGAAAGTGTTTCTAGAGAGAGAAAGTGAGAAAATGGGCAGATTAGGACGAAGCGTTCGGGTTATGTCTCGGGTGTCGGTAAGCCGTAGATATGAGAAGTTCCATCCATCTTTAGCTTGTTTCCTTTAGACTCCGTCTTATTTAGATCTTTACTCTAGATCTAGCGGGGAGATTCTCGGAGTTAAGGAATGGGTTGCGGAACGGGTGAGTCCCGGTAGCTAGGACTAACGGATTTGTGTGCAGGTCGTGTCTAAGGATTGGAATACTCGGTCTATTCATCCTTAAGCACGTTTTGTGTGGTTTACTTGCATACGGTTGAGGTTTTAATCCGTTTTGAATTGGTGATTGATGCATGCATGATTGTTATGGTTAAGCTTGATTATCCTTAAGCACGTTTGATTTTGCATCCATAACAATTGCGGTTATTTGGTATTAAGATGCATATTTCTCTTTTATTGTGTGGATAATCATTGAGATTGTTGTGATAGCAAGCATGATGTGATAAGTACGGGAACGGATTGAGATCCACCTGGAAATGGTTGTTTTGATGAAAAGAGATGTATTCCCGTATGGTTGAGGATGCGGTAGCTTCGTGAGATCTTTGATCCACGTAAGACTCCCTTCTGTTGTTGAAACGGTTGTAACGGCTGCCGTGATCTTCGGATCCTTTGCATGACCTTTCACCGTAATGTAAATCTGAAAGTACATAGATGCATGTGTGGGTATCATGCAGTCTACGGTACTTGTGTTGTGTGTTGCATGTGGCCGTGTGTGGTAACAAGGGACACCACGGACCAGTTGATTGTGTTTATGGTATGCGGACGTTGGTGGTAACAAGGACACCGCGGGCCGGTTGTTGGTGTTGTTTTTAGGGCATGTGGGATTGCTCTAGTTGTCTAGGACGTGTGTGTCCTAGTTGATGCATTCTAGAACTTGTGTGAGTGTTCTAGAGTTAGTGTATTCGGTTCTCCCATTGTGGCCGTTACCTAGGGTGGAGGTAACGGAGTACTCGGACGGTACTTGGGTAGCTCCCTTGGCCGAGTAGCTCGGACGGTACTTGGGTCACTCCCATGGCCGAGCGTTGTGTCGACACAAACCCGAGGGATAGGTCCCAGAAACGGGTTGAAGCTCGGGCGGTACTTGGGTTGTTCCCTTGGCCGAGCATTGTGTGTCGACATGTTGTGATACTTGGCTTAAGATTCTTGGTGGTGATTAAGGCGCAAGTAGTCACGTAGGGGGAAGTATCTGGTGCACTAGGAGGCCTTCGCATGCATGAGATTGAGGAGTCTAGAAAGTCTAAACGTGTGTTGCATTCATGATTGGAGTCATGTTTGCATTGTCATTTAATGCTTCCGCATTGTGCAAATCTTTGATGTTGTTATTGCTTGTTTATGCTTGTGAGACAAATGTGATGTTTATTGCATTGTGCTTCGGATATTGGGACAGTTTGGGGCACTAATGCATGATAGAGGGTCCTGGACTCACTGGGTAACCTATATGGTTGCTCATTATACCAATTTTGTCTCGCAGGAAACCATAGACGGGCTAGAGGGCAAGATCGGACGTTAGGCCGCCGGCGTAGTCTCGGGTTGTGAGTATGAAGATCGTGGAGTTTATACTATGTAGGATTTTTTACTCGGTGCACCATAAACCGTATTGTTTTGGTAACGTTTTGTAATAGATCCTACTTAGTATTAATAAAATGTGTTTTCTTTAACTCCACGGTTCCATGATATGAATTTAGTCCGAACTGACACAACTCAAGGTCATAGTACAGGTTTCTAAGCCTTAGGCTATAACCCGAGAGGCAGGTCGGGTATCACGGATGGGCCGGCCTGACCTCGGGGACGGCTGGAACGTTCGCGGTATTCGACCATTGTGGCGTCTCCGGCCGTCTATTGTCCGTAGAACGGTTCGGGGGTGTTACAGACAGGCCGAAGACAAGTTCAAACCCAAATTCCTCCTGGAGCGACGGGACCAGCTAACTCTTCTGCTACACGTCACCCTCTTCCTAGCTTGGCGGCCGTGATGTCTGCACCGGAGAGGCAAAACATGCTTGTTCTTCATCCGGAAAAGGAAAACGGCGGTTTATGGTAATATGTTATGGTTTTAATGCCTTAGTTGCTTGTGTAGTCATATAGGTGTAGTCTCTATTAGAATTTGTTGATTTGTTTCCTTAGTTCACGGTTCTTAGTTTGCTTACCAATTTCCTGTTTGCATCTGATTGTTGTGTTTGCTTATCGTCGAATTTGATTGCTTGTTTTTTTGCATTTGTTAACTGGTATTTGGTTGTCTATAATCTTTAATCTTGTTTAATCATAAAATCATATAGTTTGTTAGTCTATAATCTTGTTTAATCAACTACAAAATGTATTAGGTTGTTAGTCTATAATCTTGTTTAATCATAAAAGAATATAGGTCGTCAATAATCTTGTTCATACCATACTTAACTTCTATTTTTGAAAGCAACTACAAATGAAAGTAACTTAGTTTTGTAGTTGATGTTTAGCTTCTGTCTATATCATTTGTAATTGATGTTTAGTGGTTATGTGATAATTTTTAGTACTTTAATTGTTCAAAATCTAAATGTATTTTTGTGTATATTCGATCAAGTAAAATGTTTACAATTAGTAGTTAATATTATATACAATTTTGTATATTCGATCAAGTAAAACGTTTACAAACGCTTACATTTGTGTATACTAATAGTTTACTATTTTCTGTTTTTTATCTATCTGTTTTGTCTATTCTTTTAGTCTTGGCTTATGTGGCTTATGAGTCTGTTTACCTTATGAATATGTTTGTCTATTGGCTTAGTCTTGGCTTCTCTAGTTGTGATGATATTGAATATGTTTGAATTAGTTTAGTATGTGCTAGATTGTGCTAAGTCTTTTTGTATTGATTTATGGATATGTTTGAATTTATGATACGAATCTGTCTGAGTGGTGATAATATGTAATGGTGATAATTAGCTTCTGTATTTGGTAATATGTTTGTTTTTCTGCTTGAACCGTTGTCTGTCTATCTATTATGGTGTATTTGGTACATGTATTGGTGATAATTGTGAATCTTGTTTGGTTTTGTTACAGGTTTGGTATAGATGACTGATTTCACAAGGACATAGTGGCTTCATACCAGTCTAACTTCTGGGGACCTTGGTGGAACTATTCGATAGTGCCACAAGAGACGAAGGATGAATGGTGGACGTGTTTTGTGGTAAATTCAACTTAGAAATGTCTGTATGATACAGTTTTTTGGTTAACTAGTAGAGTTAATATGTCTCTTATCTATTATGTTCACTAATGTATTTCTATTTTTTTGTAGCAAAAATATTATTGGGACCCTAAGCACAAGAGCTCGTTTATAAACTTTGGGAGATAGTTCTAATGCTATCCATTAGCGACTTGGTCAGCAAGAAGAAAAAGTCAGGAAAGAAACCATACTTCATAGGGCTGGCCGACTGGAACATAATGCTTGATTCTTGGGAGGAGCCTACTAACCAAAAGAGGAGCAAGACCAACTCAGAGAACGCTACATCAGATCCTGATGGTTTAGGCACCCATCGTCACACTTCAGGAGCAAAGCCACACATCCGTGAGGCACATGAAATGGTTAGTACTTCATATATTTACTTTTCATTTTAATCTTACTTAGTGTTTTCTCACTTATCTTTTGTTTTCTCACTAATATGTTGTTTTTGTAGACTGTTGAGGATGGTGGAGTAAAACCACCATTAACTGTTGTGGTGCTTAAGACACACGCAATAAAAATGGGACAGTCATTGACAAGCGAGCATAGAATCTGGTGAACGTTATTGAGGTGTTGGCTTTGGAGAGATCAAGCTCTTGTGTCTCTGACGGAAGCGGTTCTGAACTCTCTACCCACGATCTCGACACGGCTTATATTGAGGTAAGATCATCTGATCCAATTTGGATTAGGAGTATGTGAACTGTCAGTTGATTAGGAGTAGATCATTGATCTTATTTGCTTTTTTGAATCGAAAGTGCAACTATGAAATGGATAGTCATAATAACTTATGTTGTGTATTGGTTTGATGATTGATCAATAATCTTAATGTGTTTGTCTATCTACTTTATGTTGTGTATTGGTATGATGCAATATCATTGATCTTAGTTATTGTTCTTTTTTTTGCAGACTGCCAAGAACAAGAAGGGTTGTGTATATGGTGTTGGTTCTATCCAATACCTACAGCTTACTTGTGGTGAGTCTGAGCGTATGTCCCTGGTGAGCCAAGTGGAAGTTGACAACCGGATGACCACGATGGAGACGAATTATGCTGAAATGAAGAAAGATTATGCTGAAATGAAGAACGACATGGTTGGGGTGAAGGATGATGTGGCACAGTTGCTAAGGCTCGCTGGTCTAGATCCAGTAACCCGTGAGCCAATTGTCCCTCGTGATTCTGGTGCTTCAGTTGCTGCAAGCCACCATTCAGAGTCAAGCCAGCAGATCAATGACCTCGGCAAATGATGGAGAACCAAAAACCTTTTGTTAATAGCAACATTTAATGTTGATGTTGCTTGTTTATAAAACTAATCTATGTCTTTTGTTGATAAGTAGTACTAATTTAGTGTTATGTATGACTTATGTTTAATTAATGTGATTTATGTTTAATGTTTACAATTCAATTGAATAGTAAATAAAATCTGAATGTTTTTTTTGAAAACCCTATAAACAAGGCCATGGATTGCTATGACTATTTTGTAGCTATATAGCTACGAAATCAATTTATAGCTGGTCGTGGCGACCATAGCTACGAACGGTCCCTGGCAATTCGTAGCAGTGGCAACAAAGAAATCGTAGCTACTTTCGTGTCAATATGGCAACGACACAGACGTGGCTATTCGTGGATGTATAGCCATGACAGAAACGTGGCTATTCCTGGCTAATATAGCTATGAAAAGGAACGTAGCTATTCGTGGTTCTATAGCTATGAAATGTTCCTGGCTAATCATGGATATGGCTACGAATCCATTCGTGGAAAAGTCATGGCAATATCTAAGACCAATATCGTGGTTATTCGTAGCAACAGTAGCCACGAACTGTTTCGTAGCAATTCGTGGCTAATAACCACGAAACAATTCGTGGAAGGTTCATGGAAGGTTAGCTGCGAATTGCCACTAATTCAGAATAGCCACGAGCCCAAACCCACAAATCTGGATTTGTGGCTATCCAGGGCTATCATCAAAATAGCCACGAATCAGGGTTTGATGAGAATTGACCGAAGGCCAGGAAGCCTGAAGAGATGATTCAACGGACACCGACCATGGGCTGATCCGACCACAGGTTGGATCTGGCGCGATGGGTAAACTGACCATGGATCAAACCTTATATGTGATCGGTTCTTGTTCAACCAACGAGATGATGCGATAATCGAATGAACTAAGGAGGCAATGGGGACGGTGACAAAGGAAACCAAAGGAACAAGCAGGAATGAATGGCGGTAAAGGAAGGAACTTGAAGATCTCTCTTGTGGTTAGTCATGTGGGGATTGTTGGTTGAATGACTAGGTACAACAGAGATGTGTTTTATGGGTTCGATGAACGGATAAGCTAAGCTGGACACCGAGATAGCTTCACACCAGCTTCTCCAAAGGATAAGGTACACGTTCAAGTACTCTTCTACTAAGGAATGATTAGAACTGAATAGGTGAAAGGAACAATCTAAGCAAGACTTAGGTGGGGAAAGATAGGATTGAAACCTCGCAAGGGTTTTAAGGAAACCAAATAAGGACGTAGGAGGTTCATGGATGGATCGTTCTTTAGAAGAACGGTATTGAAGTTAGATAAGGATTTCAGGTGCGTATTGTTAAGTATGAAGGATCTAAGACTAGAAGTCAATAGGAAGATCTGAGGAATACTTGTCCTAGAACGAAAAATTTAACTAGAACATAATTTAGGAAGGTTCAAGCCTAGTAGCGGCCTGACCACTGGGACAAATCGACCGCGGCCTAGGAAGAACGGGTCGGGGTGTTTCAGTCTATGCATAACCAAAGGTCATGTCCTTCTTCTTTATGAATAAAACAAGAGCCCCCCATGTAGAGCTGCTCGGCCTAATAAAGCCTTTGTCTAACAGCTCTTCCAGCTGCTTCTTCAACTCAGCCCTCTCGGCTGGTGCCATTCTATATGGCGCTTTATATAGGGGGGTTTTTCTGGGTTCAATTTCGATGAAGAACGGGTCAGACCGGTCAGGCGGTAAGCCTTGTAAGGCCTGGAACACGTCCTCAATGTCCTTAACCACTGTGATCTCCCCAATCTTCGTCTTCATTCCGACCTCCTTTGTAGTGATGGTGGCTAGGTATGCTTTGCATCCTTTGTCCAACATCCTTTCTGCTTGGATAGCGGAGACGACCAGACTCCCTAAAGTCGGTCTTACTCCTTGAAACTCCACCTTCCTTAAGGTCTATCGAACTTCACCCTTCCTCGGTGGCATTCGATGGTGGCTCGGTTCTGTCTGATCCAATCCGTACCCAAGATCACTTCGTGATGTTTGAGTTGGACAACTACCAGGTCAGTTGGCATACTCACGCCCCCAATGGAGACGAGTATGTCCCGAACCAAACCCAGCATAGGCATCACTTGCCCATCGGACGCATTATGTGTAGCCCCTGAGTCAAATAAGGTCAGTGTCTCTACACCGCCTATGGTAATAACCCTACCGAAGAAGTAGAACGGCCGAACGCGGAATACGACCGGCCGAAAGGGAACAAACAAAGACCGGGTAAAAATTCAAAGTTTTCGGAATGGTCTGAAACTTTCAACATTGATTAGAAACAACATTTTATGAGTTTTGGTCGAAGCGGAATGTGAAAAGACTGCACGGATTGAAAGATATCCAAGTTTGGCCGAAATTCGGGTTAAAGTCATGATAAGGACCTTCCCGGAGTTCCTAATGGTTGGGAATGGATGTGGATCATCATTTTGGAGGATTTTGAGAGCAATAGTCGAGTTAGATTTGGTTTGGGTCGAGCAAAACGGTCAACGGGTCGAGAAATGGTCGAAGACGGACGCGTCTAGTCGTGTTCGGGTGAACGCGTGGTCGAGCACGGACGGACGTGGTCGAGTGGTCGGTGAATGGGTGCATGGACGGGACGACCTGTCATCACGCATGGGCGACCCAGATGTCTCTATGCATGACCCGACCAGCTGTCGCCGTGCATGGCTGGTCGACCACACATGGACCAACGCATGGCCAGACTGACCGCATGGACCCCATTTGTTGCCAACTCACCTTCCCTTGCCTATCTATAAATAAGACCATCCCCTTAAGCCATTTTTACACTTTTTCAGATCTGACCCATTTCTAGAGAGAGAAAACATGGTTCTAGAGTGAGAAAGTTAGAAATGAGCGGTTTATGCGCTGGAAGGAGCAGGCGAACGTGACGGGGCATTCGGGTAATGCTTAGAGGTGTCGGTAAGCCGTAGATAAGAGTATGTCCGTCCATCTTTAGCTTGTTTCCTTTAGAATCCATCTTATTTAGATATTTGCTCTAGATCTAGCGGGGAGATTCTCGGAGTTACGGAGCGGGTTGCGAAATGGGTGAGTCCCGGTAGGTAGGACTAACAGAATTGTGCAGGTCGTGTCTTAAGGATTGGAATACTCGGAGTATTCATCCTTAAACACGTTTTTGTTTGGTTTACCTGCGTTTTGATTGAGGTTTAATCCATGTTCATTGTGTTATTGATTCATGCATGGTTGTTGTGCTTTAAGTTCTTAATCTCTTTGATTCTAGGTAATAGATTCATTGAGTATTGATGCATGCATGGTTGATTTGTTATGATGCATGTTTCTCTTTCATTTTGGGGAGAATCATTGAGATTGTTGTGATAGCATGCATGGTGATGGTGATAAGTACGAGAACGGATCAAGATCCACTCGGAAATGGTTGTTGTGATTAAAAGAGGTGTTTTCTGTATGGGTGAGGATGTGGTAGCTTTGTGAGATCTTTGATCCACGTAAGTTTCCCTTCCATTTTTGAGACGGTTTTAGTGGCTGTCGTGATCTTCGGATCCTTTGCATGACCCTACACCATAGTGTGATTGTGAAAGTACATAGATGCATGTATGGGCATCATGCAGTCTGCAGTACTTGTATGTTGCATGTGGCTGTGGGTGTTAACAAGGGCCACCGCGGACCAGTTGATTGTGTGTTCTAGAGCATGTGTTGTATTGCTCTAGTGATCTAGGACGTGTGTGAGTGCTAGATGATGCATTCTAGAACTTATGTGAGTGTTCTAGAGTTGGAGTATTCGGTTCTCCCATTGTGAAGTCTCCGTGGATTCGAAGCAGGCTCGGAGAGTTACTGGGGTCGCTCCCTTGGCCGAGCATCGTGTGACGACACGATCCCGAGAGATAGAGATCTCCGTAATCGGGAACCCGAGGGATCGAGATCCCCGTAATCGGGTGTGATACTCGGCTTATGATCCTTTGTGGTGATTAAGGTGCGGGTAGTCACGAGTGTAGGGGGAGTATCTGGTGCACTAGGATGCCTTCGCGTGCATGAGATTGAGGAGTCTAGAAAGTTTAGACGTGTGTTGCATTCATGATTGGAGTCATGTTTGCATTGTCATTTATATGCTTCTGCATTGTGCATATCTTTGATGTTGTTATTGCTTGTCTATGGATGTGAGACGGTTGTGTTTTTTATTACATATGCTTCGGCTATTGGGACGGGTTGGGGCATTAATGCATGTTATAGGGTCCTAGACTCACTGGATAACCCATAAGGTTGCTCATTATACGAATTTTGTCTCGCAGGAAACCATAGACGGGCTAGAGGGCAAGTTTGGACGTTAGGCTGCTGGCGTAGCTTCGGGTTGTGAGTGTGAAGATCGTGGAGTTTATATTATGTAGGATTTTTGCTCGGTGCACCGTAAACTATATGTTTTGGGTAACTTTCTGTAATAAATCCTACTTAGTATTAATAAAATATGTTTTCTTTAACTCCACGGTTCCATGATATGAGTTTAGTCCGAACTAACACAACTCAAGGTCATAGTACGGGTTGCTAAGCCTTAGGCTATGACCAAGAGGTTGGTCGGATATCACGGATGGGCCGGCCTGATCTCGGGGACGGCTGGACCGTTTGTGGTGTTTGACAATTGTGACATCTATGGCCGTCTATTGTCATTAGAACGGGTCGGGGGTGTTACAAATGGTGGTATCAGAGCATGGTTCGTGATCATGCTCACGGAACTCGTGTTTTCAAAGGTTTTATCGAGTCAAAGGGGTTGCACTCACAATATTAGGAAACCGGTACGTCCGACGATAGATGGGTAGGTTGGGTTTAGAACTTACCTTTGTTCGATGCAGTGGAGAGAAGCAGATTGAATGGAGGTAAGCCGAGTAGCCCTCTATCCACATGGATCGTTGGGAGGTTTGAAATGCAGCGGACCGGGGAGAGCGCGGCCAAAGGAAGGTGAATACCTTAGAATGTAGGTTTGTTTAAGCCTTCAGATCTTTATAAGATCCCATGTCAGGTATGTATGGGTGCTAACTCCCTTTTGTGTGTGATTGAGTTAGCGTGTTGATGTGTGATTGAGTTGGCATGCTTTGTGTGATGATTGGTTTATATTATATGGGATTATAATATGAAATCGGGATGTGTATTAGGAACTTAAGGAGACCGAATGCTTAGAATGATAGCAAGGTGGCTATTGTTTCTAGCATGTCAGTAACTTCCTAGGTTGGGTTGAATGTGAGAATCCGTAGGTTTTCCAGGAAAGAGGTCCGAAAACCGTAGGATTGTATAGGTGTGGTAATGTTTTAGGAAAACCCGTTCCTAAAACCAGTTACCTGAACCTAAACCGAAGAAACCTTGAGACCGGTTGGTGGCATGGCTTGTAAACGAATCAGCAGTTCATATTTAGGGAGATCGACAATGAACGTTTTGTGGAGGACATCAAGTCAGGGAGATCAGTCCGAATAAATTTGTGGATGCTAAGGATCAAGAGGATTGGTTGGCAGAGAAAGCGTGAGTGAATGATCAAGACCAAGGCAGTGTGTCGGGACGGAGGTTGCGGACCGAGATGTGTGTAATCACTTTGGGAAAAAAGTGATGGTTCAAGACTTTGTGGAGGAAGTATGAAAGTGGAAGGAATTACGACCAAGACAATTGGGTGATGTGGACGGAATGGTGATATTCCTTCACATGGGGAGTGAAACAGGACTAATGGTGATGGTCGTAACATGCAACGAAACCAAGGGAAAAGATTTCACGCAAGAAGTTGAACCAGTGGTTACGAATGGTGATGAAGGACAGGACAAGAGGTGGCGCTTATGGATAGGAGTTCACACCAAGGCGGATTGAACTAATAAGTTATGAGTGGTGAAGAAACGACTTAGGAGAAGTCTTTACCGAGATCAGGACGGAGGATGAACTCATTGAAGTTAGGTGAACTTAATGGAAGCAACGGACAAGGCAATCATCTCAGCCACGTCCAAGAGGGCAAGGCGTTCCGTGACAGGTATTCCTTACTAGAGTAAGGAAGAGAAGGGGATAGAATCCCATCACGGGTTGTTCTGGAGCATGACGGGGCCAACCATGAAGTCGGGTTCCACTTTAGGAAACGACTTGGAGAGATGAAGAAGAAAAGTGTTCGGGAAGGTTGCGGCCATTGGAGTTCGGCCGTGAACCAAGCAACGGAGATCGGTTATAAACCAACAACGGAGACAACGAGAAAGGATTTCCTTTGGTGTGTATTCAAGAAGCTAAGACCAAGCTACAAATGGTGGAATCGATGGTGGTGGTTTGGTCATATGATGGTGTACCAAAAGAAGGATCAAAGCAATAAAGGTACCTATGAAACAAAATCATTAAGGATGATCATCCAAAGGCATGGACCAAAAACGTGTGGAACGGTTGAGGAAGAAGATCCGAAGTTCATTAATAGAAAGACGGCCAGGAAGACAATGAGGGATCGATCAAAGCCGCGAGGAGAAATAAAAAATCGAGAGGAATGAGATAGGCTAAGAGGGGAAAATTAAGGATGATACAAGGAGGAACGGTTAAGAAGGGAGACCGCATTCGAGACTGCATTAAGAATGTTAGCGGCTGATGGAGATACAACAAAGAAGTATCAAGAATGGAAGTAGAAGTTACGCAAAGAAAAATGCATCAAAGAAGTTTGAGGATGAAAGAGTGAACGGCCATGAAGATACTAGAGGGACGTGAATGCGGATGAGTATAAGGTCAGGACAGTAAGGAAGGACGTCAGAGAGAAACCCAAGAAGGACAAGGGCGAAAGACCGGGATGCAGACAAAGACCGGACAGCGAAGAGGATCGCCTAGTAAGATGGAACAGTTAAAAAAAAAAAATTGATTAGGAAAATCACTACGTGGGAGCAGCTAACCAAGATCTTGCAAAGGAGCGTTTGGTGGAAAATGATTAAGACCGAGACGAAATAGATAAGAACAAGGTTGAAGAGACAAGAAAGACGTGAAGAGAGGAGAAGAAATGATTCCGTACTCAAATGCAAAGGACATAGTGTCCCGAGCACAAAGGAGGACGGTTGGGTGCGTAAGATCACAACAAAGTAAAGGAAGGAAGCCGTGGTCAAGAGTAGAGATTTTTATGCAAGAGACCAAGGCCAAAGAGAAAATAAAGAAAATGAGAAGAAAATTTGGGGGAACAACGAGAGAGATGATGATGTAAAAGAAGAAAGAGATTTTGAAACAAAGTAAATACCGAGGGGTCATTACCAAAAAGAGAAGAACCGCAAGATTGTAAGTTGGAAAGAGGTCCGATGAAGGAAGAGATGAGAACGACTTGATTCAAGATGGTAGTTAAAGCTGCATCTTTAGAACCCTGGAGGATACCAAACCGAAATCAGAAATGGAAGAGGATGAGACCCAAGAACTAGTGTAGTGAAGATGGCGATAATAGCTCAGCGGGAGCAAGGTGGTCTCTTCTCTTCTAGTGCTAGAATTCAGGGAAAAATTATATTAAGGGGGTAGAATGTAATAACCTACCGAAGAAGTAGAACTGCCGAAAGGGAACGGACAAAGAACAGCCAAAACTTCAAAGTTGTCGGAATGGTCTGAAACTTTCAGCATTGGTTAGGAACAACATTTTATGAGTTTTGGTCGAAGCGGAATGTGAACAGACTGCACGGATTGAAAGATATCCAAGTTTGGCCGAAAGTCGGGTTAAAGTCACGATAAGGACCTTCCCGGAGTTGCTAATGGTTGGGAATGGATGTGGATCATTATTTTGGAGGATTTTGAGAGCTATAGTCGAGTTAGATTTGGTTCGGGTCGAGCAAAACGGTCATCGTGCCGAGAAATGGTCGAAGACGGACGCGTCTGGTCGTGTTCGGGTGAACGCGTGGTCGAGCACGGACGGACGTGGTCGAGTGGTCGGGCGAACGGGTGCATGGACGGGACGACCTGTCACCACACCTGGGCCACCCAGGTGTCTCTCTGCATGACCCGACCAGCTGTCGCCGTGCATGGCTGGTCGACCACACATGGACCAACGCATGGCCAGGCTGACCGCATAGACGCTATTTGTCGCCAACTCACCTTCCCTTTCCTATCTATAAATAAGACCATACCCTTAAGACATTTTTACACTTTTTCAGATCTGACCCATTTCTAGAGAGAGAAAACATGGTTCTAGAGAGAGAAAATTAGAAATGAGCGGTTTATGCGCGGGAAGGAGCGGGCGAACGTGACGGGGCTTTCGGGTAATGCCTCGAGGTGTCGGTAAGCCGTAGATAAGAGTATTTCCGTCCATCTTTAGCTTATTTCCTTTAGACTCCATCTTATTTAGATCTTTGCTCTAGATCTAGCAGGGAGATTCTCGGAGTTAAGGAGCGGGTTGCAAAACGGTTGAGTCCTGGTAGTTAGGACTAACAAAATTATGCAGGTCGTGTCTTAAGTATTGGAATACTCGGATTATTCATCCTTAAACACGTTTTTGTTTGGTTTACCTGCGTTTTGATTGAAGTTTAATCCGTGTTCATTGTGTTATTGATGCATACATGGTTGTTGTGCTTTAAGTTGTTAATCTCTTTGATTCTAGGTAATAGATTCATTGAGTATTGATGCATACATGGTTGATTTGTTATGATGCATGTTTCTCTTTGATTTTGGGGAGAATCATTGAGATTGTTGTAATAGCATGAATGGTTATGGTGATAAGTACGAGAACGGATCGAGATCCACTCATAAATGGTTGTTGTGATTAAAAGAGGTGTTTTCCCGTATGGGTGAGGATGTGGTAGCTTCTTAAGATCTTTTATCCACATAAGTCTCCCTTCCGTTGTTGAGACCGTTGTAGTGGCTGCCGTGATCTTCAGATCCTTTGCATGACCCTACACCGTAATGTGATTGTGAAAGTACGTAGTTGCTTGTGTGGGTATCATGCAGTCTGCAAAACTTGTGTGTTGCATGTGACCGTGGGTGGTAACAAGGGACACCTCGGACAAGTTGATTGTGTGTTCTAGAGCATGTGTTGTATTGCTCTAGTGATCTAGGACGTGTGTGAGTCCTAGATGATGCATTCTACAACTTGTGTGAGTGTTCTATATTTGGTGTATTCGGTGCTCCCATTGTGAAGTCTCCGTGGATTCGGAGCAGGCTCGGAGGGTTACTGGGGTCGCTCCCTTGGCCGAGCATCGTGTGACCACACGACCCCGAGAGATAGAGATATCCGTAATCGGGAACCCGAGGGATCGAGATCCCCGTAATCGGGTGTGATACTCGGCTTATGATCCTTTGTGGTGATTAAGGTGCGGTTAGTCACTTGTGTAGGGAGGAGTATCTGGTGCACTAAGAGGCCTTCGCATGCCTGAGATTGAGGAGTCTAGAAAGTCTAAACGTGTTTTGCATTCATGATTGGATTCATGTTTGCATTTTCATTTAGATGCTTCCGCATTGTGCATATCTTTGATGTTGTTATTGCTTGTCTTTGCATGTGAGACGGTTGTGTTGTTTATTGCATATGCTTCGGCTATTGGGACGGGTTGGGGCATTAATGCATGTTAGAGGGTCCTGGACTCACTGGGTAACCCATAAGGTTGCTCATTATACGAATTTAGTCTCGCAGGAAACCATAGACCGGTTAGAGGGCAAGTTCGGACATTAGGCCGCTGGCGTAGCTTCGGGTGTGAGTGTGAAGATCGTGGAGTTTATATTATGTAGGATTTTGCTCGGTGCACCGTAAACTATATGTTTTGGGTAACGTTCTGTAATAAATCCTACTTAGTATTAATAAAATGTGTTTTCTTTAATTCCACGGTTCCATGATATGAGTTTAGTCCGAACTAACACAACACAAGGTTGTAGTACGGGTTGCTAAGCCTTAGGCTATGACCAAGAGGTTGGTCGGATATCACGGATGGCCAGGCCTGATCTCGGGGACGGCTGGACCGTTCGCGGTGTTCGACACTTGTGACATCTCCGGCCGTCTATTGTCCGTAGAACGGGTCGGGGGTATTACAGTAACGGTCCCTACACATTCCCCAAATGTCTAAGTAACCTACCATTTTCCCCAAAATGAATGTAGTGCATTAGTTAATTGAAGAAGTAGAGGTTTAGTTATGTACCAGTGATCGCATCATAGGAGCCGGCCACGGCAGAATCTTTCACCATTTCGTAGATGCGGGGTGTCCGGGTCTGGCCCGTGGCCCTGACCGCACAACCTTCTTGTCCCCGGTTTACTTCTGGTGCTTTCTGCTTTTCACCTTGCAGCTTCAAACATTCAGGCATGTAATGCTCGGACTTTCCACATAGGAAGACTGTCAATGGTCTTTTTGTCACCCTTTCATACCCCTTGTTTTGTGGACAGCTTGTGGCTTCGTGATCTTTGCTTCCACACTTCGCACATACCTTCCGTCTTTCCAACACTTCCTCAAGTGATATTTGCCACAGGTGGTACATCTGGTGCGGTCAGAGGTTTGGAGATCAGCCCACACTTGATCCCATTTCTTCTTTAGGTTCTTCCCAGGTCGACTGGCCACTTTGTCATGTGCCTTAGTTCCCACCAGGTTCTCCTCAGCTATGTTGGCTTCCACATTAGCAGCTCGTTCGACCAGCTCAGAAATGGAGTCATAGAAGTAAATCGAGCAGTGGGTATGCATTTCCACTCGCAGACAGTGAAGGAAGCGTCGAACCTGTGCTGGATCGTCCTCAACATCTCATCCCACATAAAGTCTGAGACGGTCGAACTCTGCCTCATTCGCACGGACCGTCTTGCGGCCTTGGACCAAGTTCAAGTACTTTCCTTCCACACAATCCCAAGCCTCAGCTGGAAATTACCTACGGTTGAACTCAATCTCAAAGTCCGCAACGAGTCAATGAGACATTTGGTACGCATGTCCACAGACAGCCACCGGTTATGCGCATCCCCTTTCAGAAAGTGGACCGCAATATCCATCATGTAGTCCTCTGGAGAACGGGTGGATCGGAAGTTCCGGACAAGCCGTGACTTCCACTCATCAACCTCAAGTGGGTCAGCACTCCCCTTGAAGTGCTTTGTTCCCAACTTGGTGATGTGACCAAGTATGTTGAGGTAGTCCACCTTACAGCTCTTTTTAGGAACCAAAGAATCTATCACTACAACATCTGATTCATCATCATTCGGATCCTTAGTCTTCGTGACTTGGATCCGTCCTCCATCACCAGCCGGTTTCTGACCAGGATTGATGTTCTGTTTCAGAACCGTGAGCTGGACCATGACCGCTTTCAGCATGATCCACATCTGTCCGATGTCCGGGATCACGGTCAATGGTTAACCACCACCTGTAGCACCGTCCCTCTCATGGCCGGTTTCAGTGTGAGCCGAATGAGATGAAGACTCGCCCATCTCCTCATGCTCATTCCCAACCTGGACATCCGGTTCTACATCCCTAGTCTCATTGGGAGCATTAGGAGCTGTGGGTCATGTGCTCTTCTAGGTAACCTCAGGACCGGTTAACCCAGGCTTGACAGGTGTGGTCTGGTTCCTTGGGCCTTTCCCGGTTCCAGCCGCATCCCTGTCCTTAGTACGCTTCGATTTTCTTTTTCCAACCTGAAGATTCAACAAGATTAGTCATTCTAAGCAAGAACTCTCCAAGTCCTAAGCAACTATCTACACGGACATCTAACCCAAGACGAGTGGTATAGCCCTTACCAATAGCCCTAGGAAATAATCTCCGCTCTGGCACAAACTTGAAACACCCCATCCCGGCCTTAGGGCCTAGACGGATGCCCCACTAACCAACCGTTCTACCTTGAGGTTCATTTGCGAACCTCAAGCCTATTTGTTCCATACTTAGCCATTATAAAAAAGTATTCATTCCATTCATTCATTTCATTCCATTCTTAACTAAGGCAATGAGAAACATAAGATAAATAGATACATTTATTAATCAAACCAAGGTACCAATACAAATTTAATATCAAGTCATTATGCTATAAATAGAGTATTGGTCCTAATGATCTATCTATCTAAACCACTCGTCATTTGGTCTTTTTGTCCCCGCCTAGGATTTATCACCCCCATGATCAACCTCATGTCCTGAAACCATAAAACAAGTAAGAATTCATTTAAGTTAATATGATTCCAACAACCTATTCCGTTCTAAGTTCCATCTATTCGTTTTATGTTCCTAAGGCCGACCCATGTCCCGACTTGTTCACGGACCGCGGCCGTATCACAACCCGTGGTTGTACGCGTTTAACCATGCATTCATCCCTGTGTTTTGATATATCATGGTTTTTACTAGTTTTAGACCATGATATAAGTGTGTTTTAGAGTCTATTTGTGTCTCTTTAGAGTCTTTTACAGGTTTTATTAGGTACACGCACGTTTGGAGCTAAAGTAGTGATTATGGAGCTTATTGGAGCATTTTGGAGATTTGACCCGAGAGCTTGTGCTCACTGTCCAGATTTGAAGACTGCGTCGATCGTTGCACACCTGCATCGGTCGATGCACTGCGCGAATGGGCCAGACTCGGCGGTTTAATGAAGAATGCCAATATTGCAGAAAAGCCCAGAAGTTCCAGATATTTACACAGAAGCCCCAAGTCGTGTTTTAGCTATTTAATTAGGATTTTAGATCAGTTTTTACATACGCTTACATACGCTATCATAACTTAGAGCAGAGAGTTTTTGGAGCTTTTGGGGCTGATCTGATCCTGTACTACATTCGTTTTGGAGAATTTTTCGAACCCCTTTGTTATTTTAATCTCTTTTATGATTGCTATTTATTCATTGATTATGTTTACATCATCAATGTCTGAGTAGTTTCATAGTTAGGTTTAGGGTTTCTCATAGGGATTTCATGACTTGCTAGATATAATTAATTCACTTAAGGATTCACATCAATAGATGTTCTTCAATCTAAATTGTGTTTAATGCTAGTTCTAACCTGATCAATTAGAATCTAGATCTTAGGTTGCTAAATACGACACGACAGTGTGGTTTAGAATCTGAACTATTTAGGTTGAGCAATTTAATTTCTCGCAAAGGAATTTGGTTTAATTAGATTGTGAACATATCAAACTCGAATTTAAAGCTGGTTTAATCTGTTAGTAATTGCAAAGGAATTTGGATTACTGCACTTAGACTTAGAGAATTCTCGCAAAAGAATTTTGTTAATTCTATATCTGTGTTTTGAGTTCTAGAACTGAGTTTAATTAGATCATGACTGATTGATTTATCTGCTTGTCTGATTTCCTGAGAACGCCCTAGACTTAGCGCTTTTAGTTTATTGATTTCAAACAACCAACCTGCTACTGATTTACTTTCCTGCTTGCTCTTAGATAATAGATACAATTTACTTCTTGTTCTCTCCTAGTTTTAATCTCTTTAAGTTCTTAGTTCTATCGTGCCTAGAGTCCTCATGGATTCGATCCCTAAGTACTACAATTGATATACTGTGCACTTGCAGTTAGTATAGGGTAAAACTATACACCTATCAAGTTTTTGGCGTCGTTGCCGGGGACTCTTAGAGTCTTCGATAGCTTCGAACTTAGGGTTTTTACTAGGATTTTTATTTTTATTTTCGTTTACTGATTTTTTCTCTGTTTTCTTTCTGTCGCAGGTACCAATTTCGCATAGCGTCGATCGTTGCACCTTCGTGTCGATCGTCACTAGGCGATTCTGAGATTGAATCGATCGTTGCACTGATAGCATCGATCGTTGCTTGACGATTACAGACAGTTTATGCAGACGCGTGAAACTAGAAGTAATTAGAACTTGAACCTCGTTAATCTCGGACTTGAAGAACTTGGACGACTAGAGAGGACTAACAGATGAGAAAGAAGAGCAAGGATGGTACGTGAACGACTGATTGTGATAGCCGATACTCAAGGTATCCTGAGGGATCCACAAAACAATCCTTACAATGCTGCTGGGCAGAGGATTGATGCTGAGGGATGTGTGATCCCTGAGGTTGAGGAACCTGAACCACAGCCGCAGGCGCAAGGCCAAGGACAGAACCAAGATAGACAGATGGTAGTCCATGAGAGGACTTTGGCTGACTACAACAGACCGGATGAGTTTCATGCCAACCGGTCAGCTCTTGTACCTCCCGGTTTTGAGCGGAATGATTTTGAAATCAAAACCATCTACTACTCGCTGATGAAGCAGAATGCTTTCCATGGTCATCCGTCGGAGCAGCCTATGAATCACATTGATCAGTTTGAGGACATAATCACTGGCATGAAGTATGATGGAGTGTGCCAGGATTATCTTTTTCTCAAGCTCTTTCCATACAGTCTCGCTGGAGACGCTGCTTCATGGCTGAAGCAACTGCCACTTGGGCAGTTTGTTACTTGGGCAGCCCTGAAGAGTGAGTTCCTGCGTCACTTCTACGATGATGCGCGTTCTGATCAGTCCAGACAGGACATACTCACCTTTTCCCAAGGTCCTACTGAGCCTCTTAAGACTGCCTGGATGAGATTCAAGAAATACCAACGTGACTGCCCGCACCACGGATTCACTGAGGTAACGCTTTTAGGCATCTTCTTTAGAGGCATAGATCTTCCATATCAGACTGCGTTGGACAACTCTAGCAATGCCAACTTTAACACTAGGACTCCTGCTCAAGCTAAGCAGTTGATTGATAACTTAGTAAGCAGCAACAGTTGCAAGACTACTGATGAGAGGAGGAAGAAATCTGGTGGAAATGTAGAGAATTTGGAGATTGATGATATTAGATCTAAGCTGGACACAGTTTGTAATCTCCTAGCTGGTAAGAAATCTGTCCACTTTGCCCAAGATGTTGAGGTAATTCAGACTGAGGAGGACACTCAGGAAGAAGATGTGAATTACATAGGAGGATCTGGATTCCAAGGTAACAGATTTGGTAATCAGCAGGGAAACAGGTTCTTCAATGGAGGACAGAAGAGTGCCTTCACAGGCAATCAGAACTCCTCTGGCTTTGGACAGACTAGTGGTTTTCAGAAACCTTTTGGACAAGGTACTCAGAGAACCTATGGATCATCTTCTTACCAAGCACCTCCTGTAGCTACTGCTCATGAGAGTAAGATGGAGGCAATGATGGAACAGCTGCTGGAGAGTCAAACCAAGATTGTTGTGGACTGCAATAAGAAGTTGGATGCTGTCTATGAGGATCTCAATGGAAAGTTTGAGTATCTGAACACTCATGTGAAGCAGTTGGATACTCAGGTAAGTCAGATTTCTAGTTCTGTTAAAGGAAAAGGAGTAGCAGACACCCATATTAAGGCCTGGTCAGTATACATTGATGATGGATCACACCTAGGTGAAGGATTTGAGCTAAGCACAGCTGAGTTGGTAGAAGAGGTTGAATTTTCGGATTTTGAGGAAAATCTCTCGGGTAGAAACTGTGAAAACAGTGTTGCATCGATCGATGCAACCTTAGCATCGGTCGTTGCAGGTCGTGGATAGACAGACTCGCATGATTCTGAAGGCATTGATGCAGATTTAGAGCTTGATCGTTTATTCCCTGGAGTGTCTGAGATTACTCAGCAGGAGATTTATGCACAATCCATTAGATTATATCCCTCAGTGTCTGAAGCGATTAAGCAAGAGATTGAAGAGCTTAAGAAGTTGGAAGAGATTGGTGAAGAGGTGGACGAAATTCCATCATCTGATGATCCACCTTATCACCCATGTGTGCAGAGGTACTTGAATAAGATGCTGCCTTTGGATGAAGAGCCGAAAGATTGGGTGATTGTGGTCCCTCAACAGATAAGCGATGTGCTCTTAACCAAGCTTCCAAAGAAGCTGCCTGACCCTGGTGTCTTTGTGCTTAACTGTTCTATCTTTGAGGATAGTTTTAGGCGTTCTCTGTGTGATCTGGGAGCTGCTGGAAGTCTTAGGCCATATTATGTGGCAGAGAAGTTGGGTATGCTGGATTTTTCGCCTACTAGGACCTCTCTTGTCCTAGCTGATCAGTCTATAAGAGTTCCAGAAGGACTCCTTGAGGACATCCCGGTGAGAGTTGGAAACTACTTAGTTCCAACAGACTTCTTAGTGTTGAAGTATGACAGTGATCCTGATGACGCGCTGATACTTGGTAGACCATTCTTAGCTACAGCTGGAGCAGTAATAGATGTTAGACACAGTCTGATTGATATCCACCTGGGAGATGAGCCGCTGCGTTATGAGATGGATAAGCTGCGCAAGCCACTGATAGATGGGCAGACCTTCACCATTATGGATGGAGATGATAAGCAGCTAAGTGATACTGTGATTTTGGATCCTGGGGAGCAGTTTACTCTTTCTTTTCTTGGACGCATTCATTCTGATACAGCCTACTCACCAACTTGGATGAGGAGACTTGCATAGAGACAATCAAAGTCTCTGTCAAGATCTCTTGGTGCCTAAAAATCTTGTTCGGCCGGTCAAGCTAATGACCTTAAACAAGCGCTGAGTGGGAGGCAACCCACTGTTAGGTTTAAGTGTTTTTCTTTTTGGTTTTTGGTATTTTTCTTAGGAACTAACGTTTTGTTTTTGTTTTTGTTAAGTTTCAGACACAGAACTCGAGTCTGGAGATGTGTGACGATCGTTGCTTCATTGTGATGGTCGTTGCAGGGCGATTTCGACGAAGAGAGGTGATCGCATTGTGACGATCGTTGCGGTCCTGTGCAATGGTCGTTGCAATTGGTTCAATTGCACAATTAAGGTAGGCGCGCTAAACCGAAATCAATTTGGTTCAACCAGCAACGGTCGTTGCTCATCTGCAACGATCGTTGCACCCACGACCGAGGTAAGTACCTTAAACCCTTCTCTTCTCTTTTCTTCTCCATTCCTCCGTCCGTACAACCGAGAATCTCCACTCCTAAATCTCTCAATTCTTCATCATTTCTCGTGTTTCAAAGCTTAAATCTACTTATTTTAACATCCTCTAGCTATTTCTATAACCCATTTGCAAAGATTCCAAGGTATGAGCTCTCATTTTCATGATTTTCGGAATCGATTTTAGGGTTTATGAAATTAGGGATTTTTAGCTTGAGATTGATGATTCTATACTGATATAAGCATGATTTAGGTTGTTTAGTGATGGGTTCTTGTTGATTTTGTGGCTCTTGAACGAATTTAGAACAATTTTAGGGATTTCGTTGTCGGCTGTGTTTTCGCCTAGCAACGATCGTTGCACCTGGTGCAACGGTCGTTGCTCTGCGATTTCACAGGGAGTTTCTGCCGTGACTTACATTGTTTAATTTCTTCTTGCAGATGCCTCCAGGACCGTCCCATAAACGCAGAGCCACCGCCTCAGCTACTACCATACATCACGCTCCTCCCCCAGAGTGGTTCCACCAAGAATCACCACATCCTGAGCCTTATGTGAGAGTTGGTCCGGCAATAGCATTGCCTTGGCCCTGAGCTGATAAGACAGAGATCCGGTCAGGCAGAGAGTGGCCAGAGAATATTGCTGAGTTCCTCCAGACCGCTGATTTCACAGAGAGACCACTGCTTGATCACTGGGACGATTATGAAACGTTGTTGTACAACGGTTGGTGAGGCATGACGCTTAAACCAACCAAGTTTGCAGACTTCTCTACTTGCAAGAGTCTGGGCATTGCTGATCAGGTTCTTGAGCTGTGTAACGGCATTGGTCTAGGGACAATGCCTATGCAGCATTACGACTTGTACCCGTAGTTAGTGAGATAGCTGCTAGCCACTTGCAGAGTGGTTTACCCGGACCGAGACAGCAGGACTGCTTCAGGAGGTATTTTTACCTTCATGTGTTTAGGAGCCAGATATCGGATTCCTCTTCTTGATATCTGCAGGATCTATGGATTCAGTACTGAGCCTAGACGTATTGGCATGAGTCTTGAGTGGGATGTGGCTGAGGCTCAGTCTTTCTGGGAGTATATCGGCAATGGTCGGTATAACTCGAGGCAGACACCGGTGAAACAGGTTAGGCATCCGGTTCTGAGATATGTTCTGCGCATCTTAGGATGGACTCTGTTGTGCAAGTATGAAGCCAACAAGATGCGCAAGCTTGAGATGGAGATGCTATTTATTGGGCTGCGAGATCAGTTTGAGGGGACTCAGGTGAGAGATCCGACTAAGGGACTCAACCTGGGAGCTGTTTTCATTCAGCACTTGTGCGACCTGCAGAAGAAGCCATTTGATGGCGTGGACACTGAGACAGTAGGGAGTGTTCTTACTCCTATCTTCATGCACTGCAGGATTCCCTTACAGGGTACAGAGTGTAACACTGCCAAGGAGTTCTTAGATATCAGCTACCTGCAGAGCGCTACATGGCTCAAGGAGTGGCGCGTATGGGTTTACCACGACCCTGCCTCTGCGAAGCATGGTATTGATCTTCCTGCTGCAGCTCATACACGGATAGATACGCTGGATGCATTGACATTCCGACCACCTCCGAGAGACCGGCGCAGCGTACCTTCTATGGCTCATCCGCAGGGAGAGCCTTCTACGAGAGCTTCATCTTCCTCTGCACCTCCTGCTCATGCGCCTGCTGCTGCCCCTGTTGACGACATTGGCCCTTTTCCTGTCCCTGCAGTGCCTTTTAGGAGAGATGTCTAAGGCTGAGTGGAGAGAGCGTAATGATGGGATACTGAAGACCATTTGGGAGTGGTTGCGTGGCTGCACTTGCAAGAGAGAGCCACAGGTTCATCAGCCCGTCCCTGCCAGTCGACGTAGAGAGCGTTCTCTTGAGGATTCCGGCGGTACTGATCCATATGCTGGGATAGATGATGATAGCGAGTGAGCGTAGCCTCCATTTTCAGACATTCGGTTATGTACTCTTTTATCTTTTCTTTTACTTTCGCACTTTTTCTTTTTGATTTTTAGGATGCTATTGTTTATGGATGTTATGCTTGATTTGATACATTGGTTGCTTTGATTCTACTTTCTTTTCAGTGTTTTCAGCTTGCAGGATTTGAAATCTGACAATATCCAACGGACTAACCTGCTAACTTGCTGACTGATCCGATAAACGCAGTGCGTCGATCGACACACCACTGTGTCGATCGTCACTACACGAAAAATCGCCTAGCAACGGTCGATGCACCTAGTGCAACGATCGATGCCTGAGCGACAGAGGTAAAATCAGACAGAACTCAACATGTCCATTAACATTTAACTTTTTCTTTCTTTTCACCAACCCTTTGCTTGACACTACTGGGGACAGTGTGTCTTGAGTGTGGGGGAGGTGCTACTGACATCTATCTTTCTGTTTTCTTAGAGTCAGTATGTTTTTCAAATTTTGTTTTATTGATTCAAAATAGTTTAAGTAGGAAACAATGATTTTTTGAGAAGATTAACAGCACTTGCAGGAACTTAAGTAACCATTGGGATGAAGTTGCAGGATCAATCTCTGACTATTAGAAAATCCCATCACAGATCAACCTACTGAGGACACCCACATCACTTCAGGTATCAGAGGATCCTTTTACTGACTTCAAACTTAATACTGACTTAATTTTCTCACCTAAGGGCTTGGTATACTTTGTGTTGGATTCCCTTGTTAGTTCTGACACAGCCTGTAAACCTGTCCTATTTGGTTCCCTTCTCCCCTTCCATAAAAAAAAAAGATAATAAACTGAGGATGAGTTAGTAACTCCGAAGTGGTCTCTGGGAGTGGTAGCTACAACTATCATATCCTGTGCATCCATGGAATATGTCCAAAGTACACCCCTTAACGGGAAGAGCACTGATAAAAAAAAATGATACCCAATGGGGAAAAATCAGAATGCTAAGGAAGGGAAAAGAGAAGAAAGGGACTAGAGAAAGATTGTATGGTGGTCTAGAGCTGATAAGGTAATAGTCCATGTGCCTTTGATCGATACTCCTTAGGTGAGACCGCAGTTAAATACTTGCAGAAGTCAGTAGGGTGAATTTGAATGCGTGAATGTGATTGTGGAGTTTACTTAGGACAGTTGCTAAGTGTGGGGGAAGTATATGTTGGTCTTGATATCTTGTGATTGATTCTTTCAGTGGATTACTAAGGGGAATCTGAGTGTTGTTGCTTCTAGGACAAAAAGAGTTTCTGAAAGTTTTCAAACCTCTTCACCATGTTTTAGTTCTCTGTTTTGCTTGAGGGCAAGCAAAGACTAAGTGTGGGGGAGTTGATATATCATGGTTTTTACTAGTTTTAGACCATGCTATAAGTTTGTTTTAGAGTCTATTTGTGTCTCTTTAGAGTCTTTTACAGGTTTTATTAGGTACACGCACGTTTGGAGCTAAAGTGGTGATTATGGAGCTTATTGGAGCATTTTGGAGATTTGACCCGAGAGCTTGTGCTCACTGTCCATATTTGAAGACTGCGTCGATCGTTGCACACCTGCATCGGTCGATGCACTGCGCGAATGGGCCAGACTCGGCGGTTTAATGAAGAATGCCAATATTGCAGAAAAGCCCAGAAGTTCCAGATATTTACACAGAAGCCCCAAGTCGTGTTTTAGCTATTTAATTAGGATTTTAGATCAGTTTTTACATACGCTTACATACGCTATCAGAACTTAGAGCAGAGAGTTTTTAGAGCTTTTGGGGCTGATCTGATCCTGTACTACATTCGTTTTGGAGAAGTTTTTGAACCCCTTTGTTATTTTAATATCTTTTATGGTTGCTATTTATTCATTGATTATGTTTACATCATCCATGTCTGAGTAGTTTCATAGTTAGGTTTAGGGTTTGTCATAGGGATTTCATGACTTGCTAGAAATAATTAATTCAGTTAAGGATTCACATCAATAGATGTTCTTCAATCTAAATTGTGTTTAATGCTAGTTCCAACCTGATCAATTAGAATCTAGATCTTAGGTTGCTAAATACGACACGACAATGTGGTTTAGAATCTGAACTATTTAGGTTGAGCAATTTAATTTCTCGCAAAGGAATTTGGTTTAATTAGATTGTGAACATATCAAACTCGAATTTAAAGCTGGTTTAATCTGTTAGTAATTGCAAAGGAATTTGGATTACTACACTTAGACTTAGAGAATTCTCGCAAAGGAATTTGTTAATTCTATATATGTGTTTTGAGTTCTAGAACTGAGTTTAATTAGATCTTGACTGATTGATTTATCTGCTTGTCTGATTTCCTGAGAACGCCCTAGACTTAGCGCTTTTAGTTTATTGATTTCAAACAACCAACCTGCTACTGATTTACTTTCTTGCTTGCTCTTAGACAATAGATACAATTTTCTTCTTGTTCTCTCCTAGTTTTAATCTCTTTAAGTTATTAGTTCTATCGTGCCTAGAGTCCTCGTGGATTCGATCCCTAAGTACTACAATTGATATACTGTGCACTTGCAGTTAGTATAGGGTAAAACTAGACACCTATCATGTTTGTCACGGTAGTTCGTGTGATCGTCCGTGTGATCGTCACAGTCGCCCGTGCGAACATCCCTGTGATCATCACGGTCGTCCGTGTGATCATCACGGTAGTCCGTGAGATCATCCGTGTGATCGTCACGGTCGTCTCTGCTATCATCCGTGAACAGACGTGGTTGTTCCCACGAACGGGTGTGATCGTCCGCAGACGGTTGCGATTGACCCGCGGTCGTGGTGAACGTCCATCAGTACACGAACACGACTCGGTTATGCCGACTCATGATTTGGCAACCATCAACCCGGATTCTCTTAATCCGATTCACGCTTGGGCTGGCCAAGTATAGTCTGGCGATCTTTGGCTATCCGTCCCCCAAGACGTGCCGTTCAACCGCTAATGACTCACCGGCCCTTTGCGCCCATTCATGCGGATTGATCCACGTTTAGCCGTTCGTCGTACCGTTCACGATCTCGGCCCATGGCCGATCGTGTGCACTTGAACATGACTGTTCCAACCGTGCATAGTTGTCTATAGCCCGGTTCTAGTTTCCAGAATATAGAAGAGAAGAGAAGTTCAATCCGGCCTTAACTCAAACCGGCCACCGGCCTAAAGGCTTAGCTGTGGCCGAGATAGAGAGAGAGAGACTCGGATTATAACCTTTGATGTAATGGTGGATTTTCCATGATCCTTGGTTGTTTCTCCAGACATGATGCAAGCCCCAACTCGCCTTAAGCCACCAACCACACGCCTTGCACTCGCCGGTTTTCTCCTTGAAGATTCCGGCCACAAACTCTCTTTATTTCTCTCGGTTTTACTTGGCCTTTGCCTTAGGAAATTATAGGTTTCTACCTTGTATGTGTGTGTGCGAAATTGCCCTCTTCATAGTGTATTTATATAGCCAAAAACTGCCCATAACTTCCCTTTGGCGAATAGGTGCCAATGGGTGGCCGAATGGGTGTCAACCCATTGGTGCCCATTCGCTTGCCACCTTCCACCCAGGAGCTTGACACTAGGACCAGGTGAGTTGAGCTGGTTGCCAGCTGACCTAACTGACCAGCTCAGTTGAGCTGAGCACTTCTTTTCCAACTGCTTCCAACTCCTCTTTCTTTAGCTAAGCTCCTTCCAGCTGAGCTTAGCTTCTTTCGGACTACGGAACACTCCTCATTGTCTCCTTTGACCGTTTGTTCGTTCTTTCGGTTATATAGACCGTTCCAACGACCCTTAGGCTGGGTCTGGGATGTTATGTTAGTGCCCGGGTTAAGGAAAACATATCGAAGAATAGAACTATGGAAATACCTTAGACTCTAAATTATGGAGAAATAAAAGATCTAGTCTCGGAGGATGGTGGCTACGATGGGGGATGGACAGGACTTCGCCGGAAACTCTCTTTTTCACGTTCCCAAGGGGAAACTACCCTATTTATATAAAATGAAAGGAGAGAATGCCCTAAAATTAAAAAAAAAACTAGGTTTTGATTTGGGATTTTGAGTTTTAAAAGTAAATTTAAAATCAGACCCAAAAACACAAATTTTAGGCCATTATAGAAAGCCTGTTTTAATTTTTTTGAAGGGAAATCGTTTGAGAACATTAATAGACTAATATAAACATCAAATATTAAGGGGGAATTACTAAAAATGCCCCCAAAATTGGTTTTAAATAAAAGTGTACCCCTGAAATTGAATCAAATGCAAAAGTTGTTTTTCGGCCTAAGGAAATTACCGCGGAGCCCTTATGACCAAACAAAAAACAGAAACCGCAATTACCATTATAACCTTCGCATGCATCAGACTTCTATAGAAGTCTGATTAGTTAGACTCTAATAGAAGTCTAATTGACTTTATCAGACTTTTCCTAGAAGTCTGATACAGAATAAATTAGTAAATTTAAATTTTAAAATTATAAAAAAAAAAGATTTTGTCAAAAGAATTATATACAAAAATTGAATATAAACAATTTAATAATAAATAAATTAAAATTTGGTAAAATTGTGTCAAACTAAACAATAGGTAAGGTATAGTAAGTTTTAAACCTCAAAACATGCTTTGTAATGGAACATTTACATATAACTTACATATAACTTTAGGGTTAGATTCATGGTTTACCAAATTTATGTATAACTTTATGTATAATTATGTATATACATAAATATATTGCTCAGACTATTCAATCTTTTTAATAATAATTCATTATAATATTTTAATTATTATAAAATATATTTCCGGTAGTAGATCATGTAATAATACACAATTTTCATTATTCTAATTATGACCTAAATTGTTAAGGAAATATGAATTTAAATTTTTTTAACCATATCAACAACTTAAAACATTCATTAAGAAAAATCAATCGTCAATAATTCAAAAAAAGAAAGTAATTTTCATATATCCGTAACTTTAGAAAAAGAAAAAAAAATTCTTAAACAGTAGTAATAACGAGTAAACTATCAATGATAAAAGTAAAATAAAGACGTTAATATATTTTATCAACACTAATAGAGATGACACGTTTTCACTTGGAAAAGTTTTAATAATATTTCAACTATTATAACCCTATATTTTATCGTGATCAATCATATTTAAAAGTTAAAAAAAAAGTTTAGTAATCGGGTTAATCGGTTCGATCGGTTCACCGAGTCACAAATAAACCGCGGGTTTTGCGGGTTTATAACTTAACGATTTTTGCATATGACCCGACCTGAGATGTCTAGCTGGTCCCCGGGTTTTTCGATCCGACCACGGGTCTGGGTCGGATTGCAAAACAAAAATTATAATTAATAATAGTTTTATCAAAAATTTCATGCCCGCACACCCGTTTATAATTGTTTTTTCACTCGGAGCATTCATTGGTGGAAGAAAAGGCGCCTTAAATGAACCCCGAAAATTCTTAATATACAAATATGAAACCAAAAATATTTCCAAAAAATAATGAATATTTATCTACGGCTGTTAATTTTCCATATATACATTGCTATAATGTGTTTTCGTATGTGTATATAATTATGATTTTATGCATGTGAAAGTAACAATTCCGATGTGTATATAAAACAGAATAAAATCTCATACCTTCTCGACCAAAAATAAAATTCACGTATTGTCTTGCTAATAAGCAAAAAATACATATAAATTAATTAACAAAAAGAATAATATCTGGACATGCGTGCCGATCGATCACCTAGTTAATATTAAAGATTCTATAAAACTATAAGTATGACATACGTGACTATTAAACGCGTGGAATTCACGAGAGAGAGAGAGAGAGAGAGAGAGAGAGAGAGAGAGAGAGAGAGAGAGAGAGAGAGAGAGAGAGAGAGAGAGAGAGAGAGAGAGAGAGAGAGAGAGAGAGAGAGAGAGAGAGAGAGAGAGAGAGAGAGAGAGAGAGAGAGAGAGAGAGAGAGAGAATCAAATTGACTTTTCACACGAACGTGCGTCCATGCAAATCAGTCCTGTTACTAATGATGATGCGTGAAAAGATTACAAAAACGTAAACGAGAGAGATTTAAAGATGGGAGCAAAAACACAAAATTCTAGAGGGAAAATCTTCGTGATCTATCTAATACTAATCTCATTATCACTTCTTGGTTTGATCATATCATTTAAACCTCTTTTTCTTCTAAACCAAATCATCATTTCTCCATCATCCGATATACGGATTGATCTTCCTTCCCCGCAAGTCAACAACAACCCAAGATGGCTACGACTTGTTCGCCACTATCTACCGGAAAAAAGAATACGAATAGGCTTCCTTAACATCGAGGAGCAAGAGCGCAAGAGCTTTGAGGCCAGTGGTCCGTCGATTCTGGAGAACGTCCACGTGTCGCTTGACCCTCTTCCGGATAATCTTACTTGGAAAAGTCTCTTCCCGGAGTGGATCGACGAGGAAGTTGCTAAATGCCCGGAGATCCCTCTCCCTAAGCCGGAAGGTTCTGATGCTGATGTTGACGTCATCGTTGCTAAAGTTCCGTGCGATGGTCTGTCGGAGAATAAAGGACTACGCGATGTTTTCAGGCTTCAGGTTAATTTGGCTGCGGCAAATCTAGCCGTCCAGAGTTGGTTGAGGAAGGTTAATCTGACGGTGTACGTTGTGTTCATCGGGTCATGTGGGCCCATGCATGAGATCTTCAGATGTGATGAGCGCGTGAGGCGCGTGGATGATTATTGGGTTTATAAGCCTGATCTTCCAAGGTTAAGGCAGAAGGTTCTCATGCCAGTTGGTTCATGTCACGTTGCTTCTCCATTTGCTCAGCTTGGTAAACTTTGATTTTATTCCCTCTTTATTTTTGTAGAGAGATTAATTCCTCTAATTTTATTAACCTTTATAACCAATTTTCTTTCTTCTATTATTCTCATTAAAAATGATAATAATCCATTTTAAGTGATTTTTTAAACATTTTATATTGATTTTATTTTCATTTAACCATTATGTAAGACGCATCTAATGACTAATTTATATTCAAATCTATATTAAAATGAGCGGTTGAGGTAGTCCAAGTGGTAGAAGGGTTCGAGGTAGCAACCACCACCCGGGTTCGACTCCAAGCGGAAACAAAAATGCCTCATCTGCTCATAACGCGGGCACTGGGCCTAAGGCCCAGGGAAAACCCTCCCAGGTGAAGCTGGCCTGCGGCCTGACTGGGCTCAGGGAGATTAGTCTGGACCACGGTCTGGGATCCTCCCTAGATTATCAAAAAAAAAAAAAAAAAAAAATCTACATTAAAATGTAGACAATACATTAAAAAAATAATCATATGTAATGCGCAATTTTGTTTTGATTAATTAACGAGGTTCCGTTGGATAGGTTTTTGGTTGATCATTAATGCTAAAACGTACTTGTTTTTAATGAAAAAGTAAGTATGCATTAGATCGTACTCATAAGATCAAGTTAATGGTTGGTGTGATTAGATCGTGCTACACAGTATGCATTTTCTAAATCTTTATATTAATTGAGAAGTGTTTTTGGCTTTATATTCGCTTTCAAAATGGCTGATTACTAATTTGCCATTAATGATATTAAGTTAATTACTACAATAACCTTATTTTATTTTTTTTTTAAAAATAATTTATTTTATTTTAGAGATAAGTACAATTTAATAAAAAATATGATAATAAATACGAAAATATTGTTTGAGTTATAGATTTAGTTATTGATAAATATGATTGTTGTAAACAATAATTTTATATAATAAAATCATATTATTTATATAAATTTTGAATTTGGATAAATATAAACAATTATTGATATGTATATTAATGTTTGCACATATATATATAATTTAATTTATTATAATTAATATAAAAATATGTTTGCAAAGTAAATTTAGATATTTATATATATAATTTTAGATAATAATTTATTGTGTTGATATTAATTTTAAATTTATATATAAACTATAAAATATTTTAATAAAAAATTAATATAATAATGTTTATATTATGTTTAATTATAATTAATATAATTATAATATTTTTATATTAATGGTTGTGCTCGCACCATACTAGTTTGATATATCAACATATATATTTCGTTGAAGTAATCCATACATATTATAACTATTATAATTAGCACAAATATTATTAAATATAAATTTACTAAAATTAATTTTCTAAAAATAAAAATTATCAGTACATTTAACAACAGTAATAATATGAAAAAGATCTATATAAGTTTATTTATAATTAAACATACATACATTATTATATTTAATATAATATTTTAAAATTTATTATAAATAAAATTAATAGTAAAAAAATAAATTGTAATTATAAAATTTTATGTACAAAAATCGATTCATAAATATCTTATTTAAATATTTTATCATTTATATATAAATTCAAAATTTATATAAATAATACAAATTTACTATATATAAAATCCTATTAAAAATATTCATAAGCTTTTTAATAATTACTAGTATGATTCGCTCGCACCATGTGCGAACGCAAATATTATTAAACATAAAATTTTAAAAATAAAAATTATCAAATAAATGTAACAACAATAATAATATTATTAAAATCTATATGAGACTATATATAATTAAATGTTCATACATTATTATATATATAATAATATATTTTATAATTTAGTATAAATAAATTTAATAGTATTTAAATAAATCATAATTAAAATTTATATGTATAAAAATTAATACATAAATATCTTATTGAAAATATTTTATCATTTATATATATATATATAAACGTTTTTTTCTATCATCTTATTTTTTATTTTTATTGAAGGTTATGTATATCTCTAAAATAAAATTAAAAATCTCCTTAAATATTTACATATTTATCATCTTTTTATTTTTTATTTTTATTAAAGGTTATGTATATCTACAAAATAAAATATAATTTTTTCATAAATATTTCATATTTATCATCTTATTTTTTTATTCAAAGTTACGCAAATCTACATAATAAAATTTAAAAATATAATAAATTAATATAAATATAAATTAAGGTTAATACAGTAATTAATCTAATTTTATTAATAGTAAATTAGTAATCTACCATTTTGAGAGTGAATATAGAGCCAAAAACACTTTCCAATTAATATAAAAAATTATTTTATTTTTATTTTCTATCAAAGGTTATGTAGTCTCTAAAATAAAATTAAAAATCTTCATAAATATTTTCATTTTTATCATTTGATCTTACTTTTTCATTTTTATTCAAGATTATGTATATCTCCAAAATAAAATTTAAAAAATCTTAAAAATTTTTCATATTTATCATTTTCTAATCCAAGATTGAGATTGTGTATGTATCCATAATAATTAAAAACATAATAAAATTATCAATATAAATTAAAATTAACGTAGTTATTAATCTAATTTCATTAATGATAAATAAGTAATCAACTATTTTGAAAGTAAATATAAACTCAAAATCAGTTATCAATTAATATAAAGATTAATATATCGCAGCCAGAACCTGCTTACCACAAACCCTATAGGTAGGGTAGGGATCAGAGACCTTATCTTCAACAACCTAAACCTGCTTACCACAAACCCACAACATGTTCACATAATTTTCCTCTTACCATTGCTTCTTTTATGAGAATATTCCTTTTTTGTTATCTCACTCCTAATTATTTAATTACTATCATTAATTTACAGGTGAAGAAGCATGGAGACCAAAAAAAGAAGAAGTTCTTACATCTGAGGCGATCAGTAAATAACGGTTCGCCTACGTGACAGTACTACACTCGTCCGAAGCCTATGTCTGTGGGGCAATAGCCTTAGGACAAAGCATAAGACAATCAGGATCGAATAAGGACATGATTCTCCTCCATGATCAGTCCATAACCAACACGTCCCTTATCGGTCTAAGTTCGGCCGGATGGAATCTTCGGCTAATTGACAGAATTCGAAGTCCTTTCGCCAAAAAAGACTTACAACGAGTGGAACTACAGCAAATTGCGTGTGTGGCAAGTAACTGACTACGATAAACTTGTGTTTATAGACGCAGATTTCATCATCCTCACGAAGCCTGATCATCTATTCTACTATCCGCAACTCTCGGCCGCAGGAAACGACAAAGTGTTATTCAACTCCGGAATCATGGTACTGCAAACATATTAATCTATATTATTACGTAATTTGCGTAAAACATTTTATATTATTTAACGAAATGCGTCCTGTGAACACAAATTATTGGAAAAAAATTTGGCCGAATTTTGAAATTAAACCAGATGAATTATTTGTACACTAGGCAAGTTTCCAATATTTCTATCTATTTTCTTCAGTGTCCCTAATTTCTTAAGAAAAAGTTAGACAACATTATTTTGTTCTTTTTGGATTTGCTTTTGGGAGAAAATCATATATCAAGTACGAAAGTATAATTATTTGTTTCATCAGGTTCTCGAGCCATCGCCATGCTTATTTAAACATCTACTGGAAAAATCGTTCAAGATAGAGTCATATAATGGAGGAGACCAGGGTTTCCTCAATGAGATCTTTGTATGGTGGCACAGGTTATCAAAACGCGTGAACACAATGAAGTACTTCGACGAAAAAATTAAAGGAACACACGATCTTCCAGATAATCTAGAGGGTGTGCATTACTTGGGACTGAAGCCATGGGTATGTTATAGAGACTATGATTGCAATTGGGACATGAGTGCAAGGCGCGTGTTTGCAAGCGATTCAGTGCATGAAAAATGGTGGAAAGTATATGACAAGATGTCAGAGCAGTTGAAAGGTTATTGTGGTTTGAATAAGGGAATGGAGGATAGGATTGAAAAGTGGAGAAAAATCGCCGAGAACAGTAGTTTGCCTGATAGGCATTGGGAGATAGAAGTGAAAGATCCTAGGAAGAATAACTAAAGAGAAAGGACCTTGTTCAGTGAGAGAGTTTTGACTTTAATTTTGATTGGAGTCTTAAGGAAACTTGACCACTAAGAATGAAGAAAGTTCTGATTCAACAAAAGGTTTCGCTTCTTCAATTTTTAAAGATATAACGGAGAATTTAGGTGGAATCTTACTTTGAACTTCTCGTTGTTTTGCTTATATAGTCACTCAATCGTGTTTGAATTAATGAAATTTCTAACAATTTATGTTCCTTGTTTCTTAAGAAACAATGGCTTTTGCTCTTAGGATTTGGTGATATCATATATGTAACACCTTTCCCCTGGGATCTTTTAACGGCAACAAAACCTCCACATTCCCATTAAACCAAAACAACTTTATTAAACTCTCAATTTAAACGTCTTACAAACCAACTTAAAACCTTTAAAGAAAACCAAAAGAAATAAGTTAAAGTCTTTTAAAACGAAAAAGAAAATATGTCCAATGTATCTCCAAACATGGCACCATACTAGATCTTCTACTTCCGCAACTCCATGAGATTACTTGCTAAAGAAATGAGGGGTGAGTAATTGGATTATCCAGTGCGTGCAAGTCATTCGGACTGATGTGTACTAGATTTTACCACTAATAGATCAAATCCACATGAAAATGACGTACTCTTGATTTCAATTAGATTCTAATTTTCTCTAGATAAATAAAATGGGAGTTTAAGAGTTTTGTCACAAAATAATTAAAAGCAGTAATTTGAAGGCAGAGAGCGGTTTGTAAGCAATAAAAATCAAAAGTTGGACCGTCAAGGATTTCTCAGTGGATCTTGGGTTCAACTTCTACTTAGAATAATACCTACGGTTTATGATACTTAAAATATGCCTAACCTACTGTCATAGGACTAAACACATAATCTTTTCAATTTGACTAGTCAACTCTCGCAGCTGGCCATGAGGAAGATCATGCATTAATATGTGGTTCATCATCATTAAGAATGCCCTACAAGTGTGATATCTCACCTTGCAACACATTTGTCCGCCTACACTAGTTCAAGTTAATAAATGAAGCACGCTAGTGGTTTAAGAAATCATATGATCAACTTCAAGATAATCAGTCTCTAATCATGCATTGAGAATAAAGATAAACGAAAAAGATTAAATAAAGAACCTTAATTCTATAAATCAGCCATATGGGCATTACCCATGATTAACCCAATCGAATTTTTTCGTAAAACCCAACAACAGAACTACTCAGATTACAAAACAGAAATCATGTAAATAGTTTCATTTAATAAATAAATAATAAAATAAAATTGTAGCTATGCTTTCAGATCTTAGCCTAGACAAACTCATGGCTAAAGATCTAGAATCCCTAAAACTACATAAAGAAGAAAAACTAGAAAACTACTTAAACTTTAACTAAAATATGAGAGGTGATATGAGAGATGATGGTTTGAGAGGAGTGGGAAGACTTTCCTTATATAAAGGGCTGAAAACCCTTGATGTTTTTTGTACTTTCGATGCATGACTTTGCTAACTTTATGAAGTGGGCTTAAGTTGACAAAACGGTCCAAAAAGTGGAGTTAAGTCGGTTGGCTCGGAGACTGGATCGGCCGCGGTTACAATCCTCATAGTCGCAGCCGGAGGCATTTCTTCTGCGTTTTGGCCGGCTGAAGCCGCGGCCAGGTGGCTCTTCGCTGCGCCTTGGCTGGCGGAGGTTGTGGCAAGGGATGCTTGGCTGTTGGCTGGGCCTTCTTGCTCCTAATGGATCTTGAGATCTAACTCTTTGATTTCTTTGAAACAAGTTTATATTGGTTGTTGATAGATCCCTATACCTTGTGTCCAAATTTGAACTTGATCTAACAGTGCTAAGGTCTCCATTTTGTGTGGAATTTCTGACAAAAATTATCGGTTTCAAAATGTAGAATTTTGACTTGTTTTGAGTCATTCAAAATTACAAAATGTGGAAATAACTTTAAAACAATTAGAAAACACGTTAGAACACCATAAAAAGGTTATAGAAATGATAGATAAAATAGTGTAAAACGAGTTATATAACTCCCCCAGACTTAGAATTTGTTTGTCCTCAAACAAAACATAGATCAAAGTTAGGAAATAAGTTTCAAAATTGGTGATTTTCAAAGTTAGGAAATAAGGTTATAGAATTAAACTATCAAGACTCCAAATCCGGTCAACTAGCTCTCTACATTCATTTGATTTTCACAATCATGCTTAACCAAAATCTTAATGAATGTCAAAGGGTCGGATGATAGGAAGTCTTATTTAGATTGAGACTTAAACTTTATGCATGTATTGATGAGCATGGCTAAATATTTGTATTAAAGTAAGCTTGATTATAACTTTTGATTGCATGTCTACACGTTCATCAATTTTTCATGATGATTGCATTTGGGAGCTTTGAGCTCTCACTTTCAAACTTTTCTTTGAACTTGTCTTGTGGTTGTTTACTTGAGGACAAGAAAAACACAAGTTTGGGGGGGATTGATATGGGCATAATTTACCATGTTTTAAGATCTATATTACCATGTTTTAAGATCCATATTTGTATAGTTTTCAAGTCATTTGAATTCATTGTTGTGCATTTCTTAGGAAATCATCCATTTTAGAGTCTTAGAATGTTTAGAAGAGGTTTTTCATATCTTAGCATGCTTTGGAGTGTTTTAGATGTTTTGTTGGAGTTTTGGAGGATTTTTGATTTTTGGAGTTGAGCCTTGAACCATGAGAATAGTTTTGGAAACATTTTAGAGCTTCAAAGAGAAAATGGGGAAATAATGATGAAGGATCAAACTGATATGTTTTAAGGATTGAGTCATATGAAACCCTTTTCTGGATATTTAGCTTTGGGACTTCAAATTATAGTCATAGGAAATTGAATCAGCTTTCCATTGGATGTGGTTCAAGTCATTTGGATATGTATTCGAAGGGTTATGACCAATTTATTGGGCGTATATCAACCCTGCCGCGAGAAAGAAGCATCCAAAGAAAACCATGTGCACAACAAGCAACCTCAGTGGCCAAGAACAGACCGTTGGAGATCTCTTCACAGCCAAAACCACCCAATTGAACCGGGTCAATATCCGGTTTGTCTCGGGTTGACCTGTTTAAACTCAGATTCTATTTAAGCCCTGTTGGCCAAAAATTATTTATCTTCTTTTCTCTTATGAAATTTCTTCCCCTTTTGGGTTCTAAGACTTTTGTAAAGACAACATGATCATTTGAAGATAATTAACTCTTTTTATTGCTTAATCTCTTCTTGTTTAAGTTCACTAATCATGATTCTTAACCAAATCTTTATGGGTTATGTTGTGATCATGGAGATTAGTGAGAAGACTCTTCTTGAATGTTGGGATGAGGCAGATTAGGGGTGAGTCTATATTTGAGCACGTTTTAGCATCATTATTTGCATAGTTTTTGAGTCTTTTTTTTGTCAACAGTTTTTGAGTCTTTTGCATTCATTTTTAGTTATTTTCTTATGAATTCATTCATTTGAGCATTTACAGTGTTTAGATTAGAGCTTTGCATGTGTGAGTCCTTTTGCAGTCTTTATTAGGTTATTTTGGAGTTTTGGAGGAGTATTTAGAGTTTGGGAGCGACAAGAGGTGATCTAAAGAAGAAGAAGAAGGCTTATCAGAGCTAATTGAAGATTAAGGACAACGGCCCGAGCCTGCCCAACTCGTGCCATGACCCACACTCAGCGGCCAAAGACATCTGCCACTGCTCGCTCGTCCAGACATCGCCCCGACCAGGGTATCCCGTAGTTGGCTTCCCATGACTTGGTCCAGCCACAAACTGTACATCGGCACAACAATCGCAGCCCGACTGGACTGTGATCCTCTGCCCAGCTTCATAGACTCATGCTCGTACCTGTCGACACACATCATTCTGATCCGACCGCGACACTCATCACTGCCAAAGTTCTCAAGCGACCATGAAGAATGTCGGATGGACGGTAACGGGCTATGTGACCCGCCACCTTCATCGCGGATCAGCTTTGTTGGGCCATGCAGACCGGTAAAACCACACGAGCCAAGACCATCAAACGACCAGGAAATCCCACAGATGGAGCATCCCAGACCGAGCCACTTGCGACCTCCACAACTGTCCGGCCGTAGTGGCTTGGCCGAACCGCGATCGTCAGCCAAGAATTTCACCTCACGGCTCATCACGACTTGTCCATACCGGTCCGGATGGACTGCGACCGAGCCCCTTTCCATGCCAAAACCTAATTTGAACACTTAACCTATAAATATGTATTTAGTCAAAATTTTGGGCAACCTTCTATTCTCTTAAGTTTTTCTTTACCCTTCTTAGATTTAAAAACTTTGTAAACATTTCTTTTATCATTTAATCAAGAACTTCTTCCTATTTTCTTTATATAATATTGTTTTTATCTTCCTAATCATGTATTGGAGATGGGTTTAGCACCCCTCTAAGGCCCGACCCAATAATAGAAATGATCCAAAGGAGATCCAGCCCAGACGAAATAGTGAAGAATCCCGACAGCATCAAGGTAGTTCGGCGATGGCAAGCGGCCGACCTGCACAAAGAGGAAATTAAAATTTTAACTTAACATTTAATAGGAAGATAAATATAAATCTTTTAAAGGAACAAAATCTAGATGGTTCGGATTATGCAAAGAATATCATAGAGAATTTAGGGATAAAAGCCCTAGATATTCTGATATAAATATCCTTCCCCTGCGCGGGAAAAGACTAAGTTTTCAAACTCGAAACACTTTGTACTCAAAACCCCTAGAGCTAGCGATTTAACAATCGATTCCGGCTTAAATTTTGAATTAGACTAGATTTTCCGGTCTGGTTCTTCATTGCTTTCGATCTTGTTTAATTGTTTCATCCAAGTTCCTTATTTTTAATCAATTCATTAAATTGATTATGTGTGAATCTCTGAATCAACAATTCGCACCGTCTGTGGGGACTTCTGATTCTTCGATTAGCCAAAGGAGAGATCGGCGATGACAAGAATACCACTTTCAACACAAAAACTAGGAGGAACCAGCGACGCAGGCGGCATCACCGGCGTCAATACTGCAACGGCATAGGAAAAGGAGACCCCCCGAAGGAGTTCGACCGTGACAATCCTCGACTGGAGCTAATCGTGTTGGGATAGTGTCCTGAAATCACACTTGTACTCACTCCCGATGATAGTTGTGTGTCGAGATCAGACATTCGTATAATACTGGGCGGTTGCAATGTTTTGCTAGAAGCCTCTTGCAATCTGTAAGTTGTAGACTTACTGTCAGTATTATATGATCCTATAGGGTCACACACCTAAGCAAACTGGAAGCTAAGATATGGGAATGATCATTATGGTAATGATCATGTGAATGTGTATTGGATACACATTAATATCGAGAAAATGGTGTTGTGTCGACCGACACAGCATGTGTGTCGGTCGACACAGTTCGGGTTTCGAAAGGGCTTTTCGAAATTATGACTTAAACAAGTCTGGCCCGTTAAGTGTGTTTGAGGTCGAATAAAACTTGAAAGTCTCGACCTAAAACCGTAGCTGTCGACTTTTTCTTGACAGAAGAAGCAGAAACACCAGAAACTCTTAGATCCCATAGATCCGGCACTAGCATCCCGTTTCCAGCTTGTGTGCGTGTGTATCTGGTAGAGGCAAGGCATCTGTGTTGCTCACTGATCTCGTTCACCAATTCATTCCGCTGCCAGTTCAAGGTAAGAACGAGGTTGGTAAATTTCAATATATCAAACCCTAGATCCTAGGAGATCCAACAGTGGTATCAGAGCGTGTTAGGGTTTAGACTATTGAATCTGATGCAATTAATTCGAAAACTGATGTTGTTGAATTGAATATTGCTTGCCAAATCGTGTTTTCAAGGTTTTAATCTCAGGTTTTGTTCCTGTTGAAAAACGATGAACTGTTAAAATCGCACTGTGTCGATCGCCACTAAGCTTGTGTCGGTCGACACGCCGCGAAAGCGCATAAATTTTTTTTTAGGGTTTGTCGCAGAGTGTCGATCGACACAAAGCGTGTGTCGGTCGACACAGAGCGAAAACTCGTAAATAATTTTAGGGTTTCGATCTGAGATCGAGTACCCGTATTCCTGCTGTGTCGATCGATACACTGGGTGTGTCGGTCGACACAGGCAAAGCGATTAGATAGATCGGTTCAATTGGATTGAACCGGTTATCTCGCTCGGTTAATTTTAATTAACCATTTTGGTTCTGGTTTGGTAATGTCGATCGACACAGAGTTGTGTGACGATCGACATGGACCGTTAAACCGAACCGGTTCAATTAGATTGAATCGGTTAAGGAAATTCGATCCGGTTTGACCGGTTATCGAAGACCGGTTTAAATTGTGTTGTGTCGACTGATGCCAATGGTTGGCGTCGATCGACACATCATTCGCAAACGTGCTGGTTGGACCACAAATTTGCAGATACCAGACCAAATTTAATCCCAAAGTTCTAGATGAACCTAAACTTAATAAAACTGAATGTTTTAATTAAATTAATAACTTCTTGGATGTATATTTGATAAACGTCAAGATCAAATAGTTCTTTTCCTCAACTAAATATCAAGTGATTTTGATGTCTTGCCCGATCTTGTCTACTGTCAAGACTCGTTTTGTTTGTTGGATAGCCTTGGAGTCCTTGGTATCCACATCAACATGAGTAAGGCAGGTGGTCATTGATAGACTTGCAGTGCGACTCTCATTGATCACAAGACAGAAGGGATTGGTTTTACTTGACTGGGCTATCAGAAGTTCTGGGCCCAGAGACATCAGAGTGGATTAGACATAGTTTGTCTCATCTACGACCAAGAGTTGTACTGGGTACAATTAGCAATGATTTGCTTACCTAGATAACTGAAGTTTGGGTAATGGCGAGTCGCCCACTCAGATTTTGGTGAAGTATGGATCTTGGCTCATTGTATTCATCTGAGGAAACATAGTTTTGAATACAATGCGAGTTTTTCTTATTAGATAAGAATTCTCATTTCCTTGAGCATTATAACTAAAACCTCCACCTCTTTTAATTACAGCTATGTCTGTCTCAACTCACATCAACACTTTCTCACTAAGATCCGTCCTTGAGAAGGACAAGTTAAATGGATCTAATTTCTTGGAATGGTATCGGAACCTGAGAATAGGTCTCAGGCAGGAGAACAAGGAATATGTCCTTGAAAGAGTTATCCCCAAGAGGCCACGTTCCAATGCCCCGCAGACAGAAAAGAATGCTTGGGATAAGCATTCAGCTGATGTCAAAGATGTTAATTGTCTAATGCTGGTGACTATGAACTCTGAGCTGCAGAAGCAATATGAGAACGTGATGTCACCCATTGAGATGATTAACAGCCTGAAAGCTTTGTTTCAGGAGCAAGCTCGCACAGAGAGATACCAGACGGTTAAATCTCTAATGGATTGCAAGCTGGCTAAGGATAGTCCAGTAAGTCCTCATGTCCTTAAAATGATGGGTTACATTGATAACATGGGGAAACTGGACTGTGCCATTAGCCAGGAGCTAGCCACTGACATGGTTCTGCAGTCCTTGCCGTCGTGTTTTGATCAGTTCATCATGAACTACAACATGCAAAACATGACTAAGACATTGACTGAGTTGCACGGCATGCTGAAGACAGCATAGCCGAATCTCAAGAAGGCAACTCCCAGTGTACTAATGGTACAAGGGGGTAAAAGGTTTAAGAAACCTAAGAAGGATAAGGGAAAGGCCCAAGTTGTCCAGACTGAGAGTCAGGACAAGCCCAAGCCGAAGCCCAAATCCGGGCCTTCTCCTGAGGATAAATGCAACTACTGCAAGCAGTTAGGGCATTGGAAGAGAGACTGCAAGAAGTTCAAGGAAGATTACAAGAAGCTGAAGAAGACGTATGATGCGTCTGACTCAGGTATTTATGTTATCAAACTTAATGTTATGTCTTCTAGTTCTACTTCGTGGGTATTGGATACCGGCTGCGGTGCTCATATTTGTACTGATGTGCAGGCACTAAGAAACAGTAGAACGCTGAAGAAAGGACAAGTGGAGCTACGGGTCGGGAATGGAGCTAAGGTTTCTGCACTGGCCGTAGGCACTTACGATTTGTCCTTACCTTCGGGCATGGTTTTGGCTTTGAATAATTGCTACTTTGTACCAGCGATAAGCAGAAACATAATTTCAGTTTCCGTTTTGGATTTGGAAGGTTTTGATTTTGCTGTTAAGAATAAAGTTTGTTCTTTTAATCGTGATGGTACGTATTATGGTAGCGCCCCATTAGATAATGGGTTATATGTTTTAAACCAAGAAATGCCTGTCTTTAACATAAATACAAAGCGATTTAAGTCAAATGACGAAAACCCGACTTTCTTATGGCATTGTCGTTTGGGCCATATCAATGAGAAACACATTCAGAGACTCCATCAAAATGGGCTTCTGGGCTCATTTGATTTTGAATCATGTGAGAAATGCGAATCTTGCTTGATGGGCAAAATGGCTAGGGCCCCTTTCAACAAACCAATTGAAAGGGCCAGTGGCTTATTGGGCCTTGTTCATACTGATGTATGTGGGCCGATGAGCACTGTTGCCAGAGGAAATTACAAGTATTTCATTACCTTCACTGATGACTTCAGTAGGTATGGCTATGTCTATTTGATGAGACACAAGTCAGAATCCTTTGATAGATTCAAGGAATTCAAGAATGAAGTACAGAACCAACTTGGCAAAAGTATCAAAGTTCTGCGGTCGGATCGCGGAGGAGAATACTTGAGTCAAGAGTTCAGCGACTATCTGAGCGAGTGTGGAATTGTTTCACAACTCACTCCTCCTGGAACACCCCAATGGAATGGAGTGTCAGAGAGGAGGAATCGAACCTTATTGGATATGGTTCGGTCTATGATGAGTCATTCAAATCTTCCATTATCCTTTTGGGGATACGCTCTAGAAACGTCTGCTTTTACACTAAATAGGGTGCCATCTAAATCAGTGGAAAGGACACCACATGAATTGTGGACTGGGAACATTCCTAGTCTGTCTTTCCTGAAGATTTGGGGTTGTGAGGCTTATGTCAAACGTTTAATCTCTGACAAACTCGCACCCAAATCAGATAAATGCTATTTCGTTGGTTATCCTAGGGAAACCAAGGCATACTACTTTTACAACCAATCTGAGAACAAAGTATTTGTTGCTCGGGACTGTTCTTTTCTTGAGAGGGAGTTTCTTTCTAAGAAAACAGTGGGAGTAAAGTACATCTCGAAGAAATTCAAGATGCACAGGAAACTGCTCAACCTGTTGAGGAAGAGCAGCAGTTGGATCCACAAAGTTCTGTGGAACCCGCGACTGTGGAGCCTGAAGTTCGCAGATCCGGAAGGATCCGTCACGAACCCGAGAGATACTATGGATTTCTCGTGACCAATTGCAATGTTCTGATGATCATTGAAAGTGACGAACCAGCGACCTTCGCAGAAGCAATGATGGGCCCGGACTCCGAAAAGTGGCTTGGAGCCTCTAAATCCGAAATGGGATCCATGTCAGAAAACCAAGTATGGTCCTTGGTCGATTTACCTAATGGTGCAAAGGCCATTGAGTGTAAATGGATCTTCAAGAAGAAGATTGACGTGGATGGCAATGTCCAAATTTATAAAGCTAGGTTGGTGGCTAAAGGTTTCAAGCAAATTCATGGTATTGACTATGATGAAACCTATTCCCCAGTCGTTATGCTTAAATGAAGGAATCGTTTAGTGTTAATCCTGATTCAATTCATCAGATTAATTGATCCTAAACAGATTGGATCTAGGTTCTCTTGCAGAATCATAAAGGATCTCACCTAATACCTTGTTTATGCAGCGGAAGGAGAGGTATTGTCTGAGATCAGCAGAACCACCAAGAGATAGCTCCTCCAAAGGCTCACACACGCACACTGCAGGAAATTGGCTGCTAGACCAAGCTGGTGGGAGGCGCAGACCGAGAGAGAGGGAGGCGCAGACTGCTTGAGAAAATAAGAGCTAGGGCAAGTTTTATTTATTAAAACCCTCGTCCAGTTCTTATGGGCTTTTGGGCCCAAATCTCAGTCTGATTAAATCCCTTAGATTTAATCAGGCCCTTTAATCCTTGAACTTCTTGCAGTCTCTCTTCCAATGCCCTAACTGCTTGCAGTAGTTGCATTTATCCTCAGGAGAAGGCCCGGATTTGGGCTTCGGCTTGGGCTTGTCCTGACTCTCAGTCTGGACAACTTGGGCCTTTCCCTTATCCTTCTTAGGTTTCTTAAACCTTTTACCCCCTTGTACCATTAGTACACTGGGAGTTGCCTTCTTGAGATTCGGCTATGCTGTCTTCAGCATGCCGTGCAACTCAGTCAATGTCTTAGTCATGTTTTGCATGTTGTAGTTCATGATGAACTGATCAAAACACGACGGCAAGGACTGCAGAATCATGTCAGTGGCTAGCTCCTGGCTAATGGCACAGTCCAGTTTCCCCAGGTTATCAATGTAACCCATCATTTTAAGGACATGAGGACTTACTGGACTATCCTTAGCCAGCTTGCAATCCATGAGAGATTTAACCGTCTGGTATCTCTCTGTGCGAGCTTGCTCCTGAAACAAAGCTTTCAGGCTGTTAATCATCTCAATGGGTGACATCACGTTCTCATATTGCTTCTGCAGCTCAGAGTTCATAGTCACCAGCATTAGACAATTAACATCTTTGACATCAGCTGAATGCTTATCCCAAGCATTCTTTTCTGTCTGCGGGGCATTGGAACGTGGCCTCTCGGGGAGAACTCTTTCAAGGACATATTCCTTGTTATCCTGCCTGAGAACTATTCTCAGGTTCCTGTTGGAATTGTGTCCAGTAATCTCGGTACTGTCTCTAGAAAGTAAGAGTATGTCAATGATCAGACATAAGTCATATAATACTGGGGGTCATGATGGCTTGCTAGAGTCCGCTCATGATCTATAAGTCTTGGACTTATTGCCTTTATTATATGATCCCATATGGGTCACACGCCTAAGCTAACAGGAAAGATATAGGAACGGCTTAGCAGAAGTACGGTAAAAGTGCTAGGCATTTACTGTACTTAGAGAGAATAAAGGGTTTGGCCACGGTGTGTCGATCGATACATAAGGTGTGTCGATCGACACAGTGCAGAGAAAACTGGACGAGTTTTATAAATAAAACTCGAGTCTGTTTTTCTTCTTTAACCCTAACCAGCCGCGCCTCTCTCTCTCTCCTGCGCCGAGTTCCTCAGTGGCCTAGCAGCCTTCTTCCTGATTGGTGTGCGTGTGTGAACCTCTGGAGGAGTTATCTCTCGGTGGCTCTCTGATCTCTGACATACCATCCTTTTCGCTGCAAACAGGTATAAGGTGAGATCATCATTTGTTTCTATTCTGAGAAGAACCTAGATCCGCATGTTTAGGTTGATATGAATCTATGAATTGAATCAGGATCAACTAAACAATCCTTCAGTGGTATCAGAGCTTTAGGTTCTGGTTTTTCTTGTTTAGATTCAAGTTTAGGATTGTTTTTCTTGTTTAAAAGTGTTTTGAATCAACTACTGATAAGAGAAATCACTTAAGTAACAAGAATTGAACCCTAAACATATGAAAAATCGCATGATCAAGCTATATGATTTGGTATGCGATCTGATCCGAGAGAATGAGAATCGGCTGGGATTGCATGTATCGATCGATACGATCGCATGGATCGGTCGATACAATTCGAAGATCGCATGGATCGATCGATACGATCGCATGGATCGGTCGATACAGTCTATCGGCTAACCCTGTTAACGCGTGAAAGCATCGATCGATGCAGGATCGATGCAGGTTCGATATTGGTGCATCGACCGATGCGGTTGGTGCACATCGATCGACACGGTTAGGGTTTTGGCTCGGTTCCGTGCATGCGTGAGAGCATCGATCGATACAGGATCGATGCACGATCGATGCAGGATCGATGCTGAGAGCATCGACCGATGCGGTTGATGGATCGATCGACACGGTTGGTTCATCGATCGACATGGTTGGTTTAAGGCTCGGTTTAATTTTTGATTAAAATTAATTCGTCCTGGTTTAATAAACAGATTTAATAATTTTATTAAGTCTGGTTAAACCGGGACAAGAAATCCAATGTCGAAAGAATTATTGGATTTAGTGCCTAAACCAGGATTTTCTAATTTGATTTGGTTGGACCAAATAAATTGAGAAAATCCGGTTTAGTAAATAACCGGTTGACAATTGTGGTCATCGTAGTAATTAAAATTTGGTTAGACCAATTTTAATGAACCAGACCGGTTATGTCATTTAATTGGACAATTGGGTCATGTCTTGAACATGGACCAATTCTTGGGCCTCGGGCCAAGAAGTTAAAACAATTGGGCCAATTATTTGAGTCTTTCTTCAGATTAATTTAAAATTTATTTTATAAAATTATAAAGTCGATTTTAAATTAAAGTTTCCGAAATTTTGAAATTAGAAAGTTTCTTATTTTATAGAAGTTTCTAGATTTGCATGATTCGGATTTTAAGAAATTTCTAAAGTTAGAAAGTTTCCGGTTTTAGAAAGTTTCCAATTTTAGAAAGTTTCCAAAAATAGTAGGTTTTCTAAAATGGAAAGTTTTCCGAAATAGTAATCTTCTATTTTGGGAATGAATTTTTTAAATAAACCTACGAACCTCAAATAATATCAAGCGTTGGGTGTCTTGTCCATTCTATGTCAGCTGTCGAAGCCCATTCAATTGTATTCATGGCCTTACAGTGTGAGGGTGTCTACTTTTGCGTGGATAAGACGGTTTGTGATTCATAAATGTCATTGGGAGTCCCAGACATTAATGATTACATGACTGTATAGTCTGGTTTTCTTGACTGGGCCATCGGGAGTCCCGGGCCTTGAGACATCAGAGTGGATTGGGCCTCGGGCCCAGATTCACAACCAAGAGTTATATCACGGATATAATTAGCCGACATAGGGCTTACCGATATAAGCTAAGGTTGGGTGACGGCCAGTGGCCCACTTTAATCTTAGTTATATGTGGATCTTGGAATCATTATATTCTATTGAGGGTAACTGATGTTATTGAATATAATGCATGATTAATCATATTAAATTAATACGAGATTAATCATATTGAACATATTAACTAAAATCCTTTTATCTTAATTTTCAGTTATGACTAGCACAAACAATCAAAACACTTTCTCGATCCGGTCTGTCCTTGAGATGGACAAGCTGAACGGATCAAATTTCTTGACTTGGTCGCGGAACCTGAGGCTAGTTCTCAGACAGGAGAGAAAGGACTATGTCCTTGAGAGAGCTCTCCCCGTGAGGATCGGGTCCAATGCTTCTCATGCAGTATATGATGCTTGGAATAAGCATTATAATGATGCGGTAGATGTGCGTGGTCTGATATTGGCTACCATGGACTCAGACTTGCGGAAGCAATATGAGAACATGGAGTCGCCAATAGAGATGATCAGCAGCCTGAAATTGAAATTTCAGGAGCAGATAAAGGTGGAGAGATACCAGTTGGTTAAGTCTCTCACTAGCTGCAAGCTACCAAATGATAATCCAGTGAGTCCTCATGTCAGTAAAATGATGGGTTACATTGATAACCTGAGGAAACTGGATTATCCAGTTAGCCAAGAGTTGGCAACTGAAATCATTCTGCAGTCACTGCCGTCAAGCTATGATAAGTTCAGAAAGAACTATATCAAGAAAGGCTTAACGAAGACGCTGACTGAACTGCATGATATGCTCAAGACAGTTGAGCCAAACGTGAAGAGTACCCTGTACAATCTCATGAATGAGAAGGGTAGGTTTACTAAACCTAATGCTGACAAGGGTGAAGACAAAGTTGTCCAGATTTTGAATCATGGCAAGCGTGTGTCTTCTGAGCCCGAGTCAGATACCTCTTGCGTTGGTAAGTGCTGCTACTGTAAGGAGACAGGGCATTGGAAGAGAAATTGCATTAAATTCATGGAAGATGATGAGGAATTGAAGTTGATGTATGAGACTACTTCCTCAGGTATTCATGTTATTACTTCAAGTTCTACCTTAAAGGTATTGAATACTGGTTGTGGCACTGATATTTGTGATAATATGCAGAGCCTAAGCAACAGTAGAACGTTGAAGGAAGGGCAAGTGAAACTACATGTCTGGAAGGAGCTTGGAAGCTGCCTCAGCCGTAGGGTTTTCACTTATAGATCCCTTTTAGGCTTGTTTTTGTATTAAGTAATTGCTACAATGTACCTGCTTTAAGCAGAATTGTCTTTCATTTTCTTGTAAGAATTTGAATGTTTTTCATTTTGATAAAAGACAAGTTTTGTTCTTTTGATCTTAATGAAATATTAATTGTAGCACCCTATTCATGGAATGGGTTTTATATCTTAAACCAAAGAATGCCTAAATGTAACATAAATACCGAATTGGTTTAAATCTGATGAATTAAACCTGATTTTTCTTGGCATAAAGTCTTGGTCACATAGAGTAAGTCGGATTCAGAAATCCCATAGTCATGGACTGTTGGGCTCATTTGATAAAATATCTTATGAGATTTGAATTCTGTTTACTAGACCAAAAGGTAAAGGGCCTATCTTAGCCGAGCTAGAGAAAAGCCCAAAGGCTTATTGGACCTGGAACATACTCATGTATGTGGCCCAATGAGCGGTAATGCCAGAGAAAATTTCCTGTACTTCATTGTCTCTACTGATTACTTCAGTGAGTGTGACTGTGTTCATTTGATGAGACACAAGTCGGAATTCTTTGACATGGTCGAAAGAGTTCCAGAATGAAGTATAGGATCTGAGTGACAAAAGTATTAAGACTATGGATTAAATCACGAGTGAGAATACTTAAGTCATTGATTGTGTGATCATCTTAATGAGTGTGAAATCGTTTCACAGCTCATTTCTCTTGAAAAACCTGAAGGTGTTTTCTGTGAGAAAGAATCAGATCTTATTAGAAATGATTAAAGATGAGTCACACGAATCTTCCATGATATTATTTAAGAATAACGCTCTAAAATATCTAAGTTTACGCTGAAATAGTTCCACAAATATCAGTTGAAAGACACCACGTTAATGTGGATTGGAATCGATCCAAATTTGTCTTTACTGAGTATTTGTAGTTGTGCTACTTCGCTGATTGTCCTAGAGAAACTAAGGCTTGTTACTTTTACGTCCAATCTGTTTTCTAAGAAGGGAAGTTATTTTCCAAGAAGAACAGTGGGAGTAAAAGTATAACTCGAAGTTTTCTTAGGGAAACCAAGGCTCGGTACTTTTACGACCATTCTGTTTTCTAAGAAGGGAAATTACTTTCCAAGAAGAACAGTGGGAGTAAAAAGTATTTTTTCGACCATTCTGTTTTCTAAGAAGGAAAGTTACTTTCCAAGAAGAACAGTGGGAGTAAAAGTACAACTCGAAGAAATTCGAGAAATACAGGAGGCTGCTTAACCTATTGAGGGAGAGCAGCGGAAGGATTTACAGATTTCTGTAGAATCTACACCTGTGGAGCCTGAAGTTCGCAGATATGAATGAATCAGTTACTAATCCGAGAGTGATTTCTCGTCATTAGTTGAACCTGATAATCATTGAAAGTTCGCATGATCTGATGATCATTGAAAGCGATGAATCTGCGAAATTCAAAGAAGCGAAAGTGAGCCCGGACTCCGAAAAATTACATTTTATGTAAGTTAGCTTCATCGATCCATTCATGGATGGAAGCAAACATATCGGAGTTGGAATCTTCGTTCTGTTGAAGTAGTCAAGGTTTTGACTTGAACAGGAACGAAGCGGAACTGTGTGTTTACTAATAGATAAGTGGGAGCGATATTGCATTTCTCATAGTGTATGTCGATGACATACTGATTCTCGGATATAACGTCCCAACGCTGTAGTCGGAAAAGGACTAGCTTGGGAGTTGGTTTAATGATTGACATGGGTAAAGCCACGTAGTTCTTGGATTTTGAATCTAAAGATAGAGATCCAAAAGAGCTGGTAGGACAAAGTCAGGATTCTTAAAATTGACAAAGTCCTACACGTTTTGAGCAATCCAAGAAGGGTTTTATGCCAATGTCACATGGCATTAAGTTAAGCAAGATACAATATCCTACGATAACTGCTGAGCTTAAATGCATGGATGAGATTCCATATGCGTCGGCAATTGGATCTATCATGTATGCCATGAAACGTACTTGTTTGATGTTGCTTTAATGTTAAGCAAGACAAGTAAAGACCAGTCAAATCCAGCAAAGAATCATTGGATTGCCGTAAAGAATATCCTAAAGTATTTGAGGAATACTAAGGATAAATTCTAGAGTTACGGAGAAAGTGAGGTGCTACGAGTCGGTAGAGTCTGAAAGGCAAGGTTCCAATAGACAAAGATGATTTCCGATCACAGTCCGGTTATATCTTGTGTCTATCTGGCGGTGCAAGGCACTGTTGCTGACTCAATGACTTAAGCTGAACATTTCGCAGCTTGGGAAGTGGCGAAAGAGGTTGTTTGGAAAGAAGAGTTCGTCACTGAACTTGATGTGATTCCCAGCATAGATGAGACTAGCTGCACATCAGAGGTCCAAACACCTTGAGGATAGGTATAACCTATTCCGTAAGATAAATGACAGAGATGTTAAGTAGATCAGCAAGTTTCAACGAATGAGAACGTTGCTAATCTATTAACGAAGCCACTCCTTAGGCCTAAGCACGAGTCGCGGACTGTTGCTGTAGGATAAGTAAAATTAAGATGTAGTCTTAATTTCAGTGGGAGTTATTAAAGGGCTTTATTTAGTTATTGGATATGTTCTTGAAACAACATTTAAGATGTTTAATGAAATTATTATTTCAAGATTATTTTAACTGTGATGAAATAATCGTTCCAAAATGATATGAATCATTTTATAGGTCATCGAAGTAAATGACTTGATCTTGAGTCATCGAAGTCATTTAGCTTGATCATGAGACCCTATATTTGATAGATGTTTTATATCACCCTGTCCCTAGTCGAAGGTTGTTGAAATTGGAACACCAACAACCGTGTGAGACTGGATTGGTACGTGACTTATGACAAAGTCTCAGTGTGTCATAGATGCGCGGCATCAAAGTCAGTACATAGGTGTATGTTGGGGAACATACGACCGGACAAGACCCGCTTATAAGAACTCTTCAGGATATTTATATCTGTGTCATAAGAGATTCTTACTACGACTATAGAGTATAGTCCTTAGACCTGAGTTCGCATGCATGTGACTGCACATGGACTGATGTACTTTGATCATTGTCTAACGCTATCTTTCTGCGATAGTTATAAGGACCTTGTTTGGGTACATTGTGAAATGAGTAGTTTACAGTGATGGAACAAGACGGGATTTGTCCCTCCAATATAAATGGAGTGAATATCTCTAGGCCAATCGGAGATTTGAATACTGGAAAATGCATGGCCATGCTCAAACGGACTGTCCCGAGTCGTTTGGATTGTCAGTATCAAATCAGAGTCCGATGAACAAGATTAGGCTTTATAAGGATGACACCAATCTTGCCTTATGACTAATCGAGATATTGTGACAAAAGGATTATGAATACAGAGATTCCAGTACAAGTGGGAGATTGTTGGAATTGTGTCCAGTAATCTCGGTACTGTCTCTAGAAAGTAAGAGTATGTCAATGATCAAACATAAGTCATATAATACTGGGGGTCATGATGGCTTGCTAGAGTCCGCTCATGATCTATAAGTCTTGGACTTATTGCCTTTATTATATGATCCCATATGGGTCACACGCCTAAGCTAACAGGAAAGATATAGGAACGGCTTAGCAGAAGTACGGTAAAAGTGCTAGGCATTTACTGTACTTAGAGAGAATAAAGGGTTTGGCCACGGTGTGTCGATCGATACATAAGGTGTGTCGATCGACACAGTGCAGAGAAAACTGGACGAGTTTTATAAATAAAACTCGAGTCTGTTTTTCTTCTTTAACCCTAACCAGCCGCGCCTCTCTCTCTCTCTCCTGCGCCGAGTTCCTCAGTGGCCTAGCAGCCTTCTTCCTGATTGGTGTGCGTGTGTGAACCTCTGGAGGAGTTATCTCTCGGTGGCTCTCTGATCTCTGACATACCATCCTTTTCCGCTGCAAACAGGTATAAGGTGAGATCATCATTTGTTTCTATTCTGAGAAGAACCTAGATCCGCATGTTTAGGTTGATATGAATCTATGAATTGAATCAGGATCAACTAAACAATCCTTCAGAAATAACCAACACCATCATCATACTCGTAACCGCATTGGTGAAGAATTAAGTCGGGACCGCCCCCGCTCGCTTAAGTCTAAGTCGCAAAAAATAAGCTCACCTGATTCGCATAACCGACTTTGGACTAAGCGATAACCGTGGTACGAAGTCGGCACACATAACCACTCGTATCCTAAAAAGAAAAGGATGCCGAGGTAAACTCTGACAACCCCCCCCCCCCTCCCTCTTTGGCAACAAAAACGGAATTAGATCCAAGTTGTCCACAGGAGGGCTAAAAATCATGCCGATGTAAATCTCGGCCGAAAACAAAAATCAAAGGAAATGCTCGAATACGTCAGCAACTACAGAACAAACCTAACACTTTGTAAGCTCAGTAGGATAAGTTCGCTGATATACAATTGACAGAATAATTCATGTCAGATCAATATCCATCGGAAGAAAAGAAAGTAAATTCTTTATTAATAAAAAAATCAAATCCGAAGTACAATAATAGAAGTGGAGCAAAGCGAAATGAAAAAGTCATTCGTTTTATTTATCTTCAAAAATATTATTACAATTCGAGCTACAAAGTAAAAGCTAAACTAATTTCTTGAAAGACAATTTCCGTCCGAGTTTGATGTCTCCCGCCAGAAACCGAACTGCGTTCCCGACAAGACGATTGCATCGTCTTCTCTCAACAAGGCCGTCGATGAAAAAAAAAACTATTAACAGAATCGATATCGGCACCAATTTTCTCCCGAAGATAAAAAAGATAAAAGGAACCGTTTCCAAAAATAGTCACCTCACCGCCGAGGACCTTTCTTGAAAGACGATTTTATCGCATGTCACTTAAACGGCTCGTCCTTGATAGTCAGCTACACAAATAAGAGCAGAACCGAAACTGGAGCCGGATGGAGGATCTAGCTGGGGCAAGAAAATATCCTGATATGCCGACCTCACCACTCCAAAAAACCCTTATCTCGTCGATGATTGAGATCTGCAAGATGGATTCTCAAAGAAATAGTCCGTCCACATCTTCCGGGATATGCATGCTCTGATGTACCATCAATTGCTCTGCAGAAAACAAAAATATCAAAAAACCGAGTCCTGGATACTAAGCAAAACAAAAAAAGGAGAGAAGATCATACACGAAAGGCAATTGATCCTAAAAGGAGCAGACCATGGCGCGTTCCTGAGATCAACGACGCATCAGATCAATACAAACGAAGGATCTGAACGCCGCCCTTAAGCCTGGAAAGGCGATAAATGGAGGTAACCATCGGCATAAATCCATATACCGACGATCTACCCTTTAGAAAAAAGAGCATAACCCCATCGACGCTTTCGGCCATGTGAAGTTTCGGAGGGAGGCATAAAATAGAACAATGGAAAAACAGAAAACTCATCACCATCCCTAAAGGAGAAAGAAGAATAAAGAAGAAGGAAAGACCGATAGATGAATCATAGAAGAAAGGGAAGGAAATGAAGATGGCGAAAAATGATGAAGGGGAGAGTCACATTTATAATAGGGAAGGAAGCGGTTACCGAAGCTACACGACGGTTACCAACACAAAATTAAGACCACACGACATTCCTGACACGTGAGATCACCCATTGGTAGAAGCCAAGGCACCATAAATGATTCTAGGATACGAAACGATTTCCCTCGGTCAAAGGCAATTAATAGGGAGAATCGTCGAGGTAGGAACGGGCCAACGCAGTTATTGGGCCAGACCAAGATAAGAAAATTCGCCGACCTACACTCCGCTCAGTGTGACAAACTGGGGGGGGTTACTTGTTGAGGTGGGTTTAGCACCCCTCTAAGGCCTGACCCATTAATAAAAATGACCCGAAGGAGATCCAGCCCAGACGAAATAGTGAAGAAGGCCGGCATCAACAAGGCAGTTCGGCGACGGAAAGCGGCCGACCAGCACAACGAGGAAATTAAAATGTTAACTTAACATTTTAATATGAAGATAAATATGAATCTTTTAAGGGAACAAAATCTAGATGGTTCAGATTATGTAAAGGATATCAGAGAGAATCTAGCGAAAAAACCTAGATCCTGTGATATAAATATCCTTCCCCTGGACGGCAAAAGACTATTTTTCAGACACGAAACACTATGTACTCAAAAACCCTAAGAGCTAGCGATTTAACAATCAATTCCGGCTCAAATTCTGAATAAGACTAGATTTTGGTTCCCTTCTCCCCTTCCATAAAAAAAAAAAAGATAATAAACTGAGGATGAGTTAGTAACTCCGAAGTGGTCTCTGGGAGTGGTAGCTACAACTATCATATCCTGTGCATCCATGGAATGTGTCCAAAGTACACCCCTTAACGGGAAGAGCACTGATAAAAAAAAATGATACCCAATGGGGAAAAATCAGAATGCTAAGGAAGAGAAAAGAGAAGAAAGGGACTAGAGAAAGATTGTATGGTGGTCTAGAGCTGATAAGGTAAGAGTCCATGTGCCTTTGATCGATACTCCTTAGGTGAGACCGCAGTTAAATACTTGCAGAAGTCAGTAGGGTGAATTTGAATGCGTGAATGTGATTGTGGAGTTTACTTAGGACAGTTGCTAAGTGTGGGGGAAGTATATGTTGGTCTTGATATCTTGTGATTGATTCTTTCAGTGGATTACTAAGGGGAATCTGAGTGTTGTTGCTTCTAGGACAAAAAGAGTTTCTGAAAGTTTTCAAACCTCTTCACCATGTTTTAGTTCTCTGTTTTGCTTGAGGGCAAGCAAAGGCTAATTGTGGGGGAGTTGATATATCATGGTTTTACTAGTTTTAGACCATGATATAAGTTTGTTTTAGAGTCTATTTGTGTCTCTTTAGAGTCTTTTACAGGTTTTATTAGGTACACGCACGTTTGGAGCTAAAGTGGTGATTATGGAGCTTATTGGAGCATTTTGGAGATTTGACCCGAGAGCTTGTGCTCACTGTCCAGATTTGAAGACTGCGTCGATCGTTGCACACCTGCATCGGTCGATGCACTGCGCGAATGGGCCAGACTCGGCGGTTTAATGAAGAATGCCAATATTGCAGAAAAGCCCAGAAGTTCCAGATATTTACACAGAAGCCCCAAGTCGTGTTTTTGCTATTTAATTAGGATTTTAGATCAGTTTTTACATACGCTTACATACGCTATCATAACTTAGAGCAGAGAGTTTTTAGAGCTTTTGGGGCTGATCTGATCCTGTACTACATTCGTTTTGGAGAAGTTTTTGAACCCCTTTGTTATTTTAATATCTTTTATGATTGCTATTTATTCATTGATTATGTTTACATCATCCATGTCTGAGTAGTTTCATAGTTAGGTTTAGGGTTTGTCATAGGGATTTCATGACTTGCTAGAAATAATTAATTCAGTTAAGGATTCACATCAATAGATGTTCTTCAATCTAAATTGTGTTTAATGCTAGTTCCAACCTGATCAATTAGAATCTAGATCTTAGGTTGCTAAATACGACACGACAGTGTGGTTTAGAATCTGAACTATTTAGGTTGAGCAATTTAATTTCTCGCAAAGGAATTTGGTTTAATTAGATTGTGAACATATCAAACTCGAATTTAAAGCTGGTTTAATCTGTTAGTAATTGCAAAGGAATTTGGATTACTACACTTAGACTTAGAGAATTCTCGCAAAGGAATTTGGTTAATTCTATATATGTGTTTTGAGTTCTAGAACTGAGTTTAATTAGATCTTGACTGATTGATTTATCTGCTTGTCTGATTTCCTGAGAACGCCCTAGACTTAGCGCTTTTAGTTTATTGATTTCAAACAACCAACCTGCTACTGATTTACTTTCCTGCTTGCTCTTAGACAATAGATACAATTTTCTTCTTGTTCTCTCCTAGTTTTAATCTCTTTAAGTTCTTAGTTCTATCGTGCCTAGAGTCCTCGTGGATTCGATCTCTAAGTACTACAATTGATATACTGTGCACTTGCAGTTAGTATAGGGTAAAACTAGACACCTATCATGTTTGTCACGGTAGTCCGTGTGATCGTCCGTGTGATCGTCACGGTCGCCCGTGCGAACATCCCTGTGATCATCACGGTCGTCCGTGTGATCATCACGATAGTCCGTGAGATCATCTGTGTGATCGTCACGGTCGTCTCTGCTATCATCCGTGAACAGACGCGGTTGTTCCCACGAACGGGTGTGATCGTCCGCAGACGGTTGCGATTGACCCGCGGTCGTGGTGAACGTCCATCAGTACACGAACACGACTCGGTTATGCCGACTCATGATTTGGCAACCATCAACCCGGATTCTCTTAATCCGATTCACGCTTGGGCTGGCCAAGTATAGTCTGGCGATCTTTGGCTATCCGTCCCCCAAGACGTGCCGTTCAACCGCTAATGACTCACCGGCCCTTTGCGCCCATTCATGCGGATTGATCCACGTTTAGCCGTTCGTCGTACCGTTCACGATCTCGGCCCATGGCCGATCGTGTGCACTTGAACATGACTGTTCCAACCGTGCATAGTTGTCTATAGCCCGGTTCTAGTTTCCAGAATATAGAAGAGAAGAGAAGTTCAATCCGGCCTTAACTCAAACCGGCCACCGGCCTAACGGCTTAGCTGTGGCCGAGATAGAGAGAGAGAGAGACTCGGATTATAACCTTTGATGTAATGGTGGATTTTCCATGATCCTTGGTTGTTTCTCCAGACATGATGCAAGCCCCAACTCGCCTTAAGCCACCAACCACACGCCTTGCACTCGCCGGTTTTCTCCTTGAAGATTCCGGCCACAAACTCTCTTTATTTCTCTCGGTTTTACTTGGCCTTTGCCTTAGGAAATTATAGGTTTCTACCTTGTATGTGTGTGTGCGAAATTGCCCTCTTCATAGTGTATTTATAGAGCCAAAAACTGCCCATAACTTCCCTTTGGCGAATAGGTGCCAATGGGTGGCCGAATGGGTGTCAACCCATTGGTGCCCATTCGCTTGCCACCTTCCACCCAGAAGCTTGACACTAGGACCAGGTGAGTTGAGCTGGTTGCCAGCTGACCTAACTGACCAGCTCAGTTGAGCTGAGCACTTCTTTTCCAACTGCTTCCAACTCCTCTTTCTTTAGCTAAGCTCCTTCCAGCTGAGCTTAGCTTCTTTCGGACTACGGAACACTCCTCATTGTCTCCTTTGACCGTTTGTTCGTTCTTTCGGTTATATAGACCGTTCCAACGACCCCTTAGGCTGGGTCTGGGATGTTATGTTAGTGCCCGGGTTAAGGAAAACATATCGAAGAATAGAACTATGGAAATACCTTAGACTCTAAATTATGGAGAAATAAAAGATCTAGTCTCGGAGGATGGTGGCTACGATGGGGGGATGGACAGGACTTCGCCAGAAACTCTCTTCTTCACGTTCCCAAGGGGAAACTACTCTATTTATATAAAATGAAAGGAGAGAATGCCCTAAAATTAAAAAAAAAAAAACTAGGTTTTGATTTGGGATTTTGAGTTTTAAAAGTAAATTTAAAATCAGACCCAAAAACACAAAATTTAGGCCATTATAGAAAGCCTGTTTTATTTTTTTGAAGGGAAATCGTTTGAGAACATTAATAGACTAATATAAACATCAAATATTAAGGGAGAATTACTAAAAATGCCCCCAAAATTGGTTTTAAATAAAAGTGTACCCCTGAAATTGAATCAAATGCAAAAGTTGTTTTTCGGCCTAAGGAAATTACCGCGGAGCCCTTATGACCAAACAAAAAAACAGAAACCGCAATTACCATTATAACCTTCACATGCATCAGACTTCTATAGAAGTCTGATTAGTTAGACTCTAATAGAAGTCTAAATGACTTTATCAGACTTTTCCTAGAAGTCTGATACAGAATAAATTAGTAAATTTAAATTTTAAAATTATAAAAAAAAAATATTTTGTCAAAAGATTTATATACAAAAATTGAATATAAACAATTTAATAATAAATAAATTAAAATTTGGTAAAATTGAGTCAAACTAAACAATAGGTAAGGTATAGTAAGTTTTAAACCTCAAAACATGCTTTGTAATGGAACATTTACATATAACTTACATATAACTTTAGGGTTAGATTCATGGTTTACCAAATTTATATGTATAACTTTATGTATAATTATGTATATACATAAATATATTGCTCAGACTATTCAATCTTTTTAATAATAATTCATTATAATATTTTAATTATTATAAAATATATTTCCGGTAGTAGATCATGTAATAATACACAATTTTCATTATTCTAATTATGACCTAAATTGTTAAGGAAATATGAATTTAAATTTTTTTAACCATATCAACAACTTAAAACATTCATTAAGAAAAATCAATCGTCAATAATTCAAAAAAAGAAAGTAATTTTCATATATCCGTAACTTTAGAAAAAGAAAAAAAAAATTTCTTAAACAGTAGTAATAACGAGTAAACTATCAATGATAAAAGTAAAATAAAGACGTTAATATATTTTATCAACACTAATAGAGATGACACGTTTTCACTTGGAAAAGTTTTAATAATATTTCAACTATTATAACCCTATATTTTATCGTGATCAATCATATTTAAAAGTTAAAAAAAAGTTTAGTAATCGGGTTAATCGGTTCGATCGGTTCACCGAGTCACAAATAAACCGCGGGTTTTGCGGGTTTATAACTTAACGATTTTTACATATGACCCGACCTGAGATGTTTAGGTGGTCTCCGGGTTTTTCGATCCGACCACGGGTCTGGGTCGGATTGCAAAACAAAAATTATAATTAACAATAGTTTTATCAAAAATTTCATGCCCGCACACCCGTTTATAATTGTTTTTTCACTCGGAGCATTCATTGGTGGAAGAAAAGACGCCTTAAATGAACCCCAAAAATTCTTAATATACAAATATGAAACCAAAAATATTTCCAAAAAATAATGAATATTTATCTACGGCTGTTAATTTTCCATATATACATTGCTATAATGTGTTTTCGTATATGTATATAATTATGATTTTATGCATGTGAAAGTAACAATTCCGATGTGTATATAAAACAGAATAAAATCTCGTACCTTCTCGACCAAAAATAAAATTCACGTATTGTCTTGCCAGTAAACAAAAAATACACATAAATTAACTAACAAATAGAATAATATATGGACATGCGTGCCGATCGATCACCTAGTTAATATTAAAGATTCTATAAAACTATAAGTATGACATACGTGACTATTAAACGCGTGGAATTCACGAGAGAGAGAGAGAGAGAGAGAGAGAGAGAGAGAGAGAGAGAGAGAGAGAGAGAGAGAGAGAGAGAGAGAGAGAGAGAGAGAGAGAGAGAGAGAGAGAGAGAGAGAGAGAGAGAGAGAGAGAGAGAGAGAGAGAGAGAGAGAGAGAATCAAATTGACTTTTCACACGAACGTGCGTCCATGCAAATCAGTCCTGTTACGAACACGTAGGAATTAACACACATATATAGCTTTACCTATTACTAATGATGATGCGTGAAAAGATTACAAAAACGTAAACGAGAGAGATTTAAAGATGGGAGCAAAAACACAAAATTCTAGAGGGAAAATCTTCGTGATCTATCTAATACTAATCTCATTATCACTTCTTGGTTTGATCATATCATTTAAACCTCTTTTTCTTCTAAACCAAATCATCATTTCTCCATCATCCGATGTACGGATTGATCTTCCTTCCCCGCAAGTCAACAACAACCCAAGATGGCTACGACTTGTTCGCCACTATCTACCGGAAAAAAGAATACGAATAGGCTTCCTTAACATCGAGGAGCAAGAGCGCAAGAGCTTTGAGGCCAGTGGTCCGTCGATTCTGGAGAACGTCCACGTGTCGCTTGACCCTCTTCCGGATAATCTTACTTGGAAAAGTCTCTTCCCGGAGTGGATCGACGAGGAAGTTGCTAAATGCCCGGAGATCCCTCTCCCTAAGCCGGAAGGTTCTGATGCTGATGTTGACGTCATCGTTGCTAAAGTTCCGTGCGATGGTCTGTCGGAGAATAAAGGACTACGCGATGTTTTCAGGCTTCAGGTTAATTTGGCTGCGGCAAATCTAGCCGTCCAGAGTGGGTTGAGGAAGGTTAATCTGACGGTGTACGTTGTGTTCATCGGGTCATGTGGGCCCATGCATGAGATCTTCAGATGTGATGAGCGCGTGAGGCGCGTGGATGATTATTGGGTTTATAAGCCTGATCTTCCAAGGTTAAGGCAGAAGGTTCTCATGCCAGTTGGTTCATGTCACGTTGCTTCTCCATTTGCTCAGCTTGGTAAACTTTGATTTTATTCCCTCTTTATTTTTGTAGAGAGATTAATTCCTCTAATTTTATTAACCTTTATAACCAATTTTCTTTCTTCTATTATTCTCATTAAAAATGATAATAATCCATTTTAAGTGATTTTTTAAACATTTTATATTGATTTTATTTTCATTTAACCATTATGTAAGACGCATCTAATGACTAATTTATATTCAAATCTATATTAAAATGTAGACAATACATTAAAAAAATAATCATATGTAATGTGCAATTTTGTTTCCTCCCTAGATGATCAAAAAAAAAAAAAAAAAAAAAATCTACATTAAAATGTTAATTAACGAGGCAATTTTGTTCCGTTGGATAGGTTTTTGGTTGATCATTAATGCTAAAACGTACTTGTTTTTAATGAAAAAGTAAGTATGGATTAGATCGTACTCATAAGATCAGGTTAATGGTTGGTGTGATTAGATCGTGCTACACAGTATGCATTTCCTAAATCTTTATATTAATTGAGAAGTATTTTTGGCTTTATATTCGCTCTCAAAATGGCTGATTACTAATTTGCCATTAATGATATTAAGTTAATTACTACATTAACATTATTTTATTTATTTTTTAAAAATAATTTATTTTATTTTAGAGATAAGTACAATTTAATAAAAAATATGATAATAAATACGAAAATATTGTTTGAGTTATAGATTTAGTTATTGATAAATATGATTGTTGTAAACAATAATTTTATATAATAAAATCATATTATTTATATAAATTTTGAATTTGGATAAATATAAACAATAATTGATATGTATATTAATGTTTGTACATATATATAATTTAATTTATTATAATTAATATAAAAATATGTTTGCAAAGTAAATTTAGATATTTATATATATAATTTTAGATAATAATTTATTGTGTTGATATTAATTTTAAATTTATATATAAACTATAAAATATTTTAATAAAAAATTAATATAATAATGTTTATATTATGTTTAATTATAATTAATATAATTATAATATTTTTATATTAATGGTTGTGCTCGCACCATACTAGTTTGATATATCAACATATATATTTCGTTGAAGTAATCCATACATATTATAACTATTATAATTAGCACAAATATTATTAAATATAAATTTACTAAAATTAATTTTCTAAAAATAAAAATTACCAGTACATTTAACAACAGTAATAATATGAAAAAGATCTATATAAGTTTATTTATAATTAAACATACGTACATTATTATATTTAATATAATATTTTAAAATTTATTATAAATAAAATTAATAGTAAAAAAATAAATTGTAATTATAAAATTTTATGTACAAAAATCGATACATAAATATCTTATTTAAATATTTTATCATTTATATATAAATTCAAAATTTATATAAATAATACAAATTTACTATATATAAAATCTTTTTTTTTGATAAAAAAATTAATACTATATATAAAATCCTATTAAAAATATTCATAAGCTTTTTAATAATTACTAGTATGATTCGCTCGCATCATGTGCGAACGCAAATATTATTAAACATAAATTTTAAAAAATAAAAATTATCAAATAAATGTAACAACAATAATAATATTATTAAAATCTATATGAGACTATTTATAATTAAATGTTCATACATTATTATATATAATAAGATATTTTATAATTTAGTATAAATAAATTTAATAGTATTTAAATAAATCATAATTAAAATTTATATGTATAAAAGTTAATACATAAATATCTTATTGAAAATATTTTATCATTTATATATATATTAAAATTTATATAAAAATACAAATTTAATAGATAAAATACAAAAATAATATTTAAAAATATTTAAAAATATTTATAAACGTTTTTTTATCTATCATCTTATTTTTTATTTTTATTGAAAGTTATGTATATCTCTAAAATAAAATTAAAAATCTCCTTAAATATTTACATATTTATCATCTTTTTTATTTTTTATTTTTATTAAAGGTTATGTATATCTACAAAATAAAATATAATTTTTTCATAAATATTTCATATTTATCATCTTATTTTTTTATTCAAAGTTACGCAAATCTACATAATAAAATTTAAAAATATAATAAATTAATATAAATATAAATATAAATTAAGGTTAATACAGTAATTAATCTAATTTTATTAATAGTAAATTAGTAATCTACCATTTTGAGAGTGAATATAGAGCCAAAAACACTTTCCAATTAATATAAAAAATTATTTTATTTTTATTTTCTATCAAAGGTTATGTAGATCTCTAAAATAAAATTAAAAATCTTCATAAATATTTTCATTTTTATCATTTGATCTTACTTTTTCATTTTTATTCAAGATTATGTATATCTCCAAAATAAAATTTAAAAAATCTTAAATTTTTTCATATTTATCATTTTTCTAATCCAAGATTGAGATTGTGTATGTATCCATAATAATTAAAAACATAATAAAATTATCAATATAAATTAAAATTAACGTAGTTATTAATCTAATTTCATTAATGATAAATAAGTAATCAGCTATTTTGAAAGTAAATATAAACTCAAAATCAGTTATCAATTAATATAAAGTATAATATATCGCAGCCAGAACCTGCTTACCACAAACCCTATAGGTAGGGTAGGGATCAGAGACCTTATCTTCAACAACCTAAACCTGCTTACCACAAACCCACAACATGTTCACATAATTTTCCTCTTACCATTGCTTCTTTTATGAGAATATTCCTTTTTTGTTATCTCACTCCTAATTATTTAATTACTATCATTAATTTACAGGTGAAGAAGCATGGAGACCAAAAAATGAAGAAGTTCTTACATCTGAGGCGATCAGTAAACAACGGTTCGCCTACGTGACAGTACTACACTCGTCCGAAGCCTATGTCTGTGGGGCAATAGCCTTAGGACAAAGCATAAGACAATCAGGATCGAATAAGGACATGATTCTCCTCCATGATCAGTCCATAACCAACACGTCCCTTATCGGTCTAAGTTCGGCCGGATGGAATCTTCGGCTAATTGACAGAATTCGAAGTCCTTTCGCCAAAAAAGACTCTTACAATGAGTGGAACTACAGCAAATTGCGTGTGTGGCAAGTAACTGACTACGATAAACTTGTGTTTATAGACGCAGATTTCATCATCCTCACGAAGCCTGATCATCTATTCTACTATCCGCAACTCTCGGCCGCAGGAAACGACAAAGTGTTATTCAACTCCGGAATCATGGTACTGCAAACATATTAATCTATATTATTACGTAATTTGCGTAAAACATTTTATATTATTTAACGAAACGCGTCCTGTGAACACAAATTATTGGAAAAAAATTTGGCCGAATTTTGAAATTAAACCAGATGAATTATTTGTACACTAGGCAAGTTTCCAATATTTCTATCTATTTTCTTCAGTGTCCCTAATTTCTTAAGAAAAAGTTAGACAACATTATTTTGTTCTTTTTGGATTTGCTTTTGGGAGAAAATCATATATCAAGTACGAAAGTATAATTATTTGTTTCATCAGGTTCTCGAGCCATCGCCATGCTTATTTAAACATCTACTGGAAAAATCGTTCAAGATAGAGTCATATAATGGAGGAGACCAGGGTTTCCTCAATGAGATCTTTGTATGGTGGCACAGGTTATCAAAACGCGTGAACACAATGAAGTACTTCGACGAAAAAATTAAAGGAACACACGATCTTCCAGATAATCTAGAGGGTGTGCATTACTTGGGACTGAAGCCATGGGTATGTTATAGAGACTATGATTGCAATTGGGACATGAGTGCAAGGCGCGTGTTTGCAAGCGATTCAGTGCATGAAAAATGGTGGAAAGTATATGACAAGATGTCAGAGCAGTTGAAAGGTTATTGTGGTTTGAATAAGGGAATGGAGGATAGGATTGAAAAGTGGAGAAAAATCGCCGAGAACAGTAGTTTGCCTGATAGGCATTGGGAGATAGAAGTGAAAGATCCTAGGAAGAATAACTAAAGAGAAAGGACCTTGTTCAGTGAGAGAGTTTTGACTTTAATTTTGATTGGAGTCTTAAGGAAACTTGACCACTAAGAATGAAGAAAGTTCTGATTCAACAAAAGGTTTCGCTTCTTCAATTTTTAAAGATATAACGGAGAATTTAGGTGGAATCTTACTTTGAACTTCTCGTTGTTTTGCTTATATAGTCACTCAATCGTGTTTGAATTAATGAAATTTCTAACAATTTATGTTCCTTGTTTCTTAAGAAACAATGGCTTTTGCTCTTAGGATTTGGTGATATCATATATGTAACACCTTTCCCCTGGGATCTTTTAACGGCAACAAAACCTCCACATTCCCATTAAACCAAAACAACTTTATTAAACTCTCAATTTAAACGTCTTACAAACCAACTTAAAACCTTTAAAGAAAACCAAAAGAAATAAGTTAAAGTCTTTTAAAACGAAAAAGAAAATATGTCCAATGTATCTCCAAACATGGCACCATACTAGATCTTCTACTTCCGCAACTCCATGAGATTACTTGCTAAAGAAATGAGGGGTGAGTAATTGGATTATCCAGTGCGTGCAAGTCATTCGGACTGATGTGTACTAGATTTTACCACTAATAGATCAAATCCACATGAAAATGACGTACTTTTGACTTCAATTAGATTCTAATTTTCTCTAGATAAATAAAATGGGAGTTTAAGAGTTTTGTCACAAAATAATTAAAAGCAGTAATTTGAAGGCAGAGAGCGGTTTGTAAGCAATAAAAATCAAAAGTTGGACCGTCAAGGATTTCCCAGTGGATCTTGGGTTCAACTTCTACTTAGAATAATACCTACGGTTTATGATACTTAAAATATGCCTAACCTACTGTCATAGGACTAAATACATAATCTTTTCAATTTGACTAGTCAACTCTCGCAGCTGGCTATGAGGAAGATCATGCATTAATATGTGGTTCATCATCATTAAGAATGCCCTACAAGTGTGATATCTCACCTTGCAACACATTTGTCCGCCTACACTAGTTCAAGTTAATAAATGAAGCACGCTAGTGGTTTAAAAAATCATATGATCAACTTCAAGGTAATCAGTCTCTAATCATGCATTGAGAATAAAGATAAACGAAAAAAATTAAATAAAGAACCTTAATTCTATAAATCAGCCATATGGGCATTACCCATAATTAACCCAATCGAATTTTTTCGTAAAACCCAACAACAGAACTACTCAGATTACAAAACAGAAATCATGTAAATAGTTTCATTAAATAAATAAATAATAAAATAAAATTGTAGCTATGCTTTCAGATCTTAGCCTAGACAAACTCATGGCTAAAGATCTAGAATCCCTAAAACTACATAAAGAAGAAAAACTAGAAAACTACTTAAACTTTAACTAAAATATGAGAGGTGATATGAGAGATGATGGTTTGAGAGGAGTGGGAAGACTTTCCTTATATAAAGGGCTGAAAACCCTTGATGTTTTTTGTACTTTCGATGCATGACTTTGCTAACTTTATGAAGTGGGCTTAAGTTGACAAAACGGTCCAAAAAGTGGAGTTAAGTCGGTTGGCTCGGAGACTGGATCGGCCGCGGTTACAATCCTCATAGTCGCAGCCGGAGGCATTTCTTCTGCGTTTTGGCCGGCTGAAGCCGCGGCCAGGTGGCTCTTCGCTGCGCCTTGGCTGGTGGAGGTTGTGGCAAGGGATGCTTGGCTGTTGGCTGGGCCTTCTTGCTCCTAATGGATCTTGAGATCTAACTCTTTGATTTCTTTGAAACAAGTTTATATTGGTTGTTGATAGATCCCTATACCCTTGTGTCCAAATTTGAACTTGATCTAACAGTGCTAAGGTCTCCATTTTGTGTGGAATTTCTGACAAAAATTATCGGTTTCAAAATGTAGAATTTTGACTTGTTTTGAGTCATTCAAAATTACAAAATGTGGAAATAACTTTAAAACAATTAGAAAACACGTTAGAACACCATAAAAAGGTTATAGAAATGATAGATAAAATAGTGTAAAACGAGTTATATAACTCCCCCAGACTTAGAATTTGTTTGTCCTCAAACAAAACATAGATCAAAGTTAGGAAATAAGTTTCAAAATTGGTGATTTTCAAAGTTAGGAAATAAGGTTATAGAATTAAACTATCAAGACTCCAAATCCGGCCAACTAGCTCTCTACATTCATTTGATTTTCACAATCATGCTTAACCAAAATCTTAATGAATGTCAAAGGGTCGGATGATAGGAAGTCTTATTTAGATTGAGACTTAAACTTTATGCATGTATTGATGAGCATGGATAAATATTTGTATTAAAGTAAGCTTGATTATAACTTTTGATTGCATGTCTACACGTTCATCAATTTTTCATGATGATTGCATTTGGAAGCTTTGAGCTCTCACTTTCAAACTTTTCTTTGAACTTGTCTTGTGGTTGTTTACTTGAGGACAAGAAAAACACAAGTTTGGGGGGGATTGATATGGGCATAATTTACCATGTTTTAAGATCTATATTACCATGTTTTAAGATCCATATTTGTATAGTTTTCAAGTCATTTGAATTCATTGTTGTGCATTTCTTAGGAAATCATCCATTTTAGAGTCTTAGAGTGTTTAGAAGAGGTTTTTCATATCTTAGCATGCTTTGGAGTGTTTTAGATGTTTTATTGGAGTTTTGGAGGATTTTTGATTTTTGGAGTTGAGCCTTGAACCATGAGAATAGTTTTGGAAGCATTTTGGAGCTTCAAAGAGAAAATGGGGAAATAATGATGAAGGATCAAACTGATATGTTTTAAGGATTGAGTCATATGAAGCCCTTTCCTGGATATTTAGCTTTGGGACTTCAAATTATAGTCATAGGAAATTGAATCAGCTTTCCATTGGATGTGGTTCAAGTCATTTGGATCTGTATTCGAAGGGTTATGACCAATTTATTGGACGTATATCAACCCTGCCGCGAGAAAGAAGCATCCAAAGAAAACCATGTGCACAACAAGCAACCTCAGTGGCCAAGAACAGACCGTTGGAGATCTCTTCACAGCCAAAACCACCCAATTGAACCGGGTCAATATCCGGTTTGTCTCGGGTTGGCCTGTTTAAACTCAGATTCTATTTAAGCCCTGTTGGCCAAAAATTATTTATCTTCTTTTCTCTTATGAAATTTCTTCCCCTTTTGGGTTCTAAGACTTTTGTAAAGACAACATGATCATTTGAAGATAATTAACTCTTTTTATTGCTTAATCTCTTCTTGTTTAAGTTCACTAATCATGATTCTTAACCAAATCTTTATGGGTTATGTTGTGATCATGGAGATTAGTGAGAAGACTCTTCTTGAATGTTGGGATGAGGCAGATTAGGGGTGAGTCTATATTTGAGCACGTTTTAGCATCATTATTTGCATAGTTTTTGAGTCTTTTTTTGTCAACAGTTTTTGAGTCTTTTGCATTCATTTTTAGTTATTTTCTTATGAATTCATTCATTTGAGCATTTACAGTGTTTAGATTAGAGCTTTGCATGTGTGAGTCCTTTTGCAGTCTTTATTAGGTTATTTTGGAGTTTTGGAGGAGTCTTTAGAGTTTGGGAGCGACAAGAGGTGATCTAAAGAAGAAGAAGAAGGCTTATCAGAGCTAATTGAAGATTAAGGACAACGGCCCGAGCCTGCCCAACTCGTGCCATGACCCACACTCAGCGGCCAAAGACATCTGCCACTGCTCGCTCGTCCAGACATCGCCCCGACCAGGGGATCCCGTAGTTGGCTTCCCATGACTTGGTCCAGCCACAAACTGTACATCGGCACAACAATCGCAGCCCGACTGGACTGTGATCCTCTGCCCAGCTTCATAGACTCATGCTCGTACCTGTCGACACACATCATTCTGATCCGACCGCGACACTCATCACTGCCAAAGTTCTCAAGCGACCATGAAGAATGTCAGATGGACGGTAGCGGGCTATGTGACCCGCCACCTTCATCGCGGATCAGCTTTGTTGGGCCATGCAGACCAGTAAAACCACACGAGCCAAGACCATCAAACGACCAGGAAATCCCACAGATGGAGCATCCCAGACCGAGCCACTTGCGACCTCCACAACTGTCCGGCCGTAGTGGCTTGGCCGAACCGCGATCGTCAGCCAAGAATTTCACCTCACGGCTCATGACGACTTGTCCATACCGGTCCGGATGGACTGCGACCGAGCCCCTTTCCATGCCAAAACCTAATTTGAACACTTAACCTATAAATATGTATTTAGCCAAATTTTTGGGCAACCTTCTATTCTCTTAAGCTTTTCTTTACCCTTCTTAGATTTAAAAACTTTGTAAACATTTCTTTTATCATTTAATCAAGAACTTCTTCCTATTTTCTTTATATAATATTGTTTTTATCTTCCTAATCATGTATTGGAGATGGGTTTAGCACCCCTCTAAGGCCCGACCCAATAATAGAAATGATCCAAAGGAGATCCAGCCCAGACGAAATAGTGAAGAATCCCGACAGCATCAAGGTAGTTCGGCGATGGCAAGCGGCCGACCTGCACAAAGAGGAAATTAAAATTTTAACTTAACATTTAATAGGAAGATAAATATAAATCTTTTAAGGGAACAAAATCTAGATGGTTCGGATTATGCAAAGAATATCATAGAGAATTTAGGGATAAAAGCCCTAGATCTTCTGATATAAATATCCTTCCCCTGCGCGGGAAAAGACTAAGTTTTCAAACTCGAAACACTTTGTACTCAAAAACCCTAGAGCTAGCGATTTAACAATCGATTCCGGCTTAAATTTTGAATTAGACTAGATTTTCCGGTCTGGTTCTTCATTGCTTTCGATCTTGTTTAATTGTTTCATCCAAGTTCCTTATTTTTAATCAATTCATTAAATTGATTATGTGTGAATCTCTGAATCAACAATTCGCACCGTCTGTGGGGACTTCTGATTCTTCGATTAGCCAAAGGAGAGATCGGCGATGACAAGAATACCACTTTCAACACAAAAACTAGGAGGAACCAGCGACGCAGGCGGCATCACCGGCGTCAATACTGCAACGACATAGGAAAAGGAGACCCCCCGAAGGAGTTCGACCGTGACAATCCTTGACTGGGGCTAATCGTGTTGGGATAGTGTCCTGAAATCACACTTGTACGCACTCCTGATGATAGTTGTGTGTCGAGATCAGACATTCGTATAATACTGGGCGGTTGCAATGTTTTGCTAGAAGCCTCTTGCAATCTGTAAGTTCTAGACTTACTGTCAGTATTATATGATCCTATAGGGTCGCACACCTAAGCAAACTGGAAGCTAAGATATGGGAATGATCATTATGGTAATGATCATGTGAATGTGTATTGGATACACATTAATATCGAGAAAATGGTGTTGTGTCACAATTCGGGTTTCGAAAGGGCTTTTCAAAATTATGACTTAAACAAGTCTGGCCCGTTAAGTGTGTTTGAGGTCGAATAAAACTTGAAAGTCTCGACCTAAAACAGTAGCTGTCGACTTTTTCTTGACAGAAGAAGCAGAAACACCAGAAACTCTTAGATCCCATAGATACGGCACTAGCATCCCGTTTCCAGCTTGTGTGCGTGTGTATCTGGTAGAGGCAAGGCATTTGTGTTGCTCACTGATCTCGTTCACCAATTCATTCCGCTGCCAGTTCAAGGTAAGAACGAGGTTGGTAAATTTCAATATATCAAATCCTAGATCCTAGGAGATCCAACAGTGGTATCAGAGCGTGTTAGGGTTTAGACTATTGAATCTGATGCAATTAATTCGAAAACTGATGTTGTTGAATTGAATATTGCTTGCCAAATCGTGTTTTCAAGGTTTTAATCTCAGATTTTGTTCCTGTTGAAAAACGATGAACTGTTAAAATCGCACTGTGTCGATCGACACTAAGCTTGTGTCGGTCGACACGCCGCGAAAGCGCATAAATTTTTTTTTATGGTTTGTCGCAGAGTGTCGATCGACACAAAGCGTGTGTCGGTCGACACAGAGCAAAAACTCGTAAATAATTTTAGGGTTTCGATCTGAGATCGAGTACCCGTATTCCTGCTGTGTCGATCGATACACTGGGTGTGTCGGTCGACACAGGCAAAGCGATTAGATAGATCGGTTCAATTGGATTGAACCGATTATCTCGCTCGGTTAATTTTAATTAACCATTTTGGTTCTGGTTTGGTAATGTCGATCGACACAGAGTTGTGTGACGATCGAGATGGACCGTTAAACCAAACCGGTTCAATTAGATTGAATCGGTTAAGGAAATTCGATCCGGTTTGACCGGTTATCGAAGACCGGTTTAAATTGTGTTGTGTCGACCGATGCCAATGGTTGGCGTCGATCGACACATCATTCGCAAACGTGCTGGTTGGACCACAAATTTGCAGATACCAGACCAAATTTAATCCCAAAGTTCTAGATGAACCTAAACTTAATAAAACTGAATGTTTTAATTAAATTAATAACTTCTTGGATGTATATTGGATAAACGTCAAGATCAAATAGTTCTTTTCCTCAACTAAATATCAAGTGATTTTGATGTCTTGCCCGATCTTGTCTACTGTCAAGACTCGTTTTGTTTGTTGGATAGCCTTGGAGTCCTTGGTATCCACAACAACATGAATAAGGCAGGTGGTCATTGATAGACTTGCAGTGCGACTGTCAGTGATCACAAGACAAAAGGGATTGGTTTTACTTGACTGGGCTATCAGAAGTTCTGGGCCCAGAGACATCAGAGTGGATTAGACATAGTTTGTCTCATCTACGACCAAGAGTTGTACTGGGTACAATTAGCAATGATTTGCTTACCTAGATAACTGAAGTTTGGGTAATGGCGAGTCGCCCACTCAGATTTTGGTGAAGTATGGATCTTGGCTCATTGTATTCATCTGAGGAAACATAGTTTTGAATACAATGCGAGTTTTTCTTATTAGATAAGAATTCTCATTTCCTTGAGCATTATAACTAAAACCTCTACCTCTTTTAATTACAGCTATGTCTGTCTCAACTCACATCAACACTTTCTCACTAAGATCCGTCCTTGAGAAGGACAAGTTAAATGGATCTAATTTCTTGGAATGGTATCGGAACTGAAGGATTGTTTAGTTGATCCTGATTCAATTCATAGATTCATATCAACCTAAACATGCGGATCTAGGTTCTTCTCAGAATAGAAACAAATGATGATCTCACCTTATACCTGTTTGCAGCGGAAAAGGATGGTATGTCAGAGATCAGAGAGCCACCGAGAGATAACTCCTCCAGAGGTTCACACACGCACACAAATCAGGAAGAAGGCTGCTAGGCCACTGAGGAACTCGGCGCAGGAGAGAGAGAGAGGCGCGGCTGGTTAGGGTTAAAGAAGAAAAACAGACTCGAGTTTTATTTATAAAACTCGTCCAGTTTTCTCTGCACTGTGTCGATCGACACACCTTATGTATCGATCGACACACCGTGGCCAAACCCTTTATTCTCTCTAAGTACAGTAAATGCCTAGCACTTTTACCGTACTTCTGCTAAGCCGTTCCTATATCTTTCCTGTTAGCTTAGGCGTGTGACCCATATGGGATCATATAATAAAGGCAATAAGTCCAAGACTTATAGATCATGAGCGGACTCTAGCAAGCCATCATGACCCCCAGTATTATATGACTTATGTCTGATCATTGACATACTCTTACTTTCTAGAGACAGTACCGAGATTACTGGACACAATTCCAACAATCTCCCACTTGTACTGGAATCTCTGTATTCATAATCCTTTTGTCACAATATCTCGATTAGTCATAAGGCAAGATTGGTGTCATCCTTATAAAGCCTAATCTTGTTCATCGGACTCTGATTTGATACTGACAATCCAAACGACTCGGGACAGTCCGTTTGAGCATGGCCATGCATTTTCCAGTATTCAAATCTCCGATTGGCCTAGAGATATTCACTCCATTTATATTGGAGGGACAAATCCCGTCTTGTTCCATCACTGTAAACTACTCATTTCACAATGTACCCAAACAAGGTCCTTATAACTATCGCAGAACGATAGCGTTAGACAATGATCAAAGTACATCAGTCCATGTGCAGTCACATGCATGCGAACTCAGGTCTAAGGACTATACTCTATAGTCGTAGTAAGAATCTCTTATGACACAGATATAAATATCCTGAAGAGTTCTTATAAGCGGGTCTTGTCCGGTCGTATGTTCCCCAACATACACCTATGTACTGACTTTGATGCCGCGCATCTATGACACACTGAGACTTTGTCATAAGTCACGTACCAATCCAGTCTCACACGGTTGTTGGTGTTCCAATTTCAACAACCTTCGACTAGGGACAGGGTGATATAAAACATCTATCAAATATAGGGTCTCATGATCAAGCTAAATGACTTCGATGACTCAAGATCAAGTCATTTACTTCGATGACCTATAAAATGATTCATATCATTTTGGAACGATTATTTCATCACAGTTAAAATAATCTTGAAATAATAATTTCATTAAACATCTTAAATGTTGTTTCAAGAACATATCCAATAACTAAATAAAGCCCTTTAATAACTCCCACTGAAATTAAGACTACATCTTAATTTCACTTATCCTACAGCAACAGTCCGCGACTCGTGCTTAGGCCTAAGGAGTGGCTTCGTTAATAGATTAGCAACGTTCTCATTCGTTGAAACTTGCTGATCTACTTAACATCTCTGTCATTTATCTTACGGAATAGGTTATACCTATCCTCAAGGTGTTTGGACCTCTGATGTGCAGCTAGTCTCATCTATGCTGGGAATCACATCAAGTTCAGTGACGAACTCTTCTTTCCAAACAACCTCTTTCGCCACTTCCCAAGCTGCGAAATGTTCAGCTTAAGTCATTGAGTCAGCAACAGTGCCTTGCACCGCCAGATAGACACAAGATATAACCGGACTGTGATCGGAAATCATCTTTGTCTATTGGAACCTTGCCTTTCAGACTCTACCGACTCGTAGCACCTCACTTTCTCCGTAACTCTAGAATTTATCCTTAGTATTCCTCAAATACTTTAGGATATTCTTTACGGCAATCCAGTGATTCTTTGCTGGATTTGACTGGTCTTTACTTGTCTTGCTTAACATTAAAGCAACATCAAACAAGTACGTTTCATGGCATACATGATAGATCCAATTGCCGACGCATATGGAATCTCATCCATGCATTTAAGCTCAGCAGTTATCGTAGGATACTGTATCTTGCTTAACTTAATGCCATGTGACATTGGCATAAAACCCTTCTTGGATTGCTCAAAACGTGTAGGACTTTGTCAATTTTAAGAATCCTGACTTTGTCCTACCAGCTCTTTTGGATCTCTATCTTTAGATTCAAAATCCAAGAACTACGTGGCTTTACCCATGTCAATCATTAAACCAACTCCCAAGCTAGTCCTTTTCCGACTACAGCGTTGGGACGTTATATCCGAGAATCAGTATGTCATCGACATACACTATGAGAAATGCAATATCGCTCCCACTTATCTATTAGTAAACACACAGTTCCGCTTCGTTCCTGTTCAAGTCAAAACCTTGACTACTTCAACAGAACGAAGATTCCAACTCCGATATGTTTGCTTCCATCCATGAATGGATCGATGAAGCTAACTTACATAAAATGTAATTTTTCGGAGTCCGGGCTCACTTTCGCTTCTTTGAATTTCGCAGATTCATCGCTTTCAATGATCATCAGATCATACGAACTTTCAATGATTATCAGGTTCAACTAATGACGAGAAATCACTCTCGGATTAGTAACTGATTCATTCATATCTGCGAACTTCAGGCTCCACAGGTGTAGATTCTACAGAAATCTGTAAATCCTTCCGCTGCTCTCCCTCAATAGGTTAAGCAGCCTCCTGTATTTCTCGAATTTCTTCGAGTTGTACTTTTACTCCCACTGTTCTTCTTGGAAAGTAACTTTCCTTCTTAGAAAACAGAATGGTCGAAAAAATACTTTTTACTCCCACTGTTCTTCTTGGAAAGTAATTTCCCTTCTTAGAAAACAGAATGGTCGTAAAAGTACCGAGCCTTGGTTTCCCTAAGAAAACTTCGAGTTATACTTTTACTCCCACTGTTCTTCTTGGAAAATAACTTCCCTTCTTAGAAAACAGATTGGACGTAAAAGTAACAAGCCTTAGTTTCTCTAGGACAATCAGCGAAGTAGCACAACTACAAATACTCAGTAAAGACAAATTTGGATCGATTCCAATCCACATTAACGTGGTGTCTTTCAACTGATATTTGTGGAACTATTTCAGCGTAAACTTAGATATTTTAGAGCGTTATTCTTAAATAATATCATGGAAGATTCGTGTGACTCATCTTTAATCATTTCTAATAAGATCTGATTCTTTCTCACAGAAAACACCTTCAGGTTTTTCAAGAGAAATGAGCTGTGAAACGATTTCACACTCATTAAGATGATCACACAATCAATGACTTAAGTATTCTCACTCGTGATTTAATCCAGAGTCTTAATACTTTTGTCACTCAGATCCTATACTTCATTCTGGAACTCTTTCGACCATGTCAAAGAATTCCGACTTGTGTCTCATCAAATGAACACAGTCACACTCACTGAAGTAATCAGTAGAGACAATGAAGTACATGAAATTTTCTCTGGCATTACTGCTCATTGGGCCACATACATGAGTATGTTCCAGGTCCAATAAGCCTTTGGGCTTTTCTCTAGCTCGGCTAAGATAGGCCCTTTACCTTTTGGTCTAGTAAACAGAATTCAAGTCTCATAAGATATTTTATCAAATGAGCCCAACAGTCCATGACTATGGGATTTCTGAATCCGACTTACTCTATGTGACCAAGACTTTATGCCAAGAAAAATCAGGTTTAATTCATCAGATTTAAACCAATTTGGTATTTATGTTACATTTAGGCATTCTTTGGTTTAAGATATAAAACCCATTCCATGAATAGGGTGCTACAATTAATATTTCATTAAGATCAAAAGAACAAAACTTGTCTTTTATCAAAATGAAAAACATTCAAATTCTTACAAGAAAATGAAAGACAATTCTGCTTAAAGCAGGTACATTGTAACAATTACTTAATACAAAAACAAGCCTAAAAGGGATCTATAAGTGAAAACCCTACGGCTGAGGCAGCTTCCAAGCTCCTTCCAGACATGTAGTTTCACTTGCCCTTCCTTCAACGTTCTACTGTTGCTTAGGCTCTGCATATTATCACAAATATCAGTGCCACAACCAGTATTCAATACCTTTAAGGTAGAACTTGAAGTAATAACATGAATACCTGAGGAAGTAGTCTCATACATCAACTTCAATTCCTCATCATCTTCCATGAATTTAATGCAATTTCTCTTCCAATGCCCTGTCTCCTTACAGTAGCAGCACTTACCAACGCAAGAGGTATCTGACTCGGGCTCAGAAGACACACGCTTGCCATGATTCAAAATCTGGACAACTTTGTCTTCACCCTTGTCAGCATTAGGTTTAGTAAACCTACCCTTCTCATTCATGAGATTGTACAGGGTACTCTTCACGTTTGGCTCAACTGTCTTGAGCATATCATGCAGTTCAGTCAGCGTCTTCGTTAAGCCTTTCTTGATATAGTTCTTTCTGAACTTATCATAGCTTGACGGCAGTGACTGCAGAATGATTTCAGTTGCCAACTCTTGGCTAACTGGATAATCCAGTTTCCTCAGGTTATCAATGTAACCCATCATTTTACTGACATGAGGACTCACTGGATTATCATTTGGTAGCTTGCAGCTAGTGAGAGACTTAACCAACTGGTATCTCTCCACCCTTATCTGCTCCTGAAATTTCAATTTCAGGCTGCTGATCATCTCTATTGGCGACTCCATGTTCTCATATTGCTTCCGCAAGTCTGAGTCCATGGTAGCCAATATCAGACCACGCACATCTACCGCATCATTATAATGCTTATTCCAAGCATCATATACTGCATGAGAAGCATTGGACCCGATCCTCACGGGGAGAGCTCTCTCAAGGACATAGTCCTTTCTCTCCTGTCTGAGAACTAGCCTCAGGTTCCGCGACCAAGTCAAGAAATTTGATCCGTTCAGCTTGTCCATCTCAAGGACAGACCGGATCGAGAAAGTGTTTTGATTGTTTGTGCTAGTCATAACTGAAAATTAAGATAAAAGGATTTTAGTTAATATGTTCAATATGATTAATCTCGTATTAATTTAATATGATTAATCATGCATTATATTCAATAACATCAGTTACCCTCAATAGAATATAATGATTCCAAGATCCACATATAACTAAGATTAAAGTGGGCCACTGGCCGTCACCCAACCTTAGCTTATATCGGTAAGCCCTATGTCGGCTAATTATATCCGTGATATAACTCTTGGTTGTGAATCTGGGCCCGAGGCCCAATCCACTCTGATGTCTCAAGGCCCGGGACTCCCGATGGCCCAGTCAAGAAAACCAGACTATACAGTCATGTAATCATTAATGTCTGGGACTCCCAATGACATTTATGAATCACAAACCGTCTTATCCACGCAAAAGTAGACACCCTCACACTGTAAGGCCATGAATACAATTGAATGGGCTTCGACAGCTGACATAGAATGGACAAGACACCCAACGCTTGATATTATTTGAGGTTCGTAGGTTTATTTAAAAAATTCATTCCCAAAATAGAAGATTACTATTTCGGGAAACTTTCCATTTTAGAAAATCTACTATTTTTGGAAACTTTCTAAAATTGGAAACTTTCTAAAACCGGAAACTTTCTAACTTTAGAAATTTCTTAAAATCCGAATCATGCAAATCTAGAAACTTCTATAAAATAAGAAACTTTCTAATTTCAAAATTTCGGAAACTTTAATTTAAAATCGACTTTATAATTTTATAAAATAAATTTTAAATTAATCTGAAGAAAGACTCAAATAATTGGCCCAATTGTTTTAACTTCTTGGCCCGAGGCCCAAGAATTGGTCCATGTCCAAGACATGACCCAATTGTCCAATTAAATGACATAACCGGTCTGGTTCATTAAAATTGGTCTAACCAAATTTTAATTACTACGATGACCACAATTGTCAACCGGTTATTTACTAAACCGGATTTTCTCAATTTATTTGGTCCAACCAAATCATATTAGAAAATCCTGGTTTAGGCACTAAATCCAATAATTCTTTCGACATTGGATTTCTTGTCCCGGTTTAACCAGACTTAATAAAATTATTAAATCTGTTTATTAAACCAGGACGAATTAATTTTAATCAAAAATTAAACCGAGCCTTAAACCAACCATGTCGATCGATGAACCAACCGTGTCGATCGATCCATCAACCGCATCGGTCGATGCTCTCAACATCGATCCTGCATCGATCGTGCATCGATCCTGTATCGATCGATGCTCTCACGCATGCACGGAACCGAGCCAAAACCCTAACCGTGTCGATCGATGTGCACCAACCGCATCGGTCGATGCACCAATATCGAACCTGCATCGATCCTGCATCGATCGATGCTTTCACGCGTTAACAGGGTTAGCCGATAGACTGTATCGACCGATCCATGCGATCGTATCGATCGATCCATGCGATCTTCGAATTGTATCGACCGATCCATGCGATCGTATCGATCGATACATGCAATCCCAGCCGATTCTCATTCTCTCGGATCAGATCGCATACCAAATCATATAGCTTGATCATGCGATTTTTCATATGTTTAGGGTTCAATTCTTGTTACTTAAGTGATTTCTCTTATCAGTAGTTGATTCAAAACACTTTTAAACAAGAAAAACAATCCTAAACTTGAATCTAAACAAGAAAAACCAGAACCTAAAGCTCTGATACCACTGAAGGATTGTTTAGTTGATCCTGATTCAATTCATAGATTCATATCAACCTAAACATGCGGATCTAGGTTCTTCTCAGAATAGAAACAAATGATGATCTCACCTTATACCTGTTTGCAGCGGAAAAGGATGGTATGTCAGAGATCAGAGAGCCACCGAGAGATAACTCCTCCAGAGGTTCACACACGCACACCAATCAGGAAGAAGGCTGCTAGGCCACTGAGGAACTCGGCGCAGGAGAGAGAGAGAGAGGCGCGGCTGGTTAGGGTTAAAGAAGAAAAACAGACTCGAGTTTTATTTATAAAACTCGTCCAGTTTTCTCTGCACTGTGTCGATCGACACACCTTATGTATCGATCGACACACCGTGGCCAAACCCTTTATTCTCTCTAAGTACAGTAAATGCCTAGCACTTTTACCGTACTTCTGCTAAGCCGTTCCTATATCTTTCCTGTTAGCTTAGGCGTGTGACCCATATGGGATCATATAATAAAGGAAATAAGTCCAAGACTTATAGATCATGAGCGGACTCTAGCAAGCCATCATGACCCCCAGTATTATATGACTTATGTCTGATCATTGACATACTCTTACTTTCTAGAGACAGTACCGAGATTACTGGACACAATTCCAACAGGAACCTGAGAATAGTTCTTAGGCAGGAGAACAAGGAATATGTCCTTGAAAGAGTTCTCCCCGAGAGGCCACGTTCCAATGCCCCGCAGACAGAAAAGAATGCTTGGGATAAGCATTCAGCTGATGTCAAAGATGTTAATTGTCTAATGCTGGTGACTATGAACTCTGAGCTGCAGAAGCAATATGAGAACGTGATGTCACCCATTGAGATGATTAACAGCCTGAAAGCTTTGTTTCAGGAGCAAGCTCGCACAGAGAGATACCAGACGGTTAAATCTCTCATGGATTGCAAGCTGGCTAAGGATAGTCCAGTAAGTCCTCATGTCCTTAAAATGATGGGTTACATTGATAACCTGGGGAAACTGGACTGTGCCATTAGCCAGGAGCTAGCCACTGACATGATTCTGCAGTCCTTGCCGTCGTGTTTTGATCAGTTCATCATGAACTACAACATGCAAAACATGACTAAGACATTGACTGAGTTGCACGGCATGCTGAAGACAGCATAGCCGAATCTCAAGAAGGCAACTCCCAGTGTACTAATGGTACAAGGGGGTAAAAGGTTTAAGAAACCTAAGAAGGATAAGGGAAAGGCCCAAGTTGTCCAGACTGAGAGTCAGGACAAGCCCAAGCCGAAGCCCAAATCCGGGCCTTCTCCTGAGGATAAATGCAACTACTGCAAGCAGTTAGGGCATTGGAAGAGAGACTGCAAGAAGTTCAAGGAAGATTACAAGAAGCTGAAGAAGACGTATGATGCGTCTGACTCAGGTATTTATGTTATCGAACTTAATGTTATGTCTTCTAGTTCTACTTCGTGGGTATTGGATACCGGCTGCGGTGCTCATATTTGTACTGATGTGCAGGCACTAAGAAACATTAGAACGCTGAAGAAAGGACAAGTGGAGCTACGGGTCGGGAATGGAGCTAAGGTTGCTGCACTGGCCGTAGGCACTTACGATTTGTCCTTACCTTCGGGCATGGTTTTGGCTTTGAATAATTGCTACTTTGTACCAGCGATAAGCAGAAACATAATTTCAGTTTCCGTTTTGGATTTGGAAGGTTTTGATTTTGCTGTTAAGAATAAAGTTTGTTCTTTTAATCGTGATGGTACGTATTATGGTAGCGCCCCATTAGATAATGGGTTATATGTTTTAAACCAAGAAATGCCTGTCTTTAACATAAATACAAAGCGGTTTAAGTCAAATGACGAAAACCCGACTTTCTTATGGCATTGTCGTTTGGGCCATATCAATGAGAAACGCATTCAGAGACTCCATCGAAATGGGCTTCTGGGCTCATTTGATTTTGAATCATGTGAGAAATGCGAATCTTGCTTGATGGGCAAAATGGCTAGGGCCCCTTTCAACAAACCAATTGAAAGGGCCAGTGGCTTATTGGGCCTTGTTCATACTGATGTATGTGGGCCGATGAGCACTGTTGCCAGAGGAAATTACAAGTATTTCATTACCTTCACTGATGACTTCAGTAGGTATGGCTATGTCTATTTGATGAGACACAAGTCAGAATCCTTTGATAGATTCAAGGAATTCAAGAATGAAGTACAGAACCAACTTGGCAAAAGTATCAAAGTTCTACGGTCGGATCGCGGAGGAGAATACTTGAGTCAAGAGTTCAGCGACTATCTGAGCGAGTGTGGAATTGTTTCACAACTCACTCCTCCTGGAACACCCCAATGGAATGGAGTGTCAGAGAGGAGGAATCGAACCTTATTGGATATGGTTCGGTCTATGATGAGTCATTCAAATCTTCCATTATCCTTTTGGGGATACGCTCTAGAAACGTCTGCGTTTACACTAAATAGGGTGCCATCTAAATCAGTGGAAAGGACACCACATGAATTGTGGACTGGGAACATTCCTAGTCTGTCTTTCCTGAAGATTTGGGGTTGTGAGGCTTATGTCAAACGTTTAATCTCTGACAAGCTCGCACCCAAATCAGATAAATGCTATTTCGTTGGTTATCCTAGGGAAACCAAGGCATACTACTTTTACAACCAATCTGAGAACAAAGTATTTGTTGCTCGGGACTGTTCTTTTCTTGAGAGGGAGTTTCTTTCAAAGAAAACAGTGGGAGTAAAGTACATCTCGAAGAAATTCAAGATGCACAGGAAACTGCTCAACCTGTTGAGGAAGAGCAGCAGTTGGATCCACAAAGTTCTGTGGAACCCGCGACTGTGGAGCCTGAAGTTCGCAGATCCGGAAGGATCCGTCACGAACCCGAGAGATACTATGGATTTCTCGTGACCAATTGCAATGTTCTGATGATCATTGAAAGTGACGAACCAGCGACCTTCGCAGAAGCAATGATGGGCCCGGACTCCGAAAAGTGGCTTGGAGCCTCTAAATCCGAAATGGGATCCATGTCAGAAAACCAAGTATGGTCCTTGGTCGATTTACCTAATGGTGCAAAGGCCATTGAGTGTAAATGGATCTTCAAGAAGAATATTGACGTGGATGGCAATGTCCAAATTTATAAAGCTAGGTTGGTGGCTAAAGGTTTCAAGCAAATTCATGGTATTGACTATGATGAAACCTATTCCCCAGTCGCTATGCTTAAATCCATTCGGATTCTTCTAGAAATTGCCGCTCATTATGACTATGAGATTTGGCAGATGGATGTCAAAACCGCATTCTTGAATAGTATTTTGGAAGAGGATGTGTATATGACACAGCCTGAAGGTTTTGTTGATCCTAAGAACGCTGGGAAGGTATGCAAGCTTCACAAATCCATTTATGGATTGAAGCAGGCATCACGGAGTTGGAATCTTCGTTTTGATGAAACAGTAAAACAATTTGGTTTCATCAAGAACGAAGAGGAACCATGTGTTTACAAGAAGACTAGTGGGAGCAGAATTGCGTTTCTGGCTGACGATGGAAAAGGACAGTGTAAAATACGCAGAGAAGTATGAACCATGCCAAAAACATGCCCGGCGACATACACACCTACAGAAGAGCTACATACCACCACAGCTCCTTACCCATTCATGCGATGGGTGATGGACATAGTCGGACCAATGCACAAATCTAAGAAAAACGAGCACGTTCTAATCCTAACCGATTATTTTACCAAATGGGTAGATGCTAAAGCTTACAAAACGGTGAAAGATATGGACGTCACCAACTTCCTGTGGAAATACATCATCATACATCATCTGCAGACACGGGATTCCCTACGAGATTGTAACTGACAATAGAAAACAATTCACATCAATCCTGCTTAGTCAATTTTACAACAATTGGAACATCAGACTGAGTAAGTCGACGCCTTACTACCCACAAGGAAACGGCCAGGCAAAGGCCACAAACAAGACAAACATTGCTGGACTTAAAAAGCGGCTCGATGAGCATAAAGGAAATTAGGTTGATGAGTTAGATGGAGTTTTAGGGTCACATCGAACCACTCCGCGACGACCATCTATTCAAAACCCTTTCAGGATTCAGCTATACCTTTAATAAAACCATATCTTAACAAAACGATACAACGTCGTCAGCGTCTCAACCAGACAAACGACTTAAAAGATCTCCATGAGTGTCGTGGTGAAATAACCCACACCATCATCATACTCGTAACGTGTTATAACTCAATAACCGCATTGGTGAAGAATTAAGTCGGGACCGCCCCCGCTCGCTTAAGTCTAAGTCGCAAAAAATAAGCTCACCTGATTCGCATAACCGACTTTGGACTAAGCGATAACCGTGGTACAAAGTCGGCACACATAACCACTCGTATCCTAAAAAGAAAAGGATGCCGAGGTAAACTCTGACAACCCCCCCCCCTCTTTGGCAACAAAAACGGAATTAGATCCAAGTTGTCCACAGGAGGGCTAAAAATCATGCCGATGTAAATCCCGGCCGAAAACAAAAATCAAAGGAAATGCTCGAATACGTCAGCAACTACAGAACAAACCTAACACTTTGTAAGCTCAGTAGGATAAGTTCGCTGATATACAATTGACAGAATAATTCATGTCAGATCAATATCCATCAGAAGAAAAGAAAGTAAATTCTTTATTAATAAAAAAATCAAATCCGAAGTACAATAATAGAAGTGGAGCAAAGCGAAATGAAAAAGTCATTCGTTTTATTTATCTTCAAAAATATTATTACAATTCGAGCTACAAAGTAAAAGCTAAACTAATTTCTTGAAAGACAATTTCCGTCCGAGTTTGATCTCTCCCGCCAGAAACCGAACTGCGTTCCCGACAAGACGATTGCATCGTCTTCTCTCAACAAGGCCGTCGATGAAAAAAAAAACTATTAACAGAATCGATATCGGCACCAATTTTCTCTCGAAGATAAAAAAAGATAAAAGGAACCGTTTCCAAAAATAGTCACCTCACCACCGAGGACCTTTCTTGAAAGACGATTTTGTCGCATGTCACTTAAACGGCTCGTCCTTGATAGTCAGCTACACAAATAATAGCAGAACCGAAACTGGAGCCGGATGGAGGATCTAGCTGGGGCAAGAAAATATCCTGATATGCCGACCTCACCACTCCAAAAAACCCTTATCTCGTCGATGATTGAGATCTGCAAGATGGATTCTCAAAGAAATAGTCCGTCCACATCTTCCGGGATATGCATGCTCTGATGTACCATCAATTGCTCTGCAGAAAACAAAAATATAAAAAAACCGAGTCCTGGATACTAAGCAAAACAAAAAAAGGAGAGAAGATCATACACGAAAGGCAATTGATCCTAAAAGGAGCAGACCATGGCGCGTTCCTGAGATCAACGACGCATCAGATCAATACAAACGAAGGATCTGAACGCCGCCCTTAAGCCTGGAAAGGCGATAAATGGAGGTAACCATCGGCATAAATCCATATACCGACGATCTACCCTTTAGAAAAAAGAGCATAACCCCATCGACGCTTTCGGCCATGTGAAGTTTCGGAGGGAGGCATAAAATAGAACAATGGAAAAACAGAAAACTCATCACCATCCCTAAAGGAGAAAGAAGAATAAAGAAGAAGGAAAGACCGATAGATGAAGCATAGAAGAAAGGGAAGGAAATGAAGATGGCGAAAAATGATGAAGGGGAGAGTCACATTTATAATAGGGAAGGAAGCGGTTACCGAAGCTACACGACGGTTACCAACACAAAATTAAGACCACACGACATTCCTGACACGTGAGATCACCCATTGGTAGAAGCCAAGGCACCATAAATGATTCTAGGATACGAAACGATTTCCCTCGGTCAAAGGCAATTAATAGGGAGAATCGTCGAGGTAGGAACGGGCCAACGCAGTTATTGGGCCAGACCAAGATAAGAAAATTCGCCGACCTACACTCCGCTCAGTGTGACAAACTGGGGGGGGGGTTACTTGTTGAGGTGGGTTTAGCACCCCTCTAAGGCCTGACCCATTAATAAAAATGACCCGAAGGAGATCCAGCCCAGACAAAATAGTGAAGAAGGCCGGCATCAACAAGGCAGTTCGGCGACGGAAAGCGGCCGACCAGCACAACGAGGAAATTAAAATGTTAACTTAACATTTTAATATGAAGATAAATATGAATCTTTTAAGGGAACAAAATCTAGATGGTTCAGATTATGTAAAGAATATCAGAGAGAATCTAGCGAAAAAACCTAGATCCTGTGATATAAATATCCTTCCCCTGGACGGCAAAAGACTATTTTTTCAGACACGAAACACTCTGTACTCAAAAACCCTAAGAGCTAGCGATTTAACAATCAATTCCGGCTCAAATTCTGAATAAGACTAGATTTTCCTGTCTGATTCTTCATTGCTTTTGATCCTGTTTAATTGTTTCATCCAGGTCACTTATTTTCTAATCAACTCATTTAATTGATTATTGTGTGATTCTCTGAGTCAACATCATGTTTTCTCACTCTATCCTTATGGGTTTAGTTTGAGAAATGGTGATTAGTGAGTAGTATTCTTGGGTCTCATGGATGTGGTTGATTATAATTAAATTAAGGATGATCTAAGGTGCTTCATGCTTTATCTATGTTAATCCCTCTCTATTAAGTTGATCTCCAAGCTAGATTTGCAAGGAATTATCGATTTAGATCATAGGATTTTTGTTGCCTGGAAGGTGTTCGATGAAATGCTTAAAGAAATTTAATTAGAAATTTTGTATACTTAGCCAATGGGAATTTTAGCCTAAGGTGTACATGGTTATAAGAACTTGAAATGATTGCTTGATAGTTTCATAATCATAAATGAGAATTTGTTCTTGATTAGAAATGTATCAAAGGAGTTAATACATAGGAATATGATTAGTTTAAATTAGTGTTCTTGACTAAATGGTTAAGCTTGCTTGATGGTGTTTGATTGGACTGAATTTCATGATATCTTGTAATTTGAAATTGGAAAATGGTGTTGCATGATTAGCATGGGGCTTTGAACATGAAACTCTGATTAGCTAGTTTAAGGATCATTAAGCTACTATTTCCATGTGTGATTGTTGATTAGCACCCATAATCATCTCTAGCTCGCTGTAATACATTGACCTCATCCTAATATATACTTTTAATCATTGTCTTATCTTGTTTAGTGCTTGTTCTTGTTTCTTATTTGCAATTTCGAGATTCTCTTTATTGTTTTGTTTAGTTACTACTTGTTTCTTGTTCTTGATCACGTAGGATTCTTAGTTTAAAACCTTTCTTGAATTTAGGTTAACTCAATTAGTTGTACCTATTTCTTGATGCACGAAACTCTAACCATTGGATTAATAAACAGAACACAATAATAAGAATCTTTTGGCAATTTTATCTCTCTCGTATATCTCTCTGTTATCAATTTGGCGTGTGCTCTTGGTACTTGAAGGATCTCTAAGCTCCTTTGTCCTTGAGGTCAGAATCATTGTTTTAGGAACATTGATTCTTGGTTACGTTACCGGTGTGGTGAACTGGAGAGGAAGTTCCCATCCTTTAAACCTTGAGGACAAGGTTTTTTGAGCAGGGGAGATTTGATGTAGGAAAGAAGAAGCTCACGATGGTCAGTGCTTCGCTGGCAAGATCGGGAGAGATTTAAGGAGATTAGTTTTAAGTTGGTTTTGGTTTTATGATTATCATCAATTTAGATTATGATTGGTTTGGTTTTGGTGTTTATTGCTTTAGGATTGATATCTGACTGTTGTTATATATATTCGATGACAAACATAACACAATAATAAGAATCTTTTGGCAATTTTATCTCTCTCGTTCTATATCTCTCTGTTATCAATTTGGCATGTGCTCTTGGTACTTGAAGGATCTCTAAGCTCCTTTGTCCTTGAGGTCAGAATCATTGTTTCAGGAACATTGATTCTTGGTTACGTTACCGGTGTGGTTAACTGTGTTTTGCGTTATTATTTTCTTAGGTATTATTTCTTCAGATATCGGTAAATCCCGTAATCATTCGGTTTTGGTTCACTGATCATATTCGATTTGGATTGGGGTTCCGATTTCAAAATATTAAGAGATTGAGGTTGATTGTCAAAGTAGCGAGGTAGAGATATGTTTAAGAAATTTAAGAGAACTTAGATCCTTTTGGGGACGATTATGCATTCACAAAAGGATCTTCAAGGGGATTGAAATCTCATAATGAGATTCTCATTTGGTATTAGATTATATGTCACACATCTGTGGGGTAGACTCTCTCTTTTAATCCTCCAGTCTAGTCCTTCTTTATTTTAGACATGATGAATGATTATAAGATAGGGGTGGACTGTTATCTGATGTTCTTGCGTTGTTCTTGGATAACAGGGTATCCATATAATTGTGGTACCATTCACTTTGGAGTATCTATTTATATGTTTCTCTGGCTTTGTTCACGGTTGTATTTTCTAGATGTAGAGAATTAATTGATCTATGGATGTGCGGCTATTCATGTATGATCAAATTATACTTCTTTGGTTATCCGATGTTGGCTATGTTTTGGTGATTATCTATATAGAATGGATAGACCAAACAATTATCATAAAGATCTTCGTGGTAATCATGAATACGGATAGCATTATGATTCCTTTATATGGATGTTGCACGAAGGTTTATAATTATGAAAGGATTGTTTTTTTGATATAACCTTCTATTTAGTGGATTCATTTTGGTATAGCTCAGATATGAACAAAGTCACAATAAGGAAGTGCCTTAAGATATCACTGGTTTATAGTTTCCGAGGTCATGGAACTGGTTTTACTGTTCTCAATGCCATATGTTAATTTTGTATCATATGCGGAACAAACTAGATTCACGTTTCTTTTACTAGCTGGATGATTATGTATTACTTCTGGCTCACTATGACATCATCATTCTCACGAATGAGGGAGACGCAGACGGAAGACTACCATTTACCAAGCCTGCGATGAGTCTGGGAATGTGGAAGGCGCTATCATGAATACTATTGGTCCAAACTCATTTCGGTATTCTGGGTTACGAGAAATTATGTAATTGGAATAGACATGTCGGCATATGTATGCTGTTCTGTCCCAAATACAATTATGATTCAAGTCAAAAATAAGACAGGGCAGAGGTTTTTGGAATCATGATGTCAGTTTTGAGGTTTTTGAAATCATGATTCAAGCCCTTACTTTCTTTGTAGTCTTTGATTTCAAAAGAAACCAGGAAGATATCCCACAAATAGATGGGAGGAGTAAATCTTACGGGCTAGTCAGGGAAAATAGGTCAAGTTGTTTTGGAATGTTTACTTCGGATCAGGTTGTCTGGATTTGGAATTGTATTTTTGCAGTGGAAAAGCTTTCCCACAAGGCTGGATGTTTCTCTATCTCTAGCTACACGAAAACCTCTTGGATGATGGATGTAATGGTGCATCTTATGGCTTAGGTTTAGTTCTTTGGGTAATAGAATTTTCTCGGTTTCAATTTACTGTAGTGTTTTTCACTCGGCTCTGGTGTCTTAAGTTAAATGTGTTTTCTATTTTTGTTCCCTGGAGTATGATTACTGATGGTTCTGTTTTGCTTTGGCTTGAGGATTTTTGCATAGTAATCAATAGTTTGGTACGGAGGTTTTTATGTTGCTTGCTTCACTGGATTAGAAAAGAGGTGTCGGGAATATATTTTTTATGCAGGAAGTTTTTTCTTCGTCATATTTTGGACTGTTTTTGGTTCATGATAGGGGTCTTGCGATTTTGTGTGTCAAGACCATTGATTGTTCTCTTTCTTTGGATAAGGATCCTTACAATAAGTGATAATAAGATTATCTATGGTTGGTGTTTAGTTTAGTTTTTCAGAGCAGTGGAGGGACCTCAACGCCACCAGACCATATGGCATGGCTGTATGCTCATGGCGGCCGCCATAGAATGGCTTGTGACAGTGGCTGTGGCATAGCGGTCCATGGCGCACTCTATTCATATTTTCCATATTTTCATAATATTTTCCATATTTTCCGTAATTTTTTAGTTACATAATCCTAACTAAGTATAATCGACTCTCAAAAAAAAATCAAGCAGCACTTTCTTCTTATTCTTTCACAGCTGGTCTGCGTATTTGATTTGATTTTTAGTGACTTATGCCTTCTATTTAAGTTATGAAGTGTTTTGAAGACTTGATTTGGTTTTTAGTTACTTATGTTTTCTAAGTTCTATGAAACTTGATTATGTTTTGGTTTTGGTTTTATGGCGATTTGATTATCATTATGATTGTGGTTGTTCTTTTTAAGTATTTCAATTCTTATCATGATTTGGTTTTTCATTTCTGAGTTCCATAGGTTTTCTGTTATGCAATGACAATGTTGTGCTCATGGCGGCCGCCATGAACCGCCATAGCGCATGGCTGTTCTGAGGGGCTCGGCCGCCATGGACAGCCACAAGCCATTTAAAACATAGGTTGAGGTTTTCTCATTGAAGGGTTACAAGAAATGGAGTGGAGATTGCAACTTTTGTTCACAAGTATTACGGTTACACATTTTACGGTCACAAAAGGTGCAAACAGAGAGAAGTTTTACGGTGCTTGCTTGTAATGGAGGAGCTGATAAAAGGTTATACAAGAATCCTGCGTTTAAAGGGGAACAAACAGAGTCAGCATTGGCAATTTGAGGAGTTGTGGTCCTTCGTTTCTGAAGACATTTGGGATGTATCTTTCCGGCTTGCAATGATGTACTTGGAATGAGTTATGCGTGGTCGTTATGGTGCAATGTCATATTATTACAGTTTAATAGCTGTTCAAACTTTGAGGTTTTTTCTGCGAGGAATATTTGGGATTTTTGTTTGCAGAGAGGGAAAGAATGAAAATGACAATTTGAAATCTTGGTGGTAAATAAACATGTTTTTAAACGTGTCTTTAGACGCATCATAACTCAAATCTTTCTAAAAGGTTGGGATAAACCGGGAACAACTAATATACCGGAGGAAATTATATATTTATCTCAATAATGGGATAAGGATTTCATTAGATCCATGATTATACCACGACTGAGAGATATCACATTTTAATTATATAATATGCGGATCAGAAGTCGGAATTGTCAAAGACTAATTGAACAATAAGCTATATGTGCGTGAGATAGTGCATAACTATAAGATGGAGTTTTTGTTTCTTTCTGAAACCAAACATCAATATTCATTCACTCAAAAATTTGTAGGCCATTTCGAATATGATAGACTGTATATGGTGGAACCAAGAGTAGCAAGCGGTAGGTTTGGAACGGATCCGGATATCCGGATTTTTTTAGATATCTGAATCCGGATCCGCCAGATATACAATATGACTATCCGGATCCGAATATCCGCGGATATCCACATATGGCCCGAAATTTGATTAAATTTTTGAAATCTAAAATTTTCACATAAAAATATAATAGCGTATATACATAAACTCATATATACATTCAATGTTTATATACACATGAAATTATGATAAGAAAAATATTATTTAAAGAGTTCTTCCAAAAAAAATACGAACATAGAAAAAAAAGTTAAAAGAAAGAAAAACACAGAAAGAAAAAAGCGTTTGCACAAACAAAGATGATCAATCAGAATTAATAACCGATTGAAATAGGCATAACTATAACATCAACATATGCATACAAAAAATCAAGAGTAAGTGTTAATTTGTTGGATGGATCGATCGAGAAACGACCCTTTGTTCGATTTCAAACACTAAACAACATTAGATCTCACTTTTCCACTAAGAGATGAACACGGCAAAATCTTTCAGATTTTGAAGATTGAAAGAAATAGAGTTCGAGAGAATTAGAGTGGAAGAGAGTGAAATATTTTGATGATTAGAATTCCTTTTTACTTCAAATTGGATTCTATCTTAGTTCGGTTTCAATAGATATCATGAAAACTTAAAAAAAATTCTAAGAACATAATATATATACAACGGATCTCAGATATCCGGTTCTAAAAATTTCTATTATCCGGATCCGCAGATCTGTGATTTTACTATCCGGATCCGCCAGTCCGGATATCCAGTTTTTTCGGAGCGGATCCGGAGCGGATCTCGGATCGGATCCCGAATAATAATCCCAAGCCTAGCAGGCGGGGGGGGGGGGGGGGGGTTAGCGTTATACTATCACAACACATCAAATGTCAAAATAACGTATGCCAACAATATGACAATTGATATCAATGCGGATGTACTAAGGCAAGGGGTATCATTATCATTTGTATACGATGACCCAAACAAAAGTTACGTGATCACTTTTAGGAGAGATTGAGTTGGTTTGGTGTGATCAGGACAACACATGGTTTATTATTGGGGACCTAAATGGGATTACAGGGAATCATGAGAAACAAGGGCGCACTTTACGACATGCATCAATTTTCGTTTCTTTTAATAATATGCTGCGGGATTGTGGTTTAATTAAATTCCCATAATTGGGGGACTCTCTCTCATGGAGTGGTCGTAGAAAAAACAACTTATTCAGTGTAAGCTGGATATATCACTTATTAATGAATATTGGCATATGATATTTCCCTTTTCATTCGTTGAATATCTAAGGATGATGGGCTTGGATCATCAACCGATTGTGGCAACTATTGTGGATAAAATAAATAAGAGACAAAGCCAATTAAGGTTTGATTAACGATGGGTTGGACACGATGGCTTAATGGATACTTTTTAGTTAGGATGGGGAGGACGTGAGAATAATAATGGTTCCGATTTCGTCTCCAATATTGGTAAATGTAGGCATGAACTGTCTAAATGGAGGAAAACAACTTTTCGTATGGAAAGGAAAAGATAAATGAGTTGCAATGAGCCTTGGAAGAGGTTCAAAAGAATGATAACAAACACAAGAATATGCGATGGATATTATGGAAAAATTGAAGGAAGCCTACATAGATGAGGAACCTTTTTTTGCAGCAGAAGCGTAAGAATATGTGGCATACATTAGGAGATCGATATACAAAATTCTGTTTTTCCATGACCAAAAAAGAAGGGCAAGTAATCGTATGTACGGCTCCATATCAACAGGAGAATGTGTTACGAAGGATTAACAGATTGAACGGGTGGCGGTGAAATATTTTGAGGAGTGATGAGGACATCGAACCAAGCATAGAGATTCATCAAGATGACTTAGAAGATGTACCTGCTGCTCAAGACATCACAACCATGAGAGATCCTCCAAGGACAAGGGCTGGAGCTAAAAGACTTAGAAAAGCATTTAACAAAACTGTTCAGGGTCTCCTAACTCAAGAAAGCCAAGAGGAACCGGCCAAGATCCAAGCTGGACGCCAAGGAGCTCTAAAGAGGCCAATTGAGGACCAAACAATGGTATTCTCAATCCAACCCATCTAAGCCCATATCCACACTCCCAAACACATCAAAACACGCCAAGGTATGTGTTTCAATAAAAGATATATGTGTTTGTTCAGTTTTGCATGTCCAAGACTTATATGTTTTAAGTTATGTTATTTTCTTTCTTAGTATAAGTTGTATTTGGAACAATAAGTTATTTTATGCTTTAGTGATCACTGTATTAGGTGTTTTTGCCCTAGAAGGCACCAGCTGCACGATCCCCTTTATAAGGATCCTTAGCAGCAGTGTATTCATTACGTTGGATGATATAAAATAACGCAGTTCTTCTTGAGAGAAAAACACCCTTCGATCTAGCTTTCCTTGTGAGTGATATCAAGGCGACCTTGATCTGTTCCTGACTTATCACAAGTGTTTCCATCCCTTATTTGGCGTCTCTTGTTCCATCTCTATCCATTCGATCATTGACCATCTGATCAGGGAGAGACTTCAGTCACGCTGAGAAGATCCATCGATCTACATTGTTCATCTTTTGTCTAGAGGAGAGCGGCTTGAGTCCATCTTCTAGATCCGTTTCTTCAAGTGAGATCAACCCCTATTCTGATCTTACATCATCTGGTATCAGAGCCGAAAGGTTCCTAGATCAGGTGTATCTACTCTTTTTTCCTTTCGGTTTCCATTGCATCTAGATTTATAGTTTCTGTTCTTCGTTGCATCCTTAAAGAAAACTCATAAAAATCATGTTTGCCTTGCAATCATTCATAGTTTCCTGTTTCACTGCATTCAAAACCCAAAAAGAAAGTCATTTGCATTAGATTTAAGTTCTGTTTTCATTATGTTCATCTCTCTTGCTTCCTTATAATCGATTGTTGACAGGCTTTAGGGGTTTGTCTACGAATTTTAGGTGCCTTCTCATTGCTTCTTTGTAATCATTACCCTTGTTCTATTTAGGATTACTATACATCGTGCCTTAGGTTTGTTTACAAGTTTTAGATTTGTTTTAGATCTTTTTTTGCTTCATTCTAATCGTCTCCTTTGTTCGGTTTAGGGATTGTTTAAATCGTTTGTTGCAAGTTTTAGGGTTTTAGATTTAGGCAATATTTAGTTTCGATTTTTTTTGGGATTTGTTTTAAAATCGTTAAAATTTTTTTTTTAAAAAACAATATAGAAACGTTTTAATTTTTTTTTTTGGTTTTCCTTGTTTCTTAGTTAATTTCCTTTAGTTTGAAGTAAGTGTTATCATAGGGTTTTTAGGCTTGTTCCGATTCATTTTTCTTCTATTGTGTCTTTTATTCCCTAGTCCCTTGATCGTTTGTTCAAGTGTGTGTAGGAGAAGGAAAACAATGGCAGGAGACCAGACCGACCCTAATGCAGCTCTGTTGGAGGCGCTTCAAGCCTTGAAGAATGACTTGTCAGCTCAGATTAGATGGATTGACTAAAGAGTTGGACGGTTAGAACTTCCAAGAAATGACGAGCCATCGGACGATGAAGAGAGTAAGCATACTATGGATGAAGGAGCAAGAATACGAGACCGAGATCATAATCACCCCCGCAGAGACGGCCCACCACAACAAGAGGTAAACCGTAACATTTCGAAAGACTTGAAACTGACTGTGTCAACTTTTCCAGGTAGGGTTAACCCAGAAGCATACCTGGATTGGAAGAGGCGCATGGAATATATCTTTGATTACTATTAGTACAATGACCAGAAGAAGATAGTTCTAGCTTCAGCTTAGCTTACTGACCACGCATTGTCCGGGTGGGACAGAGAAGTCCAAGACCGCATGAGGAACAACTTCGAACGAATCACAACATGGGCAGCCATGAAGTACAACTTTAGGAGGCATTTTGTGCCGCCACATTACCCCAGGGAGATGCAGAAGTAGTTCAGGCAGTTGTCACAGAAAAACAAGAATGTCGAGGAATACTATGAGGAATTTGAGCAACTCAAGAACATGCTGGCTTTAGATGAAAGTGAAGAAGTTCTCATGGGTCATTTCATTGATGGACTTAATGACCGAATCGCCAGGAAGGTAGAACGTAAACCTTGTCATGATCTTAACGATTTATTGCATGTAGCTGTGCAGGCTGAACAGGGAATCAAGAGGAAGACAGCAACAACAAGCTGATCAAGAACAAATTAATGGAACGCACCTCCAGCTAGGAACCAATGGAGTGCACCTCAAGCTAAGAATGTTGACAAAGGCAAGACCGTTGTCTCAGGTTCCCAAGACAAAAAGCCAGCTTATGAAGCGCCAAGGAACAACCGTTCAGACCCATGTAAGTCTTCAACTTCTAATACAAGAGTTCAAGACATAACTTGTTTCAAGTGTCAGGGTAAAGGTCACTATGCAAGGGATTGCCCCAACCAGCGAGTTATGATCTTAACACCTGATGGAGGATATGAGTCTCAAGACGAGGAGGAACACCTTGAAGCTGCGGATTGAGAAGAGGAAGTAGCATTCCCAGAAACAGGAGAAATGTTAGTTGTATGCAGAGCGTTGAGCACCTTAAGTGATCCATACACCATCCAAAGAGAGAACTTGTTCTTCACTCGATGTTCCGTTCAGAACAAGGTATATAGTCTTATAATTGATGGTGGATCTTGTACTAACGCTGCTACCAAGATTATGGTGGAAAAGTTAAGTTTGAAGACGATCCAACTTCCACGGCCATACCGTCTGAGATGGTTGGATTCAAGCACAAAAATCAGGAAATACAAGCAAGTCTTGATTCAGTTCAAGATCGGAAAGTATGAGGATGAAGTTTTGTGCGATGTTGTCCCAATGCAAGTAGGCCATATGCTTCTAGGCCGCCCCTGGCAATTTTATAGAGAGGTTCTACACAATGGACGCACCAACACTCATTCTTTCACACATAACAAGCGCAAATTACAGCTTGCTCCCTTGTCTCCTCAAGAGGTACATGAGATGCAATCCAAATTTGCTTCTGAAGCCAAGGTAAGTAAAACTAACCTTTACATCACTCCTAGTATTGTTTATAAGGCTTTAGAACATAAAGAAACGGTGCTACTAATGGTGTTTAGAGATGTGTTGATTACAGGTTCACATGACATAGTACTTGCACTAGAAATCGTTTCTTTGCTTGACAGGTTCAAAGATGTGTTTCCTGAAGAGATACCAGCTGGATTACCACCTATTAGAGGAATAGAGCATCATATTGATCTAGTCCCAGGCGCACCATTGCCTAACCGTCCAGCTTACCGAATGAACCCAACATAAACTAAGGAATTGGAGAAGCAGATTCAAGACTTAATGGAGAAAGGATACATTAGAGAAATCTTGAGTCCGTGTGCTGTACCTGTTCTCTTAGTGCCAAAGAAAGATGGAACTTGGAGGATGTGTGTGGACTGCAGAGCAATCAACAACATCACCATCAAATATCGACATCCCATTCCAAGGTTAGATGATATGATTGATGAACTATCTGGATCTAATGTGTTTTCTAAGATTGATCTCTGGAGTGTAAATGGTTGGACAACAAAGATGTTATCTCAAGGAAGTATAGAGGTCTTGATAAAGGCGGTCGCTATGGCCTGACTTAATCATGTAATGTCATTTTATCGGTTACCAAAAACAGTCACTACGAAATTTACTACTGTAGCGTCTAACTTTTGGTGAATTTCGGGGGGGGGGGGTACAAGTAAATATATGCATTGTATGTCTTGGGATAAACTATGAAGAGATAAAGGTAATGATTTGATCGGTTTTTGAGCTTTCAGGATGTTAACACAAATTTTTTGGCAAAGTAATTGTGGCTACTAATTGATAAACCAGACATACTTTTATCAAAAGTTTTAAGGGAAGGTATTCTCGGAATATAGTTCCCTTAGATCCGATAAGGTCATATTCATCATCTTATGGATGGAAGAGTATCATCTCAGCTAGGTCTCTGAAGAAAGGGTGTGAATAGGAGAATCCATATCAATTTGGAATGATCCATTGGTACCAGCCTATCACCCGAGCCCAGCAATACAAAAAATGAATACAATTTAAAAATTGGTATGGTTGACCAACTTATTGATCATCAAAATCAGATTTGGAATAAAAAAATAATGAAGATAATCATGGAGCCTGCGGAGGAAGCTCTAATCATTAGCAATCCATTCAGTCGTCTAAACAGACCTGATTCGTTGGGGGAGATATACGGTGAAATCAGGTTATCATATATAGAGAGAGAAATACTAGTTAATGGAGAGATAAGTCCGATCCTGGGGCCAACTGCCAAGAGTCTCCAAGCGTTCTCTTGGAAGATAAAATGCCCACAAAAAATAAGGCACTTCATATGGAAATCAATTTCAGGATGTTTACCGTTCGCAAAAATTTTGAAGGGACACGAGATAAAATGTGATTCGCGTTGTGGTAGGTGTGGAACATAAGAGTAATCGATAAATAATGTTTTATCTGAATGTCCACCGGCTATTTAAACCTCTGCATTACCTCACATACCAACAAATCCATAGTTTTTCCCTTCGACATCTTCTACAAGAATATGGATTATTTGTTTTGGAGATTACCATCAGATGGTAATATATATATATATATATATATATATATATATATATATATATATATATCCTTGGATACTATGGAAAAGCAGGAATGATATGGTTTACAATCATTTTGACAGAAGCCCTCAGCAAACTTTACAGATGGCAGAGATAGAGTCTATGACATGGGGAGATGCACATTCAGTTGAAGTCAAAGAATCTAAGCCCGCCTTAAGAGGAGTAAGAAATTTTGGAAATGATTTGGTTCAACAAGGCCTATGTTTCTTTGTGGATGGATTATGGAAGGAGGATGAAGAGTTCTCATGTCAAGGATGGTATAGGTTCTATGAGAGAGGTGCTAATGCGATTATGGGAGCAATGAATATTAGAGCAAGTTTATCCTCACTTCATGCGAAATTCAAATCTCTCATTTGGGCTATGGAGTGATTGAAGGATATCCAACATTCTTAAATTACATTGGCAACAGACTGTTCAAAATTTGTTAAGATATTGTCGGAACCAGATGGATGGCCTGCTTTCTCGATTCACCCAGAGGATTTCGAAAGAAAGAAATGGAACTTTTCAGCATTGGACTTCATTCACATACCTCGTACAAGAAATATGATAGTAGATAGGCTTGCACGTTGTGTTCGCCTCAGGCCGTCAAATACTATTCATGTTGGACTAGAGCCACCAATTTGGATTAGCGAGAGATAGGTTTCTTTTATGTATCTTGTCGACAAAAAAATATCTCTCTACTTCTGTCTCCTTCTTGATCACAAGGTCTAGAGGTCAAGCACACTTGGTTGAACCTATGGATAACATTTAACTATTGGAAATGGGGGCTATAGTAAGGAATCAAAGAGAGAGAGAAGCACACATTAAGAATTTGGGTATAGATCACCCGACTATACACTATGACCAAGATGGCCAAGGAAAATAAGCTGATCATGGTGAGCATCTCAATCAGCCACCTCCTCCTAATCCTCCTCTTCCATTCCTACCACATCCAGATCCTAGAGGTGTGGGACTGCATGTGCATCCACTTCGGAGATCAAGGCAAGCCTCATCTCAATGGTACAAGGCAATATGTTCCATGGTATTGCAGCTGAAGATCCTTTAGACCATTTAGACCAATATGATAGGATTTGTAGGATGACCAAAACCAATGGAGTTTTTGAAGATAGCTTCAAGTTTCTAAGGGATAAGGCACAACTATGGGAAAAGACCGTCCCAAAATGTTCTATCACTTCATGAGATGATTGCAAGAAGGCTTTCCTCTCCAAATTCTTATCTAGATTAAGAACATCCCGGTTTTGGAACAAGATCACCGCCTTCGCACAGAGGAACAATGAGAAATTCAGTGAGGCATAAGAGCGATTAAAGAGCTACACCAATCTATGCCCACACCACAACTTCTCAGAAGAGTCTCTCCTTACTACTCTCTACCGTGGTGTCTTTCTCAAGATAAAAATGATCCTTGTTACAGCTAGCAATGGAAACTTACTAGGAAAGGAGTTTGAATATAAAATGGAGCTAGTGGAGAATCTTTCCATGACTTATGGCAACTACAATGATAACTATGATCAAGCTCCAAGGGGGGGTTAAGGCTGTTGAGAATATCACTAGCAAAGACATTAAAACCTTGAAAGAGAACCTGTACAAATTCATCTTAGCTAGTGAGAAGAAGGAGATCCAATTCATTGGAAACAATGGACCCAATCAAGCTTTTCAAGACATTGTGGAAGTGGATCAAATGACTCGAGGCGGTCATCTTCTTGGGTCATTAAGGCCAATGCCAACAAGGCTTTAAAAACTATAGGAGCCAAGGTTATTAACCTCAAAAAGGGTTTGTTCCTCTCAATCAACAACAAAGCCATTCTCCTAAGCCAAAATACCAAGGGCAACAAGGATGTTTCTAACCCAAGCTTCCTTTTAATCCTCAAGCTTAAGTTTCCTCCTCTACGGCTCAAGACCCAAAATTTAAGAACTTTCTTCCTCAAATAATTTAAGGACAAGTTAAAGGAGCCATGGAGTTTAGAAAAAAAATGGCTGACATAGCAACAAAGTTTACTCTAACTTCAAGGATATCTCCTCTAAGATGGATTCTTTGAGCACTAGAGTTGGCCAATAAGGGGAAGACTGATTCCAACAAAAAAACCCACTGAAATATAATCCACTCAAATGATGAGAATGAAAGGGTTGTTGATTAAATTGAAGCTCTAGTACACTTTCTTCAATTGATAAGGAGAAGGACGGAATGTTGGATGAAGAAGCCATCATAGGGAATTCCTTCTTGTTCATTGTCCTAAATTTGTGAATGCTCGATCCCATGAGGGAGATATCTCAGAGGTCAACACCACACCCTTTTGACTTCCAAAGCTAGGATCTCCAAGCAAGTTCTCCTTATCTTGCACTCTTAAACAATTGGAGATTGATGATGCTTTGTGTGACACCCACACCAATTTGATTGTCGTGTATCTTGAGATGGTTAAGACAACGGGAATCAAGAGTATATAAAGATACACATTTACCCTCACATTTGGAGATTCTTCAACAAAGGTACCCCAAGGAGAGATCAAGGACTATCCAATCTCAATTGGGGATTCTGCTAAACCAACATACTTCATTGTAATGAATATGAAGATGGGTAAAAAGATTCCTCTACTCTTACGAACAAATTTTCTCAACACAACCGGTGCAACTATGAATTTCATAAACAAGAGAGGTAGTGCTCACTAAGGTGAAGGATAAGGTGTTCTACCAAAGTATTTACCATCAATCCAGAGGTCAAGCCATCCCCACCTCCTCAATAAGTAACAAAGGTAGTCAAGCCTAGTGACTCAAAACAAGCTCACTTATGAGGAAGTCCCATTTTATCCATTGTATATATGCTTTAGGTTTTCATCTTTGCTAGTATTTTTTATGTCTCTTTTAAGTCTTTATTGGTTTGGGAAGTTGAAATATTCAAAAGAAAGAAGGGAAGCCATAAAAAATCTGCCCATGCCATCACGGTCGAGCCATAGCAGCACAAACTAATAAATCTTGTCTCATCAGCCAGTGCATAATGGCCCATCTCGTCTGGCATGCCTCATCTCATGCTCAGCCAGCCAATCCAGTGGATTAACAGCCGCTGTCCAAGTGACGCACTGCACACGTAGTGGATGGAAGACACCAACCTGAGCAGCAGACTCCATCTATAACGGCCACGACATAATAGACCAGCCAAACCACAACCCTCCCGTGCCAAACCCAAAGGAGGAAAAGCCATGCAATTAAATAAGTTTAGGAGAATTCTCTTGCCTCCACCTCCCAGTCCTCCATCCAACTCTACTCTTACTCTATCTCCAAGTAAAAAACTTTAATCCCTTGTACATATCTTTATTTCTTTTTGCTTTTTGCATTTTTCCTTTGTCTTAGGTCTATTTTCTCTTAATATTATTATCACACAAGGGACTATGTGATTTAAGTTTGGGGGAAGGGACTTGTTGCTAATGTTGGTTTATATGATCTTATTTTCCCTTCTTGAATCTCATGCATCATCTAAGGCATAGAAAAGCTTAAAAATTGAAGCTTATTGAACAATTTTCACAAAATGAAAACACGTAGTTGCATTGGCATGTTTATGATTGAGGCTAGAATCATTTAAGATTGCATTCATTTTCGTTTGAGAGCTAAGACATATTTTCCTTGCAAAGAATTGCCTTGTGGTTTTGGTTCATTATGCTAGCACGAGAATTGTTTCATGTATCTAGTGATCTTAAAGTTAAGGAAGAACCATTCTTGGATCTCATGCATTGATGTTCTTTTATTGACTGGAGCATGTTGCGATTTGAAGTTTTCCCTATCTATTTGAACAACTAATCTTGATTTGACTTATCATGTTGTACTTTGAAAATTGTTCCCATGAATACTTAATACATACTGTACTTTCTTATTCTTCTTACCACCCTCTTGTTAGTCCAAGTAGCTTCGCCACGTTAAACCAATCCTCATTCCAAGCCTAAAACCCTTTATTGAAGGTTGTGAGGTCTCTTTCGAATCAACTAGGGAAAATGTGTTGAGTTTAGAACGACAAGAGTACTCTTCCATGTGGAAGCTAGCCTTGCATCATTTAGGCTAAGCATAGGATAAGAAAGAAACTTGGCAGAGAAATGGGAATCATTTGAAAAGTTTGGAAAAGAATAAGAGAAAGCAAAAGATTGATTTGGTGGACAAAAGAAAGTTGAAATACCTCTAAGTGAAAAGAAAAAGAAAGTATCTAATTAAAAAAAAGAAAAGAAGCCAAAGGATCAAGTATGAAAAGAAAAGGAAAGAGACTAGAAACGGAAGAACATGCAAAAGAGTATAGACCTACCATAGATCACGATTTGAAAGATATGGCTCCTATGTGCTAAAAAGAAAAGCAAATGATTGGTTTTTTGGTTTAAAGAAGGCAATTAGCCTTAGGAAATGGTAGACTATGATGAGAACTTCTTGGGCTTAGAACTCTGAGTTAGGATCATTATTGGGCATGGGTAGATGGAACTTTACTCTTGTATGCATAGGTTGTTCTTTACTTTTACCATTTTTCATAAATTCATCCTTTTCATGAGTGATCCCTTGTTCATTATGATATATCATGGTTTTTAGGGCTTTTTACCATGATATATGTCTTTATATCGAGTCTTTCAGTGTGTTTTGGAGTCCTTCTAGGTGTTTTACAGGTTTAGGCACATTTGGAGCTTAATTAGAGGTTTTGGAAGCATTTGGAGCAATTCTGGACTACTTAGAGATTTCACAGAGTTCACTGGCTGCGTCTGCACAGTGCGTCGGTCGACGCAGCCCCTGTTCCAAAGTTCTGCGCACAAAAATCTTTATTCTTGGAAAATTACAGTTTTTGCCCAGAAGTTTCCCAGACTTACAAAAAGGCCCAAAACATATTTTTACTAATATATTAGGGTTTTAAGCTACTTGTTTAGGCGAAGTTTTCTTCTACATTCAGAGAGTTTTATAGAGTGAGATTTGTAGTTTTTTGGGGCTGATCTGAGACTCGACAGAGAGAAGATTTCGAACTCCTTTTATTCTTCTATTGATCTCTTTATGCTTTCTATTTCAAACATGTCTATTGTTATGATTGCCATGTCTGAGTAGTTTACTTGTTAGGTTTAGGGATTCTCATTAGGGAATTCATGAAATATTAGGTTAATTGATTAATTGGGATTCATAACTTCTAGTTCTTCATCTAAGGTTGATCTTAATGCTTAATCTGAACTGGCCACTTAGATTATTGATGTTAGGTTGATTGGTGCAAAGAAATTTGAATAATCTGCTAGAAAGAAACTAGATGAGCAATTTTTCTATTCGCAAAGAAATTTGGCTTAAGGAAATTATGAACGAAAGAACCTGAGATTAATGCATGTTTAGTATTTCTAGAACTCGCAACGAAAGTTGGTTTGCTAGGTTTCTAGACATATATAATACTCGCAACGAAAGTTGGTTTCTTATACTTCTGTGATTACAGTTCTAGAACAATACTTAAAATGATCCCGGTTGATTGATTTGCCTGCATTCCTGATTTCCTGAAAACTCCCTTGACCTAACGCTTCGCATGATTGATTTACAACCGTTTATTTACCTTCTGCATTGCATTATTTACTGCTTATTCTCTGCTAATGCTTAGCTTAATTCGAACCTCTATAGTCTATCGTAAGATTCTTGAGTCTCTGTGGATTCGACCCCTATATACTACTAGTCACGTCTGTGCACTTGTAGTGTAGGTCTAGGGATTAAACTTTGAGCATATCAAGTTTTTGGCGCCGTTCCCGGGGACTCTTTTGACGCTTCGATAGATTTGAGTTTAGAATTTAGACTAGGCTTTTCATTTTTATTTTTACTAATTTATTTTCTGTTTGTCTTTGTTTTTGGGTTTCAGGTTCAACGAAGAACCGCTGCGTCGATCTACACCAACTTGGAATCGATCGGCACCCTTGCGATCTGCATCGATCGACGCTCTGATAGCGTCGGTCGAGACACTCTGCGTGAGCGAGACAGTTCATGCCTGATCGCACACTAAGGAGTAATTCGGACAAGGAACACGTGAATTTAGGACTTGAAGAACTTGCAAGGTTTGAAAGGACAAACAGGAAAGCTCAGAAACCGGTTAAGATGGCAAACATGAATGCTGTGATCCTAATTAAAGATGAACATGGTGTTCTGAGAGATAGAGAGAACCATGTCTGCAATGAGCGTGGTCAGAGACTTCATGCACTACAAGCTTTTCCCTCACTGCATGGGAATGTGATTGTTCAGGATATTATTCAGCCACCACAAGATGAAGAGGCTCAAGGTGGACAGGGAAATCCACGAGCTGAAGAGCCGTCTAGAGCACCTGATCCTCTAGCTGGGAGGACATTTGCTGATTACAACAAGCCTGATGTGTTCTATGCTAACAGGTCTTTGATTGTACCTCCTCCCTTTGCATGAAATGAATTTGAGCTGAAGACTTCTTACTATACGTTTGTGGGACAACACCTCTTTCATGGACCCCCACATGAGTACCCTATGGATCATATAGAGACGTTTGAGTCTTTGGTTACAGGAATGAAGCATAATGGAGTGAGCTATGACTTCCTGCACTGCAAGATTTTCCCTCACTCTCTTGGACGAGAAACTGCAAATTGGCTGAAGCAGATTCCACATGGGACTCTGACTACTTGGGATGCAGCGAAGAGGAAGTTTCTAAGGAACTTATGATGCTAGATCTGATCAGCTGAGAGAGGATCTTCTACAGTTCAAGCAGGGACCTACAGATGCCTTGAAGAAAGTTTGGGTGAGGTTTAAGATGTGCAAGAGAGATTTCCCTCATCATGGTTTCTCTGAAGTTCAGCTGCTGGACATTTTCTTCAAAGGAGTTGATTTGTGATATCAGATGGTGATGAGGACATCAGCTTGACCGACCCTGAGCTGGACGAGCAGGACGGACCAGATCGACCATGAGGTTGGTCGACCAGTTCCCGACCATGCGAGATGTACCGAGGACACATTCTGGACAGAGAAAGATACAAGCTGAATTCAACAACGCCATGGATAAGCTGATCTCCAGGACAAGCATAGAGGACATCACGGCCCAGCTTGGCCAGCTTGACTAAGGCCAACCTGTCTTGAACCAGTTGGCCCATAATATGATCAAGACCAAGGACGGCGAACCATTCGACACGATCATGCCATGGCCCTTACTCAGGACGATCAGACCGACCATGATCTTCTGCATTGAGTCAGACGCGTCCTAGATCGGTCTGCCTCTGGACCGAGGGTCATACTCTTTTTCCCTTGTGAAGTTTTGTCCCAAATGGGTTTTCTTCACAAGGTTTTTAACGAGGTGATCTGAGGCCCGTTCATTAGAGAGACAGGCCGGCCCCTTTTAATTCGACCAGAGTTTCCTTTTCTGCTCTAGTTTTATTTCTTTTGTTTTTCTTTACTACATTTTGATGGCCCAATGTTTTGGCCCAAGTTCTTTTCGGTTGTAAGTCTTTTTTAACACTCTTTTAGTTTAATGAAAAGCTAAGTAAGTTTTTAGCAAAGAAAAACCCTAAGGTTTGCGATCTCTTCCTCCTTTTCACGGCTGCCCCTCTGGAGACTAGATCTCTTTGCTACTTGCTTGCTTGTTCCGGATTGATCTAAGTGTTCTCGACGTTCAGAAGCTTGAAAACCATCACCGACCACCCACTGACGAGGAAGAGAGCGCCATCGGCAGCTTCCAAGTCCCGCTCGACCATCGCTCGACCACCGTACCGCTCGCCCACGCTCGACCAACGCCCGTACCGCTCGACCATCTCTCGACCGCTCGACCATCTCTCGACCGCGTCTCATATCATCTGGTATCAAAGATTTAAAGCACTTGACCCAGCTCGGTTACATCTCATCCTTCATCTAGTTTCAATTCTGTTTTGCTTTTGTTTCTTTAAAAATCGAAAATCAAAAAAAAAATTATTTAGGTTGCTAGTCTTTAGTTCTGCCATTTGCTGCTGAGTTATCTTCTATCCCTGTTGTTTCTGTTGCATCGCATACACTGAAGAAGAAGTTAGAACCGGCCGCAAGGTTTCTCACGCCCGAACCGCATATAGCTAGGGTTTCTTTGCTTTGCGGATTTGTGTTTGCGGTTTGTTTTGAATTCATTGTTGGTTTAGTCTACTTTCCTTTTGTAGTTTCTAGTAAAAAAGAAGTATCGGCCTTTGTTATTTTTTTTTTCTTTTTGCTTGCGGCCGCCCCTTTTCCTTTTTCCATCCCTTGTGCGATTTCCTTTTTGTTCTTGTTTTACTTTTCCTTGTTGCGTTTAATTATTTGTCGAGTGCGCAGGATATAATGGCCCAAGAATAACCCAATCCACCAGCTGGACCGGTTGACATTGATCAGCTGATGGCCGCGATCCAAGCGATCAGCCAGACGCTCGGAGCTCGGCTCGACCGCCTGGAGCGACCCGGAGGACATGAGCCTCGACAGAACGAGCAGGAGCCTCGACACGGAGCACATCAGCCTCGACCAGGCGAACTGCAGCCCCGACCGGAAGCACCACCGCCTCGATTCGACCAGCAACGTCGACCAGACCCGTACCGTGGACATGCAGAGCGACCAGGACACCACCAGGACGTCCAACTGGATGACATGGACGACGACATGGACGGGTTCAAGGACAGACGACGAGATCACGGACCTCGACAAGCATACCAACGCGACACAGTTCACCGTGGACGCATACGCGAACAAGAGGTACAATGTTCATATCCTAATGATATAAAACTAAAACCGCCTACATTTTCAGGTAAGGTAGACCAAGAGGCTTATCTCGATTGGGAGCGGAGGATGGAGCACATCTCCGACCACTATGCGTACCCATACCATAGGAAGATCTCTCTCGCAGTGGCCCAGTTCACAGGGCATGCCTTGTCCTAGTGGGACCGGGACGTCGCGGAACGAAGGCGCCATCGGTACGAACCGATCACTACGTGGGCCGACATGAAGTTCCAACTAAGGCACATGTATGTCCCGACTCATTTCCACAGAAATTTGCAAAAATGTTTTCTTAAGTTGTTGCAGGGAACCAAGACCGTCGAAGAATACTTAGAAGAGTTCGAGCAGTTACGGAATAGACTCGAACTGGACGACTCGGAAGAGACCCTGATGACCCAGTTCGTGGACGGATTACACGAGCGGATCGCTCGGAAGGTAGAAATTTAACCTTACCATGAAATGTCCGAGTTGTTGCATTTGTGTATACAGGTTTAACAGCACAACAAACAAAAGTACATGGCTTCGACCCGGCCCAGGGCGAGTACCTCTTGGTCAACACCGACCCCTGGACCCATCAACAAAGGTAAGACGGTCGAGGTCGAGTCCAGGTTCAAGAAGCCGACCATCGAGACGTCTAAGCCCAACCGACCCAAACTAGGTAAGTTCCTTAACACGTCCCATTCTAGAGATATTACCTGTTTTAAATGCCAGGGCAAAGGACATATGGCTCGAGACTGTCCAAACCGGAGGATCATGATCTTGAACGAGGCTGGCGAGTATGAGTCTCAGGACGAACATGAGGACGAGGACGTTGAGGAACGTGAGCCGGGAATGCCCATAGAGTATCCTAACTCTGGAGAGCTACTGGTGATCCAGAGAGCTCTCAGTGCGCTTGTTGACCCAGGGACGGTTCAACGGGAAAACATATTCCACACTCGATGCACTGTGAACAACAAGGTATTGATATATCATGGTTTTTACCCATTTTATACCATGATATAGATGTGTTTTTAGTGTCTTTTGTGTTCGTTTAGAGTCTTTTACAGGTTTAATCAGGTTTGGAGCTAATTGGAGATATTTGGAGCATTTTGGGACTTTTGGGACGTTTTGGCCGAGAGCTTAACTCACTGTCCGATTTATTGATCATGCATCGACCGACACACATTGTGCATCGGTCGACACACTAGCGAGATGGGCCGTACGCGTCGGTTAAACAAGTTATGAAGAATTGCAGAGAAGCCCAGAATAGTTCCAGTATTTACACAGAAGCCCCAGCCGAGATTATGCCTATATATTGAGAGTTTTAGCTTTTATTTTAGATACGCTTTCATACTTAGAGCTAAGAGATTTTTAGAGCTTTCGGGGCTGATCTAATCCTGTACTTCAGTTATTTTGGAGAAGATTTCGAACCCCTTTATCTATTTAATTTCTTATATGCATTCTATTATTTCTATGATTATGTTTTCATCAATCATGTCTGAGTAGATCCATAGTTAAGTTTAGGGTTTCTCATTAGGGTTTGATGACTTGCTAGACTTGTTTAATTCAGTTAAGGATTCATATGATTAGAATGTTCTTCAAACTAAATTGTGCTTAAAGCTAGTTCTAACCTGATCAATTAGAATCTAGATCTTAGGTTGCTAAATTCGACACGAGAGTGTGTTTTAGAATCTGAACTATTTAGGTTGAGCAATTAAATTATTCGCAAAGAGATTTGGTTTAGTTTAATTGTGAACATATCAAACTTGAACTTAATGCTAGTTTAATCTGTTAGTAATTGCAAAGAGATTTGGGTTACTGCACTTAGACTTAGAGGATTTTCGCAAAGAGATTTGGTTAATTCTATTTTCGTGATTTGAGTTCTAGAACTGAGTTTAATTTGATCCTGACTGATTAACTTGTCTGCTTGTCTGATTTCCTGAGAACACCCTAGGCTTGACGCTTTTAGTTTATTGCTTTCACAACCAACTTGCTACTGTTTACTTTCTTGCCTTGCTTTTAATTCATTCACCACTTGCTTTATTTCTAGTATTAATCTCTACGTTTCTGATTCTATTGAGACCAAGTGTCCCTGTGGATTCGATAACCCTATATACTACTTTGACGATACTGTGCACTTGCAGTTTAGAATAGGGTAAAACTTAGAACCTATTAAGTTTTTGGCGCCGTTGCCGGGGACTCTTTGAGTCTTCGATAGCTTAGAACCTAGGGTTTTACTAGGATTTTTCGTTTTCTTTTCGTTTTTGTTTTTGTTTTTTTTAGTTACTGATTTTCTCTGTTTTCTCTCTGTCGCAGGTAACAATATCGCACTGCGTCGATCGTTGCACCTTAGCATCGATCGTCACTAGGCGATTCAGAGATTGAAGCGATCGTTGCACTGATAGCATCGATCGTTGCCGGACGATTACAGACAGTTTATGCAGACGCAGAAAACTAGAAGTAATCCGAACTTGGACTTAGTTAATCTCGATCTTGAAGAACTTGGAAGTCTAGAGAGAACCAACAGAAGAGAGAAAAGAGAAAGGATGGTACGAGAGCGTTTGATTCTGGTGCGTGATGCTGAAGGTACCCTGAGGGACCGAGATAACAACCCATACAATGCTGCTTGGCAAAGGGTTGATGCTCCCTCATCCCTGATCCTCCTGAGCAACAGCAACAGGAGCAAAACCAGGGTCAAGGACAGGCCCAAGGTAGACAGATGGTTGTCCATGAGAGGACTTTAGCTGACTACAACAGACCAGATGAGTTTCATAGAAACCGGTAAGCTTTAGTGCTTCTTGCTTTTGAGAGGAACGATTTTGAAATCAAAACCATCTACTACTCGCTGATGAGACAAAATGCATTTCATGGTTACCCAACGGAGCAGCCTATGGATCACATTGATTCGTTTGAGGACGTAGTCACTGGCATGAAGTATGATGGAGTCTGCCCGGACTATCTGTTCCTTAACTCTTTCCGCACAGTCTTGCTGGAGACGCTAGTGCATGGCTAAAGCAGCTAGCACCTGCTCAGTACACTACTTGGGCAGCTTTAAAGAGTGAGTTCCTGGGTCACTTCTATGATGATGCGCGTTCAGACCAGTCCAGACAGGACATACTCACCTTTTCACAAGGAGCTGTGGAGCCTTTAAAGACTGCCTGGATGAGATTTAAGCAGTATCAGCGTGACTGCCCACACCATGGATTCACTGAGGTTCAGTTGATTGGCATCTTTTTCAGAGGCATAGATCTTCCATATCAGTCTGCACTGGATAATTCCAGTAATGCTAACTTCAACACCCGAACTCCTACACAGGCTAAGCAGTTGATTGAGAATCTAATAGGCAGCAACAGCTGCAAGACTATGGATGAGAGGAGGAAGAAGTCTGGTGGAAGTGTAGAGAATTCTGACATAGCTGATATTAGATCTAGGCTGGACACAGTTTGCAATCTCCTAGCAGGTAAGAAAGCTGTCCACTTTGCCCAAGATGTAGAGGTAATTCAAACTGAGGAGGACACTCAGGAGGAAGATGTGAATTACATAGGAGGATCTGGATTCCAAGGTAATAGATTTGGTAATCAACAAGGAAACAGATTCTTCAATGGAGGAACGAAAAGTGCTTTCAACAGCAACTCATCTAATTCTGGACAGACTAGTGGTTTTTAGAAGACCTTTGGACAAGGTAATCAGAGAACCTATGGATCTTCATCCTATCAGACTCCTCCTGCACCTACAGCTCATGAGAGTAGAATGGAAGCTATGATGGAACAACTAATGGAGAGCCAGACCAAGATTTCTGTGGACTGCAACAAGAAGTTAGATACTGTCTATGAAGACCTCAATGGGAAGTTTGAGTCCCTGAACACTCACATGAAGCAGTTGGATACTCAGGTGAACCAGATTTCCAGCTCAATAATGGGAAAAGGTATAGCAGACACTCATATTAAGGCCTGGTCCGTGTACGTTAATAATGGATCTCACCTAGGTGAAAAATTTGAGCTAATTACAGCTGAATTGGTGAAGGAAGAAGAAATCCCAGATTTTGGTGAAAAACTCTCGGGTGGAAATTGCAGCATTGCAACGATCGACACACACTTGGTGTCGATCGATGCACGTCGTGAACAGACAGATTCGCTGAGTGATGATGGTATTGATGCAGATTTGGAGCTTGATAGCTTATTCTCTGGAGTCTCTGAGATCTCTCAACAAGAGATTTATGCACAGATTGTTAGACAACACTCCTCAGTGTCTGAAGTGATTAAGCAAGAAATTGAAGAGCTTAAGAAGCTAGAGGAGATTGGTGAAGAAGTGGAAGAAATTCCAACTTCTGATGATCCACCTTATCATCCATGTGTGCAGAGGTATTTGAACAAGATGATGCCTCTAGATGAAGAGCTGAGAGATTGGGTGGTTATAGTTCCTCAGCATATTAGTGATGTTCTGTTAACCAAGATCCCGAAGAATCTGCCTGATCCTGGAGTCTTTGTGCTTGATTGTTCAATCTTTGAGGTTAGTTTTAGGCGCTCTCTGTGTGATTTAGGAGCTGCTGGAAGTTTGATGCCATACTCTGTGGCAGAGAAGCTGGGTATGCTAGATTTTACTCCTACTAAGACCTCTCTTGTCCTAGCTGATCAGTCCATACGAGTTCCTGAAGGACTCCTGGTAGACATCCCGGTGAGAGTTGGAAACTACTTAGTTCCAACAGATTTCTTAGTGCTGAAATATGACTGTGATCCGGATGAAGCATTGCTGCTTGGAAGGCCATTTCTGGCTACAGCAGGAGCGGTGATAGATGTTAAGAACAGCCTGATAGACCTCCATCTGGGAGATGAGCCGCTGCGTTATGAGATGGATAAGCTGCGTAGACCACTGATAGATGGGCAGACATTCACCATTAGGAATGCAGACGATGAGCAATCTGATGACACTGTGATTATAGATCCTGGAGCACATTTTACTCCATCTTTTCTTGGACATGAGCATTCTGCAACAGCCTACTCGCCACCTTGGATGAGGAGACTTGGACAGAGACAGAAAAAGTCTCTATCTGGATCTCCTGCTGCCTGAAAAATCTTGTCCGTCCGGTCAAGCTATTGACCTTAAACAAGCGATGGGTGGGAGGCAACCCACCATTAGGTACTGGTGTTTTTCTACTTAATTTTTGGTGTTTTTGTTAGGATTTTACGTTTGTTTTTGGTTTCTGGTGAGTTTATGGTTGCAGGTCTCGGATGAATTCGCAGTGCGTCGATCGACGCACTTCTGTGTCGATCGTCACAACACGATCGGAATCGCATTGCAGCGATGGTTGCAGTTCTGAGAAACGATCGACCATACACGAAAATCGCACAGCAACGGTCGGTGCACCTAGTGCAACGATCGATGCCTGACTGCGACAGAGGTAAAACCTGAGAGAACTAACCATTCCATTAACAAATTTTTATTTTCTTTCTTTTAACCGATCCTTTGCTTGACACTACTGGGGACAATGTGTCTTAAGTGTGGGGGAGGTTCTACTAACTTCTTTCTTTTGTTTTCTTAGAGTCAGTTAAATTTTTCGAAATTTTTGTTTTATTGAGTCAAAATTTGTTTAAGTAAGAAACAATGATTTTTTGAGAAGATTAGCAGCACTTGCAGGAACTTAAGTAACCATTGGGATGAAGCTGCAGATTATCTCTGACTATTAGAAAACCCAGACGCAGATCAACCTACTGAGGACACCCACATCACTTTAGGTATCAGAGGATCCTTTTACTGACTTCACCCTTAATACTGACTTAGATTTTCTCACCTAAGGGCTTGGTATACTTTGTGTCGGGTTCCTTTGCTAGTTCTGACACAGCTTGTAAACCTGTCCTATCTAGTTCCCTTCTCCCCTTCCATAAAAAAAAATAAAAAATAAATAAACTGCGGATGAGTTAGTAACTCCGAAGTGGTCATGGGAATGGTAGCAAACACTATTTTCTCTCATACGATCCATGGAATGTGTCCAAAGTACACCCCATAACGGGAAGAACACTGATAAAAAAAAAAAATGATACCCAGTGGGGAAAAATCAGTTGTTAAGGAAGGGAAAGAGAAGAAAGGGATTAGAGAAAGATAGTATGGTGGTCTAGAGCTGGTAAGGTAAGAACCCATGTGCCCTTTGATCGATACTCCTTAGGTGAGACCGCACTTAAATACTTGTAGAAGTCAGTAGGGAGAATTTGAATGCGTGAATGTGATTGTGGAGTTTACTTAGGACAGTTGCTAAGTGTGGGGGAAGTATATGTTGGTCTTGATATCTTGCAGGTGATTCTTTCAGTGGATTACTAAGGGGAATCTGAGTGTTGCTGCTTCTAGGATGAAAAGAGTTTCTGAAGAGTTTTCAAACCTCTTCACTACATTCTAGTTCTCTGTTTTGCTTGAGGGCAAGCAAAGGCTAAGTGTGGGAGAGTTGATATATCATGGTTTTTACCCATTTTATACCATGATATAGATGTGTTTTTAGTGTCTTTTGTGTTCGTTTAGAGTCTTTTACAGGTTTAATCAGGTTTGGAGCTAATTGGAGATATTTGGAGCATTTTGGGACTTTTGGGACGTTTTGGCCGAGAGCTTAACTCACTGTCCGATTTATTGATCATGCATCGACCGACACACATTGTGCATCGGTCGACACACTAGCGAGATGGGCCGTACGCGTCGGTTAAACAAGTTATGAAGAATTGCAGAGAAGCCCAGAATAGTTCCAGTATTTACACAGAAGCCCCAGCCGAGATTATGCCTATATATTGAGAGTTTTAGCTTTTATTTTAGATACGCTTTCATACTTAGAGCTAAGAGATTTTTAGAGCTTTCGGGGCTGATCTAATCCTGTACTTCAGTTATTTTGGAGAAGATTTCGAACCCCTTTATCTATTTAATTTCTTATATGCAATCTATTATTTCTATGATTATGTTTTCATCAATCATGTCTGAGTAGATCCATAGTTAAGTTTAGGGTTTCTCATTAGGGTTTGATGACTTGCTAGACTTGTTTAATTCAGTTAAGGATTCATATGATTAGAATGTTCTTCAAAATAAATTGTGCTTAAAGCTAGTTCTAACCTGATCAATTAGAATCTAGATCTTAGGTTGCTAAATTCGACACGAGAGTGTGTTTTAGAATCTGAACTATTTAGGTTGAGGAATTAAATTATTCGCAAAGAGATTTGGTTTAGTTTAATTGTGAACATATCAAACTTGAACTTAATGCTAGTTTAATCTGTTAGTAATTGCAAAGAGATTTGGGTTACTGCACTTAGACTTAGAGGATTTTCGCAAAGAGATTTGGTTAATTCTATTTTCGTGATTTGAGTTCTAGAACTGAGTTTAATTTGATCCTGACTGATTAACTTGTCTGCTTGTCGGATTTCCTGAGAACACCCTAGGCTTGACGCTTTTAGTTTATTGCTTTCACAACCAACTTGCTACTGTTTACTTTCTTGCCTTGCTTTTAATTCATTCACCACTTTCTTTATTTCTAGTATTAATCTCTACGTTTCTGATTCTATTGAGACCAAGTGTCCCTGTCGATTCGATAACCCTATATACTACTTTGACGATACTGTGCACTTGCAGTTTAGAATAGGGTAAAACTTAGAACCTATCAGGTATGTAGTCTTATTATCGATGGTGGATCATGTACTAATGTGGCAAGCAGGAACATGGTCGATAAGCTTGGTCTTCAAGTGACCAAACATCCGCGTCCGTACCTACTTCGATGGCTGAACGATGACACGGAGATAAGGATCGTGGATCAAGTAACCGTACCCTTCAGCGTTGGACGAAATCACGACCAGGTATTATGCGACGTGGTCCCTATGCAGGTTGGACACCTATTGCTCGGCCGACCATGGAAATTCGAAAAGGAGTCCTTGCACAACGGACGGACCAATCATTACTCATTCGTCCATGACAAACGAAAGTACCAGATTGCACCGCTCACACCATAGGAAGTGTAGGAAGTTTTGGTTGATCCTGATTCAATTCTCATATTGATATCAACCTAAACATGCATTAGATCTAGGTGTTCTTATTTAGAAACATATGATCTCACCTTTTACCTGTTTGTTTGCAGCGGAATTGATGAACAGGTCAATGATCAGGGAGATACACCGAGAGATGGATCCTCCAAAGGCTCACACACGCAATCACCGGAAACTGGCTGCTAGACCACAAGGAGGCTGGCGCAGAGAGAGGAGAGAGGCGCGGCTAGGGTTGGGTTATGGGAGAAGAGACTTGGCTTTTTGTCATTTAAAAGCCTTCTCTTTCCCTTTTGGGCTTTTGGGCCCAATCTGATTAAATCCCATTTAATCAGACCCATTAGTCTTTCTCTCTTAGTACGACAAATGCCTAGCACTTTTGTCGTACTTCTGCTAAGCCGTTCCAACATTATTTCCTGCTAGCTTAAGCGTGTGACCCATATGGGATCATACAATAAAGGTAATAAGTCCAAGACTTATAGATCATGAGCGGACTCTAGCAAGCCATCATGACCCCCAGCATTGTATGACTTATGTCTGATCACTGACATACTCTTACGTTATAGAGACAGTACAGAGATTGCTGGACACAATTCCAACAATCTCCCACTTGAACTGGAATCTCTGTATTCATAATCCCTTTCGTCTCAATATCTCGATTAGTCATAAGGCAAGATTAGTGTCATCCTTATAAAGCCTAATCATGTTCATCGGACTCTGATTTGATACTGACAATCCAAACGACTCGGGAAAGTCCGTTTGAGCATGGCCATGCGTTTTCCAGTATTCAAATCTCCGATTGGCCTAGAGATATTCACTCCATTTATATTGGAGGGACAAATCCCATCTTGTTCCATCACTGTAAACTACTCACTTCATGATGTACCCAAACAAGGTCCTTATAGCTATCGCAGAACGATAGCGTTAGACAATGATCAAAGTGCATCAGTCCATATGCAGTCACATGCATGCGAACTCAGGTCTAAGGACTATACTCTATAGTCGTAGTAAGAATCTCTTATGACACAGATATAAATATCCTGAAGAGTTCTTATTAGCGGGTCTTGTCCGGTCGTATGTTCCCAACATACACCTTTGTACTGACTTTGATGCCGAGCATCTATGACACACTGAGACTTTGTCATAAGTCACGTACCAATCCAGTCTTACACGGTTGTTGGTGTTCCAATTTCAACAACCTTCGACTAGGGACATGATGATATAAAACATTTATCAAATATAGGATCTCATGATCAAGCTAAATGACTTCGATGACTCAAGATCAAATCATTTACTTCGATGACCTATAAAATGGTTCATATCATTTTGGAACGATTATTTCATCACAGTTAAAATAATCTTGAAATAATAATTTCATTAAAACATAAAATAATGTTTTACAAGAACATATCAAATAACTAAAATAAAGCTCACAAAACTCCCACTCAAATTTAGATTACATTTCAATGTTTCTAATGCCTACAGCTTCAGTCAGGAACTCGAGCTTAGGCCTTGGGAGTGGCTTTGTCAACGGATCAGCGACATTATCATCTGTCGGAACTCGGCTGATCTTGACTTCCTTTCTATTAATGATGTCACGTATCAAGTGATATCTTCTTTGAACATGCTTGGATTTCTGGTGTGATCTTGGTTCCTTTGCCTGAGCTATAGCACCATTGTTGTCACAAAACAGTGCCAGAGGCTCAGCCGCATCTGGTATCACACCTAGTTCCATAATGAACTTTCGTATCCAAACAGCTTCCTTCGCTGCTTCTGAGGCGGCGATATATTCAGCTTCTGTAGTGGAATCAGCAACGGTGTCCTGCTTGGAGCTTCTCCAACTTACTGCACCGCCATTCAGACAAAAGACATAACCGGACTGTGACCGGAAATCATCTGTGTCTGTCTGGAAACTTGCGTCCGTGAATCCACTGACTTTAAGCACATCACTTCCACCGTACACTAAGAACTTATCCTTAGTATGTCTTAGATACTTCAAGATGTTCTTTACGGCAATCCAATGGTTTTCACCTGGATTTGACTGGTATCTACTCGTCATGCTCAATGCGTAAGCAACATCAGGACGAGTACAGATCATGGCATACATGACAGATCCTATTGCAGATGCATAAGGAATATTCTTCATGCGCTCAAGCTCAGCAGCCAACGTAGGGCTCTGCTTCTTGCTTAGCGTTGTGCCATGTACCATTGGCGTGAAGCCCTTCTTGGAATCTTTCATGCTGAATCTTTGTAGGACTTTGTCAATATATGAGTCTTGACACAAGCCTATCAGCCTCTTAGGTCTATCCCGATAGATCCTAATTCCAAGAACGTATGCGGCTTCACCCATGTCTTTCATGGAAAAACAACTTCCAAGCCAGTCCTTTACAGACTTCAGCATTGGAATGTCGTTTCCGAGAAGCAGTATGTCATCAACATACAGAATAAGAAAAACGATTTTGCTCCCACTAGTTTTCTTATACACGCATTGTTCTTCTTCGTTTCTGATAAAGTCAAATTGCTTGATCGCTTCATCAAAACGAAGATTCCAGCTCCTCGATGCTTGCTTCAATCCATAAATGGATTTATGAAGCTTGCATACTTTCCCAGCATTCTTTGGATCTATGTAACCGTCAGGTTGCGTCATATACACATCCTCTTCCAGAATACCATTCAGGAAGGCGGTTTTCACGTCCATCTGCCAAATTTCATAATCATGAAAAGCTGCAGTTGCTAGTAGAATCCGAATAGATTTCATCATAGCCACCGGTGAATAGGTTTCATCGTAGTCCACCCCGTGAACTTGTCTGAAACCTTTTGCCACCAACCTGGCTTTATAAATCTGGACATTTCCATCCACGTCAATCTTCTTCTTGAAGATCCATTTGCACTCGATGGCTTTTACACCAACGGGTAAGTCAACCAACGAAAAGACTTGGTTGACCGACATGGAGTCCATTTCGGAATCAGTGGCCTTGCGCCACTTAGAGGAATCTGGGCCCATCATGGCTTGATTGAAGTTCGATGGTTCATCACCATCAATGATCAAAAGATCATGACAGTCAGTCACGAGGAATCCCTGATATCTCTCGGGTTCGTGACGGATCCTCCCGGATCTTCGAACTTCAGGTACTACAGGTTCAGGCTCTACAATTTCTTGTAGATCCTCCTGCTGCTCTTCCTCATTAGGTTGAGCAGTATCCTGTTCATCTTGAATTTCTTCAAGCAGTACCTTACTCCCACTGTCTTTCTTAGAGAGAAACTCTCTCTCAAGAAAGTTACAATCCCGGGCAACAAAGATCTTGTTCTCGGAACGTAGATAGAAGTAATAAGCCTTGGTTTCCCGTGGATAACCAATGAAGTAGCATTTATCAGATTTTGGTGTAAGCTTATCTGAGATTAATCTCTTAACATAGGCTTCACAACCCCAAATTCTTAGATAAGACAGCACTGGAGCTTCTCCAGTCCATAATTCATATGGTGTCTTTGCTACTGCTTTTGATGGCGCTCTATTTAGAGTGAACACTGCTGTTAGCAGAGCATATCCCCAAAGGGATATTGGAAGGTCTGTGTGACTCATCATAGATCGAACCATATCCAATAAGGTTCGATTTCTCCTCTCAGACACACCATTCCATTGAGGTGTTCCAGGAGGAGTGAGTTGGGATACGATCCCACACTCTCTCAGATGATCACTGAATTCTTGGCTTAAGTATTCTCCTCCTCGGTCGGACCGAAGAGCCTTAATGCTTTTGCCAAGTTGGTTCTGTACTTCATTTTGGAATTCTCTGAACTTTTCAAAAGATTCAGACTTATGTTTCATCAAATAAACATATCCATACCTACTGAAATCATCAGTGAAGGTAATGAAGTACTGATAGTTTCCTCTTGCATTAGTGGACATTGGGCCACACACATCAGTGTGTATCAGGCCCAATAAGTCACTGGCCCTCTCGTTAAGTTTATTAAAGGGGGCCCGTGTCATTTTGCCCATCATGCAGGATTCGCATTTCTCACATGACTCAAAGTCAAATGAGCCAAGAAGTCCATTCGAATGGAGCCTCTTAATGCGTTTCTCGCTGATGTGCCCTAAACGACAATGCCATAGAAACGTTCGGTTTTCCTCATTAGGTTTAAACCGTTTTGTATTAATGTTATAAATTGGCGCGGATTGATCGAGTATGTAAAGCCCATTCGTAAGAGGGGCAGAACCATAGAACAAATTGTTGCGATTGAAGGAACATAATTTATTCTTAACTGAAAAATCATAACCTTCCAAATCCAACAAAGAAATTGAAATAATATTTCTGCTTATAGCAGGTACAAAATAACAATTATTAAGTTCTAAAATCAATCCCGAAGGTAAAGACAACAAGTAAGTTCCTACAGCTAGTGCTGAAACTTTCGCTCCATTCCCAACTCGTAGTTCCACTTGTCCTTGCTTCAGCCTTCTACTGTTGCTGAGTGCCTGCATATTAGTACAAATATGAGCCCCACAACCAGTATCCATGACCCATGAGGTATTATCAGAAGTAGTTGTATTAACTTCTATAACAAAAATACCTGATGAAGAAGTCTCGAAAGTCTTCTTCTTTAATTCCTTTAGACCTTCCTGGAATTTCTTGCAATCTCTTCTCCAATGCCCCAGTTCTTTGCAGAACCTGCACATGTCAGTAGGCCCAGCCTTGGACTTGGGCTTGGGCTTTGGCGTGTCCTTGTCCGCGACTTGGACACCCTTGGCCTTTCCCTTATCCTTAGCAGAAGACTTCTTAAACCCCTTGCCCTTTTGTACCATAAGTACATTGGGGTCCTTGGCGGTTTTCTTCAAGTTGGGCTCTGCAGTCTTGAGCATTCCGTGAAGCTCAGGCAGTGTCTTACTCAAGCCATGCATGTTAAAGTTCAGAATGAACTGATCATAGCTTGCAGGTAAAGACTGCAGAATGATGTCGCAGGCAAGTTCCTGGCTGATTGGGCAGTCGAGTTTGTGAAGATGATCGAGATAACCCATCATCTTCAACACATGAGGACTCACTGCCGCATTCGCAGCCAACTTACAGTCCAAGAGGTTCTTAACTGTCTGGAACCTCTCGGTCCTAGCCTGCTCCTGAAAAAGCGATTTCAGGCTTGCCATGATCTCGATTGGAGACAATACACTTTCGAACTGTTTTTGCAGCTCAGGAGTCATTGTCACCAACATCAGGCAATAAACATCATTTTCATCTGACGAATGCTTTTCCCAAGCATTGTGCAGAGTCCTGGCAGCATTGGCAAGAGGCCTCTCGGGGAGGGGATCTCGAAGGACATAATCCTTCTTCTCCTGCTTGAGGACCAGCCTCAAGTTCCTTGACCATGTCAGGAAGTTCGTTCCAGTCAGCTTCTCCTTCTCGAGAACAGACCGGATCGAGAATGTGTTTTGAGTGCTTGTAGTAGTCATATCTGAAATATATAAATAAAAAGGTTATTAGTTATATGTTCAAAATGATTAATCTCGTATTAAAGTATAATATGATTAATCATGCATTATATTCAATAACATAAGTTACCCTCAATAGAATATAATGATTCCAAGATCCACATATAACTAAGATCAAAGTGGGCCACTGGCCGTCACCCAACCTTAGCTTATATCGGTAAGCCCTATATCGGCTAATTATATCCGTGATATAACTCTTGGTTGTGAATCTGGGCCCGAGGCCCAATCCACCCTGATGTCTCAAGGCCCGGGACTCCCGATGGCCTAGTCAAGAAAACCGGACTATACAGTCATGTAATCATTAATGTCTGGGACTCCCAATGACATTTATGAATCACAAACCGTCTTGCCCACGCAAAAGCAGACATCCTCACACTGTAAGGCCATGAATGCAATTGAATGGGCTTTGACAGCTGACATAGCCTGGACAAGACATCCAACGCTTGATATTGTTTGAGGTTCGTAGGTTTATTAAAATCATTCCCAAAATAGAAGATTACTATTTCGGGAAACTTTCTATTTATGGAAACCTACTATTTTTAGAAACTTTCTAAAATTGGAAACTTTCAAAAAACCGGAAACTTTCTAACTTTAGAAACTTCTTTAAAATCCAAAACCCGCAAATTCAGAAAATTCTATTTTAAGAAACTTTCTAATTATAAAATTTCGGAAACTTTAATTTAAAACCGACTTTATAATTTTATAAAATAGATTTTGAATTAATCTGAAGAAAGACTCAATTAACTGGCCCAATTGTTTTAACTTCTTGGCCCGAGGCCCAAGAATTGGTCCATGTCCAAGACATGACCCAATTGTCCAATTAATTGACATAACCGGTCTGGTTCAATAAAACTGGTCTAACCAAGTTTTAATTACTACGATGACCACAATTGTCAACCGGTTATTTACTAAACCGGAATTTCTCAATTTATTTGGTCCAACCAAATCAAATTAGAAATTCCTGGTTTAGGCACTAAATCCAATATTTCTTTCGACATTGGATTTCTTATTCCGGTTTAACCAGATTTAATAAAATTATTAATCTGTTTATTAAACCGAAACGTTGATTTTAATCAAGTTTTAAACCGAACCATTAACCGAACCGAACCGATTGAACCGTGAAACCCTAGCTTTCGGATCAAGCAAAGATCGTCCAGCCGCAAGCCGTCAACGATCCGAGATCGACATGCTTGGCTTGCTCGGGACGGACGGACGGGACGCGACATGCCGGGCAGGTCGGGACGCTCGGGTGGGACGGTCGGGACGCACGGTCGCTCCACGATCGCCGAGCGATCGGGACGTGACGCGCGCGACATCCGGAAGCGATCGGGACGACGCGATCGACTCGACGCGACGATCGACCGCGATCGGTCAACCGATCCGATCCGATCCATCCGTCCAACCGCGTCCGTCCGTCCGATCCGTCCTCCTTCTCGGCCGATCACCAAAACATGAATCATATAGCTCATGTTTTGTGATTTTTCTTGTGTGTTTAGAGTTCAATTCTGATTCTTAATCGTTTTATCTTATCAGTAATTGATTCAAAAACAATTCTAAGCAGATTAAACAACCTAAACTTGAATCTAAAACAAGAAACCTAAGAACCAATGGCTCTGATACCACTGTAGGAAGTTTTGGTTGATCCTGATTCAATTCTCATATTGATATCAACCTAAACATGCATTAGATCTAGGTGTTCTTATTTAGAAACATATGATCTCACCTTTTACCTGTTTGTTTGCAGCGGAATTGATGAACAGGTCAATGATCAGGGAGATACACCGAGAGATGGATCCTCCAAAGGCTCACACACGCAATCACCGGAAACTGGCTGCTAGACCACAAGGAGGCTGGCGCAGAGAGAGGAGAGAGGCGCGGCTAGGGTTGGGTTATGGGAGAATAGACTTGGCTTTTTGTCATTTAAAAGCCTTCTCTTTCCCTTTTGGGCTTTTGGGCCCAATCTGATTAAATCCCATTTAATCAGACCCATTAGTCTTTCTCTCTTAGTACGACAAATGCCTAGCACTTTTGTCGTACTTCTGCTAAGCCGTTCCAACATTATTTCCTGCTAGCTTAAGCGTGTGACCCATATGGGATCATACAATAAAGGTAATAAGTCCAAGACTTATAGATCATGAGCGGACTCTAGCAAGCCATCATGACCCCCAGCATTGTATGACTTATGTCTGATCACTGACATACTCTTACGTTATAGAGACAGTACAGAGATTGCTGGACACAATTCCAACAGGAAGTGCATGAGATGCAATTGCGAATTGCCAAGGACAAAATGAACGGTAAGACCAATCTCCTTATTTCTTCCCTTTCGGTTTCTAGAGCTATTGTTCAGGATACGCAGGTGCTACTTATGATCTTTAGGGAGGCTCGACACTCGTGTTCCAACGATGTTGAGTTGCCCCGGGAAGTTGTTTCTTTGTTGGACAGGTTCAAGGGCATCTTTCCGGATGAGATACCAGCCGGCCTACCTCCTATCCGAGGCATTGAGCATCAGATCGACCTCGTACCTGGAGCGGCCTTACCCAACCGACCAGCGTACCGGATGAATCCGACTGAGTCCATGGAACTGGAGAAGCAGGTGAAGGATCTTATGTCCAAGGGCTATATCCGAGAGAGCCTTAGCCCGGGTGCTGTTCCTGTCTTGTTGGTTCCAAAGAAGGACGGATCTTGGAGGATGTGTGTTGACTGCCGGGCGATCAACAATATCACCATCAAGTACTGACATCCCATACCACGGTTGGACGATATGTTGGACGAGTTGCATGGAGCGTCCGTGTTCTCTAAGATCGACCTTCGGAGTGGATACCATCAGGTCCGGATGAAGGAAGGCGACGAATGGAAGACAGCCTTCAAGACAAAACAAGGCCTGTACGAGTGGCTGGTCATGCCGTTCGGCCTCACTAATGCACCCAGCACATTCATGCGTCTCCTGAACCAGGTTTTAAGGGCCTACATTAGTAAGTTCGTTGTTGTTTATTTCGATGATATCTTGATTTATAGTCAATGTTTTGCTGACCACTTGGTGCACCTTGAGCAAGTAATAGATACTCTTCAACAGGAGGGTCTTTACGCGAATCTCAAGAAGTGCACCTTCTGCACTAATAAGCTTGTTTTTTTTAGGTTTTGTTGTGAGTTCACAGGGCTTACAGGTTGATCAAGAGAAGGTCAAGGCAATTGAGGACTGGCCGACCCCGACCACGATCGGCCATGTCAGGAGTTTCCACGGATTGGCCAGCATATACAGACGATTTTTGAAGGATTTTAGCACTATGGCCGCCCCACTTACAGCCGTGATCAAGAAGGACATCCCGTTCAAATGGGGCCAGGCGCAAGAGGCCGCGTTCCGGAAGCTCAAATAATTGCTGACCCATGCTCCTATTTGTTTTGCCTAACTTTGATAAAACTTTTACGATTGAGTGTGATGCTTCAGGTTTAGGAATTGGAGCTGTCCTGACGCAAGGAGGACAGTTGGTCGCTTATTTCAGCGAGAAGCTGAGTGGGGCCACACTCAACTATCCTACTTATGACAAGGAGCTGTACGCCTTGGTCAGATCCTTGGAGACATGGCAGCATTACCTGCTGGCCAAAGAGTTCGTTATCCATACTGACCATGAGACGCTCAAGCATTTGAGAGGACAGACGAATCTGAAGAGGAGGCACGCCAAGTGGCTTGAGTTCGTGGAGACCTTTTCGTACATCATCAAGTACAAGAAGGGGAAGGAAAACGTGGTATCTGATGCACTGTCCAGGGGATACACACTGATCAGTACCATGGAGGCCAAAGTTCTGGGCTTTGAGCTTATTAAAGAAGAATATGAAACTGATCCTGATTTTGGTGAAATTTTTCAGGAATGTCGTAATGGACCAAAAAAAGCCTTCTACTTGCCCATGGTTTCCTGTTCAGGGGAAAACGACGTTGCATTCCCCAAGGGTAGATGAGGGATATCCTGACCCGAGAGTCTCATGGAGGCGGGCTGATGGGACACTTTGGCGTTGAGAAAACACTGAGTGTCCTAGTCGAACACTTCTACTGGCCGCATCAGAATCAAGACACATAGCGTTTTTGTTCCAAGTGCATCACGTGCCTTAAGTCTAAATCCAGGTCGCATCCTCACACTCTCTATTTACCTTTGCCTATGCCTAACCGACCATGGGTCGATATTTCCATGGATTTTGTACTTGGTTTGCCTAAGGTCAGGAACAAGGATGCGATCTTCGTCGTGGTCGACCGGTTTTCAAAGATGGCCCATTTATACCGTGTTCCAAGACGAACGACACGACCCAGATGACCGACCTCTTCTTTAAAGAAGTGGTAAGACTACACAAACTGCCCCGGACCATCGTCTCGGACCGCGACCTGACCTTCATAGGGCATTTTCGGAGGACGTTGTGGCGAAATCTTGGCACTAAGCTGCTTTTGTCGACCACTTGCCATCCACAGACAGATAGACAGACCGAGGTTGTGAACCGGACTCTCTCAGCCCTTTTAAGGGCCACAGTTGGTAAAAATTTATCAAATTGGTTGGATTGCATTCCTTTTGTTGAATTTGCTTACAATGGTGCGAAACACTCTGCTACTAAGATGTCTCCTTTTGAGGTTGTTTATGGGTTTAAGCCAGATATGCCACTTGATCTGAAACCACTGCCAGCACTGGAGTTTATCAATCTGAACGGGGAGCGCAAGGCCAAAGCCGTTGCCAAACAGCATCAGACGGTCAAGGAGAACATCGAGAAGACAACAACGCAATACAAGAAACAGGCCGACAAGCACAGGAAGGAGGTCGACATTCGACCAGGCGATTGGGTTTAGGTCCACATGCGACCTGAACGGTTCCAAAGCAAGAGGAAATCCAGGCTTGCCCCACATGGAGATGGACCGTTCCAGATTCTAAAGAAGATCAGCGACGAAAACTACCAATTGGAACTCCCAGGTGAGATGAGTATATCGTTAATAGGGGTCTAGTTTTATCCTATTCTACTGCAAGTGCACAGTTATGTGATTGTAGTATATAGGGTATCGAAATCCACAGAGACTCCGGTCAACGATAGATTAAGAACAGTAGAGGGTAAACTAAGATGAAAGCAATGTGGAGTAACTAAAAAGCAGTGCGAGAAAGTAAACAAGTAGCAAGATTATCGGTTGTGAAAGCAGTTAATTAAGGGCGCTAAGTCTAGGGCGTTCTCAGGAAATCAGACAAGCAGACAGTTCTTTCAGTAAGGATCTAATTAAGAACAGTTCTAGAACTCAAATCACGGATATAGAATTATCCAACTGTCGTTGCGAGAATTCTCTAAGTCTAAGTGCAGCAATCCAAATTCCTTTGCAATTACTAACAGATTAAACCAGCATTAATTCCAAGTTCGATATGTTCACAATTAAACTAAACCAAATTCCTTTGCGAGAAGTTTAATTGCTCAACCTAAATAGTTCAGATTCTAAACCACACTTTCGTGTCGTATTTAGCAACCTAAGATCTAGATTCTAATTGATCAGGTTAGAACTAGCTTTAAACGCAATTTCGATCGAAGAACAGATAAAGTTATGAATCCTTAACTGAATTTAAACAAGTCTAGCAAGTCATGAAATCCTATGTGAGAAACCCTAAACCTAACTATGAATATACTCAGACATAGAATATGAAGACATAATCAATGAGTAATTAGATATCATAAAAGAGATTAAATAAGTAAAGGGGTTCGAAAACTTCTCCAAAACAAATGTAGTACAGGATCAGATCAGCCCCAAAAGCTCTAAAAACTCTCTGCTCTTAATTATGAATGCGTAAGTCAGCGTCTCTAAAAACTGATCTAAAAACCTAATTAAATAGCTAAAACACGTTTTGGGCTTCTGTGTAAATATCTGGAACTTCTGGGCTTTTCTGCAATATCAGCATTCTTCATTAAACCGCCGAGTCTGGCCCATTCGCGCTATGCATCGATCGATGCAGGTGTGCAACGATCGACGCAACCCTCAAATCTGGACAGTGAACTGTCTCTCGAACCAAATCTCCAAAATGCACCAAACAGCTCCAAAATCTCCACTTCTGCTCCAAATGTGCTTGTACCTAATAAAACCTGCAAAGGACTCTAAAAGAACACCAAAAGACACTAAAACAGACTTATATCATGGCATAAAACCGGTAAAAACCATGATATATCAACTCCCCCACACTTAGCCTTTGCTTGCCCTCAAGCAAAACAGAGAACTAAAACATGGTGAAGAGGTTTGAAAACTTTCAGAAACTCTTTTTGTCCTAGAAGCAACAACACTCAGATTCCCCTTAGTAATCCACATGAAGGATTTCACCTTCAGACATCAAGACCAACATATACTTCCCCCACACTTAGCAATTGTCCTAAGGAAACTCCACAATCACATTCACGCATTCAAATTCACCCTACTGACTTCTGCAAGTATTTAAGTGCGGTCTCACCTAAGGAGTATCGATCAAAGGTACATGGACTCTTACCTTGTCAGCTCTAGACCACCATACTATCTTTCTTTGGTCCCTTTCTTCTCTTTTCCCTTCCTTAGCATTCTGATTTTTCCCCATTGGGTATCATTTTTTTTTATCAGTGCTCTTCCCGTTAAGGGGTGTACTTTGGACACATTCCATGGATGCACAGGATATGATAGTTGTAGCTACCACTCCCAGAGACCACTTCGGAGTTACTAACTCATCCTCAGTTTATTATCTTTTTTTTTTATTTTGTGGAAGGGGAGAAGGGAACCAAATAGGACATGTTTACAGGCTGTGTCAGAACTAACAAGGGAATCCGACACAAAGTATACCAAGCCCTTAGGTGAGAAAATTAAGTCAGTATTAAAGTGAAGTCAGTAAAAGGATCCTCTGATACCTGAAGTGATGTGGGTGTCCTCAGTAGGTTGATCCGTGTCTGGGTTTTCTAATAGTCAGAGATCATCTGCAAACTAGTCCCAGTGGTTACTTAAGTTCCTGCAAGTGCTATTAATCTTCTAAAAAAATCATTGTTTCCTACTTAAACTGTTTTGACTCAATAAAACAATTTTTTTTGAAAACAGGACTGACTCTAAGAAAACAGAAAGATAGATGTCAGTAGCACCTCCCCCACACTTAAGACACACTGTCCCCAGTAGTGTCAAGCGAAGGATTGGTAAAAAGAAAGAAAAATATGTTAATGGATTGGTTAAGTTCTGTCGGATTTTTACCTCTGTCGCACCTGCATCGATCGTTGCACTAGGTGCATCGACCGTTGCTGGGCGATTTTCGTGTATGGTCGATCGTTGCTCAGGACCGCAACGATCGCTGCAATGCGATTTCGATCGTGTTGTGACGATCGACACAATGTGTGTCGATCGACGCACTGCGAATACTCCGAGACCTGCAGACAAAAACTCACCAAAACCAGAAACAAAACATAAAATCCTACAAAAACACCAAAATTAAAATGCAAAAACGAAAACAGTGGGTTGCCTCTCACTCAGCGCTTGTTTAAAGTCATTAGCTTGACAGGACGAACAAGATTTTAGGCACCAAGAGATCATGATAGAGACTTTGATTGTCTCTGTGCAAGTCTCCTCATCCAAGGCGGAGAGTAAGCCGTATCAGAATGAATGCGTCCAAGAAAAGTAGGAGTAAACTGCTCCCCAGGATCCAAAATCACAGTATCACTTGGCTGCTTATCATCTCCATCCAAAATGGTGAAGGTCTGCCCATCTACCAGTGGCTTGCGCAGCTTATCCATCTCATAATGCAGCGGCTCATCTCCCAGGTGGAGATCAATCAGACTGTGTCTAACATCTATTACTGCTCCTGCCGTAGCTAAGAATGGTCTCCCAAGTATCAACGCGTCATCAGGATCACTGTCATACTTCAGCACTAAGAAGTCTGTTGACCTAAGTAGTTTCCAACTCTGACCGGGACGTCCTCAAGGAGTCCTTCTGGAACTCTTATAGACTGATCGGCTAGGACAAGAGAGGTCCTAGTAGGCGAAAAATCTAGCACACCCAGCTTCTCTGCCACATAATATGGCATAAGACTTCCTGCAGCTCCAAGATCACACAGAGAACGCCTAAAACTATCTTCCAAGATAGAACAGTTCAGCACAAAGACACCAGGGTCAGGCAGCTTCTTTGGAACCTTGGTTAACAGCACATCACTTATATGCTGAGGGACCACAATCACCCAATCTTTCAACTCTTCATCCAAAGGCAACATCTTATTCAAGTACCTCTGCACACATGGGTGATAAGGTGGATCATCAGATGATGGAATTTCTTCCAACTCTTCACCAATGTCCTCTAGCTGCTTAAGCTCTTCAATCTCTTGCTTAATTACTTCAGACACTGAAGGATATAGTCTAATGGATTGTGCATAAATCTCCTACTGAGTAATCTCAGAGACTCCAGGGAATAAACTATCAAGCTCTAAATCTGCATCAATGCCATCAGAATCATGCGAGCCTGTCTGTTCACGACCTGCAACGACCGACGCTAGTGGTGCATCGATCGATGCAACACTGTTTTCACAGTTTCCACCCGAGAGATTTTCCTCAAAATCCGAATTTTTGGCCTCTTCTACCAACTCAGCTGTTTTCAACTCAAAATTTTTACTTTGTGTTGATCCATCATCAATGTATACTGACCAGGCCTTGATATGAGTTTCTGCCACTCCTTTTCCCTTCACAGTACTAGAAATCTGACTCACCTGAGTATCCAACTGCTTCACATGAGTGTTCAGAGACTCAAACTTCCCATTGAGATCCTCATAGACAGCATCCAGCTTCTTATTGCAGTCCACAGCAATCTTGGTCTGACTTCCAGCAGCTGTTCCATCATTGCCTCCATCTTACTCTCAGGAGCAGTGGCTACAGGAGGTGCTTGGTAAGAAGATGATCCATAGGTTCTCTGAGTACCTTGTCCAAAAGGTTTCTGAAAACCACTAGTCTGTCCAAAGCCAGAGGAGTTCTGATTGCCTATGAAGGCACTCCTCTGCCCTCCATTGAAGAACCTGTTTCCCTGCTGATTACCAAATCTATTACCTTGGAATCCAGATCCTCCTATGTAATTCACATCTTCTTCCTGAGTGTCCTCCTCAGTCTGAATTACCTCAACATCTTGGGCAAAGTGGACAGCTTTCTTAGCATCTAGGAGATTACTAACTGTGTCCAGCTTAGACCTAATATCAGCAATCTCCAAATTCTCTACCTTTCCACCAGATTTCTTCCTCCTCTCATCAGTAGTCTTGCAACTGTTGCTGCTTACTAAGTTCTCAATCAACTGCTTAGCTTGAGCAGGAGTCTTAGTGTTAAAGTTGGTATTGCTAGAGTTGTCCAACGCAGTTTGATATGGAAGATCTATGCCTCTAAAGAAGATGCCTAAAAGTGTTACCTCAGTGAATCCATGGTGCGGGCAGTCACATTGGTATTTCTTGAATCTCATCCAGGCAGTCTTAAGAGGCTCAGTAGGACCTTGGGAAAAGGTGAGTATGTCCTGTCTGGACTGATCAGAACGCGCATCATCATAGAAGTTGAAACACCCCGACCCGGCCACCCTAGGACGCGGTCGATGCGTTCCAGTGGTCAGGCCAAACCCTTGTCTGAACCTCCCTAAATCCAGTCCTATTTAAAATTTTACTTTAGGATTAAGTATTCCTCGGATCTCTTATTGACTTCTAGTCCTAGATCCTTCATACTTAATCAATACGCAGCGGAAATACTACTTAACCATTTATGTCGTCCTTCTAAGGAACGATTCATCCGAGAACCTCTTAGTACTTTATTTAGTTTCCTTAAACTCTTTTGAGGTTCCGTTCTTATCTATCTGTTCTAACAACCTAAGTCTTTTACTTAGTTTGTTTCATTCAACTTATTCCGTTTTATTCATTCCTTAGAACCATAGAAGAGTATTCAAACGTGTACCTTAGCCTTTTAGCGAAGCCGTTGTGAAGTTATTTCCGACGTCCAGCTTAGCTCGTTCGATCATCAACTACTAGAGCACACCCCCTTTGTACTTAGTCATTCAACCAACCATCCCCACATGACCGAGTACAAAAGAGGTCTTCACGTTCTTTCCTTTGACCACCATTCCTTTCCGGCTTCATCTTTGTCTCCTTTTTTATTCATGATCATAAGGCCGATCCGCGTCCCGACCGTTCGTGGATCCGCGACCGTATCGCGATCCGCGGTCGTACGCATTCGTCCGTATGTTCATCTGCACGTTCTTCACGCACGTTCGTCATGGACGTCCGTAAGGCCATCCGTGTGACCGTCACGGTCGTCCGTGAACAGATGTGACTGTTCGTGAACGGACACGACCGTTCGTGAATGGACACGACTGTCCGTGAACGGTTACGGTCGTCCGTACACGACCCGCGTGCGTCCGTAATCGACCCACGGTCGTCCGTATCGTCCCGCAGACGTACGTGATCGAACCGTGGTCGTCCGTATCATCCTGCGGACGTACGCTATCGACCCACGGTCGACCGTATCGTCCTGCGGACGTACGCGATCGACCCGTGGTCGTCCGTATCGTCCTGCGGACGTACGCAATCGACCCACGGTCATCCGTATCGTCCCGCGGACGTACGTGATCGACCCGCGGTCATCCGTGATCGTCCCGCGGTCGTCCGTGAACGGACACGACTGTCCGTGAACGGACACGACCGTACGTGAACGGTCACGGTCGTCCGTACGTGACCCGCGGTCGTCCGCGATCGACCCGCGGTCGTCCGTACGCGACCCACGGTCGTCCGCGGACGGTCCCACGGACAGTACCGGTTTTCGACTTCCAACCATCAAGCAATTTCTTCATCCTTTTCTGGTTATTTTCTCATGTTCTTCAGCCCTGATTTCCTTATTAATCATCCCCAAAAATCCTCCTTTAATCCGCCTTAAAACCCTTAAAGAAACCGGCCATGAAACCTTTTCTCTCTTCCTTGAATCATGTCGGTTTCTCCTTGGATCTTTTCTGAGATTTTCCTGTGCTTCTGCCCTTGTTTATGTTGGGAATGTCCTGAAATCTATTTGTACTTACTCTGAGAGAGAGTCGTGTTGTCGAGATGAGACAATCATATGACACTGGGTAGTCATAATGCTTTGCTAGAAGCCACTTATGATCAATGAGTTGAGAACTCATTGCCAGTGTTATATGATCCTACAGGGTCACACACCTAAGCAAACTGGACATTGCATAAGAGGATGATCATTAATGTAATGATCAGATGAATGCATATTTGATATGCATTCAATATCGACTTTTCTGGGTGATGTCGATCGATGCACTAATAGTATCGGTCGACATAGATTGGCCGTGTCGATCGAAACATAGAGTGTGTCGGTCGACACAACTCGCGGATTAGCAGATTAATTCGGTTTAATCATTAGTTAATCCCGGGGCGGTTTAAGTCGACATATATAAGATATATGGTCGACCTAAACTCGTATCTAACCTAATTCACAGCCACCAGAAACTAGAGAGAAACCTCTTGAGAGATCTGATCTCTATAGGCACTAGCATCCCTTCTGTTCAGCTTGTGTGCGTGTGGATACCAGTAGAGGCGCAGCATTTGAGGCGCTCTAGATCTCGATTATCTGCAAATAACTTCCGCTGCTAATCACCAGGTAATCTCCAGATCTGATAGATTCAATTACATGAACCTGTAGATCCTAGGCTCGGAATTCAGACTAGGATTGCCTAATTGGATTAGGAATCTGCTAGAAATTCCTTCAGTGGTATCAGAGCTTTAGGGTTCCATTGAATCTGTGGCATGTTGATTAGATTAGTTGAATCTAGATCTCTGTATAGTTGATACAAGCATGCTGAAATTCGTTTTTGATTAAAATCTAGTTTTAGGGTTTTAACTTGAAAAACGATTAGGGATTATCACCCTGTGTCGATCGACACCAAGCGGGTATCGGTCGACACAGAAGGATAACCCGAATAAAACTTTTCGCCTTGTGTCGATCGACACAAGAGTTGTATCGGTCGACACAAACCTCGCGAGATTGATGAACCGGTTTAATTGGATTGGACCGGTTATCGAGCTTGGTTAAATGGTTTGAATTGCGATTGGTTTGATTAAGTTGGTATCGACCGATGCTAGTGTAGCATCGATCGACACCGACTGGTATTCGAAACCCGATCAATTGGATTGATCGGTTATCGCGGATTGCTTTTGGTTATTCTGTATCGATCGACACTATAGTAGTGTCGGTCGACATCAGATTCGATGATTGGGTTTTGGAACCTGCAATCACAGAACCAAAGCATGATATATCAATTAATTATAAGAATTAAAACATAATAAAACTGAACGTTTTAATGATTCCGTTTCTCAATCAAATATCAAGTGATACTTGATGTCTTTCCAATCTTGTCGACTGTCAAGACTCGTTTCATTGAGTGATAGGCTTGCAGTGCAAGGTGTCCACAATTACATAAGTAAGACAGGAAGTAATCGTGTTGATGGGCTTGCAGTGCAAGGCGTCAACAATTACATGACTGAAAAGATTGGTTTACTTGACTGGGCCATCAAAATCGTTTTGGGCTCAGAGACATCAGGTGGATTTGACATAAGATGTCAGTCCACAACCAAGAGTTGTATTGGATACAACTAGCAAGGTTGTTGCTTACCTAGATAGCTGAATTTGGGTGACAGCCAGTGGCTCACTCAAGTTTGGTGAAGTATGGGTCTTGGATCATTATATTCATCTGAGGAAACATTGTTTGAATATAATGCGAGTTTTCTTAAAAGTTAAGATTTCTCATTTCTTGAACATCATAACTAAACCTTTTTCTTTTCTATGTTATCAGCTATGACTACTACTCATAATAATTCTTTCTCCCTGCGATCCGTCCTTGAGAAGGACAAGTTAAATGGATCGAATTTTCTCGAATGGTATCGGAACTTGAGAATTGTTCTCAAGCAGGAGAAGCGGGACTATGTCCTTGAAAATGTTCTCCCTGAAAAACCGAGATCCAATGCTGCACATGCAGAAAGGAGTGCTTGGGACAAGCATTCCAATGATGTGGTCGATGTGAATTGTCTCATGTTGGCTACCATGAACTCGGACTTGCAGAAGCAATACGAGAACGTGGAGTCGCCAGTGGAGATGATTACTAGCCTGAGAAATATGTTTCAGGAGCAGGCACGAACTGAGAGATACCAGACGGTTAAATCTCTCATTGAATGCAAGCTACCAAAGGACAGTCCAGTAAGTCCTCATGTCATTAAGATGATGGGTTATATTGATAACCTGGGGAGACTGGATTGTCCCATTAGCCAAGAGTTGGCTACTGACATCATTCTGCAGTCACTGCCGTCAAGTTATGATCAGTTTGTTATGAACTATAACATGAACAACTTGACAAAGACATTGACTGAGCTGCATGGCATGCTCAAGACAGCTGAGCCAAATATCAAGAAGGGCACTCCTAATGTACTTATGGTACAAGGGGGTAAGAAGTTTAAGAAACTTGGCAAAGGCAAGGGAAAGGGCAAGGCAGTCCCGGTTGAGAACCAGGACACGCCTGCGCCAGCCCCGAAGCCCAAGCCGGGCCCATCTGAGACTGATAAGTGCCATTACTGTAAAGAGCCTGGGCATTGGAAGAGAAATTGCAACAAATTCTTGGAAGAGAAGAAGAAGAAGAAGAAGACTTTCGAGACTTCATCTTCAGGTATTTATGTTATAGAAGTAAATGTTACTACTTCTGGTTCTACTTCTTGTGTATTGGATACCGGCTGTGGTGCTCATATTTGTACAAATATGCAGGGCCTAAGCAACAGTAGGACGTTGGAAAGGGGACAAGTGGACCTGCGTGTGGGGAATGGAGCAAGAGTTGCTGCATTAGCCGTAGGAACATTTAACTTGTCTTTACCTTCTGGTTTGGTTTTAGAACTTCATAATTGCTACTATGTACCTGCTATAAGCAGAAATATTATTTCTATTCCTGTTTTGGATTTGGAAGGATATCAGTTTTCAATTAAGAATAAATGTTGTTCTTTTGATTACAATTATATGTATTATGGTAGCAGCCCATTAGAGAATGGGCTTTATGTTCTGAATCAAAGCACATAAATCTATAACATTAACACCAAGAGATTCAAATCAAATGACACGAATCAGACTTTTCTTTGGCATTGTCGTTTGGGCCACATAAACGAGAAACGGATTCAAAAGCTCCATAGTGATGGGCTTTTGGGCTCATTTGATTATGAATCATGTGAGAAATGTGAGTCTTGTTTACTAGGCAAAATGGCAAAGGCGCCTTTCAACAAATCAAATGAAAGGGCCAGCGACCTATTGGGCCTTATACATACAGATGTATGCGGCCCAATGAGCACAAGTGCCAGAGGAAATTTTCGATACTTCATTACCTTCACTGATGATTTCAGCAGGTATGGCTATGTCTATTTAATGAGACACAAGTCGGAATCTTTTGAAAAGTTCAAAGAGTTCCAAAATGAAGTACAGAATCAACTTGGTAAAAGTATTAAGGCTCTTCGATCAGATCGTGGAGGAGAATACTTAAGTCAAGAATTCAGTGATCATTTGAGAGATTGTGGAATTGTTTCACAACTCACTCCTCCTGGAACACCACAATGGAATGGGGTGTCCGAGAGGAGAAATCGAACTCTATTAGATATGGTTCGATCAATGATGAGTCTCTCAACTCTTCCATTATCCTTTTGGGGATACGCTCTAGAAACGTCTGCGTTTACACGTAATAGGGTTCCGTCAAAATCAGTTGCAAAGACACCACATGAGATGTGGACTGGAAATGTTCCAAATGTGTCTTTCCTGAAGATTTGGGGTTGTGAAGCTTATGTTAAGCGATTAATTACAGATAAGCTCGAACCCAAATCTGATAAGTGCTACTTCGTTGGTTATCCTAAGGAAACCAAGGCATACTACTTTTACAACCAATACGAGGACAAAGTGTTTGTTGCTCGGAACTACGTTTTTCTTGAGAGAGAGTTTCTTTCCAAGAGAAACAGTGGGAGTAAAGTACAACTCGAAGAAGTTCGAGAACCGCAGGAAAATGCTCAACCCGTAGAGGAAGAGCAACAGTTGGATCTACAAAGAGTTGTAGACCCAACGCCTGTGGAGCCAGAAATTCGCCGATCCGAAAGGATCCGTCACGAACCCGAGAGATATGGATTTCTCGTAACCAATTGTCATGATTTATTGATCATTGACAGTGACGAGCCCGCGAATTACGAAGAAGCGATGATGAGCCCTGACTCCGAAAAGTGGCTGAAAGCCGCTGAATCCGAAATGGGATCCATGTCACAGAACCAAGTATGGACTTTGGTTGATTTACCCGATGGTGCAAGACCCATTGAGTGTAAATGGATTTTCAAGAAGAAAATTGTTGTGGATGGAAATATTCAGATATATAAAGCAAGGCTGGTGGCAAAAGGTTTCAAACAAATTCATGGTATAGACTATGAAGAAACCTATTCACCTGTAGCCATGCTTAAATCCATTCGGATTCTCCTAGCAACAGCTGCTCATTATGATTATGAGATCTGGCAAATGGACGTGAAAACAGCTTTCCTTAATGGAATTCTGGAAGAGGAGGTGTACATGACACAGCCCGAAGGTTTCATCGATCCTAATGCTGCTAGGAAAGTATGCAAGCTTCATCGATCCATTTATGGATTGAAGCAAGCATCTCGGAGTTGGAATCTTCGTTTTGATGAAGCAGTCAAAGAGTTTGATTTCATCAAAAGCGAAGAAGAACCATGTGTTTACAAGAAGACTAGTGGGAGCGCAGTTGCATTTCTCGTGTTGTATGTAGATGACATACTTCTTCTCGGAAATGACGTTCCGTTGTTACAGTCTGTTAAGACTTGGCTCGGAAGTTGTTTTTCAATGAAAGACATGGGAGAAGCCGCGTATATTCTTGGAATAAGAATCTATAGAGATAGATCAAACAAGTTGATTGGACTGTGTCAAGACACTTATATCGATAAGGTCTTACACAGGTTCAGAATGCAAGATTCCAAGAAGGGCTTCATACCAATGTCTTATGGCATAAGTCTCAGCAAGAAGCAGTGTCCTGAGACACCTGCTGAGCGAGATCGCATGAGTCGGATTCCCTATGCCTCGGCGTTGGGATCCATCATGTATGCCATGCTCTGTACTCGTCCAGATGTTGCTTGTGCTTTAAGCATGACGAGTAGATACCAATCGGATCCAGGTGAAAGTCACTGGACAGCAGTCAAGAATATTCTGAAGTATTTGAGAAATACTAAGGATAAATTCTTGGTGTATGGAGGAAGTGATGAGCTGGTAGTAAGTGGTTACACAGACGCAAGTTTCCAGACAGACAAAGATGATTTCCGATCGCAATCTGGTTACATCTTCTGCCTGAATGGCGGTGCAGTAAGCTGGAAGAGTTCCAAGCAGGACACTGTAGCAGATTCCACAACTGAAGCTGAGTACCTCGCTGCTTCTGAAGCGGCAAAGGAGGCTGTTTGGATCAAGAAGTTCATCACTGAACTTGGTGTGATTCCTAGCATTTCTGAGCCAGTGGCTTTGTATTGTGACAACAATGGAGCCATTGCGCAAGCAAAGGAACCTAGATCACACCAGAAATCCAAACACATAGAAAGGCGATATCACCTTATCCGTGATATTGTGAATAGAGGAGATGTGAAGATCAGCAGAGTCCCGACGGATGAGAATGTTGCTGATCCACTGACCAAGCCTCTCCCAAGGCCTAATCATGAGTTTCATACACGTGAGACTAGTATGTGACTTGATCATGAAACCCTATAAGCAATAAATGACATAAATTAGAATAGTCCCTGGTGGAGGTTGTTAACGTGGGACATTAACAACCACGTGAGACTAGTATGTGAGGTGACTGATGACCATGTTTCATGGAGTCATTAATAAGTGTATTAAAGTCAATCACATGGATATGTGTTAGAGAACACATGATCGGACTTGACCCGTTAATGAGAACTCTACAAGATGTTATATGAGTGTCATAAGAGTTTCTCATTATGACTAAAGAGTAAAGTCCTTAGACCTGAGTTCATCATGTCCTCTCTTATATGGATTGGTTCGTCTTGACTTTGTCAAACGTCAGCCGTAACTGGTGATCATAAAGACACTGATTAGGCGTATCATGAAGTATAAAAGAGACATGGATGGAACAAGATGGAATTTGTACCTCCTATATAACAGGAGTTAAATATCTCTGAGCCTATCGAAGATTTGATACTGGAAATGCGTGGCCGCGCTCAAACGAACTGATTGTCAGTTGTTTGTCTTTCATCAGTATAAATCGGGATTCGATAAACGTGATCTACTTAATAAGGATGACACAGTTCTTGCCTTATGCTAGATTGAGATATGGATACAAAGGGATTAAAAGGAATAGACGATTCCAGTACAAGTGGGAGATTGTTGGGAATGTCCTGAAATCTATTTGTACTTACTCTGAGAGAGAGTCGTGTTGTCGAGATGAGACAATCATATGACACTGGGTAGTCATAATGCTTTGCTAGAAGCCACTTATGATCAATGAGTTGAGAACTCATTGCCAGTGTTATATGATCCTACAGGGTCACACACCTAAGCAAACTGGACATTGCATAAGAGGATGATCATTAATGTAATGATCGGATGAATGCATATTTGATATGCATTCAATATCGACTTTTCTGGGCGATGTCGATCGATGCACTAATAGTATCGGTCGACATAGATTGGCCGTGTCGATCGACACATAGAGTGTGTCGGTCGACACAACTCGCGGATTAGCAGATTAATTCGGTTTAATCATTAGTTAATCCCGGGGCGGTTTAAGTCGACATATATAAGATATATGGTCGACCTAAACTCGTATCTAACCTAATTCACAGCCACCAGAAACTAGAGAGAAACCTCTTGAGAGATCTGATCTCTATAGGCACTAGCATCCCTTCTGTTCAGCTTGTGTGCGTGTGGATACCAGTAGAGGCGCAGCATTTGAGGCGCTCTAGATCTCGATTATCTGCAAATAACTTCCGCTGCTAATCACCAGGTAATCTCCAGATCTGATAGATTCAATTACATGAACCTGTAGATCCTAGGCTCGGAATTCAGACTAGGATTGCCTAATTGGATTAGGAATCTGCTAGAAATTCCTTCAGTTTAGGCACATGGAAAATGAAGGTTTTCCCTTCAGGAAACCGTCCCATAACTCTCCTTTCATGACCTGCCCATTCCCCTATGAATCCGGCCATGAATCCATCTTTTTCTCTTGATTTTTCTTGGCCTTTGCCTTGGGATTGTTCTGGGTTTTTCCCCAGGGAGAGATGTCACGAAAATGGTCTCCTAAAAGAGTATTTATAGGCACAAATTCGCCCCATAACTTCCCTTGGTGAAGGGTTGGCTCCTTTTGAACGAATGGACACATCCTTCCTTGGTGTCCATTCGCTCATGCCCCTTGGTCAGCTAGTGTCACTAGCTGACCAGCTGACCCAACACTTGAACACTCAAGCTAGCTGGGTTGAGCTGGTTGCTAGCTGACCTAGCTGACCAGCTGGACTGTTCAGCTCGTTTGAGCTAGACACTTCCCTTTCAGCTGCTTTTCTTTAAGCCAAGCTTCTTCCCAGCTGAGCTTGACCTTCTTCTGTCTATGGAACACTCTTATTGATCTTCCTTGATCATGTGTTCGGTCTGTTGGTTCCATAGACATCCCAAACGTTTAGGGTGGGGTCAATCTCTCGGTTCCGGGATGTTACAAGTCTACCCCCCTTAAAAGGGATTCGTCCCCGAATCCACCTTAGGGTGTTAATCCCGTTCAACTTTATGAACCACTTGGGAGCTAATAACATCCCGAAATATTATCAGAACATAACCATTCTATGTTCTCTCTATTCGGTCTAACTCCAATTATGGTTTTTCTTGCTGAAGCCATTCATCTCGGATCAAGTCGCGTATGACCGGACTTCCCATTCCGTTCCCGCGCATGGACCATTCGTGCCCAGCGTGCCGATCTTCGGTCAACCGCCCCAACGGTAGCCGTTTGATCGCGCTTAACTGTCCGAACTTCTCTTGCCCACTTACGGTTCATTCTGCGCTTAATCCAACTTGTAGCTCACGGTCTTGGCCATGGCCGATCAATAACCGTACCATGGACTAAGCCGTCGAGAGATCCATATATTCCCGGGGCAGGGATGTTACAAGTCTCCCCCACCAAATTGGGAATTCGTCCCCGAATTCGGTGGTGGTTAACTTTTGTGTATACCCTTCCTGTCCCGGTTTGGTATGCCTTTCCATTTCTCATTGACCTAGGTCCGTCAAGACTTAACCGTTTCCCTGATTTTTGTCTTGTCTTAGACTTAGTCAAATCTTGATCACAATCCTTAAGGACTTGATCCACACTTGATCCTTGCCCTCCATGGACTTGATCTTAGTGTCCCGATCTTAGTAAATCTCTTACTAGATCATATTCAGGTTTTTTGTTCCCTGTAGGACTCGACCTCGGTTATGGTTCTTACGTATTCCCAATGCTAAGCACCCTAACCCTTTTCCCCAAATGTCATTCCCAGAATGCATTCGAAGAAGCAGGGTTCAGTGACTGACCAGAAATTGCACTATAGGACTCGGCCACGCCAATCTCCCTAACCAGTTCATAAACCCGTGGCGTCTTCGGCTAGCGCTTAGCCTTTACCGTTCGACTTTCACTTCCAAGTTTTACTTCTGATTACTGCTTTACAATGGAAGCAATTCATTGGTCTTTCATTGTCACTTACCTTCCCCTCATTTTGCAAACAGCTTAGGATCCTTGGTCCTTGCTGTTGCACTTCGCACGTACTCTACTTGCCTTTACACTCCCCAAAGTGTGCTTCCATTGTTTCTGCAAGAGGTACTTTTGGTGCGGTTTCTAGAGGATTGGTTATCAGCCCCAACTGATTCCATTTCCTCTTTAGGTCCTTCCCGGGTCAGCATGACACTTTGTCTTTTGAGCCAACGCGGTTCTCCTTCAGGTCCTTCCCGGCTAGGACAACAACTTCCCGTGATTGCGCCCCCCGGTTCACCCCCAGGTCCCTCCCGTTCGGCCAACCACTTTCCCGTGATTGCGCCCTTTTCCGGTTCACCTCGACACCGTCTTGCGACCTTGTTCCCAAAGCCTGCCCAAGACTGAGTACCTCCTTGGTGCACTTTCCTCTGCAAGTCACCAATCATGCGAGAATCGTCCTAGAAAAAACTCCGCTCTGATACCAACTTAAAACACCCCAACCCGGCCACCCTAGGACGCGGTCGATGCGTTCCAGTGGTCAGGCCAAACCCTGGCCTGAACCTCCCTAAATCCAGTCCTATTTAAAATTTATCTTTAGGATTAAGTATTCCTCGGATCTCTTATTGACTTCTAGTCCTAGATCCTTCATACTTAATCAATACGCAACGGAAATACTACTTAACCATTTATGTCGTCCTTCTAAGGAACGATTCATCCGAGAACCTCTTAGTACTTTATTTAGTTTCCTTAAACTCTTTTGAGGTTCCGTTCTTATCTATCTGTTCTAACAACCTAAGTCTTTTACTTAGTTTGTTCCATTCAACTTATTCCATTCTATTCATTCCTTAGAACCATAGAAGAATATTCAAACGTGTACCTTAGCCTTTTAGCGAAGCCGTTGTGAAGTCATTCCCGACGTCCAGCTTAGCTCATTCGATCATCAACTCCTAGAGCACACCCCCTTTGTACTTAGTCATTCAACCAACCATCCCCACATGACCGAGTACAAAAGAGGTCTTCACGTTCTTTCCTTTGACCACCATTCCTTTCCGGCTTCATCTTTGTCTCCTTTTTTATTCATGATCATAAGGACGATCCGCGTCCCGACCATTCATGGATCCGCGACCGTATCGCGATCCGCGGTCGTACGCGTTCGTCCGTATGTTCATCTGCATGTTCTTCACGCACGTTCGTCACAGACGTCCGTAAGGCCATCCGTGTGACGGTCATGGTCGTCCGTGAACAGATGCGACTGTTCGTGAACGGACACGACCGTTTGTGAATGGACACGACTGTCCGTGAACGGTTAGGGTCATCCGTACACGACCGCGTGCGTCCTTAATCAACCCATGGTCGTCCGTATCGTCCCGCGGACGTACGTGATCGAACCGTGGTCGTTCGTATCGTCCTGCTGACGTACGCGATCGACCCACGGTCGTCCGTATCGTCCCGCGGAAGTACGCGATCGACCCGTGGTCGTCCGTATCGTCCTGCGGACGTACGCGACCCACATTCATCCGTATCGTCCCGCGGACGTACGTGATCGACCCACGGTCGTCCGTATCGTCCCGTGGACGTACGTGATCGACCCGCGGTCATCCGTGATCATCCCGCGGTCGTCCGTGAACGGACACGACTGTCCGTGAACGGACACGACCGTACATGAACGGTCACGGTCGTCCGTACGTGACCCGCGGTCGTCCGTGATCGACCCGCGGTCGTCCGTACGCGACCCACGGTCGTCCGCGGACTGTCCCACGGACAGTACCGGTTTTCGACTTCCAACCATCAAGCGATTTCTTCATCCTTTTCTGGTTATTTTTGTTGGAATTGTGTCCAGCAATCTCTGTACTGTCTCTATAACGTAAGAGTATGTCAGTGATCAGACATAAGTCATACAATGCTGGGGGTCATGATGGCTTGCTAGAGTCCGCTCATGATCTATAAGTCTTGGACTTATTGCCTTTATTGTATGATCCCATATGGGTCACACGCTTAAGCTAGCAGGAAATAATGTTGGAACGGCTTAGCAGAAGTACGACAAAAGTGCTAGGCATTTGTCGTACTAAGAGAGAAAGACTAATGGGTCTGATTAAATGGGATTTAATCAGATTGGGCCCAAAAGCCCAAAAGGGAAAGAGAAGGCTTTTAAATGACTAAAAGCCAAATCTTTTCTCCCTTAACCCAACCCTAGCCGCGCCTCTCTCCTCTCTCTGCGCCAGCCTCCTTGTGGTCTAGCAGCCAGTTTCCGGTGATTGCGTGTGTGAGCCTTTGGAGGATCCATCTCTCGGTGTATCTCCCTGATCATTGACCTGTTCATCAATTCCGCTGCAAACAAACAGGTAAAAGGTGAGATCATATGTTTCTAAATAAGAACACCTAGATCTAATGCATGTTTAGGTTGATATCAATATGAGAATTGAATCAGGATCAACCAAAACTTCCAACAGTGGTATCAGAGCCATTGGTTCTTAGGTTTCTTGTTTTAGATTCATTGTTTAGGATGTTTAATCTGCTTAGAATTGTTTTTGAATCAATTACTGATAAGATAAAACAGTTAAGAATCAGAATTGAACTCTAAACACACAAGAAAAATCACAAAACATGAGCTATATGATTCATGTTTTGGTGATCGGCCGAGAAGGAGGACGGATCGGACGGACGGACGCGGTTGGACGGATGGATCGGATCGGATCGGTTGACCGATCGCGGTCGATCGTCGCGTCGAGTCGATCGTGTCGTCCCGATCGCTTCCGGATGTCGCGCGCGTCACGTCCCGATCGCTCGGCGATCGTGGAGCGACCGTGCGTCCCGACCGTCCCACCCGAGCGTCCCGACCTGCCCGGCTGTCGCGTCCCGTCCCTCCGTCCCGAGCAAGCCAAGCATGTCGATCTCGGATCATGGCGCACGGCTTGCGGCTGGACGATCATTGCTTGATCCGAAAGCTAGGGTTTCACGGTTCAATCGGTTCGGTTCGGTTGGTGGTTCGGTTTAAAACTTAAATTGAAATCAATCGTTCTGGTTTAATAAACAGGTTTTAATAATTTTATTAAATCTGGTTAAACCGGAATAAGAAATCCAATGTCGAAAGAATTATTGGATTTAGTGCCTAAACCAGGATTTCTAATTTGATTTGGTTGGACCAAATAAATTGAGAAAATCCGGTTTAGTAAATAACCGGTTGACAATTGTGGTCATCGTAGTAATTAAAACTTGGTTAGACCAGTTTTAATGAACCAGACCGGTTATGTCAATTAATTGGACAATTGGGTCATGTCTTGGACATGGACCAATTCTTGGGCCTCGGGCCAAGAAGTTAAAACAATTGGGCCAGTTAATTGAGTCTTTCTTCAGATTAATTTAAAAAAATCTATTTTATAAAATTATAAAGTCGGTTTTAAATTAAAGTTTCTGAAATTTCGAAATTAGAAAGTTTCCAAAATAGAATTTTCTGAATTTGCGGGTTTTGGATTTAAAGAAGTTTCTAAAGTTAGAAAGTTTCCGGTTTTAGAAAGTTTCCAATTTTAGAAAGTTTCTAAAAATAGTAGGTTTCCATAAATAGAAAGTTTCCCGAAATAGTAATCTTCTATTTTGGGAATGATTTTAATAAACCTACGAACCTCAATCAATATCAAGCGTTGGATGTCTTGTCCAGGCTATGTCAGCTGTCAAAGCCCATTCAATTGCATTCATGGCCTTACAGTGTGAGGATGTCTGCTTTTGCGTGGGTAAGACGGTTTGTGATTCATAAATGTCATTGGGAGTCCCAGACATTAATGATTACATGACTGTATAGTCCGGTTTTCTTGACTAGGCCATCGGGAGTCCCGGGCCTTGAGACATCAGAGTGGATTGGGCCTCGGGCCCAGATTCACAACCAAGAGTTATATCACGGATATAATTAGCCGATATAGGGCTTACCGATATAAGCTAAGGTTGGGTGACGGCCAGTGGCCCACTTTGATCTTAGTTATATGTGGATCTTGGAATCATTATATTCTATTGAGGGTAACTTATGTTATTGAATATAATGCATGATTAATCATATTATACTTTAATACGAGATTAATCATTTTGAACATATAACTAATAACCTTTTTATTTATATATTTCAGATATGACTACTACAAGCACTCAAAACACATTCTCGATCCGGTCTGTTCTCGAGAAGGAGAAGCTGACTGGAACGAACTTCCTGACATGGTCAAGGAACTTGAGGCTGGTCCTCAAGCAGGAGAAGAAGGATTATGTCCTTCGAGATCCCCTCCCCGAGAGGCCTCTTGCCAATGCTGCCAGGACTCTGCACAATGCTTGGGAAAAGCATTCGTCAGATGAAAATGATGTTTATTGCCTGATGTTGGTGACAATGACTCCAGAGCTGCAAAAGCAGTTCGAAAGTGTATTGTCTCCAATCGAGATCATGGCAAGCCTGAAATCGCTTTTTCAGGAGCAGGCTAGGACCGAGAGGTTCCAGACGGTTAAGAACCTCTTGGACTGTAAGTTGGCTGCGAATGCGGCAGTGAGTCCTCATGTGTTGAAGATGATGGGTTATCTCGATCATCTTCACAAACTCGACTGCCCAATCAGCCAGGAACTTGCCTGCGACATCATTCTTCAGTCTTTACCTGCAAGCTATGATCAGTTCATTCTGAACTTTAACATGCATGGCTTGAGTAAGACACTGCCTGAGCTTCACGGAATGCTCAAGACTGCAGAGCCCAACTTGAAGAAAACCGCCAAGGACCCCAATGTACTTATGGTACAAAAGGGCAAGGGGTTTAAGAAGTCTTCTGCTAAGGATAAGGGAAAGGCCAAGGGTGTCCAAGTCGCGGACATGGACACGCCAAAGCCCAAGCCCAAGTCCAAGGCTGGGCCTACTGACATGTGCAGGTTCTGCAAAGAACTGGGGCATTGGAGAAGAGATTGCAAGAAATTCCAGGAAGGTCTAAAGGAATTAAAGAAGAAGACTTTCGAGACTTCTTCATCAGGTATTTTTGTTATAGAAGTTAATACAACTACTTCTGATAATACCTCATGGGTCATGGATACTGGTTGTGGGGCTCATATTTGTACTAATATGCAGGCACTCAGCAACAGTAGAAGGCTGAAGCAAGGACAAGTGGAACTACGAGTTGGGAATGGAGCGAAAGTTTCAGCACTAGCTGTAGGAACTTACTTGTTGTCTTTACCTTCGGGATTGATTTTAGAACTTAATAATTGTTATTTTGTACCTGCTATAAGCAGAAATATTATTTCAATTTCTTTGTTGGATTTGGAAGGTTATGATTTTTCAGTTAAGAATAAATTATGTTCCTTCAATCGCAACAATTTGTTCTATGGTTCTGCCCCTCTTACGAATGGGCTTTACATACTCGATCAATCCGCGCCAATTTATAACATTAATACAAAACGGTTTAAACCTAATGAGGAAAACCGAACGTTTCTATGGCATTGTCGTTTAGGGCACATCAGCGAGAAACGCATTAAGAGGCTCCATTCGAATGGACTTCTTGGCTCATTTGACTTTGAGTCATGTGAGAAATGCGAATCCTGCATGATGGGCAAAATGACACGGGCCCCCTTTAATAAACCTAACGAGAGGGCCAGTGACTTATTGGGCCTGATACACACTGATGTGTGTGGCCCAATGTCCACTAATGCAAGAGGAAACTATCAGTACTTCATTACCTTCACTGATGATTTCAGTAGGTATGGATATGTTTATTTGATGAAACATAAGTCTGAATCTTTTGAAAAGTTCAGAGAATTCCAAAATGAAGTACAGAACCAACTTGGCAAAAGCATTAAGGCTCTTCGGTCCGACCGAGGAGGAGAATACTTAAGCCAAGAATTCAGTGATCATCTGAGAGAGTGTGGGATCGTATCCCAACTCACTCCTCCTGGAACACCTCAATGGAATGGTGTGTCTGAGAGGAGAAATCGAACCTTATTGGATATGGTTCGATCTATGATGAGTCACACAGACCTTCCAATATCCCTTTGGGGATATGCTCTGCTAACAGCAGTGTTCACTCTAAATAGAGCGCCATCAAAAGCAGTAGCAAAGACACCATATGAATTATGGACTGGAGAAGCTCCAGTGCTGTCTTATCTAAGAATTTGGGGTTGTGAAGCCTATGTTAAGAGATTAATCTCAGATAAGCTTACACCAAAATCTGATAAATGCTACTTCATTGGTTATCCACGGGAAACCAAGGCTTATTACTTCTATCTACGTTCCGAGAACAAGATCTTTGTTGCCCGGGATTGTAACTTTCTTGAGAGAGAGTTTCTCTCTAAGAAAGACAGTGGGAGTAAGGTACTGCTTGAAGAAATTCAAGATGAACAGGATACTGCTCAACCTAATGAGGAAGAGCAGCAGGAGGATCTACAAGAAATTGTAGAGCCTGAACCTGTAGTACCTGAAGTTCGAAGATCCGGGAGGATCCGTCACGAACCCGAGAGATATCAGGGATTCCTCGTGACTGACTGTCATGATCTTTTGATCATTGATGGTGATGAACCATCGAACTTCAATCAAGCCATGATGGGCCCAGATTCCTCTAAGTGGCGCAAGGCCACTGATTCCGAAATGGACTCCATGTCGGTCAACCAAGTCTTTTCGTTGGTTGACTTACCCGTTGGTGTAAAAGCCATCGAGTGCAAATGGATCTTCAAGAAGAAGATTGACGTGGATGGAAATGTCCAGATTTATAAAGCCAGGTTGGTGGCAAAAGGTTTCAGACAAGTTCACGGGGTGGACTACGATGAAACCTATTCACCGGTGGCTATGATGAAATCTATTCGGATTCTACTAGCAACTGCAGCTTTTCATGATTATGAAATTTGGCAGATGGACGTGAAAACCGCCTTCCTGAATGGTATTCTGGAAGAGGATGTGTATATGACGCAACCTGACGGTTACATAGATCCAAAGAATGCTGGGAAAGTATGCAAGCTTCATAAATCCATTTATGGATTGAAGCAAGCATCGAGGAGCTGGAATCTTCGTTTTGATGAAGCGATCAAGCAATTTGACTTTATCAAAAACGAAGAAGAACAATGCGTGTATAAGAAAACTAGTGGGAGCAAAATCGTTTTTCTTATTCTGTATGTTGATGACATACTGCTTCTCGGAAACGACATTCCAATGCTGAAGTCTGTAAAGGACTGGCTTGGAAGTTGTTTTTCCATGAAAGACATGGGTGAAGCCGCATACGTTCTTGGAATTAGGATCTATCGGGATAGACCTAAGAGGCTGATAGGCTTGTGTCAAGACTCATATATTGACAAAGTCCTACAAAGATTCAGCATGAAAGATTCCAAGAAGGGCTTCACGCCAATGGTACATGGCACAACGCTAAGCAAGAAGCAGAGCCCTACGTTGGCTGCTGAGCTTGAGCGCATGAAGAATATTCCTTATGCATCTGCAATAGGATCTGTCATGTATGCCATGATCTGTACTCGTCCTGATGTTGCTTACGCATTGAGCATGACGAGTAGATACCAGTCAAATCCAGGTGAAAACCATTGGATTGCCGTAAAGAACATCTTGAAGTATCTAAGACATACTAAGGATAAGTTCTTAGTGTACGGTGGAAGTGATGTGCTTAAAGTCAGTGGATTCACGGACGCAAGTTTCCAGACAGACACAGATGATTTCCGGTCACAGTCCGGTTATGTCTTTTGTCTGAATGGCGGTGCAGTAAGTTGGAGAAGCTCCAAGCAGGACACCGTTGCTGATTCCACTACAGAAGCTGAATATATCGCCGCCTCAGAAGCAGCGAAGGAAGCTGTTTGGATACGAAAGTTCATTATGGAACTAGGTGTGATACCAGATGCGGCTGAGCCTCTGGCACTGTTTTGTGACAACAATGGTGCTATAGCTCAGGCAAAGGAACCAAGATCACACCAGAAATCCAAGCATGTTCAAAGAAGATATCACTTGATACGTGACATCATTAATAGAAAGGAAGTCAAGATCAGCCGAGTTCCGACAGATGATAATGTCGCTGATCCGTTGACAAAGCCACTCCCAAGGCCTAAGCTCGAGTTCCTGACTGAAGCTGTAGGCATTAGAAACATTGAAATGTAATCTAAATTTGAGTGGGAGTTTTGTGAGCTTTATTTTAGTTATTTGATATGTTCTTGTAAAACATTATTTTATGTTTTAATGAAATTATTATTTCAAGATTATTTTAACTGTGATGAAATAATCGTTCCAAAATGATATGAACCATTTTATAGGTCATCGAAGTAAATGATTTGATCTTGAGTCATCGAAGTCATTTAGCTTGATCATGAGATCCTATATTTGATAAATGTTTTATATCATCATGTCCCTAGTCGAAGGTTGTTGAAATTGGAACACCAACAACCGTGTAAGACTGGATTGGTACGTGACTTATGACAAAGTCTCAGTGTGTCATAGATGCTCGGCATCAAAGTCAGTACAAAGGTGTATGTTGGGAACATACGACCGGACAAGACCCGCTAATAAGAACTCTTCAGGATATTTATATCTGTGTCATAAGAGATTCTTACTACGACTATAGAGTATAGTCCTTAGACCTGAGTTCGCATGCATGTGACTGCATATGGACTGATGCACTTTGATCATTGTCTAACGCTATCGTTCTGCGATAGCTATAAGGACCTTGTTTGGGTACATCATGAAGTGAGTAGTTTACAGTGATGGAACAAGATGGGATTTGTCCCTCCAATATAAATGGAGTGAATATCTCTAGGCCAATCGGAGATTTGAATACTGGAAAACGCATGGCCATGCTCAAACGGACTTTCCCGAGTCGTTTGTATTGTCAGTATCAAATCAGAGTCCGATGAACAAGATTAGGCTTTATAAGGATGACACTAATCTTGCCTTATGACTAATCGAGATATTGAGACGAAAGGGATTATGAATACAGAGATTCCAGTTCAAGTGGGAGATTGTTGGAATTGTGTCCAGCAATCTCTGTACTGTCTCTATAACGTAAGAGTATGTCAGTGATCAGACATAAGTCATACAATGCTGGGGGTCATGATGGCTTGCTAGAGTCCGCTCATGATCTATAAGTCTTGGACTTATTGCCTTTATTGTATGATCCCATATGGGTCACACGCTTAAGCTAGCAGGAAATAATGTTGGAACGGCTTAGCAGAAGTACGACAAAAGTGCTAGGCATTTGTCGTACTAAGAGAGAAAGACTAATGGGTCTGATTAAATGGGATTTAATCAGATTGGGCCCAAAAGCCCAAAAGGGAAAGAGAAGGCTTTTAAATGACTAAAAGCCAAATCTTTTCTCCCTTAACCCAACCCTAGCCGCGCCTCTCTCCTCTCTCTGCGCCAGCCTCCTTGTGGTCTAGCAGCCAGTTTCCGGTGATTGCGTGTGTGAGCCTTTGGAGGATCCATCTCTCGGTGTATCTCCCTGATCATTGACCTGTTCATCAATTCCGCTGCAAACAAACAGGTAAAAGGTGAGATCATATGTTTCTAAATAAGAACACCTAGATCTAATGCATGTTTAGGTTGATATCAATATGAGAATTGAATCAGGATCAACCAAAACTTCCAACAATTTTCTCATGTTCCTTTAATCCGCCTTAAAACCCTTATAGAAACCGGCCATGAAACCTTTTCTCTGTTCCTTGAATCATGTCGGTTTCTCCTTGGATCTTTCCAGAGATTTTCCTGTGCTTCTGCCCTTGTTTAGGCACATGGAAAATGAAGGTTTTCCCTTCAGGAAACCGTCCCATAACTCTCCTTTCATGACCTGCCCATTCCCTTATGAATCCGGTCATGAATCCATATTTTTCCCTTGATTTTGCTTGGCCTTTGCATTGGGATTGTTCTGGGTTTTTCCCCAGGGAGAGATGTCACGAAAATGGTCTCCTAAAGGAGTATTTATAGGCACAAATTCGCCCCATAACTTCCCTTGGTGAAGGGTTGGCTCCTTTTGGACGAATGGACACATCCTTCCTTGGTGTCCATTCGCTCATGCCCCTTGGTCAGCTAGTGTCACTAGCTGACCAGCTGACCCAACACTTGAACACTCAAGCTAGCTGGGTTGAGCTGGTTGCTAGCTGACCTAGCTGACCAGCTGGACTGTTCAGCTCGTTTGAGCTGGACACTTCCCTTTCAGCTGATTTTCTTTAAGCCAAGCTTCTTCCCAGCTGAGCTTGACCTTCTTCTGCCTATGGAACACTCTTATTGATCTTCCTTGATCATGTGTTCGGTCTTATGGTTCCATAGACATCCCAAACATTAAGTGTGGGGGTCAATCTCTCGGTTCCGGGATGTTACAAGTCTACCCCCCTTAAAAGGGATTCGTCCCCGAATCCGCCTTAGGGTGTTAATCCCGTTCAACTTTATGAACCACTTGGGAGCTAATAACATCCCGAAATATTATCAGAACATAACCATTCTATGTTCTCTCTATTCGGCCTAACTCCAATTATGGTTTTTCTTGCTGAAGCCATTCATCTCGGATCAAGTCGCGTATGACCGGACTTCCCATTCCGTTCCCGCGCATGGACCATTCGTGCCCGGCGTGCCGATCTTCGGTCAACCGCCCCAACGGTAGCCATTCGATCGCGCTTAACTGTCCGAACTTCTCTTGCCCACTTACGGTTCATTCCGCGCTTAATCCAACTTGTAGCTCACGGTCTTGGCCATGGCCGATCAACAACCGTACCATGGACTAAGCCGTCGAGAGATCCATACATTCCTGGGGCAGGGATGTTACAGAAGTGATGCAGGAACTCACTCTTCACTGCTGCCCAAGTAACAAACTGCCCAGGTGGCAATTGCTTCAGCCATGCAGCAGCGTCTCCAGCGAGACTGTGTGGAAAGAGCTTGAGAAACAGATAATCCTGGCAAAGTCCATCATACTTCATGCCAAGTGATTATGTCCTCAAACTGATCAATGTGATCCATAGGCTGCTCCGACGGGTGACCATGGAAAGCATTCTGCTTCATCAGCGAGTAGTAGATGGTTTGGATTTCAAAATCATTCCGCTCAAAACAGGGAGGTACAAGAGCTGACCGGTTGGCATGAAACTCATCCGGACGATTGTAGTCAGCCAAAGTCCTCTCATGGACTACCATCTGTCTACCATGGGCCTGTCCTTGGCCTTGCGCATGCGGTTGTGGTTCAGGTTCCTCAATATCCGGGATCACATGTCCCTCAGCATCAATCCTCTGCCCAGCAGCATTGTAAGGATTGTTTTGCGGATCCCTCAGGATACCTTGAGCATCGGCTACCAGAATCAGTCGTTCACGTACCATCCTTGCTCTTCTTTCTCTTCTGTTAGTCCTCTCTAGTCGTCCAAGTTCTTAAAGTCCGAGATTAACGAGATTCAAGTTCTGATTACTTCTGGTTGCACGCGTCTGCATAAACCGTCTGTAATCGCAGTGCAACGATCGATGCAAGAGATGCAACGATCGATTCAATCTCAGAATCGCCTAGTGACGATCGACACAAAGGTGCAACGATCGATGCTAGGCGAATGTCGTACCTGCGACAGAAAGAAAACAGGGAAAAAATCAGTAAACAAAAATAAAAATCCTAGTAAAAACCCTAAGTACGAAGCTATCGAAGACTCTAAAAGTCCCCGGCAACGGCGCCAAAAACTTGATAGGGGTCTAGTTTTATCGTATTCTACTGCAAGTGCACAGTTATGTGAGTGTAGTATATAGGGTATCGAAATCCACAGAGACTCCGGTCAACGATAGATTAAGAACAGTAGAGGGTAAACTAAGATGAAAGCAATGTGGAGTAACTAAAAAGCAGTGCGAGAAAGTAAACAAGTAGCAAGATTATCGGTTGTGAAAGCAGTTAATTAAGGGCGCTAAGTCTAGGGCGTTCTCAGGAAATCAGACAAGCAGACAGTTCATTCAGTAAGGATCTAATTAAGAACAGTTCTAGAACTCAAATCACGGATATAGAATTATCCAACTGTCGTTGCGAGAATTCTCTAAGTCTAAGTGCAGCAATCCAAATTCCTTTGCAATTACTAACAGATTAAACCAGCATTAATTCCAAGTTCGATATGTTCACAATTAAACTAAACCAAATTCCTTTGCGAGAAGTTTAATTGCTCAACCTAAATAGTTCAGATTCTAAACCACACTTTCGTGTCGTATTTGGCAACCTAAGATCTAGATTCTAATTGATCAGGTTAGAACTAGCTTTAAACGCAATTTAAATCGAAGAACAGATAAAGTTATGAATCCTTAACTGAATTTAAACAAGTCTAGCAAGTCATGAAATCCTATGTGAGAAACCCTAAACCTAACTATGAATCTACTCAGACATAGAAGATGAAGACATAATCAATGAGTAATTAGATATCATAAAAGAGATTAAATAAGTAAAGGGGTTCGAAAACTTCTCCAAAACAAATGTAGTACAGGATCATATCAGCCCCAAAAGCTCTAAAAACTCTGCTCTTAATTATGAATGCGTAAGTCAGCGTCTCTAAAAACTGATCTAAAAACCTAATTAAATAGCTAAAACACGTTTTGGGCTTCTGTGTAAATATCTGGAACTTATGGGCTTTTCTGCAATATCAGCATTCTTCATTAAACCGCCGAGTCTGGCCCATTCGCGCTATGCATCAATCGATGCAGGTGTGCAACGATCGACGCAACCCTCAAATCTGGACAGTGAACTCTGTCTCTCGGACCAAATCTCCAAAATGCACCAAACATCTCCAAAATCTCCACTTCTGCTCCAAATGTGCTTGTACCTAATAAAACCTGCAAAGGACTCTAAAAGAACACCAAAAGACACTAAAACAGACTTATATCATGGCATAAAACCGGTAAAAACCATGATATATCAATCGTCATGTTTTAATATTGCTGATTTGTCTCCTTATTGTGCACCTCTTCAAGAGGGAGGGAATCATGAGGACATCAGCTTGACCGACCTTGAGCTGGACGAGCAGGACAGACCGGGATCGACCATGAGGTTGGTCGACCATGTTGGAATTATGTCCAGTAATCTCTGTACTGTCTCTAGAAAGTAAGAGTATGTCAATGATCAGACATAAGTCATATAATACTGGGGGTCATGATGGCTTGCTAGAGTCCGCTCATGATCTATAAGTCTTGGACTTATTGCCTTTATTATATGATCCCATATGGGTCACACGCCTAAGCTAACAGGAAACTATGAAGGAACGGTTCAGCAGATGTACGGTAAAAGTGCTAGGCATTTACTGTGCTTGAAGAGATAGAAGGGCCTGATTAAATCCAAGGGATTTAATCAGACTGAGAATTGGGCCCAAAAGCCCATGAGAACTAAAAGGAGTTTTAATGAATAAAACTTGACCTAGCTCTCTAATTCTCCTAAGCTTCTGCGCCTCTCTCTCTCTCTCTTTCTGCGCCTCCCTCCTCTCGGTCTAGCAGCCAACTTCCTGCAGTGTGCGTGTGTGAGCCTTTGGAGGAGCTATCCCTTGGTGGTTCTGCTGATCTCTGACAATACCTCTTCTTCCGCTGCATAAACAAGGTATTAGGTGAGATCCTTTATGATTCTGCAAGAGAACCTAGATCCAAGCATGTTTAGTAGGATCAATCAATGAGAAATTGAATCAGGATATACTAAACAATCCTTCAGTGGTATCAGAGCCATTGGTTCTATTAGGGTTTCTTGTTTAGAATCATGTTTAGGTTGTTTAGAAGTGTTTGAATCAATCTATTGATAAGAAAAACACTTAAGAAACAAAGAATTAAAACCTAAACTAAATGAAATCGCATGATCCAATCTATATTGAATTGGTGTGCGTCGGAATGATGTTCGCCAAAGGATCACCATGTCCGGATCAGATTGGAATGATGCACGGACCGATCGCATTGCGGATCGAGTCGCGTGATAATCCGATCGCGAGAGATCGACGGCCTGAGCTTTTGCGTCGGTCCGATCGGCAAGATGGATCGCGGGAGATGGACCGATCGCGTCCCGCCTCTCTCGCGTCCCGAGCCGTACCGCGTCCCGCACCGCTGTCGTGACCGAGAGCCGAGTGTACCGTCCCGTCTCGCCATCGTCCCGTCCCGATCGTGCATCGCATCATGCTTGCGGCTGGACGATCGTGTCTCGATCGCGAAGCTAGGTCACGACCGTGATCGGTTCGGTTTAAAAATTTATTAAAACTTAATCGTCACGGTTTAATAAACAGACTTAATAAAATTTATTAAGTTCTGGTTAAACCGTGATAAGAAATCCAAAGTCGTAAAATTGGATTTAGTGCCTAAACCAGTGGTTTTCTAATTTGATTTGGTTGGACCAAATAAATTGAGAAAATCCGGTTTAGTAAATAACCGGTTGACAATTGTGGTCATCGTAGTAATTAATTTTGGTTAGACCAATTTTAATGAACCAGACCGGTTATGTCATTTAATTGGACAATTGGGTTATGTCTTGGACATAGACCAATTCTTGGGCCATGGGCCAAGAAGTTAAAACAATTGGGCCAATTATTTGAGTCTTATTCTTCAGATTATTTTAAAATTCTTTTAATAATTAAAATTTGATTTTAAATTTAATCAGTTTCCAAAATTTCAAATTAGAAAGTTTCTTAGAATAGAAGTTTCTAGATTTGCATGTTTTGGATATTTAGGAAATTTCTATAGTTAGAAAGTTTCCAATTTTAGAAAGTTTCCAAAATCAGTAGGTTTCCCAAAATGGAAAGTTTCCCAAAATAGTAATCTTCTATTTTGGGATGAAATTTTAAAATAAACCTACAAACCTCAAATAATATCAAGCGTTGGATGTCTTGTCCAGATTATGTCAGCTGTTGAAGCCCATTCAATCGTACACACGGCCTTACAGTGTGAGGGTGTCTATCTTTTGCGTGGGTAAGACAGTTTGTGATTCATTGATGTCATTGGGAGTCCCAGACATTAGTGATTACATGACTGTATAGTCTGGTTTTCTTGACTAGGCCATCGGGAGTCCCGGGCTTTGAGACATCAGAGTGGATTGGGCCTCGGGCCCAGATTCACAACCAAGAGTTATATCACGGATGTAATTAGCCGAGATAGGGCTTACCGATATAAGCTAAGGTTGGGTGACGGCTAGTGGCCCACTTTGATCTTAGTTATATGTGGATCTTGGAATCATTATATTCTATTGAGGGTAACCGATGTTATTGAATATAATGAGAGATTAATCATATTAACTATAATGCGAGATTAATCATATTGAACATATTAACTAAAATCCTTTTATCTTATATTTCGGCTATGACTACTACAAGCACACAAAATACATTCTCAATCCGGTCTGTTCTCGACAAGGAGAAGCTGACTGGAACGAACTTCCTGACGTGGTCAAGGAACTTGAGGCTGGTCCTCAAGCAGGAGAAGAAGGAATATGTCCTTCGTGATCCCCTCCCCGAGAGGCCTCCTAACAATGCCGCCAGGAATCTGCATAATGCTTGGGAAAAGCATTCGTCAGATGAAAATGATGTCTATTGCCTGATGTTGGCGACCATGACTGCTGAGCTGCAAATGCAGTTCGAGAGTGTGTTGTCGCCCATCGAGATAATGGCAAGCCTGAAATCGCTTTTTCAGGAGCAGGCAAGGACTGAGAGGTTCCAGACAGTTAAGAACCTCTTAGACTGTAAGTTGGCTGCAAATGCGGCAGTGAGTCCTCATGTCTTGAAGATGATGGGTTATCTCGATCATCTTCAGAAACTCGACTGCCCTATCAGCCAGGAACTTGCCTGCGACATCGTTCTGCAGTCTTTACCTGCAAGCTATGATCAGTTCATCATGAACTTCAATATGCATGGCTTGAGTAAGACATTGCCTGAGCTTCACGGAATGCTCAAGACTGCAGAGCCCAACTTGAGGAAAGCCAAGGACCCCAATGTGCTTATGGTGCAGAAGGGCAAGGGCTTTAAGAAATCCTCTGCCAAGGACAAGGGAAAGGCTAAGGCTGTTCAAGTCTCGGACAAGGACACGCCAAAGCCCAAGCCCAAGTCCAAGGCTGGGCCTACTGACATCTGCAGGTTCTGCAAAGAACCAGGGCATTGGAGGAGAGAATGTAAGAAATTCCTGGAAGGTCTAAAGGAATTGAAGAAGAAGAGTTTGGAGACTTCTTCATCAGGTATTTTTGTTATAGAAGTTAATACAACTACTTCTGATAATACCTCATGGGTTATGGATACTGGTTGTGGGGCTCATATTTGTACTAATATGCAGGCACTCAACAACAGTAGGAGGCTGAAGCAAGGACAAGTGGAGCTACGAGTTGGGAATGGAGCGAAAGTTCCTGCACTAGCTGTAGGCACATACTTGTTGTCTTTACCTTCGGGATTGGTTTTAGAACTCAATAATTGTTATTTTGTACCTGCGATAAGCAGAAATATTATTTCAATTTCTTTGTTGGATTTGGAAGGTTATGATTTTTCAGTTAAGAATAAATTATGTTCCTTCAATCGCAACAATTTGTTCTATGGTTGTGCCCCTCTTACGAATGGGCTTTACATACTTGATCAATCCGCGCCAATTTATAACATTAATACCAAACGGTTCAAACCTAATGAGGAGGACCGAACGTTTCTATGGCATTGTCGTTTAGGGCACATCAGCGAGAAACGCATTAAGAGGCTCCATACGAATGGACTTCTTGGCTCGTTTGACTTTGAGTCATGTGAGAAATGCGAATCCTACATGATGGGCAAAATGACGCGGGCCCCCTTTAATAAATCTAAAGAGAGGGCCAGTGACTTATTGGGCCTGATACACACAGATGTGTGTGGCCCAATGTCCACAAATGCAAGAGGAAACTATCAGTACTTCATTACCTTCACTGATGATTTCAGTAGGTATGGATATGTTTATTTAATGAAACATAAGTCTGAATCGTTTGAGAGATTCAGAGAATTCCAAAATGAAGTACAGAACCAACTTGGCAAAAGCATTAAAGCTCTTCGGTCCGACCGAGGAGGAGAATACTTGAGCCAAGAGTTCAGTGATCATCTAAGAGAGTGTGGGATAGTTTCCCAACTCACTCCTCCTGGAACACCTCAATGGAATGGTGTGTCTGAGAGGAGGAATCGGACCTTATTGGATATGGTTCGGTCTATGATGAGTCACACAGACCTTCCAATATCCCTTTGGGGATATGCTCTGCTAACAGCAGTGTTCACTCTAAATAGAGCGCCATCAAAAGCAGTAGCAAAGACACCATATGAATTATGGACTGGAGAAGCTCCAGTGCTGTCTTATCTTAGAATTTGGGGTTGTGAAGCCTATGTCAAGAGATTGATCTCTGACAAGCTTACACCAAAGTCTGACAAATGCTACTTCATTGGTTATCCGAAGGAAACCAAGGCTTATTACTTCTACATACGATCCGAGAACAAGATCTTTGTTGCCCGGGATTGTAATTTTCTTGAGAGGGAGTTTCTCTCTAAGAAAAACAGTGGGAGTAAGGTACTGCTTGAAGAAATTCAAGATGAACAGGATACTGCTCAACCTAATGAGGAAGAGCAGCAGGAGGACCTACAAGAAATTGTAGAGCCTGAACCTGTAGTACCTGAAGTTCGAAGATCCGGGAGGATCCGTCACGAACCCGAGAGATATCAAGGATTTCTCGTGACTGACTGTCATGATCTTCTGATCATTGATGGTGATGAACCATCGAACTTCAATCAAGCCATGATGGGCCCAGATTCCTCTAAGTGGCGTAAGGCCACTGATTCCGAAATGGACTCCATGTCGGTCAACCAAGTGTTTTCGTTGGTTGACTTACCCGCTGGTGTAAAAGCCATCGAGTGCAAATGGATCTTCAAGAAGAAGATTGACGTGGATGGAAATGTCCAGATTTATAAAGCCAGGTTGGTGGCAAAAGGTTTCAGACAAGTTCACGGTGTGGATTATGATGAAACCTATTCCCCAGTGGCTATGATGAAATCTATTCGAATTCTACTAGCAACTGCAGCTTTTCATGATTATGAAATTTGGCAGATGGACGTGAAAACCGCCTTCCTGAATGGCATTCTGGAAGAGGATGTGTATATGACACAACCTGACGGTTACATAGATCCAAAGAATGCTGGGAAAGTATGCAAGATTCATAAATCCATTTATGGATTGAAGCAAGCATCGAGGAGCTGGAATCTTCGTTTTGATGAAGCGATCAAGCAATTTGACTTCATCAGAAACGAAGAAGAACAATGCGTGTATAAGAAAACTAGTGGGAGCAAGATAGTATTTCTTATTCTGTATGTCGATGACATACTACTTCTCGGAAATGACATACCAATGCTGAAGTCGGTAAAGGACTGGCTTGGAAGTTGTTTTTCCATGAAAGACATGGGTGAAGCCGCATACGTTCTTGGAATCAGGATCTACCGGGATAGATCTAAAAGGCTGATAGGCTTGTGTCAAGTTTCATACATTGACAAAGTCCTGCATAGATTCAGCATGGCAGATTCCAAGAAGGGCTTCACGCCAATGGTACATGGCACAACGCTAAGCAAGAAGCAGAGCCCCACGACGGCTGCTGAGCTTGAGCGCATGAAGAATATTCCTTATGCATCTGCAATAGGATCTGTCATGTATGCCATGATCTGTACTCGTCCTGATGTTGCTTATGCATGGAGCATGACGAGTAGATACCAGTCAAATCCAGGTGAAAGCCACTGGATTGCCGTCAAGAATATCCTGAAGTATCTAAGACATACTAAGGATAAGTTCTTGGTGTACGGCGGAAGTGATGTGCTTGAAGTCAGTGGATTCACGGACGCAAGTTTCCAGACAGACCAAGATGATTTCCGGTCACAGTCCGGTTATATCTTTTGTCTGAATGGCGGTGCAATCAGTTGGAGAAGCTCCAAGCAAGACACCGTTGCTGATTCCACTACAGAAGCTGAATATATCGCCGCTTCAGAAGCAGCGAAGGAAGCTGTTTGGATACGAAAGTTCATTATTGAACTAGGTGTGATACCAAATGCGGCTGAGCCTCTGGCACTGTTTGTGATAACAATGGTGCTATTGCTCAGGCAAAGGAACCAAGATCACACCAGAAATCCAAGCATGTGCTAAGAAGATTTCACTTGATACGTGACATCATTAATAGAAAGGAAGTCAAGATCAGCCGAGTTCAGACAGATGATAACGTCGCTGATCCATTGACAAAGCCACTCCCAAGACCTAAGCTCGACTTCCTGACTGTAGCTGTAGGCATTAGAGACATTGAAATGTAATCTAAATTTGAGTGGGAGTTTGAGGGCTTTATTTAGTTATTGATATGTTCTTGTAAAACATTTTAAGATGTTTAAATAAAATTATTATTTCAAGATTATTTTAACTGTGATGAAATAATCGTTCCAAAATGATATGAACCATTTTGTAGGTCATCGAAGTAAGTGACTTGATCTTGAGTCATCAAAGTCATTTAGCTTGATCATGAGACCCTATATTTGACAGATGACTTACATCATCCTGTCCCTAGTCGAAGGTTGTTGAAATTGGAACACCAACAACCGCGTGAGACTAGATTGGTATGTGACTTATGACAAAGTCTCAGGATGTCATAGATGCACGGCATCAAAGTCAGTACATAGGTGTATGTTGGGGTACATACGACCGGACAAGACCCGCTTATAAGAACTCTTCAGGATATTTATATCTGTGTCATAAGAGATTCTTACTACGACTATAGAGTATAGTCCTTAGACCTGAGTTCGCATGCATGTGACTGCACATGAACTGATGCACTTTGATCATTGTCTAACACTGTCGTTCAGCAATAGTTATAAGGACCCTGTTTGGGTGTATTATGATATGAGTAGTTTACAGTGATGGAACAAGACGGGATTTGTCCCTCCAATATAAATGGAGTGAATATCTCTAGGCCAATCGGAGATTTGAATACTGGAAAATGCATGGCCATGCTCAAACGGACTGTCCCGAGTCGTTTGGATTGTCAGTATCAAATCAGAGTCCGATGAACGTGATTAGGCTTTATAAGGATGACACTCATCTTGCCTTATGACTAATCGAGATATTGAAACAAAAGGAATATGAATACAGAGATTCCAGTACAAGTGGGAGATTGTTGGAATTATGTCCAGTAATCTCTGTACTGTCTCTAGAAAGTAAGAGTATGTCAATGATCAGACATAAGTCATATAATACTGGGGGTCATGATGGCTTGCTAGAGTCCGCTCATGATCTATAAGTCTTGGACTTATTGCCTTTATTATATGATCCCATATGGGTCACACGCCTAAGCTAACAGGAAACTATGAAGGAACGGTTCAGCAGATGTACGGTAAAAGTGCTAGGCATTTACTGTGCTTGAAGAGATAGAAGGGCCTGATTAAATCCAAGGGATTTAATCAGACTGAGAATTGGGCCCAAAATCCCATGAGAACTAAAAGGAGTTTTAATGAATAAAACTTGACCTAGCTCTCTAATTCTCCTAAGCTTCTGCGCCTCTCTCTCTCTCTTTCTGCGCCTCCCTCCTCTCGGTCTAGCAGCCAACTTCCTGCAGTGTGCGTGTGTGAGCCTTTGGAGGAGCTATCCCTTGGTGGTTCTGCTGATCTCTGACAATACCTCTTCTTCCGCTGCATAAACAAGGTATTAGGTGAGATCCTTTATGATTCTGCAAGAGAACCTAGATCCAAGCATGTTTAGTAGGATCAATCAATGAGAAATTGAATCAGGATATACTAAACAATCCTTCAGACCAGTTCCCGACCATGCGAGACGTACCGAGGACACGTTCTGGACAGAGACAAATACAAGCTGAATTCAACAACGCCATGGAGCAGCTGATCTCCAGGAACAACATATAGGACATCACGACCCAGCTAGCCCAGCTCGACCAAGGCCAACCTGTCTTGAACCAGTTGGCCCATAAGATGATTAAGATCAAGGACGGCGAACCATTCGACACGATAATGCCATGGCCCTTACTCAGGACGATCGGACAGACCATGATCTTCTGCATTGAGTCAGACGCGTCCTAGACCGGTCTGCCTGTGGACCGAGGATCATACTCTTTTTCCCTTGTGAAGTTTTGTCCCAAATGGGTTTTCTTCACAAGGTTTTTAACGAGGTGATCTGAGGCCCGTTCATTAGAGAGACATGCCGGCCCCTTCTCATTCGACCAGAGTTTCCTTTTCTGCTCTATGATAGGTCAAGAATTAATCCCTATACTAAACTGCAAGTGCACAGCAATGTCAATGTAGTATATAGGGTATCGAAATCCACAGAGACTCCGGTGTTCAATAGCTCAAGAACAGGAATTTAACTAGAAAGAAAACAATGTAATTGAATTAAAAGCAATGCAAGAAAGTAAATCAGCAGCAGAGATTGTTGGTTGTGAAAGCAAGTTATTAAGAGCGCTAGGTCTAGGGCGTTCTCAGGAAATCAGACAAGCAGACAGTTCATTCAGCAAGGATCTAATTAAGCACAGTTCTAGAACTCAAAACACAGATATAGAATTAACCAAATTCCTTTGCGATAATTCTCTAAGTCTAAGTGCAGCAAACCAAACTTTCGTTTGCGAGAACTAACAGATTAAACTAGCATTAATCCCGAGTTTGATATGTTCACAATTATCCTAAACCAAACTTCCGTTTGCGCAAAGTTTAATTGCCCAACTTAATTAGTTCAGATTCCTAAACCCCACTTCCGTGACGTATTTAGCAACCTAAGATCTAGATTCTAATTGATCAGGTTAGAACTAGCTTTAAGCACAATTAAATTGAAGAACAGATATAGTTTGAATCCTTAACTGAATTTGAACAAGTCTAGCAAGTCATGAAATCCTATGTGAGAAACCCTAAACCTAACAAGGAATCTACTCAGACATGATTGATGAAAACATAATCATAGAAATAATAGATTGCATAAAAGATAAAAGATTAAAGGGGTTCGAAATCTTCTCCAAATACAGATGAAGTAAAGGTTCAGATCAGCCCCAAAAGCTCTAAAAATCCTCTGCTCTTAATTATGAAAGCGTAAGTAAAATAAACACCAAAAACTTAATTATATAGGTCTAATCTCGGCCAGGGGCTTCTTTGTAAATATCAGGAACTTCTGGATCAAAGTGCAATATCTTGATTCTTCTAAACCGCCGAGTTTTGGCCCATCTCGCTGGTGCATCGATCGATGCTAGGCATGCAACGATTGACACCTTTCTCTGTTTCGGACAGTGAACTCTATCTCTCGGCCAATCACTCCAAAAATCTCCAAAATGCTCCATTATCTCCAATTCAGCTCCAAACCTGATTAGACCTGTAAAAGACTCTAAAAGAACACAAAAGACACTAAAAACACAACTATATCATGGCATAAAACCGGTAAAAACCATGATATATCACTCTAGTTTTATTTCTTTTGTTTTTCTTTACTACATTTCAATGGCCTAATGTTTTTGCCCAAGTTCTTTTCGGTTGTAAGTCTTTTTAAACACTATTTTAGTTTAATGAAAAGCTAAGTAAGTTTTTAGCAAAGAAAAACCCTAAGGTTTGCGATCTCTTCCTCCTTTGCGCGGCTGCCCCTCTGGAGACTAGATCTCGTTGCTACTTGCTTGCTTGTTCCGGATTGCTCTAAGTGTTCTCGACGTTTAGAAGCTTGAAAACCATCACCGACCACCCACTGACGAGGAAGAGAGCGCCACCGGCCAGCTTCCAAGTCCCGCTCGACCATCACTCGACGACCGTACCGCTCGCCCACGCTCGACCAACGTCCGTACCGCTCGACCATCTCTCGACCGCTCGACCATCTCTTAACCGCGTCTCATATCGATGGCTTTGGCTGAAAGCAATGGGAACTTCAACTCTAAATCTGTAGAGCAAGCTAAGGAGCTGATTGAGAACTTAGTGTGTTGCAATAGCACTAAGAATGCTGATATAGAGAGGAAGAAATCTGGAGGGAAAGGTTGCTGGTTCACAGATGACGGAGATGAAGAACAAGATTGATTATGTCCAAAGCATCTTGTTTGGGAAGAAGCTAGTCCATTTTGCTACAAATGTTGATGAGACTAAGAACGTCAATTACATAGCTGGAGCCGGTTATCAGGGCCAGAGTTATGGTAATCAGCAGGGACAAACTTCTGGTTACTCAACAAAGTCTGCATTTCAAAGACCCTTTTAGCAGAACAACTCATTCTCCAGAGACTATGGTTCTTCTTCATATCAAGCTCTTCCACCACAAAATGAGCAGCCTGATAAGATGATGGGTTTGTTGGAGCAGCTTCTGGAATGACAGTAGAAGAGTACAATGGACTTCAGTGGAAAGATAGATGCTCTGTACATGGATTTGAATGGGAAGATTGAGTCTCTGAGCACTGATGTGAAGAAGCTAGATGTTCAGGTTCAACAGACTGCTGGAGCAGAGCAAAGGCAAAATAGTGCTGGAAAAACTCAGTAGAAGCAACACGTCAATGCTGTTATTGTAGAGGATGAAGTTGATTTGATGCAAGAAGAAGAAGACATCATTGCTGTTTTTCTCGATGAATTTTCTTTGCCTGCGATGAGCATCGATCGACACGCAATTGATGTCGATCAACACACACCCGACACGAAGGATGAACATGTTTTTGAACGACAAGCATCGATCGTCACTCCTACAGAATCAATCAACACTGATCCTAGACAAGTCCAGAAGCTTGCGACCGTCCCTGAGCGAGTCTATAAGCCTCCCTTGCCCTATCCTAAGGCTCCTAAGAGGTTTACACATGAGCTAGATGAAGCTAATTACATGACAGTGATGGATAAGAAGCTTGTTAAGATCTCGCTGATTGATGCTCTGAAGAAACACCCCTCTCTGGAGAGATATGAGAAGAAGATGATCTCTACAGATGGAGATTTGAAAGAAGAGGTGTTGGTGCTATCTAAGCAAGTTAGTGCAGTGCTACATAACCAGATTCCAGAGAAGCTTCCAGACCCATGAGTCTTTGTGCTAGACTGTTCCATCTTCAAGGATAGCTTTAAGAGTTCTATGTGTGATTTAGGATCTGGTCTGAATCTCATGCCATACTCTGTGGCTGTGAGATTGGGACTGATGAATTTCCAGCCTACTAGGATCTCTCTTATCCTATCTTATCGATCGAAGAGGATTCCAGAAGGAGTCTTAGAGGACATTCCTATCAGAGTTGGAAACTACTTGATTCCAACAGACTTTGTGGTGCTGAAGTATGAGGTTGAACCGATTGATCCTTTACTGCTTGGTAGATTCTTCTTAGTTACTGTTGGAGCACTGATTGATGTGAGACATGGTCTGATTGATGTGAGACATGGTCTGATTGATCTCCACCTAGGAGATAAGCCTCTGCAATCAGGATGGATAAGATGCATAGATCCACCATTGATGGACAGAGCTTCAATGTTGAGGTGGAGCCAGAGATTCAGATTGAAGAAGAGAAGATGGCGGTTCATCCTGAACCCGCTCTAACATCTTCATAGCCTGAAAATGCTCATAAGCAGAAAGCTCTAGACATCTCTCCTCCACCAAAGCATATGTATGATTCCTCTAGACTTAAACCTCCTAACCACATTGCTGTGAATGCAGGAAAATGCAGTATCCCACCCATGCTTTGCTCCCACTCTGGTTCTATTTCCTCCTTCATTGGGAAATCTCATGATCCTACTGCTTATACACCACCTTGAATGAGGAAACATTCATTGAGACACTCTTTGTCTTTTTTTGAATCCATTGTGACTTTGATCTCTTTCACATAGTCAATATAATGACTTAAAACAAGCGCAGAGTGAGAGGCAACCCACTTTTAGTATGTTCTTACTTTATTTTTCGTTTTGGTTTTGGTTGCTTTGATTTTTATTGTTTTGTTGTGTTCATGGCATGATAACATGTCAATACGATATGCGTCGATCGACACGGTCCTGTATGTCGGTCGACACGCATCCACGACAGGTAAGTTTTCTAACTTTTTTAATCTATTCAGTCTGATTGTTGTTCTCTCGACCCCAAGCTTTGATTCCACTAAGGACATTGTGTTTCAAGTGTGGGGGAGGTAGCTACTAACGCAACGTTTACTTTTTTCTTTGAGTCAGTTAAGTTGTTTTATTGAGTCAAAATTGAGTAGGAAACAAAGACTTTTTGAGGAGATCACTACACTTGCAGGAACCTTAGTGACCATTGGAATGAGCTTGCAGATGATCTCTGACTATTAGAAAACCAAACACAGACCAGCCTACTGAGGACACCCATTTCACTTCAGGTATTCAGAGAATCCATTACTGACTTCACTTTTAACTTGACTTAATTTTCTCACCTAGGGCCTTGGTATTCTTTGAGTCTAATTCCTTTTTTAGTTCTAACACAGCTTGTAAACCTGTCTAAGTATGGTTCCCTTCACCCCTTCCTTAAAGTAAAAAAAGAGAGAGAGATAAACTGCGGATAAGCTAGTAGCTTCGAAGTGATCATGAGAGTGGTAGAGACCCCTATTACCTCCTGTGCATTCATGGAATTTGTCCAAAGTACACCTCAATGAGAGAAGAGCACTGATAAAAAAATAAAATGATACCCAATGGGAAAAATCAGTTGCTAAGGAAGGAGAAGGAGAAGAAAAGAACCAGAAAATGATAGTATGGTGGTCAGGTGCTAACAGAGAAAGAATTCATGTGTTCTTTGATCGATACTCCCTAGGTGAGACCGCACTTATTAGATCTTAGAATTCAGTATGGTGAATTTGAATGCTCTAAATGTTATTGTGGAGTTTACTCAGGACAGTTGCTAAGTTTGGGGGAAGTATATGTTGGTCTTGATGTTTGCAGGTTCATGTGGATTATTACTAAAGGGAATCTGAGTGTAGTACTTCAACGATGAAACGAGTTTCTAAAGTTTTCAAACTTCTTCTCCTGATCTTGGTTTTCTATTTTGCTTGAGCGCAAACAAAGGCTAAGTGTGGGGGAGTTGATATATCATGGTTATTAGGGCTTTTGACCATGATATATGTCTTTATTATTGACTCTTTTAGGCACATTTGGAGTCCTTTCAGGTGTTTTACAGGTTTAGGCACATTTGGAGTTTAATTGAACGTTTTGGAAGCATTTGGAGCAATTATGGACTACTTAGAGATTTCACAGAGTTCACTGGCTGCGTCTGCAAAGTGAGTCGATCATACTGCGTCGGTCGACGCAGCCCCTGTTCCAGAATTCTGCGCACAAAAATCTGTATTTTTGAAAAATTACAGTTTTTGCCCAAAAGTTTTCCAAACTTACAAAAAGGCCCAAAATGTGTTTTGACTAATATATTAGGGTTTTTAAGCCACTTGTTTAGGCGAAGTTTTCTTCTACATTCAGAGAGTTTTACAGAGAGAGATTTGTAACTTTTTGGGGCTGATCTGAGACTCGACAGAGAGAAGATTTCAAACCCCTTTTATTCTTCTATTGATCTCTTTCTGCTTTTTATTTCAAACATATCTATTGTTATGATTGCCATGTTTGAGTAATTTACTTGTTAGGTTTAGGGATTCTCATTAGGGAATTCATGGAATAGTAGGTTAATTGATTAATTGGGATTAATAACTTCTAGTTCTTCATCTAAGGTTGATCTTAATGCTTAATCTGAACTTAGATTATTGATGTTAGATTGATTGGTGCAACGAAAGTTGATTAATCTGCTAGAAATAACCTAGATGAACAATTTTTCTAGTCGCAAACAAATTTGGCTTAGGGAAATTGTGAACAAAATAACCTGAGATTAATGCATGTTTAGGATCTCTAGAACTCACAACGAAAGTTGGTTTGCTAGGTTGCTAGACATAGATAATACCAACGAAAGTTGGTTTCTTATACTTCTGTGATTCCAGTTCTAAAACAATACTTAATTTGATCCCGATTGATTGATTTGCCTGTATTCCAGATTTCCGGAGAACTTTCTTGTTCTGGCGCTTCACCTGATTGATTTACCACCGTTTATTTACTTTTTGCATTGCATTATTTACGGCTTATTCTTTGATGCTTCTTAGCTTAATTCAAACCTTTATAGTCTATCATAACATTCTTGAGTCTATGTGGATTCGACCCCTATATACTACTAGTCACATTTGTGCACTTGCTGTGTAGCTCTAGGGATTAAACTTTGAGCATATCACATAACAAGCCATCAACCATTTGGAATAATTTTCATCCCAAAACCTCAAACCCTGAGCCAAATGTGTCCACTTGATTCGCACAATCATGATTCACTGATCTTTAAATAACGTCAAAAGGATATATGATATGAATTCATGTGGATGTTGAGATTTGAGCTTGATGTGTGTATGAATGGGCATGGATAACTCTTTTAAAGTATAGTGAACATGATTGTAGCTCTTATTTCATGCCAAGACCTTGATTCCACTTTCATTTGATGATTTCTTTTGGAAGCTTTGAGCTCTAACCTTTAAAATCATTTCTTTCATCTTAGCTTGAGTTTGTTTTCTTGCAGACAACCAAAAGACAGATTGGGGGGAATTGTTGAGTCCATATTTTAGCATATCATTTGCATTTTTGAGTCTTTTGCATTCATTATTAGTCATTTTCTTAGGAATTATTTCATTTGAGTATTTAGTGTGTCTAGATTAGAGTATTGAATGTTTGATTCCTTTTGGGTCTTTATTAGGTGATTTTGGAGTTTTGGGGGAGTCTTTAGAGATTGGAAGCAAGAAGAGGTGATCTAAAGAAGAAGAAGAAGCCATATCCGAGCATTGCAAATTAAGCACCATGTCCCAAGCCAGCGGCGTCTTGGGCCACGACCCACACTCAGCGTTCCGAGCCATCCACCACTCCTCGGTCGTCCAGACCTTGCCCCTACCAGGAGATCCCGCAGTTGGCTTCCCATGACCTGGTCCATCGGCCTGGCTAGACCGTGATCCTCTCCCTAGTTTCATACACTCCTACTCGTACTGATCGACGCACATCATTCTGATCCGACCGCGACACGCTCCACTGCTCAATTGCTCAAGCGACCAAGAAGAATGCCCAAAGGACCGCAGTGGGCTATGTGATATGCAGCATTTACAACGGATTAGCTGTGCCAGGTCATCCCGACCGTTACAACCACACGAGCCAAGACCCTCTAAACAACCAGGAAGTCCCACGGCTGGAGTATCCCGAACAAAGCCACCCACAACCTACACACCGGTCCGGTCGTAGCGGCCTTTCCAGACCGCGATCATCAGCCCATAATCTAACCTCATGGGTTGCTCATCACGGCCTATCCATACCAGTCCGGCTGGACCGCGACCGAGCCCCTTCCCATGCAAAAACCTAATTTGAACCCTTATACAATAAATATGTATTTTTTTTTATCAACAATAAATATGTATTTAGCCTAATTTTCGAAACCTTCTATTCTCTTATGCTTTTCTTTACCCTTTTTAGATCCAAAAACTTTTTAAAATTTTATTTTATGATTTATTCAAGCACTTCTTCCTATTTTGTTAATATAATCTTGTTTTTATCTTCCCAATCATGTTTTCTTACTATATGCTTATGGGTTTAGTTGGGGAAATGGTGACTAATAAGTATTCTTCTTGGGTCTCATGGATCAGGTAGATTAATGTTAAATTAGATATGATCTATGGTACTTAGTACTTAATCTATGTTAATCCTTCTATATTTGGTTGATCACTCAGCTAGATTTGTAAGGATTTGTTGATTTAGTTTATAGGCTTTTTGTTGCCCGGAATGTGTTCGATGAAATGCTTGAAAGAACTTAATTAGAGATTTTTCATTCTTAGCCAATGGGAATTGTTGGCTAAGGTGCATTGTTGTTATAAGAACTTGAAATGATTGCTTGATAGTTTCATAATCATATATGGGAATTTGTTATTGATTAGGAATGCATCAAAGGGATTAATACATATGAATATGATTAGTTTAAATTAGTGTTTTTGACTAAAGGATTAAGCTTGCTTGATATTGTTTGATTGGACTGAATTGCATTCTTTTGATTTGAAATTTGGAAATTGATTGTTTCATGATTAGCATAGGGCTTTCAACATGAAAATATGATAAGGTAGTTTTTAAGGATCATTAAGCCACCATTGCATATGTGATTGTTTATTAGCACCGATGATCATCTCGCTAGCTCTAATACATTGAATTATCCTAAGACCTACTTTTAATCATTGTCTTATCTTGTTTAGTGCTTGTTCTTGTTTCTTATTTGCAATTTTCGTATTCTCCTTATTGCTTTTCTTATTTGCTTATGGATTCTTCTTCTTAATAACTTAAGATTGTTAATTTAAAATCTCTCTTGAATTTGGCTTAGCTAAATTATTTGAATGTATTCCTTGGTGCACCAAACTCTTCACATTGGATTGATAAACCTTTTTATGTTACACTGACCAGTTTCTAGGTGATTGATTTAATGAACCGAAATTTTTTTTAGATCAATTAGGATGTAATTAGAGATGATCCTTGATTTTTAGGACTTAATTTGCTTTGATCCTTCTGTATTTGGTGGATTTCATGCTAGATCATTCATTGATATGTTTATTTAGACCTTATAATGTTTCATGCATGGAAGGTGTTTGATGAAATATCTCAGTAAACTAAATTAGAGGATTTATATTCTTAGCTCATGGAAATGATTGTCTAAGGTGTTTATTGGTTGGTGGGAACTTGTTCTGCATGCTTGTTAGTTGCTTAATCACAATTGGATAGTTGATATTAATTAGGGAATTTAAAAAAGAGGCTAACGCCAAGAAATTGGATTAGTATATGATTAGTGTTCTAAATCTAAGGATTAGCTTTGATAAATGGTTAATTAGATTGATTGAAATGCATGATTGTCTTGTGATTTGCAAAAGAAAGTTGAATTGTTGCATGATTATCATAGGAATTAATGCAATAGAAGTGGATTAGCATATTTAATGATTTTAGACCATGTTTAGCATTTTGTGATTGATTAAGGCATTTTGATTGTCCTTTTATTTTCCAAAGTCACTGACCTCATTTTAGAATCCTTCCCTAATCTTGTTTAGTGTTTCATCCTACTTTCTCTATTACTTTATTGTTTCCAGTTATCATTAGGATTGTTAGTTGTATGCATTTTTAGTGTTTTGAACTCTACCCATTTAGATTGACACCTCATCATACTAAAGTGACATGTTTAGTGTTTTGAGGAACTGATATGCTTTGAAACAAAAAAAAATATTACTATAAATACTCATAAACAACAACATTAATTGCACATCATTATTCATACATCAATCAACTGCTTTCAGTTTAACAATAATCCTACATTTCTACTATTTTTGATCACATCAACACAATTCAACAACTAGTTCTACACAATCCTATATTCTGAGCTGCGATTAACAATGGACTTGTGTCCTGATATTGATAGAGAAGTAGAAGAAGTCCACAACCAGTCCAAACCTTAGCCTAAATTGACGGTAGAAGGGAGATCTGGAGAGGGACAGATTCACGGTCCGGATTTGCGAAAAGGACTTCCCGAACTCCAATCTATTGATGGTATAAGTGAGAGAGAAGAGAACAAAGTTAGGATTCATATCTGCCACCACAGGGTCATGGCCGTGCTATAAGAATGATAATAGGAGGAGGAAGCTTACTTTAATCGAGAAATAAAAGAAGAAGAAGGCACGCAACCGAATCAAGAAGAAGACAGCTCGGGGTGCGGGTTCGACTTTGGTGGTCTCTGGGAGACGGCAACGGTGGCTGGCAGCTGCTTGTCGATAAGGGCTGTGCCTTCTCCCTTGGTGGAAACCTCTTTTTATAAGAGGGGAGAGGTGACCTAGGGTTTTTCCTAATGGGCCATTGTCTCTCAACCCTTTATTGTTTCTTTAGACCAAAAGTGGGTTGTTACAATTTTTCCTCACTTAGAAAATTCCATACCTTGAGTTATCCACTACAACTATGTACCACTAGAATAACAAATCCAAATCCTCCGAAGAGAAAACTTAACTTAACCACTTACTCGCTTAAAGAAATTTCGTCCACAAATTTTTGGACGGCTTAACACCCATTTATTCTAAACCAAACCTTGGAGTGTCTTTCTCATCAGTCCCAAATCAACAACAAATTCCGAAATGCAATACAAAGACACCACCGCTCATGTCCATTAGGTTCGGTTATTCATTTTCTAAGGTGTTTTAAATTTTAAGCATCCATTGGTTAGAAAAATTCCATCACAACATCCTATTTCCATCTTGAGCCAAAAAGATACCATCTCTATCCTTGAGAATGGTCAACACAACGCTTAGTCATATGCACACAAGGAACAACTGGTGTCATAGCTTCTACCTCCAAACTGTTAGACACAAGACTCTTCCTTCAGGTGGTTATAAACATGAATGGGATGCTCCTCTTCCAAATGTGTTCTCATTAAAGGTTTTTCGACTACCGTGACACTATGGATCCTCCATTTTCAAATTGATTCTCCTCAAAGTTTTTCTATTATTGTGCCACTATAGCAATGACTGTCGCAAAAGCATATATCCTTGCCTTATCTCATATTGAAGAAGAATTCTAAACATGTCCATTATAGCTTTCTCACATGTGGGGAATGACCCACCATGCTTTCTATTCGCTCACTCGATTTCCAATATGATTTCCAACTGAAGGGTCCATACCTTGTCATCCCGCTGTATCGCTTTCTGAATACTATTTCTTGAGTCTCCATTCCTATTAAGCTCAAGATTCCCTACCGTGTCATCGAACCACATTGTTTTCTGAACAACATCCTTTGGGTTTCCATCCCCATTAGACTTGCCCTTTTCAGATTGCTCTTACAACTTCTTGCCAATCTGCCATAGTGTTTTCCAAACACTCTATTATTGCGTTTCCATCCCAACTAAATTTTCTTCATTTTCTACAATACAAAGAAGTCAAACTTTTTAGTTGGCAATTCCAAATGCCAAAACCCAAATTTCAAAACTCTATTGAAGATTAGCTTTACCACTTGAAGAAACTGCATTATCTCCCTCAAAACGGACAAAAAACTTCAAAACAGACGGTACCTTTCCTATCCCACCCTCGTTTCTCAAGCTTTATATACTACAAAGATCTCCTACAAATTTAAGCCTAATTAGACTTCTCACGAGCCGTCCACAATCCATTGAAGTTGATGCCACAAAACTAACTTCTTGACTCCATACATAGCAAAATTTTAAACAGTCTCCTATTGATCCTTATGTAACCAGCAACTGAATAACTATTGAAAATAACTTTGAACACCACTACTTTCTACGGCTTCTTGAAACTAGATATTTTCACCGACCCTTGGTCTTGACATTTAACTTCTTCTGATCCAACCGATAACTACATCCTAAACTCCAACTAAAATATACCTCATTATGATGGTTATATCCTTACACCAATCTATCTTTTGAACCACGAAACTCATTATAGTTGGTCCAAAAACTTATTGATCCATTGAAATATATACTTTTTCTAGATGATCACCTTTTTTAATTACGTGTATTCCCTCTAGTCTCCCTCTGAAACTTCCTTCCATTTTCTTACAAACATGACATGTGCTAACATGGTGAACTGCTTGGCCAGATGAATCCTTTCTCTAGCTGCTTTTTCAATTCGCCCCATCATGCTGGTGCCAAACGACATGGTGCCTTTTCCACGGGCGTCGTCCCGGGATCCAACTCTATCGTAGAAGCATCATCCTATGATGATGGTGTCTTTGTATTTTCTCAAACCAGTCCGCATAATTGGCCACTACCAGTATTGTATATAAACTCGAACATTCTACTATTTTAACACCCCTGCACAGTTTTGACTTCAATCAATTGTTTGACCGACAATGAAACAAGAATATGATCAAATGATTATCTTTAGTCCAGCCCATAAATGTCAAAGAATGCCACCCAAAAATCGGAGCTTCTACTTCCTCATCCCCATTCCCTAGTCCTCATTAATTTGAAAACTATCTTTCCCTCCTCCCGAGAAATCTTGATATTTCCTTTGCACAATCCATTAGTGCTTGGTTCTGAATTAATCAATCCACCCCAAAGATCACTTCATGGCGATTCAATTGCATCTTAATCAAGTTCCATGTAGAGTTAAGCCTGCTAGGATCACTGGCAAATCCTTGCAACATTCTCTTTTGAATCTCTTCTTTAACCTAATGGATAAGTGAAAAGATTTGATAAGAACCTACTAACTAAAAGAACTATAAGCATGCAAGAAGTTTCAATCCTGGTGGTTCCCTAATTCTAGTTTTTATAAAACCTTCCTTTTGATTTTTTTTTTTAAAAAAACCTTTGAAATACAATATAAGTACACTATCCCTACATGTCTACTCGGGCAGAACTGGATAGACTTAACCCCCGCTCCGATACAAAACTGTAACACATGTTCCCTAGATCTTTTAACAACAACAACAAACCACATTCGCATTAAAATACATCAACTGTATTAAATCCACAACTTAAACATCTTACAAACCATAAACCAAAAGAACCAACTTAAAGTCTTTAATTGGATTACCTGCAAAAGAAAGGAGGGGTGAGTAATTCGATTACCTAGTGAGTTCATGTCCTTGGGACCCACATATGTCATTCACCACAATACAAAGCACAATTCATGAGCTAATAACACTTAGAAAGCATCATCCCGAAGGAGGCATTCAAAAGTCATTTAGGACAACTACTCTTCCTAGATACCCCACTTGTGCTTCATCGAGCTTATTTACCGTACACTCATTGGTCTCGAAAGTGTCTCCTCGACTGACATTTCTAAGAGCTTTCGACCAAACGGGTGCATGCCCTCTTAGAATAACTCTATGCCCTCTTGGAACCAGGGTCCACCAATACCCTTCTAACGATGGACACACTGCCTGTTCTTAACTCTCCATGTGACAAACACACAAAAACCACTTTTGATCCAAACTCCCCTACTCTGATACATAATCATAAACAAGAACATAAACCGCACATCACATTATTCACACATCAATCAACTGTTTTTAGTTTAACGATAACCCTACATTTCTAAGTGCTTTCAATCACATCAACATAATTCAACAGCTAGTTCTATAAAATCCTTTATTTTAAGATTAAATTAACAAAGTAATTGTGTCCCGATATTGTGAGTGAAAGAGAAAAGGTCCACAAACAATCCTCAGCGTGGTCTAAATCGAAAATAGAAGGGATATGTGGAGAGGGAGAGAGAAGAGGGAGATATTTACAGTCCGAATATGCGGAAAGGGATTCCCGATCTCTGATATATCCAAATGAGAAGTGAGAGAGAGAAGAGAACGGAGTTATGGTTTGGTGGAGTTACAACGTCCACAGAAGTACCGAACCATAGGATGTCGACTCGTCCCAAGGTACCAAACCGGAAGTACTTGGCTTAGTTCTTGAGAGGAAGAAAACTTGGTGATTACAACAGACCCAATGAGTTCTATGCGGACAGATCTGTAATCAGACCCCTCTGATTCAGAGAAACATTTTTTAGTTGAAGACGTCCTTCTACACTCTTGTCGGACAACATCGATTCCATGGTCTTCCTTATGATCATCCCATGACCATATAAAGAGATTTGAGGATTTGATGACTAGCATGAAGCACATTGGAGTCAGCTATGATTTCATGTTCTACAAGCTCTTCCCACATACACCTGATGGAGATGCAACTTATTGGTTTAGGCAGTTGCCTACTGGATTTCTTACTAATTTGGATGACACCAAAAATGCTTTCTTGCGGAAATTCTACGATGATATGATATCAAAGGAATTGAGAAACAATATTTCTTAGTTTACTAAGGGACCTACTGAGGCATTCAAGGCTGCTTGGGTGCGTTTCAGGGCATATTAGTGAGATTGTCCACATCATGGTTTCTCTGAGGTTCAACTGACGGGTACCTTGTTCAGAGGTGTTTATTGGAGGTATCAGTTTTCGAGCAATGGAAATTTCAACACGAGGTCTCCAGAGGAAGCGTACATGCTGATTGAGAACTTGGAGTCTACCAATAGCACCAAGAACGAGAACTTCGAGAGGCAGAGGCAAGCTGGGAACGCAGATGGAAAACATATCGCTGCAACGGGACTGGTTTTAGGAGTACCTTCACAGGTAATGAACACTCATTTGGCTATGTATCCTAGCCTCAGTACAAAAAGATTTTCCAAAGCAACAACAACAACAACAACAACAACAACAATAACAACACCTTTGACAACGACAGTTTTAGAAGAAATTGCGGTTCGTCATCCTAGCAGACGTCTCCTATGCCAAACAAGAAAACTGAGATAAAATCGATGTTGGAGCAGATTCTAGAGGGTCAACAGATGATTTATATGGACTTTAATGGGAAGATCGAAAATCCATACCTTGATTAGAATGGAAAGTTATAAGCTCTAAAAACCCACGTCAAGCAGCTGGGCATTCAGGTTGCACATACTGTTGGGTCTGTGAAGAGGCAAGATGGAGTCCTTATGGGTATGACATATGCAAATCTGAAGTATCAGTGCAAAGCCATAACGTTGAGAAGTGGCAAAGAGGTTGTTCCGGTGCGGAAAAAGGGTCTGAGTGTTGATGAACTCGTCGAGGTGGAGGAAATCGGAGATGAGAATTCGGAATGGGATTGAGGCACCTTAACATCAGTCGATGCAAGGGGATTTTGGAGATATTTTCAGTCCTGAAGACAGAGCAAAGGACAACGGAATGATGACATTGCTCTATGAAAATGAGAAGGATGAGTCAAGAATGGTCTGTATCGATCAATGCAATACTAATCTCGATCGATGCATGATCCCTTAGAAGAGTGCTTTGTGTTCTGGCGGAGTAGTTGCTGATACAGAGTCAACTTAGGTCGATGCGAAGAAGGTCGACATTGCTGAAAAGTTGACGGAGAAGCCAACTCCTAGACCCAGTGTCGATCGACACAAACCCCATGTCGAATAACGCAAAGGGAAGACGCAGAAAACAAACGAAAAGAAGCTTAAAACTGCAGACGATCGAATCTATAAACCTGATGAAAGAACCTAGGGAGGTTCTACACACGGTCAAGACACTAGACACAAGGATTTCTGAAGGCGCTCTCCTTTTTGGTCTGTGGATAACATCAGTTCGGATGATGGGCGATAGATGGTCGAGTGCGGGCGAGGGCGAGAGAGGGTCATGCGATGGACGAGAACAAGCGATGGAGTGTGGGCGATCGCTGGAATATTTGGAACAAGCTAAAGGTGCTCTTTGCTTAGTTCTTTGGATGGTCTGATGATGGATTCGAACAATGATACGAATAAGTAACAATGGACATTCAAGAACGGGGAAACCACTCGATTTTTGTTAGGGCTGGCCGTCAAAGGAAATGAACACTTTAGGTTTTCCGTAAAATTAGACTTAACTTGATTCAAAGCTTACAAAGTGTCTAAATAGCCTTAGGGTTTTCGAAAACTACAATGGGTCAATGGGCCTGCACAAATAACTAAGTAAAAAGAAAGAAATAAGACGGAAGAAGTGATGAGCCAGCCTCTCATGGACGGGCCAAAGATTACCTCATTAAGAACCTTGCAAGGGAAACCAATTTGGGAAAAAACCTTACAAGAGAAAAAGAGTATAATCGTCTGCCCTAAGAGTCAGCTCGATATAAGGCTCAACAGACATGATGGTGAAGATCACGGAAGGGTCGTTCGTCTTGAGAATGGGCCATTCAGCTGTTGGGCTGAGCCAAATTGATGGAATGGATGTGGTCGTGTGGGCCTGACTGTCTCCTGCTTTAAAATGAACTCCTTTATGGAAATGGTCTTGATTTGGGCCGGACGGGTCGATAGCTTTGTTCAGACTCGCCTCGGTTATCTTCCGAGCTAGCTGGTTCAACATGGGTTGATCACTGGCCAATTGATCCAGGTGATCCGTATGTCTATTTCTTATATGGTTCTCCTCGTGATCAGATGTTCAACTGCGTGGTTGAAGTCTTCTCGCAGTTGTCTTTGTCCTGATCGGATCCGTGGTGCAGTCTATATAGTCAGAAACGGTTCGAGTTGGTCGGCCTGGTCCGGCTGGTCTGCTTTAGTAGAGCTGATATCCTCATCATTCCCACTTTCTGGAAAGGTTCTCTCCTCATAACAACACCACATGCACAAAAAGATAAATCAGTAACATTAAAGCTCGAAGAAATGTCAACTCACCGGCATATCGAGTTGTAGGCGTTGTTGTTGATCTTCTCCAGGACTTGGAACCGGCCGTCTCCTCTTGACGCCAACTTTTATTTTCGTTGGTTTGGAAACCTCTCGGGTCGAATGTGTAACAATCTACGGGTTGGAAGGTGATCTCCTTTCTCTTCTTATTGGCTTGTCGTTTATATTCGGTCGTCTTCCGCTCCAGATTATCCTTCACTTTCTAATGCAGATTCACATTAGCTTCTGCCTTGCGTGATCCATCTTGATTAGTAAACTTCAGTGGTGGTAGTAGCTTAAGATATACAAGCGTCTCTGGCTTAACATGCACAATCACAAACGGTGAAAGCTTATTAGTAGGGTGGTTAACATTATTCTAATAAAATTCAATGTATGGAATGCAATCTAACCAACTACTTAAGTTTTTACCAACTGTGGCCCGTAATAGGGCTGATGGTGTCTGGTTAACGGCCTTGCTCTGGCCGTCCGTCTGCGGATGACAAGTCGTGGAAAACAGTAACTTGGTTCTGAGCTTCCTCCAATGCGTCCTCCAGAAGTGGCTTAGGAACTTCGTGTCTCGGTCGGAGAAAATGGTCCGGGGCTGGCCATGTAGCCTCACTACCTCTCTGAAGAAAAAGTCAATTGTATGAGTGGCAACGTTGGTCTTGGCACATGGTATGAAGTGGGCCATCTTCGAGAACCGGTCAACCACCACGAAAATGGAATCCTTGTGTCTGATTTTAGGCAATCATAACACGAAATCCATAGAAATATCATGTGATGCACTTATAGCAGAATCTCTCCACGTCACGTTTCTGATGCGGCCCAAAAAAGATCAACCAGGACACTTAGGGTTTTGTCCACGCTAAAGTGCCCCATCAGACCACCTCCATGGGATTAACGGATCAGAAGATCTCTCATCAATCCTTTCAGAATGCATAGATGTTTATATCGGAAAATGAATCCATCGTGCACGTAGAATATGCGTCAACATCATCATTTTTTTTAATTTGTTCAAATCCCAAACTTTGGTCTCCATGGTGCTAATAAGTTATATCTCCGGGATAAGGCGTCGGCCACAGTGTTCTTCTTCCTGCTCATCTTGTGACTCTTACTCGCCAGCCTTCGTTAGGATCATGATTTGTCGGTTCATACATTCTCAGGCCATATGTCCTTTTCCTTAACATTTAAAACATGTAATACCTCTAGCTCGAGAGGTACTAAGAAACTTACCTGCTTCGGAACGTTTGAACTTAGGAGCCTCGGTGTTCAGCCTTTTAAAACGTGACACGACCTCAACGACCTTACATTTGTCGATGACTCTAGGCGTAGGTGGTGTCCATGTAGAGTTGCTCCAAGCTTGGTTCGTCTTTGCTGCTTTCCGCTTGTTATGCTGCTCGACCTAAATTCCCATGTGCAGTAACTCGGACATGTCAAGGTATGGCTGGATCTCGACTGTCCGGATGATATGATCATGTAGTCCGTCGATGAAGTGGGCCTTGAGAGTCTATTCCAAGTCTTCTAATTCGAGCCGGTTCTGTAGTTGTTCGAACTCCTCGAAGTATACCTTCGCCTTAGATTGTATTTAATGTCGGACCAGGTGGTGATATGGTCGTGGTGATGTCGCCGACGTTCATGGATGTCTCGATCCCAACTAGACAATGCATGGTCCGTAAACTGGGACGCTAGTAACGCCACCTTCATCCGATCATTGTATGCGTAGTAATCGAATATAGGCTCCATCCTCCGTTCCCACTCAAGATATGCCTCACGGTTCACCTTTCCTGCAAAACTTGGCAGTTTTATTTTACCTTAGTTTTAATAAGTTCGTGTGCCTCGTCGTCTCGTAGACGGCCGTGATTGATTGGGTGGCATGGGCGGCAGGGCGGCCGGTTGTATATGTCGGGTGGTTCGTCGTCAAGCATGGGCATATTCTCATCCGTGTCATCGAGCTAATCAACCCTAACAGGCTGACCTCTCCTAGCTGGTACTACATGTGGTGCTGGTCGAGGCAGTGGAGGTGCAGGCGAAGTTGGACGGCCGGTTGCTCGAGCCAGGTCAAGCACGCGCCAATAGCTTGGACTGCACCAAGTAATTGAGCGAGATCGATAGGTGGAGCTGGGTTTTCTCCCATGACCGTATGTCCTGCACACTTAGCAAAGAGTCAAAAGCATAAGGAAATAACAATGAACAAGCCAGAAACTAAAAAATTGGCAACAACCGAAAAATGGAAATTATGCAATTATGGTCGATTTTTTTTTTGTTTTTGTTTTTGACAAGAATTTTGGCAAGGAAATTATTCAATAAGTAAACATAAATATTTCTATTTTGGCTAGTCAATAACCAGTTAAGCAAGAAAACCAAAATGAGAATATTAATTCGCAATCAACAAATGCATGAACCGATTCTTGATTAAACCTTAGTACGTCCGCAATCTACTTCTCCTAGTTTCAACAAAGGCAGTCTAATATAACAACAATTAACCTAGCCAAGTGCAGATGGAAACAAGTACACCGAAATTCAACACAAAACTTAACAACAACCGATTGCTCGAATAAGCGATATGTGGCCGGTTTTCTCTAGCAAGCAATGTTGTAATACTTCTTCTTTTTTTTATATGAATGCAAACAGAAGTGAACAATCAAACATGAGTAAACAGTGCCAATTTTTTTTTTTTTTGATTTTTCGATTGATAAAAGGAAATAAGCAACAACAAAATATAAAAGTGCAAAGGTGAAGATGTAACCGGTTGATTTCAATAGCCTAAGATCTAATACAAGATGATGTAAGAACCTATGGAGGTTCTACACACGTTGAGGACAGTTTACACAAGGCTGGCCGAAGGTACTCTGCTTGTTGGTCCGTGGCTAGCAGCTGGTCGGATGATGGGTGATAGATGTTCGAGTGCGGGCGAAGGCGAGAGATGGTCAGGTGATGGGCGAGAACAAGCGATTGAGTGTGGAAGGTTGATGGAGATTTTCAACTGGCTGGAGGCGCTCTTTTTTTAGCTCGTTGGATGGTCTGATGATGGATTCGAATAGTGATACAAACAAGTAACAATGGACCTTCAAGAACAGGGAAACCACTCGATTCTTGCTAGGGCCAGTAGTGAAACGCAATGAAAACTTTAGGTTTTCTGTAAAATTATACTTAACTTGATTCAAAGCTTACAAAGTGGCTAAACTGCCTTCGGTTTTTCAAAAACTACATTGGGCCGATGGGCCTGCGCAAATAGCTAAGTAACAAAGAAAAATACAAGACTGAAGAAGTGATGGGCCGGCCTCTCTCTTTGTCATGGACGGGCCTAAGATTACCTCACTAAAACCTTGCAAGAAAAACCCATACGGGAAAAAAACCTTACAAGAGAAAAGAGTATAATAGTCAGCCCAAAGAGTGAGCTCGACATGAGGGTCAACGGCCATGATGGTGAAGATCATGGACGGGTCGTTGGTCTTGAGAATGTGCCATTTTGATTTTGGGCTGAGACAAATGTATGGACTTGATGTGGTCGTGTGGGTCTGAATGTCTCCTGCTCCAGAATGATCTCTTTGATGGAAATGGTTTTATTTGGGTCTGACGGGGCGATAGCTTTGGTCGGACTCGTCTCGGTCAACTTCCGAGCCAGCTGGTTCAGCACGGGTTGATCATGGGACAATTGATCCAGATGCTGTGTAATGTCTTATATGCTGCTATTTGAGATATCATGGGTTTTACAGGTTTTCAAGCCATGATATAAGGCTTTATATGTAGTCTTCTAGTTGTTTTTGGAGTCTTTTGAGTCCTTTGCAGGTCTAGGTACGTTTGGAGCTTATTTGGAGATTTTGTGAGCTTTTGGAGTGATTCTGTATCATCAAGGATTTCACAGATTTCACTTGGTGCGTCTGCACTTAGTGTCGGTTGACACCAATGTTTAGTGTCGGTCGACAATACTAGCGGACGAAATTCCTGCGCATCAAAAACACAGAGTTTAGAGATTTTCAAGTTGACCCAGAAGTTTCCCATGTTTACAAGAAGACTCAAATCGTGTTTTAGACTATTAATTAGGTTTTTGAGCCACTTGTTAGGCTACGCTTTACTTTATCAGAGATTAGGAGATTTGGGGCTGGTCTTGTACTCGAGAGAGAAGAGATTTCGAACTCCTGTTCTTATTCTTTTGATTTGTATGATATCTACTTTGATCATGTTTGTTGTTATGATTGACATGTCTGAGTAGTAACCCTTGTTAGATTTAGGGATTCTCATTAGGGATTTCATGGAATGTTTGGTTAGTTGATTAGGATTCATAATTCTAGTTCTTCATATAGGTTGTTCTTCATGCTTAATCTGAATTAACTACTTAGATTATTGATAGCAGGTTAATTAACATAGAGAGAGTTGGTTAATTAACTAGAAAAGAACCTAGTTGAGCAAATTTCCTATTCGCAAAGAAATTTGGATTAGGAAATTTGTGGAAGAAAGAACCTGAATTAAATGCATGTTTAGAACACTAGGATCGCAAAGAGATTTGGTTTTCTAGGTTGTTAGAAATAGTTAGCATTCGCAGCGAGAGTTGGTATGTTATATGTTAGTGATTCTAGTTCTAAAACATCGATATCTGAATCCTGTTTGATTGGTTGATTTACATTCATGATTTCCTGAGAACTTCCCTAAGTCTAGCGCCTTCTCTTATTGATCTCACACCGTTTAATTTACTGCGTAGTTTATTTGCTTATTCACTGTTCTTGCTTTAGCTTAATTCGACACTTTACAATCTATCGCATGATTCTTGAGTCTCCGTGCATTCGCCCTCTATATACTACAGTCACTTATGCGCACTTGAAGTGTAGCTTTAGGGAATTAAAAATCTGACCTATCAAGTTTTTGGCGCCGTTGTCGGGGACTCTTTTGAGTCTTCAATAGATTTGAGTTCAGAATTTAGACTAGGTTTTCATTTTTGTTTTACTAACTTTATTTTCTGTTTTCTCTCATTCTTTGTGTTTCAGGTTCGAAGATGAACACGCGCGTCGATCGACACTCACATGGAATTGATCGACACAGACCCTCAGCATCAATCGACGCTAAACCAGCGCCAGTCGACACTCTTCTCGCAGATCAGATAGTTCATGCCTGATCGCGTACTAAGGAGTAATCCGAACAAAGAGCTTGTGTTTCTTCAGAACTTGGAGCTTGCAAGGTTAGAGAGAACGAACATGAAAGCTCAGAAGCCAGTGAAAAAATTGAATCCTAATGTTGTGTTATTGATTCGGGATGAAGCTGGTGTTTTGAGGGACTTACAGAACAATGTCTACAATGATCAGGGCCAGAGGATTGATGCAGATGGAAATGTCAATGTTCAATAAGTGCAACATCAGATTGTAGCAGGAGGTAATGGACAAGGTGGAGGAGAAAAAGGAGCTAATGGACAAGCTAATGTGCAACCTAATGCGCAAGCTAATGCACCACCAGTTGGTAGAACTCTTTCTAATTATAACAGACCTGATGAATTCTACGCTAACATGTTTGCTTTTGTACCTCCTCACATCCAAAGAAATAATGTTGAGCTGAAGATTTTCTACTACACTCTTGTGGGACAGCATCTCTTTCATGGACACCCACATGAGCATCCCATAGACCATATTGAGAAGTTTGAGTAATTGGTAACATGGATGAAGCAAAATGGAGTGATCTATAAATTCCTGCGCTGTAAGCTTTTTGAACACTCTCTTGGAGGAGAAGCTGCAAATTGGCTGAAGCAGATTCCACCCGGGATTCTGACTATTTCGGATGCATTTAAGAGGAAGTTCCCTAGACACTTATATGACTAGGTCTGATCACCTAAGAGAGGAACTTATGCAGTTCAAGCGAGGACCTACAGAGCCTCTTAAGACCGTGTGGGTGAGGTTTATGATGTATTAGAGAGACTGCCCTCATCATGGATTCTTTGAAGTTCAGCTGCTGGGCATTTTCTTCAGAAATGTTGATTTGTGGTATCAGATGGCTTTGGATGCGGCGATCAATGGAAACTTCAACATCAAATCTCCATAGCAAGCTAAGGAGTAGATTTAAAACTTGCTGTTAAGCAATAGCACTAAGAATGCTGATTTGGATAAGAATAAATCAGGTGGAAAGGTTGATAGCTCGCAGATGGCAGAGATGTAGAACAAGATTGATTATGTCCACAACCTTCTGCTTGGGAAGAAGAATGTCCATATTGCTCAAGATGTTGAGACATATGAGGCTGGAGAGTGTTCACAAGAAGCTATGAATTACAATGGAGGGACTGGATTCCATAGTTAGAAATATGGTACTCTGCAGAGTACTCAAAACGCTTTTGTCTTCATTCATAAGTGTGAATTCCAGAAGCCTTTCCAGCAGCATAACAATTCCTTCTCAAGGAACTATGGAGTTTCCTCTTACCAAGCACCTCCTGCACCTACACATGAGAACATATTGGAAGTTATGATGGAGCAACTTCTTGGGTGACAACAACAGACCACTGTGTCCTTTAACTTGAATCTAGATGCCCTGTACACTGACTTGAATGGGAAATTTGAGTCTTTGAACTCTCATGTGAAGCAGCTGGATACACAAGTGGCTCAGATTTCTGGTTAAGTTAAGGGGAAGAATGTTCAGAATGCACAAGTCAACGCAATCTCGGTTCAGATTGGGGATGAGCTGGATCAAGAGTAAGAATTTGAGCTAAAACTTGTGCAAAACATGGAAAATTCTCGTGATTTTGGAGCTACATATTTAGTGTTGGGCGACACTAATGTTGAATGTCGACCGACACTCATGGAAAATCACAAAATTTTGAGTTTTGATGGACCGAATTGACCTTGCTCGACACAAAATTCGAAGAAAAAAATCTGGGCAGATTTAGTGTCGACCGATACTACATTAGAGTCGGCCGATACCAACAAGTTACCACACCAGTTTGGCCTATTGAATTGTCAAGGTCCACAAAAACAGATCTTGTTTTCCTCAAAAACATCCCATAACCTAGATTTGAGCAGAAACAGACTGTAGAAAGAGTTTATAAGCCCAATGTTTCATTTCCTAGACCTCCCAAGAAGAAGATGATCTCCAAGGATGGAGATTTAAAAGGAGTGGTTAAGGTATCTAAAAAAGTTAGTAATCTACTATTGAACAAGGTTCCAAGGAAGCTACCAAATCTAGATGTCTTCGTGCTAGACTGTTACATCTTTAATGATAGTTTTAAACACTCTCTGTGTGATTTGGGATCTGGTGTGAACCTCATGCCATACTATGTGGCTGTGAGGTTGGGATTGATGGACTTCCAGCCGACTAGGATCTCTCTAATCCGAGCTGATCGTTCGAAATAGAAGCCAGAAGGGGTCCTCGAGAACATTCCTATCAGAGTTGGAAACTACTTGAATCCAACAGACTTTGTGGTGCTGAAGTATGATGTTGAACCGAATGATCTTCTTCTACATGGCAGGTCCTTCTTAGCTCCAGCTGGAGCAGTGATTTATGTGAGGTGTGGTTTGATTGATCTCCACCTTGGAGATAAGCCTCTACACTTCAAAAGGGATAAGCTACGAAGATCAATCATTGATGGTCAAGCTTTTAGTGTTGAAATGGAGCCATGGATTCATACTAGTGAGGCTATAGTGTCTGATATTGGAGAAGAGAAGATGGTGGTTGGTCAGGAATCTACTATAACATCTTAAGAGCCTGCAACTGCTCCTAAGCAGAAATATCCAAACATCACACATCCTCCAAAGCAAAGGTATGATTCCTCTAAACTTTAAAAACCTAACTTCATTGCTGTGAATGCAGGGAAACGTTCTATCCCACCCAAGCTTTGCGCCCACACTTGATCTATTCCTTCATTCCTTGGACGATCTCATGCTGATACTGCTTACAAACCTCCATGGATAAGGAGACTTTTGCAGTGGCACTCTTTGCCTCTGTCAAAATACCCAAGAGCCTGATATCCCAACCATAGTTAAGCTAATGACAAAAAACAAGCGCTGAGTAGGAGGCAACCCACTATTGAGTCAGTTTTTCTTTTATTTTTTGTTTTTGGTTTTGTTTCTTTGATTTTTCTGTCTTTGGTGTGTAAGTTGCGAGACGAACATGTTGCAAATATCAGTGTTGGTCGATAATCAAATCGAAAAGACAGACCGTAATTTAGGACCCTCGACACGGATCAGATTATGTCTACCTAGCCTAGTGTAGCTCGACACTGGCTGTGTGTTGGTCGAGACTCACCCCGCTGTTGGTACTGGATTTCCCTCTAGGAAATCCGGCCCATTAACAAATAAAACAAAGGCCCATAGTTATGAGCCCACTCCAATATCAAGACAGAGAGAGATCGACCGTTGTCCTCTGTTGGGCCTATACGATTGACTTCTCGACAAAGCCCAAGCAGTGCCGAAGTGGGAAGCGATCGAGCTCAAGCTCGGCAGGAGACGACGTGGAGATAGAGCAACCCGGTCTTCGTCAGTTCAACTGATCCACGCAAATCTCGGAGATCGTTATAACGGCGAGGCCGAAATATCAGAACAAGAAGATCAAAGTCGAGAGTATTTAAAGAAGAAGTAGCGATTCATTCAAGACATTCCAATCCTAGCTAAGAACACTTCGACTAGATAGCTCGATCATTATACTTTGTACTCTCTTTTCGATTGTGTTTGTTCTATCTCGACGATCAATCTCAATAAAGTCTTTGATTCATAGGAAATCTATACCATTTATATATACAAAAGTCCAAATCCACGAATACAAATTCTTAGTGTGAATCGCAGAGCTCACATTTGGCGCCGACTGCGGGGACTATCTATAGTTTTTCCTGTCTTAAGAATCAGATTCTAGATCCGATAGATCGAGATGAATCCCGACCAATCTGGCTCTCCCAGCGCCACACCACCTGTCGACCACCCTCAAACGGTTGACAACGTTCCTCAGAACACTACCGGGGTAAGAATCATGGGTCAGACCGATGGCGTGTTGACGAGCTCTGCCTCAGTCTCCACGACTTCGGCACCACTCGGCTCAATCGCTACAACAATCGCGACGAGCCAGAATCTGACAAATGTTTGGTCAGGAACTAACGATCCGAGCAGGAACTGGGTATGGATGAGGAATGATTCCATTTCCGCCCCCACCTCAGGAGGAGGATCTGGAATAACCTGACCTAATTCGCCTCTGCCTTCTGCTCAGCAGCGACAAGGCCCAGATGACCTCGCTGAAATCCGTTCGATGTTAAGCCTGTTGGTAAACCGAATGAGAAACAACGAGGCAAGCGCACGGGCCCAAGAGATCGCAAACCGTTCTCTGGCCACGCAGCTCGATGAACAAGAACGGCGCATTAACGCCCGTCTTGAAGAGCTCGCCAGCCAAAACCAGGGGGGTATATCAACACGAGATCCACGAACCCCTTAAGTCCTCCACCGTGTACACGATTGGACTTCTCCCAGGTAGTAACTCCCCCGAGAGCTTCGGGAAATTTTGCTAATACGTCGAGTAGCGGCTTCCGCCCTATAATTACACCATCGCGATACCGGCCCCGTTCAGTTCGAGTTCAATGGTCACAGATCCAACCGGATCGGGAAACCGACCATTACCCGGGCCACCACTTTTCCTGAATAACTCTAATATCTGACCGAGGTAACTAGGAGGCTCTGCTTTCGCCTCGAGCTCAGGACATCCAAACGCCGTAGGTCGACCAGACGAGATCGATCCCAACAATCGATCTCCACGACCCCGTGTTCCCGGAACAAACATCCAATCAGGCACAAGCCCAGTTTGCGCCTACGGTAGGCGATGAACACGATATGCTTAGACAATACATTGAACAAGCTAAGGCCCAGTTCACAAGTCTGAGCTCCAAAGTTCACATGGCAACAAGCGCGGTGCCCGACATCGATCGAGTGATCGAAGAAACGCGATAAACGCCGTTCATAGACCGAATCGCCTTTGCAAGAATCCAGGAAATCAAGAAAACAAAATTTCCGGAGTTCTCCGGAAAATCGGACCCGAAAGCCCATATTAGGGCATTCCGACTAGCAATGGAAAGGGTATACCTTACCGATGAGGGGAGAGAGCCGGCTTTCTGCAGAATCTTCGCCGAAAACCTATCGGGCTCCGCCCTAGAATGGTTTGCCGGACTGGAAGAAAGGTTCATCGACAACTTCACCCAGTTCATGACGGCTTTCCTCAAACAATATTCCGTCTTTATCGAGGAAAAGACTACTGAGGCAGCTCTGTTTGGCGTCTCCTAGAAACCCGACGAGACACTTCGCTCGTACATCGACCGATTTAAGGAAATAAAGTCCAAAATCGCAAACCCACGAGACGATGTAGCTATAGAAGCACTGAGACGCGGACTATGGTATTCGCCCAGATTCCGCGAGGAAATAAAAGTCCGCGAACCTCAAACACTCGATGACGCCCTTCATCGCGTATCGTCCTTCGCTCGCCTCGAGGACGAAACTACGGCCCTCAGAGAAAAGCATCGAAAAGAAAAGAACCCGTCGGGCTCGCAGAACTCGAACTCAAAAAAGGATTCCCAAAAATCAGGAAACGTCAATGCGGTCGAGAGCCTGAAGAGCTCGAAGAAATTCGAGTGCGAGAAGGAAAAATTCTGCGATTTTCACAACAAAAGAGGACATTCGACTGAAGAGTGCTACACTCGAGCTAAAGCCGAGGCTCAAAAGCGAGAGTCCGAAAATAAGCAAGAGTCGGAAGTCGAGGAGGAAACTCCATCTGACAAAAAGGAGAGTAAACAGACCAAAGAGTCAAACACCAAGAAGACTCAAAACAAACGAGAGCGGTCTAAGGAGCCGAAATCTCCCGAAACCCTCCCCCAGGAGTCGCGAAAGCGAGTCGAGGTCATTCTCGGCGAACTCAGCCTGTGCGGTACCCCGGGAGGCTCGGCACTATCTCCACCTCCAGCTCCTAGTAAGAGTTACGCTCACGAATCAATCTCCCTCGTCTCTGCGGAGGGGGGGGGGAGGGGGTGTACGGGCTATACCCCCTAAACGAATTGACTTCATCTTCGGTGACTCCAAGCTATGCCGGGACTCGGTCAATTCAATCAAAGCTCTTCAAAGAAGAGTCGAGACCGACAAAGGGGGGAAAATCCCAATGTTAGGTCCAGACCACGAAATCACTTTCCACGAGAGCGAGACAAGCAATCTCGAAAAACCACACGACGACGCTCTCCTCATTTGTCTAGTAGTGGGAGATGTCGAACTCTCGAGGATAATGATCGACACAGGAAGTTCGGTGGATGTCCTCTTTTACGATGCGTTCAAAAAGATGGAGTTCAACGACTCCGAGATCGTCGAGGAAAAGACACCACTAGTAGGGTTCGCTGGCGAAACAACATACTCAATGGGCTCTGTATTCGCCCCAGTAATAGCTGGAGGAGTTCGAAGAATGACAGAGTTCGTCGTAGTAGATCGACCAGCTCCCTACAACGCAATTCTAGGTCGACCATGGATATATGACATGAAAGCGGTACCATCGACCTACCATCTATGCGTAAAATTTCCAACTCCCAAAGGAGTAAAAACCGTTTACGGAAGTCAAAAGATTTCCCGCCATTGCTACATGAACGGATACAAGCAAATTGAGAAATCCCCCGCGTAGCAATTACAAAAAGAGGAGGAGCTCGCCACCATGCATACCAAAAGGTCGAACGACCCAAGTCAACCCCAAAGGACCTCACGACCCAAGTTTGCATAGACGATGCTCATCCCGAAAGACTTGTTGGCATTGGAATCAACCTATCGGAGCCAATCAAAAATGAATTGGTCTCTTTTCTTAAACAGATAGTCGACTCCTTTGCCTGGTCTTCAGCAGACATGAAAGGGATCAAAATCGTTGTAACCAGCCACGAGCTGAATGTCGACCCAACCTACAAACCGGTAAGACAAAAGCGTCGGAAGCTAGGACCGGATCGAGCTCAAGCCGTCAACGACGAGGTCGATCGGTTATTAAAAATCGGATCGAACAGAGAGGTCAAGTACCCCGACTGGCTTTCGAACCCTGTAGTGGTCAAGAAAAAGAACGGGAAGTGGAGAGTCTGTGTAGATTTCACAGATCTCAACAAAGCATTGTCCGAAGGACAGCTTCCCACTCCCGCACATCGACCGACTGGTCGAAGCTACCGCTGGACACCAACTACTATCCTTCATGGATGCCTTCTCGGGGTAAAACCAAATACTAATGAACCCTGAGGACCAAGAAAAGACTTCGTTCATAACTGATCGAGGAACGTACTGCTACAAATTCATGCCCTTCGGATTGAAAAATGCAGGAGCAACTTACCAACGCCTCGTCAACAAGATGTTTTCAGGACTCCTGGGTAAAACCATGGAAGTCTACATCGACGATATGCTGGTCAAATCTTCTAGGTATGAGGACCATATCCCACAGCTAAAAGAATGCTTTATTATTCTCAATAAATACGGGATGAAACTCAACCCAGCGAAGTGCACATTCGGGGTCTCCTCAGGAGAATTCCTTGGTTACCTAGTGACCGAAAGAGGGATCGAAGCGAACCCCAAACAGATCACAACATTTATAGAGATGAAATCTCCCAGAACAACGCGAGAAGTCCAGCGCCTGACTGGCAAAATAGCTGCTTTGAACCGCTTCATCTCGAGGTCGACTGATAAATGTCTACCCTTCTATCACTTGCTCAAGGCGAACAAGAAATTCCTCTGGGACGAAAAGTGCGAAGAAGCATTCAACCAGCTTAAGTCTTACCTAAGCGAACCACCTATACTGGCGAAACCAGTATAAGGGGAGCCCCTCTACCTTTACCTAGCTGTTTCCACGGCAGCAGTAAGTGGAGTTCTGGTTCGCGAAGAACAAAACCAACAACGGCCGGTGTACTACATCAGTAAGACCTTAATCGATGCTGAAACCAGGTACCCCGCTATGGAAAAACTCGCTTTAGCGCTGGTCACATCGGCTCAGAAACTCCGACCATACTTCCAATCGCACTCAATCATAGTGATGACCTCTCAGCCACTGAGAACCATCCTTCACAGTCCGAGCCAGTCAGGTCGACTGGTCAAATGGGCTATCGAACTTAGCGAGTATGACATAGAATATAAAGCTCGGACGTGCCTAAAAGCGCAAGTGCTGGCAGATTTCATAATCGAGCTCCCCCCGACCATAGAACTCGACCCGACCTCCGCCAAGAATTGGAAACTCTACGTCGATCGAGCTTCCTCGAGGCAAGGATCCGGAGTCGGAGTAAAACTGGTCTCTCCCATTAGTGAAGTATTAGAACAGTCATTACGACTAGGCTTCGCCGCATCAAATAATGAAGCAGAATACGAAACGTTAATAGCCGGGCTCAGACTAGCAATAGCGATAGGAGCCCGAGAAGTAGACGCCTTCAGTGATTCCCAATTGGTCACGAGCCAATATCATGGCGACTACGAGGCCAAAGACGAACGCATGGAAGCATACCTACAGGTAGTCCATACGCTCGCCGAACAGATCGAATTCTTTGATCTAACACGGATCCCGCGAGGGAAAAACACCGCAGCCGATGCCTTGGCTGCTCTAGCGTCGACATCATATCCTAATCTCAAAAGGATCATACCAGTCGAGGGGATCGAAAAACCAAGTATCGACATAGCCCTGAAAGCTCTATCCTTGAAAGAGGACGAGCCCACCACAAAGGACGGGGTCGAACACAAGGACCGTACCAAGGACACCAGTCGCGACATCATCGAGATTGATGATGATCTCGATCCAAGAAGCACCGTGTACATCGCGAACGTCCCCAATGGACCAATCCAAGCCGCATCCACTAGTCGAGGACCTGAGCCTAACGATGATGAAGATTGGAGAACTCCGATCATTCGATATATTACAAATGGCGAAGTCCCCGACGACAAATGGGAGGCGCGGAAACTCTAGACGCAGAGTGCAAGGTACTGCGTCACGCAAGGAGAGCTCTTCAAAAGAAGTCTCTCCGGACCTTACCTCAAATGCCTCGATAAAAAGCAAGCTCTAGCTGTGGTCACGCAGGCCCACGATGGATCCTGCGGAAGCCATTCCGCAGGACGAGCCCTGGCCGTGCGAATCAAAAGGCAAGGCTATTTCTGGCCAACAATGGCCACCGAATGCGAATCTTTTTCCAGCAAATGTGACAAATGCCAAAAGCATGCCCCGATTATCCATCAAGCATCGGAGAAACTCTCCTCTATCTCATCGCCATACCCATTCATGCGATGGGGAATGGACATCGTGGGACCTCTAGTCGCATCCGGAAAAAAGAAAGCTACACACTTATTAGTGATGACAGACTACTTCACTAAGTGGATTGAAGCGAAATCATACCAAAAGGTCAAGGACGTTCACGGTAAGGAGTTCGTCTGGCGAAACATCGTATGCCGGCATGGACTACCCCATGAGATCGTCACCGATAACGGACCACAATTCAAATCAAACGTGTTCAAAGAATTCTGTAGAACCTGGAACATAAAGCTGACCTACTCTACGCCCCGCTACCCTCAAGGGAAAGGACTGGCAGAAGCAGCTAACAAAGCAATCATGAATAGCCTCAAGAAAAGACTCAATGAGTGCAAAACAAGCTGGAGCGACGAGCTCCCGGCCGTACTCTGGGCTTACCCGACTACCCCCCGCAAATCCACCGGCGAGACTCCCTTTTCGCTGGCTTATGGAATCGAGGCGGTAGTACCAGCCGAAATCCTCGTGTCAAGCATCCGCAAAGAAGAATGCCCACGTCAAGAGGAACTTAACAACAAGATGATAATGGAAGAGCTCGATCTCGTCGACGAAAGGAGGAACCTCGCACTAGCTCGAATCCAGGACTACCAACAAGCTGCAGCTCGCTACTAAGATTCCAGAATTAAAACTTGAAGGTTTCAAGTGGGCGAACTCGTCTTACGGAAAGTGTTCGACCATAAAAAGGAAGAACACGCTGGAAAGTTAGGAGTAAAGTGGGAAGGTCCTTACCAGGTCACCGACGTTGTGAAGGACGGGGTCTACCGACTAAGGTCGGTGGAAACCCAGAAGCCTGAACTACGACCTTGGAACATCATCAACCTCAAAAAGTACTTTCACTAAAGTACGCAACATAATCGAACTACGAAATGGCTTGATCCCCTTAAAAGGGTACGTAGGCAGCTCGACTTCGAGCGCAGCCCCCCCCCCCCCCCCGCCCAACACAAAGCTCTTACTGAGCTCGACAACTTCGAACGAAGTCGTATTAACTTATCTTTGTGAAATCAAAATAAGCCTCTCGATCAATGTCTCTTTCTGTTATAAAAGTCATAATCGTTGCGAAATACTTCGCCACTACATTTTGCAAAGTGATATGAAATTATCTCTTCAAAAATTAAAGTGATATGAAATTATCTCTTCAGAAGCAAACGATATTGAGTTATTTTCTCTGAGCGACCTGAAATGGCCTCCCCCAAAATCAAGCGATATTAAATTATCCCTTCAAACTCAAGCGATATGAAATTATCCCTTCAAAACCAAGTGATATGAAATTATCCCTTCAAACCTAAGCGACCCGAAACGGTCTCTCTCATGTCGAGCGAACTGAAATGATCGCCCCTAACAGAACGAACTGAAATGATCGTCCCAAAAATAAGCGACCCAAAATGGTCCCTCCAAGCAGAACGAACTGAAATGGTCGTCCCAAAGCAAGCGATCTGAATGATCCCTCGAAAACCTAAAATTCTTCCACCTTATGCAGCTCAGAAGAATTGGGGGGCTACCCCCTCCCCTTTAAGCAAAAACAACGAGGTCGAGTCTACATCAAGAATGATAAAACGAGACAGCTGCTCACACAAAAAAGGGGCCTCCGCACACATTCAAAATCTGTGTAAGTCTATTTTTGACTTATCATATACTTAGAAATTTCCGTCAAACGCCAAACTCGAACTCTGAACATTGAAAGAGGCGAACTTCGAACGTACTCGAAGAGGAACTCGGACTCGAGTTTTTTCGAACTAAAGGTTCATTGAGAATTTCCTAAGGTTATTTATTCGACCTCTCGGGAGAGGTTCGAACTGCCACGACGGCGAAACTTTATGCTAAGGCATCAAAACAGTAAAATCTATGCTAAGGCATGCAAGATTTAAAGACGATTTATAAATAACACGTCGCAAAAGCCCGCTACAAGCAACGTCAATAGCAAGTAAAAACGAAAAAGCCCCCTTGGGCAACGAAAGTCTAGAAAAGAAATTAAAAACCCTCTCGGGCAACAACAATGATAAGCTACTCAAAAAGCAGCAAAAGAAGACTTTCCGGCCTGGCCCTCTGCCTTGTCGCCTTCCTCCCTCCTCGGCCGAGATTCGACCTCATCTAGCATCCTCGGATTGGTCTCAGTCGGAGGAACAGGCAGAGGATCTGCAATGGTCACGGAACCCTCTGAAACTGCCGACAAGACAAGCTTGCCAATGCTAAAATCGGAGACTGCCGCGGCCTCCATCTCCGCCGTGGCGATCCGCTTCTTCTCGGCTAACTTAAGCACCTCCTGGGTCATGTCTACCTCCCCAGCCGCGATCTCGGCGATAAGATCGATGTTGGCCAAAGTTTCCTGAAGACGAATCTCGGCACTAGTCTCGATCTTCCTCTTCTCGGTTTTCTCCTTGATCCCGGCCAGAATCACCAGATACTGGTCATTAAGCTCTTTTCGAGCCCTACGGAGCTCGACCCGGCTCGATTCCTCGACGGTTCGAATCCGAGCCTCGGCGACGCTAAGCTAACGAGATAGCTCCTCTTCTCTCCTCTCGAGGCACGCGATTCTGGTCTCCGCAACAGCATGGTCCGCAACCCTTTTCTTCAAACGCTCCTGCCTAGCCAAAGCCTCCTGGAGCTCGGCGTTCATCTGGGTAGCAGCCTCTCGAGCTGATTCGAGCTCATAAGATTGAGCATCTATCACCTCGTTCTCGGACCGAGCCGCATACGTATTCACAGCTTCAACAGCCTGCGAAGAACGTCAAGTTAGCAAGAAGAAAAAAGAGTTAACACTCAAGAGAAAAAGGGGACCAAAACAAAAATATCTCACCTTTCCGATGAAAGTCATCATCTCGGAATACGGGCCACCAAGAATCATCTCTCCAATAACTGGGAGCTGAGTACCCGCAGGCCTAAAGCGCCTCAGCAGACGGACCACACCTTTTGGGTCGTCGGCAACCGAACGCTCTTCCTGATCCGACTCTCCCGGACTCCCTCCCACGTCTATCTTACGATGCTTCGGCGATGGGGGAAGGGACCCTCCTCGGATTCGATGGCCCGACCCCCCGGAGCTATCCGGGCGAGGTTCGTACGAAATGATTGCCTCGGAATTAGGCACAACCACCTCCCGATCGACCAAAGGAGGAGATGAGTCCGCAACCTCTGCAGCTATTTCCTCTAGCCCCGTCTCCGGAGGAAGCAAGGTCCGAGCGGGAGGAGGGGGACAAGCTGGAGGAGGAGGAGGGGCCCGGCCAAGAGCAAAAAGAATGGCATTACTAAGGCCGCCCGCCTCCATCTTATCGACCAGCTCGACCGGGTCTTTCCCGTTCCGGTGACTACTCGCTCTACGAGACGATGTCTTGCGAGGAGGGATGTTAGCATTCGAGCTGTCGCCCGGAAGAGGTCCGGCTATATATAAAAAAGGGGGGGTCAGACAAATCAAAATGACAATAAAAAAAACACTCACAACCAGACGACTCACTCTCTCCTGTTCGCTCGGTAATACGGAGCGGAGGCTGAGCAGCTTGAACCGGAAGAGCGCGGGAGGATTCGGGAGGAAGCACCAGGTTGTGAGTAACCTGCAGATGATCCAGCGGAGCCCGCTCAGGGTTGATCCGCAGAGCGGCTTGCACGCGATCAACTGTGAAGCTTCCCCAATTAAAAACACCCCCTCTCAGCCGGGCTATCAGAGCCTCCGTGATCGGGTTCATAGCAAGTGATTCGGGAGCCTCTGTAAATGAAGAAAAAAAAAACAAATAAGAGACGGCCCGACGACCAAAAAGAATCAAGCACTAAAAACTTGAGTCTTACCAACACTGGACGTCCACCGAGATGGGATGACCGAGTAGTCGAAATCCCCGACCGAATGATGAGTTATTCTGAAGAAGAAGTATCGGTCCTTCCATATATCCCTCGTCGGAACGTCGTCAAGGATCCGCCCAAAATGAGGCGAGAGATAGTACGTCCCCGGGAAGCGAGTATTTTTCTTCACCGAGCAGACTCGCATAAGTTCCTCGGGCCCGAATTCGATTCCCTCTTCTGCGGCTCTGACTTCAAGTCCGATGACGTGCCGGACAAAATTCGGCGTCATCTGATGGAACGCCAATTGGAGCTGGGCTAGAACCAGAGAGATTAAGCGGGGAATAGGGAAGAAAACACCGCATTTCTCGAAATAAGTGGACGAGGCACAGCAGTAGCCTTCCACCACAGTCTCCGGTGACATCGCCGGCGATGGAATCACTATCTCCACCTCCGGTGGAATCCGGTATATCCTCTGCAACCGTTCGATATGGTTTACGGTTAGTGATGCAAGATGGAAGCGTGTTTGACGTAGAACAGGGACTGAAGTCTCTCTATTCTAGATAGTGGGTGAAGTTGTGGTGAGATGGATTCAACCCTCGGGTCTCTAGACTCCTTAGGATGAACGTTGAGATGATTAAATGGATAGAGGATGGATTGAATGTCGCCAAACAAGATATGAAGGATCTTGTGATAAGACTGAATCTAAGGTCGCTTGATATGACTCACAAGAAAGCTTAGAATCGAAAAGGTGTTTTCTCTCAAAGAAGAAGAAATGCGTTATTGTATTGATACTTGGTAAATGATACACGGCTGCTAAGGATCCTTATAAAGTAAAATATTCTATGGTCCGACTTTAAAGTAATACATGGAAACTTGACTCACTCAGCGACTAATACAGACTTTGACTCAGACAACTAATGTAATACTTGGACCTGCAAAATGAACAAACACAATATATGAATTGAAATCATACCTTATTGAGCGTGTGTGGTCGTCCATGATTGGGCCTAAGTGGGCTGAATTGAGAAGATCATCCTTGAGTCTTCAATTTTCTTCTTTTGAGCTTCTAAACGCTCCACTTGATAATATTGAGCTAGGAGACTCTGAATGGACGTGTTGAACAGTGCTCTGAGTCTTCTAGTTCCTGATCTTGTCCTTGGAGGATCTCTCATGGTTGTAACGTCTTGAGCAGCAGGTACTTCTTCTAGGTCTTCTTGACGTATCTCTATGCTTGAGTCAATGTCCTCATCATTCCCTCCCTCTTGAGAAGATTCTGACCTCAGAATCCCATCATCTGCATTATAAGGAAGCAAGTCAGCAACATTGAACACTGGCGAAATGGTCAACTCACCTGGCAGATCCAGCTTGTAGGCATTGTTGTTGACTCTCTCCAGCACTCGAAATGGTCCAGCTCCTCTTGGTGCTAGCTTGGATTTCCTCTGATTTGGGAACCTCTCTGTGCGCATGTGAACCCACACCCAATCTCCTGGATTGAAGATGAGCTCCTTTCTCCCTTTATCAGCAGCCTTCTTATACTTGGCCGTTTTCTCCTCAATGTTGGTCTTCACCTTCTGATGCAGCTTCTTGATCATCTCAGCCTTGGACTCTCCATCCTGATTAGTAACATCTAATGGCGGCAAAGGAACAAGATCTAAAGGTGTTTCTGGCTGAAATCCATAGACAATCTCAAAAGGTGACAACTTAGTAGTAGAATGGTTAGCATGATTATAAGCAAACTCAACATATGGAATACAATCTAACCAATTCCGTAAGTTCTTACCAACCGTGGCTCTTAAGAGAGTAGATAGGGTTCTGTTTACAACCTCAGTTTGTCCATCAGTTTGTGGATGACAAGTTGTTGAGAAGAGTAGCTTGGTTCCTAGCTTCCTCCAAAGAACTCTCCAGAAGTGACTCAGAAACTTCGTGTCTCGGTCAAAAACATTAGTTCTTGGGATCCCATGTAAGCGTACTACTTCTTTAAAGAATAGCTCAGCAGTTTGAGTGGCATCATTAGTCTTGGCACAGGGAATGAAATGTGCCATCTTTGAGAACCTGTCCACTACAACAAAAATAGAATCCTTTCCTCGGATTTTGGGTAAGCCTAAAACAAAATCCATTGATATGTCTACCCAAGGCATACTAGGAATAGGAAGTGGCATATATAAACCATGTGGATGTGACCTGGATTTGGCTTTGAGGTAAGTCACACACTTGGAACAGAATCGTTCCACATCCTTCTTGAGGTGAGGCCAAAAGAAGTGTTCTACCCAAAACGCTCAGAGTCTTATCCACTCCAAAATGTCCCATGAGTCCACCACCATGTGCTTCCTTGATCAACAAATCTCGCATAGAACCCTGTGGAACACACAAACGTTTTTCCCTAAACAAATAACCATTATGTAAGTAGAAGGAACCTGCTGGGGCAGTGGTACAATCTTGATAGACTGAACTGAAGTCTGGATCATCTTTATATGCTTCCTTAAGGTTTTCAAACCCTAAGACCTTAGCCTCCATAGTTGTGATCAGCATGTGTCTCCTTGATAGTGCGTCAGCCACAACATTCTCCTTGCCCTTCTTGTACTTTATCACATATGGAAATGCTTCTACAAACTCCATCCACTTAGCATGTCTTCTCTTCAGTGTTGTTTGTCCTCTAAGGTGCTTCAAAGTCTCATGATCAGTATGTATGACAAACTCCTTGGACAGAAGATAGTGCTGCCATGTTTCCAACGATCTCACTAGCGCGTAGAGTTCCTTGTCGTACGTCGGGTAGTTCAAGCTGGCTCCACTTAGTTTCGCACTGAAGTAGGCTACTGGACGTCCTCCTTGAGTTAGCACAGCTCCAATACCTAAGCCTGAAGCATCACATTCAATCTCAAAGGTTTTGTTAAAATCAGGTAATACCAAAACCGGTGCATGCGTCAGACGATCCTTGAGTCTGTTGAACGCGTCTTCTTGAGCTGATCCCCACTGAAATGCCACGTCCTTCTTGATCACAGCAGTAAGAGGGGCGTCTAAAGTACTGAAATCTTTGACAAAACGCCTATAGAAGCTTGCCAACCCGTGGAAACTCCTGACTTGTCCTATGTTGTTTGGTCTCGGCCATTCTTGGATGGCTTTGATCTTCTCTTGATCTACCTGTAAACCTTTGGAACTTACAACAAAACCTAGGAAAACAACTTCATTAGTACAAAAGGAGCACTTCTTAAGATTCCCATATAGGCTTTCTTTTCGAAGTGTGTCAAGGACTAACTCAAGATGTTTCTGGTGATCCTCAAACGATTTGCTATAAACCAATATATCATCAAAATAAACTACTACAAATTTACTGATGTAAGCTCTTAGAACCTGGTTCATTAGCCTCATGAAGGTGCTGGGTGCATTGGTCAGACCAAATGGCATGACTAACCACTCATATAGCCCCTGCTTAGTCTTGAAAGCAGTCTTCCATTCGTCACCTTCCTTCATTCTTACTTGATGGTATCAACTCCTAAGATCAATCTTTGAAAACACATTAGATCCAGATAGTTCATCAAGCATATCATCTAACCTTGGAATTGGATGTCGATATTTTATGGTGATGTTGTTGATTGCTCTGCAGTCTACACACATCCTCCAAGTTCCATCTTTCTTTGGAACTAAGAGAACTGGTACAGCACACGGACTCAAGCTTTCTCTAATGTAGCCTTTCTCCATTAAGTCTTGAATCTGCTTCTCCAACTCCTTAGTTTCTGTTGGGTTCATACGGTAAGCTGGACGGTTGGGTAATGGCACACCGGAAACTAGATCAATCTGATGCTCTATTCCTCGAATAGGTGGTAATCCAGCCGGTATCTCTTCAGGGAACACATCTTTGTATCGGTCAAGCAGTGATACAATCCCTGGTACAAGCACATTATCCTGTGAACATGTAATCAACACATCTCTAAACACCATTAGTAGCACCGTTTCTTTTCGCTCTAAAGCCTTATAGACAGTACTAGGCGTGATGTAAAGGTTAGTTTTACTTACCTTGGCCTCAGCAGCAAATTTGGATTGCATCTCATGTACCTCTTGAGGCGATAAAGGAGCAAGTTGGAATTTGCGCTTGTCATGCGTGAAAGAATGAGTATTGGTGCGTCCGTTGTGTATAACTTCTCTATCAAATTGCCATGGTCTGCCTAGTAGCATATGGCCTACTTGCATTGGGACAACATCGCACAAAACTTCATCCTCATACTTCCCTATCTTGAAGTGAATCAGGACTTGCTCATGTATCCTGATCTCTGTGCTTGAATCTAACCATCTCAGGCGGTATGGCCTCGGATGTTGGGTTGTCTTCAAACCTAGCTTTTCCACCATAATCTTGCTAGCAGCATTAGTACAAGATCCACCATCAATTATGAGACTACATACCTTGTTCTGAACTGAACATCGAGTGAAAAACAAGTTTTCTCTTTGGATGGTGTCTGGATCACTCAAGGCGCTCAATGCCCTGCATACAACTAACATCTCTCCTGTCTCGGGAAATGCGACTTCCTCTTCTGAATCCGCAGCTTCAAGGTGTTCCTCTTCATCTTGAGACTCATATCCTCCATCAGGTGTTAAGATCATAACTCGCTGATTTGGACAATCTCGTGCATAGTGACCTTTACCCTGACACTTGAAACAAGTTATGTCTCGAGCTCTTGTATTAGCGGTTGAAGACTTACCTGAGTCAGTACGGTTGTTCCTTGGCGCTTCATAAGCTGGCCTCTTATTTTGGGAACCTGAGGCAACAGTCTTGCCTTTGTCAAGGTTCTTAGCTTGCGGTGCACTCCATTGATTCTTAGCCGGAGGTGCGTTCCATGAGTTAGGTCTTGAGCGACTCGCTGCCGCTGTCTTTCTCTTGATTCCTTGTTCAGCTTGCACGGCTGCATGCAACAAATCATTAAGATCATGACAAGGTTGACGTTCTACCTTTCTGGCAATCCGGTCATTGAGTCCATCAATGAAATGACCCATGAGAACTTCTTCACTCTCGTCCAACGCCATCCGGTTCTTGAGTTGCTCAAACTCTTCATAGTACTCCTCAACACTCTTGTTCTTATGTGACAGCTGCCTGAACTGCTTTTGCATATCTCTGTGGTAATGAGGTGGCACAAATCGCCTCCTGAAGTTGTACTTCATGGCTGCCCAGGTTGTGATCCGCTCAAAGTTGTTTCGCCTACGGTCTTGGACTTCTCTGTCCCACCAAGTTAAGGCATGGTCCGTGAGTTGAGCCGAAGCTAGAGCTATCTTCTTCTGGTCATTGTACTCGTAGTAATCAAAGATGTACTCCATACGCCTCTCCCAATCAAGGTATGCATCCGGATTAACCCTACCTGCAAAAGTTGGCACAGTTAGTTTCAAATCTTTTGCAAAGTTACGGTTTACCTCTTGTTGTGGTTCGCGATCACGGCGGTGGTGTTGGTGATCTCGGTTTCTCCCTCCTTCTCCTGCATTCAGAGTATTCTCACTCTCATCATCATCTGAATGCTCGTCATTCCTTGGAAGTTCTAGTCGTCCAACCCTTTGATCAATCCGTCCGATCTGAGCCGACAAATCGTTCCTCAAGGCTTGGAGTGCTTCCAACAAAGTTGCATTAGGGTCGTCTCCTGCCATCGGTTTCATGTTCCTACACACACTAGAGCAAGCGATCAAGGGACTAGGGAACAAAAGGCACAAAATAAGAAGAAAGATCCTAAGCAAACCTATGATAACCTGTGATACAAGCGATGCGTCAAAGACTGACACAAGAGAAAAGCTCGGTTGCAAATAAGAATCACGCTTAGTTTGATAAAAGGAAGTTTGGGAAAGTTGAAAACGATTTGAGAGAATATAAGAGATCTTTAGAAAATTTGAAAAGATTTAGAAAGTTTTTTTTTTTTTTTTGAAAACTAGATTTGAAAGAAATAGAAACTAGAATATCTTTGAAAATCTAAATATTTGGAAATCTTTTTTTTTTTTTTTGAAAAATCGAAAACAAGTTGCAGCAAAAGAGATCTTGGATCCTAAAACCCTAAGAACGTTCGCTCAATGGCTTAAGCACAAAGAAGCGATTTCTAAAGGAAGCAAGGATGTCGATCAACAATGGAACTAGATGAGACAAGATACTTTTTATGGTTTTTTTTTTTTTTTTTTTTGATTTGGAAACAAATGGAAACAAACTAAAACAAGCGACTTTTGTTTTTTTTTTTGAATGTAGAAATCGAAAGCTATAAACTAAATTGCAAGGAAAACCGAAAGGAAAAGGATAGATACACCTGATCTTGGAACCTTTCGGCTCTGATACCAGATAATGCAAGATGGAAGCGTGTTTGACGTAGAACAGGGACTGAAGTCTCTCTATTCTAGATCGTGGGTGAAGTTGTGGTGAGATGGATTCAACCCTCGGGTCTCTAGACTCCTTAGGATGAACGTTGAGATGATTAAATGGATAGAGGATGGATTGAATGTCGCCACACAAGAGATGAAGGATCTTGTGATAAGACTGAATCTAAGGTCGCTTGATATGACTCACAAGAAAGCTTAGAATCGAAAAGGTGTTTTCTCTCAAAGAAGAAGAACTGCGTTATTGTATTGATACTTGGTAAATGATACACGGCTGCTAAGGATCCTTATAAAGGGGATCGTGCAGCTGTTGCCTTCTAGGGCAGAAACCTAATTACAACGGCTACTAAAATACTAAAATATCCTATGGTCCGACTTTAAAGTAATACAGGGAAACTTGACTCACTCAGCGACTAATACAGACTTTGACTCAGACAACTAATGTAATACTTGGACCTGCAAAATGAACAAACACAATATATGAATTGAAATCATACCTTATTGAGCGTGTGTGGTCGTCCATGATTGGGCCTAAGTGGGCTGAATTGAGAAGATCATCCTTGAGTCTTCAATTGTCTTCTTTTGAGCTTCTAAACGCTCCACTTGATAATCTTGAGCTAGGAGACTCTGAATGGACGTGTTGAACAGTGCTCTGAGTCTTCTAGTTCCTGATCTTGTCCTTGGAGGATCTCTCATGGTTGTAACGTCTTGAGCAGCAGGTACTTCTTCTAGGTCTTCTTGACGTATCTCTATGCTTGAGTCAATGTCCTCATCAGTTAGGGCAGACGGGGGATGCGGGCCAAACGATCCCGCCACCATGCTTGAACTAGCTCCAGTCACGTCTCTTAAAGCCATAAAAAAGCGATGTATCGGACTAAAGAAAGTTAAAAGTTTTAAGACAAAGAACTTTTCCGACGACGAGAGAAAAATCACAGCAAGAAAGAAACGCGAAGTAAAAGTGAAAAGGAAAGAAGTTATCCTCAGCAATATGAGGAAACATCCGTAGTGGGAGTCGTGCAAAATCTCAGCCGTACGATTCAAAACTCGTAATAATTACGAGGAGATCGAGGCGTCCAGGATTCCTCACCTTCTCTTTATCTTAACCGTTAATTAAAGATCGCCTGCTACGAACGCGTGACAGCTAGGTCACATCAGCGAAAGATTGAGCCCGAAAGGGCTCTTCGTAACCCTCGAATCTCAGCCGTCAGCGAGCGACCGGATGCACGGTGGGAGATGAAGTTCTCTAAACAAATACACGCCACGACTGCCGACGCGCTAAAAAGCGGGTCAGTTCGACTCACGCGCCCACCCTCGACCGTTGGATCGAAACAAGATCTACGGATAGGGCGAAAGTAATCATTAGGTTTATCACACCCGAGGCGCACGCTTCTTCCCGAGAACGTCCGGCCCGTTAACAAATAAAACAAAGGCCCATAGTTATGAGCCCGCTCCAATATCAAGACAGAGAGAGATCGACCGTTGTCCTCTGTTGGGCCTATACGATTGACTTCTCGACAAAGCCCAAGCAGTGCCGAAGTGGGAAGCGATCGAGCTCGAGCTCGGCAGGAGATGACGTGGAGATAGAGCAACCCGGTCTTCGTCAGTTCAACTGATCCACGCAAATCTCGGAGATCGTTATGACGGCGAGGCCAAAATATTGGAACAAGAAGATCAAAGTTGAGAGTATTTAAAGAAGAAGTGGCGATTCATTCAAGACATTCCAACCCTAGATAAGAACACTTCGACTAGATAGCTCGATCATTATACCTTTTACTCTCTTTTCGATTGTGTTTGTTCTATCTCGACGATCAATCTCAATAAAGTCTTTGATTCATAGGAAATCTATACCATTTCTATATACAAAAATCCAAATCCACGAATACAAATTCTTAGTGTGAATCCCAGAGCTCACACCCGCTAGCAGGTATTGTTTCTGATTTTCCGAATTTTCCCTGGATTATAACTTGTTCTCCCGAGCCCAAGCTTCTATAACACTGCGGACAATGTTTTTTAAGTGTGGGGGAGGTAGTTTACTCACGCACCATTTTAGATTTTCTTAGAGTCAGTCCATTGTTTTGTGTTTGTTTTATTGAGTCAAAAATTGTATGAAACTAGGACTTTTCGAGGAAACTTTTGCTTTCACAGGATCCTAAGTGACCATTGGACAGACTTGCAGACCTATATGACTATTAGTAAACCACACACAGATCAACCTACCAAGGACACCCATATCACTTCATGTATTCAGAGGATCCATTACTAACTTCACCCTTAATATGGACTTAATTTTATTACCCTGGGGCTTGGTATACATGAGATCGGACTCCTCTATCAGTCATGAAAGATTTGTAAATATGTCTGAGTATGGTTCCCTTCTCCCTTCCCTTCAAGCAATAAAAAAGAGTTATAAACTACGGATAAGCTAGTAGCTTCAAAGTGATCATGTGAGTGGTAGAGAACTCTATTACTTCTTGTGCTTCATGGAATGTGTCCAAAGTAATCCCCCAATGAGGGAAGAGCAGCTGATAGAAACATAAAATGATACCCAAAGGGGGAAAAATCAGCTGCTGAAGTGAGAAAGGGGAGAAGAAAGGAACCATAAGTTGACAGTCTGCAATTAGGAAACTGACTGGGTAAGAGTCCATGTTTTCTTTTATCGATACCCCCTCGGTGAGACTGCACTTAATTATTTACAGAAGTTAGTGTGGTGAAATTGGATTTCTTGTCTTGACTGTGGAGCTTACTTGGAATAGTTGCGAAGTGTGGGGGAATTACATTGTGGTCTTGATCTCAGCCTGCATTGTTTTCATGTGGATTACTAAGTGAATGTGGATGTGATGTTTTTAGGACAAAATGAGTGTCAGTGTTTTCAATCCTCTTTTTCATACTTTGGTTTTCTGTTTGCTTGGGGAAAGCAAATGCTAAGTGTGGGGGAGTTGATAAATCATGGCTTTACAGGTTTTCAAGCCATGATATAAGTTTTATCTAGAGTCATTTAGTTATTTTGGAGTCTTTTGAGTCCTTTGCAGGTCTAGGTACGTTTGGAGCTTATTTGGAGATTCGGTGAGCTTTTAGAGTGATTCGGTATCATACATGGATTTCATAGAGTACACTGGGTGCGTCAGCACTTTGTGTCGGTGCACACTAATGTTTAGCGTCGGTCGACACTACTAGTAGACGAAATTCCTGCGCATCAAAAACACAGAGTTTAGAGATTTTCAAGTTGGCCCATAAGTTTCCCATATTTACAAGAAGACTCAAATCGTGTTTCAGACTATTAATTAGGTTTTTGAGCCACTTGTTAGGCTACGCTTTACTTTACCAGAGAGTATGAGATTTGGGGCTGGTCTTGTACTCGAGTGAGAAGAGATTTCGAACCCCTGTTCTTATTCTTTTGATTTATATGATATCTACTTTGATCATTTCTATTGTTATGATTGTCATGTCTGAGTAGTAACCCTTTTTCTATTTAGGGATTCTCATTAGGGATTTCATTAATGTTAGGTGAGTTGATTGGTTAGGATTCATAACTTCTAGTTCTTCATCTAGGTTGTTCTTAATGCTTAATTTGAATTAGCTACTTAGGATATTGATAGCAGGTTGATTAGCGCAACGAGAGTTGGTTAATTAACTAGAAAAGAACCTAGTTGAGCAGATTACCTATTCGCAAAGAGATTTGGTTTAGGGAATTTGTGGACGAAAGAACCTGAATAAAATGCTTGTTTAGAACTCCAGGATTCGCACAGAGATTTGGTTTTCTAGGTTGTTAGACATAGTTAGCTTTCGAACCGAGAGTTGGTTTTTATATGTTAGTGATTCTAGTTCTAGAACGTTAATATCTAAATCATGTTTGATTGGTTGATATACATTCCTGATTTCCTGAGAACTTCCCTAAGTCTAACGCCTTCTCTTATTGATCTCACACCGTTTAATTTACTGAAAATTTTTATTTGCTTATGCACTGTTCTTGCTTAGCTTAATTCGACAATTTACAATATATCGTAATATTTTGAGTCTCTATGGATTCGACCCGTATATACGTCAGTCACTTCTGTGCACTTGCAGTGTAGCTTTAGGGTATTGAAACTCTGACCTATCACTACTGGTGATCAGATGTTCCACTGATCGGTTGAACTCTTCTCGGAGTTGTCTTTGTCCTGATTGGGTCCGTGGTGAAGTCCGTATAGTCAGAAATGGTTCGAGTTGGTCGGTCAGGTTCGGTTGAGCTGATGTCCACATCAAAAACGAAGGTTCCTTTCCAAAGGACCCTAAGAATTCGAAGCACGAGCTTCATATGGCTAAATGCAAAGCTATGATGAACAAGGTTCTAATTGAAGTTCCTTTGATTGATGCCATCATGACTACTCCAGTGATGAAGTGACGCTTAGGACATGCTTACGAGAAACATGACTGAAAAAGAGGGTGTTATGATTATCTCTGAAGATTGCAGTGCTGTGATTCATGGCAGAATTCTTTAGAAATTTAAGGATCCAGGGAGTATTGTTTTTGGATTGTTCAATCTTTAAAGAGAGATTTGAGAGATCATTGTGCGATTTTAGTCCAGAGGGTGTTTTGGAGGATGTGACAATCAAAATTGGTAACTATATGATCCCTACAGACTTTGTGGTTCTGCAGTATGGAGAAAAGCCAAAGGATCCTCTCATCTTGGGCAGGATCATTTTTGCTACTGCTGAAGCGATCATTGATGTTGAGAGAAGGAATAAATATCTTAATGTTGGTGATCTTATGATGAGTTTGACATGGATAAGCGGGTGACCATCGACCAAAAGACATTCTACGTGGATACTCTCAGCAACCTCGCATAGAAATCCTTCCATAGGACACATGCTGCTGATACTTTGGAGAGGGCTTTGATCAGTTATGTGCAGGAGATAGAGCATCAAGATGATAATGTTGTTGGGTATGTGAAGATGCTGGATGCTTGTAAGTACAAAAATGAAGCTTAAACAGCTCCCTGCATGGCTAAGGTATGGATTTCTTAGACCAAATTCCATATATCTTATCATTATTAATGCTTCCCTAAACAATGTGGAGACTACCTTACTGCTGAGCAGGTGTCACAAGGCTCTTGGCTATTCTCTTGATGACATTTCATGTATCTTCTCAGACTTGTACATGCATAGGATCCGTCTTGAGGATGAGACGAAGTCATCAGTTGCGCATCAGAGGAGGCTAAATCCAAGTCTGAAGGACGTTGTCAAGAAGGAGATTTTGAAACTCTAGGAAGCTGGGATCATATTTCCTATCTCCGACAGTGATTGGGTCAGTCCAGTGCATGTGGTACCTAAGAAAAGAGGTGTAACAATTTTCAAGAACAAGAAAATGAGCTGATTCTTACATGAATTGTGATTGGACACATGATGTGTATTTACTACAGGAAGCTAAATGTTGCGACAAAGAAAGTCCACTTCCTTTTTCCATTCATTGATAAAATGCTTGAGAGGTTGCCTAATCACCCCTACTACTGATTCCTAGATGGATACTCGGGTTCCCGACGATCAGAAGAAGACCACATTTACATGTCCCTATGGTACATTTTCATATCGCAGCACACCATTTGGACTTTGTAATGCTCAGCTACAATCCAGAGATGTATGATGTCCATCTTCACGGACATGATTGAGGATTATATGGAGCTCATCATGGATGACTTCTCAGTCTATGGATTATCTTACCATGAGTGTTCTGATAACCTGTTAAAGTTACTAGCTAGATGTGAAGAGAAGCACATGGTTTTGAATTGAGGGAAATGTCACTTTATGGTCAGATATGACATTGTTCTTGGTCACAAAGTTTCATAGGCATGGATCGAGGTGGATCACACAAAGATCGAGGTCATGACTAGTCTTCAGACACCAGTCTCTATGAAATCTATGAGGAGCTTTTTGGGACATGCTGATTTCTTCATGAGGTTCATCAAGGATTTCAGTAAGATTGCTAGACCATTGACTACTTTGCTATGTAAGGATGTGAAATTTAAGTTCACTGCAGATTTCCAAGATGTATTTGAACAGATCAAGCAAGCGTTAGGGAGTGCTCCAATAGGACAACCACCAGACTGGGATTTTCCTTTCATGGTGATGTGTGATGCCAGTGATTTTGCAGTTGCAGCTCTTCTGGGGCAGAAGAAGGATAAGAAGCTTCATGCCATCTTTTACGCAAGCAGAACACTAGATGATGCACAGAAGAGCTATGACAATACAGAGAAGGAACTATTGGTTGTAGTCTTCAAATTTGAGAAGTTTCGTCCATACTTGGTTGGTCGAAGGTGATATTACATACAAAACACTCAGCTCTGAATAACTTGATGCAGAAGAACGATGCAAAACCAAACTTATTAAGATGAATTCTTCTTCTCCAGGAGTTTAACATTGAGGTCAGATACAAGAAGAGAATTTATAATGGTGTTGTTGATCACCTTTAAAGGAGTAGGGTTGAAGAATACGTTCCAATTGATGATTTATTGCCAGAGGAGAATGTCTACATGATTGAGTCAGTGCTGGGTTCGAACTTGAGCGAAAATTTACAGAAATGTCTAGTTGCAGATCTTGCATCGATCGACGCACCACTTGTGTTCGTTGATGCAAGGCTCGAAATGGCAAAGTCCAAGGAAAAAGAACGTCGACCTTGGTCGATTCAAGAAATTCGGTTCAAAGCTGATATGCCCGTTTTGATTGACATATCTCTTGATGTCGGTCGATGCGGTGCGTCTTTTAACCCATAACCTTTTACAGTTCAGATTGGTCATTACAACTTGGAAATATGCGCCATGACTACTCTTGATTGACAATGGTAAGAAGATATCACAAATTATCTTGTTGCAAAGGCTGAGTTAGAGAACATTAAGAGCAATGCAAAGAAGAAATTATTACGAGAGTTAAGGAGATTCTACTGGTACGAGCTATACTTGTACAAGCACTGCTCATATGGGATACATATGAGATGTATTGATGAGTCTAAGGTCCCGAATGTGCTATATCACTATCATGGATCCGAGTATGGTGGACAATAAGCGACATTCAACACATTGACTAAGGTTCTTAAAGCATGCTTATGATGGCCTACTGATACGATCAGGTTTTAATCCCCAGATCTACACTGGAAGTGCACAGACGTGAACCAGTAGTATATAGGGTATCGAATCCACAGAGACTCTAGATTCTTGCGATAGATTGTAGAACGTCGAATTAAGCTAGGTGAAACAGCAATGAAAGCAGTAAATCAGAACAGAAAAGTAAATCAAGTTGTTTGTAAGCAATCATCAGGCAAAACGTCAGGTCAAGGGAGTTCTCAGGAAATCAGGAACACAGGCTAATCAATCAATCAAGATCTAATTAAGAACTGTTCTAGAACTAGAATCACAGAATTATAACAGACCAACTTTCGTTGCGAACATTATCTATGTCTAACAACCTAGCAAGCCAACTTTCATTGCGAATCCTAGAGTTCTAAACAAGCATTAATCTCAAGTTCTTTCGTTCACAATTCTCCTAAGCCAAATTTCTTTGCGAATAGTCAAATTGCTCATCTAAGTTCTTTCTAGTCAATTAATCAACTTTCGTTTCAGAAATCAACCTAACATCAATAATCTAAGTGGCCAATTCAGATTAAGCATTAAGAACAACCCTAGATGAAGAACTAACAGATATGAATCCCTACAAATTGATCAACCTAAAATTTCATGAAATCCCCTGTGAGAATCCCTAAACCTAACTGGTAAACTACTTAGACATGATCAATGAAACAGAAATCATAATGAATAGAAAACCAAATATCATAAAACAGAAACAAGGAATATGAGTTCCAAATTTCTCTCTCTGAATAAAAATAAAACTTAAGTCTGAAAGCGTAGGCTAAACAATGGCTTAAAACCCTAATATAATGATCTAATCACGGCTGGGGTTCTTTGTAATTATGGGAAACTTCAGGGCCAAAGTGCAATTTCCAAACTCTTCATTAAACTCGCCAAGAATTGCCTGACTCGCGTGTGAATCGATCGACACCAAAGGTGTGTCGATCGACACAAGTCTCCAAAATAGACAGTGAACTCTTCTCTCGGCCAAATGCTCCAAATAGCTTCAGAATGCACCATAATGTCCAAATCCGCTCAAAACGTACTTAGACCTGTAAACACACCTAAAAGACTCTAAAACCTAATAAAAGACTCGATAAATAAGACATATACCATGGTTAAAAGCCCTAAAATCCATGGTATATCAACTCCCCCACACTTAGCTTTTGCTTGCCCTCAAGCAAACAGAAAACCAAGATCAGGAGAAGACGTTTGAAAACTTCAGAAACTCGTTTCATCGTAGAAGCACCACACTCAGATTCCCCTTAGTAAGCCACATGACCCTGCAAACATCAAGACCAACATGTACTTCCCCCACACTTATCAACTATCCTGAGTAAACTCCACAATCACATTCAGATCATCCAAATCCACCATACTGACTTCTATAAGCTAATAAGTGCGGTCTCACCTATGGGGTATCGATCAAAGAACGCATGGATTCTTACTTAGTTAGCATCTGACCACTCAGCTGTTGCTTCTGGTCCCTTTCTTCTCTTTTCCCTTCCTTAGCACTGATTTTTTCCCACTGGGTATCATTTTATTTTTTCTATCAGTGCTCTTCCCTTATTGGGGTATACTTTGGACATGTTTCCATGGCACATGAGGTAATAGGGGTCTCTACCACTCCCGTGACCACTTCGAAGCTACTAGCTTATCCTCAGTTTATCACTTTTTTTTTACTTTCAAGGATGGGGAGAAGGGAACCATAATCAGACAGGTTTACAAGCTGTGCCAGAACCAACAGAGGAATCCGACTCAAAGTATACCAAGCCCATAGGTAAAAAAATTATGTCAAGTAAGAGTTGAAGTCAAGTAATGGATCATCTGCAAATCATCCAATGGTCACTTAAGTTCCTGCAAGTGTGGTAATCTCCTCAAAAAGTCCTTGTTTCCTACTCAATTTGACTCAATAAAACAGATTTTTAACTGACTCTAAGAAAACAGAAAGCGTGCGTCAGTAGCTACCTCCCCCACACTTGAAACACACTGTCTCCAGTGGTGTCAAGCTCAGGTTTGGCGAGAAAAATCGGAAATAAGAGAATCCGAAATGAGTCAGAACACTTACCTGTCGTCGGCCTGCGTCGATCGATGCCGCAAGGGTGTCGATCGATGCAAGGCGATTATGCCCACGATTATGTAAATAACTGGTGTCTGAACCGTAATTGAATCGGCAATCCGTAAATCGCGACTGTGTCGACCGATGCACTATGTGTGTCGATCGACGCCGTGCGATTCTGCTTGTTTCTCACGCTTTTGAACACACAAAACAGAAAAATTATAAACACCAAATCGAAACAAAAAAAATGAAAAGAAAAACGAACCTACTAGTGGGTTGCCTCCCACTCAGCGCTTGTTTAAAGTCAATAGCTTGACTATGGAAAGGAGATCGGACTTATGGGGGATTCAACAGAGACTTGGAGTGTCTCAGTGAATGTTTCTTCATCCAAGGTGGCGTATAAGCATTGTGATCATGAGATCTCCCAAGGAAAGAGCGAAGAGAATCAGGGTGGGAGCGGAGCGAGGGTGGGATACTGCGTTTTTCTGTATTCACAGTTGATGGATAAGGAGATCTGAGTTTAGAAGAGTCATACCTGTGCTTTGGTGGATGGAAGAGATCTGGAGCTTTCTGCTTAGAAGCAGTTGCAGGCTCTGAAGATGTTAGAGCAAGTTCTGAATGAACTGCCATCTTCTCTTCTCCAATCTCAGTCTCTGGTTCTATCTCAACACTGAAGCTCTGTCCATCAGTGGTGGATCTCTGCAACCTATCCATCCTGAACTCCAAAGGCTGATCTCCCAGGTGGAGAGCAATCGAACTCCGTCTCACATCAATTACTGCTTCAGCAGTGGCTAAGAATGATCTTCCAAGCAGAATATGATCATCTGGCTCAATCTCAGACTTCAGCACCACAAAGTCCGCTGGAATAAAGTGGTTTCCAACTCTGAGAGGGATATTTTCAAGAACTCCTTCTGGATATCTCTTTGATCGATCGGCTAGGACAAGAGCGATCCTAGTAGGTTGGAAATCCATCAGTCCCAATCTCGCAGCCACATAGTATGGTATGAGATTCACACTTGAGCCAAGATCACACAAAGACCTCTTGAATCTGTCTTTGTAGATAGAACAGTCTAACATAAAACCCCCTGGATCCTTTAGCTTCTCAGGAATCTTACCATGAATAACAGCATCGCATACTTCATAGACCATCAAGACACCTTCTTCTTCAGTCATGTTACTAGAAATTATGTCTGTAACACATCTCCTTACCATAGGAATGTTCTTAACAACATCAATCAATTGGGCTTCAGTTAGCTTATCTCTCATCATCTTCTCGCACTTTTCTAACTGAATCTCTTGCTTGGACTTCCTAGGGAAAGGAATCTTCAGTGTGTAGACTCTTTCTTCAGCTACATTCGGCTTCTCTGAACAAACTGGCTGCTCACGCCCATGGTGTCGATCGACACTAAAATGATGTCGATCGATACGGACACTCAAAAGTTGTGTCAACCGACACACATCTGTGTCGATCGATGCAATATCTTCATCTCGAGAATGTCTCGGATGTTTCAACTCCCAAACCTTAGTATCTTGATTCTGCTCAACTCCATCTTCTGCCAAAGCTGTCTTAACATGTTCTGTCTGTATACTGGCTTCCACCTGCATTATCCTAGCATCCAGATTATCAACTCTGCTTGTCAAAGTCTCCAATTTTCCACTCAGATCCTGATACATGAAGTCCATCTTTCCATTCAGATCTTGTGTCATCTTATTCTGTCTAAGAAGTAGCTGCTCAAGCATGGACTCAATCTTTGTATGTTCATTGGACGGGGAGGCTTGGTGAGATGAATAGCCATAATCATTCGATCTCGGAGCTTGTCTCTGTTGATTTCTATATGTTTGTCCATGATAATCAGCTCCATCTATATAATTCACCTCTGCAAATTCTTCAGCTACTGCATCAGATCGGATTTGCCTCTTCCTAACTAGGATGCTGTGGACAGAATCCACCTTGTCCCTTATATCAGCTATCTGCAAGCTATCATCTCTGCCACTAGATCTCTGCCTCTCCTTGTCAGCATTCTTGACACTATTGCTAGTTATCAAGTTCTCAATAAGCTCTTTAGTTTCCTCTGGAGTCTTGGTATAGAAGTTCCCATCACTTGCTGCGTCCATAGCTTTCTGATACCAAAAGTCCAAACCTCTGAAAAATGCGCTCAGCAGCTGAACCTCAGAGAAGCCATGATGTGGACAATCTCTCTGGTACATCTTGAAACGCGCCCAAGCTGCTTTCAAGGCCTCTTTAGGTCCCTGCTCGAATGTCAAGAGGTCATGTCTAAGCTGTTCGGATCTAGCATCGTCATAAAAGTGTCTAAGGAAACCACTCTTAACTGCATCCCAAGTGGTCACAGTTCCTGGTGGTAGCTATTTCAACCAGTGAGCTGCTTCTCCTTTAAGAGAGAATGGGAAGAGCTTACAGAAAAGATAATCTGAAGAGACTCCCTCAGCGTTGATACTGCTAGCCAATTCCTCAAATGTGTCTATATGATCCATAAGATGCTCACTAGAACGACCATGGAACAGATGCTGCCCAACCAGTGCGTAGTACTCTGGTTTCAGCCTAAACTCATCTCTGGAAAACGGAGGTGGTCGAATTGCAGACCGATTAGCATAGAATATATTCGATCTGTTATAGTCAGCAAGTGTCTTCTTCTGACCAGCCTCTTGTTGTGTAGGTTCCGCGCCCACTGCAACCTCTGGTATGATGGGGTTTCCTTCCCCATCCAGTTTCTGACCCTTCGCGTTGCGTATATGACCCTCTTGGTCTCGTAAAATGCCATCATCACCGCGAATCAGAATCACAGGTTCGATAGAGAGAAACCTGCTAAACGTTCAAGTGCTCGGTATCTCAAGTTTCTCTTTGTGTCGATCGATGCAAGAACAACGTCGATTGATGCAATGCGAAAACGATGTCGATCAACACGCATGACCGTGTCGATCGATGCAGTGCGATTACAGGCGTACCTGGAACTCAAGAAAAAGAAAAATTAGTAACCAAAAACAAAAACGAAAAACCTAGTCTAAACCCTAAGTTCAAATCTGTTGAACACTCAAAAGAGTCCCCGGCAACGGCGCCAAAAACTTGATACGATCAAGTTTTAATCCCCAGATCTACACTGCAAGTGCACAGACGTGAACCAGTAGTATATAGGGTATCAAATCCACAGAGACTCTAGATTCTTGCGATAGAATGTAGAACGTCGAATTAAGCTAGGTGAAACAGTAATGAAAGCAGTAAATCAGAATAGAAAAGTAAATCAAGTTGTTTGTAAGCAACCAGGCAAAATGTCATGTCAAGGGAGTTCTCAGAAAATCAGGAACACATGCTATTCAATCAATTATGATCTAATTAAGAACTGTTCTAGAACTAGAATCACAGAATTATAACACACCAACTTTCGTTGCGAACATTATCTATGTCTAACAACCTAGCAAGCCAACTTTCTTTGCGAATCCTAGAGTTCTAAACAAGCATTAATCTCAAGTTCTTTCGTTCACAATTCTCCTAAGCCAAATTTCTTTGCGAATAGTCAAATTGCTCATCTAAGTTCTTTCTAGTCAATTAATCAACTTTCGTTGCAGAAATCAACCTAACATCAATAATCTAAGTGGCCAAGTCAGATTAAGCATTAAGAACAACCCTAGATGAAGAACTAACAGATATGAATCCCTACAGATTGATCAACCTAAAATTCCACGAAATCCCCTGTGAGAATCCCTAAACCTAACTGGTAAACTACTCAGATGATCAATGAAACAAAAATCATAATGAATAGAAAACCAAATATCATAAAACAGAAACAAGGAATATGAGTTCCAAATTTCTCTCTCTGAATAAAAATAAAACTTAAGTCTGAAAGCGTAGCCTAAACAATGGCTTAAAAACCCTAATATAATTATCTAATCACGGCTGGGGCTTCTTTGTAATTATGGGAAACTTCTGGGCCAAAGTGCAATTTCCAAACTCTTCATTAAACTCGCCGAGAATTGCCTGACTCGCGTGTGCATCGATCGACACAAGTCTCCAAAATAGACAGTGAACTCTTCTCTCGGCCAAATGCTCCAAATATCTCCAGAATGCACCATAATGTCCAAATCCGCTCAAAACGTACTTAGACCTGTAAACACACCTAAAAGACTCTAAAACATAATAAAAGACTCGATAAATAAGACATATACCATGGTTAAAAGCCCTAAAATCCATGGTATATCACCTACCATGTTCAGAGATGCTCAGTTGTTCGCATCTTAGTGCGACGCTTGTCAGAGAAGAGGGAAAATCAGCAAGAAGCATGAGATGCCACATAATTTTATCGTGGAAGTTGAGGTTTTTTTCTGCTGGGGCATTGATTTCATGGCTCCCTTCCCTTCATCTTATGAGATCAAGTACATCTTGCTTATTTTGGACTATGTGTCTGGGTTGAAGCAATAACTAGTCCAACCAATGATGCCTTGCTGGTTATTCAGTTGTTTAAGACCATCATTTGCCTAGATTTGGAGTGCCTCGGATTATGATAAGTGATTGAGTATCTCACTTTATCAACAAGGTCATTGAGAAGCTACTGTAGAAGAATGGTGTTAATCCCCGTGTGGAAACTCTTTATCATCCTCAGACATGCAGGCAGGTTGAAGTCTCCAATAGGCAGAGTAAGGAGATCATGGAGAAGACAGTTGGAAATACAAGGAAGAATTCATCTTCGAATCTAGATGATGCGCTATGGGAGTACATGACTGCGTTTAAGATGCCACTTGAGAGTACACAGTTTCATCTTCTCTATGGTAAAGCATGCCACCTTTCAGTCGAGCTCGAGTATAAGGCATCATGGGCTGTAACGCAGATGAATTTCGACATGAGGACTGTTGTAGAGAGGATCTTGGTGCAGCTGAATGAGCTAGATGTGATTAGGCATCACGCTTACGAGAACTCAAAGCTGTAGAAGGAGAGGACTAAGGAATACCATGACAAGAAGATAGTCTCCAGACATTTTGAGCCGAATGACTGATAGGTCTCGAGTTTTACCCTATACTAACTGCAAGTGCACAGTAATGTCAATGTAGTACTTAGGGATCGAATCCATGAGGACTCTAGGCAAAGATAGGATTAAGAACTTAAAGAGATTAAAACTAGATGAGATTAAAAGGCAAATTGTATTGAATAGCTGAAAAGAAAGCAAGAAAGTAAACTAGTAGCAGGTTGTAGTTGTAAGCAATAAACTAAGGGCGCTAAGTCTAGGGCGTTCTCAGGAAATCAGACAAGCAGATAAATCATTCAGTCAGGATCTAATTAAACTCAGTTCTAGAACTCAAAACACAGATATAGAATTAACCAAATTCCTTTGCGAGAATTCTCTAAGTCTAAGTGCAGTAATCCAAATTCCTTTGCAATTACTAACAGATTAAACCAGCTTTAATTCCAAGTTTGATATGTTCACAATCTAATTAAACCAAATTCCTTTTCGAGTAATTAAATTGCTCAACCTAAATAGTTCAGATTCTAAACCACACTGTCGTGTCGTATTTAGCAACCTAAGATCTAGATTCTAATTGATCAGGTTAGAACTAGCATTAAACACAAGTTAGTTTGAAGAACATCTATTGATATGAATCCTTAACTGAATTAATTATATCTAGCAAGTCATGAAATCCCTATGAGAAACCCTAAACCTAACTATGAAACTACTCAGACATAGATAATGTAAACATAATCAATGAATTCATAGAAATCATAAAAGAGATTAGAATATAAAAGGGGTTCGAAAACTTCTCCAAAACGAATGTAGTACAGGATCAGATTAGCCCCAAAAAGCTCTAAAAACTCTCTACTCTGAGTTATGATAGCCTATCAAAACGTATAGTTAAAAACCTAATTAAATATCTAAAACACGTTTTAGGGCTTCTGTGTAAATATCTGGAACTTCTGGGATTTTCTGCAATATCAGCATACTTCATTAAACCGTCGAGTCTGGCCCATTCGCGCTGTGCATCGACCGTTGCAGGTGTGCAACGATCGACGCAGTCCTCAAATCTGGACAGTGAACTCTGTCTTCTCGGACCAAATCTCCAAAATCCACCAAATAGCTCCAAAATCTCCACTTCTGCTCCAAATGTGCTTGTACCTAATAAAACCTGTAAAGGACTCTAAAAGAACACCAAAAGACACTAAAACACACTTATATCATGGTCTAAAACTAGTAAAAACCATGATATATCAACTCCCCCACACTTAGCCTTTGCTTGCCCTCAAGCAAAACAGAGAACTAGACATGGTGAAGAGGTTTGAAAACTTCCAGAAACTCTTTTTGTCCTAGAAGCAACAACACTCAGATTCCCCTTAGTAAACCACTGAAAGAATCAATCACAAGATATCAAGACCAACATATACTTCCCCCACACTTAGCAACTATCCTAAGTAAACTCCACAATCACATTCATGCATTCAAATTCTCCCTACTGACTTCTGCAAGTATTTAAGTGCGGTTTCACCTAAGGAGTATCGATCAAAGGCACATGGACTCTTACCTTGCCAGCTCTAGACCACCATACTATCTTTCTTTGGTCCCTTTATTCTCTTTTCCCTTCCTTAGCATTCTGATTTTTCCCCATTGGGTATCATTTTTTTTTATCAGTGCTCTTCCCGTTAAGGGGTATACTTTGGACACATTCCATGGATGCACATGATATGATAGTTGTAGCTACCACTCCCAGACACCACTTCGGAGTTACTAACTCATCCTCAGTTTATTATCTTTTTTTTTTATGGAAGGGGAGACAAAAGCTTAGTTCTTAATTAGACCAAAGAGTTTTCCAGAAAGAGCTTAGGAACTTAGTGTCTCTATCTGAGATAATGGTCTTAGGCATGTCATGCAAACGAACAAACTCTTTAAAGAACAAGTTTGCTATATGCAATGCATCATCAGTCTTGGTACATGCAATGAAATGTGCCATCTTAAAGAATCTATCAACCACAACAAAGATAGAATCCTTTCCAGTCCTATTTCTAGGTAATCCAAGCACAAAATCCATAGAAATTAACAAAACGTCTGTAGAATCCAGCTAGACCATGAAAACTCCTCACTTCTTCTGTCTTTGGACTAGGCCACTTCTTAAACCTTCTCTTCATCCACTTTGATTCCATCTGCACTTACAACAAATCCTAAAAACACAAGGTTATCCGTACAAAAGTGCATTTCTTGAGATTGGCATACAACTTTTCCTTTCTAAGAACATCCAAAACAGATTTCAAATGCTTAACATGCTCCTATAAGTTCTTGTTATATACTAAGATGTCATCAAAGTAACAACAACAAAGACTCCTATGAATGTTCTTAAAACATGATTCATCAATCTCATGAAAGTACTAGGTGCATTTGTAAGACCAAATGGCATAACTAACCATTCATAAAGACCATACTTTGTTTTAATGCAGTTTTCCATTCATCACCCTCTTTCATCATAATCTGATGATATCCACTTTTAATATAAATCTTAGGAAAGATGTAGAACCATGCAATTCATCAAGCATATCATCTAATCTAGGGATAGGATGTCGATACTTCACCTTGATATTGTTGATTGCTCTATAATCAACACACATGCGTCAACTACCATCTTTCTTTGGCACAAATTGAACCGAGACAGCACAAGGACTCATGCTCTTAGGTATGTGGCCCTTCTCCATAAGCTCAGTCACTTGTCTTTGAAGTTCTTTGGTCTCCACGGGATTAGTCCTATAAGCTGTTCGGCTTGGAAGTGAAGCTACTGACACAAAATCAATCTGATGTTTTATGCCTTCTATAGGTGGTAAACAATCTTGTTTGTCCTCTGGAAATACATCCTCATAATCCTTTAGAAGAGAGATCATTTCACTCGGCAGCACTGGTGCAAGGTCAGTTAAATCTCTTGAATCGTCATGGGAACTAGTGTGGTCCTCCTTCCAGTAAACACAAATGAATGCTTGTTAGTAAAGCCATCATGAATTACCTTGCGGTCTGATTGCCAAGGCCTGCCAAGAAGTATGTGTCCAGCCTCCATTGGTAACACATCACATAGGATTTCATCCTCATACTTCACAATGGCTAGAGGGACAAGCACTGGACTGTTAACTTTCATTTCACCACTATCATTGAGCCAATGAAGTTTGTATGGCTTTGGATGCTTCTTTACTTTCAATCCAAGCTTCTGAACCATGTAATCACTGGCCACGTTGGTGCAGCTTCCTCCATCTGCAATGAGGCAACACACTTTTCCCAAAACAATCCATTTGGTGTGATACAAGTTCTCTCTTTGCTCTTGCTCCTCTGTTTTGTTTTGCAAGCTCAATAATCTTCTTGCTACAAGCAATTCTCCTGCAGCCGCTTATCATGATCCTCATTATCCTCTGTAGTTGGAAGTGATTTTGGTTTCTCATCATCAGAATCTATCTAGCCATTCTCAAGGAGAATCATTACTCTCTTGTTGGAGAATTCACTGGCATAGTGTCCTATTCCATGACACTTGAAACAATTAACAACACGAGCTCTTGTTGTGGAAGCTTCTCCCTTGCGTTTGCCTTTGTCTTTAACTAAAATGAATGGCTTCCTCCCCTTTTGGTGCTATGATTTGTGTAACTTCACGTGGATCTGGGTTTATTTGTAGCAGCTCTTGTTCCATAGCTAGGCCGTAAAGTTGTCCTTTTAAGCTGCTGCTCAATCAAGACAGCTTTGTGGAGCATCTATTTTAGTTCCACATAATGTAGCATCTCCAATTTTTCTTGAATTTCTCTGTTTAGTCCTCCCAAGAACCTTGACATAGTGGCCTTTGCATCTTCTGAAATATCAGCCCTAATCAGAAGAGTCTCCAACTCTTGATAATACTCTTCCACACTACGGTTGTCTTGGGTGAGTCTTCTGAGCCTTTGATGTAAATCTTTGTGATAATGACTTGGGACAAACATCTTCCTTATTATATTGTTCATCTCACACCATGATTCAACATGATACTCTCCATTCCTCCTCCTAGAGATAAAGAGCTGATCCCACCAACTGAGAGCATAGTCATAGAATTCTGTTGCAGAAACTTTCACATGGTTGACCTCAGTCTAGTTCTGACAATCAAACACCAACTCTATCTTATTTTCCCACTCTAGGTAAGCATTTGGATAACTCTTTCCATGGAATGGTGGAATTTTAAGCTTAAGTCCTCTAAAGTTGTCTGGTGGTGGAGCTTTATCATGTCTACCACGTCTGATTCTCCTTTAACTCCTATGAGAGGAACCACCACTCTGTCCATAGTAAGCATATGTAGCTTCATATCTAGCTTATCCTTGTGGCTCACAGCTCCTTCTTCCAGCTCCTCCTGGTTCTCTTCTAGGTTGTGAACCATTTCTTTCTGAAGCAGATTGTTGTAGCTCTTGACGCAAGGCATCAATCATGGTTTCTAACAGCCTTTCCATTGTAGCTGTAAAATCTTGTATCAACAGCTTGTGGCTCTGATTGTTGCTGGTCACTTCTCCATGGTCTGACATTTTACCTATAATGAATAAACAAAACAGAACCATTAACAAGTTCTAAATAGAAATGAAAGCTTTATAAATCCAGTGCATAAAGGATTCAATCAATAATGATCAGAACTATGCAAAACAGAATATGATTATTTTACGAAATTGCACAGTAATTTTCGTCACAAAAATTGCACGAACAGACTTAACACACTAAATGATGTATAACAGGTTATGATTAATGAAAGTGACATGGATGATTCGAAAATGATGCATGAACATAATGAAACAAACAAACACAATCAAACTTCAATCTGATATGCAATTTTCAAAACAGAATATGAAGGGACAATTCAGGATGTAAAAATTGATGCAAACAGTCCTAAATATGTAAAGGATGCCACGAAATTGATCATACAATGACAGAAAACACTTATCAAGCATCAAATCCAAAGAGGTTCTATGCAAATCAATTCTGAAGTTGAAAGGTCAATTTTTGAAATGATGAACTGATGCAGAAATCACAAAAACGAAAATGGATTATTAGAAATGATCTATGAAATGATTCTTACACCCTAACAAAACACAATCAATCAAAAACAGAATGAAAATCTCGGACAGAAGATGAACAGTCAAAGAAGTTGAAGGATCATAAACTACCAAATTCTCAAATGATAATCTGATACAACATGATACGGTCCTAGATAGGATCAACCAAAAATAGACACTTGAGAGTTGGTAAAAGGATATACCTTACAAACAATCAGATTGTTTGAAGGGATGTGGAGCGAATGGTCACACAAAGGTTTCAGAAAAGCTTTTGATTCACCTCTTGATCTCTTCAGGATATTACATAAAAAGAAAACAAGGATTTTGATGGTTATTACACACCAACAACATGATTTAGAAACTTCAGAAGTTTTTTTTTTTGATAAAAGACTAGATAGCTTTTGAAATGAAGTACAAGAAAAATAAATAGAAAAAGCAATAAGGCTGCATGAGCAACATTAAACACTCCTAGGTAATGAAACAAAGACTAAACACTTAAACAAGTTTGAATTCAAAATCTTGGCTCTTCATACTCTTTAGGCCACGAAAATGGTCTTTTAAAATAGGATGGGCCAGAAACAAATCAATGAAATGGGACAAAGGAACATGATACACTTGCCTCATTAAAAACCTTTCTTTGGAAAATCATGTGGGACAAAAACAAAGAGAAGGGAAAAAGAGTGAAAATTGATCATTTACCCATTCATTGATCTCCTTGGACTTTTACCAAAACCATAGAGGTTTGATAAACTTCTCCAACCGAGTCCAACGGCAGTGGCTCTCTCCAAATATGATAAAGTAATCCTCCAATTGCTTCTTCGAGCTTCTTAGCATTAAACCGGGTCATTGGTCCTTTCGTACAAGCAATGCATCTTCAGCTCCAAGTTCCTCAGCTACAAGCTCATCCTCTAGTTCTAGCTCAAGTTAAAGCTCTTTATCCATGATGCTATCCAATATCGCGTCAGACTGCCTTGTGGAACATGCTCACATCCATGTCTTGAATCTTGATTTAGACTATGTGAAGAGAGATGCTGCATCTCTGTAGGTTCTTCTTGGGTTAGTAAAAGTGGCATGATGAAGGGTGATGCTTTCTTGGTTGTTGTTGAGAGTTGTGGAGTTGTTGTTGTCATAAACATGATAAGGATATTGTTGCTTGGGTATGAGGGAACCGAATCTCCCTTGCTTCTTCTAATGATGATGATTATATTGTTTCCTTCTGGGCTGAGTACCCGGGATGAACACTCATGTCCCTTTGCTCTCTCTGATTTGGTTGTAATTCTTCTCATGGTTCATCATATATGGTGTTGTTGATGCTTGGTAGTTTTCTCTCAACAACCCCTATTTTTTTATTTCAAAATATCAACATCCACATATTTTCACTAATAAAGAGAGAAAGAGAGAGACAAAGAGAGAAGGGACAGTTTGGATAAACTTGGAATGAGACAAAAGACGAAAGTGAGATAGGTTTTGTGCATCGTCATCTGTGATTATGAGATAGATTTGCTTTTGCTTATGTCTGCAAAGACATCATCATCAAGCTCAAGGTCCATAGCCACTTCAATGGCCATATATAATCTTTCAAGTAGACTCTCTATTAGCCTTTTGTTGTCTGTAGGAAGAAGTGTTTTTTTAAATATGGTTCAAATGTAGCTGTGAATGAGAATGTTTAAAGGGTGTCGTAAATAGGAAAAGAGCTCGTGGGTGAGAGAGAGGTGCATGTGGGAGAGTGGAGACAAAGTAAAGATAAGAGAAATATATAATGCAATTAATATGGCATAAGTAAGTCCCCACACAAAAAAGTTTGGACAATAATTCCTCTTCTGCTTTAAACAGTTTCTATTTAACATCCTTTTATTTACTATATCTTTTGTTATAATATACTTTATTAAAAATACTGTATTTTGTGTCAATAGTTATTTTTTAGTTTGAAATTTAAAACAGTGTTTGAACGTGTTCGATTGTCCTAGTGATCCGTAAATGGGAAGAAATTTATCATATTGTATCCTAGACAACATAAAACATATCGTAATAAATTTTATGGAACACGGCCGATAGTTCTTTTATTCAATACATTTATTTTTTCATACTGATCCGCAAGTCATTTTTGGCAAGACATTTTCTCATCATGATCCTAGCCGTGTATTTAAACCAGCAAAAAATATTAACTAAAAATAATAACTATATTGTTCAACCATCTATTTAAACAAAATCTAACATGTATGTCATCAAGTAATAGCTGATGTTTTTCTTTGAACTTAATCTCAAATTTTGATCCGATGTGTTAATCTATTCTAAAGAAGCAAAGAACGATATTAATAAAATAATATATGGTATATGCCTCACCCACCCATATAATATAACGGAAAAAACTATAATGTGCCCATAATTTTCAATATTTTTTAAATTATGTGAAATTTCTTGAACTATAAACTTCTCCACAATTTAAATACTATTTAAATTCATGAAAAAACCAAAGGTTAGACCCTCTTTATAAATAAACTTATGTGGTTGCCTTCGAAACAATATCTATCTCAAATACTCTACAATGTTATTTGTTAAAATTCTCCTATGTTTGTTTCCATTTTTTCTTACCAAAATCGTAATGGATTTCCATCCTAGTGATATCCTTAAAAAATCCTTCTTGATGTCATTGTCGATGTCCAAGGTATACACTATTTAGCTCGGCTGAAGGCAATATGCAGGGCCCTGCAAAACTTCGGAGTAATCACATATTTCTATAAGTCGGTCGATCTATACTTCTCCAACATTACTGAAATTATCTGGTTCCCACCTAGGGTTATAGCTAAATTCATAAAAATGTGTGGAATCCGAAAACCCTTCTGCTCTCCTCAGAGGTATGTGTCTTTTTGTATATAGCGACTGTTGGGACGATGGATCGTCGACCTCTAGCGACAGGATGGTTAAAGGAGAGGCAATGATCAAGAGATCAGCGGAAGTTTTGAACTGTGGGTACATCATCGAGCAGCAATTTGCAACTCGAATACGTGTTAAGGTAACTTTGAGACAAAGGTATGGAAAGTCATACAAACGGTGTGCACTAGTCTATGAGAAGCGAGGAAGTTTAGACATCAACGGGCTTTATAGATGTATGTGTGCTCCTAGAAAGACCTTGTTGGCTTGGTGGGACTATGGTTACACAAAGGTACAAACATGTGCGATACATGCTTTTGGACCCTTGAGTAAGTATTCTTCTTAACAATCATGAGAGCTAATTCTGAATTTGGCCCTCTTATCTTTATGAAGATCCGTAATTAATATATGTGCTTTGTTATATGTAGTGGATTATGTAACGCTCAATTTTAAGTATTGTATACGGTATTGTTTTCAAGTACTTAATGAAATTAGTTATATTTTCAAAGAGACAATGGGATTATTAATATAATAAAAAACGGTTGTAGTAGTGGCATGGAACTCAAGTTGATAAATTATAGCAACCTTTAATGAAAAACAGAGCAAGTTATAAACCAAGAATCGTAACTCTCATTTCCCAAGATATTAAACCATGATTAGTGTAGTTTTGATAGGGATCTCGAAGAGAAATTCTCCTTTAGTGCCAGCAGTTTGTGTACTATTTTGGCTCTGTTTTTATTACAAAGACACGTGTGGCGTGTACCAGCTCGTCTCTCTCTCTCTCTCTCTCTCTCTCTCTCTCTCTCTCTCTCTCTCTCTCTCTCTCTCTCTCTCTCTCTCTCTCTTGATGTGTCGCTCGAGATATAAACATATTCATCATGAATAGCATAATATAAACCCTTTTATTTATTTTTAGGTCATCCATGTCATCATTTAATAAATTTATATTTATTATGAAAATATATGACAAATTACCATATTAAAATAGGAATTTGATTTTTTGAATATATTTGTAACAAAAATATTTTAGGTATATATTGCACTCAATATATAACTAATAAAATTTCCAATAATTTATACAATTTTTATTGTTAAGATATTAACTAGATAGCTGAATAAAATAATATACGATAATTTGAAATCGTTAAGATAGTCGCTAAAGTTTTTACGGTCCGTTGAACCATTTTATTATTCTAAAACTGCATTATTAAACTTCAGTTAAATTGCTATATAGATATACAAAATGCATTTGTTTCCATTTGTTATAACTTAAACATTAAAGATTCAACCCAAATTCATGTTCTCATAGACAATTACGAAATTGATTTGTCAAAGATTTTCTATGATATATAAATATCTATACATATATAAGAGATTCTGATTCTGAACAAAAAGTTGTAAACATTACCGAGATATAAGTTTTAAAACAAACATAAAGAAGATCATGTGATCCTCTGACCAAAAAAAGATAAAAGATTAAAAAGGTCTACTAAAACAAATACATGATTTTTTTTTTGGTCGAACTAAACAAATACATGATTTAAAAGATGAAATTAGACATAAGATCTTTTCAGGATATTGCTCAGGTACCGGAGTAGGAAAGCTACAAATATAGAAACTCATGTATTACTCCAAGATATATAAAATGGTAACAATAAATGAGTTGAAATAGTTTTTTGAACACAATATGTTGAGGAATCGAAAAAAGTCATGATTCTCAGTTTAATCATAGATAATTGTTGAAAGCTCCTATACTCCTTTAAGCCAAGTATAACATAAGTTATAACAACCAAGAAAAACTTCGTAACCATTGAATACAATGGAAAAATTACTATACGAATCAATCCTAAGCATAAACATGTAATACACAATACAATAATTTTCATCTGATTACCGATTCAATTTCAACGCTTACCCGATTCTCGTCTTATGTAGAAGCATCTAAGAATTACAAAGACATGTTTATCTACATCCTTCCAAAATCTTTTGATTAATTCTTCACCAACTTTCTAAATCAATAAACACTGAAGACTCCGGAGGATGGTACAAAAATAAATTGCTAACTATTATTAGAGACAAACAACAAAAGAAATCATCAAAATATAGGACTAATATTAACTCACTTTATGTCGCGAATGGTAAACTGCAACTTTGGTCCTGCACAATAATATTGGAGATTTCCAACATGGGTTACAACGCCAATGACATCAAAATGGTGAAAAATATCAATTAGACAACACATGCAAATAACATGATTATTATAATCATAAGCACACAAAAAATATTTGTTTCAAGTTACCTTTAGGGTAAGGATCATAAACTCTCTGATCTAATATATATGGAATCGATGTGCAAGCCATATCATGACCTTCCGGAATATTATCATAAGTCAAACATAAAGATGTCTCTAACGTGAAAACCAGCTTGAAGTCGTGAGGGGTCAAGGAAGGATAATGTGGTGAATGAACAACTTGAGCATTTTTAAGCTTAAACAAACGACCCTCAAACCTAGTTGACTGTGAGATCCGGGATTCACACTGAGAATTTGTATTCGTGGATTTGGACTTTTGGATATAGAAATGGTATAGTTTCCTATGAATCAAAGACTTTATTGAGATTGATCGTCGAGATAGAACAAACACAGTCGAGAAGAGAGTACAAAGTATAGGATCGAGCTATCTAATCGAAGTGTTCTTAGCCTAGGTCGGAATTGTCTTTAATGAGTCGCCACTTCTTCCTTTAAATAGTCTCGATTCTGATCTCCTCGTCCTGATATTTCGGCCTCGTCGTTGTAACGATCTCCGAGATTCGTGCGGATCAGTTGAACTGGTGAAGACCGAGTTGCTCTATCTCCACGTCATCCTCTGCCGAGCTCGAGCTCGATTGTCTTCGGCTTCGGCATCGTCTGGGCCTCTCCAAGGCGCTTGCTTCGCTTGGGCCCAACAAGAGAGTTGGCTCTCCCGTCTGTCCTTGATTCTGGAATGGGCTCGTAATTACGGGCCTTTGTCTTGTCTGTTAATGGGCCGGATTTCCTAGGGGAAATCCAGTACCAACAATAGCCCCCCAGCCCATTGAATTCGAGAAGTCGAGGTTAATGGGCGGTGGACATTCTCGGGAAGGGGTGCGTGCCTTGGATGCAACGAATCTAATGATTTCTTTCGCCCCATCTGTTGATCTTGTTTTGATCCAATGACGCGGAGTGAGCGCGTGAGACGAGCTGAACTACTTATCAGCGCGTCGACAGTTGTTGCGTGCGCGGATTTTTAGAATCCATTTTCCACCGTAGATCTGGTCGATCGTTAACGGCTCAGATTCGAAGATTACGAAGCGTCTTCTCGGGCTCGTTCTTTTTGATGACGTGACCCAATTACTGCGTGTTTTGTAGCCTTTGATCTCAGATCAACGGCTGGCAAGAGGGAGGCGAGGAGTCTGAGTCATCTCGATCCTACCAGCAATTAATGCGAGTAAGGAGTCGTACGGGCGATACTGCGCACAATCTTTGATATAAATAATCACGCATTGTTTGAAGGAAGTCCTTTGCTTTCCTACTCTTAACCTGTTCGAACATTTTCTCCCTACTTCCTTTGTCGTTAGAGAAAAAGTTTTTCTTTCAGAAACTTTCCTTTTTCCTTCATGGCTTCTAGGGATCCTGCGGGAGCGAGTACGAGTGCGGCGGCGGGGTCGTTTGGACCGCACCGGCCGTCTTCGTTAACCGTGGACCGTATCCAGCAATTTAGGGTGCTCTGCCGGATTCCGACGGAAGTTGAGATCGTCATCCCTTCTTATACGTATTTCGAAAAATGTGGGCTTTTCTTTCCCATTCCTCGCCTCGTCTTCTTGGTGCTGGCCCAACTCCAGATGGCTTTTTATGAGATGACGCCGAATTTCGTTCGGTACGTTATTGGACTCGGAGTTAGGGCTGCGGAGGAAGGGATTGAGTTCGGTCCCGAGGAGTTAATGCGGGTTTGCTCGGTGAGGCAAGATTCCCGCTTTCCGGGGTCGTACCGTCTTTCCCCCCGGTTTGGGAGGATCTTGGACGGTCTCCCGCCAAGGGAAGGGTGGAGGGACCAGTATTTTTTCTTTAGGACGACTCACCACTCGGTCGGAGAGTTTGATTGCTCGGTCGTTCCCTCGCGGTGGGCTACCGACGTTGGTGAGGCTTTCTTTCTGCTATTTTGGTTATTATTTCTCGTGTCAGTTTGATCCCTGACGTGCTTCGTTCTATATTGCAGAGTTCCCTGAATCGCTCGACCTTAATCCAGTCACGGAGGCCATAATAGCCCATCTGAGGAGAGGTTCCGTTAACTGGGACAGTTTCACGGTCGAACGTGTACAGGCTGCCTTGAGGGTCAATCCAAGAAGGGTCCCACAGGGTCGGTCCCGGGTCCTTCGGGGGCAAACCCTTCCTCCTGTACCTCGCGGGACTTCTCTGGGTCGAACCGTGCGACCTCCGCTTCGCATATTCGAGCGGGCAAGAGAAGGTGAGCTTTCTGTTCGTGACATTCGGCTCGTCATTATTTGGGAAGAGTCTAAAGACTTCTCCCCTCTTTTTTTATTCTACAGGTCGCCCTTCCTCGGGCGTGGACTCGGATGCCAGCACCCCATCTCACGAGAAGCTATCTCGTAGGTCGAGGAGTCGCCGGAACGGAAAGGACCCCATAGATCTGGCAAAAAGGGTGGAGGATGGGAGTCTGAGCAATGCGCTCTTTTTTGCCATGTGTGATTCTCCTCTCCCTTCCACGGTTGTCCCTCCGAGCTCCGGGGCCCGTGATGCGTCCGCAGAGGCAGGGGGGGTCGCCTCCTCTCCGGTTATTCGGAGGGCGAACTCGGTTCCGTCCAGGGAGCCGTCTTTGCGCGATCCTTGCCCCGACGATCGGGACGTGGGCATGGATCCTTCCCCCGTACCGAAGCGTCGAAGGATCGATACGGAGACGAGCTCTAGTAGTTCGAGCGAGAGTGTCGGGATGCCTCGGGGCGCGGCCCATTTGTCGAGGCGTGTCAGACCCGCAGGGGTTCCGCTTCCGGTTACCGGGGACCCGGCCTTCGGCGATTTGTATGCCAAGATGGCCGAAGCTACTGGAAAGGTATCAACCATAGTTCTTGTTTTTGCCTTTCTTTGGTAAGAAAGATATTTGAAATTCGGTCTTTATGCAGTTTCTGGAGGCTACGAGCGGACTTATGGTCCGGTCCGAACGTGAGCAGTCGCGGGAGGATGAGCTCGAGGCCGCTAGGAGGTCGGCTCGTATTTTGACCGCAGAGTTGCAGGATTCCTTTGCTCGGGAGGAGGAGCTCGAGAGGAAACTGGCTCGGTATGAGGGGATCGAAGCCCGGCTATTGGTTCTCGAGAATCGCGAGGAGGACCTTTCCCAGAGGCTTCGGGTGGCCGAAGGCCGGGCGTTGGCTGCCGAAGAAATGAGTCGAGTCGCCACGGCGCAAGCTGCCCAAGATCGGATCGACCTGGAGAGAGTTCTTGCGGGGAGAGACTTCGACATAAAGGTCGCGTCCCACGAGGCGAGGAAGAAGATGATTGGGGACTATTTGGAGATCTTTAAAGGGATCAAGGAGAAGTGCGAGAAGCGGAAGCTCGAGACCAACGCTGAGATTCGCCTCCAAGAAACCCTGGCTAATATCGAACTCATCGCAGATTTTGCTTCCGGCGAGCTTGACTTGACTCGGGAAGTTCTGAGGTTGGCCAACAAGAAGAGGACGACCATGGAAGAGATGAACGCCGCGGCGGTCTCTGACTTCAGTGTCGGCAAGTTGAACTTGTCGGCCGTGTCGAGCGACTCGGTCATTTTGGCGCATGCTCCGCCACCAGTTGTTCCCCGCCTCGATCAATACGGATTGAGCCTCCCGACTGGGATTGCATCTACCGGTGATCAGGCGGAGGATGGAGACGAGGCTTCTTCGCGCTCGTAATAATGATGTTGCATTTAGGGGCTCTTTTTTTTATATGTACATTCTTTTTTTTTTCTTTTTTTTTGGAAAAACATTTATTCGCCCAAGCGGGCTTTGTTCGAGGACATTGTGTCCTTCTTTTAACGGATTTCTTTTGGAGTCTTTCATGCCTTAGCATAGACTTTACTGTTTTAGTACCTTCATGGTTTGATCGTTCGTACTTGAGTTCGGGCCCCTTCGTAATGTGCAGTACGAGTCTAATGTTTTAATGGGAAAGATAAATAAAATAAACTTACAAAGGCTCGTTGTGCGCGGAGGCCTTTCCGTGTGACCGGTTGCTTTGAATTCGACGTTTTCGTTTAACGGGAGAGGGTGGCCCTCTATTTCTTTCGAGCTGTATCAGGTCGGGAGAATTGACTTTGGGAGAGGCCGTTTCAGGTCGCTCGGAAGGGGCGTTTTAATATCGCTTTGATATATTGGAAGAGGCCATTTCAGGTCACTTGGGAAGGATAATTTCATATCGCTTTGACTTAGAAGAGATAATTTCATATCTTTCGTTTCGGGAGAGATAATTTCATGTCTTTTGTTTTGGGAAGGGATAATTTCATATCACTTTGCTATAGAAGAGATAATTTCATATCACTTTGGTCCGTTGGAAGAGATAATTTCATATCACCGTAATGGCTCTAACAGGAAGAGACGTTTGATTAGAAGACTTATTTTGATTTCACAAAGATAAGCTAGTATGACTTCGTCAGAAGTTGTCGAGCTCGGTAAGAGCTTTGTGTTTGGGGGGTGGTTGCGCTCGAAGTCGAGCTGCCTACGTACCCTTTTAAGAGGATCAAGCCATTTCGTAGTTCGATTATGTTGATGTACTCCTAGTGGAAATACTTTTTGAGGTTGATGATGTTCCAAGGTCGTAGTTCGGGCTTTTGGGTTTCCACCGACTTGAGTCGGTAGACCCCGTCCTTTACGACGTCGGTAACCTGGTAAGGACCTTCCCACTTTGCCCCTAATTTTCCAGCGTGTTCTTCCTTTTTATGGTCGAACACTTTCCGCAAGACGAGCTCTCCTACTTGAAACCTTCGAGTTTTGATTCGGGGTTCCTTCTTTCATCGTCGACGAGGTCGAGCTCGTCAGTTATCATCTTGCTGTTAAGTTCCTCTTGTCGTGGGCATTCTTCTTTGCGAATGCTTGACACGAGAATTTCAGCTGGTACTACCGCCTCGATTCCGTAAGCCAGCGAGAAGGGAGTCTCGCCAGTGGATTTGCGGGGGGTAGTCCGGTAGGCCTAGAGTACGGCTGGGAGTTCGTCACTCCATGTTGTTTTGCACTCGTTGAGCCTTTTCTTGAGGCCGTTCATAATCGCTTTGTTAGCTGCTTCTGCTAGCCCGTTCCCTTGGGGGTAGCGTGGCGTTGAGTAAGTCAGCTTTATGTTCCAAGTTCTGCAGAACTCTTTGAACGTGTTTGATATGAACTGAGATCCGTTATCGGTAACGATCTCGTGGGGTAGTCCATGTCTGCAAACGATGTTTCGCCAGACGAACTCCTTAACAGGAACGTCCTTAATTTTCTGGTATGACTCTGCTTCAATCCACTTGGTGAAGTAGTCTGTCATTACCAATAGATGTGTGGCTTTCTTTTTGCCAGATGCGACCAGCGGTCCAACGATGTCCATTCCCCACCGCATGAATGGGTATGGTGATGAGATAGAGGAAAGTTTCTCCGACGCTTGGTGGATAATTGGGGCATGCTTTTGGCATTTATCGCACTTGTTGGAGAAAGATTCGCATTCGGTGGCCATTGTAGGCCAATAGTAGCCTTGCCTTTTGATTCGCATGGCCAATGCTCATCCTCCGGAATGGCTTCCGCAGGATCCGTCATGTGTTTGTGTAATCACGGCTAGGGCTTGCTTTTTGTCAAGGCATTTAAGGTAAGGTCCGGAGAGGCTCCTTTTAAAGAGCTCTCCTTGTGTGACGCAGTACCTCGCACTTTGCATTTTAAGTTTCCTCGCCTCCCATTTGCCGTCGGGAACTTCGCCGTTTGTGATGTATCGAATGATCGAAGTTCTCCAATCTTCGTCGTTGTTAGGCTCAGGTCCCTGACTAGTGGATGCGGTTTGGATTGGTCCGTCGGGGACGTTCGCGACGTATACGGTGTTTCTAGGATCGAGATCATCGTCAATCTCGATGATGTCGCTATCAGTGTCTCCGGGACACTCTTTGCGTTTGACATCGTTCTTCACAGCGGGCCCGTCCTCTTTCAAGGACAGAGCTTTGAGAGCTATGTCGATGCTTGGTTTTTCTATCCCTTCGACTGGTATGATCCTTTTGAGGTTAGGATCTGATGTCGATGCTAATGCGGCTAGCGCATCGGCTGAAGTGTTTTCACCTCGTGGGATTCGTGTTAGGTCGAAGAATTCGATCTGTTCTGCCAGTGTATGGACTACCCGTAGGTATGCTTCCATTCGTTCGTCTTTGGCCTTGTAGTCGCCATGATATTGGCTCGTGACCAGTTGGGAATCGCTGAAGGCATTTACTTCTCGGGCTCCTATTGCTATCGCAAGTCTAAGCTCGGCTATCAGCGCTTCGTATTCTGCCTCGTTATTCGATGCGGCGAAGCCCAATCTAAATGATTGTTCTAATACTTCACCCGTCGGGGAGACTAATTTCACTCCGACTCCGGACCCTTGTCTTGAGGAAGCTCCATCGACGTAGAGTTTCCATCTTTGGGCCGAAGTCGGGTCGAGTTCTATAGTCAGAGGGAGCTCGATTATGAAATCTGCCAGTACTTGCGCTTTTAGGCATGTTTGAGCTTTGTATTCAATGTCGTACTCGCTAAGTTCGATAGCCCATTTGACCAAACGACCTGATTGGCTTGGACTGTGAAGGATGGTTCTCTGTGGCTGAGAGGTCACCACTATGATCGAGTGCGATTGAAAATACGGTCGGAGTTTCCGAGCCGATGTTACTAGCGCTAAGGCGAGTTTTTCCATGGCGGGGTACCTGGTTTCAGCATCGATCAGGGTCTTACTGATGTAATACACCGGCCGTTGTTCGTTTTGTTCCTCGCGAACCAGGACTCCACTTACTGCTGCCGTCGAGACAGCTAGGTAGAGGTAAAGGGGTTCTCCTTCTACTGGTTTCGCCAGTATGGGTGGTTCACTTAAGTAAGCTTTGAGCTGAGTGAATGCCTCTTCGCACTTTTCGTCCCAAAGGAACTTTTTGTTTGCTTTGAGCAAGTGATAGAAGGGTAGACATTTATCAGTCGACCTTGAGATGAAGCGATTCAGAGCAGCTATTTTGCCGGTTAGGCGCAGGACTTCTCGCATTGTTCTGGGAGATTTCATCTCTATGAACGTTGCGATCTGTTTGGGGTTCGCTTCGATCCCTCTTTCGGTTACTAAGTAACCGAGGAACTCTCCCGAAGGTGCATTTAGCTGGGTTGAGTTTCATCCCATACTTGTTAAGAATGATAAAGCATTCTTTTAGTTGGGGGATGTGATCCTCGTACCTTGAAGATTTTACCAGCATATCATCGATGTAGACCTCCATGGTTTTGCCTAGGAGTCCCGAAAACATCTTGTTGATGAGGCACTGGTAAGTTGCTCCTGCGTTTTTCAGTCCGAAGGGCATGACTTTGTAGCAGTACGTGCCTCGATCCGTTATGAACGAAGTCTTTTCTTGGTCTTCAGGGTTCATTAATATTTGATTGTACCCTGAGAAAGCGTCCATAAAGGATAGCAGCTGATGTCCAGCGGTGGCCTCGACCAATCGGTCGATGTGCGGGAGTGGGAAGCTGTCATTTGGACATGCTTTGTTGAGATCCGTGAAGTCTACACAGACCCTCCACTTTCCGTTCTTTTTCTTAACCACCACGGGGTTCGCGAGCCAGTCGGGGTACTTGACCTCTCTGATCGATCCGATTTTTAATAACCGATCGACTTCGTCATTGACGGCTTTGGCCCGTTCAGGGCCTAGTTTTCGACGTTTCTGTCTTACCGGTTTGTAGGTTGGGTCGACATTCAGCTCGTGGCTGGTTACGTCGACGTTTATCCCTTTCATGTCTGCTGAAGACCAGGCGAAGGAGTCGACATTCTTTTTGAGAAAAGAGACCAGTTCGTTCTTAACTGGCTCTGATAGGTCGATTCCGATGCCAACGAGTCTTTCGGGATGAGCCTCGTCTATGCAGACCTGATTCGTGAGGTCCTTTGGGGGTCCTATTTGACTGGGGTCGTTCGACCTTTTGGTCTGCATGGTCGCGAGCTCCTCCTCTTTCTGTAATTGCTACGCAGGGGATTTCTCGATCTGCTTGTATCCGTTCATGTAACAATGACAGGAAATCTTTTGACTTCCGTAAATGGTTTTGATCCCTTTGGGTGTCGGGAACTTTACGCATTGGTGGTAGGTCGATGGTACCGCTTTCATGTCGTATATCCATGGTCGACCTAGGATTGCGTTATAGGGAGCTGGCCGATCTACTATGACGAACTCTGTCATTCTCCGAACTCCTCCAGCAATTACTGGGGCGAAGACGGAGCCCATCGAGTATGTCGTTTCGCCAGCAAAACCTACTAGTGGTGTCTTTTCTTCCACAATCTCGGAGTCGTTAAAGTCCATCTTTTTGAACGCGTCGTAAAAGAGGACATCTACCGAACTTCCTGTGTCAATCATTATCCTTGAGAGTTCGACGTCTCCCACTACTAGACAAACGAGGAGAGCATCGTCGTGTGGTTTGTCGAGATTACTTGTCTCGCTCTCGTGGAAGATGATTTCGTGGTCTGGACCCAACATCGGGGTTTTGCCCCCTCTATCGGTCTCGACTCTTCTTTGAAGAGCTTTGATCGAATTGACCGAGTTGCGGCGAAGCTTGGAGCCACCGAAGATGAAGTCGATTCGTTTAGGGGGAATAGCCCGTACACCCCCCCCCCCCCCCCCCCCCCGCAGAAACGAGGGAGATTGATTCTTGAGCGTAAACTTTTGGCAGGAGCCGGAGGCGGGGATAGTGCCGAACCTCCCGGAGTACCGCTCAGGTTAAGCTCGCCGAGGATGAACTCGACTCGCTTCCGCGACCCTTGAGGGAGTGTTTCGGGAGATTCCGGCTCCTTTGACTGTTCCCGTTTGTTTTGAGAGTGCTTTTTGGAGTTTGACTCCTTGGTCTGTTTGTTTTCCTTTTTGTCGGACAGAGTTTCCTCCTCGACCTCGGAGTCTTTTTTGCTTTCGGACTCTTGTTTTTGAGCCTCTGCTTTAGCTCGAGTATAGCAGTCCTCGGTCGAGTGCCCCCACTTATTGTGGAAATCACAGAATTTTTCCTTGTCGAACTCGAATTTCTTCGAGCTCTTTGGGCTCTCGACCGCGTTAACGTTCCCTGACTTACGGGAATCCTTTTTCGAGTTCGAATTCTGCGAGCTCGACGGGTTCTTTTCTTTTCGGTGCTTTTCCCTGAGGGCCGTGGTTTCGTCCTCGAGGCGAGCAAAGGCCGATGCGCGATGGAGGGCGTCATCGAGCGTTTGAGGTTCGCGGACTGTTATTTCCTCGCGGAATCTGGTTGAGAACCATAGTCCCCGTCTTAACGCTTCTATAGCTACCTCATATCGTGGGTTCGCGATTTTGGATTTTATTTCCTTAAATCGGTCGATGTACGAGCAAAGTGTTTCATCGGGTTTTTGAGAGACGCCAAATAAGGCTGCCTCGGTAGTCTTTTCCTCGATGAAAACGGAGTATTGTTTGAGGAAAGCCGTCATGAACTGGGTGAAGTTGTCAATGGACCTTTCTTCCAGTCCGGCATTCCATTCTAGGGCAGAACCTGATAGGTTTTCCGCGAAAAGCCTGCAGAAGGCTGGCTCCCTCTCCTCATCGGTAAGGTACACCCTTGCCATCGCTAGTCGGAATGCCCTGATGTGGGCTTTCGGGTCTGATTTCCCAGAGAATTCTGGAAACTTAGTTTTCTTGATCTCATGGATTCTTGCAAACGCAATCCGATCTGTGAACGGCGTTTGTTGTGTTTCTTCGATCACTCGATCGATGTCAGGAGCCGCGCTCGTCGCCATGTGAACTTTCGAGCTCAGACTGTTAAACTGGGCTTTAGCCTGTTCAATGTATTGTCTAAGCATATCGTGTTCATCGCCTTCTGCGGGTGCGAACTGGACTTGTGCCTGTCCTGACGTTTGTTCCGGAAAAATGGGGTCGAGGAGATCGATCGTTGGGATCGACCTCGTCTGATCGACCTGTGGCGTTCGGAACTGAACTGAGTTTGATCCGTTAAGGAGTCCCGAGCTCGAGGCGAAGGCAGAACCTCTTAGTTGCCTCAGTCGGATGTTAGAGTTATTCGGGAAAGGTGGTGGCCCGGGTAATGGTCGGTTTCTTGATCCGGTTGGATCTGTGACCATTGAATTCGAACCAAATGGGGTCGGTACCGAGATAGGGGTCATTGTAGGGCGGAAGCCGCTATTTGACGTATTATTGAAATTTCCCGACGTTCCCGGAGGAGTTACTACTCGGGAGAAGTCCAAGCGAGTACACGGTGGAGGACTTATGGGAGTTCGCGTTGGTCTGCCTCCTTGGCTTTGACTGGCGAGCTCTTCAAGACGGGCGTTTAGGCGCCGCTCTTGTTCTTCGAGCTGCGCTGCCAGAGAACGGTTTGCGACCTCTTTGGCCCTTGCGCTTACCTCGTTGTTTCTCGTTCGATCTACCAATAGGCTTAACATCGAACGGATCTCGGCAAGATCGCTTGGTCCTTGTCTCTCTGGAGCAGAAGGTAGTGGCGAATTAGGTCAGGATACTCCAGATCCTCCTCCTGGGGTGGGTATTGAGTCATTTCTCATCCACACCCAGTTTCTGCTCGGATCATTAGTTCCTGACAAAACATTTGTCGGAGTCTGGCTTGTCGCAATTGTTTGAGCGACGGAGCCGGCTGGTGCCGAGGTCGTGGTGACTGAGGCAGAGCTCGTCAACACGCCGTCGGTCTGACCCATGTTTCTTACCCCGGTAGTGTTCTGAGGAACGTTGTCGACCGTTTGAGGGCGGTCAACTGGTGGTGTGGCGCTGGGAGAGCCAGTTTGGTCGGGATTCATCTCGATCTATCGGATCTAGGATCTGATTCTTAAGATAGGAATGGCTATAGAATGACCCCACAGTCGGCGCCAAATGTGAGATCCGGGATTCACACTGGGAATTTGTATTCCTGGATTTGGACTTTTGGATATAGAAATGGTATAGTTTCCTATGAATCAAAGACTTTATTGAGATTGATCGTCGAGATAGAACAAACACAGTCAAGAAGAGAGTACAAAGTATAGGATCGAGCTATCTAATCGAAGTGTTCTTAGCCTAGGTCGGAATTGTCTTTAATGAGTCGCCACTTCTTCCTTTAAATAGTCTCGATTCTGATCTCCTCGTCCTGATATTTCGGCCTCGTCGTTGTAACGATCTCCGAGATTCGTGCGGATCAGTTGAACTGGCGAAGACCGAGTTGCTCTATCTCCACGTCATCCTCTGCCGAGCTCGAGCTCGATTGTCTTCGGCTTCGGCATCGTCTGGGCCTCTCCAAGGCGCTTGCTTCGCTTGGGCCCAACAAGAGAGTTGGCTCTCCCGTCTGTCCTTGATTCTGGAATGGGCTCATAATTACGGGCCTTTGTCTTGTCTGTTAATGGGCCGGATTTCCTAGGGGAAATCCAGTACCAACATTGACCACCATAATTTATCAACAACAGAGGCATGAACGGATACCTCTATATTGATACCCTAAATCAAGAAATGATTCACTTAATAAAACATGCAAGAATAAAAAAAAAGACAACAATGAAAGATGGAAAGAGAGGTTACCTCTTCATCGAGAAAAATCATTGAGATTTTAGGATCTCCAACGGAAGAAACACACATACATACACGCAGGTGGAAAACTTTTATATCCAAAAGAGATGGGACATTGTTGATCTGATAAAATCTTCAGATAATATGAAGAGACATGGTTGATTCTCGCTGATGTTTTGCACAAAATCTAGAAAGCACGTAATTTTTCGGTACACAGTAGAATATAAATCGTCTAGGGCAAGAATCTTTATAGTTTCTAAATGTTATGAGTAAAAGGTGTAAAGACCAAAAAAGACTAAAGGTGTAAAGAACAAATCTCCAAAATCAAAATAGCAAAATAAAAAATAGTACTAAAACGAGCACTAGGCTCTCGATCGTTACTAAATCTTCTTCACTCTTATAAGTACTAAAACTCTTATTTTAAACGTAATTTTAAGTTTTGATTTTTTAAAACCATTGTAATGATCGCTAACCGTTTGGTTTCTATTTTAAGGGTTAACTTCGATTTAAAATTTAGTTTATAATATTGAAAGTTTTACATGTTTATTAGAAGTTGGAAAAATCGATTATACACATTAAATATTGGAAGTTTAGATCAGCTTTGATAATCATTTAAGATTATTAGCATATATAACCAAACTATCTTATATTATTATTACTAAATCAAAAACATACTATATGATACGACTCATACCTGACTACTTTGCGACACGAATAACTAGTCACATATTAGTCGTACAAATAGCGATAAATTAACGACTTTGTTACTACTATAAACGGAGAAGCAAGTTAGTCGCCCAAATAGTGACTAATTTGCGATTTATATACGGCCCTTGACCGCAGACGCATCGTAGTCACCAAATTACCGACTACGTTCTGACTAATATTTTCGGTCTCGACAATAGTCGTTAATCAGTCGTGCGAATAAATTGGAGACAACCATTTTGGTCGTATATTAGAGACTAATAGACGACCATATATATGTAATCGCAAAGAAGTCGCACTTGTGTCCCGAAATAGTCGCCAAATGTTATGACTACAACTTTAGTCACAAGTTGCAGTCGCAAAAACATTGTTTTCTTTTAGTACATGGTTACCAACCCATTGTTCGTTAATTTCTAAAACCCGTTTGAAATCAAGCTCAATTCTCAAAATTACAACAAATTAAATGATGGGTAGAAGAACATCTCTAACTAGTATTTAAGTCAAAAATGAGAATAAAGAGAAGAACGACGAGAAGAAGGGAGAAGAACTAGCCTGGATTTTGAATCTTTACTCAAAAATGGAAGAATAGAAGAGGTTGTGGCGGATGGCTTGGGCAATATATTGTCGGATGTCGACGACGAAAGAGAGGGAAGAGAGAGAGAGAGCCCGAGAAGGAGGAGAGAGAAGCGATTGTGATTGGTTAATATTTTCTTTTTGGTCAACAACAAACGTAAAGAACCGATTTCTCTCTAATTCATGTCGATTGCTCCGGTCCAACGCGAATAGTGTTTGACGGCCTGAGACGAACACTTTGTGCTAGCCTATATTCTATCAAATTTCTTGTGCGAGGTATGAGGAGTAAGTCGTAAGTCGAGAAGTACCCTTCCTTCTTTGTAACTCCTCTATGTGAATCGAGAAAGATGGCCATTCTTCTGGTTCCGACACTATCTTAACCAATTCTGAACAATCCGTTGAAAATGTAATGTGAGATTTTTGAAGAACCCTCATGCATTCCATAGCCCCTATGAGGGCTTCTAATTCCGCAAGAGGCAGGGTCAATTTGCCGTAATATTCATTGCTCCCATCATAACATTAACATCTCTCTCGTGATAGCTATACCACCCTTGACTTGATAATAGTTCTCCTTCCTTCCATCATCCGTCCACAAAACACAATTGATCATGTTGAACCACATTGTTTACCAAAATTCGTGTTACTCTTAAGTCTGGTCGAGACTCTTTTACCTCAAGTATTTGTGCATCTCCCCATGTCACCGATTATATTTCCGCCATTCCCAAAGCTTCCTGAGGGCTTCTGTCAAAATGATTATAAGCCATATCATTAATACTTTTCCAAATATACCAAAGTAACCAAGGGTATATATTGATATTATTGTCCAATGGTAGTCTCCAAAACAGATAATCCATATTCGTGTAAATAGATGCAGAAAGGAAAAACTATGGGTTCATTGGTATTGTGGACAATGCGCAAGTTTGAGTATCATATTATCTCCTCCAATTTTTTTTTTTTTTTTGTTACCGATAAACATCTCAAAATTGATTGCCAAATAAAATATCTTATTTTACACGGGCATTTTATCTTTTAAGAGAAAATTTGGAGATTTTATGAGATTAGTTAATTAATGAAATAAAGGAAAAACCAGAATTATAATATTTTACTAAAAATAGAAAGTATGTAAAATTAAGGGAGAGTAATACAGATTTTAACTGCATCTGAAGAATTTGACCCGGATGGAACATGTGTGAGGGTGTAATGGCCTAGCCCATTTTCAAATTTTCTAAAAAGAAGAAGAAAAGACCAGTCCATTCTCAAAGCCCATTTCTTTTCTTGAAAACCCTAGGCCTCCCTGTTAAAAGCCTCCACCTTGAGAAAAACAAAAGAAAAGTTCTCTGGCAAAGCTCTTCTCCCGTTATGTCGCAGCCGCCACCCTCCAAACCCAGATCTAGAGCTCCTCCATCGTTTGGAGTTGAAGGTAACCCCGTTAGTCTTTTTCAGATCTGATTTCCTTTAAACTGAACACTAAAAGTCTCTTATCTTTGTATCCGTAATGAATATGGCAAATCCGAGACCACCATTGCGTTCCATTTGACGAGACGAATCTGTACCTCCAAAGGCCTCATGACGCGCCCGCACGTGCCCCTAGAAGGTCGGGGAATGGATCTCACGCGCCGCCGGAGTAACCTACAGAGCACCGCCCTCCACGCGCCACCGCCATCCACGCGCCGCCGTCCTCCACGCGTCGCCGTCGACACCGCCACGAGCCTCCGCCGTTCACCGGAGCACCACCACCGGCGACCGAGTCGACTCGGTTGACCAGGTCTATTTTGGTTGACCGGTTCGGTTTGGTTCGGTTTTTAATTTCAATTCCGGTTTAGTTCGGTTTCGATCGGTTTAGCTGGTTTGGGCTTGTCCTTTTCAATTGATCCTAACTACCTCATCCTTAGGCCGATTTAAGTGAAACGAAAGCCTATCTCACTCGATTTTTCGTCCTCTTTCCAGATCTGAAGTCCGTTCATGTGTCAGGGATTCCTATGTTTCCATTTTTCCCTTATTTGGCCAAGATGAGGACTGGATGTGATATTCCCTTACTCTATTACAATTCCGGGACGTGAATCCTTTGTTAATGTCGCCTTTCCTAGGTAGCATAAATTTGGTAACGTGCGCTATATGATTGATTGTTGAACGTAGAACCGTTAGGATATCGCTTAAATTAAAAACGTGGACTGTGCTTGATGGCTTGTGTGAGTAGTTGAGAGTGTTGTGGTTGGGTTGTTGCCCGAGTTTGTTGTGGTGGCGTAGGTTTGTGGCCAGAGTCAGTTGCGGCTGAATGGATGCCGGTTGGTGCCGCTTGGGTAGGGTTGTTGCCTGAGTCGGTTCATGGGTACGTGTGTAGAGGTTGAGGCCCGAGCTTGCACATATGGACAAGTTGTTAGTGTGTAAGTTGATTGTGTGCCTTTGAACGTTGGGTGCAAGGTGTTATTATCCTTGGACTTGTTTCTTGTTGTTGTGATAATGTTTGTTGAGATCGTGGATTTCTTGAATACGCCCTCACCGGGTAATTGTGTTTTGAAAAAATTACTCAGTCCTCTTTCCTTTCCCGTCCTTTTTCCCTCATGGGTCTGGATGCAGGATTAACCCATCGATTGATGTTATTGGTGGATTTGAATTCAAAGAAAGCGTGCGGGTTCCTTGGACCAGTTGGAAAGGCAGCCCGGTTGGACCATTCTGGTTCAGCGGGTGCCCTAACATTGCCGTTTCCGGTTCGCCGGGAAGGGGGTGTTATAATTTGGTATCAGAGCATGGGTTAAGGTCCCTTAGTGCCGTCCTTAGGGATCAACTTCCGTTGTTTTTCCAAAACCGTGTTTTCGGTATTTTCAAAGTGTTTGCGAAAGTTTAAAACAGGTTACTTTGCGAAATCATTTTTCAAGCGCTAATTATATCATTGATTATTCTCTGCATTGGTCCTAGTCTAGTTAGATCTTCTTTGCATGTTGTGGTTGGTGCTTTTAGACCTCAGTGGTGCTACTACCCGTAAGTTTTGTGCTGGGATTTATGTCTTGATGTGTGCCGTTAAGGTGTATGTTGCGGTGTACGCCTACAAGGTAGTCGGTACTATTGAGGTGCGTGTTTGAGTTATTGTCTATTCAGAGTGTTGTCCAACCAAACGTGCTAAGGCGATAAGGATGTGGAGACGTTCACTAGAGAGGCTATTGCGGGAGTGTAGCTGGGAGCTGCAAGAGTTACATGAAGTGTTGAAGGAGCTGCAAGAGGCGTTGTAGAAGCTTCAAGGAGTGCTGCAGAAGCTGCAAGAGGTCGTTGGAAAGACCGGATTACCAGAAAGTCATAGGAAGTGGCGGTGTTATAATTGGAGTAAACGGCAAGAGTTGTTCGTGGTGTTTGGTGCACAAGGAGCAGTAGGAGACTATCCAAATCTATTCTAAGTATGGAATCTTGAAATCAGATTTGTGACATCAAATTTAATTAGTTATGGACGGCTCGTTTAAAGTCTAATCAAGCTGGACGCTGGAGAAGGTCTCCGTGGTATGGTGGGCTCAAGATTCAACGGTGGAACCAGAAAACAAAACGGTCTGCCTGGGATTTCTATGTGGATTACTGGAGCAGCTAATGGAGTTCTTCAATAGGGAAAGAAGATCATAAAAGGATTGGAAAAGTGGAGTTACGGAATTTGGAATTGCCTAGTAAGTTAGACTTCTGTTTGTTGCAAGAGCAAGTAGACAAAGCATGATATTGGAGATGGAAATCCAAAGAAAGTGTTAGGAAAACACTATGGGGGATTGGCAAGAAGCGGCAAGGGAGGGAAAAGGAGGGCAAGTTTAATGGGGAAGGAAACCCAAAGGATGGTACTTGGAAAACACCACAGCGGGATCCCAAGGTAGGAAACCTTGAGCTGGAAGTTAAATTGGAAGTCAATGGAAATCAGAGTGCGCAGCGGAAGCGTGGTGGGTCTTTCCCCACAAGTCAGGTAGCCATAATGGACATGGTTAGCCGCATTATTCGCGAAGTATGAGCAAGGATATCAGCTTGTGCGACAGTCAACACCATAGTGCACGGTAATGGAAACCATCGAAGAGAATCCATTTGGAAGTGGATGATACACTATGTCACGGTAATGGTAAAACTGTCGAGGAGAACCGATTTGAATGCAGAGCACCTTATTGAGGTCTTAGAACCACTCGAAGGATGAGTGTTGTTTCTAAATGTTGAAGACCAACCCTAATGGACATGGGCTGTAGCATGTGGCATTTGAGTTGTATTATGGAAGTTGTTGTTAGATTAGTACTTTGGAAAAAGACACTTCAGAGCGGGTTCAGAATTGGTGGGGGGGGGGAAGCAGTCTTCACAATTCAAGGATAGGTTCTCTTCAAGCGAACAAGCGATCAAGTTCAGTTACGGTTCAACGAAGCTTGTGGAGGAGAAATTCGGGACGAATTCTTTTTAAGGGGAGGAGAAATTTATGGCCCGAATCGGGCCCATTTTCAAATTTTCTAAAAAGAATAAGAAAAGCCCAGTCCATTCCCAAAGACCATTTCTTTTATTGAAAACCCTATGCCTCCCTCTTATAAATATGAACCTCCACCTTGAGATAAACAAAAGAAAAGTTTTCCGGCGAAGCTCTGCTCCCGTTCTGTCGCAGCCGCCTACATGCAAGCCCATATCTAGATCTCCTCCATCTTTTGGAGTTGAATTTAACCATGTTAGTCCTTTTTCATATCTGATTTCCCTTAACCTGAACATTAAAAACCTCGTATCTTTTTATCCGTAATGAATATGGAAAATCCGAGACCACCATTGTGTTCCACTCGATGAGACGATTCGTAGGCACCGATCGCTCCTCAGTAAGCCTCACGACGCGCCCATACGCTCCCCTAGAAGGTCAAGGAGTGGATCTCACGCACCGCCATAGTAACCCACCCGCCGCCATCCTCCATGCGCCGGGGACTGAGTCGACACGGTTGACCGTTTCGGGTTGACCGGGTCGGGTTGACCGGGTCGGGTTGACTGGGTTGGGTTGACGGGGTCAGGTTGACCATTTTGGTTTAGGTTGACCGGGTCGATTTAGGTTGACCGGTTTGGTTTGGTTCGGTTTTCAATTTCAATTCCGGTTTAGTTCGGTTTAGATCGGTTTAGCTTGTTTGGGATGGTCCTTTTCAATTGATCATAACTAGCTTATCCTTAGGCCTACTTAAGCGAAACGAAAGTCTTTCTCACACCGATTTTCTGTCCTCTTTCCAGACCTGAATTTTGTTCGGGCGTCAGGGATTCCTAAATTTCCCTTTTTTCCTTCTTTGGCCAAGGTGAGGACCGGATGTAATCTTCCCTTACCCTTTTACAATTTTGGGACGCGAATCCTTTGTTAGCGTCGACTTTCCTAGGTAGCATAAGTTTGGTAACGCGTTCTATGTGATTGATTGTTGAACATAGAACTGTAAGGATATCGCTTAAACTGAAAACGTTGATTATGCTTGATGGCTTGTGTGAATAGTTGAGAGTGTTGTGGTTGAGTAGGGTTGTGGCCCGAGTCTGTTGTGGTGGCGTAGGGATGTGGCTCGAGTCAGTTGTGGCTGAATGGATGCCGGTTGGTGCCGGTTGAGTAGGGTTGTGGCCCGAGTCGGTTAATGGGTGGTGCGTAGAGGTTGGGGCCCTTGCTCGCACCAATGGACAAGTTGTTAGTGTGTAGGTTGATTGTGTGCCTCCGGGCGTCGGGTGCAAGGTGTTATTAGACTTGGACTTGTTTCTTGTTGTTGTGATAGCATTTGTTGAGATCGCGGATTCCTTAATTTCTCCTTCACTGGGTAATTGTGTTTTAAAACAGTTACTCAGTCCTCTTTCCTTTCCCGACCTTTTTCCCTCACAGGTTTGGATGCAGGATTGACTGATCGTTTGATGCTATTGGTGGATTTGAATTCAAAGGAAGCGCGCGGTTCCTGGGACCGGTTGGAAAGGCAGCCTGGTTGGACCGTTCCGGTTAAGCGGGTGCCCTAACATTTCCGTTTACGGCTCGCCAGGAACGAGTTGTTACAATTAGGTATCAGAGCCTGGGTTAAGGTCCCTCAGGGCCTTCCTGAGGGATCAGCATTCGTTGTTTTTCCAAAACCCTGTTTTCAGTTTTTTCAAAGTGTTTGCGAAAGTTTAAAAGAGGTTACTTTGCGAAATGATTTTTCAAGCACTAATTATATCAACGTTTGGGCTTGTCATTTTCAATTGATCATAACTACCTCATCCTTAGGCCGATTTAAGCGAAACGAAATCCCATCTCACTCGATTTTCCGTCCTCTTTCCAGATCCGAAGTCCGTTCATGTGTCAGGGATTCCTATGTTTCCATTTTTCCCTTATTTGGCCAAGATGAGGACCTGATGTGATCTTCCCTTACTCTATTACAATTGCGGGACATGAATCCTTTGTTAATGTCGCCTTTCCTAGGTAGCATAAATTTGGTAACGTGCGCTATGTGATTGATTGTTGAACGTAGAAACGTTAGGATATCGCTTAAATTAAAAACGTGGACTGTGCCTGATGGCTTGTGTGAGTAGTTGAGAGTGTTGTGGTTGGGTTGTGGCCCGAGTTTATTGTGGTGGCGTAGGTTTGTGGCCCAAGTCAGTTGCGGCTGAATGGATGCTGGTTGGTGCCGCTTGGGTAGGGTTGTTGCCCGAGTCGGTTCATGGGTACGTGTGTAGAGGTTGAGGCCCGAGCTTGCACATATGGACAAGTTGTTAGTGTGTAAGTTGATTGTGTGCCTTCAAACGTTGGTTGCAAGGTGTTATTATCCTTGGACTTGTTTCTTGTTGTTGTGATAATGTTTGTTGAGATCGTGGATTTCTTGAATACGCCCTCACCGGGTAATTGTGTTTTGAAAAAATTACTCAGTCCTCTTTCCTTTCCCGTCCTTTTTCCCTCATGGGTCTGGATGCAGGATTGACCCATCGATTGATGTTATTGGTGGATTTGAATTCAAAGGAAGCGTGCGGGTTCCTGGGACAAGTTGGAAAGGCAGCCCGGTTGGACCATTCTGGTTCAGCGGGTGCCCTAACATTGCCGTTTCCGGTTCGCCGGGAAGGGGGTGTTATAATTTGGTATCAGAGCATGGGTTAAGGTCCATTAGTGCCGTCCTGAGGGATCAACTTCCGTTGTTTTTCCAAAACCGTGTTTTCGGTTTTTTCAAAGTGTAAGCGAAAGTTTAAAAGAGGTTACTTTGCGAAATGATTTTTCAAGCGCTAATTATATCATTGATTATTCTCCGCATTGGTCCTAGTCTAGTTAGATCTTCTTTGCATGTTGTGGTTGGTGCTTTTAGACCTCAGTGGTGCTACTACCCGTAAGTTGTGTGCTGGGATTTATGTCTTGATGTGTGTCGTTAAGGTGTATGTTGAGATGTATGTTGCGGTGTACGCCTACAAGGTAGTCGGTACTAATGAGGTGCGTGTTTGAGTTATTGTCTGTTCAGAGTGTTGTCCAACCAAACGTGCTAAGGCGATAAGGATGTGGAGACGTTCACTAGAGAGGCTATTGCGGGAGTGTAGCTGGGAGCTGCAAGAGTTACATGAAGTGTTGAAGGAGTTGCAAGAGGCGTTGTAGAAGCTTTAAGGAGTGCTGCAGAAGCTGCAAAAGGTCGATGGAAAGACCAGATTACCAGAAAGTCATAGGAAGTGGCGTTGTTATAATTGGAGTAAACGGCAAGAGTTGTTCTTGGTGTTTGGTGCACAAGGAGCAGTAGGAGACTATCCAAATCTATTCTAAGTATGGAATCTTGAAATCAGATTTGTGACATCAAATTTAATTAGTTATGGACGGCTCATTTAAAGTCTAATCAAGCTGGACGCTGGAGAAGGTCTCCGTGGTATGATGGGCTCAAGATTCAACGGTGGAACCAGAAAACAAAACGGTCTGCCTGGGATTTCTATGTGGATTACTGGAGCAGCTAATGGAGTTCTTCAATAGGGAAAGAAGATCATAAAAGGATTGGGAAAGTGGAGTTACGGAATTTGGAATTGCCTAGTAAGTTAGACTTATGTTTGTTGCAAGAGCAAGTAGACAAAGCATGATATTGGAGATGGAAATCCAAAGAAAGTGTTAGGAAAACACTATGGCGGATTGGCAAGAAGCGGCAAGGGAGAGAAAAGGAGGGCAAGTTTAATGGGGAAGGAAACCCAAAGGATGGTACTTGGAAAACACCACAGCGGGATCCAAAGGTAGGAAACCTTGAGCTGGAAGTTAAATTGGAAGTCAGTGGAATTCAGAGTGCGCAGCGGAAGCGTGGTGGGTCTTTCCCCACAAGTCATGTAGCTATAATGGACATGGTTAGCCGCATTGTTCGTGAAGTATGAGCAAGGATATCAGCTTGTGCGACAATCAACACCATAGTGCACGGTAATGGAAACCATCGAAGAGAATCCATTTGGAAGTAGATGATACACTATGGCACGGTAATGGAAAAACCGTCGAGGAGAACCGATTTGAATGCAGAGAACCTTATTGAGGTCTTAGAACCACTCGAAGGATGAGTGTTGTTTCTAAATGTTGAAGACTGACCCTAATGGACAAGGGCTGTAGCATGTGGCATTTGAGTTGCATTATGGAAGTTGTTGTTAGATTAGTACTTTGGAAAAAGACACTTCAGAGCGTGTTCAGAATTGGTGGGGGGGGGGGGGGGGGAAGCAGTCTTCACAACTCAAGGATAGGTTCTCTTCAAGCGAACAAGCGATCATGTTCAGTTACGGTTCAACGAAGCTTGTGGAGGAGAAATTCGGAACGAATTCTTTTTAAGGGGGAGGAGAAATTTATGGCCCAAATCGGGCCCATTTTCAAATTTTCTAAAAAGAATAAGAAAAGCCCAGTCCATTCCCAAAGACCATTTCTTTTATTGAAAACCCTATGCCTCCCTCTTATAAATATGAACCTCCACCTTGAGATAAACAAAAGAAAAGTTTTTCGGCGAAGCTCTGCTCCCGTTCTGTCGCAGCCGCCTACATGCAAGCCCATATCTAGAGCTCCTCGATCTTTTGGAGTTGAATTTAACCATGTTAGTCCTTTTTCATATCTGATTTCCCTTAACCCGAACATTAAAAACCTCGTATCTTTTTATCCGTAATGAATATGGAAAATCCGAGACCACCATTGCGTTCCACTCGATTAGACGATTCGTAGCCACCAATCTCATGCACCGCCAGAGTAACCCATGCGCCGCCGCCCTCCACACGCCGCCATCCTCCACGCGCCGGGGACTGAGTCGACACGGTTGACCGTTTCGGGTTGACCAGGTCGGGTTGACTGGGTTGGGTTGACCGGGTCAGGTTGACCATTTCGGTTTAGGTTGACCGGGTCGATTTAGGTTGACAGGTTTGGTTTGGTTCGGTTTTCAATTTCAATTCCGATTTAGTTTGGTTTAGATCGGTTTAGCTTGTTTGGGATGGTCCTTTTTAATTGATCATAACTAGCTCATCCTTAGGCCTACTTAAGCGAAACGAAAGTCTTTCTCACACCGATTTTTTGTCCTCTTTCCAGACCTGAACTCCGTTCAGGCGTCAGGGATTCCTAAATTTCCCATTTTTCCTTCTTTGGCCAAGGTGAGGACCAGATGTAATCTTCCCTTACTCTTTTACAATTCTGGGACGCGAATCCTTTGTTAGCGTCGACTTTCCTAGGTAGCATAAGTTTGGTAATGCGTTCTATGTGATTGATTGTTGAACATAGAACTGTAAGGATATCGCTTAAACTGAAAACGTTGATTTTGCTTGATGGCTTGTGTGAATAGTTGAGAGTGTTGTGGTTGAGTAGGGTTGTGGCCCGAGTTTGTTGTGGTGGCGTAGGGATGTGGCTCGAGTCGGTTGTGGCTGAATGGATGCCGGTTGGTGCCGGTTGAGTAGGGTTGTGACCCGAGTCGGTTAATGGGTGGTGCGTAGAGGTTGGGGCCCTAGCTCGCACCAATGGACAAGTTGTTAGTGTGTAGGTTGATTGTGTCCCTTCGGGCGTCGGGTGCAAGGTGTTATTAGACTTGGACTTGTTTCTTGTTGTTGTGATAGCGTTTGTTGAGATCGCGGATTCCTTGATTTCTCCTTCACTGGGTAATTGTGTTTTAAAATAGTTACTCAGTCCTCTTTCCTTTCCCGACCTTTTTCCCTCACAGGGTTGGATGCAGGATTGACTGATCGTTTGATGCTATTGGTGGATTTGAATTCAAAGGAAGCGCGCGGGTTCCTTGGACCGGTTGGAAAGGCAGCCTAGTTGGACCGTTCCGGTTAAGAGGGTGCCCTAACATTTCCGTTTCCGATTCGCCAGGAACGAGGTGTTACAATTAGGTATCAGAGCATGGGTTAAGGTCCCTCAGGGCCTTCCTGAGGGATCAGCATTCGTTGTTTTTCCAAAACCCTGTTTTCAGTTTTTTCAAAGTGTTTGCGAAAGTTTAAAAGAGGTTACTTTGCGAAATGATTTTTCAAGCACTAATTATATCGACGTTTGGGCTTGTCCTTTTCAATTGATCATAACTACCTCATCTTTAGGCCGATTTAAGCAAAACGAAAGCCTATCTCACTCAATTTTCCGTCCTCTTTCCAGATTTGAAGTCGATTCATGTGTAAGGGATTCCTATGTTTCCATTTTTCCCTTATTTGACCAAGATGAGGACCGGATGTGATCTTCCCTTACTCTATTACAAATCTGGGACGTGAATCCTTAGTTAATGTCGCCTTTCCTAGGTAGCATAAATTTGGTAATGTGCGCTATCTGATTGATTGTTGAACGTAGAACCGTTAGGATATCGCTTAAATTGAAAACGTGGACTGTTCTTGATGGCTTGTGTGAGTAGTTGAGAGTGTTGTGGTTGGGTTGTGGCCCGAGTTTGTTGTGGTGGCGTAGGTTTGTGGCCCAAGTCAGTTGCGGCTGAATGGATGCTGGTTGGTGCCGCTTGGGTAGGGTTGTTTCCCGAGTCGGTTCATGGGTACGTGTGTAGAGGTTGAGGCCTGAGCTTGCACATATGGACAAGTTGTTAGTGTGTAAGTTGATTGTGTGCCTTCGAACGTTGGGTGCAAGGTGTTATTATCCTTGGACTTGTTTCTTGTTATTGTGATAATGTTTGTTGAGATCGTGGATTTCTTGAATACGCCCTCACCGGGTAATTGTGTTTTGAAAAAATTACTCAGTCCTCTTTCCTTTCACGTCCTTTTTCCCTCATGGGTCTGGATGCAGGATTGACCCATCGATTGATGTTATTGGTGGATTTGAATTCAAAGGAAGCGTGCGGGTTCCTGGGACCAGTAGGAAAGGCAGCCCGGTTGGACCATTCTGGTTCAGCGGGTACCCTAACATTGCCGTTTCCGGTTCGCCGGGAACGGGGTGTTATAATTTGGTATCAGAGCATGGGTTAATGTCCCTTTGTGCTGTCCTGAGGGATCAACTTCCGTTGTTTTTCCAAAACCGTTTTTTCGGTTTTTTCAAAGTGTTTGCGAAAGTTTAAAAGAGGTTACTTTGCGAAATGATTTTTCAAGCGCTAATTATATCATTGATTATTCTCCACATTGGTCCTAGTCTAGTTAGATCTTCTTTGCATGTTGTGGTTGGTGCTTTTAGACCTCAGTGGTGCTACTACCCGTAAGTTGTGTGCTGGGATTTATGTCTTGATGTGTGCCGTTAAGGTGTATGTTGAGATGTATGTTGCGGTGTACGCCTACAAGGTAGTCGGTACTATTGAGGTGCGTGTTTGAGTTATTGTCTGTTCAGAGTGTTGTCCAACCAAACGTGCTAAGGCGATAAGGATGTGGAGACGTTCACTAGAGAGGCTATTACGGGAGTGTAGCTGGGAGCTGCAAGAGTTACATGAAGCGTTGAAGGAGTTGCAAGAGGCGTTGTAGAAGCTTCAAGGAGTGCTGAAGAAGCTGCAAAAGATCGATGGAAAGACCAGATTACCAGAAAGTCATAGGAAGTGGCGGTGTTATAATTGGAGTAAACGTCAAGAGTTGTTCGTGGTGTTTGGTGCACAAGGAGCAGTAGGAGACTATCAAAATCTAATCAAGCTGGACGCTGGAGAATGTCTCCGTGGTATGGTGGGCTCAATATTCAACGGTGGAACTGGAAAAGAAACGGTCTGCCTGGGATTTCTATGTGGATTACTGGAGCAGCTAATGGAGTTCTTCAATAGGGAAAGAAGATCATAAAAGGATTCGGAAAGTGGAGTTACGGAATTTGGAATTGCCTAGTAAGTTAGACTTCTGTTTGTTGCAAGAGCAAGTAGACAAAGCATGATATTGGAGATGGAAATCCAAAGAAAGTGTTAGGAAAACACTATGGCGAATTGGCAAGAAGCGGCAAGGGAGAGAAAAGGAGGGCAAGTTTAATGGGGAAGGAAACCCAAAGGATGGTACTTGGAAAACACCACAGCGGGATCCAAAGGTAGGAAACCTTGAGCTAGAAGTTAAATTGGAAGTCAGTGGAAATCAGAGTGCGCAGCGGAAGTGTGGTGGGTCTTTCCCTACAAGTTAGGTAGCCATAATGGACATGGTTAGCCGCATTGTTCGCGAAGTATGAGCAAGGATATCAGCTTGTGCGACAGTCAACACCATAGTGCACGGTAATGGAAACCATCGAAGAGAATCCATTTGGAAGTGGATGATACACTATGGCACGGTAATGGAAAAACCGTCGAGGAGAACCTATTTGAATGCAGAGCACCTTATTGAGGTCTTAGAACCACTCGAAGGATGAGTGTTGTTTCTAAATGTTGAAGACCGACCCTAATGGACATGGGCTGTAGCATGTGGCATTTGAGTTGCATTATCGAATTTGTTGTTGGATTAGTACAGTAGAAAAAGACACTTAAGAGTGGGTTCAGAATTGGGGGGGGGGGGGAAGAAGTCTTCACAATTCAAGGATAGGTTCTCTTCAAGCGAACAAGTGATCAAGTTCAGTTATGGTTCAATGAAGCTTGTGGAGGAGAAAACCCTATGCCTCCCTCTTATAAATATGAACCTCCACCTTGAGATAAACAAAAGAAAAGTTTTCCGGCGAAGCTCTGCTCCCGTTCTGTCGCAGCCGTTTACATGCAAGCCCATATCTAGAGCTCCTCGATCTTTTGGAGTTGAATTTAACCATGTTAGTCCTTTTTCATATCTGATTTCCCTTAACCCGAACATTAAAAACCTCGTATCTTTTTATTCGTAATGAATATGGAAAATCCGTGACCACCATTGCGTTCCACTCGTTGAGACGATTCGTAGCCACTGATCGCTCCTCAGTAAGCCTCACGACCCGCCCGCACGCTCCCCTAGAAGGTCGCGGAGTAGATCTCACGCACCGCCAGAGTAACCCACGCGCCGCCGCCCTCCACACGCCGCCATCCTCCACGCGCCGGGGACTGAGTCGACACGGTTGACCGTTTCGGGTTGACCGGGTCGGGTTGATTGGGTTGGGTTGACCGAGTCAGGTTGACAATTTCGGTTTAGGTTGACCGGGTCGATTTAGGTTGACCGGTTTGGTTTGGTTCGGTTTTCAATTTTAATTCCGATTTAGTTCGGTTTAGATCGGTTTAGCTTGTTTGGGATGGTCCTTTTCAATTGATCATAACTAGCTCATCCTTAGGCCTACTTAAGCGAAACGAAAGTCTTTCTCACACCGATTTTCTGTCCACTTTCCAGACCTGAATTCCGTTCGGGCGTCAGGGTGAGGACCGGATGTAATCTTCCCTTACTCTTTTACAATTCTGGGACGCGAATCCTTTGTTAGCGTCGACTTTCCTAGGTAGCATAAGTTTGGTAACGCGTTCTATGTGATTGATTGTTGAACATAGAACTGTAAGGATATCGCTTAAACTGAAAACGTTGATTATGCTTGATGGCTTGTGTGAATAGTTGAGAGTGTTGTGGTTGAGTAGGGTTGTGGCCCGAGTCTGTTGTGGTGGCGTAGGGATGTGGCTCGAGTCGGTTGTGGCTGAATGGATGCCGGTTGGTGCCGGTTGAGTAGGGTTGTGACCCGAGTCGGTTAATGGGTGGTGCGTAGAGGTTGGGGCCCTAGCTCGCACCAATGGACAAGTTGTTAGTGTGTAGGTTGATTGTGTCCCTTCGGGCGTCGGGTGAAAGGTGTTATTAGACTTGGACCATTTTCTTGTTGTTGTGATAGCGTTTGTTGAGATCGCGGATTCCTTGATTTCTCCTTCACTGGGTAATTGTGTTTTAAAACAGTTACTCAGTCCTCTTTCCTTTCCCGACCTTTTTCCCTCACAGGTTTGGATGCAGGATTGACTGATCGTTTGATGCTATTGGTGGATTTGAATTCAAAGGAAGCGCGCGGGTTCCTGGGACCGGTTGGAAAGGCAGCCTGGTTGGACCATTCCGGTTAAGCGGGTGCCCTAACATTTCCGTTTCCGGTTCACCAGGAACGAGGAGTTACAATTAGGTATCATAGCCTGGGTTAAGGTCCCTCAGGGCCTTCCTGAGGGATCATCATTCGTTGTTTTTCCAAAACCCTGTTTTCAGTTTTTTCAAAGTGTTTGCGAAAGTTTAAAAGAGGTTACTTTGCGAAATGATTTTTCAAGCACTAATGAATATAACCCCGTTAGTCCTTTTTCAGATCTCATTTCCCTTAACCTGAACACTAAAAGCCTCGTATCTTTCTATCTGTAATGAATCTGGGAAATCAGAGACCAACATTGCGTTCCACTTGTCGAGGCGAATCCGTAGCCACCGATCGCACCTCCGTAGGCCTCACCACGCCCCCGCACGTGTCCCTAAATGGTTGGGTAGTGGATCTCATGCGCCGCCTGAGTAACCCACGCGCCGCCGCCCTCCACGCGCCGCCGTCCTCCACGCGCCGCCGCCCTCCACGCGCCGCCGTCCTCCATGTGCCACCGTTGACGCCGCCTGGAGCTTCCGCCGGTTGCCGGAGCACCGCCGTCGGCAATCGAGTCGACTCGGTTGACCTGGTCAGGTTGACCGGGTTGGGTTGACCAGTTCGATTTAGTTTGAATGGGTCGGTTTAGGTTGACCGGTTTGGTTTGGTTCGGTTTTCAATTTCAATTTCAATTTCAATTCCAGTTTAGATCAGTATAGCTGGTTTGGGCTGATCCTTTTAATTTGATCATAACTAGCTCATCCTTAGGCCGATTTAAGCGAAATGAAAGTCTATCTCACTCGATTTTCTGTCCTGTTTCCACGTCTGAAGTCCGTTCTGGCGTCAAGGTTTTCTAAATTTCCCTTTTACCCTTCTTTGGACAAGGCGAGAACGGATATGATCTTCCCTTATTCTATTACAATTATGGGACTCGGATGCTTTGTTAATGTCGCCTTTCCTAGGTAGCATAAGTTTGGTAATGCGCGCTATGTGTAGTTGATAGTGTTGTGGTTAAGTAGGGTTGTGGCCCAAATCTGTTGTGGTGGCGTAAGGTTGTGGTCCGAGTCGGTTGTGGTAGAATGGATGCCGGTTGGTGCCGGTTAAGTAGGGTTGTGGCCCGAGTTTGTTCATGGGTGTGTGTGTAGTGGTTGGAGCCCGAGCTCACACCTATGGATAATTTGTTAGTGTATAGGTTGATTGTATACCTTCGGGCGTTGGTTGCAAGGTTTTATTAGCCTTGGACTTGTTTCTTGTTGTTGTGATAGCGTTTGTTGAGATCGCGGATTCCTTCAATTTGCATACACCAGGTAATTGTGTTTTGAAACAATTACTCAGTCCTCTTTCCTTTCCTGTTCTTTTTCCCTCCTAGGTCTGGATGCAGGATTGACCGATCGATTGATGCTATTGGTGGATTTGAATTAAAAGGAAGCGTGCGGGTTCCTGGGACCGGTTGGAAAGGCAGCCCGGTTGGACGGTTCTGGTTCAGCGGGTGCCCGAACATTACCGTTTCCGGTTCGCTGGGAACGGGGTGTTACAATTTTGTATTAGAGCCTTGGTTAAGGTCCTCAATGCCATCCTGAGGGATATGCTTCTGTTGTTTTTCCAAAACCGTGTTTTCAGTTTTTTCAAAGTTTAAAAGAGGTTACTTTGCAAAATGATTTTCCAAGCTCTAATTATATCATAGATTATTCTCTGCATTAGACCTAGTCAAATTAGATCTTCTTTGCAGGTTCTGGTGGGTGCTTTTAGATCTAAGTGGTGCTACTGCCCGTAAGTTGTGTGCTGGGATGTATGTCTTGATGTGTGCCGTTAAGGTGAATGTTGAGATGTATGTTGTTGTGTACGCCTACAAGGTAGTCGGTGCTATTGAGGTGTGTGTTGGAGTTATTGTCTGTTCAGAGTGTTGTCCAACCAAACGTGCTAAGGCGATAAGGATGTGGAGACGTTCACCAGAGAGGCTATTGTGGAAGTGTAGTTGGGAGCTGCAAGAGTTACACAAAGTGTTGAAGGAGTTACAAGAGGCATTGTAAAAGCTGCAAGGAGTGCAGCATGATCTGCAAGAGGTCGATGGAAAGACTGGATTGCCAGAAAGCCATAGGAAGTGGCGGTGTTATAACTGGAGTATGCGGCAAGAGTTGTTCGTGGTGTTTGGTGCACAAGGAGCAGTATGAGACTGTCCAAATCTATTCTAAGTATGGAATCTTGAAGTCAGATTTGTGACATCAACTTTAATGAGTTATAGACGGCTAATCAAGATGAACGCTGGAGAAGGTCTCCGTGGTATGTGTTGGAATTGTGTCCAGCAATCTCTGTACTGTCTCTATAAAGTAAGAGTATGTCAGTGATCAGACATAAGTCATACAATACTGGGGGTCATGATGGCTTGCTAGAGTCCGCTCATGATCTATAAGTCTCGGACTTATTGCTTTTATTGTATGATCCCATATGGGTCACACGCTTAAGCTAGCAGGAAACAAAGTAGGAACGGCTTAGCAGAAGTACGATAAAAGTGCTAGGCATTTGTCGTACTAAGAGAGACTAACGGGTCTGATTAAATCCATGGGATTTAATCAGATTGGAGTTTTGGGCCCAAAAGCCCAAAAGGGAAAGAGAAGGCTTTTATAAATAAAAGCCAAGTCTCTTTCTCCTCCTAGACCTAACCCTGGCCGCGAGTTGCTCTCTCTCCCTGCGCCATTCCTCAGCTTGGTCTAGCAACCAGTTTCCTGTGATTGCGTGTGTGAACCTCTGGAGGATCCATCTCTCGGTGTATCTCCCTGATCATTGACCTGTTCTTCTTTCCGCTGCAACTAAATAGGTAATAAGGTGAGATCCATATGTTTCTAAATAAGAACACCTAGATCTGATGCATGTTTAGTAGGTTCAACTAATCTGAGAATTGAACCAAGAGTCTAAACTTTCCAACAGTGGTATCAGAGCCATTGGTTCTTAGGATTTCTTGTTTAGATTCATTGTTTAGATTGTTTAATCTGTTTAGATGTGTTTTGAATCCATTACTGATAAGAAAAACACATAAGAAACTGAATTAAATCCTGAACAAACACTTGAATCACAAAACCGAGCTATATGACTCGGGTTTTTGTTGATTGACCAAGGGTGATCGACCGGCTTGGCCGGTTAGTGATCACGGTCGAGAGGCGACCGGTCGGGCGAACATGGACATCCGGTTGGGTCGGATCGCGACGATCGGAAAGGACGCACGAACCGATCGACGTGTGATCGTGTTGCGTGGTCGTCCCGATCGTCGGATGGACTGCATCTCGATCGCGGCATGGCCCGATCGTCGGATGGGTCGCTCCCGATCGCGTGCGCCGTCCCGTGTCCCGTCCCGTGCACTGACCCGAGCGTCCCGTCCGTCCGTCCCGAGCATGCCAAGCGTATCGATCTCGGATCGTAGCGCACGGCTTGCGGCTGCACGATCATTGCTTGATCCGAAAGCTAGGGTTTCACGGTTCAATCGGTTCGGTTCGGTTAATGGTTCGGTTTAAGATTTTAATTAAAATTGATACGTTCTGGTTTAATAAACAGATTTTAATAATTTTATTAAATCTGGTTAAACCAGGATAAGAAATCCAATGTCGAAAGAAATATTGGATTTAGTGCCTAAACCGGGAATTTCTAATTTGATTTGGTTGGACCAAATAAATTGAGAGATTCCGGTTTAGTAAATAACCGGTTGACAATTGTGGTCATCGTAGTAATTGAAACTTGGTTAGACCAGTTTTAATGAACCAGACCGGTTATGTCAATTAATTGGACAATTGGGTCATGTCTTGGACATGGACCAATTCTTGGGCCTCGGGCCAAGAAGTTAAAACAATTGGGCCATTAATTGAGTCATTCTTCAGATTTAAATTTAAAACTTATTTTATAAATAAAATTATGAAATTCGATTTTAAATTTTATAAAGTTCCGAAATTTCGAAATTAGAAAGTTTCCAAAATTAGAAGTTTCTGAATTTGCGGGTTTTGGATTTTTAAAGAAGTTTCTAAAGCTAGAAAGTTTCCGGTTTTAGAAAGTTTCCAATTTTAGAAAGTTTCTAAAAATAGTAGGTTTCCATAAATAGAAAGTTTCCCGAAATAGTAATCTTCTATTTTGGGAATGATTTTAATAAACCTACGGACCTCAAACAATATCAAGCGTTGGATGTCTTGTCCAGGCTATGTCAGCTGTCAAAGCCCATTCAATTGCATTCATGGCCTTACAGTGTGAGGATGTCTGCTTTTGCGTGGGTAAGACGGTTTGTGATTCATAAATGTCATTGGGAGTCCCAGACATTAATGATTACATGACTGTATAGTCCGGTTTTCTTGACTAGGCCATCGGGAGTCCCGGGCCTTGAGACATCAGAGTGGATTGGGCCTCGGGCCCAGATTCACAACCAAGAGTTATATCACGAATATAATTAGCCGATATAGGGCTTACCGATATAAGCTAAGGTTGGGTGACGGCCAGTGGCCCACTTTGATCTTAGTTATATGTGGATCTTGGAATCATTATATTCTATTGAGGGTAACTGATGTTATTGAATATAATGCGTGATTAATCATATTAATTTTTAATACGAGATTAGTCATTTTGAACATAATAACTAAAATCCTTTTATCTTATATTTCAGTTATGACTAGCACAAACAATCAAAACACTTTCTCGATCCGGTCTGTCCTTGAGATGGACAAGCTGAACGGATCAAATTTCTTGACTTGGTCGCGGAACCTGAGGCTTGTCCTCAGACAGGAGAGAAAGGACTATGTCCTTGAGAGAGCTCTCCCCGTAAGAATCGGGTCCAATGCCTCCCATGCAGTATATAATGCTTGGAATAAGCATTATAATGATGCGGTAGATGTGCGTGGTATGATATTGGCTACCATGGACTCAGACTTGCGGGAGCAATATGAGAACATGGAGTCGCCAATAGAGATGATCAGCAGCCTGAAATTGAAATTTCAGGAGCAGATACGAGTGGAGAGATACCAGTTGGTTAAGTCTCTCACTAGCTGCAAGCTACCAGATGATCATCCAGTAAGTCCTCATATCAGTAAAATGATAGGCTATATAGATAACCTGAGGAAACTGGATTATCCAGTTGGCCAAGAATTGGCAACTGAAATCATTCTGCGGTCACTGCCGTCAAGCTATGATAAGTTCAGAAGGAACTATATCAAGAAAGGCTTAACGAAGACGCTGACTGAACTGCATGATATGCTCAAGATGGTTGAGCCAAACGTGAAGGGTAGGTTTATGAAACCTAGTACTGACAAGGGTGAAGACAAAGTTGTCCAGATTTTGAATCATGGCAAGCGTGTGTCTTCTGAGCTCAAGTCAGATACCTCTTACGTTGGTAAGTGCTGCTACTGTAAGGAGACAGGGCATTGGAAGAGAAATTGCATTAAATTCATGGAAGATGATGAGGAGTTAAAGTCGATGTATGAGACTACTTCCTCAGGTATTCATGTTATTACTTCAAGTTCTACCTTAAAGGTATTAGATACTGGTTGTGGCACTGATATTTGTGATAATATACAGAGCCTAAGCAACAGTAGAACGTTGAAGGAAGGGCAAGTGAAACTACATGTCTGGAAGGAGCTTGGGATGCTGCCTCAGCCGTAGGGTTTTTCACTTATAGATCCCTTTGAGGCTTGGTTTTGTATTAAGTAATTGCTACAATGTACCTGCTTTAAAGCAGAGTAGTCTTTCATTTTCTTGTAAGAATTTGAATGTTTTTCGTTTTGATAAAAGACAAGTTTTGTTCTTTTGATCTTAATGAAATATTAATTGTAGCACCCTATTCATGGAATGGGTTTTACATCTTAAACCAAAGAGTACCTAAATGTAACATAAATACCGAATTGGTTTAAATCTGATGAATTAAACCTGAATTTTCTTGGTATAAAAGTCTTGGTCACATAGAGTAAGACGGATTCAGAAATCCCATAGTTATGGACTGTTGGGCTCATTTGATACGATATCTTATGAGACTTGAATTCTGTTTACTGGACCTAAAGACAAAGGGCCCATCTTAGCCGAGCTAGAGAAAGGCCCAAAGGCTTATTGGAGATTGAACATACTCATGTATGTGGTCCGATGAGCAGAAATGCCAGAGAAAATTTCTTATACTTCATTGTCTTGACTGATTAATTCAGTAAGTAAGACTGTGTTCATTTGATGAGACACAAGTCGGAATTCTTTGACATGGTCGAAAGAGTTCCAGAATGAGGTATAGAACCTAAGTGACAGAAGTATTAAGACTCTGAGTTAAATCAGAGTGAGAATACTTAAGTCATTTATGGTGTGATCATCTGAATGAGTGTGAAGCCTTTTCACAGCTCAATTCTCCTGAAAAACCTGGAGGTGTTTCTGTGAGAAAGAATCAGATCTTATCAGAAATGATTAAAGATGAGTCACACGAATCTTCCATGATATTATTTAAAGGATAACGCTCTAAAATATCTAAGTTCACGCTGAAATAGTTCCACAAATATCAGTTGAAAGACACCACGTAAATGTGGATTGGAATCGATCCAAATTTGTCTTTACTGAGTATTTGTAGTAGTGCTACTTCGCTGGTAGTCCTAGAGAAACTAAGGCTTGTTACTTTTACGTCCAATCTGTTTTCTAAGAAAGGAAGTTACTTTCCAAGAAGAACAGTGGGAGTAAAAGCATAACTCGAAGTTTTCTTAAGGAAACCAAGGCTCGGTACTTTTACGACCATTCTGTTTTCTAAGAAGGGAAGTTACTTTCCAAGAAGAACAGTGGGAGTAAAAGTACAACTCGAAGAAATTCGAGAAATACAGGAGGCTGCTTTGACCTATTGAGGGAGAGCAGCGGAAGGATTTACAGACTTCTGTAGAATCTACACCTGTGGAGCCTGAAGTTCGCAGATATGAAAGAATCAGTCACTAATACGAGAGTGATTTCTCGTCATTAGTTGAACCTGATGATCATTGAAAGTTCGCATGATCTGATGATCAACGAAAGCGACGAATCTGCGAAGTTCAAAGAAGTGAAAGTGAGCTCGGACTCCGAAAATTACATTTTATGTAAGTTAACTTCATCGATCCATTCATGGATGGAAGCAAACATATCGGAGTTGGAATCTTCGTTCTGTTGAAGTAGTCAAGGTTTTGACTTGAACAGGAACGAAGCGGAACTGTGTGTTTACTAATAGATTACTGGGAGCGATATTGCATTTCTCAAAGTGTATGTCGATGACATACTGATTCTCGGATATAACGTCCCAACGCTGTAGTCGGTAAAGGACTAGCTTGGGAGTTGGTTTTGTGATTGACATGGGTAAAGCCACGAAAGTCTTGGATTCTGGATCAAAAGATAGAGATCCAGAAGAGCTGGTAGGACAAAGTCAGGATTCTTAAATTGACAAAGTCCTACACGTTTTCAGCACTCCAAGAAGGGTTTTAAGCCAATGTCACATGGCAATACGTTAAGCAAGAAGCAGTGTCCTACGATAACTGCTGAGCTTGAATGCATGGATAGGATTCATATGCGACGGCAATTGGATCTATCATGTATGCCATGACACGTACTTGTTTTGATATTGCTTTAAAGTTAAGCAAAACAAGTAAGGACCAGTCAAATCCAGCGAAGAATCACTGGATTGCCGTAAAGAATATTCTAAAGTATTTGAAGAATACTAAGGATAAGTTCTTTAGGTAAAGAAGAAAGTGAGGTGCTACAAGTCGATAGAGTCAGAAAGGCAAGTTTCCAACAGACAAAGATGATTTCCGGTCACAGTCCGGATATGTCTTGTGTCTGTCTGGCGGTGCACGGCACTGTTGCTGACTCCATGACTTAAACTGAATGATTCGCAGCTTGGGAAGCGGCGAAATAGGTTGTTTGGAAAGAATAGTTCATCACTGAACTTGATGTGATTCCCAGCTTAGATGAGACTAGCTGCACATCAAAGATCCAAACACTTAGTGGAATAACCTATTCCGTAAGATAAATGACAGAGATGTTAAGTAGATCAGCAAGTTTCAACGAATGAGAACGTTGCTAATCTATTAACGAAGCCACTCCTTGAGCCTAAGCACGAGTTTCGGACTGTTGCTGTAGGATAAGTGAAATTAAGATGTAGTCTTAATTTCAGTGGGAGTTAGTAAAGGGCTTAATTTAGTTATTGATATGTTCTTGTAAAACATATAATGATGTTTAAATGAAATTATTATTTCAAGATTATTTTAACTGTGATGAAATAATCGTTCCAAAATGAAATGAACCATTTATAGGTCATCGAAGTAAATGACTTGATCTTGAGTCATCAAAGTCATTTAGCTTGATCATAAGACCCTATATTTGAAAGATGGTTTATATCATCCTGTCCCTAGTCGAAGGTTGTTGAAATTGGAACACCAACAACCGTGTGAGACTGGATTGGTACGTGACTTATGACAAAGTCTTAGTGTGTCATGGATGTGCGGCATCAAAGTCAGTACATAGGTGTATGTTGGGGAACATACGACCGGACAAGACCCACTTATAAGAACTCTTCAGGATATTTATATCTGTGTCATAAGAGATTCTTACTACGACTATAGAGTATAGTCCTTAGACCTGAGTTCGCATGCATGTGACTGCACATGGACTGATGCATTTTGATCATTGTCTAACGCTATCGTTCTGCGATAGCTATAAGGACCTTGTTTGGGTGCATTATGAAATGAGTAGTTTACAGTGATGGAACAAGATGGGATTTGTCCCTCCAATATAAATGGAGTGAATATCTCTAGGCCAATCGGAGATTTGAATACTGGAAAACGCATGGCCATGCTCAAACGGACTTTCCCGAGTCGTTTGGATTGTCAGTATCAAATCAGAGTCCGATGAACAAGATTAGGCTTTATAAGGATGACACTAATCTTGCCTTATGACTAATCGAGATATTGAGACGAAAGGGATTATGAATACAGAGATTCCAGTTCAAGTGGGAGATTGTTGGAATTGTGTCCAGCAATCTCTGTACTGTCTCTATAAAGTAAGAGTATGTCAGTGATCAGACATAAGTCATACAATACTGGGGGTCATGATGGCTTGCTAGAGTCCGCTCATGATCTATAAGTCTCGGACTTATTGCTTTTATTGTATGATCCCATATGGGTCACACGCTTAAGCTAGCAGGAAACAAAGTAGGAACGGCTTAGCAGAAGTACGATAAAAGTGCTAGGCATTTGTCGTACTAAGAGAGACTAACGGGTCTGATTAAATCCATGGGATTTAATCAGATTGGAGTTTTGGGCCCAAAAGCCCAAAAGGGAAAGAGAAGGCTTTTATAAATAAAAGCCAAGTCTCTTTCTCCTCCTAGACCTAACCCTGGCCGCGAGTTGCTCTCTCTCCCTGCGCCATTCCTCAGCTTGGTCTAGCAACCAGTTTCCTGTGATTGCGTGTGTGAACCTCTGGAGGATCCATCTCTCGGTGTATCTCCCTGATCATTGACCTGTTCTTCTTTCCGCTGCAACTAAATAGGTAATAAGGTGAGATCCATATGTTTCTAAATAAGAACACCTAGATCTGATGCATGTTTAGTAGGTTCAACTAATCTGAGAATTGAACCAAGAGTCTAAACTTTCCAACAGTATGTTGGGCTTGAGATTCAACGGTAGAACCGGAAAGAAACGGTCTGCCTTGGATTTCTTTGTGGATTACTGGAGTAGCTAATGGAGTTCTTCAAGAGAGAAAGAAGATCGTAAAAGCATTGGGAAAGTGGACTTAGTGCATTTGGAATTGCCTAGTAAGTCAGACTTCTATTTGTTGCAAGCGCAAATGAAAAAACCACGATATTGGAGATGGAAATCCAACGGAAGAGTGTTAGGAAAACACTATGATGGATTGGGAAAGAAGATGCAAGGGATAGCAAAGGAGGGTAGTTTAATAAGGAAGGAAACTCAAAGGATGGTGCTTGGAAAACACCACAGCGGGATCCCAAGGTAGGAAACCTTGAGCTGGAAGTCGGTTTGGAAATCAGAGTGCACAGCCGAAGCGTGGTGGGTCGTTCCCCACAACTCAGGCAGCCATAATGGACATGGTTAGCCGCATCGTTCGTGAAGGATGAGCAAGGATATAAGCTTGGGCGAAAATCAACGCCGTCGTGCATGGTAATGGAAACCGTCGAAGAGAATCCATTTTAAAGTGGATGATACACTATGGCACGGTAATGGAAAAGCCGTTGAGGAGAACCGATTTGGATGTAGAGCACCTTATTGAAGTCTTAGAACCACTCGAAGGATGAATATTGTTTCTAAATGTTGAAGACCGACCCAAATGGACATGGGTGTAGCATGTTGCACTCTCGCCACAGAATTTGGGATGAATTCTTTTTAAGGGGGGAGAATTTTATTGGCTTGAATCCGGCCCATTTTAAAATTTTCTAAAAACAAGAAGAAAAGCCCAGTCCATTCCCAAAGACTATTTCTTTTCTTGAAAACCTTAGGCCTCCCTCTTATAAATAGGAGCATCGACCTTGAAAAAAACAAAATAAATGTTCTCTGGCGAAACTCTGCTCCCGTGTTTTTAATAGCCGTCACCCTCCAAGCCCAGATCTAGAACTCCCCCATCATTTGGAGTTGAAGGTAACCCCGTTAGTCCTTTTATGTATCTTATTTCCCTTAACCCGAACACTAAAAGCCTCATATCAATATATCTGTAATGAATCTGGAAATTCTGAGACAACCATCGCGTTTTTGTCAACTCGGTTGACTGGGTCGAGTTTACCGGGTGGGTAGGGTTGACTGGTTCAGTTTAGGTTGACCGGTTTAGTTTAGGTTGACCAGTTCGGTTTATTTTGACCGGTTTTTTTGTTCGGTTTTCAATTTCAATTGCAATTTCAATTCCGGTTTAGTTCGGTTTAGATCGCTTTAATTAGTTTGGGCTAGACCTTTTCAATTGATCATAACTAGCTCATCGTTAGGCCGATTTAAGCAAAATGAAAGCCTATGTCACTTGATTTTCCGTCCTCTTTCCAGATCTGATGTCTGTTCTGGCGTCAGGGATTCCTACTTTCCCTTTTGCCCTACTTTGGCCAAGGTGAAGAGAAGATGTGATCTTCCCTTACTCTACTACAATTCTGGGACGCGAATTCTTTGTTAATCTTGCCTTTCCTAGGTAACATAATTTTGGTAACACGCGCTATGTGATTGATTATTAAACGTAGAACTGTTAGGATATCGCTTAAACTGAAAACTTTGATTGTGCTTGATGGCTTGTGTGAGTACTTGAGAGTGTTGTGGTTGGGTAGGGTTGTGGCCCGACTGTTGTGGTGGCGTAGGGTTGTGGCCCGAGACGGTTGTGGCCGAGTGGTTCATGGGTGCGTGTGTGGAGGTTAAGGCCAGAGCTTGCACCTATGGACAAGTTGTTAGTGTGTAGGTTGATTGCGTGCCTTCGAGCGTTGGGTGCAAGGTGTTATTAGCCTTGGACTTGTTTCTTGTTATTGTGATAGCGTTTGTTGAGATCGCAGATTCCTTAAATTGGCCCTCACTGGGTAATTTTGTTTTGAAATAATTACTCAGTCCTCTTTCTTTTCCCGTCCTTTTTCCCTAGAAGTTACGGATACAGGATTGACCGATCGATTGATGATATTGATAGATTTGAATTCGAAGGAAGCATCCTTGGGACCGGTTGGAAAGGAAGCCTGGTTGGACCATTCCGGTTCAGCGGGTGCCCTAACATCGCCGTTTCCGGTTCACCGGGAACGGGGTCTTACAATTTGGTATCAGAGCTTGGGGTAAGGTCCCTTAGTGCCGTCCTGAGGGATCAGCTTCTTTTGTTTATCTGAAACTGTGTTTTCAGTTTTATCAAAGTGTTTGCAAAAGTTTTAAAGAGGTTACTTTGCGAAAATGATTTTTCAAGCGCTAATTATATCATTGATTATTCTCCGAGTTGGTCCTAATCTAGTTAGATCTTCTTTGCAGGTTGTGGTCGGTGCTTTTAGACCTTAGTGGTGCTACTGCCCGTAAGTTGTGTGCAGGGATGTATGTCTGATGTGTGCCGTTAAGGTGAATGTTGAGATGTATGTTGCAGTGTACGCCTACAAGGTAGTCGATACTATTGAGGTGTGTATTGGAGTTATTGTCTGTTAAGAGTGTTGTCCAACCAAACATGCTAAGGAGATAAGGATGTGGAGACGTTCACCAGCGAGGCTATTGTGGGAGTGTATCTGGGAGCTGCAAGAGTTACAGGAAGTGTTGAAGGAGTTGCAAGAGGCGTTGTAGAAGCTGCAAGGAGTACTGCAGGATCTACAAGAGGTCGATGGAAAGACCGGATTGCCAAAAAGCCATAGGAAGTGGCGGTGTTATAATTGGAGTAAGCGGCAAGAATTGTTCATGGTGTTTGGTGCACAAGGAGCAGTATAAGACTGTCCAAATCTATTCTTAGTATGGAATCTTGAAATCAGATTTGTGACATCAACTTTAATGAGTTATGGACGGCCCGTTTGAAGTTTGATCAAACTAGACGCTGGAGAAGGTCTCCGTGGTACGACGGCTCGAGATTCAACGGTGGAACCGGAAAGGAAACGGTCTGCCCCTAATTTCTTTGCGGATTACTGAAGAAGGTAATGAAGTTCTTCAAGAGAAAAAAAAAGATCATAAAAGGATTGGGAAAGTGGAGTTACGGCATTTGGAATTGCCTAGTAAGTCAGACTTCTATTTGTTGCAAGAGCAAGTAGACAAAGCATGACATTGGAGATGGAAATCCAACGAAAGTGTTAGGAAAACACTATTGCGGATTGGCAAGAAGCTCCAAGGGAGAGTAAAGGAGGGCAAGTTTAATGGGGAAGGAAACCCAAAGGATGGTGCTTGGAAAACACCACAGCGGATCCCAAGGTAGGAAACCATGAGCTGGAAGTCTGATTGGAAGTCGGTTTGGAAATCAGACTGCGCAGCGGAAGCGTGGTGGGTCATTCCCTACAAGTCAGGTAGACATAATGGACATGGTTAGCCGCATTGTTCGCGAAGGATCAGCAAGGATATAAGCTTGTGCGACAATCAATGTTGTAGTGCACGGCAATGGAAACCGTCGAAGAGAATCCATTTAGAAGTTGATGATACACTATGACACGGTAATGGAAAAACCATTGAGGAATACCGATTTGGATGCAGAGCACCTTATTGAAGTCATAGAACCACTCGAAGGATGAATGTTGTTTCCAAATGTTGAAGACCGACCCTAATGGACATGGGCGGTAGCATGTGGTGTTTGTGTTGCATTCTAGAAGTTGTTGTTGGATTAGTACCGAGGAAAAAGACATTTCAGAGCGGGTTCAGAATTAGGAGGGGGGGAAGCAGTCTTCAGAATTCAAGGATAAGTTCTCTTCAAGCGAGCAAGTGATCAAGTTCAGTTTCGGTTCAACGAAGCTTGTGGAGTGATGTTGGTCAAGAGTTGCAGTTGAAGACTCTCGCCACAGAATTCAGAAAGAATTCTTTTTAAGGGGGGAAAATTTTAATGACCCGAATCCGGCCCATTTTAAAATTCTCTAAAACGAAGAAGAAAAGCCCAGTCCATTCCCAAAGACCATTTCTTTTCATGAAAACCTTAGGGCTCCCTCTTATAAATAGGAGCATCGACCTTGAGAAAAACAAATAAAAATTTCTCCAACAAAGCTCTGCTCTTGTTTTGTCGAAGCCGCCACCCTCCAAGCCCAGATCACTAAAAACCTTGTATCTTTCTATCCGTAATGAATCAGGCAAATCAAAGACGACCACTGTGTTTCACTCGACGAGGAGAAGCCGTAGCCACCGAACTAACCTCTGTAGGCCTCACGATACGTCTGCACGCGCCTCTAGAAGGTTGGGGAGTGGCACCGATGCCCACACGCCGCCCGAGTAACCCATGAGCCGTCGCCGTCCTCCACACGCCACCGTCGATGCTCTCAGATCCGCCGCCGTTATCCGGAGCCCCGCTGTCGCCGAGTAAACTCGCCGGCGACCGAGTTGACTCGGTTGACCGGGTTGGGTTGACCGGGTTGGGTGACCTGGTCGGTTTAGGTTGATCGGGTTGGTTTAGGTTATCCGGTTCGGTTTGGTTTGGTTTTCAATTTCAATTTCAATTTCATTTCCGGTTTAGTTCGGTTATGATCGGTTTAGCTGGTTTGGGAAAGTCCTTTTCAATTGATCATAACTAGCTCATCCTTAGGCTGATTTAAGCGAAACAAAATCCTATCTCCCTCAGTGATTCCTAAATTTCCCTTTTGCCCTTCTTTGGCCATGGTGAGGACCGGATGTGATCTTCCCTTACTCTATTACAATTCCGTGACGTGAATCCTTTTTTAATGTCGCCTTTCGTAGGTAGCATAAATTTGGTAACTCGCGCTATGTGATTGATTGTTGAACGTAGAACTATTAGGATATCGTTTAAACCGAAAACGTTGATTATGCTTTTTCCCTTGTGTGAGTAGTTGAGAGTGTTGGGGTTGAGTAAGGTTTTGACATGAGTCTGTTGTGGTGGGGTAGGGTTGTGGCCCGAGTTGGTTTTGGCCGAGTGGATGCCGGTTGGCGCTGGTTGAGTAGGGTTGTGGCCCGAGTCGGTTCATGGGTGCGTGTGTGGAGGTTGGGGCCCGAGGTCGCACCTATGGACAAGTTGGAAGTGTGTAGTTTGATTGTGTGCATTCGGGCGTTGGGTTCTAGGTGTTATTAACCTTGAACATATTTCTTGTTGTTGTGATAGCGTTTGTTGAGATCGCGGATTCCTTGAATTCGCCCTCCCTGGGTAATTGTGTTTTGAAACAATTAGTCAGTCCTCTTTCCTTTCCCGTCTTTTTTCCCTCGCAGTTCCGGATGCAGGATTGACCGATCGATTGATGCTATTGGTGGATTTAAATTCGAAGGAAGCATCTGGGTTCCTGGGACCGGTTAGAAAGGAAGCCCGGTTGGACCGTTCCAGTTCAGTGGGTTCCCTAACATCGCCGTTTCTGGTTCGACGGGAATGGAATGTTACAAATTGGTATTAGAGTCTGGGTTAAGGTCCCTCAGTGTCGTCCTAAGGGATCAGCTTCTGTTGGTTTTCTAAAAACGTGTTTTCAATTTTTTCAAAGTGTTTGCGAAAGTTTAACAGAGGTTACTTTGCGAAATGATTTTTCAGGCGCTAATTATATCATCGATTATTCTCCGCGTTGGTCCTAGTCTAGTTAGATCTTCTTTGCAGGTTCTGTTTGGTGCTTTTAGACCTTAGCGGTGCTACTACCCGTAAGTTGTGTGTTGGGATGTATTTCTTGATGTGTGCCGTTAAAGTGTATGTTGAGATGTATGTTGCGGTGTACTCCTACAAGGTAGTCGGAACTATTGAGGTGTGTGTTGGAGTTAGTGTCTGTTCAGAGTGTTGTCCAACGAAACGTGCTATGGCGATAAGGATGTGGAGACGTTCACCAGAGAGGCTATTGTGGGAGTGTAGTTGGGGGCTGCAAGAGTTACAGGAAGTGTTGAAGGAGTTGTAAGAGGTGTCGTAGAAGATGCAAGGAGTGGTTCAGGAGCTGCACGAGGTCGATGGAAAGACCGGATTGCCAGAAAGCCATAAAAAGTGGCGGTGTTGTAATTGGAGTGAGCGGCAAGAGTTTTTTGTGGTGTTTGGTGCACAAGTAGCAGTAGGAGACAGTCCAAATCAATTCTAAGTATGGAATCTTGAAATCAGATTTGTGAAATCAACTTTATTGAGTTATGGATGGCTCGTTTGAATTCGGATCAAGCTAGTCGCTGGAGAAGGTCTCCAGGGTATGCAAGGCATGAGATTCAACGGTGGAACCAGAAAAGAAACGGTATGCCTTGGATTTCTCTGTGGATTACTGGAGCAGCTAATGGAGTTCTTCAAGAGGGAAAGAAGATCGTAAAAGCATTGGGAAAGTGGAGTTAGGGAATTTGAGTTGCCTAGTAAGTCAGACTTATGTTTGTTGCAAGCGCAAGTAGACAAAGCATGATATTGGAGATCGAAATCAAACGAAAGAGTGTTAGGAAAACACTATGGCGGATTGGCAACAAGCTGCAAGGAAGAGCAAAGGAGGCAAGTTTAATGGGGAAGGAAACCCAAAGGATGGTGCTTGGGAAACACCACAGCGGGATCCCAAGGTAGGAAACCTTGAGCTGAAAGTCAGATTGGAAGGCGGTTTGGAAATTAGAGTGTGAAGCGGAAGCGTGGTGGGTCATTCCCAACAAGTCAGGTAGCCATAATGGACATGGTTAACCGCATCGTTCGCGAAGGATGAACTAGGATATCAGCTTGTACGACAGTCAACGTCGTAGTGCACTGTAATGGAAACCGTCGAAGAGAATCTATTTGGAAGTGGATGATACACTATGGCACGGTAATGGAAAAACCGTTGAGGAGAACCGATTTGGATGTAGAGCACCTTATTGAAGTCTTAGAACCACTCGAAGGATGAGTGTTATTTCCAAATGTTTAAGACCAACCCTAATGGACATGGGCGGTAGCATGTGGCGTTTATGTTGCATTCTGGAAGTTGTTGTTGGATTAGTACCGAGGAAAAAGACATTTCAGAGCAGGTTCAGACTTAGAGGGGGGGGGGGGGGAAGCAGTCTTCAGAATTCATGGATAAGTTCTCTTCAAGCGAGCAAGCGATCAAGTTCAGTTTCGGTTCAACGAAGCTTGTGGATTGTTGTTGGTCAAGTGTTGCAGTTGAAGCCTCTCGCCACAGAATTCAGAAAGAATTCTTTTTAAGGGGGGAGAATTTTATTGATCCGAATCCGTCCCAATAAAATTTCTAAAAAGAAGAAGAAAAGCACAATCCATTCCCAAAGACCATTTCTTTTCTTAAGAACCCTAGGGCTCCCTCTTATAAATAGGAGCATCCACCTTGAGAAAAACAAAAGAATAGTTCTCCGGCGAAGCTCTGCTTTCGTTTTGTCGCAGCCGCCACCCTTCAGCCCCAGATCTAGAGCTCCTCCATCGTTTGTAGTTGAAGGTAACCCCGTTAGTCCTTTTTCAGATCTGATTTCTCTTAACCCTAACACTAAAAGCATCGTATCTTTGTATCCGTAATTAATCTGGAAAATCCGATATGACCATCGCGTTTCACGCGACGAGACGAAGCCGTAGCCACCAACGGCACCTCCGTAGTGTAGGAATTTCTAGCAGTTCTAATCAGATTAGCAACCCTACGTGTAAATTCCATTCCCTAAGATCTAGGGTTCATGTATATTGAATCTAGAGAACTCAAGATTACCTGGTGATTAGCAGCGGAAGGTTTGCAAGTAATCGAGATCCTTGAGCGCCTCAAATGCTGCGCCTCTACTGGTATCCACACGCACACAAACTGAACAACTGGGATGCTAGTGCCGTTAGAGATCAGATCTCTCAAGAGGTTTTCTGTTTCTTTTGGTGGCTGTGAATTAGGTTAGATTTAGTGTAAAAGTTGACCATATATCTCATATATGTTGACTTATACCACGACCTGATTAACCAACGATTAAACCGAAGTTAATCGGGTCATTCGCGATTTGTGTCGATCGATGCACATGTTGCAACGATCGACACTACCTCAGAAACTCGATATTGAATGCATATCAAATATGCATTTTACCAGATCATTACATTAATGATCAACCTCATATTCTATGTCCAGTTTGCTTAGGTGTGTGACCCTGTAGGATCATATAATACTAGCAATGTGTTCTAAACTCATTGATCATAAGTGGCTTCTAGCAAAGCATTATGATTGCCCAGTATTATATGACTGTCTCATCTCGACAATACAACTCTCACTTAGAGCAAGTACAATAGATTTCAGGACATTCCCAACAATCTCCCACTTGTACTAGAATCATCTATTCTTATAATCCCTTCGTCTCTATATCTCGATCCGGCATAAGGCAAGATCTGTGTCATCCTTATTAAGCCAAGATCATGTTCATCGAACTCTGATTTATACTGACAAGACAAACGACTGACAATCACCTCGTTTGAGAGTGGCCACACATTTCTCAGTATCAAATCTTCGATGGGCCCTGAGACATTTATCTCCTGTTTTACAGGAGGGACAAATCCCATCTTGTTACATCCCTGTTCTTTCACACACTCCATGATACGCTCAATCAATGCCTTTATAATCACCAGTTACGAGTGACGTTTGACAAGGTTAAAGCGGACCAATTCACATGTAAGAAAACATGATGAACTCAGGTCTAGGGACTATACTCCATAGTCGTAATGAAAACTCTCATGACACTTATTTAACTATCATGTAGAGTTCTCATTAGTGGGTCATGTCCGATCCTGTGTTCTTTAACACATATCTATGTGATTGACTTTAATATTCTTATTAATGACTCCATGAAACTTAGTCATCAGTCACCTCACATACTAGTCTCATGATAGGTTGTAAGTTTTACCCTATTCTAAACTGCAAGTGAACAGCAATGTCAAAGTAGTATATAGGGTTATCGAATCCACAGGGACACTTGGTCTCAATAGATCAGAACAGTAGAGACTAATACTAGAAAGAAAACAAGGTAATTGAATTAAAAGCGGTGCGAGAAAGTAAATCAGTAGCAGAGATTAACGGTTGTGAAAGCAAGTAATTAAAAAGCGTCAAGCCTATGGTATTCTCAGGAAATCAGACAAGCAGACAGTTCATTCAGCAAGGATCTAATTAAGCACAGTTCTAGAACTCAAAACACAGATATAGAATTAACCAAATTCCTTTGCGATAATTCTCTAAGTCTAAGTGCAGCAAACCAAACTTTCGTTTGCGAGAACTAACAGATTAAACTAGCATTAATCCCAAGTTTGATATGTTCACAATTATCCTAAACCAAACTTCCGTTTGCGCAAAGTTTAATTGCCCAATTTAATTAGTTCAGATTCCTAATCCCCACTTCCGTGACGTATTTAGCAACCTAAGATCTAGATTCTAATTGATCAGGTTAGAACTAGCTTTAAGCACAATTAAATTGAAGAACAGATATAGTTATGAATCCTTAACTGAATTTGAACAAGTCTAGCAAGTCATGAAATCCTATGTGAGAAACCCTAAACCTAACTAGGAATCTACTCAGACATAGAATATGAAAACATGATCATATGATGAATAAATTGCATAAAAGAATAAGAGTAAAAGGGGTTCGAAATCTTCTCCAAATACAGATGAAGTAATAGGTTTAGATCAGCCCCAAAAGCTCTAAAAATCCTCTGCTCTTAATTATGAAAGCGTAAGTAAAATAAACACCAAAATCCTCTATATATATGCCTAATCTCGGCTGGGGCTTCTGTGTAAATACTGGAACTATCTTGGGCTTCTTTGCAAATCTTCATAACTTCATTAAACCGACGCGTACGGCCCATCTCGCTAGTGTGTCGACCGATGCACAAGGTGTGTCGGTCGATGCATGATCAATAAATCGGACAGTGAGTTAAGCTCTCGGCCAAAACGTCCCAAAAGTCCCAAAATGCTCCAAATATCTCCAATTAGCTTCAAACCTGATTAAACCTGTAAAAGACTCTAAACAAAGACAAAAGACACTAAAAACACATCTATATCATGGTATAAAATGGGTAAAAACCATGATATATCAACTCCCCCACACTTAGCCTTTGCTTGCCCTCAAGCAAAACATAGAACTAAAGCTTGGTGAAGAGGTTTGAAAACTTTCAGAAACTCATTTCATCCTAGAAGCTACAATACTCAGATTCCCCTTAGTAAACCACTGAAAGAATCAATTACAAGATATCAAGACCAACATGTACTTCCCCCACACTTAGAAACTGTCCTAGGTAAACTCCACAATCACATTCAAGCATTCAAATTCTCCCTACTGACTTCTGCAAGTATTTAAGTGCGGTCTCACCTAAGGAGTATCGATCAAAGGGCACATGGATTCTTACCTTATCAGCTCTAGACCACCATACTATCTTTCTCTAGTCCCTTTCTTCTCTTTCCCTTCTTTAACAACTGATTTTTCCCCACTGGGTATCATTTTTTTTTTTTTATCAGTGTTCTTCCCGTTATGGGGTGTACTTTGGACACATTCCATGGATCACATGAGAGAAAATAGTGTTTGCTACCCTTCCCATGACCACTTCGGAGTTACTAACTCATCCTCAGTTTATTATTATTATTTTTTTTTTTTACTTTATAGAAGGGGAGAAGGGAACTAAATAGGATAGGTTGACAGGCTGTGTCAGAACTAACAAGGGAATCCGACACAAAGTATACCAAGCCCTTAGGTGAGAAATCTAAGTCAGTATTAAGGTTGAAGTCAGTAAAAGATCCTCTGATACCTGAAGTGATGTGGGTGTTCCCAGTAGGTTGATCTGTGATGGGGTTTTCTAATAGTCAGAGATAGATCCTGCAACTTCATCCCAATGGTTACTTAAGTTCCTGCAAGTCTTGTAAATCTTCTCAGAAAATCATAGTTTCTTACTTAAACAATTTTGACTCAATAAAACAAATTTTTTTTTTTTTTTTGAAAAACGGACTGACTCTTAAGAAAACAGAAAACAAAAGTCAGTAGCACCTCCCCCACACTTAAGACACACTGTCCCCAGTAGTGTCCAGCGAAGGATCGGTAAAAAGAAAGAAAAATTGTTAAAGTTCTGTTGAGTTCTGTCGGGTTTACCTCCATCGCTCATGCATCGATCGTTGCACTAAGTGCATCGACCGTTACTTGGCGATTTTCGTGTATGGTCGATCGTTGCTCAAGAGCGCAACGATCGCTGCAATGCGATTCCTTTCGTGTTGTGACGATCGACACAGAAGTGCGTCGATCGTTGCACTGCGAATTCATCCGAGACCTGCAAACATAAACTCACCAGAAACAAAAACAAACGTAAAATCCTAACAAAAACACCAAAAATTAAGTAGAAAAACACCAGTACCTAATGGTGGGTTGCCTCCCACCCAGCGCTTGTTTAAGGTCAATAGCTTGACCGGACGGATGGGAATTTTCAGGTACCAGGAGGTCCTGACAGAGACTTTTTCTGTCTCTGTTCAAGTCTCCTCATCCAAGGTGGTGAGAAGGCTGTTGCGGAATGCTCATGTCCAAGAAAAGATGGAGTGAAATGTGCTCCAGGATCTATAACCACAGTATGATCAGGCTGCTCAAAATCTGCGTCCCTTATGGTGAATGTCTGCCCATCTATCAGTGGCTTTCGCAGCTTATCCATCTCATAGTGCAGTGGTTCATCTCCCAGATGGAGGTCTATCAAGCTGTTCCTAACATCAATCAACGCTCCTGCTGTAGCCAAAAAGGGTCTCCCAAGCAATAATGCTTCATCCGGATCACAGTCATATCTCAGCACAAGGAAGTCCGTTGGAACTAAGTAGTTTCCAACTCTTACCGGAATGTCCATAAGGAGCCCTTCAGGAACTCGTATGGACTGATCAGCTAGGACAAGAGAAGTCCTAGTAGGAGTAAAATCCAGCATCCCCAGCTTCTCTGCCACAGAGTAAGGCATCAAACTTCCAGCAACTCCTAAATCACACAGAGAGCGTCTAAAACTATCCTCAAAGATAGAACAATCCAGCACAAAGACTCCAGGATCAGGCAGCTTCTTCGGGACCTTAGTTAGCAGAACATCACTAATATGCTGAGGAACTATTATCACCCAGTCTTTCAGATCATCATCCAGAGGCAACATCTTGTTTAAGTACCTCTACACACAAGGATGATAAGGTGGATCATCAGAAGTTGGAATTTCTTCCAATTCTTCACCAATCTCCTCTAGTTTCTTCAGTTCTTCAATCTCTTGCCTAATCACTTCAGACACTGAGGAGTGTTGTCTAAAAATCTGTTCGTAGATCTCCTGTTGAGTAATCTCAGAGGCTCCATTGAATAGGCGATCAAGCTCCAAGTCAGCTTCTATGCCATTATCATCCGACAGTTCTGTCTGTTCACGCCCTGCAACGACCGACACTAAGGGTGTGTCGATCGTTGCCATCCCGACTGGTGTATCGATCGGCACAGATGTTGCATCGATCGACGCACTGCAGCAGATTTCACCCGAGAGTTTTTCACAAATATCCGAAAATTCTTGTTCTGTCACCAACTCAGCTGTACTTAGCTCAAATCTTTCACCTAGGTGAGATCCATCATTAATGTACACAGACCAAGCCTTAACATGAGTGTCTGCCACTCCTTTTCCCTTTAGTGAGCTGGACATCTGGTTCACCTGAGTGTCCAACTGCTTCATGTGAGTGCTTAGAGACTCAAATTTCCCATTGAGGTCTTCATAGACAGCGTCCAACTTCTTGTTGCAGTCCACAGAAATCTTGGTCTGACTCTCAATCAGTTGTTCCATCATAGCCTCCATTTTGCTCTCATGGGCTGTAGGTGCAGGAGGAGTCTGATAGGATGTAGATCCATAGGTTCTCTGAGTACCTTGTCCATAGGTCTTCTGAAAACCACCAGTCTGTCCTCCATTGGAGAATTTGTTCCCCTGTTGATTACTAAATCTATTACCTTGGAAACCAGAACCTCCTATGAATTTCACATCTTCTTCCTGAGTTTCCTCCTCAGTCTGAATCACCTCTACATCTTGGGCAAAGTGGACAGCTTTCTTACTTGTCAGGAGATTGTAGACTGTGTCCAATCTGGATCTTATATTAGCTATATCAGAATTCTCTACAGTTCCACCAGATTTCTTCCTCCTTTCATCCATCGTCTTGCAAATGTTGCTGCCAATCAGGTTCTTAATCAACTGCTTAGCTTGTGTAGGAGTCCTGGTATTGAAATTAGCATTACTGGAATTATCCAGCGCAGTCTGATAAGGGAGATCTATGCCTCTGAAGAAGATACCAATCAGCTGTACTTCTGTGAATCCATGGTGTGGACAGTCACGCTGATACTGCTTAAATCTCATCCAGGCAGTCTTCAAGGGCTCCACAGCTCCTTGGGAAAAAGTGAGTATGTCCTGTCTGGACTGATCTGAGCGCGCATCATCATAAAAGTGACGCAGGAACTCACTCTTTAAGGCTGCCCAAGTAGTATACTGACCAGGTGCCAGTTGTCTCAGCCATGCACTAGCGTCTCCAGCAAGACTGTGCGGAAATAGCTTAAGGAACAGATAGTCCGAGCATACTCCTTCATACTTCATGCCAGTGACTATGTCCTCAAACTTGTCAATGTGATCCATAGGCTGCTCTGCTTGAAGACCATGAAAAGCAATCTGTCTCATCAGCTGGTAGTAGATGGTCTTTACCTCAAAATCATTCCTCTCAAAAGCAGGAAGCACTAGAGCTGCTCGGTTTGCATGAAACTCATCAGGTCTGTTGTAGTCAGCTAGTGTCCTCTCATGAACCACCATCTTTCTACCTTGGGCCTGTCCTTGACCCTGGTTTTGGTTCAGCTCCTGTTGCTGTTGCTCAGGAGGATCAGGGATGACATTCCCTTCAGCATCAACCCGATGCCCAGCAGCATTGTACGGGTTGTTATCTCGGTCCCTCAGGGTACCTTCAGCATCTGGTATCAAGATCAGACGTTCTCGTACCATTCTCTCTCTCTTTTCTCTTCTGATAGTCCTTTCTAGACGTCCAAGTTCCTCTAGTCCGAGATTAAGCAAGCTCGAGTTCGGATTACTTCGAGTTTTCTGCGTTGGCATAAACTGTCTGTAATCGTCCAGCAACGATCGATGCTATCAGTGCAACGATCGATTCAATCTCAGAATCGCCTAGTGACGATCGACGCAAGAGATGCAACGATCGACGCAAGGCGAAAGTCGTACCCTGCGACAGAAAGAAACAGAGAAAAAGTTAGCAAAATATAAAAACAAAACGAAAAAGCAAAAACAAAAAGAAAAATTTCTAGTAAAAACCCTAAGTTCGGTCCTATTGAAGACTCTAAGAGTCCCCGGCAACGGCGCCAAAAACTTGATAGGTTGTAAGTTTTACCCTATTCTAAACTGCAAGTGAACAGCAATGTCAAAGTAGTATATAGGGTTATCGAATCCACAGGGACACTTGGTCTCAATAGATCAGAACAGTAGAGACTAATACTAGAAAGAAAACAAGGTAATTGAATTAAAAGCGGTGCGAGAAAGTAAATCAGTAGCAGAGATTAACAGTTGTGAAAGCAAGTAATTAAAAAGCGTCAAGCCTAGGGTATTCTCAGGAAATCAGACAAGCAGACAGTTCATTCAGCAAGGATCTAATTAAGCACAGTTCTAGAACTCAAAACACAGATATAGAATTAACCAAATTCCTTTGCGATAATTCTCTAAGTCTAAGTGCAGCAAACCAAACTTTCGTTTGCGAGAACTAACAGATTAAACTAGCATTAATCCCAAGTTTGATATGTTCACAATTATCCTAAACCAAACTTCCGTTTTCGCAAAGTTTAATTGCCCAATTTAATTAGTTCAGATTCCTAAACCCCACTTCCGTGACGTATTTAGCAACCTAAGATCTAGATTCTAATTGATCAGGTTAGAACTAGCTTTAAGCACAATTAAATTGAAGAACAGATATAGTTATGAATCCCTAACTGAATTTGAACAAGTCTAGCAAGTCATGAAATCCTATGTGAGAAACCCTAAACCTAACTAGGAATCTACTCAGACATAGAATATGAAAACATGATCATATGATGAATAAATTGCATAAAAGAATAAGAGTAAAAGGGGTTCGAAATCTTCTCCAAATACAGATGAAGTAATAGGTTTAGATCAGCCCCAAAAGCTCTAAAAATCCTCTGCTCTTAATTATGAAAGCGTAAGTAAAATAAACACCAAAATCCTCTATATATATGCCTAATCTTTGCTGGGGCTTCTGTGTAAATACTGGAACTATCTTGGGCTTCTTTGCAAATCTTCATAACTTCATTAAACCGACGCGTACGGCCCATCTCGCTAGTGTGTCGACCGATGCACAAGGTGTGTCGGTCGATGCATGATCAATAAATCGAACAGTGAGTTAAGCTCTCGGCCAAAACGTCCCAAAAGTCCCAAAATGCTCTAAATATCTCCAATTAGCTCCAAACCTGATTAAACCTGTAAAAGACTCTAAACAAAGACAAAAGACACTAAAAACACATCTATATCATGGTCTAAAATGGGTAAAAACCATGATATATCATCTCACGCGGTTGTTAGTGTCCTACCTTTAACAACCTTGACCAGGGACCAACATAATTTATGTCATTTATCATTTATAGGGTTTCATGATCAAGTCACATACTTGATGACCTATAAAATGTCATAAATTACTATACGGGTATTATTTAATACCGAAATCAGATTTCATTAACATAATCAAATTATGTTTACATGAACATCATATTATAACTAAAATCAACAAAAACTCCCACTAAAATTAAGATCACATCTTAAGACATCTAATGCCTCTAGCAGTAGTATGTCCCTCATTCGCTCTCGCTCAGCGTGTGTCGAAGGACACTGCGTCTTGCTAAGAGTAATGCCAAGAGTCATTGGCATGAAGCCCTTCTTGGGATCATGCATACTTGTCCTGTGCAAGACCTTATCAATATAAGTATCTTGACACAATCCAATTAACTTGTCCAATCTATCTCTATAGATTCTTGTTCCAAGAATTTGTACGGCTTCTCCCATATTTTCATCGAAAAACAACTTTCGAGTCACGTCTTAACAGACTGAAACAGTGGAACTTCACTTTCGAGAAGCAGTATGTTATCTATAGATTCAACATGCAATATTAGAAATGCAACTGCGCTCCCACTAGTCATCTTGTAAACACACGGTTCTTCTTCGTTCTTGATGAAGTCAAACCTTTTTGACTGCTTCATCAAAACGAAGATTCCAACTCCGAGATGCTTGCTTCAATCCATAAATGGATCAATGAAGCTTGCACACCTTCCTAGCAGCATTAGGATTAATGAAAAACATTCAGGTTGTGTCATGTACACATCCTTTTCCAGAATTCCATTAAGGAAAACTGTTTTCACATCCATCTGCCAGATCTCATAACCATTATGAGTGGCGGTTGCTAGGAGAATCCGAATGGACTTAAGCATGGTGACTGGGGAATAGGTTTCTTCATAGTCAATACCATGAATTTACTTGAAACCTTTTTGCCACCAACCTAGCTTTGTATATCTGAATATTACCATCCATGTAAACTTTTCTTCTTGAAAATCCTTTTACTCACAATGGCTTCTACACCATCGGATAAATCAACCCAAGTCATACTTGGTTCCGTGACATGGATCCCATTTCGGATTCAGCGGCTTTTAGCCATTTTCGGAGTTAGGGCTCATCATTGCTTCTTCAAAATTCGCAGGCCCGTCACATTTCTCGGGTTCGTGACGGATCCTTTCGGATCTGCGAGCTTCAGGTTTGTGTAAAAGTTATGCACATATCTTATATATATAGACTTTTACCACAACCTAAATAACCAAGATTTAAACCGTAGTTAATTAAGTGATAAACCAAAATCAATATTTTGGTCTGCGATCTGTGTCGATCGACACTTCCTTAGAAACTCGCCAGATCCTTTGCAAAACTCAGGCACCACAGGTGCAGGTTCTACAACTCTTTGTAGATCCAACTGCTGTTCTTCCTTACCAGGTTGAGCAGTCTCCTGTGATTCTCGAATTTCTTCGAGTTGTACTTTTACTCCCACTGTTCCTTTTGAAAGAAAATCCTTCTCAAGAAAACATATTTCCGAGCAACAAACAATTTGTTCTCGGAACGGTTGTAAAAGTAGCATGCCTTGGTTTCGTTAGGACAGCCAATGAAGTAGCACTTATCAGATTTGGGTGTGAGCTTATCAGAGATTAAACGTTTTATATAAGCCTCATAACCCCAAATCTTCACGAAATACAAATCAGGAACATATACAGTCTACATCTCATGTGGTGTCTCTGTAACTGATTTTGATGGAACCCTATTTAGTGTAACTGTAAGAACATCACGCAGACGTTTCTAGAGCGTATTCCCAGAAGGATATTGGAAGATCTGAGTGAGTCATCATTGATCGAACCATATCTAATAAAGTCCGATTTTAGGAGGAGTGAGTTGTGAAACAATTCCACAATCTTTCGGATGATCACTGAATTCTTAGCTTAAGTATCCACCTCAATGATCTTATCGTAGAGTTTTAATACTTTCGCCAAGTTGATTCTGTACTTCATTCTGGAACTCTTTGAACTCTTCAAAGATTCCGATTTATGTTTCATTAAATAGACATAACCACACCTACTGAAAATGTCATTAAAGGTAATGAAGTACTGAAAGTTTCCTCTAGCACTTTGGCTCATCGGGCCATACACATCCATATTCATAAAGCCCAATAAGTCACTGGTGATATGATCCTAACTAGCTCATCTCATGATTCAAGCAAATGGACAGAACCGGTTATGAAGCCAAAGGAAGAGCCACCTGATTGCAACTTCAAAACAACAAATGAAGGTCTTTCCATTCGGCCAAACACCACCTGTATTACATTCTCACCTCATATTGAGAACTCCTCGAAGTTGAATCAGTCCAATCAGAGTTCTGATGAAGAAGTTATGCAACTTTCAATCCAGGTGAACTCAAGCTTACGCGATTCCGACATGCGAGTGTTCAAAAGAGGTTCCAGAACGAACCAGAAATAATCAAGCTATGAACCAAATTTTCCTGGAATCCTGATTCATCAGAGAAGCTCCTACAATTGGATTCATCTAAAAACAGGTCCAGACGTAAAAGATATGAATTTTACAAACCGATGGTTCTGCTTTAGCACCTGTTGCGCGACTGAGCCAAAGATTGAGTCACACAGCCCAGATCAGGTAAAATCTCGACATGAAACTAATTGGAGAATCTTACTGGATCTCTTATCTTTCCAACAAGCCCAAGAACAGAGGAAAAATCCAACGGATCAGAAAGATACAGCTCAGTTTCCAAAATGGGTCAATCTGGTGGATTACTTGAAGATTGCTAGGCCCAATTGGATTGGATGCTTGCAGACTTATGTTTGGCATCCAGGATACATTTCCACAAGCCCATGAAGACAAATTTCGTCCATGAAGTGTTCATGAGAGCCAAGTTTCGAATTTCAACTTGTATTAAGTTTTTTGTTGAGTTCCTAGGTCATTTAATGCTTGCTCTTCATGCAAGCCCTCTTCTGAACTCTACTTAATTCTCTTGTACTCTTCCATTTCGAAATCATCTAGACTTTTTATCAAAAACCCTTTCTGAATTTCTAGATCATCTTGTTGGTGTGTAATATCCAGCAAAATCCTTGATTTCTTTTGGTGTGTAATATCCTGAGAGATCAAGAGGTGAATCAAAGGCTTTTCCGCAACCTTTGTGTGACCATTCGCTCCACATCCCTTGAAGCAATCTGATTGTTTGCAAGGCCTATCCTTTTACCAACTCTCAAGTGTCGATTTTGGGTTGATCCTGTCTAGGATCGTATCAAGTGGTATCAGAGCATCATTTGAGACTTTGGTAGTTTCTGATCTTTCATTTTCTCCACTTTCATCTTCTTTCTTTCATATTATTTCTTTTCATCTTCTACCTTTTTCATCTTCTACCTTCTTTCTTTCTGAAAAAAAAATGAGTGGGTTGAAGGTTCCATCGTTCTATGGAGATGACGATCCAGTTGCATATCTAGAATGGGAGAAAAATATTGATCTCGTTTTTTATGGCAACAATTTTTCTGATCATAAGAAGATACGAGTTGCAACCTTTGCATTTCGTGGTTATGAAAATACTTGGTGGGATAGGTTGGAGACAAGGAGAATTAGAAGCGGAAGACATCTCGTTGATACATGGGCTGAGATGAAAGTTCTCATGAGGAAACATTTTGTTCCCAACAATATTCTCCTAGAGGAACATTTTGTGAAGCTGAAGAAGGAGCTAATAACAGGGATGCAGGAGATTATTCAGGCCGTGTTGCAGCCAATAAAGAAAACGGTCCCTAATCTGAGTAATAAAGCCAAGCCAACTATTCCCATTCAAGAACAACAACTTAATGGAGAGATCAAGTCAAAAGAAGAGGGAGAGGTTCCTGGTTCTTCATCATCATTATCAGAGAAGAATTTGGATATACAAGCTAAGGGATATCTAACCATCCAGAAGAGATCACCAAGTGTCCAGACTAAGGCTGAGGAAGATGTGCAACAAAAAAAGCTGGTTCCTACAAGATATCAACAAGATGGAGTCATATATTCCATGCTAATCAAGGAAAAACCACAAGATTCACTTCGACACTTTTCAACTCAAGCTTTTACAGTTTTGAGGACAAAACGTTTTCAAGAGGGAGAGTATGATATGATCCTAACTAGCTCATCTCATGATTCAAGCAAATGGACAGAACCGGTTATGAAGCCAAAGGAAGAGCCACCTGATTGCAACTTCAAAACAACAAATGAAGGTCTTTCCATTCGGCCAAACACCACCTGTATTACATTCTCACCTCATATTGAGAACTCCTCGAAGTTGAATCAGTCCAATCAGAGTTCTGATGAAGAAGTTATGCAACTTTCAATCCAGGTGAACTCAAGCTTACGCGATTCCGACATGCGAGTGTTCAAAAGAGGTTCCAGAACGAACCAGAAAGAATCAAGCTATTAACCAAATTTTCCTGGAATCCTGATTCATCAGAGAAGCTCCTACAATTGGATTCATCTCAAAACAGGTCCAGACGTAAAAGATATGAATTTTACAAACCGATGGTTCTGCTTTAGCACCTGTTGCGCGACTGAGCCAAAGATTGAGTCACACAGCCCAGATCAGGTAAAATCTCGACATGAAACTAATTGGAGAATCTTACTGGATCTCTTATCTTTCCAACAAGCCCAAGAACAGAGGAAATTTCCAATGGATCAGAAAGATACAGCTCAGTTTCCAAAATGGGTCAATCTGGTGGATTACTTGAAGATTGCTAGGCCCAATTGGATTGGATGCTTGCAGACTTATGTTTGGCATCCAGGATACATTTCCACAAGCCCATGAAGACAAATTTCGTCCATGAAGTGTTCATGAGAGCCAAGTTTCGAATTTCAACTTGTATTAAGTTTTTTGTTGAGTTCCTAGGTCATTTAATGCTTGCTCTTCATGCAAGCCCTCTTCTGAACTCTACTTAATTCTCTTGTACTCTTCCATTTCGAAATCATCTAGACTTTTTATCAAAAACCCTTTCTGAATTTCTAGATCATCTTGTTGGTGTGTAATATCCAGCAAAATCCTTGATTTCTTTTGGTGTGTAATATCCTGAAGAGATCAAGAGGTGAATCAAAGGCTTTTCCGCAACCTTTGTGTGACCATTCGCTCCACATCCCTTGAAGCAATCTGATTGTTTGCAAGGCCTATCCTTTTACCAACTCTCAAGTGTCGATTTTGGATTGATCCTGTCTAGGATCGCATCAAGACAGGATCAACCCAAAATCAGAAAAAGTTTTGTATTACACAAAGGTTGATCATGTCTCCCTCTTGATGCAAATACAAAAGTTTTGTATCCATTTCTAGATCATCTAGATCATATCATACTCTCCCTCTTGAAAAAGTTTTGTCCTCAAAACTGTAAAAGCTTGAGTTGGGAAGTGTCGAAGTGAATCTTGTGGCTTTTCCTTGATTAGCATGGAATATATGACTCCATCTTGTTGATATCTTGTAGGAACCAGCTTTTCTTGTTGCACATCTTCCTCAGCCTTAGTCTGGACATTTGGTGATCTCTTCTGGATGGTTAGATCTCCCTTAGCTTGTATATCCAAATTCTTCTCTGATAATGATGATGAAGAACCAGGAACCTCTCCCTCTTCTTTTGACTTGATCTCTCCATTAAGTTGTTGTTCTTGAATGGGAATAGTTGGCTTGGCTTTATTACTCAGATTAGGGACCGTCTTCTTTATTGGCTGCAACACAGCCTGAATAATCTCCTGCATCCATGTTATTAGCTCCTTCTTCAGCTTCACAAAATGTTCCTCTAGGAGATAATTGTTGGGAACAAAATGTTTCCTCATGAGAACTTTCATCTCAGCCCATGTAACAACGAGATGTCTTCCACTTCTAATTCTCCTTGTCTCCAACCTGTCCCACCAAGTATTTGCATAACCACGAAACCCAAAGGTTGCAACTCGTATCTTCTTATGATCAGAAAAATTATTGCCATCAAAAACAAGCTCAATCCTTTTCTCCCATTCTAGATATGCAACTGGATCATCATCTCCATAGAACTTTGGAACCTTCAACCTACTCATCATTTTTTTTTTTTTGGTAAGAAAGAAAGAAGATGAAAAAGGTAGAAGATGAAATGAAAGAAGATGAAATGAAAGAAGATGAAAGAAATAAGATGAAAGATAGAAGATGAAAGATGAGAAACTGAAAAATCAGAAACTACCAAAGTCTCAAATGATGCTCTGATACCACTTGATGAGATCCTAGACAGGATCAACCCAAAATCGACACTTGAGAGTTGGTAGAAGGATAGGCCTTGCAAACAATCAGATTGCTTCAAGGGATGTGGAGTGAATGGTCACACAAAGGTTGCGTAAAAGCCTTTGATTCACCTATTGATCTCTTCAGGATATTACACACCAAAAGAAATCAAGGATTTTGCTGGATATTACACACCAACAAGATGATCTAGAAATTCAGAAAGGGTTTTCGATAAAAAGTCTAGATGATTTCGAAATGGAAGAGTACAAGAGAATTAAGTAGAGTTCAGAAGATGGCTTGCATGAAGAGCAAGCATTAAATGACCTAGGAACTCAACAAAAAACTTAATACAAGTTGAAATTAGAAACTTGGCTCTCATGAACACTTCATGGACGAAATTTGTCTTCATGGGCTTGTGGAAATGTATCCTGGATGCCAAACATAAGTCTGCAAGCATCCAATCCAATTGGGCCTAGCAATCTTCAAGTAATCCACCAGATTGACCCATTTTGGAAACTGAGCTGTATCTTTCTGATCCGTTGGATTTTTCCTCTGTTCTTGGGCTTGTTGGAAAGATAAGAGATCCAGTCAGATTCTCCAATTAGTTTCATGTCGAGATTTTACCTTATCTGGGCTGTGTGACTCAATCTTTGGCTCAGTCGCGCAACAGGTGCTAAAGCAGAACCATCGGTTTGTAAAATTCATATCTTTTACGTCTGGACCTGTTTTGAGATGAATCCAATTGTAGGAGCTTCTCTGATGAATCAGGATTCCAGGAAAATTTGGTTCATAGCTTGATTGTTTCTGGTTCGTTCTGGAACCTCTTTTGAACACTCGCATGTCGGAATCGCGTAAGCTTGAGTTCACCTGGATTGAAAGTTGCATAACTTCTTCATCAGAACTCTGATTGGACTGATTCAACTTCGAGGAGTTCTCAATATGAGGTGAGAATGTAATACATGTGGTGGTTGGCCGAATGGAAAGACCTTCATTTGTTGTTTTAAGTTGTGATCAGGTGGCTCTTCCTTTGGCTTCATAACCAGTTTTATCCATTTGCTTGAATCATGAGATGAGCTAGTTAGGATCATATCAACTGGCCCTTTCATTTTGTTCGTTCGCAACCTGTGTCGATCGATACACACTTGTGTCGATCGACACTACCTTTGTTGAAAGGGGCCTTTGTCGTTTTACCTAATAAACAAGGTTCGCATTTCTCACATGATTCATAATCAAATGAGCCCAAAAGTCCATCACTATGGAGCTTTTGAATCCGCTCTCATTTATGTGGCCCAAACGACAATGCCAGATAAAAGCTTGATTCGTATCATTTGATTTGAATCTCTTGGTACTAATGTTATAGTTAGGCACGTTTTGTTTTAGAACATAAAGTCCGTTCTCTAGTGGACCGCTACATAAAATATATCATCGTAATCAAATGAATAACATTTATTCTCAATTTGAAAACTGATATCCTTCCATATCCGAACAAGGAATAGAAATAATGTTTCTACTTGTAGCAGGTACATAGTAGCAGTCTTTAAGTTCAAAATCATGCCAGAAGGCAAAACAAATGAAACGTCCCTACGGCTAATGCAGCAACTCTTGCTCCATTTCCCACGCGCAGGTCCACTTGTCCTTTCTCCTAAATCCTACTTTTGCTTAGGCCCTGCACATTTTTCACAAAATATGAGTACCACAGCTTGTATCTAATACCCAATAAGTAGAACCATAAGAAGTAACATTTACTTCTATAACATAATACCTGAAGAAGAAGTCTTGTACGTCTTCTTAAGCTTCTCATAATCTTCCATGAATTTATTGCAATTTCTTTTCAAATGCCCATAACCATTACAATAATGGCACTTAACATCTTCAGAAGGACCAGGTTTAACTTTAGGAGCATGACTAGACTTGATTTGATTCATAATCGAGTTCGTCTTGCCATCACCTTTGTTCTTACCAAGTTTCTTAAACCTTTTACACTTTTGTACCATAAGGACATTTGGGGTGTCCTTCTTGATGTTAGGTTCAGCAGTTTTAAGCATCCCATGCAATTCAGTCAACGTCTTCGTCAAGTTGTTCATATTATAGTTCATAACAAACTGATCATAGCTTGACGGCAGTGACTGCAAAATGATGTCAGTAGCCAACTCTTGGCTAATGGGACAATCCAGTTTCCCCAGGTTATCAAAATAACCCATCATCTTAATGACATGAGGACTAACTGGTTCGTCCTTTGGTAGCTTGCACTCAATCAGAGACTTAACCGTCTGGTATCTCTGAGTTCGTGCCTGCTCCTGAAACATACTTTTCAGGCCATTGATCATCTCTATTGGCGACTCCACGTACTCATATTGCTTTTGCAAGTCCGAGTTCATGCTAGCCAACATGAGACAACACACATCGACCACATCATTAGAATGCTTATCCCATGTATCCTTTTCCGACTGCCAGGCGTTGACTCGGTACTTCTTAAGGAGAACTTTCTCATGGACATAGTCTTTCTTCTCCTGCTTGAGAACAATTCTCAAGTTCCGATACCATTCAAGAAAGTTGGATCCATTTAACTTGTCCTTCTCAAGGACGGATCGCAGGGAGAAATTGTTACGATGGTTTGTGCTAGACATAGCTGAAAACAAGAGAGGTTCAGTTATGATGTTCAAGAAATGAGAAATCTTAACTATTAAGAAGACTCGCATTATATTCAAACAATGTTTCCTCAAATGAATATAATTATCCAAGACCCATACTTCACTAAACTTGAGTGAGCCACTGGCTATCACCCAAATTTTAGCTATCTAGGTAAGCAACAACTTTGCTAGTTATATCCAATATAACTCTTGGTTGTGGATTGACATCTCATGTCCAATCCACCTGATGTCTCTGAGCCCAAAACGATTTTGATGGCCCAGTCAAGTAAACCAATCTCTTAAGTCATGTAATTGTTGATGTCTTGCACTGCAAGTCCATCAACACGATTACCTCATGTCTTACTCATGTAATTGTGGACATCTTGCACTGCAAGTCCATCGCACAATGAAACAAGTCTTGACAGTTGACAAGATCGGGAAGACATCAAGGATTACTTGATATTAGTCTGAGGAACGGAACTTTTAGTCTATCGCATATCATATATGCATACTATAAAGTTTAGAACTTATAAAACAATTAATCTAATTAAGCTTTAATAATTCTAAGAATTGGGTTTAATTCTGGTTTTGTTCTGTAGTTGCAGGTTCAATAACCGAACAATTTAACTCATTGTCGATCGACACTACACTAGTATCGATCGATGCAACATACCAGAACCAATTTGCGATAACCGATCAATCCAATTGAACCGGTTTTATGATAACCGGTCTGTGTCGATCGACACTACATTAGTGTCGGTCGATGCTAACCTTATCAACTCAATCGCAATAAACCGTTTTAGTGGTTTAACCAAGCTAGATAACCGGTCCAATCCAATTGGACCGATTAACCTGACCGTGAGGTCTGTGTCGACCGACACAACTCTTGTGTCGATCGTCACAGTTAGGTTAAACCTAAGTTTTATTCGGGTAATCCTTGTGTGTCGATCGACACCGGATTGGCATCGATCGACACAGTGCGATAAACCCCAATCGTTTTTCAAGCAAAAAAATCTAAACTTGAGCACTTTGATTAAAACGATTTTTAGCATGCCTGTATCAACTATACAGAGATTCAGATTCATCTAATCTAATCAACATGCTACTGATTCAATAGAACCCTAAGGCTCTGATACTACTGTAGGAATTTCTAGCAGTTCTAATCAGATTAGCAACCCTAGGTATAAATTCCATTCCCTAAGATCTAGGGTTCATGTATATTGAATCTAGAGATCTCAAGATTACTTGGTGATTAGCAGCGGAAGGTTAGAAAGTAATTGAGATCCTTGAGCGCCTCAAATGCTGCGCCTCTACTGGTATCCACACGCACACAAACTGAACAACTAGGATGCTAGTGCCGTTAGAGACAGATCTCTCAAGAGGTTTTCTGTTTCTTTTGGTGGCTGTGAATTAGGTTAGATTTAGGGTAAAAGTCGACCATATATCTCATATATGTTGACTTATACCACGACCTGATTAACCAACGATTAAACCGAAGTTAATCGGGTCATTCGCGATTTGTGTCGATCGATGCACATGTTGCAACGATCGACACTACCTCAGAAACTCGATATTGAATGCATATCAAATATGCATTTTACCAGATCATTACATTAATGATCAACCTCATATTCTATGTCCAGTTTGCTTAGGTGTGTGACCCTGTAGGATCATATAATACTAGCAATGTGTTCTAAACTCATTGATCATAAGTGGCTTCTAGCAAAGCATTATGATTGCCCAGTATTATATGACTGTCTCATCTCGACAATACAACTCTCACTCAGAGCAAGTACAATAGATTTCGGGACATTCCCAACACGTAGGCCTCACGATGCACTAGCACGCGCCCCTAAAAGTTCGGGGAGTGGATTTCCTACGCGCCGCCATCCACGCGCCGCCCGAGTAACCCACGAGCCATCGCCGTCCTCCCTATTCCACCCTCGACGCCACCGGAGCCGCCGCCATTAGCCGGATCCCCGCCGCCTCCGACCACCAAAGCCATGACCGAGTAAACTCACTGGCGACCGAGTCGACTCGGTCGACCGGGTTAGGTTGACCGGATCGGGTTGACCGGTTCAGTTTAGGTTTCCAGGTCGGTTTAGGTTGACCAGGTCGGTTTAGGTTGATTGGTTCGATTAGGTTCAGTTTTCAATTTAAATGTCAATTTCAATTCCGGTTTAGTTCGGTTTAGATCGGTATAGCTGGTTTGGGCCGGTTCTTTTCAATTGATCATAACTAGCTCAGCCGTAGGCTGATTTAAGCGAAACAAAAGCCTATCTCACTCCATTTTCCGTCCACTTTCCATATTTGAATTCTGTTAAGCGTCAGTGATTCCTAAATTTCCCTTTTGCCCATCTATGTGATTGACTGTTGAACATAGAACTATTAGGATATCGCTTAAACCGAAAACGTTGATTGTTCTTGATGGCTTGTGTGAGTAGTTGAGAGTGTTGTGGTTGAGTAGGGATGTGGCCCGAGTCAGTTGTGGTGGCGTAGGGTTGTGGCCTGATTTGGTTTTGGCCGACTGGATGCCGGTTGAGTAGGGCTATGGCCCGAGTCGGTTCATGGGTGCGTGTGTGGAGGTTGGGGCCCGAATACGCACCTAATGACAAGTTTTTAGTGTGTAGGTTGATTGTGTGCCTTCGGGCGTTGGTTGCAAGGTGTTATTAGCATTGGACTTAATATGGGTCCAAAACAAACTCCGGATGTTAGAAGAGCACTCCTTCAGGACATAGGGGAGCTCTGCTTTTTTCTTTGGTCAGAGGCAGAGTAATGACTTTCTACTGCCCATCCTCCCTGCCTTTCTTAACGACAGAGATGAACAGCTAAGATCTGTATTCTTTGAGAAAATTGTTTATGTATGCTTCTTTGTTTGTCAGAGAAGTGTGGAGGAGTACCTCTTGCCTTATATTGATTAAGCTTTAAGTGATCAGACAGAGGCTGTCATTGTCAATGCATTGGATTGCTTATCCATATTATGCAAGAGTAGTTTCTTGCGGAAGAGAGCTCTCCTCCAAATGATAGAGTGTGTTTACCCTTTGCTGGGTTATCCATCTCAATGGGTAAGGAGGGCAGTTGTCACTTTCATCGCCGCATGTAGTGAATTCTTAGGTGCTGTCGACTCATATGCTTTTATTGCCCCAGTAATACGTCCCTTTCTAAGTAGACTGCCAGCGTCAATTGCTTCTGAGGAAGGTTTGTTTTCATGCCTAAAGCCCCCAGTCACAAGGGAGGTAGTTTACCATATCTTTGAAACAGCCAGGAAACCAGAAATCGCGGAGAGACAGCGGAAGATATGGTACAGTTCTTCACCGCAGTCCAAAGATTGGAAAACTCTAGACTTTTTTAACAAGGATACTGGGAACTTGAACTTGATAAAACGCGGGGCCGAACAGAAGAAAATTGTGGAAGGACAAAAACCAATTATGAATTCATCTCAGCAACAAGATGCTAAGTTGAGAATCCCAAGAAACCCAGGACTAAACGCTTCTAACACAGTTGAGCTTCATGATCCCTTGAATCCAGAGAAGTTACAGTTCTCTGGGTTTAAGGCACCATATATATCTGGTTTGAATAGCTTAACTGAACCAGAGGGCATACCTCTCTATTCGTTTAACATGGACAAACGAGCAGCTACGAATCCTCCTGTTGCTTCTGAGTCTTCATTGCAGATGAACTCTCTGGGAATGGGTTCGTTGTCAGTACCATGTATGGATTCCATGAGCAAGTCGTTTAACTTGGCTAGTTCGGCCGGAGAAACCCACGTGTCGCCATCCACGCGCCGCCCGAGTAACCCACGGGCCATCACCGTCCTCCCTATTCCACCCTCGATGCCACCGGAGCCGCCGCCATTAGCCGGATCCCCGCCGCCTCCGACCACCAAAGCCATCGCCGAGTAAACTCACTGGCGACCGAGTCGACTCGGTCGACCGGGTTAGGTTGACCGGGTCGGGTTAACCGGTTCAGTTTAGGTTTCTGGGTCGGTTTAGGTTGACCAGGTTGGTTTAGGCTGATCGGTTAGATTAGGTTCGGTTTTCAATTTAAATGTCAATTTCAATTCTGGTCTAGTTCGGTTTAGATTGGTATAGCTGGTTTGGGCGGTCCTTTTCAATTGATCATAACTAGCTCAGCCGTAGGCTGATTTAAGTGAAACAAAAGCCTGTCTCACTCCATTTTCCGTCCACTTTCCATATTTAAAGTCTGTTTAGGCGTCAGTGATTCCTAAATTTCCCTTTTGGCCTTCTATGTGATTGTATGTTGAACATAGAACTATTAGGATATCGCTTAAACCGAAAACGTTGATTGTTCTTGATGGCCTGTGTGAGTAGTTGAGAGTGTTGTGGTTGAGAAGGGTTGTGGCCTGAGTCAGTTGTGGTGGCGTAGGGTTGTGGCCCGAGTTGGTTTTGGCCGAGTGGATGCCGGTTGAGTAGGGCTGTGGCCCGAGTCGGTTCATGGGTGCGTGTGTGGAGGTTGGGGCCCGAATACGCACATATTGACAAGTTTTTACTGTGTAGGTTGATTGTGTGCCTTCGGGCGTTGGTTGCAAGGTGTTATTAGCATTGGATTTGTTTCTTATTGTTGTAATAAGGTTTGTTGAGATCGTGGATTCCTTGAATTCGCCCTCACTCGGTAATTGTGTTTTGAAATAATTACTCAGTCCTATTTCCTTTCTCGTCCTTTTTCCCTCGCAGGTCCGGATACAGGATTGACCGATCAATTTATGCTATTGGTGGATTTGAATTCGAAGGAAGCGCGCAAGTTCATGGGACCGGTTGGAAAGGCAGCCCGGTTGGACCGTTCCGGTTCAGCGGGCGCCATAACATCGCTGTTTCCGATTCACCGGGAACGGGGTGTTACAATTTGGTGTCAGAGCATTGGTTAAGGTCCCTCAGTGCCGTCTTGAGGGATCAACTTCCGTTGTTTTTCCAAAACCGTGTTTTCAGTTTTTTCAAAGTGTTTTCAAAAGTTTAAAAGAGGTTACTTTGCGAAATGATTTTTCGAGCGCTAATTATATCATTGATTATTCTCCGCGTTGGTCCTAGTCTAGTTAGATCTTCTTTGCAGGTTGTGGTCGGTGCTTTTAGACCTTAGTGGTGCTACTACCCATAATTTGTGTTGGGATGTAGATGTGTGCCGTTAAGGTGTATGTTGAGATGTATGTTGTGGTGTACGACTACAAGGTAGTCGGTACTATTGAGGTGTGTGTTGGAGTTATTGTCTTTTCAGAGTGTTGTACCAAACGTGGTATGGCAATAAGGATGCGGAGACGTTCACTTGAGAGGCTATTGTGGGAGTGTAGCTGGGAGTTGCAAGAGTTACAGGAAGTGTTGAAGGAGTTGCAAGAAGCGTTGTAAAATTTGCAAGGACTGCTGCAGGTGCTGCAAGAGGTCGATGAAAAGACCATATTGACAGAAAGCCATAAGAAGTGGTGGTGTTATAATTGGAGTAAGCGGAAAGCGTTTGTCGTGGTGTTTGTGCACAAGGAGCAGTAGGAGACCGCCCAAATCTATTGTAAGTATGGAATCTTGAAATAAGATTTGTGACATCAACTTTAACGAGTTATGTACGGCTCGTTTGAATTCTGATCAAGATGGACGCTGGAGAAGGTCTCCATGGTATTTCGGGCTCGAAATTCAACGGTAGAACCGGAAAGAAAACGGTCTGCCTTGGTTTTCTTTGTGGATTACTGGAGCAGCGAATGGAGTTCTTCAAGAGGGAAATTAGATCGTAAAAGTAATGGGAAAGTGTAGTTAGGGCATTTGGAATTGCCTAGTAAGTCAGACTTCTGTTTGTTGCAACGAAAGAGTGTTAGGAAAACACTATGGCGGATTGGCAAGAAGTTGTAGGGAGAGAAAAGGAGGGCAAGTTTAATGGGGAAGGAAACCCAACGGATGATGCATGGAAAGCACCACAGCGGGATCCCATGGTAGGAAACCTTGAGCAGAAAGTTAGATTGGAAGTCGGTTCGAAAATCAGAGTGCACAGTGGAAGCGTGGTGGGTCGTTCCTTACAAGTCAGGTAGCCATAATGGACATGGTTAGCCGCATCGTTCGCGAAGGATGAGCAAGGATATCAGCTTGTGCGACAGCCAACGCCGTAGTGCACGGTAATGGAAACCGTCGAAGATAATCCATTTGGAAGTGGATGATACAATATGGCACAGTAATGGAAACGCTGTTGAGGAGAACCGATTTGGATGCAGGGCACCTTATTGAAGTCTTAGAACCACTCGAAGGATGAGTGTTGTTTCTAAATGTTGAAGACCGACCCTAATAGACATGGGCTGTAGCATGTGGCGTTTTTGTCGCATTCTGCAAGTTGTTGTTGGATTGTTACCGAGGAAAAAGACACTTCACAGCGGGTTAGGAATTAAGGAGGGGGGAGAAGCAGTCTTCAGAATTGAAAGATAAATTCTCTTCAAGAGAGCAAGTGATCAAGTTCAGTTCCGGTTCAACGAAGCTTGTGGAGTGCTGTTGGTAAAGAGTTGCAGTGGAAGACTCTCGCCACAGAATTCGGGACGAATTCTTTTTAAAGGGGGGGGGGGAGAATTTTAACGGCCCGAATCCGGCCCATTTTAAAATTTTCTAAAAAGAAGAAGAAAAGCTTAGTCCTTTCCCAAAGACCATTTCTTTTCTTGAAAACTATAGCCCTCCCTCTTATAAATAGGAGCATCCACCTTGAGAAAAACAAAAAAAAAGTTCTCTGCTGCTCTCGTTTTGTCGCAGACGCCACCCTCCAACCCCCCATCTAGAGCTCCTCCATCGTTTGGAGTTGAAGGTAACCCCGTTAGTCCTTTTCAGATCTGATTTCCCTTATCCTGAACACTAAAAGCCTTGTGTCTTTCTATCCATAATGAATCTGGCAAATCCGAGATGACCATTGATATATCATGGTTTTGACTTTCAACAACGGTATATGTCTTTGTTATCAAATCTTTTAGTGTGTTTTGGAGTCCTATTATGTGTTTTACAGGTCTATGTACGTTTGGAGAGGATTTGGACATTTTGCGCATTCTGGAGTTATTTGGAGCATTTGTGCGAGAAGAAGAAGTAATTGTCGATTCTGGATGCATGTGTAGATCGACAAACATGTGGCATCGATCGACACCGATCGTGGACAGACCATTCTCCGCGGATTAATGAAGAGTTTGGAAATTGCAGCTTTAGCCCAGAAGTTTCTCATAATTACAAAGAAGCCCTAGACGTGTTTAGCTATTAAATTAGATTATTTTAAGCCATTGTTTAGGCTAAGTTTTATATTATTAGAGATTCAGAGAGTTGGGGCTGGTCTTGTACTCGAGAGAGAAGAGATTTCGAACCCATGTTTCTTTATCCTTTTTATGATATTTGGTTTTCTATTCATTATGATTTCTGCTTCACTGATCATGTCTGAGTAGTTTACCTGTTAGGTTTAGGGATTCTCATAAGGGATTTCAAGGAATTACAGAGTAATCAATCTTTATGTATTCATACTTTCTAGTTCTTTATCTAGGGTTGTTCTTAATGCTTAATTTGAGTTGGCCGCTTAGATTATTGATGTTAGGTTGATTTCTGCAACGAAAGTTGATTAATTAACTAAAAAGAACCTAGATGAGAAATTTGACTATTCGCAAAGAAATTTGGCTTAGGAGAATTGTGAACGAGAGAACCTGAGATTAAATGCATGTTTAGGATCTCTAGAACTCGCAACGAAAGTAGGTTTGCCAGGTTGCTAGACATAGATAATACTTGCAACGAAGGTTGGTTTCTTTTGCTTCCGTGATTCTAGTTCTAGAACAGTTCTTAATTAGATCATGAATGATTGATTACCTATATTCCTGATTTCCTGAGAACTCCCCTGACCTGACGCTTCGCTTGCTTGCTTACAAACCGTTTGATTTACTTTTCTGCATTTTTATTGCTTTCACTACTGCTTTACCTAGCTTAATTCGACATTCTATAATCTATCGTAAGAGTCTTGAGTCTCTGTGGATTTGATACCCTATATACTACTGGTCACGTCTGTGCACTTGCAGTGTAGCTCTAGGGATTAAAACTCGAGCATATCAAGTTTTTGGCGCCGTTGCCGGGGACTCTTTTGAGTCTTCGATAGATTTGAATTTAGAGTTCAGACTAGGTTTTCGTTTTTGTTTTTGGTCACTAATTTTTTTTTTCTTGCGTTTCAGGTATGCCTAGAATTGCATCGCATCGATCGACACGGTTCTGAGTGTCGACACAGCTTCGCGATTAGCATCGATCGAAGCCCTCCTTGCATTGATCGACACACTTGCGTGAACGAGAAAGTTTATGCCTGATCGCGATCTGAGAAGTAATCCGAATAAAGAGCTCGTGAATATTGAGCTTAAAGAGCTTGCAAAGCTAGAGAAAGAGAACGGTAAAGCCTAGAAGCTAGTTAAGATGGCTAATCCCAATCCTGTGATCTTAATTCCAGATGATGAAGATGTTCTGAGGGATTTGCAGAACAATCCATATAATGCTTAGGGACAGAGGATAGATGCTGAAGGGAATGTGATTGTTCGAGACATTGTTCAGCAGCCACATAATCAAGAAGCTCAAGGTGGAGGAGCGCCTAGAGCACAAGAGCCTCCTGCTAGGGGGACACTAGCTGATTACAACAGAACTGATGAGTTCTATGCTAACAGGTCTGCGATTGTACCTCCTGCATTCCCGCGGAATGAGTTTGTGCTTAAGACTTCCTATTACACACTTGTGGGACATTACCTCTTTCATGGACTCCCACATGAGCATCATATGGATCACATAGAGGACTTTGAGTCTTTAGTCACTGGGATGAAGCATAATGGAGTGACCTATGACTACTTACACTGCAAGATGTTTCCTCACTCTCTTGGAGGAGAAGCTGATAATTGGCTAAAGCAGATTTCACCTGGGACTCTGACTACTTGGGATGCACTGAAGAAGAAGTTTCTACGACACTTCTATGATGGTGCTAAATCTGATCAGCTTAGACAAGATTTCTTGACCTTCAATCAGGGATCTACAGAGCCCCTGAAAGCACCTTGGGTGAGATTTAGGATGTACCAGAGAGATTGCCCTCATCATGGTTTCTCTGAGGTTCAGCTGCTGAGCATTTTCTTCAGAGGAGTTGATTTGTGGTATCAGATGGCTCTAGATGCTGCAAGTAATGGGAACTTCAACACTAAGTATCCAGAGGAAGCTAAGGAGCTCATTGAGAACTTGATAACTAGCAATAGTGTCAAGAATGCTGATATGGAGAGGCAGAAATCTGGTGGGAAAGTTGATAGCTCACAGATAGCTAAGATGAGGAATAAGATTGATTCTATTCATAGCATCTTACTTGGGAAGAAGCAAGTTGAATTTGCTGCAGATGCTGGTGAGTCCGAGGATGTGAATTATATAGCTGGAACTGGTTATCAAGGTCAGAGGTATGGAAATCAGCAAGGACAAATTTCAGGTTTCACACCAAAGTCTGCATTTCAGAGACCTTTCCAGCAGAACAGCTCATTCCCCAGAGATTATGTTTCTTCATCATATCAGCATGTTCTTCCTCAAAATGAGCAGAATGATAAGATAATGGGTCTATTGGAACATCTCTTGGAAGGACAACAGAAGAGTATAGTGGACTTCAATGGAAAGATAGATGCCATGTACCTTGATTTGAATGGGAAGATTGAGTCTCTGAGTACTCATGTGAAGAAGCTGGATGTTCAGGTTCAACAGACTGCTAGAACAATCCAGAGGCAAAATGGATCAAGAAGAGCTGAACAGAAGCAATTCATCAATGTTGTGATTACAGGAGATGAAGTTGATTTAATGGATGAGGAAGAGGACATCATTGTGAAATTCTTGATGTGTTTTGTCTGTCTTCGCCGAGCATCGATCGACACACTCCAAGTGTCGATCGACACAGTTCCGATACGTATGATGAAAGTGCTTATAATCGTTTAGTATCGATCAGCACATCCTTTGCATCGATCGACACTGATCGCAGACGAGACCAGAAACCGGCAACAGTCCCTGAACGAGTTTACAAGCCTTCTGCAACCTATCCTAAGGCTCCTACGATGTCCAAATAGGAGCAAGATGAAGCTAAATGCATGAGAGTGATGGAAAAGAAGCTGATTCAGATCTCAGAGAAGCTTCCAGACCCAGGAGTCTTTGTGCTAGATTGTTCCATCTTTAAGGACAACTTCAAGCGTTCTCTGTGTGACTTAGGATCTGGTGTGAATCTCATGCCATACTCTATGGCTGTGAGATAATGACTGATGGATTTCCAGCCTACTAGGATCTCTCTTATCCTATTTGATCGATCGAAGAGGTATCCAGAAGGAGTTATTGAGGACATTCCTATCAGAGTTGGAGACTACTTGATTCCAACAGACTTTGTGGTGCTGAAGTATGCGGTTGAACCGGATGATCCTTTGCTGCTTGGTAGATCCTTCTTAGCTATTGCTGGAGCAGTAATTGATATGAGACGAGGTCTGATTGATCTCCACCTGGGAGACAAGCCTTTGCAGTTCAAGATGGATAAGCTGCAGAGATCCACCAGTGATGGACAGAGCTTCAGTGTTGAAGTGGAGCCTAGGATAGAGAATGGAGAAAATGAACCTGCTCTAACATCTTCAGAGCCTGCAACTGCTACTAATAAAAAAGCTCCAAACATCTCATCTCCACCAAAGCATAGGTATAATGTCTCTAAACTTAATACTCATAACCGCATTGTTGTGACTGCAGGAAAAAGCAGTATCCCACCCACGCTTCTGTTGGGAATGTCCTGAAATCTACCGTACTATCTCTAGAAAGTATGATAAGTGTCGAGATCAGACATAAGTCATAAATACTGGGTGATCATGATGGCTTGCTAGAGTCCGCTCTTGATCTATAAGTTTAAGACTTATTACCAGTATTGTATGATCCCAAAGGGTCACACACCATAGCTAACGGGAAAGTTAAATGGAATTAATACGGTAAGATGCAATGGCATTTACTGTATTGGATCAGAGTTTTGGGCCAGACAAATACAGGTTTTTGTCTGATTTGTATTTTGGGCCCAAAAGATTAATGAGCCATTAGTCTAATGACTTGGGCCCATTAATGAGATATAAGAGAATCAGAAAGCCCTAAAGGAATTAATACTCCTGCGATTTTTCTTCTTTGGCGTGACTTCTCTCTCTCTAAAACCTCTCTCTGATTCTTCCAACTCTTTGGTCTAGCAGCCGTCCCTCGCTTGTAAGAGTGTGGATACTCTAGGAGGAATAGGTGTTGCCATCTGTTCTCATTGATCTCGACATCACCATCATTCCGCTGCAAAAGGTAATGTCCAGGTTGGTTTTATGATTCGTTTTGCAAGAACCTAGATCTGTTTAAGGATTTGTGTTAGGTTGTAATTGAGAATTAAACCTTGAATAAACACTATAATCCTTCAGTGGTATCAGAGCCAGGTTTTAGGTTTCTTGTGAAATTGGATCATATGATATTTGATTAATTGATTTTGATTGAAAATTGATTAATGGAAACCTTGTATTTGGTCTCGGCCATGTTATTAATATCGAATGATCAATCGAATGTTCCATTATATTATCAAACCCATAATCGATCGTGTATCTTGTTTGATAATCATGAGAATGATTCTAATAATAATTGAATGATATCGATAATTAATGGGTCAAAGCTGCGTTGATATTGGTCAATTCGTGTGTTGCGAACGTTTAATTATTGAATGGCCGACGTTGCAATAACGTTGCTAATGTGATGCAATTGATAAACGTTTATAAGCCGTAGCTAATTTGATGCTGTATCGATCGTGATAAATTAATGGGACATGTAATATGAGAGGATCGCATGGTTTCGAATGGGTTGTGTAGGCTTGCGATCATCACCACATCATCACGGTCGTGAGATCATGGCGATCGATGATCGATCGTGATGGGCCTAGTTGGATCGTGGGTCCATAACCCGATCATGGATCCGATCGTTTGGCCCATTAAAATTTTACGTCCCGCGAATAGTCAATCGGTTAAACCGAGCTTTGCGGTTCGTTGCCGAAAACCACACCGATTAAACCGGTCCATTTAATTGGCGGTTAATTGTGTGTTTAAAGCCTAAAACCGCAAGTTAAATCAAATTGGCTAAAACACTAGGTGTTTCTTCCCGGTTTTGGATTTAACTGAACCGATCCAATTTAATTGGTGGTTCAAGCGGTTAACCCAAATCACGGTTTGCTGAAAATTATTTAATACACGGTATTATTTAATTTCTGGTTAAACCGGATTTAAATTCAAAAATTGAATTTTAACCTAAACCGAAGGCTGGTCTAAGTTTGATTTGGTTGGACCAAATAATTTAGAGCTGGTCTGGTTTAGTAAATAACCGATGGTTTTGATAGTTAATTTGGTCTTGGACCAGAATTAATAAACCGGATCGGTTATGTCAAATTATTGGGCCAGCTGGAATTCTATGGTCTTGGGCCAAGAATTGGGCCTATAATTTGTGACCCAACCCAAAATATTTATGAAATATTTAAATTAGAAATTTCTATTTTTAGTAAGTTACTAAATTTAGAAAGTTTCTAAAATAAGAAAGTTTCCCAAAATAGTAATCTTCTATTTTTGGAAATAAAACTTAAAAATCCTCAAAAGCAATATCAAGCTTGGATGTCTTTCCAATCTTGTCAGCTACTTAACGCTTATTTGATTACAGATATGGCTTACAGTGTGAGGTGTCTGTTTTCGCGTAAGTAAAGTAGTATATAGTCACTAATTTCATTGGGAGTCCCAGATTTTAGTGATTATTTGGCTGTAAGAGATTGGTTTCCTTGACTGGGCCATCGGGAGTCCCGGGCCTTGAGACATCTGGTGTATTGGGCCTTGGGCCCAATTCACAACCGAGAGTTATTGGTTATAACTAGCTGTGTGTATGCTTACCAAGTAAAGCTAATTCCGGGTGACGGCCAGTGGCCCACTTTGGTTTTGGTTGAACATGGGTCTCGGAATCATTGCATTCTTATGAGGTTAAACAAAGAAATTTTGAATGCAATGCGAGTTTTCTTATAAGTTATTAAGATTACTCTTTTATGAACTTAATAACTAAAACTCTATTTATCTCTGAATTTCAGCTATGACAAGCACAAACAATCAAAACACTTTCTCGATCCGGTATGTCCTTGAGATGGACAAACTGAACGGATCAAATTTCTTGACTTGGTCGCGGAACCTGAGACTAGTTCTCAGGCAGGAGAGAAAGGACTATGTCCTTGAAAGAGCTCTCCCCGTGAGGATCGGGTCCAATGCCTCTCATGCAGTATATAATGCTTGGAATAAGCATTATAATGATGCGGTAGATGTGCGTGGTCTGATATTGGCTACCATGGACTCAGATTTGCGGAAGCAATATGAGAACATGGAGTCGCCAATAGAGATGATTAGTAGCCTGAAATTGAAATTTCAGGAGCAGGTAAGAGTGGAGAGATACCAGTTGGTTAAATCTCTCACTAGCTGCAAACTACCGATGGATCATCCAGTAAGTCCTCATATCAGTAAAATGATGGGTTACATTGATAACCTGAGGAAACTGGATTATCCAGTTAGCCAGGAATTGGCAACTGAGATCATTCTGCAGTCACTGCCGTCAAGCTATGATAAGTTCGTAAGGAACTATATCAAGAAAGGCTTAACGAAGACGTTGACTGAACTGCATGATATGCTCAAGATAGTTGAGCCAAACGTGAAGAGTACCCTGTACAATCTCATGAATGAGAAGGGTAGGTTTACTAAACCTAATGCTGACAAGGGTGAAGACAAAGTTGTCCAGATTTTGAATCATGGCAAGCGTGTGTCTTCTGAGCCCGAGTCAGATACCTCTTACGTTGGTAAGTGCTGCTACTGTAAAGAGACTGGGCATTGGAAAAGAGATTGCATTAAATTCATGGAAGATTATGAGGAGTTAAAGTTGATGTATGAGACTACTTCCTCAGGTATTCATGTTATTACTTCAAGTTATACCTTGTAGATATTGGATACTGATTGTGGCACTGATATTTGTTATAATATGCAGAGCCTGAACAACAGTAGAACGTTGAAGGAAGGGCAAGTGGAACTGCGAGTCTGGAAGGAGCTTGGGATGCTGCCTCAGCCGTAGGGTTTTCACTTGTAGATGCCTTTGAGGCTTGGTTTTGTATTAAGTAATTGCTACAATATACCTGCTTCATGCAGAGTTATTTTTCATTTTCTTGTGAAGAATTTGAAGGTTTTCATTTTGATAAAGACAAGTTTTGTTCTTTTGATCTTAATGAAATGTTAATTGTAGCACCCTATTCAAGGAATGGGTTTTATATCTTAAACCAAAGAGTGCCTAAATGTAACATAAATACCAAATTGGTTTAAATCTGATGAATTAAACCTGATTTTTCTTGGCATAAATGTTTTGGTCAAATAGAGTAAATTGGATTCAGAAACCCCATAGTTATGGACTTTTGGGCTCATTTGAATGGATATCTTATGAGACTTGAATTCTGCTTACTGGACCAAAAGACAAAGGGCCCATCTTAGCCGAGCTAGAGAAAAGCCCAAAGGCTTATTGGACATTGGACATACTCATGTATGTGGTCCGATGAGCAGTAATGCCAGAGAAAATTTCCTGTACTTCATTGTCTCTACTGATTACTTCAGTGAGTGTGACTGTGTTCATTTGATGAGACACAAGTCGGAATTCTTTGACATGGTCGAAAGAGTTCCAGAATGAAGTATAGAATCTAAATGACAGAAGTATTAAGACTCTGGATTAGATCACGAGTGAGAATACTTAAGTCATTGATGGTATGATCATCTGAATGAGTGTGAAGTCGTTTCACAGCTCAATTCTCCTGAAAACCTAGAGGTGTTTCTGTGAGAATGAATCAGATCTTATAGGAAATGATTAAAGATGAGTCACATTAATCTTCCATGATATTCTCTAAGAATAACGCTCTAAAATATCTAAGTTTACGCTGAAAAAAGTTCTACCAATATCAGTAGAAAGACACCACGTAGATGTGGATTGGAATCGATCCAAATTCGTCTTTACTGAGTATTTGTAGTTGTGCTACTTCGCTGGTTGTCCTAGGGAAACCAAGGCTTGTTACTTTTACGTCCATTCTGTTTTCTAAGAAGGGAAGTTACTTTCCAAGAAGAACAGTGGGAGTAAAAGTATAACTCGAAGAAATTCGAGAAATACAGGAGGCTGCTCAACCTGTTGAGGAAGAGCAACGGATGGATTTACAGATTTCTGTAGAATCTACACCTGTAGAGCCTGAAGTTCGCAGATATGAATGAATCAGTCACTAATCCGAGAGTGATTTCTCGTCATTAGTTGAACCTGATGATCATTAAAAGTTCGCATGATCTGATGATCATTGAAAGCGACGAATCTGCGAAATTCAAAGAAGCGAAAGTGAGTCCGGACTCCGAAAATTACACTATGTGTAAGTTAGCTTCATTGATCCATTCATGGATGGAAGCAAACATATCGGAGTTGGAATCTTCGTTTCTGTTAAAGTAGTCAAGGTTTTGACTTGAACAGGAACGAAGTGGAAATGTGCGTTTACTAAAAGATAAGTGGGAGCAATATTGCATTTCTCATAGTGTATGTCGATGACATACTGATTCTCGAAAATAACGTCCCAATGCTGCAGTCGGTAAAGGACTGACTTGGGAGTTGGTTTTATGAATGACATGGGTAAAGCCACGTAGTTCTTGGATTTTGGATCTAAAGATAGAGATCCAAAATAGCTGGTAGGACAAAGTCAGGATTCTTAAATTGACAAAATCCTACACGTAATCAGCAATCCAAGAAGGGTTTTATGCCAATGTCACATGGCATTACGTTAAGCAAGATACAGTGTCCCACGATATCTGCTGAGCTTGAATGCATGGATAGGATTCCATATGCGACGGCATAAGGATCTATCATGCATGCCATGACACATACTTGTTTTGATGTTGCTTTAATGATAAGCAAGACAAGTAAAGACCAGTCAAATCCAGCAAAGAATCACTGGATTGCCGTATAGAATATCCTAAAGTATTTGAGGAATACTAAGGATAAGTTCTTGATTTACGGAGAAAGTGAGGTGCTACAAGTAGATAGAGTCTGAAAGGCAAGTTTCCAATAGACAAAGATAATTCCTGGTCACAGTCCGGCTATATCTTGTGTCTATCTGGCGGTGCAAGGCACTGTAGCTGACTCCATGACTTAATCTGAACATTTCGCAGCTTGCAAAGCGGCGAAAGAAGTTGTTTGGAAAGAAGAGTTCATCACTGAACTTGATGTGAATCACAGCATAGATGAGGCTAGCTGCACATCAGAGGTCCAAACACCTTGAGGATAGGTATAACCTATTCTGTGAGATAAATGACAGAGGTGTTAAGTAGATAGGCAAGTTTCATCGAATGAGAATGTTGCTAATCTATTAACAAAGCCACTCCTTATGCCTAAGCACGAGTCGCGGACTGTAGCTGTAGGATGAGTGAAATTAAGATGTAGTCTTAATTTCAGTGGGAGTTTGTAAAGGGCTTTACTTAGTTATTTTGAATGGTTCATGTAAACATAACATTTTATGTTTGTGAAATCTAATGATTTCTGGATTATTTTAACTGTGATATAAATAATCGTTCCAAAATGATTCATGTCATTATATATGGGCCATCGAAGTACATGAGTAGACTTGATCCTGAAACCCCATATTTAACGAAGTGACATAAATCAAAATGTCCATAGTCGAAGGTTGTTGAAATTGGAACAACAACAACCTGTTGAGACTAGATTGTGTTGAGACTTATGACCAAGTTTCGAGGAGTCATAGATGCGCGACATCAAAGTCGACACATAGGTATATGTAGGGGAGCATATGACCGGACATGGCCCGCTAATGAGAACTCTGCAAGATATTAATATCTGTGTCATAAGAAGTTCTCATATACGACTATAGAGTATAGTCCTTAGACCTGAGTTCGCATGCATGTGGCTGCACATGGAGTAATGCGCTTTGATCATTGTCTAACGCTGTTTCGTAACTGGGAGCTATACGGACCTTGGTTGGGTGTATTATGAATTGTGTAGTTCATAGTGATGGAACAAGACGGGATTTGTCCCTGCCGTTTAACGGAGGTAATATCTCTAGGCCAATCGGAGATTTGATAGCTGGTAAGAGAATGGCCATTCCCAAACGGACTTGCCCAAGTCGTTTGCATTGTCAGTATCAAATCTGGTCCGATAAACATGGTCTGGCTATATAAGGATGACACGCATCTTGCCTTATGCCAGATCGAGATATTGAGACAAAAGGATTAGGGAATGTAGGATTCCAGTACAATCGGAAGATTGTTGGGAATGCCCTTTGTAGGATTCCAGTACAAGTGGGAGATTGTTGGGAATGTCCTGAAATCTACCGTACTATCTCTAGAAAGTATGATAAGTGTCGAGATCAGACATAAGTCATAAATACTGGGTGATCATGATGGCTTGCTAGAGTCCGCTCTTGATCTATAAGTTTAAGACTTATTACCAGTATTGTATGATCCCAAAGGGTCACACACCATAGCTAACGGGAAAGTTAAATGGAATTAATACGGTAAGATGCAATGGCATTTACTGTATTGGATCAGAGTTTTGGGCCAGACAAATACAGGTTTTTTTCTGATTTGTATTTTGGGCCCAAAAGATTAATGAGCCATTAGTCTAATGACTTGGGCCCATTAATGAGATATAAGAGAATCAGAAAGCCCTAAAGGAATTAATACTCCTGCGATTTTTCTTCTTTGGCGTGACTTCTCTCTCTCTAAAACCTCTCTCTGATTCTTCCAACTCTTTGGTCTAGCAGCCGTCCCTCGCTTGTAAGAGTGTGGATACTCTAGGAGGAATAGGTGTTGCCATCTATTCTCATTGATCTCGACATCACCATCATTCCGCTGCAAAAGGTAATGTCCAGGTTGGTTTTATGATTCGTTTTGCAAGAACCTAGATCTGTTTAAGGATTTGTGTTAGGTTGTAATTGAGAATTAAACCTTGAATAAACACTATAATCCTTCAGCTTCGCCCCCGCCCTGGTTCCATTCGCTCTTTCCTTGGGAGATCTCATGATCTGACTGCTTATAGGCCACCCTGGATGAAGAGACATTCACAGAGGCACTCCAAGCCTCTGTTGAATCCCCCATAAGTCCGATCTCCCTCCAAAAGTCAAGCTAATGACTAAAACAAGCGCTGAGTGGGAGGCAACCCACTAGAAGGTCTGTTCTTTCTTTTATTTTTTGTTTTGATTTTGGGTGCTTTGATTTTTCTTCTCTTGGTGTGTTCATAGCGTGAGAACAGGTCGGAATCAGCCTGCGTCGATCGACATGGTCCTGTGTGTCGATCGACGCAGAGGTCACATACGGTTTAAGCTTTTACCGTAACGATTGCGGATTAATCAGCGGTTATCTCAAAACCGCGAGCAAATTCGCCTTGTGTCGAGCAATGCGGTCCTGAGCATCAATCGACACAGGCCGACGACAGGTAAGGTTCTCTGACTTTTTCGGAATTTATTCCTTCTGATTTTTTGTTCTCGCCGAGCCCAAGCTTCGATTCCACTGACGACAATGTGTTTCAAGTGTGGGGGAGGTAGCTACTAACACACCATTTTCTGTTTTCTTAGAGTCATACCAATCTGTTTTATTGAGTCAAAATTGAGTAGGAAACATGGACCTTTTGAGGAGACCACACTTGCATGAACTTAAGTGACCATTAGACGAGTTTGCAGGTGATCTATGACTATTACAAAACCCCACACAGACCAGCCTACTAGGGACACCCATTTCACTTTAGGTATTCAGAGAATCCATTACTGACTTCGCAGTTAACTTAACTTAATTTTTCTCACCTTGGGGCTTGGTATACTCTTGAGTCGGATTCCTCTGAGTTCTGACACAGATTGTAAACCTGTCTAAGTAAGGTTCCCTTCTCCCCTTCCTTGAAAGTAAAAAAGAGATAAACTGAGGATATGCTAGTAGCTTCAAAGTGGTCATAGGAGTGGTAGAGACCCCTATTACCTCGTGTGTATCCATGGAAACATGTCCAAAGTACACCCCTGTAATACCCCGTCTAAAGAAGTAACATACGGACGAGGAAAGACTACGCAATGCGGGATTTAGCAGAGACGTAAGATGGATCAGAAGATAGGCGATATCCGACAATGTCCGAAAAATGTCGGTATGGCCGAAACGGAGGAAAATGGATGAACGAAGCTCCAAACCTAAAACCGTCAAGAACCGTGAGGAGATTTATTTACGGAATTTAATTCCGTCAAGTTACGTTAGGGGCTAGAGTGCGATCAGTTGTTGGCCCGACGTTTTACGAGCATTGGACAAAAATGGCAGTTTTGACGACGAGCGGCCGATCGGGAAAACTAATGCAAAAACGCCCAAGGAGCCAAGCACGAGGTGTCGTAAGCAAGCGAGCAGGCAGGTTAAGCAGGCAGGCAGGAGGTGTGGCCACGCATGCAAGTCGACGAGATGGCGCGACCGGACGCCGCCACAAGTCGCGACGCATGTAACCGACGCAATGTCATCGCCGGAGGCCACCACTTAGAGCCACGCATGCAGGCAGGCTGGGTGGCGCCACCACACACCCTGAGGTGTGCTCTTGCATGGAGAACGCAAGGTGTCGCCGCCGGGATGAAGCACGGTGTCGCCGATGAGTTGAGACGCATGTTCGCCACCGGAACCGGCCAATCGGACGCCGCCATTTTGAATCGCCACCACCAGCTTGATTTTGCTATAAATAAGACCTCACCCCCACCCAAAACTCACACATTTATGAGAGAAACCGAAATCCTAGAGAGATAAAGGAGAGAAAACGTTTTAGAGAGAGAAAGTCACTAGAAAGGAGAAACCGAGCCCCGATCGCGAGAGAGACAAAGGACGAGCGTTCTGGGAGTGCGGGAAGCGGATTAGGAGTCCTCGAAGAGTAGGAAAGGCGGGCCGTGAGGTGAAGAAAGAGGTGCTTTGGGAACCAAACCTCTGCCAAACCGAAAACCCGAGAGTGAGTCCCGATAGCTAGGACTGACATTTCTGTTTTGCAGGGACGGGTTAGGAGTTGAATCTGGGGATTGGTTTAACTCCGTTGCGTATTTATATTATGCATGTTTGATGGTTAAGCATGACGTTCTTGGTTGGTTATGCATGCATAATATTGATTGCGTATTGATTGCGGTATTGTGAGCATGTCGGGATTCGTGTGCAAGCAGGTCGGGAACTGTTCTGCAAGCAGGCCGGGAACCGTTCCGCATGCAGGTCGGGATCCGTTCCGCAAGAAGGATGGGAACTATTCCGCAAGTAGGATGGAAAGCCGTCAAGCGGAATGGGTAACCGTTAGCGGGCCGGACGGGTGACCGCTTGCTAGCCTTACGGGATCCGTTTTGCATGCATGACGGGTAACCGCTTGAGGGCATGTCAGGTTACCGCCTTGCATGATTGATTGATTGTGACATGCTTGCTATGATATCATGCTTGAGTGTTGTTGGATGATTGATTGATCGTGAACCCGGTTGCATGCCATGATTAACGGTTGTGATGCAGGGTCGGTTAGGACAAGCACGGAGGTGCCGTCCTAGTCCGACATGGTATTGGTGCATGGACCGCGGTTTACGATGTTTATTATAAGCATGATGTGATAAGTACGGGACGGTCGGGGTACCGCCCGGAAATGGATTGTGATAAGTACGAGTCGGAAGTGAGATCCGCTCGGAAATGGTTGATGTGAGGATGCGGTAGCTCCGTGTGATGGTTGATCCACAGTGGTCTCCCATCCGTTTGTCGAGACGGTGGTAGTGGCTGTTGTGATCATTGGATCCTATGCTCGACCCTACACCGTAAGACGTTGTGAAAGTAATTTGATGCATGTGTGGATCATGCAGTCTATATTACTTGAGTTGATTGATGCATCCTAGGACATGTGTGATATTTTCTAGGATGGTGTATACGGTACCACCCAACTCCGTGGATTCGGAGGTCCGCCGTGGATTCGGAGAAGGCTCGGACGGTACTTGGGTCGCTCCCTTGGCCGAGCGACGTGTGACGACACGATCCCCGTGGATTCGGGTTACCCGTAGATTCGGGTGTGGTGCCGGACATGAACCTTTGCTGGTGATTGGACGGGATGAGCCACAGAGAGAAAGATTGGTGTGGTGGTGCCGGATACATCGAGGCCTCAGCATTGTGACGAGTCTAGTGCATCTAGACGGGTTACGCATTTGTGTTATGCATTATGATTTATATGCTTTCTTGCGAGATGTTTAATATGCTTCGGCTATGGGGATGGGTCGGGCACTAACGTTTGTTAGCGGGCTCTAGACTCACTGGGTAACCCATAAGGTTGCTCATTATACAACTTTTGTCTCGCAGGTAACCTTAGGTTGGGTAGCGGGCGGATTCGGACGTAGGTTGTGACCGGGATAGATTTGTGAAGTTGGTTGTTCAACAAATCTAAGTACGTTTTGATATTATTACGTTTCCGCGTTTTAATAAGGTTGTCCGGACGGATTACTAATATACGTACTATTATTTTGCGAGGTACACGTATTTTCCGAGACATAAAACCTCTGTTGCCTAATGATACTCGACTTTGTCTAAGTCGACACAACTCTTGACACGGGTACGGGTTTGCAAGCCTTAGGCCTTAGTCGAGAGGGTCGGATATCGACAGTGGATCAGCCAGACAATGGGCACGGCCGGGACATTGGCGATATTTGACATCTTGTGGCACCACCGGCTCGGCTATCGTCCGTAGTCCGCGTCGGGGGTGTTACAAATGGTGGTATCAGAGCATGGTTCATGATCATGCTCACGGGACAGAGTTTTCAAAACATTTTATCGAGTCATTTGAGTCGCAACCAACTTTTTAAGAATCCGGATGTCCGAATGCCGATAGAATGATAGGTTGGGGGATTTAGACTTACCTTGTTATCGAGATTTGTAGGATGCCGAGAAGGTTGGGACGATACCAGCAGGATCCGGAGTGGTTACCGGGGGGAAGTACGGGAAACTACTCAGAGTATTACGGATCTGGTGGTTCGGATTAAGGGGACGGGTCAAGCGGATCCAGCACTAGTTCGGGTTCGGTGTATGAGGTCATCATCATTGACTCGGATACCTCAGTGGAGACGGATCCGAGCGAGATGAGTTCAGACGGGTGGAGCTCGGAGTCGGCAGTCGCGGATGACATGTTTCGGGGAATGCTTAACCTCGACATGGAATCCGACGCATCAGCCATGTCCATAGGGACGGGATCTTACGACGGTTTTGCGGCAACGTCCACAGAGGATTCGGAGGTGGAAATCCTCGAGCCGCCTTCACCCGAAGTGATGGACCTCTCATCGGGAAGTTCGGCAAGCAGGTCAGGGGTACCTATGGTCCCCTATTCCTTTGTCATTGGGGTTACTTCTCCGTACGCACCCCAAGAGCCGAGATCAGTAGGTGCGGAGTATGGAGGACCACGAAACGGGATGACGTATCCAGATAGTCCGACGGGATCCGAGCATGAGTGGGCTGTAAACGAGGTGTGGACATACTATGCAATGGAGGAAGAAAGGCCTAGGCAGTTGGACCAAGACCGAGTAGTACCAGAACCAGAGACGAACCCGAGAGAGACGGGGAACCAGCAAGAAGATGAAGCGGACTTACGGTGGGAATGGGGGAAACCCGCCAAGGTCCTTTACTTATGAAGAGATCCTACAGCAAGTACCGTCGGGGTGGGATAACCTCGACATTCCCACGAACGATGAGACGGAACGAGAAGTACGAGGAAACAACCCAGAGGAGCAGAACGTGGAGACGAGGGAGGCATCGGACCAGGAGTCCGGAGTTCATAGGGAAGGAGGAAGCCTGGTCCAAGAGATGGTTCAGTCCGTGAACCCAAATGCAAGTCAAACGAGGATGGAAGTAGGCGAAGGAATCCGACAGCGTAAGCCCAGGAGAAGAGTCCGACGGTCGGAGGAGATTACTCCACCGTGCGGGTATTGTGGAGGAAGAGGTCACTATGACCGATGGTGTACAAACATGGGATTCGGGTTAATGACAACACCCGAGACCAGAGCGTGAATCTGTTGTGGAGGCCGAGACCACGAGGAGGCAGACTGTCCGTGTAGAAGACCGCCTTCTCCCCCATCTTCGGTAACACCGGTGAATCGCCCATCGTCCGCGCAAGGATCGAGCAACGATCCCGAGTAAAGTGGATGAAAGGAAGAGGAAGACTAGGATTGTAGTATAGTATAGTAAGTTAGAAGTTTGTTTTGCAGGGACCGCATCATATCCGAAAGGCGAGGTATGTTGGGTTCTGACTAAACTCCTAATGTGTAATGCATATATGTGTGATATATGCTTGATGTGTGTGATGTGTAATGTGATATACACTGGTTGTGTGTGTAGACGGGCAACGCTTGAGAGTGTGATCAGCGTTAGTAAGACCCGAGTAAATATTTGTGTGTGATAACAGTTTTATGATAAATAAAAATCGTTTTTGGATTGGAGTTTTTAAAGCATGAATGGTTTAATTTGCTTTAGGTATTTTGAGAATGGTTTTCCTAATGCGGTTGGTGTTGGTGAGTGATCCTTAGGTTACCGGAAAGAGGTGATTTCCCAAAAAAACCTTAGGATAGAAGAGTAGTAAGAATTTTAGGACACCTATCCTAAAAGCCCGACACCAAAAGCCATTACCCGAGCAGGCCGTTTATAGTGAAAACTCTGGTGGGTGGGCAAGGCTGACGATTGAGGCCGTGTGACGATCATTGCGGGACCGGCAAAGGCGAGATGGAAGATCAGCTACGGGAAGTTAGTTGCGTCTTGGTGAGAGTTCTAACGACAGGCTGTTGTGGGATCATCAACGTCACGATCTCTTCCCGAGATCGGTGAGTGTTGGATCAGAAACGGGAAGCTACGAGAAGTTGGATGAACTTGGAAGTAAGACGTCAAGTAAAGGGACGAAGAATTTTAACGGACTTAAGAGAGGAAGGCGTTCATATAAGAAGGAACAGGACTTACCAAAGCAACGGAGATGGAAAGGTTACATGAAGTAACCGGCCACTAGGAAAAGTTGGCCAAAAGGGTTACAAGGAGGGCCAAATCATGAATCGGATTGCCGAGGAGGAAAGAAGCCCCGGGAAGGAGTGATCACGACTTACAAAATTGAGGCCGGGCAAGACCGCCGAGGAGAAAGAGTAGACCGACCCCGAGGAAGAGCAGAGAATGACTAGGTGCACCGAAGAAGTGAAGATCAACGAGGAACCCGGAGAACCATGGAGAAAGTAGCGAGAAGGAGGCGAGAGACTAAACAATACGGAGCAAGAACGAGCACATCGAGTGCTACCACAAGATTCAAGACGGAGCCTAACTTTGGAAGGAGATGCAAGAGAAACCGCAAGTAGCCAAGCAACGGAGACAGTACCAGACGCGATGAGACGGAGGAAGCCGAGACGATTCCACTATTGGAATTCGAGGACGAATTCTAATAAGGAGGGGAGAATGTAATACCCCGTCTAAAGAAGTAACATACGGACGAGGAAAGACTACGCAATGCGGGATTTAGCCGAGATGTAAGATGGATCAGAAGATAGGCGATATCCGACAATGTCCGAAAAATGTCGGTATGGCCGAAACGGAGGAAAATGGATGAACGAAGCTCCAAACCTAAAACCGTCAAGAACCGTGAGGAGATTTATTTACGGAATTTAATTCCGTCAAGTTACGTTAGGGGCTGGAGTGCGATCATTTGTTGGCCCGACGTTTTACGAGCATTGGACAAAAACGGGCAGTTTTGACGACGAGCGGCCGATCGGTAAAACTAATGCAAAAACTCCCAAGGAACCAATCACGAGGTGTCGTAAGCAAGCTAGCAGGCAGGTTAAGCAGGCAGGCAGGAGGTGTGGCCACGCATGCAAGTCGACGAGATGGCGCGACCGGACGCCGCCACAAGTCGCGACGCATGTAACCGACGCAATGTCATCGCCGGAGGCCACCACATAGATCCACGCATGCAGGCAGGCTGGGTGGCGCCACCACACACCCTGAGGTGTGCTGTTGCATGGAGAACGCAAGGTGTCGCCGCCGGGATGAAGCACGGTGTCGCCGATGTGTTGCGACGCATGTTCGCCACCGGAACCGGCCAATCGGACGCCGCCATTTTGAATCGCCACCACCAGCTTGATTTTGCTATAAATAAGACCTCACCCCCCACCCAAAACTCAAACATTTCTGAGAGAAACCGAAATCCTAGAGAGAGAAAGGAGAGAAAACGTTTTAGAGAGAGAAAGTTGTCGGAAAGGAGAAACCGAGCCCCGATCGCGAGAGAGACAAAGGACGAGCATTCCGGAAGTGCGGGAAGCGGATTAGGAGACCTCGGAGAGTAGGAAAGGCGGGCCGGGAGGTGAAGAAAGAGGTGCTTTGGGAACCAAACCTCTACCGAACCAAAAACCTGAGAGTGAGTTCCGATAGCTAGGACTGACGTTTCTGTTTTGCAGGGACGTGTTAGGAGTTGAATCTGGGATTGATTTAACTCCGTTGCGTATTTATATTATGCATGTTTGATGGTTAAGCATGACGTTCTTGGTTGGTTATGTATGCATAATATTGATTGTGTATTGATTGCGGTATTGTGAGCATGTCGGGATTCGTGTGCAAGCAGGTCGGGAATTGTTCCGCAAGCAGGCCGGGAACCGTTCCGCAAGCAGGTCGGGATCCGTTCCGCAAGCAGGACGGGAACTATTTTGCAAGTAGGACGGGAAGCCATCAAGCGGAATGGGTAACCGTTAGCGGGCCGGACGGGTTACCGCTTGCTAGCCTTACGGGATCCGTTTTGCATGCATGACGGGTAACCGCTTGAGGGCATGTCGGGTTACCGCCTTGCATGATTGATTAATTGTGACATGCTTGCTATGATATCATGCTTGAGTGTTGTTGGATGATTGATTGATCGTGAACCCGGTCGCATGCCATGATTAACGGTTGTGATGCAAGGTCGGTTAGGACAAGCACGGAGGTGCCGTCCTAGTCCGACATGGTATTAGTGCATGGACTGCGGTTTACGATGTTTATTATAAGCATGATGTGATAAGTACGGGACGGTCGGGGTACCGCTCGGAAATGGATTGTGATAAGTACGAGTCGGAAGTGAGATCCGCTCGGAAATGGTTGATGTGAGGATGTGGTAGCTCCATGTGATGGTTGATCCACGGTGGTCTCCCATCCGTTTGTCGAGACGGTGGTAGTGGCTGTTGTGATGTGTTGGATCCTATGCACGACCCTACACCGTAAGACGTTGTGAAAGTAATTAGATGGATGTGTGGATCATGCAGTCTATATTACTTGAGTTGATTGATGCATCCTAGGACATGTGTGATATTGTCTAGGATGGTGTATACGGTACCACCCAACTCCGTGGATTCGGAGAAGACTCGGACGGTACTTGGGTCGCTCCCTTGGCCGAGCGACGTGTGACGACACGATCCCCGTAGATTCGGGTTACCCGTGGATTCGGGTGTGGTTCCGGACATGAACCTTTGCTGGTGATTGGACGGGATGAGCCACAGAGAGAGAGATTGGTGTGGTGGTGTCGGATACTAACATTTGGGGATGGGTCGGGCACTAACGTTTGTTAGCGGGCTCTGGACTCACTGGGTAACCCATAAGGTTGCTCATTATACAACTTTTGTCTCGCAGGTAACCTTAGGTTGGGTAGCGGGCGGATTCGGACGTAGGTTGTGACCGGGATAGATTTGTGAAGTTGGTTGTTCAACAAATCTAAGTACGTTTTGATATTATTACGTTTCCGCGTTTTAATAAGGTTGTCCGGACGGATTACTAATATACGTACTATTATTTTGCGAGGTACACGTATTTTCTGAGACATAAAACCTTTGTTGCCTAATGATACTCGACTTTGTCTAAGTCGACACAACTCTTGACACGGGTACGGGTTTGCAAGCCTTAGGCCTTAGTCGAGAGGGTGGGTCAGATATCGACAGTGGATCGGCCAGACAATGGGCACGGCTGGGACATTGGCGATATTTGACATCTTGTGGCACCACCGGCTCGGCTATCGTCCGTAGTCCGCGTCGGGGGTGTTACAACCCCAATGCGGGAAGAGCACTGATAGAAAAAATAAAATGATACCCAGTGGGTAAAAATCAGTGCTAAAGAAGGAAAAAGAAGAAGAAAGGAACCAGAAAATGATAGTTGAGTGGTCAGACGCTAACAGAGTAAGAGTCCATGTATTCTTTGATCGATACTCCCTAGGTGAGACCGCACTTATTAGCTTTTAGAAGTCAGTATGGTGAATATGAATGCTCTGAATGTGATTGTGGAGTTTAATTGGGACAGTTGCCAAGTATGGGGGAAGTACATGTTGGTCTTGATGTTTGCAGGTTCATTTTCATGTGGATTACTAAAGGGAATCTGAGTGGGGTGCTCCTACGATGAAGCGAGTTTCTGAAGTTTTCAAACTTCTTCCCCTGATCTTGATTTTCTGTTTGCTTGAGGGCAAGCAAAGGCTAAGTGTGGTGGAGTTGATATATCATGGTTTTTAGGACTTTCAACCATGGTATTTGTCTTTGTTATCAAGTCTTTTAGTGTGTTTTGGAGTCCTATTGTGTGTTTTACAGGTCTATGTATGTTTGGAGCGGATTTGGACATTCTGGCGCATTCTAGAGTTATTTGGAGCATTTGTGCGAGAAGAAGAAGTCACTGTCGATTCTTGATGCATGTATCGATCGACACACATGTGGCATCGATCGACTTCGATAGTGGACAGACTATTCTCGGTGGATTAATGAAGAGTTTGGAAATTGCAGCTTTAACCCAGAAATTTCAAATAATTACAAAGAATCTCCAGACGTGTTTAGCTATTATATTAGGTTATTTTAAGCCATTGTTTAGGCTAAGTTTTATATTATTAAAGATTGAGAGAGTTAGGGCTGGTCTTGTACTCGAGAGAGAAGAGATTTCGAACCCTTGTTTCTTTATCCTTTTTATGATATTTGGTTTTCTATTCATTATGATTTCTGCTTCACTGATCATGTCTGAGTAGTTTACCTGTTAGGTTTAGGGATTCTCATAAGGGATTTCAAGGAATTACAGCTTAATCAATCTTTAGGATTTATACTTTCTAGTTCTTTATCTAGGGTTGTTATTAATGCTTAATTTGAATTGTCAGCTTAGATTATTGATGTTAGGTTGATTTCTGCAACGAAAGTTGAGTAATTAACTAAAAAGAACCTAGATGAGCAATTTGACTATTCGCAAAGAAATTTGGCTTAGGAGAATTGTGAACGAAAGAACCTGAGATTAAATACATGTTTAGGATCTCTAGAACTCGCAACAAAAGTTGGTTTGCTAGGTTGCTATACATGGATAATACTCGCAACGAAGGTTGGTTTCTTATGCTTCCGTGATTCTAGTTCTAATTAGATCCCGATTGATTGATTGCCTATATTCCTGATTTCTTGAGAACTCCCTTGACCTGACGCTTCGCTTGCTTGCTAACAAACCGTTTGATTTACTTTTCTGCATTGTTTACTGCTTTCACTACTGCTTTACTTAGCTTAATTCGATATTCTATAATCTACCGCAAGAGTCTTGAGTCTATGTGGATTCGATACCCTATATACTACTGGTCACATCTGTGCACTTGCAGTGTAGCTCTAGGAATTAAAACTCGAGCATATCAACCATCGCGTCTCACTCGACGAGACGAAGCGGTAGCCACGAACCGCACCTTCGTAGGCCTCACAATGCGCCCTCACGCGCCCCTAAAAGGTCGGGGAGTGGATCTCACGCGCCGCCGGAGTGACCCACGCGCCGCCGCCCACGTGCCACCGTCCTCCATGCGCCGCCGTCGACGCCGCCGCCCGGAGCCGATGCGGTTTGACGGAGCACCGCCGACGATGACGACCAGATCCGCCAACGGACCGCCGCCAAGTAAACTCGCCCGCACGAGTCGAGTCGGTTGACCGGGTTGGGTTGGGTTCGGTTTTCAATTTCAGTTTCAATTTCAATTCCGGTTTAGTTCGGTTTAGCTGGTTTGGGCTGATCCTTTTCAATTGATCATAATTAGCTCATCCTTAGGCCGATTTAAGCGAACGAAAGCCTATCCCACTCGATTTTCCGTCCTGTTGCCAGATCTGAAGTCCGTTTGGGGGTCAGAGATTCCTAAATTTCGCTTTTTCCCTTCTTTGGCCAAGGTGAGGACCGAATGTGATCTTCCCTTACTCTATTACAATTCCGGGACGTGAGTCCTTTATTAATGCCGCCTTTCCTTGGTAGCATAAGTTTGGTAACGCGCGTTATGTGATTGATTGTTGAATGTAGAACTGTTAGGATATCGCTTAAACCGAAAACGTTGATTGTGCTTGATGGCTTGTGTGAGTAGTTGAGAGTGTTGTGGTTAAGTAAGGTTGTGGCCCGAGTCTGTTGTGGTGGCGTAGGGTTGTGCCCTGAGTCGGTTGTGGCCGAGTGGATGCCGGTTTGTTACGGTTGAGTAGGGTTGTGGCCCGAGTCAGTTCATGGGTGCGTGTGTGGAGGTTGGGGCCTGAGCTCGCACCTATGGACAAGTTGTTAGTGTGCAAGTTTATTGTGTGCCTTTGGGCGTTGGGTGCAAGGTGTTATTAGCATTGAACTTGTTTCTTGTTGTTGTGATAGCGTTTGTTGAGATCGCGGATTCTTTGAATACGCTTTCATTGGGTAATTGTGTTTTGAAATAATTACTTAGTCCTCTTTCCTTTTCCATCATTTTTCTCTCGAAGGTCCGGATGGAGGATTGACCGATTGATTGATGCGATTGGTGGATTCGAAAGAAACGTGCGGATTCCTGAGACCGGTTTAGGAAAGCAGTCTGATTGGATCGTTCCGATTTAACGGGTGATCTAAACATAGCCGTTTCCGATTCAACGGGTACGGGTGTTACACAGGGGATCGAACCTTGTGCATATGGCATTTAAAGCGAGCACCGTACCATTTGAGCTACATCTGGTCGTAGTTAAACATTCTATGACTTTTATAAAATTTCAAAACGCAAAACCAATATGAGCTTTACCTCTTATCTCCAAGCGAGCCACCTAATGGTAATCGGAGCAAAATCCCCGGTAGATCGTCGCCGGAAATCACTTGAGAGAGTGACTAAAGAGCTCTCAAGAGGCAATAACGAAACTGCTCTCTCTCTGGTCAAGCAACTCAAGGGCAAACATGGTTACCTCTCTGCCTTCGGCTCAGCCAAATTGGTCTCTCTCTCCTCTCTATCTCTATCTATCTCCCTCTCTGATACTTGTTTCTTCTAATTACTCTCTTCTTCGTTTTTTCCCTTTGTTTAGCTTCCCAAGAAATTGGCAGTATTGGATAAATTAGACTCGTTGATCAGTTCAGTCTCCAGAAACAGTAAATCTGTAGAAGCTGTAATTTTACTATTTGCTATCCAATTTTCAGTGTTTCTTGACTGCCTTTTTTATTGTCGTTTACTGAAGCAAAACTGGATTTTTATTTGCAGAGCTCAGTAAGAAAATTTAAAGAGGACGAGGGTATAACTTCTTCTTCTTCTTCTTCACCTGAAGAGGATTGGTTCGCTGTTGTTCAGGTAACTAAATAAGTTTTTTTTTGTGATTGCATTTTATGTTCAATTTATTTCTACTTAACATGTTAGTATTGCATAGGATCTTTATGTAATGTATCTATCTTATGGATGTATGTGCAGCATGAATCAGGGCATTTTCTGGTTGGGTACTTGCTTGGAGTTCTTCCAAGAGGCTATGAAATACCAAATTTGGAAGCTATAAGGGATAATGTGGCGAGTGTAACCGGGAGAGTAGAATTTGTGGGCTTTGAGTTCCTCAAAGAAGTAAGTTGTTTTTGTTCATAGGGAAGGGTAAAATGAATGGCAAGCTTGGCTATTTATGTTCCAACCACTAGACTTTAAGTTATTAGTACTGCAGGTTGGTGCTGCAAACCAGTTAATGAAAGATGATGTGGACCGCCGATTGAATCTTTCGGTATGTTAACTTAACACTCGGGCTGCAGTAAATAGCTTTTAATTTTGTTAAAGTGTTTCCTTGAATCACTACCCTGGTGGATCTTCGGTTACTGGCAACTCATTGGTTATTGATGGGTCTTTCCGTCGTTTACCGCTTTGGGAACTCACGAGTTTTTTAAACAATGGTCCCAGTCTGAATTAGTGACCAGGTCATGGATCTCTTAAAACAATGTTTTATATCTTCTTGACTTAAATCTTTTTTCCTTCTACCATGAAGGTTTCTCAAGGCAATATATCATCCAAGGTAATATATATCTTAAACTTACATATGAATGTTAGATTGATAGATAGATATAGCTCAGGCTGTTTCTGTAGTGAGTGGTTGGAACTGTGAATGCAGACACTGAACAACTTTTCATGTGTGATACTTGGAGGAATGGTAACAGAACACATGCTATTTGGATACTCCGATGGATTCTACTCAGATGTTGTCAAGGTATGTCTCCTCTAGTCAGAAGAAGTGTGATTAACTATCAGTCTTCTTATATTTTTTTGCCATCTGATTTTGCAGTTGAACAGTGTTCTGCAATGGCGAGGGTTTACGGAAATGGAAAAGGAGGATCATATCAGATGGGCTGCTTCCAACACTGTCTCTTTGTTACATTCTTACAGTAAAGCAAGAGTTTCACTTGCAGAAGCGATGGCTAAAGCCAAACCTATTGGTGCTTGTATTGAAGCCATTGAATCTGCAATTTCCTTATCAATGTTTTGAGAGCCAAACCAGACCGCCCATACCAAGCACTCTTGCTTCCTAATCAATGAACCTATGGGTGTGGTAACCCAATCTAAGTTGTAAATGGTGACATCCGAATTGTATAACTGGGAGGGACTTGGGAGGACTTCGATGTTGCCTGTTATTTCAGTTACCAAACGCTATACCTTCATTATCTTGTCTCAGTAAAATTTACCATTTTCTGATTTATTTTATCAGGAAAAATTGTCCATCCGATATTTGAACATTTTGAACGATTTGTAATTTTAAATCTCATTTAACAGACTGCATTCGGATGAAAGCTGAATGTGCCTCCCTTGGTAAGATACGTGTCTTCTTGTTATCTCTTGTTGCAGTTCCAGCAAGCTGTAGATATTGGCATCATACGGATTCAGAATCCAGAGTAAAATTCGAATCAGTATGAGGTGAATCATAAACATTGCTTCCCATTGCATACATGAATACACTAAAAATCAAATGAGTGGTTCACAGATTCTTTTTTTCATCTGGAGTTTTATTAGGAGCCTTGAAGATTATATAGCCGGCAGAAACAATTTTTTTTTTGGCGGAAACAATTTACATCCCCGAAAACAAAGCTTATAGAAAACCACGTTCCCCAGAAGTAGAACCCAAACAAGGGAAGCATTCGAAAGAAAAATTGCACATAAAGATTAAAACCGTAAAAAACATATCCCACACCCAAAACAAACAAAACAATCAAAACTTGAAACTAGAGTCTTCCAACAAATTCACAAAAAAATTCGCTTGGAAACCGTTTAAGAAAGAACAATCGATGAAGCCGAAGACTAGACAATCCACCGAACAATGAACCTCGAGTAGAGAATAGAGCCAAACAAATCAAATATTCCCAAACTTCATATTCTGGCAAGACAAAAACACATAGTTCCCTTATTAATCTTCCGGAAGCGGCAATATTTGATTAAAAGACAATGAAACACCTAGATAGAAGTTATACAAAAAGGCCACATCTAGATCATACCTGTTGAAAAAAACAAGGAGAAAATTTTGTTCAAAAAAAGACAAGGAGCGAACACGAACCACTTTGTATTCCACTAATCTCAAAAGACCGAGATTAGTAAAAGACCGGACCAGAGAAGAACAAAAGCAATCTTCAGACGAAGAAACTGCAAACTCACATACAAGGCTCCAAGCTTCAAGTCGATTTAACATATCTGCGATAGGAGAGAGGAAACAAAAGGGGGACTTGGTCGAGAGAGGCCACATCGAGAACACAGAAAAAACAGCCTGATTGAAGTTGAGAAGCACGATCTCAAAGACATGAAATCGCTAACAATAGAATATCCGGTAAACCGTCAACCATTCTAACAAACAATAAGAAAAGATCAGCAACAAGGACCTAAATTGGAACACAAATGGAGATAATAGCAGGCAAGCTGCTCCGATGATTGAATAGATCCGGTACCTCCATTTTCCCTAATCCATAAGTCACAACCAAACAAATTCTTCAACTCCCCACCGACCAGAAAAGATTTCGACAAAACCCTCCCCGCATAAGCCCACCACACAAAATAGAACACCATGAAAGAAAAATCTGAGAAAGGATCGACGAACAAACCAGACCGCGAAGGTCACAAAGAGCAAACCCATAAACCATAGCTTGCGGCGACGAGAAAAGACGAGTCACCATCTATGGATTCAACCTCACACGAGCCCCATCACAAAAGCCCACCAACACGTCAGTACACGCCACCACCGGAGACGAGACTGAGACGCCAGCAGAAGAGGAAGAAACAGAGCCACCAGAAACAGAAACCACCAAACTCCCCACACACCATCGAAAATATGTTACAGGAAGTTGGCGGGAGTTTAAGTCACGTGGCTTTGGTTTTGAATAAAAGATAGTGCAGTATCTTAACTGTTGGATATCTTACTGAAGGATTGTTTAGTTGATCCTGATTCAATTCTTAGATTCATATCAACCTAAACATGCGGATCTAGGTTCTTCTTGTTTAGAAACATTGATTAGATCTCACCTTTTACCTGTTAATTGCAGCGGATAGAACAGGTCAGAGATCAGAGAAACACCGAGAGATGAATCCTCCAAAGGCTCACACACGCGATCACAGAAAACGGCTGCTAGACCAGTATGGAAGGAGGCGCAGAGAGAGAGAGAGGAAATCGCAGGCGGCTAGGGTTGAAGAAGAAAACAGACTCGGGTTTTATTTATAAAACTCGTCTGGTTCCTCTTGGGCCATTTGGCCATTCGCGCACTGTGTCGATCGACAAATCATGTGTATCGATCGACACACAGTGGCTAAAACCTTTTATTCTCTCTAAGTACAGTAAATGCCTGGCACTTTTACCGTACTTCTGCTAAGCCATTCCTACACATTTTCCTGTTAGCTTAGGCGTGTGACCCAAATGGGATCATATAATAGAGGCAATAAGTCCAAGACTTATAGATCATGAGCGGACTCTAGCAAGCCATCATGACCCCCAGTATTATATGACTTATGTCTGATCATTGACATACTCTTACTTTCTAGAGACAGTACCGAGATTACTGGACACAATTCCAACAATCTCCCACTTGTACTGGAATCTCTGTATTCATAATCCTTTTGTCACAATATCTCGATTAGTCATAAGGCAAGATTGGTGTCATCCTTATAAAGCCTAATCTTGTTCATCGGACTCTGATTCGATACTGACAATCCAAACGACTCGGGACAGTCCGTTTGAGCATGGCCATGCATTTTCCAGTATTCAAATCTCCGATTGGCCTAGAGATATTCACTCCATTTATATTGGAGGGACAAATTCCGTCTTATTCCATCACTGTAAACTACTCATTTCATAATGTACCCAAACAAGGTCCTTATAACTATCGCAGAACGATAGCGTTAGACAATGATCAAAGTGCATCAGTCCATGTGCAGTCACATGCATGCGAACTCAGGTCTAAGGACTATACTCTATAGTCGTAGTGAGAATCTCTTATGACACAGATATAAATATCCTGAAGAGTTCTCATAATCGGGTCTTGTCCGGTCGTATGTTCCCAACATACACCTATGTATTGACTTTGATGCCGCGCATCTATGACACACTGAGACTTTGTCATAAGTCACATATCAATCCAGTCTCTCACGGTTGTTGGTGTTCCAATTTCAACAACCTTCGACTAGGGACAGGATGATATAATCCATCTATCAAATATAGGGTCTCATGATCAAGCTAAATGACTTTGATTACTCAAGATCAAGTCACTTACTTCGATGACCTATAAAATGGTTTATATCACTTTGGAACGATTATTTCATCACAGTTAAAATAATCTTGAAATAATAATTTCATTAAACATAAGAATGTTTTACAAGAACATATCAAATAACTAAATAAAAGCCCTCAAACTCCCACTCAAATTTAGATTACATTTCAATGTCTCTAATGCCTACAGCTTCAGTCAGAAACTCGAGCTTAGGCCTTGGGAGTGGCTTTGTCAACGGATCAGCAACGTTATCATCTGTCTGAACTCGGCTGATCTTGACTTCCTTTCTATTAATGATGTCACGTATCAAGTGAAATCTTCTTAGAACATGTTTGGATTTCTGGTGTGATCTTGGTTCCTTTGCCTGAGCAATAGCACCATTGTTATCACAAAATAGTGCCAGAGGCTCAGCCGCATCTGGTATCACACCTAGTTCAATAATGAACTTTCGTATCCAAACAGCTTCCTTCGCAGCTTCTGAGGCGGCGATATATTCAGCTTCTGTAGTGGAATCAGCAACGGTGTCTTGCTTGGAGCTTCTCCAACTGATTGCACCGCCATTCAGACAAAAGATATAACCGGACTGTGACCGGAAATCATCTTGGTCTGTCTGGAAACTTGCGTCCGTGAATCCACTGACTTTAAGCACATCACTTCCACCGTACACTAAGAACTTATCCTTAGTATGTCTTAGATACTTCAAGATATTCTTTACGGCAATCCAATGGTTTTCACCTGGATTTGACTGGTATCTACTCGTCATGCTTAATGCATAAGCAACATCAGGACGAGTACAGATCATGGCATACATGACAGATCCTATTGCAGATGCATAAGGAATATTCTTCATGCGCTCAAGCTCAGCAGCCGTCGTAGGGCTCTGCTTCTTGCTTAGCGTTGTGCCATGTACCATTGGCGTGAAGCCCTTCTTGGAATCCTTCATGCTGAATCTTTGCAGGACTTTGTCAATGTATGAATCTTGACACAAGCCTATCAGCCTTCTAGATCTATCCCGGTAGATCCTGATTCCAAGAACGTATGCGGCTTCACCCATGTCTTTCATGGAAAAACAACTTCCAAGCCAGTCCTTTACGGACTTCAGCATTGGAATGTCGTTTCCGAGAAGCAGTATGTCATCGACATACAGAATAAGAAATACTATCTTGCTCCCACTAGTTTTCTTATACACGCATTGTTCTTCTTCGTTTCTAATGAAGTCAAATTGCTTGATCGCTTCATCAAAACGAAGATTCCAGCTCCTCGATGCTTGCTTCAATCCATAAATGGATTTATGAAGCTTGCATACTTTCCCAGCATTCTTTGGATCTATGTAACCGTCAGGTTGTGTCATATACACATCCTCTTCCAGAATACCATTCAGGAAGGCGGTTTTCACGTCCATCTGCCAAATTTCATAATCATGAAAAGCTGCAGTTGCTAGTAGAATCCGAATAGATTTCATCATAGCCACTGGTGAATAGGTTTCATCGTAATCCACTCCGTGAACTTGTCTGAAACCTTTTGCCACCAACCTGGCTTTATAAATCTGGACATTTCCATCCACGTCAATCTTCTTCTTGAAGATCCATTTGCACTCGATGGCTTTTACACCAGCGGGTAAGTCAACCAACGAAAACACTTGGTTGACCGACATGGAGTCCATTTCGGAATCAGTGGCCTTGCGCCACTTAGAGGAATCTGGGCCCATCATGGCTTGATTGAAGTTCGATGGTTCATCACCATCAATGATCAGAAGATCATGACAGTCAGTCACGAGGAATCCTTGATATCTCTCGGGTTCGTGACGGATCCTCCCGGATCTTCGAACTTCAGGTACTACAGGTTCAGGCTCTACAATTTCTTGTAGGTCCTCCTGCTTCTCTTCCTCATTAGGTTGAGCAGTATCCTGTTCATCTTGAATTTCTTCAAGCAGTACCTTACTCCCACTGTCTTTCTTAGAGAGAAACTCCCTCTCAAGAAAGTTACAATCCCGGGCAACAAAGATCTTGTTCTCGGAACGTAGATAGAAGTAATAAGCCTTGGTTTCCCGTGGATAACCAATGAAGTAGCATTTGTCAGATTTTGGTGTAAGCTTGTCTGAGATCAATCTCTTGACATAGGCTTCACAACCCCAAATTCTGAGATAAGACAACACTGGAGCTTCTCCAGTCCATAATTCATATGGTGTCTTTGCTACTGCTTTCGATGGCGCTCTATTTAGAGTGAACACTGCTGTTAGCAGAGCATATCCCCAAAGGGATATTGGAAGGTCTGTGTGACTCATCATAGATCGAACCATATCCAATAAGGTCCGATTTCTCCTCTCAGACACACCATTCCATTGAGGTGTTCCGGGAGGAGTTAGTTGGGATACGATCCCACACTCTCTTAGATGATCACTGAATTCTTGGCTTAAGTATTCTCCTCCTCGGTCGGACCGAAGAGCCTTAATGCTTTTGCCAAGTTGGTTCTGTACTTCATTTTGGAATTCTTTGAATCTCTCGAACGATTCAGACTTATGTTTCATCAAATAAACATATCCATACCTACTGAAATCATCAGTGAAGGTAATGAAGTACTGATAGTTTCCTCTTGCATTTGTGGACATTGGGCCACACACATCTGTGTGTATCAGGCCCAATAAGTCACTGGCCCTCTCGTTAGGTTTATTAAAGGGGGCCCGTGTCATTTTGCCCATCAGGCAGGATTCGCATTTCTCACATGACTCAAAGTCAAATGAGCCAAGAAGTCCATTCGAATGGAGCCTCTTGATGCGTTTCTCGCTGATGTGCCCTAAACGACAATGCCATAGAAACGTTCGGTTCTCCTCATTAGGTTTGAACCGTTTGGTATTAATGTTATAAACTGGCGCGGATTGATCGAGTATGTAAAGCCCATTCGTAAGAGGGGCAGAACCATAGAACAAATTGTTGCGATTGAAGGAACATAATTTATTCTTAACTGAAAAATCATAACCTTCCAAATCCAACAAGAAATTGAAATAATATTCCTGCTTATAGCAGGTACAAAATAACAATTATTGAGTTCTAAAATCAATCCCGAAGGTAAAGACAACAAGTATGTTCCTACAGCTAGTGCTGGAACTTTCGCTCCATTCCCAACTCGTAGCTCCACTTGTCCTTGCTTCAGCCTTCTACTGTTGCTGAGTGCCTGCATATTAGTACAAATATGAGCCCCACAACCAGTATCCATAACCCATGAGGTATTATCAGAAGTAGTTGTATTAACTTCTATAACAAAAATACCTGTCGAAGAAGTCTCGAGAGTCTTCTTCTTCAATTCCTTTAGACCTTCTTGGAATTTCTTACATTCTCTCCTCCAATGCCCTGGTTCTTTACAGAACCTGCATATGTCAGTTGGCCCAGCCTTGGACTTGGGCTTGGGCTTTGGCGTGTCCTTGTCCGCGACTTGGACAGCCTTGGCTTTTCCCTTATCCTTAGCAGAGGATTTCTTAAACCCCTTGCCCTTTTGCACCATAAGCACATTGGGGTCCTTGGCGGTTTTCCTCAAGTTGGGCTCTGCAGTCTTGAGCATTCCGTGAAGCTCAGGCAATGTCTTACTCAAGCCATGCATGTTAAAGTTCAGAATGAACTGATCATAGCTTGCAGGTAATGACTGCAGAATGATGTCGCAGGCAAGTTCCTGGCTGATTGGGCAGTCGAGTTTCTGAAGATGATCGAGATAACCCATCATCTTCAAGACATGAGGACTCACTGCCGCATTCGCAGCCAACTTGCAGTCCAAGAGGTTCTTAACTGTTTGAAACCTCTCAGTCCTAGCCTGCTCCTGAAAAAGCGATTTCAGGCTTGCCATTATCTCAATTGGTGACAACACACTCTCGAACTGCATTTGCAGCTCACCAGTCATTGTCGCCAACATAAGGCAATACACATCATTTTCATCTGACGAATGCTTTTCCCAAGCATTATGCAGAGTCCTGGCGGCATTGTTAGCAGGCCTCTCGGGGAGAGGATCACGAAGGACATAATCCTTCTTCTCCTGCTTGAGGACCAGCCTCAAGTTCCTTGACCACGTCAGGAAGTTCGTTCCAGTCAGCTTCTCCTTCTCGAGAACAGACCGGATTGAGAATGTGTTTTGTGTGCTTGTAGTAGTCATAGCTGAAATATATAGATAAAAAGGTTATTAGTTAAAATGTTCAATATGATTAATCTCGTATTAAATTTAATATGATTAATCACGCATTATATTCAATAACATAAGTTACCCTCAATAGAACATAATGATTCCAAGATCCACATATAACTAAGATCAAAGTGGGCCACTGGCCATCACCCAACCTTAGCTTATATCTGTAAGCCCTATATCGGCTAATTATATCCGTGATATAACTCTTGGTTGTGAATCTGGGCCCGAGGCCCAATCCACTCTGATGTCTCAAGGCCCGGGACTCCCGATGGCCCAGTCAAGAAAACCAGACTATACAGTCATGTAATCATTAATGTCTGGGACTCCCAATGACATTTATGAATCACAAACCGTCTTATCCACGCAAAAGCAGACACCCTCACACCGTAAGGCCATGAATACAATTGAATGGGCTTCGACAGCTGACATAGAATGGACAAGACATCCAACGCTTGATATTATTTGAGGTTCGTAGGTTTATTTAAAAATTCATTCCCAAAATAGAAGATTACTATTTCGGGAAACTATCCATTTTTGGAAACCTACTATTTTTGGAAACTTTCTAAAATTGGAAACTTTCTAAAAACGGAAACTTTCTAACTTTAGAAATTTCTTTAAAATCCAAAACCCGCAAATCCAGAAACTTCTAATTTAAGAAACTTTCTAATTTCAAAATTTCGGAAACTTTAATTTAAAATCGACTTTATAATTTTATAAAATAAATTTTAAATTAATCTGAAGAAAGACTCAAATAATTGGCCCAATTGTTTTAACTTCTTGGCCCGAGGCCCAAGAATTGGTCCATGTCCAAGACATGACCCAATTGTCCAATTAAATGACATAACCGGTCTGGTTCATTAAAATTGGTCTAACCAAATTTTAATTACTACGATGACCACAATTGTCAACCGGTTATTTACTAAACCGGATTTTCTCAATTTATTTGGTCCAACCAAATCAAATTAGAAAATCCTGGTTTAGGCACAAAATCCAATTTTTCGACTTTGGATTTCTTATCCCGGTTTAACCAGACTTAATAAAATTATTAAATCTGTTTATTAAACCGCGACGTTTATAATTTTAATAAAATCATTAAACCGAGCCTTAAACCAACCATGTCGATCGATGAACCAACCGTATCGATCGATCCATCAACCGCATCGGTCGATGCTCTTAGCATCGATCCTGCATCGATCGTGCATCGATCCTGTATCGATCGATGCTCTCGCGCATGCACGGAAACGAGCTAAAACCCTAACCGTGTCGATCGATGCACCAACCGCATCGGTCGATGCACCAACATCGAACCTGCATCGATCCTGCATCGATCGATGCTTTCACGCGTTAACAGGTTTTGCCGAGAGTCTGTATCGACCGATCCATGCGATCGTATCGATCGATCCATGCGATCGCAGCCGATACTCATTCTCTCGGATCAGATCGCATACCAAATCATATAGCTTGATCATGCGATTTTTCATATGTTTAGGTTTCAATTCTTGTTACTAAAGTGATTTCTCTTATCAGTAGTTGATTCAAAACACTTTTAAACAAGAAAAACAATCCTAAACTTGAATCTAAACAAGAAAAACCAGAACCAATAGCTCTGATACCACTGAAGGATTGTTTAGTTGATCCTGATTCAATTCTTAGATTCATATCAACCTAAACATGCGGATCTAGGTTCTTCTTGTTTAGAAACATTGATTAGATCTCACCTTTTACCTGTTAATTGCAGCGGATAGAACAGGTCAGAGATCAGAGAAACACCGAGAGATGAATCCTCCAAAGGCTCACACACGCGATCACAGAAAACGGCTGCTAGACCAGTAGGGAAGGAGGCGCAGAGAGAGAGAGGAAATCGCAGGCGGCTAGGGTTGAAGAAGAAAACAGACTCGGGTTTTATTTATAAAACTCGTCTGGTTCCTCTTGGGCCATTTGGCCATTCGCGCACTGTGTCGATCGACACATCATGTGTATCGATCGACACACAGTGGCTAAAACCTTTTATTCTCTCTAAGTACAGTAAATGCCTGGCACTTTTACCGTACTTCTGCTAAGCCATTCCTACACATTTTCCTGTTAGCTTAGGCGTGTGACCCATATGGGATCATATAATAGAGGCAATAAGTCCAAGACTTATAGATCATGAGCGGACTCTAGCAAGCCATCATGACCCCCAGTATTATATGACTTATGTCTGATCATTGACATACTCTTACTTTCTAGAGACAGTACCGAGATTACTGGACACAATTCCAACACTTACTTGTTAGATTTCTTTAGATACGATTTGCACATCGTATGGTGTTGGTGTTTAAGTATCGGTTTCTAGCTTAGGAATCGATCATAATTGTTGGGAATGTCCTGAAATCTACCGTACTATCTCTAGAAAGTGTGATAAGTGTCGAGATCAGACATAAGTCATAAGTACTGGGTGATCATGATGGCTTGCTAGAGTCCGCTCTTGATCTATAAGTTTAAGACTTATTACCAGTATTGTATGATCCCTAAGGGTCACACACCATAGCTAACGGGAAAGTTAAAATGGAATTAATACGGTAAGATGCAAGGCATTTACTGTATTTGTACAGAGAGACTTGGGCCATTAGTTAATTACTTGGGCCCATATCGAGATACAGGACTTGTGTCGATCGACACAGGTATATGTGTCGGTCGACACAATAGCGAAACCGAAACATCAGTTTAGGTTTTTGACGAGTCGAGATAAATAAGAAGTGAGTCTTATTATTTCGGTGGGTGTCTGCGAATCTGAAAACTGGCCGTCCTGTTTCTCTCTGTTTCCTCCAACTTTGGTCTAGCAGCCGTCCCGTGCTTGTAAGAGTGTGGATACACGAGGAGGAGCCGATTCTAATCAGCTCTAATCTGATCTCGACATTACAATCATTCCGCTGCAAAAGGTAATGTCCAGGTTTGTTTTATGATTCAGTTACAAGAACCTAGATCTGTTTAAGATTATGTGTTAGGTTGCAATCTGTTAATTGAACCATGAACACACTATAATCCTACAGTGGTATCAGAGCCAGGTTTCAGGTTTCTTGTAAATTTGGATCATTCTTAGGTTGTTTTACTGATTAGAATCGAATTTGAATGTTGAAATTTGATTAAGAATCTTAAAAAACCTAAAAGAAATCGCATTAATCCGATTGAAAGCCATCGGTGTGCGATTTGGACACTTGTGTCGATCGACGAGGGGAGCGATATCGGTCGATATGTATATCGGATCGATTGTGTCGCTGACCCGATGACCCGATTGACCCGAGCTGATACTCGCTAGTATCGATCGACATGAAAGACTCATATCGATCGATACGAAGGCGATGCCCATGTCGATCGACGAGGGAGCGAGGTATCGGTCGATATCGATCGATCCGATTGACATCTCGCGGTCCTGATGACCCGATTGACCCGAGCTGATACTCGCTAGTATCGATCGACATGAAAGACTCATATCGATCGATACGAAGGCGATGCAGATAATCCGCGAGTAGCCATTCGGTTCAGCCGAGCTTCGTGGTTCATCTTTCCCTAAACCGAGACAATGAACCGATCAATCCGATTGTGGTTCATTGTCTACTTTAGCCAGAACCGCAAGTTAGGTCAAAATTGGCTAAAACACAAGGTGTTTCTTCCCGGTTTTGGACTTAACTAAACCGATCCAATTTAATTGGTGGTTCAAGCGGTTAACCCAAATCGCGGTTTACTGGAAATAATTTTATTTCTGGTTAAACCGGATTGAAATTCATAAAATTGAATTTTAACCTAAACCGAAGGCTGGTCTAAGTTTGATTTGGTTGGACCAAATAATTTAGAGCTAGTCTGGTTTAGTAAATAACCGATGGTTTTGAAAGTTAATTTGGTCTTGGACCAGAATTAATAAACCGGATCGGTTATGTCAAATTATTGGGCCAGCTGGAATTCTATGGTCTTGGGTCAAGAATTGGGCCTATAATTTGTGACCCAACCGAAAATATTTAATAAAATATTAAATTAGAAATTTCTATTTTTAGTAAGTTACTAAATTTAGAAAGTTTCTAAATTAAGAAAGTTTCCCAAAATAGTAATCTTCTATTTTTGGAAACAAAACTTGAAAATCCTCAAAACAATATCAAGCTTGGATGTCTTGCCCAATCTTGTCAGCTACTTAACGCTTACTTGATTACAGATATGGCTTACAGTGTGAGGTGTCTGTTTTCGCGTAAGTAAAGTAGTATATAGTCACTAATTTCATTGGGAGTCCCAGATTTTAGTGATTATTTGGCTGTAAGAGATTGGTTTCCTTGACTGGGCCATCGGGAGTCCCGGGCCTTGAGACATCTGGTGAATTTGGGCCTCGGGTCCAATTCACAACCGAGAGTTATTGGTTATAACTAGCTGTGTGTATGCTTACCAAGTAAAGCTAATTCTGGGTGACGGCCAGTGGCCCACTTTGGAATTAGCTGAACATGGGTCTCGGAATCATTGCATTCTTATGAGGTTAAACAAAGAAATTTTGAATGCAATGCGAGTTTTCTTATAAGTTGTTGAGATTACTCTTTTAATGAACTTAATAACTAAAACTCTATTTATCTCTAAATTTCAGCTATGACAAGCACAAACAATCAAAACACTTTCTCGATCCGGTCTGTCCTTGAGATGGACAAACTGAACGGATCAAATTTCTTGACTTGGTCACGGAACCTGAGGCTAGTCCTCAGGCATGAGAGAAAGGACTATGTCCTTGAGAAAGCTCTCCCCGAGAGGATCGGATCCAAAGCCAGTCCCAGTATATAATGCTTGGAATAAGCATTATAATGATGCGGTAGATGTGCGTGGTCTGATATTGGCTACCATGGACTCAGAGTTGCGGAAGCAATATGAGAACATGGAGTCACCAATAGAGATGATCAGCAGCCTGAAATTGAAATTTCAGGAGCAGGTTAGAGTGGAGAGATACCAGTTGGTTAAATCTCTCACTAGCTGCAAGCTACCAAATGATCATCCAGTAAGTCCTCATGTCAGTAAAATGATGGGTTACATTGATAACCTGAGGAAACTGGATTATCCAGTTAGCCAGGAATTGGCGACTGAAATCATTCTGCAGTCACTGCCGTCAAGCTATGATAAGTTCGTAAGGAACTATATCAAGAAAGGCTTAACGAAGACGTTGACTGAACTGCTTGACATGCTCAAGACAGTTGAGCCAAACGTGAAGAGTACCCTGTACAATCTCATGAATGAGAAGGGTAGGTTTACTGAACCTAAAGCTGACAAGGGTGAAGACAAAGTTGTCCAGATTTCGAATCATGGCAAGCGTGTGTCTTCTGAGCCCGAGTCAGATGCCTCTTACGTTGGTAAGTGCTGCTACTGTAAAGAGACTGGGCATTGGAAGAGAGATTGCATTAAATTCATGGAAGATTATGAGGAGTTGAAGTCGATGTATGAGACTACTTCCTCAGGTATTCATGTTATTACTTCAAGTTATACCTTATAGGTATTGGATACTGGTTGTGGCACTGATATTTCTTATAATATGCAGAGCCTAAGCAACAGTAGAACGTTGAAGGAAGGGCAAGTGGAACTGCGTGTCTGGAAGGAGCTTGGGATGCTGTCTCAGCCGTAGGGTTTTCACTTGTAGATGCCTTTGAGGCTTGGTTTTATTAAGTAATTGCTACAATGTACCTGCTTTAAGCAGAGTTGTCTTTCATTTTCTTGTAAGAAATTGAATGTTTTTCGTTTTGATAAAAGACAAGTTTTGTTCTTTTGATCTTAATGAAATGTTAATTGTAGCACCCTATTCAAGGAATGGGTTTTATATCTTAAACCATAGAGTGCCTAAAATATAACATAAATACCGCAATTGGTTTAAATCTGATGAATTAAACCTGATTTTTCTTGGCATAAATGTTTTGGTCAAAGAGTAAGTCGGATTCAGAAACCCCATAGTTATGGACTTTTGGGCTCATTTGAATGGATATCTTATGAGACTTGAATTCTGCTTACTGGACCAAAAGACATAGGGCCCATCTTAGCCGAGCTAAGAAAGGCCCAAGGGCTTATTGGAGATTGAACATACTCATGTATGTGGTCCGATGAGCAGTAATGCCAGAGAAAATTTCCTATACCTCATTGTCTCTACTGATTACTTCAGTGAGTGTGACTGTGTTCATTTGATGAGACACAAGTCGGAATTCTTTGACATGGTCGAAAGAGTTCCAGAATGAAGTATAGATCTGAGTGACAGAAGTATTAAGACTCTGGATTAGATCACGAGTGAGAATACTTAAGTCATTGATTGTGTGATCATCTGAATGAGTGTGAAGTCGTTTCACAGCTCATTTCTCCTGAAAACCTAGAGGTGTTTCTGTGAGAATGAATCAGATCTTATTAGAAATGATTAAAGATGAGTCACACGAATCTTCCATGATATTCTCTAAGAATAACGCTCTAGAAATATCTAAGTTTACGCTGAAATAGTTCCACCAATATCAGTTGAAAGACACCACGTAAATGTGGATTGGAATCGATCCAAATTCGTCTTTACTGAGTATTTGTAATTGTGCTACTTCGCTGGTTGTCCTAGGGAAACCAAGGCTTGTTACTTTTACGTCCATTCTGTTTTCTAAGAAGGGAAGTTACTTTCCAAGAAGAACAGTGGGAGTAAAAGTAAAACTCGAAGAAATTTGAGAAATACAGGAGGCTGCTCAACCTGTTGAGGAAGAGCAGCGGATGGATTTACAGATTTCTGTAGAATCTACACCTGTAAAGCCTGAAGTTCGCAGATCTGGATGAATCAGTTACTAATCCGAGAGTGATTTCTCGTCATTAGTTGAACCTGATGATCATTGAAAGTTCGCATGATCTGATGATCATTGAAAGCGACGAATCTGCGAAATTCAAAGAAGCGAAAGTGAGCCCGGACTCCGAAAATTACACTATGTGTAAGTTAGCTTCAGTGATCCATTCATGGATGGAAGCAAACATATCGGAGTTGGAATCTTCGTTCTGTTGAAGTAGTCAAGGTTTTGACTCGAACAGGAACGAAGCGGAACTGTGCGTTTACTAAAAGATAAGTGGGAGCAATATTGCAATTCTCATAGTGTATGTCGATGACATACTGATTCTCGAATATAACGTCCCAATGCTGCAGTCGGTAAAGGACTGGATTGGGAGTTGGTTTTATGAATGATATGAATAAAGCCACGAAGTTCTTGGATTTTGGATCTAAAGATAGAGATCCAAAAGAGCTGGTAGGACAAAGTCAGGATTCTTAAATTGACAAAGTCCTACACGTAATCAGCAATCCAAGAAGGGTTTTATGCCAATGTCACATGGCAATTCATTAAGCGAGATATAGTGTCGTGCGATATCTGCTGAGCTTGAATGCATGGATAGGATTCCATATGCGACGGCAATTGGATCTATCATGTATGCCATGACACGTACTTGTTTTGATGTTGCTTTAAAGTTAAGCAAGACAAGTAAAGACCAGTCAAATCCAGCAAAGAATCACTGGATTGCCGTAAAGAATATTCTGAAGTATTTGACGAATACTTAGGATAAGTTCTTGATTTACGGAGAAAGTGAGGTGCTACAAGTCGATAGAGTCTGAAAGGCAAGTTTCCAATAGACAAAGATACTTCCTGGTCACAGTCCGGCTATATCTTGTGTCTATCTGGCGGTGCAAGGCACTGTAGCTGACTCCATGACTTAAGCTGAACATTTCGCAGCTTGAGAAGCGGCGAAAGAGGTTGTTTGGAAAGTAGAGTTCATCACTGAACTAGATTTGATTCCCAGCGTAGTTAAGACTAGCTGCACATCAAAGGTCCAAACACCTTGAGGATAGGTATAACCTATTCCGCGAGATAAATGACAGAGGTGTTAAGTAGATAGGCAAGTTTCATCGAATGAGAATGTTGTTAATCTATTAACAAAGCCACTCCTTATGCCTAAGCACGAGTCGCGGACTGTAGCTGTAGGATGAGTGAAATTAAGATGTAGTCTTAATTTCAGTGGGAGTTTGTAAAGGGCTTTACTTAGTTATTTTGAATGGTTCATGAAAACATAGTATTTTATGTTTGTGAAATCTAATGATTTCTGGATTATTTTAACTGTGATATAAATAATCGTTCCAAAATGATTCATGTCATTATATATGGGCCATCGAAGTACATGAGTAGACTTGATCCTGAAACCCCATATTTAACGAAGTGACATAAATCATAGTGTCCATAGTCGAAGGTTGTTGAAATTGGAACACCGACAACCTGTTGAGACTAGATTGTGTTGAGACTTATGACCAAGTTTCGAGGGGTCATAGATGCGCGGCATCAAAGTCGACACATAGGTATATGTAGGGGAGCATATGACCGGACATGGCCCGCTAATGAGAACTCTGCAAGATATTAATATCTGTGTCATAAGAAGTTCTCATATACGACTATAGAGTATAGTCCTTAGACCTGAGTTCGCATGCATGTGGCTGCACATGGAGTAATGCGCTTTGATCATTGTCTAACGCTGTTTCGTAACTGGGAGCTATACGGACCTTGGTTGGGTGTATTATGAATTGTGTAGTTCATAGTGATGGAACAAGACGGGATTTGTCCCTGCCGTTTAACGGAGGTAATATCTCTAGGCCAATCGGAGACTTGATAGCTGGTAAGAGAGTAGCCACTCCCAAACGGACTTGCCCAAGTCGTTTGCATTGTCAGTATCAAATCTGGTCCGATGAACATGGTCTGGCTATATAAGGATGACACGCATCTTGCCTTATGCCAGATCGAGATATTGAGACAAAAGGATTAGGGAATGTAGGATTCCAGTACAATCGGAAGATTGTTGGGAATGTCCTTTGTAGAATTCCAGTACAAGTGGGAGATTGTTGGGAATGTCCTGAAATCTACCGTACTATCTCTAGAAAGTGTGATAAGTGTCGAGATCAGACATAAGTCATAAGTACTGGGTGATCATGATGGCTTGCTAGAGTCCGCTCTTGATCTATAAGTTTAAGACTTATTACCAGTATTGTATGATCCCTAAGGGTCACACACCATAACTAACGGGAAAGTTAAAATGGAATTAATACGGTAAGATGCAAGGCATTTACTGTATTTGTACAGAGAGACTTGGGCCATTAGTTAATTACTTGGGCCCATATCGAGATACAGGACTTGTGTCGATCGACACAGGTATATGTGTCGGTCGACACAATAGCGAAACCGAAACATCAGTTTAGGTTTTTGACGAGTCGAGATAAATAAGAAGTGAGTCTTATTATTTCGGTGGGTGTCTGCGAATCTGAAAACTGGCCGTCCTGTTTCTCTCTGTTTCCTCCAACTTTGGTCTAGCAGCCGTCCCGTGCTTGTAAGAGTGTGGATACACGAGGAGGAGCCGATTCTAATCAGCTCTAATCTGATCTCGACATTACAATCATTCCGCTGCAAAAGGTAATGTCCAGGTTTGTTTTATGATTCAGTTACAAGAACCTAGATCTGTTTAAGATTATGTGTTAGGTTGCAATCTGTTAATTGAACCATGAACACACTATAATCCTACAATAATAAGATTTTGGTGTTTTCTTCTTTCATCTATCAAACTCTCTGTAATTCAGTTTACTCATTGAAGTTTAAGAATCTATTCTTGATTCGGATTCTTTACTCGTGAGGTCAGGGTCTGTGTTTATCTTGAACATCCATTCTTTGTTCGTTTTGTTACTTGTGTTGACGTTTATTCTTTAACAAAGGTATCTGAGAGTTGTCTTTCCTCGGAATTCTATGGAGGAGACGAGTGCTCAACTGGCATTGAAAGAAAATGAATCCTTGGTACGAGAAGTAGAAGAGGCTGTCGGGTTAAGGATTGAAGCATCAATCACGACTCATATGGCGACCCACATGGCGACCCAGAGTGAGAAGTTGGAGAGGAGTGTCGCGGACATGTTGGAGGCGGTCAACCTTATGAGTAGTTCACTCGAAAGAGCTTCCATGGGAGATGTGAATAGCAGTGCTAGACCTAACTATACCCAGGACGCGGACAAAGGTCGGATGGGTCAGGGCTCATCATACTCTAGAATGACTCGCCTTGCTAAGCTTGATTTTCCGCGGTTCAACGGAGATAAAGTCAAGGAATGGCTGTTTAAGGTGGAGCAGTTCTTTGCGAATGATCGCACACCTGAAGATTTGAAGGTGGGGCTTGCGTCGATTCATTTCGATGATCTCGCTTCGGCGTGGCATAGGTCGATCGTGCAGTCGGAGGTGGGAGTTCATGTCACAGCGGATTGGGTTACATATAAGACGATACTGTTGGAGAAGTTTGAGGAAGTTCTGGACGATCCAATAGCATAGCTGAAACAGCTCCAGGAGACGGACGGAATCGTGGAATATCATGGCAGGTTCGAGCTGATTCGGACCCTTGTTGATTTATCTGAAGAGTATCTAGTTAGTGCTTACCTGGCTGGGTTAAGGGTGGACACACAGATGCACATCAGGATGTTTGAGCCATGATCGATCAGACAGTGCTTGATTCTCGGCATGCTTTATGAGAGAGCTCATCCAGTTAAGCCACAAGGATCCCAGTGGTCTGCATCAAAGCCGCATGCAACAGTCAATAAGGGCATCTTACCTTTTAAGAAGGAATCAGGGGCAAAGACTTATGATTCGGGAGCATATGATAAGAACAAACCAGCTACGAAACAGCCGGTTCCATTTTTGTCAAAAAGAGGAAATGAGCAGACGTCGAGCGCAGGGTCTGTGCTACTTCTGTGACAAAAATACACCCCTGATCACTATCTTAAGCACAAGAAATCACAGCTATTCATGATAGAAGCTGAAAATGACGAGGAGGAAGAGCAATGTGACGAGAAGTGGAATGAGATAGAGGAGGATGATCTCGCTCAGATTTCAGTAAATGCGGTTGCAGGGATATTAGAGGATTATCGTACGATGAGGGTCAGAGGAGTACATGGGAGGAGAGTCTTGTTTATCTTAATAGATTCGGGCTCCACCCATAACTTCATCGACAAGAATGTTGCAGTGAAGTTGGGATGTAAGCTGGCAGGTACATATATGCGTAAAGTAAAGGTTGCAGATGGTAATATCTTAGCAGTGGATGCCAACATTGAAGGTTTCAAATGGGATTTCCAAGGGATCGAGTTCGAATCAGATGTACTGGTAATTCCTTTGGGTGGTTGCGACATGGTATTAGGAGTGCAGTGGCTATCTAAATTAGGTCATATTACTTGGGATTTCCAAAAGCTTGAGATGTTATTCAAATGGGGGCAGAGGAAGATTCATCTTCATGGAATCTAGTCCGGATCAGTACGAGAGTTGAAAACGTCCAGATTTAACAAGAAACATGATGAACATGTTCAGTTGGCTATGTTTTGTGTGCAGGAAAACAGTGAATCGGATCAGGCTGTGCTCTGCTCAGTAGAAGTCGTACAAGAGGATGAGCAGCTGTTATCATCCGGTTTGTCATCATTGATCACTGAGTTTGTAGATATCTTTGCTAAACCGAGTGCTCTACCACCATTCCGACCAAACCATAACCACAAAATCCCACTATTGGAAGGATCAAATCCTGTAAATCAAAGGCCATACCGGTATTCGATCCAACAAAAGAATGAAATCGACAAGCTGGTTCAGGACTTGTTACTTGCAGGAACGGTTCAGTCGAGTTCGAGTTCTTATGAATCACCGGTAGTCTTAGTGAAGAAGAAGGATGGTACATGGCGACTGTGCGTGGATTATAGGAGTTTGAATGCTATGACGGTAAAGGACAGGTTTCCTATTCCGTTAATTGAAGATTTGACGGATTAATTGGGAGGATCTTCAATATACCCAAAGATTGATTTAAGGGCTGGATATCACCAAGTTCGGATGGACCCAAGGGATATTCATAAGACAGCTTTTAAGACACATAGCGGTCATTATGAGTACTTGGTAATGCCGTTCGGTCTTACTAACGCACCAGCCACTTTTCAGGGCTTAATGAATTTAGTTTTTTGACCCCTACGACGAAAGTGTGTTATCGTTTTCTTTGACGACATCTTGATATATAGTTCATCGATGGCAGGACATGTTGAATAGCTGCGGTGTGTTTTTGATTTGATGCGGAGTAATAAGCTGTTTGCTAAGAAGAGTAAGTGTTCGTTTACAGTGTCGAAAGACATCGAGGGCAGGGCCGTGTCCACAGATCCTACAAAAATCAGGGTAGTGGCTGAGTGGCCTATACCCCTTAACCTGAAACAGTCGCGGAGATTCTTGGGTTTAGCAGGGTATTACCGAAGGTTTGTGAGGAATTTTGGAGTAATCGCATGTCCACTTACAGCCTTGACTAAGAAAGATGCATTCATTTGGTCTGATGAAGCACGAGCATCATTTGACAAGCTTTAGCAGGCGCTTAGCTCGGCCCCGGTATTGGCATTACCACTGTTTTATAAAAAGTTTATGGTCGAAACAGATGCATGTGGGCAGGGCATCGGAGCGGTGTTGATGCAGGAAGGCCATCCGCTGGCCTATATCAGCCGACAACTTAAGGTTAAGCAGCTGCATTTGTCAATTTATGAGAAGGAGCTTCTCGCAGTAGTCTTTGCTGTACAGAAATGGCGGCATTATTTACTTACGGGTCATTTTTTGATCAAAACCGATCAAAGGAGCTTAAAATACTTGTTGGAGCAGAGGTTAAACGCCCCAATTCAGCAACAATGGCTGCCTAAGTTGTTGGAGTTTGACTATAAGATTCAGTATAGACAAGGGAGAGACAATGTCGTGGCAGATGCCTTTTCGCGAGTTGAAGGGTCAGAAGTGCTGCACATGGCAATGACAGTGCTTGAATGCGACCTATTACAGCAGATTCAAGCGAGTTACGAAGAAGATGAAGCCATAAAAACGGTAATCGAAGAAGTGAAACGGGGCAGGTCATCCAAGAAACACTTCACGTGGGATCAAAATGTCCTTAGGCGCAAGGGAAAGATTGTCATTCCCATGGTCACATCCATAAGGGATACCATATTGGAATGGCTTCACTGTTCTGGGATTGGCGGTCATTCAGGCCGAGATGCGATGGACCAACGTGTGAAGGGGTGGTTTTACTGGAAGGGGATGTCAAAGGATATACAAGCTTTCATTAGAGCATGCAGTGTTTGTCAACAATGCAAATACGACACGGCTGCGTATCCGGGATTACTCCAACCTCTCCCTATTCCAGATTCGGTATGGACTAATATCTCTATGGATTTCATTGATGGGTTACCGATTTATTTTGGGAAATCAGTCATACTTGTAGTGGTGGATAGATTGAGAAAAGCTGCCCACTTCATGGCGTTAGCTCATCAATACACAGCAGCTTCTGTGGCACAATTGTTCCTCGACAATGTGTTTAAGCTTCACAGATTTCCTCAATAAATAGTAAGCGACAGAGACAATATTTTCTTGAGCGACTTTTGGCAAGAGTTGTTTACACTGCAGGGAGTTTCACTCAATATGTCCAGCGCATATCACCGGCAAAGTGATGGCCAAACGGAGGTGGTAAACAGGTGCCTTGAGACTTATTTACGATGTATGTGCAGCGACAGACCTCACATGTGGAGTAAGTGGTTGCCTCTTGCAGAGTAGTTGTATAATACCAGCTTCCATTCGGAAAATCAAATGACACCGTACGAAGCTGTTTATGGACAGATGCCGCCTCAACATCTCCCATACTTACCGGGTGAATCCAAGGTGGCGGTTGTTGCAAGATGTCTTCAAGACAGGGAGAACATGTTAATGCTGCTGAAATTTCATCTATTACGAGCTCAGCACAAGATGCGTCATTTCGCGGATCAGCATCGCACTGACCGAGAGTTGGCCATAGGAGACTATGTGTTTGTGAAGCTTCAGCCTTATAGGCAAAACTTTGTGGTTGTGGGGAGTAATCAGAAACTGGCGCCAAAGTTTTACGGTCCGTATAAGATCGTGGACAGGTGTGGGAAGGTTGCCTACAAGCTCGAGTTACCGGCGCACTCATCTATCCATCCCGTCTTTCAATTTTCGCAACTGAAGTTGATGGTAGGCAAGACAGTGACATCTCATGAGTTACTGAGCAAAGAGCCTGAGCGGGTCTTGGAGCGGAATATGGTAAATCGACAGGGGCAGGCAGTAACAAAGGTCTTGATCAAGTGGACTAACGAACCAGTGGACGAGGCGACATGGGAGTTCTTGTTCGACTTGCAGAGGAGGTTCCCATTATTTAAACCTTGAGGTCAAGGTTTTCGAAGGAGGGGAGATTGTTACAGGAAGTTGGCAGGAGTTTAAGTGACGTGGCTTTGGTTTTGAATAAAAGATATTGCAGTATCTTAACTGTTGGATATCTTGTTAGATTTCTTTAGATACGATTTGCACATTGTATGGTGTTGGTGTTTAAGTATCGGTTTCTAGCTTAGGAATCGATCATAATAAGATCTTGGTGTTTTCTTCTTTCATCTATCAAACTCTCTGTAATTCAGTTTGCTCATTGAAGTTTAAGAATCTATTCTTGATTCGGATTCTTTACTCGTGAGGTCAGGGTCTGTGTTTATCTTGAACATCGATTCTTTGTTCGTTTTGTTACTTGTATTGACGTTTATTCTTTAACAAAATATCAGATTCAACATCACAATCAAGCCAAAAGGAAAACGAGGAATAAAATGCACAGCTTGCATTTAAAATCAAATCTAGAAACACACGATTTGCATTTAAAATTAAAATTAAAATAAAATGCAATTGAGATATAGCAAACAAATGATTCTCGAACATATGAAGAATTTGACTGAAGGATAAACACATATTTACATTTGGAAGAAGAAAAAATCAATGAAACTGAGATATCACAACTAAACTGAGACAGGACCAGAAGGTTGATTATCATACCTCAGCGGTGAGGTACACAAGAATGGTGGAGAGATAAACCGGAGCTCCCGCACCGACTCGGTCAACGTATTTTCCAGCTTTAAGGAAAATGGATATCCTTCCAACAGGAAGCTGAATACCGGCTTTTTGCGATCTAGAGATGGACTTTGTAGCTTTTGGCTTTCCTATGCTGCCTTTGGTGGTTCCCCTTCGGGTGACTAGACGCATCTTCTGAGTGAAGTGCTTTAGGGTTTATTCATGAGTTTTTTTCTGAGCAAGCTCAACTAAATTTGTCAAGCTATGTATTTTTTTGTCATCTGTTGGATTGATTGAAATTTTTGATCAAGAGTTACAACACAAAGTCGGCAAGGATCTTGATCCTTTCAGAGATAAAGTCGACGAATTTACAGAAAAAACAACCAGACAACAAAATCCCAAACAAAAAATGTATAATTTTTGTTGTGCTTTCTTCGGTTCAATAAGCCGCAGACAAGATCCAACTTTATTTCTCGTCTTTTGCTTCGCAGTTATGGCGATTTTTTCTTCCCTTCCGATAACGGACTTTCGCTTCCGGGTTATCCGGGCAATTCTACAATTTCAAAATCGATTTTTGTTCTCTTCTAATTTTTCAATCGGGTTTAAAATCGGCCCTTCCTATTCCGTCATCGGAATCGCTTGGATCTTGATCCACATTACTTATCTTTCATCGGAGACTGACGAATCTCCCCTTTCCTCATTATATTCGTCAATTGTGGTTTGGAGTAGCTCTCAGGTGGTAATTTCATTCTCATTGTCTTGAACCGGAACTGGAGTAGATAGTGTCGGAATCAGAAGAATGACCAGCTTTCTCGATTCACTTAGAGGAGTTTCAAGTAAGAAAGGAGTACTTCTCAACTTTTGAACTCATCCATGTACCACGCACAACAAATTTGATGGCAGATAGACTAGCACGAAGTGCCCGCCTCAGACCGTCGTATACAATCCACGTTGTACCGGAGCCTCCAAACTGGATTCGTGAAAGTTAGGTTTCTTTATTGTATCTTCTTGACACACAAAAAAAAAGATTTGTACCTTACTTTGTTTCAGATTTGGAATTTTAGTTTGCTCAAAGGTTTTATTAGGCCCAAATTCTTTATTTAACATAAGACCTAAATCTTTTAAAACACGTGGAAATCCCCCTTAGTATGATAATATGTAATATAAAAGTTACATGGAGCTCTCTCTAGCTCCAGCTAACACATCGATATGGTTTATCAGAATCAAGTTGAACGACGAATGAGCTAAAGATCATAACAATCAAACTGAATTACTGATCAAATGTGAAATCAACAATGTTCCTATAGAAACCAACTAGATGACGAAAACGACCGAAAACACGAGCACAAAGAGATCGAAAACGGAGAAAGATCGATTCAGAACAAAACCGTGCCTATACACTAGAGAACTCGAAAAGATCAAGGCATAAACTAATCTCCCAAATCAGATCAATGAAGTAAAGCGGACGCCCAACACAAACGAAGAAAACTTGACCTCTCAAAGGAAAACATGCAATCTAAGACTTTTAACTCTTACATTCGGACACTCACTAACCGGTCCCAGCCATTTACCGCGAAAAGACCGTTCATCTCCTCGCAAGAAAATACTTAAAAGACGAAACCATTGTAACGTTAAAAACTAACCCCACACCAAAGGGAAGGCAGAGAGAATCTTATAGATGCTCCCGTAGCAAGATCACATCCAAAATAACAAACTACAAAACGAAACCTTGCTGAACTTAAGGAACAATTCCTCAACAAAAAAAAGGCAGAGAAGCCAATCAAAGAAACAAAAACAAGGCCATGATACTAAAGAAACAAAAACAAGGCAAAAAAAGGCAGAGAACCCAATCAAAGAAAAAACCGTTGCTAAAGAAACTACCCTACCTTATAGAACCACTGAGCAATCACATCCATCCAAAGCAACCATACTGCTATATACCAAATCCTAAATGGACGAACCTTCCAAAAACAATAACTTCCACAACAACAACAACAACAACCTAATCATCGTTAAAACTAAAGCCGCATAAAACGAGACCAAATTTTCAGAGATGAAAACAAAGCTTATGATTTTAATTGGAGGGAAAAACACATGAATAAGAAAAGAAGAATCTGAAGAGTTAAGGCCGAACAAGTTCCCTTAGAATAACTACATTTCCGCCTTTGAAACCAAGACCATCAGCTCTCACAATTGACAATGAAACTCCCAACTCACATCGGATATGAGACGTTACAGATGATACGAACATCTACCTTAGCCGTATAAACTCAAACGGCCAAGACAAAATCCCCCACTTTGGAACAGACCAAAAATCAAACGAAGATGCCACGCTGCACTTGAATCTGATTTCACATCTACCGCCAAGAAAGTGTTCATATGATTTAAAGAACGAGCAAACCCGAAGATGACAAGGGAGGAGAGAAACAAAGAAGGATCTGGAGACCACTGACAATCCCGGGAAAATGACACAAGCGAACTGAACCTCCGACCTCTGCATCCTAGAAAGGGGAGGGGAGAGGCAAAAGCCTACGTTAAATATGACGCCGGTAGACCACCAATGACACTAGACCATCAAAAATATCGACCCACACACTCTCACAAACCATATTCAAACCAAAATCCGAGACACAAAGATAAAAGACAGAGTGGAGAGGCATGGACAGTGTCAGCGCTGTTAGAGCCGCCTTGCGCGCTGTCCAGCTCTAGCACTATTAACAGTAAAATCTAAAACATGTACTATTGACTTTTAAGTTGTTGACGTCAAACTCTGTCCATTCTCTTAAAAATCAACTCATTTTGTGATTTCCACATGATCGAGAACGGGTAGATATTAGTTAAGTTTAACACAATCTCTCTTTAGTAGAAACTTCTTCAAATTACCAATCAAAGTTACTTCTGAATTAAGTATACAATGGAAATGTGTATTCAATAATCACCATGTTGCTTTCTATTGGTACCAAAATCCACATTTGGATTTGGCCCAATAAGACCCAAATATTTTTTCACTTAAGATATTCAAATTAATGACATCTCCTTCGGACCAAGACAAAGCCCATCAAACCTCGGCCGCAAGCATATCAATACGACCACCTTTTGACGAGAACGTCCATAATACGAAAGTCAGCTTACCAGCTAACCCAGTCACAACTGATCAGCTCCAAATCAGTTCAACTGCCCAAAGATTACAAAGGTTGTTTAGGCTAGTGTGTCCCAAGATATGCGGGATATAGAGCTCAATGCAATACTATAAAAGGGTTCAATGGCTTTATTTAGAGGATCTTCTTTCCTACACATTTTTGTATGCGTAACAGCGCTACGAGCTATTGTAAAACATATCATTCGAGATCTCTTCATAATACTCTTTTATTCAATATAAGATAATAACACAACTATGTTCGTTTAGATAGTTCTTTGAAGTATTGTATGATTCAGAGGACCTAGCCCATCGGGTTTTTTTTGCTAACCTAATTACAAATTCTTAGAGTGTATTTTTAGATCTACATTTTGGCGCCGCCTGTGGGGAGAAACCATAGTATCCTTTGACAAAGAAGTCCAGCCTTCAAACGATGTAGTAGATCCGAGCCTTTCATGATTTAACACTGCAATGGAGTGAATCCTCCTACTAGGATTCCTCCTGCTAAAGATTGATGTTGGTACCAAAATCCACACCCGGATTTAGGCCGACAAAGCCCAATGGCCTTATCTCATAAACATGTCGACGTTAGACACATTACTCTGGCCCAAACCGAGGCCCATCATATCTCCGTCTTATCAACTGTAAATGACTGTGTATCAAGAAAGGATGTGCATGATAATTAAGTTAACCGTCGAGCTGATTTAGCCAAACAGATCACTCCGAGATAAGCTTAACAGTCCTTAGATCATGGAGGTCATTCCATCAAGAGGAATATGAGATATACAGTTGGAGAGCTCGTCATGAAGGCTATAAAAGGGGTTCAATGGCTTTATATGAAGGACCTTATTTTTCCCATTAATTTTACCCACAAAAACAGCTCTACGAGCTCATTGTAAACTTTCTCTTGAGATCTAATTTGTAATCATTTTTCATCAATACAAGATAATTACGAAACCTATTGTTTGTTTTAGATAGTTCTTTGAAGCAGCATGTGATGTTTTAGGTGCTAGATCTATGAAACTTCCCTTCCCAAATAACAAATCTCTAGTGTGGATTTCCAGATCCATATTTTGACGTCGTCTATGGGGATGATCATAATATCCTCTATCTGAAAGATCCAAAAATGATCTAAAAAAATGAAATGTGTGCTGAACAAATAGGACCCACGAAATATGGCTCTAAATAGCCTGTCTTAACAGATCTCGAGCATATCCCACTGGTCGACGCTCCCACATGAACAAAATTGACAGGCTCTAGAAACGCGACTCCGTCCTCAGGCGTTGTCGCTGATCCGAGTCTACCGCGATCTAGTACCACAGTTGAAGATAACCTCCCCAATGGGAGTACCTCTGCCACATATCTCACAAACCCTTGGTTCTGGATAAGATCCGACGAAAACCCAATTGGCTAGGCCCTGAACCCTGACCATTTTCGACCTAAGACCCGTCCCTCCGCGAGTCGCAATGCCTTCTGAATTGTTAGTGATAACAAAGATTTTGCAATCCTTTGAGGTACCAGTTCCTCAAGCTTATCGTGTAGCCTTGAGGTATCGAACCTTTTTGGGACGGATAAAACCAATAAGAACACACTAAACCTCTAGAGTCAAATCACCCAATTAAGTTTTTGTTCTAACAATCCTAACGAAAACAATTCAAATAGAAGTAAACAGAAACAAGCAAACAAAATGAATTCTCAACAATCAATGACAAAGATAAGGCCTAAAGGTTAAGGTCAACGGACAGGTAACTCGGGATTATCAAGGATCCTAATTCAAACTTTAAAGAAGCTAACCTCCTAGCAAGGAACACAACAAGTTGATCAGTTTAATCTCTTAATACTAATCTTTTTACTTAATCCTAATCCAAGAACAAATTCTCATTTGTGAATTAAAATCAAGCAAGCATTCAAACAAGTTCCAAACAGCCAACAATCACTCTAAACATCCATTTTCATGTGCTAGAATGTGAAAGTCCTATCAAAGCTAGAAACAAGAATTTCATCGAACACATGGTGAGCAAGAAATCCTAAATATCCTAATCAACGTGATCAAGGCTAATTAGGCACTAAACACACTTTGATAGACGAGATTTTAAACAATCAAACATTAAAAATCCATTGATCACCCATAATCAACCTAATCCTACCTAATCCATAAGCCCTATGAAGAACTACTCACTAATCATCATGTGATTAACAAAATTCATTGAAATAGTGTTAATCATAGGAGATTTGAGAAAGTGAGAAAGATTCAAAGAATAAATCGCAAAGAAAAGAGTACTAGATTAATCAAAAATCAATCTTGTTTTTACAAAAAGATGTTTGCAACAAAACAAGCTTAAGAACAAATGAAAATAGGTTTTTGGCTTAAATAGTCAATATGGGGCGAACCGGGTCAACCCGGAACAAACCGGGTGTTGACCCGGATCCAGGAAAGATTTTGGGTTCTGTATCGGCCAACCAGACCGATATGCTGGCCGATATGAGTCCTCGGATTTTCTTCGTCGAAGGAGCGTATCGGCCTGGCTGACCGATATGCCAGCCGATACGCTTTCACAGCTTTTAATCCGAGAGGCCGTATCGGTTTGGCTGGTCGATGTGCATGCCGATACGAGCTCTCGGATTTTTTGTCGAGGAACTGTATCGGCTTGCCAGGCCGATACTCACACCGATATGGTCCGTCTGAGTTTAATCCGAGAGTATGTATCAGCCACCCCAACCGATATGGTGGCCGATATGCCTTCTAGCTGCTTCTTCCTTAGTCCTTTGAGCTCTAGACTCCACTTCCAAGCTCACCAATGCTCCTAGACACCTCCAATCACCTGCAAAACACAAGAAACACTCCAAATGCAAGCCTAAAGTGCTTACTTCTAGTCCTAAACAACTCTATACTCTAGATGCAACAACGACTCGACAAAATGGTATGAATGATGGTGAAATGAAGTCAAAACAAGAACTATATACAAGTCTAAATGCATGAAAATGTATGAATATCAATTCCCCCAAACTTAAATCTTGCTTGTCCACAAGAAAGCATAGGTCAATCAAAACAAGTTGGGGAAAAGGTTTGAAGGTGGGAGCTCATATCCAAAGGTTCAATCAAGTTTCAAACTTCATTTCAAGTCTATACAACTAAAGTGAAACCGATAAAAAGCCTACTCCAAGGATATAGCCATACTCATCAAGACAATACTTTTAGCTTAATCTTCAACCTTCACAAGCATTCAAATCAACTAGCTCTTTGACATTGATTAAGCATTTCAAGTGGATCTTATTCACAACAAAGTGTTCAAACTCATTTGGCAAGGGTTAAGGTTTTGAGATAAAGATGATCTCAATTAAAAAAAAAGGGTTTCTCCATATGCATTTAGGTTCTCTCAAGAAGAAATGAATGAGCACATAGTAAAATGCTAAGAGTATAGAAGCAATTGGTGCATACTAGAATCGATTTCCGTCTACCCATTTCCCAATGACTTCTACTCTTACTCTAGCCCACCTAGTTTGAGTTTACCCTTTTCCAGGGCTATTTTTGCCTCATCCCTCTTTCTCAACCAAAACACTTCCCAAGAATACTCCCAAGGATCTTTCGAAACTTTTCAAAACAGTGGCAATTCTTTTCTTAGCTCAAATACTTCTTTCTTTAGCAATGGCCTCTTTTCATAAACTTCTTTTTAGTTGAGCACTTTGGCTTCTTTTATTTCAAAATTGAGGCACTTTCTCTTTTAAAACACTTAAGAGCTTTTCTTTCAAAACACTTTTGCCAACAAACAAGAGATCCCAATCAAATTCCCTTTTGTTCTTTCCCTTTCAAAAACCTTTCAAAACCCTTCCCCCAAACTTCAATCTTAGCCTATTACAAGCTAAAGGAGGTCAAGCTTGCGTCTATACAGAAATTTTCAACTAGTCTCCTCAAACTCAACACCATTTACTTAGCTCATTCCAAGAGGCCTACCTCTCAAAAGAGTGTTTATGGGCGGAAAAGAGGGTGGTTAAGGGCGTGGAAGCTATTCAAGCAAGCAAGTGCGGTAAAAAGGGAAAAAGAATGCTTGAATATTTTGGAGGTATCCATGAGTTTAAAACACTAAGAAGGAGCAAGATAATTGCAAGCTAAGTTCAGGCTCTCACTTTAAATAGAGCTAGCATCAATTCACAACAAGTTTCAGCATCGAATCAAGGTTCAAAGCAAGCTATCCAAGTAGGGTTCATTCTACCTTTCAAGCATTTCTCGGGTTACAACCTTAGTGTGATCTATCTATCATAGCTAGCGTATGAACCATGTTTTACTCACTTAAACCTTACGAGGAAATTAAATCATTGCTCCCTATGCAAAAACATCCTATATGATGCAATCTAGAGTCGATCCTAAGATGCTTTCTTTTTGTGAAAATGTTTCAAATTTTTTGATTTTTTTGGTTTTTCTATGCCTTAAATGCAATGCATGAGGCTCAAAGACAAAAATAAGATCAAAAGAAACATGATTAGCAACTGGTCTCTCCCCCAAACTTAAATCACACGGTCCCTTGTGTGATCTATGAAAGGAGCAGAGACCGAAAACACACAAAATGCAAACAAAGAAAAGAAGTATGTACAAAGATGGAATGTTACCTGGCTAGTTATGGAATTATGGAGGTGATGATTCCCCCATGGAGTATGTCGGGTTGGATGAAGAGCAGGATGGTGTCCTCATGGCTCTTCTCTTTCGCCTTCTGTCCTCGCGTGCGGAGTGGCGGTGAGGCTCGTAGTAGGAGTCAGCGGCCATGCATGCAGCTCCTCCCGTCTCGTGTCCAGCAACTGATTATCTCCCTTGCTCCAGCTCTTTCTGCTCAACCAGATCATCAGCTTCACCGATCACTTCCTCAGTCGCTGCCCGTAGCTCCTCATCCAAACCAATCTGAGCCTCTCGGGATGTGGAAGTCTGTCTCGTAGTGCCACTCTTATCCTTCTTCCCCGCGATCATCTTCAGAACCTTCGTGACCTTCTTCAACCATTTGGCTAATTTCTTGATGTTCCTTCCATGCCATTTACTCTGCCTTTGAAGGTCCCTGTTCTGGTCCCTTAGTGCACTGACCGTCTTGTTCGCGATCGGATCATCCAATGGCTCGATGTAGTACCTGTGCAGCCCATACACCCCAGCAGGTGCGTCAGAATAATCAGAACCGGCTGCAGGCGCTCTCCGAGGTCCGCGAGGCTCGAATTGGTGCTCCATCGCCGGTAGAAACCTCACGTTGGCCTGGTTTGTTGCAAGGCTTGTGATGGTGGGGTTCGGAAGCAGGTACTTCTCTTCCATTGGCGTATCTGAGCACATCTTGTAGATTTGGCCACCCGGAGGCGATCTAGACCGAGAAAGTGGGTTCTGATCAGCTGAGGCACGTCTAACCATCCCACCGGCGTAGGCTGTCCAAATGTCTTCTCCTCCACACTTCCTTCCAGTTTAATCTTCTTTGCCTTAAGTAAAGGCGTGATTAAACCACCCATGGTGAACTTGGGGTCAGAATCCTTGACAGAAGTTGCCCAATCTCGGTGAATCCCAAACTGCTCTACTAGAATGGCTGTGAAGCTCGGTGGGCGCTCAACGGGTGGTATCGTCGTACCGTTGGGGAACGTGCGCAGAAGTGGCTGTAATCCGATCTACAGAAGCTTCATCTCCAGTTCAGTGACTTGGCCTGTCTCCTTTCTAGCAAACAGAGTGTGGGCTAATGCCTTGTGCACGTACCGATAGCCGGGTGTCGGATCCTTGCAGATTTCATGGCCCCCAACTTGAATGTTCCATCGGCTATCATGTGCCACAATCCCGCGAGGTCTTCCTTTTCAATGGGAATGGAAGAGCCTGGCTGAGCACCGTTCTCCTCAAAACCGAAGATTGAACTTATCTCCTCAAATGTCATAGTGTACTTCTTCCTACCCATCGTGAATTCTATCTTTCCATGGCTCACTTCTCCTCTCAAGGCTGCCTTTCTCAGGTTGATTGTTGCTTACATGGTTGCAAGGAACTGGCAGGCTGAGCTCTGATAACCATCACTGGAGACGCTGAAGAAGGTCTTGAGTCCCATGTTTTCCACAATCTGATCGTAGTCTTCTAACAGTCCAAGAGCTGTAAGGGTCGGGACGTGAGGATACCGTGTTGGCCAAAACTGTATCTTCTCCAGCTTGTCATTGATCTCAGAAGCAGAATATTGCATTGGTGACGCATGAATCACCTTCCCCGTGACCTCTGGTGCTTCTTCCTCAACAGCTATCCCCTTCCATTTCGAGGAAGTTCCCAAATCTTGTCTCGTAGCCTTTGCCTTTGGTTGCGGGTTGGCGCGTGATTTAGTCATTGACCAACAAAAGACAACTCAAAGAAAGTGTGAGCACATATCACAATCTACCAACGCAAACAATAAGAGCTTGAAACATCCATGATCAACAATTGAAAGCTTAACAATTGCATAAATTTCCGTTTTCAATGGAGTAAACAAGCTAAAACCAACTCAGCCGTCCTCAATTCAAGTTCATCAAGTGCAAAACTCACAAAGGATTCAATCACATTCATAAGCAACTCAAATTCTTGAACAAAAACTCCCAAATTTGCAATTTCAAAAGGTTTGTGAAACAAAACTCAAGCAAATCAAGTACTCTCACTCAAACTAGCCATAAACAACCTATTGCAACTATAGGAATCACCAAATCAACTTTCCCCCAATATTTCCGAAATTCCAATTTCTCAAGAACCCTAATTCACCAAAAATCAAATTCCTTCAATCCTAGGGCGAAATTGGCTATGGGCATTCATGCAAACACATATGGAAGAGGTTTTCAAGCAATATCAATCACAATCAATGGCTAAAAACGAGTTTGAAAATTGGGAGTTTTTGAATCCGAAAATCATTAGTGAGTTTTGGAGTTTTACCTTGCTTAGTGATGATTGAGTGAAGAGGTAGCAAGAGAATGTGAAATAGCTTTGAAAACCGCAAGTCAAGCACTTGAAATCGAAAGAATTGATGGAGAATTGAGAGAGATGGAAGGTTTTGAAGTTCTTGAAAGGTTTTTGCCAAAAGATTTCTTTGAAATCGCAAATGGGGAGAGATGGAGCGTGAAGGAGGAGAAAACAAGAGGAAATCGGGTCCCAAGCGGTTTAGACCGGTTCATTAAATCGATTTTTGGTCAAATCCGGTCAAAACCGGTTTGGAATCGGTTTGAGTCGAGAGAACTTACTGGGGCGAAGAGTGCATATCAGTCTGGCCAACCGATACGCAAGCCGATATCAACTCTCGGATTAAAAATCTGCAACCTGTATCTGTTTGGCCAGCCGATACAGTGACCGATATCACTTCTTCCCGAGAGTCTGTATCGGCCTGGCAAGCCGATACGGACGTCGATATCGACTCTCAGATTTTGCTTCGAAATTCCATATCGGCCTGGCCAGCCGATACGGACGTCGATATCGACTCTCGGATTTTGCTTCGAAATTCCGTATCAGCCTGGCCAGCCGATACGGACGCCGATATCGACTCCATGTATCCTTTTCCTTCATTCCCGTGGCCCTTACTTAACACCGACTGGTCCACAACCTCACCTAAAGACCAAAACCTGATAAAACTCAAAGCAAAACATCAAAAATAACAAGCAAAACATCATATGTACAGGGATAAACATGGGAATGTCTCCCAAGTGCGCTTTTGTTTAAAGTCGTTAAGCTCGACTTTTGCAAACCGTGATTTTAAGCAGAGGGAGGGCTAGAGAGTGGAATCGAAGTCCCTTCCTCTATAGCTTCTGAGACGGCGTAATGCTTGAGTCTTTGGCCATTGACCGTGAACTCTTCATCAAATTTGCCCCAAAGTACTACTGCTCCATACGGTCTCACCTCCTTCACTCTAAACGGTCATGACCATCTAGACTTGAGCTTCCCGGGAAAGAATTTCAACCGGGAGTTAAAAAGCAACACAAGATCTCCTTCTTTAAACTCCTTCTTCTGGATCAGCTTATCATGAAAAAGCTTTGTCCTCTCCTTATAGATCTTTGAGCTCTCAAAAGCCTCAAGCCTTATCTCGTCAAGTTCGTTCAGCTGAATCAATCTCTTCTCAGTCGCGGTCTTGATGTCGAAGTTCAGCAACTTGACAGCCCACATAGCCTTGTATTCCACCTCCACCGGTAAGTGACATGACTTACCATACATCATGGTGAACGGTGTAGTGCCCAACAAAGTCTTGAAAGCAGTCCTATACGCCCACAGTGCGTCATCAAGCTTCCTAGACCAATCTTTCCTTGAGGCTCCAACAGTCTTCTCCAAGAGAGCCTTGATTTGCCTATTGGACACTTCAAACTGTCTGCTTGTTTGAGGATGATATGGTGTTTCAACCTTATGCTTTACTCCATACTTCTTCAGAAGACTCTCAAAGAGTTTGTTGATGAATTGCGACCCTCCATCACTAATCACAATCCTTGGGATTCCAAACCTTGGGAAGATGATGCTCTTGAATAGCTTTATCACAACCTTGGAGTCATTCGTCGGACTCGCCACTGCTTCTACCCATTTGGAAACATAATCCACAGCCACTAAGATGTAGTTGTTCCCATAAGAAGATGGGAAAGGTCCCATGAAATCAATGCCCCACACATCAAACACTTCAACTTCAAGAATGGGGTTTTGAGGCATCTCATTCCTCCTGCTGATGTTCCCTTTTATTTGACAGGGATCACACCTAGTGATGAACTCTTGGGCATCTTTGAACATTGTAGGCCACCAAAACCCGGCTTGTAGAGCCTTTTGAACCGTCTTGAAGGTAGCAAAGTGACAATCATAAACTGACCCATGACAATGTAGGAGAATACCTCCTACTTCTTCATCAGCTATGCACCTTCTATAGAGTTGATCCTTACACAAAGTGTATAGGTAAGGCTCGTCCCAATAGTACCGATTGACATCTCTAAAGAACTTCTTCCTTTGGTAGCTATCAAGGCTTGGTGGTTCCTTCCCAACAGCTAGGAAATTGACTATGTCTGCATACCACGGTTCCTTGTCTTCAATAGAACTGGCCTCTTCAATCCTCATTCTTGTATCATGAGAATCTTTGACAACCTTGCAAGCCATTAGCTGTTCTTCAGGGAGAGAGTCATCTAGAGGAACACCATCCTCAATTCTCAGTCTCGACAAGTGATCTGCTACTCCATTCTCAATCCCTTTCTTATCCTTGATCTCCAAATCAAACTCTTGTAACAGCAGGATCCATCTTAGAAGCCTTGGCTTGGCATCTTTCCTGGCAAGTAGATATCTCAACGCAGCATGATCCGTGTACACCACAACCTTAGATCCAACCAAGTATGATCTAAACTTCTCAAAGGCAAACACCACAGGTAGAAGCTCTTTCTCAGTTGTTGCATACCTCACTTGAGCATCATCCAATGTCCTACTAGCATAGTATATGACATGGAGTTTCTTGTCTTTCCTCTGTCCAAGGACTGCTCCCACTGCGTAGTCACTCGCATCACACATAATCTCGAAAGGTAACTCCCAGTCAGGAGCTTGGACAATCGGAGCACTAATCAAAACTTCCTTAATCCTGTGAAACGCAGTCAAACACTCCTCATCAAACACAAAGTCTGTCTCCTTACACAGTAGACATGTAAGTGGTCTAGCGATCTTAGAGAAGTCCTTGATAAACCATATGTAGAACCATGCATGACCCAAGAAGCTTCGAATCCCTTTCACTGAGTTCGGCGGCTGAAGACTTGTCATCACCTCTATCTTAGCCTTATCCACTTCAATGCCATTCTCAGAGATCTTGTGACCCAACACAATCCCTTCTGTTACCATGAAGTGGCATTTTTCCCAATTGAGCACGAGATTCGTCTCTTCACATCTCCTTAAGACCCTGCACAAGTTCAGCAAACAGGAAGAGAAGGAAGAGACATACACAGAGAAATCATCCATGACAACTTCTACGATATCCTCGATAAGATCCGAGAAAATAGACATCATACACCGCTGAAAGGTAGCCTGTGCATTACACAAGCCAAATGGCATCCTTCGATAAGCAAAGGTACCATAAGGACAAGTGAATGTCGTTTTCTCCTGATCATTCGGATGTATTGGGATATGAAAGAATCCACTGTATCCGCCGAGAAAGCAATAAAAAGGATGGTTAGCAAGACGCTCAAGCATTTGATCAATGAATGGCAATGGGAAGTGATCTTTCCTAGATGCGGCCTTTAGCTTTCTATAATCGATACACATCCTATGCCCGGTGATAGTCCTAGTGGGAATCAATTCATTATTGTCATTTTTAACCACAGTAATCCCCCTTTCTTCGGGACACAGTGCACGGGAGAAACCCAAGTGCTGTCCGAGATAGGGTAGATTATCCCTGCATCAAGCAATTTAAGAATCTCTTTCTTTACTACCTCCTTAAGATTATGATTCAATCTTCTTTGATGCTCAATAGAAGACATGGATTAATTTTCAAGGTGAATCCTATGAGTACACAAGCTAGGTGACAATCCTTTTATATCATCAAGCGAGTATCCTATTGCTTTTCTAAACTTTTTCAATTCAGTGGCTAAAACAATCAATTCATCATCACTCAGCAACTCATTCACATTTAGAGGATAAGTAGAGTTAGGGCCAAGAAATGCATACCGAAGCCCCCGCGGAAGGGGCTTTAACTCTACCTTTGGCGCATTGAGCTCGCTCTAATCACCAGTTACAAGGAGTTCATCAGCTAGCTCCTCCATAGTCTCAATATAGAACATCTGACCTTGTATGGTTGGCTTCTTCATCACCTTGTTGATGTCAAAGTTGAGCACTATGTCTTTACCAAAGTTGAGATATATTTTCCCTCTCCTGGCGTCTATGAGTGCACCAGCTGTGGCAAGAAAAGGCCTCCCAAGGATTAGAGGATCCTTTGGTTCTTCATCCATCTCCAATACAATAAAATTTGTCGGGACTTCAAATCCTCCTACTTTCACCGGAAGATCTTCAAGGAGACCAATTGGGTATCTCACTGATCTATCTGCTAGCACCAAGGAGATCCTATAAGCCTTGTAGGTAGAGAAGCCTATCCTTTTAGCTACTGATAAAGGCATCAAACTTGCGCTTGCTCCAAGATCACATAAACAACCCTCAAATCGAAAAGGACCGATAGCACATGGGAGAGTAAAACTGCCCGGATCTTCAAGCTTCCTTGGTACAATGCTCCTTTGGATGAATGCACTACACTCATGGGACAACATAACCATACCTTGCACTTCCTTGGTTCTTTCTTTGATTGCATCCTAGAGAAACTTGCTATATTGAGGAACTAGCAAGAAGGCATCAATCAAAGGCATGGTTAACTCAACATTCTTCATTTGCTTTTCAAAGAGAGCTTTGTACTTCTCTAGGAGTTGCTTCTTGAATCTTAAAGGGTAGCTTTGGATCATAAGGTGGTGGCACAAACACACCATCCTTCTTCTTGAGTGTATCCTTCACCACTTCTTCAACTACAGCCTTTCCTTTCCTCTTAGACATCTCACTATCACTCTCTTTGTTGAGAGCAGAATTTTCAGAATTCTCTTCCCCTTCTTGAACTTCAATGTCCTCATTGAGTGAAGGAATCTGTCTAGGCGTGGGGACTTGACGTTGTTGCAGCTCCTTACCACTTCTCAATGTGATAGCGTTGATGTACTCCTTCGGGTTTTGCTCAGATTTTCCGGGTAAAGTACCTTGAGTTCGGGATGTAGATGCATTCTTGTTTTCCATGTTTGTGACCCTTGAAGTCAAGTTCTGAAGCTCACTCTTGATATCCCGTACTTCCATAGCTCCTGAAGCTTGCCCTTGGAGAAGTTGTTGCATCATACTCTTGAGCTCATTATCCAATCCTGAGGAAGAAGGAGCCTGTGGCTGTTGTTGCCCAAAACCTGGTGGGTATTGTTGCTTGGAGCATAGCCTTGTTGACCTTGAAACTGAGGCTTATTTCCAAACCCTTGTTGGTTAGTGTAAGGGACAAATGGCTTTTGTTGCTGAGCTTGTGGAAAGCCTTGTTGCCCTTGTTGAGTAGCTTGTCCTTGAGATGGAGCTTGAGGATAGACTTGGTCGTGAGGATTGGCTACATTGGGGTTTCGGTATGAAAAGTTTGGGTGGTTTCTATAGTTTTGGTTGAAGCCCTTGTTGAAACCACCTTGCCCTGCAATGAAGTTAATCTCCTCTTGTGTCATATCTTCTTCCACACTGTAGAGGAGTGGCTGAGAATCCTCATAGTTGCCCACAAAGCTGATTTGATTTTGGCTTGAAGAGATCATCTTGTCTAGCTTCTCATTTAAGGACTTGATTTCCTTTTAATACTTCTCATCCGTAGAAGATGATCCTCTATTAGTCCGCTCGTAATCCTCATTGTAGTTCCCATCGCTTGTAGTAAGATTTTCAATTAACTCCATAGCCTCATCAACTGCCTTGCCTAGAAAGTGTCCATTGCTAGAAGAGTCTAGCATCACCCTCATTCTAGGAAGCACTCCGCGATAGAGGTTACTGAGTAGTGTCTCCTTAGTGAAACCGTGGTGGGGGCACTGAGTGGTTAGCTTACTGAACCTCTCCCAAGCTTCAGCAAATCTCTCATTGTTGTGTTGCACAAAGCCGGATAGCTCATTGCGAAAACGGGCAGTCCTAGTAGCTGAGAAGAACTTCTTCAAGAAAGCCTTCTTAAGGTCTTCCCAAGTAGTAATGGATCCCGGAGGGATGGTGCTTTCCCAATCTTTAGCTCTATCCGCCAAAGAGAAGAAGAAGAGACGCATCTTCAAACCATCATCAGTTACACCATTAAGCCTTGTAGTAGCACAAATCTTGTCAAATGTATCCAAATGCTGCAATGGATCCTCAGATGCAAGCCCATGAAATTGGTTGTTTTGCACCATGTTCATCACCATAGCCCGGATCTCGAAGTTGTTGTTGTTGACCGATGGTGGAATGATCCCTGCCGGTTTGCATTTGTATCCGGTGCATCTCCATCACCAATGGCCCTAGCTGGCCGTTGTTGCTCTTGCTGCTGTTGTTGATCCTGATTATTATCCATAACCGGCTGCTCAACACCCACAAAGTCTTGTTGAACTTCTACAACTGGTTCCAACCCAAGTCTCTCTACGTGAGCAGCTCTCTCGTGTGCGCGTCGTTCCTTTGCTAATCTCCTCTCGTGTGCTTTGATGTCCTCAACTCTTGCAACTAAGTTTGTTGTCCCTCGGCTGCGCAAGTTCATACACCTAACATCAATAAGAGAGAAAGTAGCAAAGTTAGTAACAAATACTTGAACTAAAAAGGAATAAAAATCGAATTGATATATCCAGAATCCCAAAATGGCAACGGCGCCAAATTGATAACAAGGATTTTGCAATCCTTTGAGGTACCAATTCCTCAAGCTTATCGTGTAGCCTTGAGGTATCGAACCTTTTTGGGACGGATAAAACCAATAAGAACACACTAAACCTCTAGAGTCAAATCACCCAATTAAGTTTTTGTTCTAACAATCCTAACGAAAACAATTCAAATAGAAGTAAACAGAAACAAGCAAACAAAATGAATTCTCAGCAATCAATGACAAAGATAAGGCTTTAAGGTTAAGGTCAACAGACATGTGACTCGGGATGATCAAGGTGTTGGGATTATGTCCTGAAATCATATTGTACTTACTTAAAGATAGTTGTATTGTCGAGATCGGATAATTCATATGATACTGGGTAGTCATAATGTTTTGCTAGAAACCGCTTATGACAAATGAGTTGTAACTCATTTCTAGTATCGTGTGAACCTACAGGGTCACACACCTAAGCAAGCTGGATACACTTAGTATGGGATTGATCATTGGCATATGATCCGATCAATGTGTATTGGATACACATTGAATTGAGTTTTGAAGAGGCGTGTCGATCGATGCAATGAGTGTGTCGATCGACGCAGGTTTTCGAATGGGTGTGTCGATCGATACAGTATGTGTATCGATCGATGCACATTGGGCTTCGAGACTGAAGTTTCGAGTTAATGACTTAAACGAGTCGGGTTTGATCCGCAGGTGGTTTTCAGTCATCCTTGGTCGATATATAATGTCTTATATGATCGACCTGAGCCCTAGCCATAAGTGTCGCTTCTCAGAGAGAAAGCAGAGACACAGAAACTCATATCCCACAGGAGATCCGATTCCTGGCACTAGCATCCCGGCGGATTTCAGCTTGTGTGCGTGTGGACTACGATAGAGGCGCAGCGATTGAGGCGCTCTAGATCTCGTTTACCTGCTCCAATTTCCGCTGCCAAACTCCAGGTAAACACGAGGTCAGTTCTTAGATTCAATTACCTAGACCTTGGATCCTAGGGATTCCAACAGTGGTATCAGAGCAGTAGGGTTTAATCCATTGAATCTGTAGCCTGGAATTCGATTAAAATGGTATTTGATTGAATTGATGCTAGCTAGGTTTCGTTTTGATAAATGTAATCTCGGATTTAATTATATCGAAAACGAAGAACTGTGTTTTTGCACTGTGTCGATCGACACAAGTTTGTGTCGGTCGACACACCGCGAAAACGGCAAAACTGTTTTAGGGTTTTCGCACAGCATCGATCGATGCACTGGGTGTGTCGGTCGATGCAGAGCGAAAATGCAAAATAATTTGTATTTTCGCATAGCGTCGATCGACACAAGTTTGTGTCGGTCGATGCACCGCGAATTCGCCTATTAAAACATTGGGTTTCGATTTAGAAATCGCACTGTGTCGATCGACACACTGGGTGCATCGATCGACACAGGCTGTGCGAAAGGATAGATCGGTTCAATTGGATTGAACCGGTTATCTCGCATGGTTATGACGGTTTAATTCGATTAAAAATTCCCTGATACCCTACTGTATCGATCGACACAGGTTTATTGTCGGTCGACACAGGCCTTACGATTGGGTAATCGGTTCAATTGGATTGAACTGTTTTCATGCTTGGTTAAGGTAGATCAGATCGGTTTAAATCGGATGAATTGATTCAATTGGATTGAATTGGTTATCTCAATTGGTATAAACCGATTTGATTGGTTAAGATCAGTTTGATTGGATAAGTCGGTTAAATGAATTGGACCCGTTATCGCGATTAGTTAAAACTGGTTGAATCGGTTCAGTTGGATGGACCGGTTGAATTGGATTTGACTGGTATCTCAATTGGTCTAAAACCGGTTCATTTGGTCATTTACCGGCTCAATTGGATTGACCGATTATCTGGTTGGTTAAACGTAATCGCTTGGTTTTGAACTAAATGATTAAGAAACCGAACCAAATGACATAGCCCACTTTAATTAGAACAAGCAAAACTTAATTGAAATTAGAAGTAAAACATGTTCTAAACCTATCTGATACACATTGGATATGTATTAGATCAAAGTTTAGTTTTCAATATGGTCAACTGTCAAGACTCATTTCGTTGTTGTGATAGTCTTGCCAAGAGCTTGCTGTCCACAATTACATGAGTAAGGCAGGTAGTAATGTTGATGGCCTTGCAGTGCTTGACATCAACAATTACGTGACCTAAGAGATTGAATTACTAACTTTTGAGTTCCGTTTCCTCAACTAAATATCAAGTGATCTTGATGTCTTGCCCAATCTTGTCTACTGTCAAGACTCATTTCGTTGTTGGATAGTCTTGGAGTCCTTGGTATCCACAATTACATGAGTAAGGCAGGTGATCATTGATAGACTTGCAGTGCGACTGTCAATGATCACAAGACTGAAGAGATTGTTTTACTTGACTGGGCTATCAGAAGTTCTGGGCCCAGAGACATCAGAGTAGATAGGACATGGATTGTCTTATCTGCGACCAAGAGTTGTACTGGGTACAATTAGCAATGATTTGCTTACCTAGATGACTAAACTCTGGGTGATGACGAGTCGTCCACTCAGATTTTAGTGATGTATGGATCTTGGATTATTATATTCATGGAGGAAACATTGTTTGAATATAATGCGAGTTTTCTTATTAGATAAGATTTCTCATTTCCTGAACTTCATAACTAAAATTTTCTTTGCTTAAAATTTTCAGCCTATGTCTAAAACTACTTTCTCGTTACGATCCGTCCTTGAGAAGGACAAGTTAAATGGATCAAATTTCCTGGATTGGTATCGCAATTTGAGATTAATCCTCAAGCAGGAGAGTAAGGACTATGTCCTTGAGAAAGCTCTTCCGGAAAGGCTTGGGACCAATCGCTCGAATGCAGTATATGATGCTTGGAATAAGCATTATATTGATGTGGTAGATGTACGTGGTCTGATTTTGGCTACCATGGAATCGGACTTAAAGAGTCAATACGAGAACATGGAGTCGCCAATAGAGATGATCACCAGCCTGAAACTGAAGTTTCAGGATCTGACACGAGTTGAGAGATTCCAGATGGTGAAGTCTCTCACTGGTTGCAAGCTACCAAAGGATGCTCCAGTGAGTCCTCATGTCATTAAAATGATGGGTTACATTGATAACCTGGGGAAACTGGAATGTCCTGTCAGCTTAGAGTTGGCCACTGACATCATTCTGCAGTCACTGCCGTCTAGTTATGATAAGTTTATCAAAAGCTATATCAAGAATAACTTGACGAAGACGTTGATTGAGCTGCATGGGATGCTCAAAACAGCAGAGCAAGACATCATAAAGGGTAAAAGATTTGAGAAATCTTGTATTGACAAGGGTAGAGGCAAGGCCGTCCAAATTTGGAATCAGGATAGGCCTGTGTCATCTTATAAGCCCAAGTCCGGCCCATCTGGTGTTAGAAAATGCTTCTACTGTGATGAGTCAGGGCATTGGAAGAGAGATTGCATTAAATTCTTGGAAGATTCACAAGAGATGAAGGAGATGTATGGTACTTCTTCTTCAGGTATTGTGTTATTACTTCAACTTCTACGTATGTATTGGATACTGGTTGTGGTACTGATATTTTGGAAATATGCAGGGCCTAAGCAACAGTAGAACGTTGAGGAAAGGACAAGTGGAACTGCGTGTCTGGTATGGAGCAATCGTTGCTACATAAGCCGTAGAGATTCTCCACTTGTAGGAGCCTTTAAAGCTTGGCTTTTGAATTAAGTAATTGCTACTATGTACCTGCTTTATGCAGAGATGTCTTTCATTTTCTTGTAAGAATTTGGATGTTTTTCATTCTGATAAAAGACAAGTTTTGCTCTTTTGATCTTAATGAAATATTATATGGTAACACCCCATTTTGATAAATGGGTTTTATGTCTTAAACCAATATACAACAGAATATAACATAAATACCAAACGGTTTAAGTCTGATGACTTGAACTCGATTTTTCCTTAGCATAGTCATTTTGACCACATAAAGTGAAGCGGATTCAGAAGTTCCATTGTTATGGGCTTTAGGCTCATTTGATTATAAATCATTTGAGACATGAATTCTACTTACTGGACCAAATGACTAAGACTTCTTTGGCAGAGCTAAAGAGAAGGGCCAGAGGCTTATTGGGCCTTGCTCATACTGATGTATGTGTCCCGATGAGCATAAATGCCAAAGGAAATCTTCAGTACTTCATTAACTTATTGATGGCATCAGTAAGTATGGTTGTGTTCATTTGATGAGACACGAGTATGAATCCTTTGAGGAGTTCCAAAAATGAAGTATAGAACCGATTTGACAGAAGTATTGAGATCCTTGATTAGATCGCGGAGGAAAATACTTTAGTCAAGAATTGGGTGATCATCTAAGTGAGTGTGAAGTCATATCACAACTCTTTTCTCCTGTAAAACCTAAATGGTGTTTCTGAGAGAACGAATCGGACCTTATTAGATATGCTCCGATTAATGATGAGTCACATGAATCTTCCATTATCCTTTTAAAATACGCTCTAAAATGAATATGTTTACGCCAAATAGTTTTCTATCAGAATCAGTTGAAAGACACCACATTGGATGTGGACTGGGTGATTTCCAAGTATGTTTTTCTGATTAATTGGGATTGCAAGGTTTGTGTAAGACAGCTGTCAACAAAAAAACTTGAACCCAAATCTGATAAGGGCTGCTTCGCCGGTTGTCCTAAGGAAACCGAGGCTTAGTACTTTTGCAACCAATCTGAGAACAAAGTTTTGTTGTTCGGAACTCTGTTTTTCCAAGAAGAACAGTGGGAGTAAAAGTACACCTCGAAGAAATTCGAGAAACACAGGAGGCTGTTCAACCTGTTGAGGGAGAGCAGCGGTTGGATCCACAGAGTGCTGTAGGATCTGAACCTGTGGAGCCTGAAGTTCGCTGATCCTGATGGATCCGTCACTAAACCGAGGGTGATTCCTCATGACCGATTGCGGTGATTTGTTGATCATTGAAAAGTGACGAGCCTGCGAAATTCAAAAAAAAAAAGAAGCGAAGGTGAGCCCCAACTCCGAAATTTAACTAGGAATGTTTGTTAGCTTCACCGATCCATCTCTGGATTGAAGCAAACACCTTGGAGTTGGAATCTATGTTCTGTTAAAACAGTCAAAAGTTATTGACTTGATTAGGAACGTATAGAAACCGTGCGTTTACAAGTAAACTAATGAAAGCGTAATTGCAAGTCTCACACCGTATGTTTATAACATACTTAATCTTATAAACGACGTTCCGACGTTATAGTCTTGTCAAGATTTGGGTCGGAAGTCAAATTTAACAATGGACATGGAAGAAGCCGCGAAAGTTCTTGGAATAAGGATCCATTGAAATGGATTGGAAAGGCTAGTTGGATCGTGTCAGAATCCTTATGTTGATAAGGTATTGGACAGTTCCAATATGCATGATTCCAAGATTGGCTTCACACCAAAGGTTTTATGGCAATAATCTTAGCAAGATGAAGTGTCTTGGACACTGGCTGAGCTAGCGTCTATGAGTGTGATTCCTTATGCTTCAGAAATAGAATCCATCATGAATGCCATATTTAGCGCTCGTCTAAATGCAGCTCATGCATAAAGCATGACGAGAAGATACCAATTTGTTCAGGTAAAAGTCACTGGACAGTTGTAAAGAATATCCCCATGTGTTTGAGAAACACTAAGGATAGTTCTTGTTCAACTGAGAAAAATGACGAATCTGTTATGAGTAGTTAGACGGACAAAGATGATTCCCGGTTCCCACCTGGTTATGTCTCTTTGTCTGTGTAGCGGCGCTATCTGTTGGAAAGGTCTCCAAGCAGTGGACCGTAGAATAGTGCTTATTAAAGAATAGCGGTGTGGTTTGTTGGAATGGTTCCAAGCAAGAACACCGCAGCATCTCTCACAACCTAAGCATGAGTTTCATGTTGTTGCTGTAGGTACTAGATATCTGAAGACGTGGTCTAGATTCTAGTGGGAGTTATATTAGTTATGATGTTCAGATAGACATGATTCAGTCATGTTTATGAAAAACTGACATCAGCATTATTTGATCATTGGATAATTAAATAATGGTCCCAAGTATTTTATGTTCACCTTATAGGTCATCAAGTTGAGGACTTGATCATGAAACCCTATAAGTAATAGATGACATAAATTATGATTTTCCCTAGTCGAGATTGTCAAAGTGGGACACTGACGACCGCGAGAGACTAGCTTGTGAGGTGACTGTTGACTAAGTTTCATGGATTCAATGATATGAGTATCACAGTCAGTCACATAGATATATGTTGGTGAACATATGATCGGACATGACCCGCTAATGAGAACTCTACAGGATAGTTATATCTGTGTCATGAGAGTTTCGCATTACGACTATAGAGTATAGTCCTTAGACCTGAGTTCATCATGCTTTCTAGCATATGAATTGGTGCACTTTGACCTTGTCAAACGTCGATCCGTAAATGGCGGCTATAAAGGCATTGCTTAGGTGTATCATGAAGTATGTGTAGAAACAGGGATGGAACAAGAAGGGATTTGTCCCTCCTATATAACAGGAGATAAATATCTCAGGGCCCATCGAAGATTTGATACTGAGAAAATGCATGGCCGTGCTCAAACGAGGTGATTGTCAGTCGTTTGTTTTATCAGTATAGATCAGGAATTCGATGAACATGATGTTGGCTATAATAAGGATGACACAGTTCCTTGCCTTATGCCATATCGAGATATAGCGATAAAGGGATTATGGGAATAGATGATTCCAGTACAAGTGGGAGATTGTTGGGATTATGTCCTGAAATCATATTGTACTTACTTAAAGATAGTTGTATTGTCGAGATCAGACAATTCATGTGATACTGGGTAGTCATAATGTTTTGCTAGAAACCGCTTATGACAAATGAGTTGTAACTCATTTCTAGTATCGTGTGAACCTACAGGGTCACACACCTAAGCAAGCTAGATACACTTAGTATGGGATTGATCATTGGCAAATGATCCGATCAATGTGTATTGGATACACATTGAATTGAGTTTTGAAGAGGTGTGTCGATCGATGCAATGAGTGTGTCGATCGACGCAGGTTTTCGAATGGGTGTGTCGATCGATACAGTATGTGTATCGATCGATGCACATTGGGCTTCGAGACTGAAGTTTCGAGTTAATGACTTAAACGAGTCGGGTTTGATCCGCAGGTGGTTTTCAGTCATCCCAGGTCGATATATAATGTCTTATATGATCGACCTGAGCCCTAGCCGTAAGTGTCGCTTCTCAGAGAGAAAGCAGAGACACAGAAACTCATAACCCACAGGAGATCCGATTCCCGGCACTAGCATCCCGGCGGATTCCAGCTTGTGTGCGTGTGGACTACGATAGAGACGCAGCGATTGAGGCGCTCTAGATCTCGTTTACCTGCTCCAATTTCCGCTGCCAAACTCCAGGTAAACACGAGGTCAGTTCTTAGATTCAATTACCTAGACCCTGGATCCTAGGGATTCCAACACAAGGATCCTAATTCAAACTTCAAAGAAGCTAACCTCCTAGCAAGGAACACAACAAGTTGATCAGTTTAATCTCTTAATACTAATCTCTTTACTTAATCCTAATCCAAGAACAAATTCTCATTTGTGAATTAAAATAAAGCAAGCATTCAAAGAAGTTCCATACAGCCAACAATCACTCTAAACATCCATTTTCATATACTAGAATGTGAAAGTCCTATCAAAGCTAGAAACAGGAATTTCATCGAACACATGGTGAGCAAAAAATCCTAAACATCCTAATCAACGTGATCAAGGCTAATTAGGCAATAAACACACTTTGATAGACGAGATTTTAAACAATCAAACATTAGAAATCCATTGATCACCCTTAATCAACCTAATCCTACCTAACCCATAAGCCTTATGAAGAACTACTCACTAATCAACATGTGATTAACAAAATTCATTGAAATAGTGTTAATCATAGGAGATTTGAGAAAGTGAGAAAGATTCAAAGAATAAATCGCAAAGAAAAGAGTACTAGATTAATCAAAAATCAATCTTGTTCTTACAAAAAGATGTTTGCAACAAAACAAGCTTAAGAACAAATGAAAATAGGTTTTTGGCTTAAATAGTCAATATGGGGTGAACCAGGTCAACCCGGAACAAACCTGGTGTTGACCCGGATCCAGGACAGATTTTGGGTTCTGTATCGGCCAGCCAGACCGATATGCTGGCCGATATGAGTCCTCGGATTTTCTTCGTCGAAGGAGCATATCGGCCTGGCTGACCGATATGCCAGCCGATACGCTTTCACAGCTTTTAATCCGAGAGGCCGTATCGGTTTGGCTGGTCGATGTGCATGCCGATACGAGCTCTCGGATTTTTGGTCGAGGAACTGTATCGGCTTGCCAGGCCGATACTCACACCGATATGGTCCGTAAGAGTTTAATCCAAGAGTATGTATCGGCCACCCCAACCGATATGGTGGCCGATATGCCTTCTAGCTGCTTATTCCTTAGTCCTTTGAGCTCTAGACTCCACTTCCAAGCTCACCAATGCTCCTAGACACCTCCAATCACCTGAAAAAACACAAGAAACACTCCAAATGCAAGCCTAAAGTACTTACTCCTAGTCCTAAACAACTCTATACTCTAGATGCAACAATGACTCGACAAAATGGTATGAATGATGGTGAAATGAAGTCAAAACAAGAACTATATACAAGTATAAATGCATGAAAATGTATGAATATCAGTTAGTCTGCTTATGACTTTTTGGTAAAAGCAATCGTAGAATGGCCCCAACCAACCACAATGACGGAAGTTCAAAGTTTTCTTGGTTCTGGATTTTCGTCGGTCGCGAAACCTCTGATGAAACTAAAAGGGAAAGGAGTTCCCTTTATCTAGAGTAAGGAAGCAGAAGACATCTTTGACTTTGGCCCCATTGTTAACATTGCCGAAACCCTGGAAATCTTATAAGGTGTATACCGATGTGTCACGAGTTAGATTAGGGTGTGTCCTAATGCAAGAAGATAAAGTTATCGCTTATGCTTCCCGCCATTTAAGGAAGAATGAGGAGGATTATCTAACGTATGACTTGGAAATGGCAGTAGTTGTGTTCGCATTGCGAATTTGGAGGCCTTACCTCTATGGCGAAAGCGTGGAAGTATTTACGGACCAACAAAGTCTGAAGTACTTATTTACGCAACCGGAGCTTAATTTGCGACATCGAAGATGGATGGAATTAATGCAGATATGATCTAAAGATCAAGTATCATCCGAGAAAAGCCAATGTGGTCACAGATGCATTAAGCCGGCAGAAAACCGAAGCTAGCATCGAAAAGGAACTTGAATCTTTAGCCAAAAAACTCAAATAAAGTTGGCTGCTATTGAAGGAGAAGTAAATGAGCCGTTAGGCTTACAACCTCTAAGGCAAACAATTTAGGTCTGTGGACCCGAGAAGAGTATCATGAAGACGAGAAAATTTTGAAAATCATTGAAGAAGTAAAAAATCGATACGGACTAAACCCAAGTGGATATCATCAGGACAGCGACGGTACATTATTGCTCATAGAATAATTACCAAATCCGAAGGTCTTGATTTGCGAGAAGAGATCTTAGAAGCAGCACACAATTCATTACTTAGCATCCACCCCGAAAGTTCAAAGATGTACAAGGAAGTGAGAAGATATTATCATTGGCCAAGATTGAAGAGGTCTGTAGCTCGATGGAAATGGGATTCTGTATCAATGGATTTCATTACCGAAATGCCGACAGCAAAAGGGAGAGCGAGTAATGCAATTTGGGTAATTGTTGATCGTCTAACCAAAGTGGCGTGTCTTATTTCAATGAGGGATACAAACAAAGTCAAGGCTTTAGCTGAGCTATACATTGATCAGATTATTAGCCTACATGAAATTCTAACATATATCAAGTCTGATCAGGATCCACGGTTTACCTCCATCTTTTGGAGAGCATTACATCAAGCTTTTGGAATGGAGTTTCACATCAGTACCGCTTACCATTTGGAACCAGACGGCCAAACCGAAAGAACTCTCCAAACTATTGAATATATGTTAAGAATGTGTGCCCTTGACTGGGCAGAAAATTGGGAGAAGCATTTACCGCTAGTAGAGTTCTTGTACAATAACAACTACCATTCTAGTATCAGACTGTCCCCATATGGAGCCTTATAAAGGTGAACGTGTAGAACTCCGCTATGTTGGACCGAGATTGGAGAGGGAGAGGTTTTCTGACCTAGATTTGTGATATAGGCTGCATTTTTTAGTCCAAAGGGCATTACTATATAGCAAGAGATGCCTCGATATGTGATAAAGGCGTCCATGGAGGACAAGAGTTCATGGCAGGCTGTAGCCTCTACCATAAGATTTGTGTGAGGAAGTGGAAAACTGTCTTTGGGAAAGCTTTGTTGAGATCAGTGAAATCGGTACATACTCTGCACTACCCATTTTTTGACGTCTACTGGTTTTGCGAGCCAATCATTGTATTTTACTTCCATGATCTTACCTATTTTGAGTATTCGGTCGACCTCATCATTTACTGCTTTAGCTCGGTCGAGACCGAGCTTGCGTCACATTGTTTGATGGGTTTTTTATACCTCATTCCCGGAAAGTAATAAAATATTATTATTATATGTTATTATGTTTTTATTAATAAAATTAATTATGTTTATTAAGTAATTTATTACCGCGATACAAAATAACAACGGGGGATAAAGGTTTCCCCTGTCTCACTCTGATTAAAGAAATATCCTTTTGGAGAATCATTAACCAAGACAGAGAGCTTTGCAATTATTTTTAGGAATTTCTTTTTAATTTTCATAAATAATTCTAGAAAATTGTTTTTTATCGATAAATTATTAAAGTGATTAGGTAAATCAAAAACCCTTCTAAAGTTAATCCAAAATTATCAAAATTTCAACCACGGCTACGATTAAGAGGAATTGCCAAAATTTAATCACAAGATTAAGTTATAATTTTTGGAACTAATTAAATTTCTATGAATTTGTACAATGAATCAATAAAATTTGGGTTACAAGATAGCTTGTTTTTGCTTAAGATCAATCCCAAATAAGTAATGGGTCACCAAATCCATGGGAGAATTAGAAGAGGAGTATTTGATACATTGAATGTAGAAGTTGTGGTGTGCTATTATGATTGGTTGGGGAGATTCATTGGATTATTTAGTAAATACTTGCCACTTCATTACTCACATGGCCGATTGTGAGCAAGGGAATAAGGTGAAATGCACTTGGATAGAGGAGGTGTCAAGCAATTAAAGGAGAAAGACAATGGAGAGGGACACGTGAAGGGTGGAGATGGAGTGGGGCTGTGATGCATTGATCTTGGATTGCATGGGAGAGTGAAGACGTGAAGGAAGAGAAGAGATGGAGAGTGACAGTTGTCTAATCTCGAAGCACCTTGATCTACTATAATTAGTGACCATTCCTCTCCTCATTTCCTCACAACTCAACCGTGAGCTTAGAGAGAGTAGGAGAAGTATAGAAGTGAAGGAGAAGAAGAGAGAAACTTGGAGTAAGAGAGAGAGAGAGAGAGAGAGATAGAGAGAGAGAGAGAGAGAGAGAGAGAGAGAGAGAGAGAGAGAGAGAGAGAGAGAGAGAGAGAGAGAGAGAGAGAAAGGGGAAGGTATCAGAGGAGCGGTGGAATATTTCCTAAACGGATATTAGCGTTCATCCCAAATATCGGCTTCTCTTTATAATGATACTATAAAAACTTAGAAGCTGGTTTAATAAGTTAGGGTTTATTAGTGAGAAGTTCGATCCGGAGATACAATGGGGTAACAATCAGGGTTAGGTCGACGGAGTTACCAGAATCAATCGCGACAAAATAAAAGGGTAAGTTTGGGTTAATTGTGTGGTTAATATGTTACTATGCAGATTTCTGACACTAGGTTAAAAATGAGATATGAGAAATTATGTTATAACTAGTGTCGGTTTGGTTATAATATTGATATGAGTGATACTGATATTATTGTTATACTTGGTTGTTGTTAATATTGAGATATTTATTGTGTGGCGTACTTTTGAATGGAAAATAAGTAAGTAACGAATTATTAATTATATGAATAATTAAGTAATTAGAGATAATGATTGAGTGATAATCAGTATGTTGTATTGGGTGATATTAATATTTAAATGTGATATTTCTAATGATTTGATTGATGTGTTAATGGCATGGTGATATAGTAGGCATATCGATTTTCCTTCCCGATGGATCCTCGGGAGCTTCCGGTCAATTCATGTACCCTCGGTGCATGGTTCTTGTAGGGTTTAACCTACGCGGGTGACACCAGAAGGTGTTGGGCTCGGAGATGCGACAGGGGGTAGTACAAGCACGGCGGCGGGTTCGTTTGGCCCACATCCGCCATCTTCCCTAACCGCAAACCAAATCGAACGGTTGCGGAGGATTTGTCGGATCCCACCGGAGGTGGAAATTGTGATTCCGTCGCCGGCGATGTCGCCGGAGACCGCGGTGGAGGGCTATTGCTGCGTCTCATACGCCTACTTCGAGAAATACGGGCTTTTCTTCCCTATTCCCCGCTTAATCTCTTTGGTGCTAGCCCAGCTTCAATTGGCATTCCATCAGATGACGCCAAACTTTGTCCGGTACGTCATCGGACTCGGAGTCAGGGCTGCGGAAGAGGGAATCGAATTCGGAACTGAGGAACTTATGCGTGTTTGCTTAGTGAAACACAACGCTAAGTTCCGGGGGACTTACTACCTCTCGCCTCGTTTCGGGCGGGTCCTCGAGGAAGTTCCGACGAAAGACGTATGGAGGGACCGATACTTCTTTTTCAGGATAACCCATCATTCGGTCGGGGACTTTTATTATTCGGTTATCCCGTCTCGATGGTCGCCCAGTGTCGGTAAGACCCTGGTTTTAGTGTTTTGTTGTTTTTTTTGTCAGGCCGTCCCGTATCTGGTCTGGTTTCTATCACAGAGGCTCCGTAGTCGCTTGCTACCAACCCGATCACAGAGGCTCTGATAGCTTGTCTGAGAGGGGGCGCTGTTAATTGGGGTAGTTTCACGATTGAGCGTGTGCAGGCTGTTCTGCGGGTCGGCCCTGAGCGAGCTCCGCGGGACCGCGCTCGGGTACCTCGAAACCCATTGCTTCCTTCCGAACCCTCCTGGACACTCCCGGCTCAAGCTACTCAGCCTCCGCTTCGTATTGCCGAGCGGGCCGGAGAAGGTGAGTCGTTTTGTTCGCAATGTTTTTGTTTATCATCGTCGTTTTGACTTGTCTGACTCTTTTTGTTTTATATATAGCTCGACCTCTTCCGGGCGACAGCTCGGCTGCTAATTCCCGTTCTCGCGAGACGTTATCTCGCAGAGTGAGCAGTCGCCAGAACGGGAAAGACCCGGTCGAGCTGGTCGACCAGATGGGGGCGGTCGACCTTAGTAATGCTATTCTATTTGCCCTCGATCGGGCTCCTCCTCCGCCTCCGGCTTATCCTCCTCCTTCTGCTCAGACCTCGCTCTTTCCGGTGACGGGCCCGGAGGGAACGGTTACGGGGGTCGTCGACGCGACTCTCCCCTTGGCCGAACGAGAGGTGGTTTTACCTCGGTCTAGAGGTGCTGCTCTCTGCGACTCTCAGCCAGATTTGTCCGAGGAGGAAGATCTTCGGAGTCGAGGAGGCTCTCTTTCCCCTTCGCCGAAGCGTCGTAAAGTAGACGCGGGAAGGAGTCCAGAAGGGTCGGACCGAGAAGAGTACTCGGTTGTAGACGATCCAGAATGTGTGGTTCGTCTGCTGAGGCACGTTAGGCCTGTTGGCTCCGAGCTCCCGGTTACCGGGGAAACGGTCCTCGGTAGTGCGTATTCCGAGATGATGGCGGTTATCAGGAAGGTTAGACATTTTTGCTTTGGTCTCCTTTTTTCTTTAGAGTTTTTTTGTTAAACCGATGCTTTTTTTTGCAGGCAGTAGAGGCTGTGAATACATACGCGGTTCAGTCTGAGAACGAGGTGCTGGATGCTCAGACCTACGAGCTCGAGTCTGCTCGAGAGGCTGCTACCCAAATGAATGCCGAGCTCCAGGAAGCTTTAGCTAGGGAGGAGCGCCTGAAGAAGAGGGTCGCGGACCATGCTGCTGCGGAGGCCACGATTGCGCATCTCGAGAGGAGGGAGGAGGAGCTGTCTTGTCAGCTTAGCGCCGCCGAGGCTCGAATTCAGACTGTGGAAGAGTCGAGCCGGGTCGAGCTTCGTAAGGCTCGAAAAGAACTCAATGGCCAGTATCTGATGATTCTGGCCGGGATCAAAGAGAGAGCCGAGAAGAGGAAGATCCAGACTAGCGCCGAGATCCGTCTCCAAGAGACTTTGGCCAACATCGAGCTCATCGCTGAGATCGCAGCTGGGGAAGTGGATATGACCCGAGAGGTGCTTAAGCTGGCTGAGCAAAAGCGACTTGCCGCAGCGGAGATGGAGGCCGCGGCAGTCTCTGATTTTAGCGTTGGCAAGCTTACCTTGCCGGCAATGTCGGAGGACTCCGTGGCCATGGCGGGTTCTCCGCTTGCTCCTACGGCTGAGACTGACCCGAGGATGACTGACGAGGTCGACTCCCGGCCGAGAAGAGAGGCGGGTGATGGGGCGGAGGGCCAGGTCGGAGACTCCTCCTATGCTGCGTTTTAACTAAAAACTGTTGTTGTTGTTGCCCGAGAGGGCTTTTAATTTCCTTTTTCAAACTTTGGTTGTCCAAGAGGGCTTTTGTGATATTGAGGATGCTAAGCCCTTGTTTTGTTCATGCGTTGCTTTCAAATCTTGCATTCCTTAGCATAGATTTTACTGTTTAGCGCTTTAGCATTAAGTTTGGCCGTTATGGCGACTTGAACCTCTTCGGAGGGGTCGGCAAATAACTTGTCTCGAATTGCCTTAGGGAGTTCTTTACGAACTTTTAAGTCGATTGTACGCGAGGTACCACTCTTTCGTAGTGTAAGATTCGAGCTTATAGCGGGATGCTTTCGAAATTGCTGAATATAAGGAATGCTAAGTATATAGGAACGAATCGAAGTAGACTTACAAAGTTTGTTTGCTTGAATAACTGTCTCGACTTCGTTGTCTTTTGCTTGGAGGGAGGGGGTAGCCCCCCAATTCTTTTAATCCGTATAAGGTTTAGAAGAATTATAGGTTTTGGAAGGATCGCTTTGGATCTCTTTCTTTGGGACGATCATTTCAGTTCGTTCGAATCGGGAGGACCGTTTTGGGTCGCTTGTTTTGGGACGATCATTTCAGCTCGTTCGATTTGGGAGGACCATTTTAGGTTGCTTTGTTTGAAGGGATAATTTCATATCACTTGGTTTTGGGAGAGGCCGTTTGAGGTCTCTCGGAAGGGATAACTTCATATCGCTTTTTTGTGGAGGGATAATTTCATATCGCTTTATTTTTTGGAGAGATAATTTCATATCACTTGATTTTTTAAGAGATAATTTCATATCGCTTGACTTTGGGAGAGGCCATTTCAGGTCGCTCGGAAAGGATAATTTCATATCGCTTGTTTACGGAGGGATAATTTCATATCACTTTAGCTTTTGAAGAAATAATTTCATATCTCTTTTTGAGAATGTTATGGTGAGGTATTTCGCAATGACTCTAACTTTTACGACAGAAAGAGGCATTGGATTGAGAGACTTATTTTGATTTCACAAAGATAAGCTAGTATGACTTCGTCAGAAGTTGTTGAGCTCGGTAAGAGCTTTGTGTTTGGGGGGTGGCTGCGCTCGATGTCGAGCTGCCTACGTACCCTTTTAAGGGGATCAAGCCATTTCGTAGTTCGATTATGTTGTCGTACTCCAAGTGGAAGTACTTTTTGAGGTTGATGATGTTCCAAGGTCGTAGTTCAGGTTTCTGGGTTTCCACCGACTTGAGTCGGTAGACCCCGTCCTTTACAACGTCGGTGACCTGGTAAGGACCTTCTCACTTTGCTCCTAACTTCCCAGCGTGTTCTTCCTTCTTATGGTCGAACACTTTCCGTAAGACGAGCTCTCCTACTTGAAACCTTCGAGTTTTGATCTTGGAATCGTAGTAACGAGCTGCGGCTTGTTGGTAGTTCTGGATTCGAGCTAGTGCGAGGTTCCTCCTTGTTGGGATTATGTCCTGAAATCATATTGTACTGACTTTGATTGATAGTTGTATTGTCGAGATCGGACAATTCATGTGATACTAGGTAGTCATAATGCTTTGCTAGAAGCCGCTTATGACAAATGAGTTGTAACTCATTGCTAGTATTATGTGAACCTACAGGGTCACACACCTAAGCAAGCTGGATACACTTAGTATGGGATTGATCATTGGCATATGGTCTGGTCAATGTGTATTGGATACACATTGAAATCGAGTTTTAAGAGGTGTGTCGATCGACACCATTTGGTGTGACGATCGACACAAGGTTGGTTACGAAACTGATGTTTCGGTTTGATGACTTAAACGAATTGGATTAATTCAATGATTGGTTTCAGTCATTCCAGGTCTATACAAAAGGCTTATATGGACGACCTGGAACCCAAGCCGTCGCAGAGAGTTTTTTTTTAACAGAAAAACGCAGCCACCTCTAGAAACACATAGAATCCCAGAGGATCCGAATCCCGGCACTAGCATCCCGGCGGATTCCAGCTTGTGTGCGTGTGGACTACAGTAGAGGCGCAGCATCTGAGGCGCTGGAGATCTTGATTATCTGACCTAATTCCGCTGCAAAGTTCCAGGTAAACACGAGATCATCGGTAAGGATTCAATTAACTAAACCCTAGATCCTAGGCTTCAGGAACTGGATGGAATTCTGAAACTGTTAGAATTGGCCCAAGTTCCTTCAGTGGTATCAGAGCCTTAGGGTTTAATCATTGAATCTGAAGCATGGAATTCGAATAATGATGTATTTGAATAGGTTGATGCTTATTGGTTTTCGTTTTGATAATTACAATCTCGGATTTTGTTTGTATCGAAAACGATAAACCTGTGTTTGTGTCGGTCGACACACCGCGAAAACGATTATAAAATTTTAGGGTTTTCGCACAGTGTCGATCGACACAAGTTTGTGTCGGTCGATGCACCGCGAATACGCTTATTAAAATTTGGGTATCGATCTTAGAGATCGCACTGTGTCGATCGACACACTGGGTGCATCGATCGACACAGGCTGTGCGAAGGGATATATCGGTTCAATTTGATTGAACCGGTTATATCGCATGGTTAAATTTCATGATACCCTAATGTGTCGATCGACACAGGTTAAGTGTCGGTCAACACAGACCTTGCGATTGGTTGATCGGTTCAATTGGATTGAACTGGTTATCATGCTTGGTTAAGGTAGATCAGATCGATTTAAATTGGATGAATTGGTTCAATTGGATTGGACTGGTTATCTCAATTAGTATAAACCGATTTGATTGGATAAGTCGGTTCAATTGGATTGACCGGTTATCGGGTTTTGTCAAGGTTGGATGCGAACCGTAATCGTTTGGTTATTGAACCAAATGATTGAGAATCCGAACCAAATGACCTAACCCACTTTTGTTAGAACAATTAAAACTCAATTAAAATTAAAAGTTAAACATGTTCTAAACCCATTGAATACACATTGGATGTGTATTAGTTCAAAGCTTAGTTTTCAATATGGTCAACTGTCAAGACTCATTTAGTTGTTGTGATAGTCTTGCCAAGAGCTTGGTGTCCACAATTCCGTTTTCTCAACTAAATATCAAGTGACCTTGATGTCTTGCCAAATCTTGTCTACTGTCAAGACTCATTTCGTTGTTGGATAGTCTTGGAGTCCTTGGTATCTACAATTACATGAGTAAGGCAGGTGATCATTGATAAACTTGCAGTGCGACTGTCAATGATCACAAGACTGAAGAGATTGGTTTACTTGACTGGGCTATCAGAAGTTCTGGGCCCAGAGACATCAGAGTGGATAAGACATGGATTGTCTTATCTGCTACCAAGAGTTGTACTGGGTACAATTAGCAATGATTTGCTTACCTAGATAACTGAAGTTTGGGTGATGGCGAGTCGTCCACTCAGATTTTGGTGAAGTATGGGTCTTGTATCATTATATTCATAGAGGAAACATAGTTTGAATATAATTCGAGTTTTCTTATTAGATAAGATTTCTCGTTTCCTGAACTTCATAACTAAAACTTTTCTTTTCTTAGATTTCAGCCTATGTCTAAAACTACTTTCTCGTTGCGATCCGTCCTTGAGAAGGACAAGTTAAATGGATCCAACTTCCTGGATTGGTATCGGAATTTGAAAATTGTTCTCAAGCAGGAGAGTAAGGACTATATTCTTAAGAAACCTCTCCCCGAAAGGCTTGGGACCAATGCCTCACATGCAGTATATGATGCTTGGAATAAGCATTATATTGATGTGGTAGATGTGTGTGGTCTGATGTTGGCTACCATGAACTCAGACTTAAGTCAATACAAAAACATGGAGTCGCCAATAGAGATGATCACCAGCCTGAAACTGAAGTTTCAGGATCGGGCACGAGTTGAGAGATACCAGATGGTTAAGTCTCTCATTGGGTGCAAGCTACCAAAGGATGCTCCAGTGAGTCCTCATGTCATTAAAATGATGGGTTACACTGATAACCTGGGGAAACTGGATTGTCCTGTTAGCCTAGAGTTGGCTATTGAGATCATTCTGCAGTCACTGCCGTCAAGTTATGATAAGTTTAGGAAAAGCTATATCAAGAATGACTTGACGAAGACGTTGACTGAGCTGCATGGCATGCTCAAGACAGCTGAGCAAAACATCATAAAGGGTAAAAGATTTGAGAAATCTTGTGTAGACAAGGGTAGAGGCAGGGCCGTCCAGATTTGGAATCAGGATAAGCCTGTGTCATCTTATAAGCCCAAGTCAGGCCCATCTGATGTTGGTAAGTGCTGCTACTGTGAAGAGTTTGGGCATTGGAAGAGAATTTGCATTAAATTCTTGGAAGATTCACAAGAGATGGAGAAGATGTACGGGACTTCTTCTTCAGGTATTGTGTTATTACTTCAAGTTCTACGTAGGTATTGGATACCAGTTGTGGTACTGATATTTTTGAAATATGCAGAGCCTAAGCAACAGTAGAACGTTGAAGAAAGGACAAGTGGAACTGCGAGTCTGGAATGGAGCAATGGTTGCTGCATTAGCCGTAGAGATCCTCCACTTGTAGGAGCCTTTCAAGCTTGGTTTTTGAATTAAGTAATTGCTGCTATGTACCTGCTTTAAGCAGAGATGTCTTTCATTTTCTTGTAAGAATTTGGATGTTATTCATTTTGATAAAAGACAAGTTTTTGCTCTTTTGATCTTGATGAAATATTCTATAGTAGCACCCCTTTTTAAATGGGTTTTATATCTTAAACCAATGTACGCCTGTAAATAACATAAATACCAAACGGTTTAAGTCTGAAGACTCGAACTCGATTTTTCCTTAGCATAGTCGTTTAAACCACATGGAGTGAAGCGAATTCAGAAGATCCATAGTTATGGGCCTTTGGGCTCATTTGATTATAAATCATATGAGATATGAATTCTGCTTACTGGGCCAAATGACTAAGGCTTCTTTAGCAGAGCTAAAGAAAAGGGCCAGAGGCTTATTGGGCCTTGCTCATACTGATGTATGTGGCCCGGTGAGCATTAGTGCCAGAGGAAAACTTCAGTACTTCATTATCTTTATTGATGACTTCAGTCAGTATGGTTGTGTTCATTTGATGAGACACGAGTCAGAATCCTTTGAAATGGTCAAAGGAGTTCCAGAATGAAGTATACAACCGATATGACAGAAGTATTAAAGATCCTCGATTGGATCGCGGAGGAGAATAATTGAGTCAAGAATTGAGTGATCATCTAAGTGAGTGTGAAGTCGTCTCACAGCTCATTTCTCCTGGAAAACCTGAATGGTATTTCCGAGAGAAAGAATCGGACCTTATTGTATTTGCTCCGAATAATGATGAGTCACATAAATCTTCCATTATCCTTTTAGAAATACGCTCTAAAATGTTTGTATTTACGCCAAATAGGTTTCTATCAGAATCAGATGAAAGACACCACATTGGATGTGGACTGGGAGTTTTCCAAGTATGTTTTCACTGACTAATTGGGATTGCAAGGTTTATGTAAAGCAGTTAATAACAGACAACCTTGAACCCAAATCTGATAAGTGCTACTTCGCTGGTTGTCCTAGGGGAAACCGAGGCTTATTACTTTTGCAACCAAACCGAGAACAAAGTTTTGTTGTTCGGAACTCTGTTTTTCTAGATAGAACGTTTCTTTCCAAGAAAAACAGTGGGAGTAGAAGTACAGCTCGAAGAAATTCGAGAAACACAGGAGGCTGCTCAACCTGTTGAGGGAGAGCAGCGGTTGGATCTACAAAGTGTTGTAGGACCTACACCTGTGGAGCCTGAAGTTCGCAGATTCGAATGGATCCGTCACTAACCCGAAAGTGATTTCTCGTGACCGATTGCCGTGATCTGATGATCATTGAAAAGTGATGAGCATGCGAGATTCAAAGAGCGATGGTGAGCCCCAACTCCGAAAATTTGCTAGGTATGCATGTTAGCTTCACCGATCTATTTCTGGATTGAAGCAAACATCTTGTAGTTGGAATCTACGTTCTGTTAAAACGGTCAAAAGTTTTGACTTGATCAGGAACGAATAGGAACCGTGCGTTTACAAGTAGACTATCGGGAGCGTAGTTGCATTTCTCACATTGTATGTATATGACATACTTATTCTCATAAACGACGTTCTGTCGCTTAAGTCTTATGTGACTTGGGTCGGAAGTCATTTTCAACGATGGACATGGGAGAAGCCGCGTGAGTTCTTGGAATAAGAATCTATTGAAATAGATTGGGTAGGCTTATTGGATCGTGTCGGAATCCTTATGTAGATAAGGTATTGGACAGTTCCAATATACATGATTCCAAGAATGGCTTCACACCAAAGGTCTTATGGCAATAATATTAGCAAGATGAAGTGTCTTGGACACTGGCTGAGCTAGTATGTATGAGTATGATTCCGTATGCTTCTGCAATAGAATCCATCATGAATGCCATATTTTGCACTCGTCTAGATGCAGCTTACGCATAAAGCATGACGAGAAGATACCAATACATTCCGGTAAAAGTCACTGGACAGTTGTAAGAAATATCCCAAGTGTTTGAGGAACACTAAGGATAGGTTCTTGTTCAACTGAGGAAGTTACGAATCTGTTAAAAGTAGTTAGACGAACAAAGACGACTCCCGGTTCCCACCTGGTTATGTCTCTTTGTCTGTGTAACGGTGCTATCTGTTGGAAGGGCTCCAAGCAGAGGACCGTAGAATAGTGCTTATTAATGAATGGCGGTCTTGTTTATTGTAATGGTTCCAAGCAAGAACACTGCAGCCTCTCTCACAACCTAAGCACGAGTTTTATACTATTGTTGTAGGTACTAGATATCTGAAGACGTGGTCTTGATTCTAGTGAGAGTTATGTTAGTTATGATGTTCACATAGACATGCTATGGTCATGTTTATGAAAAAACTGACATCAGTATTATTTGATTATTGGATAATTAAATAATGGTCCCAAAGTATTTTATGTTCATTTTATAGGTCATCAAGTTGAGGATTTGATCATGAAACCCTATAAATGAAAGATGACATAAAATTATGTTTGTCCCTGGTCGTAGGTTGTTAAAGTGGGACACTAACAACCGTTAAGACTAGTATGTGAGGTGACGTATGACTAAGTTTCATGGAGTCATTGATATGAGTATCAACGTCAATCACATAGATATATGTTGGTGAACATATGATCGGACATGACCCGCTAATGAGAACTCTACATGATAGTTATATCAGTGTCATGAGAGGTTCTCATTACAACTATAGAGTATAGTCCTTAGACCTGAGTTCATCATGCTTTCTAGCATGTGAATTGGTGCGCTTTGACCTTGTCAAACGTCGTTCCGTAACTGGAGTCTATAACGGCATTTCTTAGGCGTATCATGAAGTGTGTGTAGAAACAGGGATGGAACAAGAAGGGATTTGTCCCTCCTATATAACAGGAGAAAAAATATCTCAGGGCCCATCGAAGATTTGATACTGAGAAAATGCATGGCCGTGCTCAAACTAGGTGATTGTCAGTCGCTTGTTTTTATCAGTATAAATAAGGAGTTCGATGAACATGATGTTGGCTATAATAAGGATGACACAGTTTCTTGCCTTATGCCATATCGAGATATAGCGACGAAGGGATTATGGGAATAGATGATTCCAGTACAAGTGGGAGATTGTTGGGATTATGTCCTGAAATCATATTGTACTGACTTTGATTGATAGTTGTATTGTCGAGATCGGACATTTCATGTGATACTAGGTAGTCATAATGTTTTGCTAGAAGCCGCTTATGACAAATGAGTTGTAACTCATTGCTAGTATTATGTGAACCTACAGGGTCACACACCTAAGCAAGCTGGATACACTTAGTATGGGATTGATCATTGGCATATGGTCTGGTCAATGCGTATTGGATACACATTGAAATCGAGTTTTAAGAAGTGTATCGATCAACACCATTTGGTGTGTCGATCGACACAAGGCTGGTTACGAAACTGATGTTTCGGTTTGATGACTTAAACGAATTGGATTAATTCAATGATTGGTTTCAGTCATTCCAGGTCTATATAAAGGCTTATATGGACGACCTGGAACCCAAGCCGTCGCAGAGAGTTTTTTTTGACAGAAAAACGCAGCCACCTCTAAAAACACATAGAATCCCAGAGGATCCGAATCCCGGCACTAGCATCCCGGCGGATTCCAGCTTGTGTGCGTGTGGGCTGCAGTAGAGGCGCAGCATCTGAGGCGCTGGAGATCTTGATTATCTGACCCAATTCCGCTGCAAAGTTCCAGGTAAACACGAGATCATCAGTAAGGATTCAATTAACTAAACCCTAGATCCTAGGCTTCAGGAACTGGATGGAATTCTGAAACTGTTAGAATTGGCCCAAGTTCCTTCACTCCTTTCGTCGACGAGATCGAGCACGTCAGTTATCATATTGTTATTTAGTTCCTCTTATCGTGGGCATTCTTCTTTGCGGATGCTTGACACAAGGATTTCGGCTGGTATTACCGCCTCGATCCCGTAAGCCAGCGAGAAGGGAGTCTCGCCGGTGGATTTGCGGGGGGTAGTCCGGTAGGCCCAGAGTACGGCTGGGAGCTCGTCGCTCCAGCTTGTTTTGCACTCATTGAGTCTTTTCTTGAGGCTATTCATGATTGCCTTGTTAGCCGCTTCCGCCAGCCAATTCCCTTGGGGATAGCGTGGCGTTGAGTAGGTCAGCTTTATGTTCCACGTTCTGCAGAACTCCTTGAAGGCGTTTGATATGAACTGGGAACCGTTATCAGTGACGATCTCGTGGGGTAGTCCGTGCCGGCAAACGATGTTTCGCCAGACGAACTCCTTAACGTGAACGTCTTTGACCTTTTGGTACGACTCTGCTTCAATCCATTTGGTGAAGTAGTCTGTCATTACCAACAAGTGTGTGGCTTTCTTTTTGCCGGATGCGACTAGGGGCCCCACGTTGTCCATTCCCCATCGCATGAATGGGTATGGCGATGAGATAGAGGAGAGTTTCTACGATGCTTGGTGGATAATCGGGGCGTGCTTTTGGCACTTGTCGCATTTGTTGGAGAAGGACTCGCATTCGGTGGCCATTGTTGGCCAGAAATAGCCTTGCCTTTTGATTCATACGGCCAGGGCTCGTCCTCCGGAATGGCTTCCGCAGGATCCGTCGTGGACCTGCGTGATCACGGCTAGGGCTTGCCTTTTGTCGAGGCATTTGAGGTAAGGTCCGGAGAGAATCCTTTTAAAGAGCTCTCCTTGTGTGACGCAGTACCTTGCACTTTGTACCTTGAGTTTCCGTGCCTCCCATTTGTCGTCCGGAACTTCGCCATTTGTAATGTATCGAATGATCGGAGTTCTCCAATCTTCGTCAATGTCAGGCTCGGGTCCTTGACTGGTGGATGCGGCTTGGATTGGTCCGTCGGGGACGTTCGCGACGTACACGGCATTTCTCGGATCAGGATCATCATCAATTTCAATGATGTCGCGACTGGTGTTGCCGAGAGATTTTTTGTGCTCGACATCGTCCTTTATGGCAGGCTCGTCCTCTCTCAAGGACAGAGCCTTTAGGGCTATGTCGATGTTTGGTTTCACGATCCCCTCGACCAGTATGATCCTTTTAAGGTTAGGATCTGATGTCGATGCTAATGCGGCTAGGGCATCGGCTGCGGTGTTTTCCCCCCGCGGAATCCGTGTTAGATCAAAGAATTCGATCTGTTTGGCGAGCGTATGGACTACCTATAGGTATGCTTCCATGCGCTCGTCCTTGGCCTCGTAGTCGCTGTGATATTGGCTCGTGACCAATTGGGAGTCGCTGAACGCGTCTACTTCTTGGGCTCCTATTGCTATTGCTAGTCTAAGCCCGGCTATTAACGCTTCATATTTTGCTTCGTTATTTGATGCGGCGAAGCCCAGTCTGAAAGACTGTTCCAATACTTCTCCGGTGGGGGAGACCAGTTTTACTCCAACTCCAGATCCTTGCCTTGAGGAAGCTCCGTCAACGTAGAGTTTCCATTTTTTGGCGTAGGCACGTCCGAGCTTTATATTCTATGTCATACTCGCTAAGTTCGATAGCCCATTTGACCAGTCGACCGGACTGGCTTGGACTGTGAAGGATGGTTCTCAGTGGCTGAGAGGTCATTACTATGATCGAGTGCGATTGAAAGTATGGTCGGAGTTTCCGAGCCGATGTCACTAGCGCCAGGGCGAGTTTTTCCATGGTGGGTATCTGGTTTCAGCGTCGATTAAGGTCTTACTGATGTAATACACCAGCCGTTGTTCGTTATGTTCTTCGCGAACCAAGACTCAACTTACCGCTGCCGTCGAGACAGCTAGGTAGAGGTAGAGGGGTTCCCCTTCTACTGGTTTCGCCAGTATGGGTGGTTCGCTTAAGTAAGTTTTGAGCTGAGTGAACGCTTCTTCGCACTTTTCGTCCCAGAGGAACTTTTTGTTCGCTTTGAGAAAGTGATAGAAGGGCAGACACTTATCAGTCGACCTCAAGATGAAACGGTTCAGAGCAGCTATTTTGCCAGTCAGGCGATGGACTTCTCGCGTTGTTCTGGGAGATTTCATCTCTATGAATGTTGCGATCTGTTTGGGGTTCGCTTCGATCCCTCTTTCAGTTACTAGGTAACCTAGGAATTCTCCTGAGGGGACCCCGAAGGTACACTTTGCTGGGCTGAGTTTCATCCCGAATTTATTGAGAATGATAAAACATTCTTTTAGTTGTGGGATGTGATCCTCATACCTGGAAGATTTGACCAGCATATCGTCGATGTAGACTTCCATAGTTTTGCCTAGGAGTCCTGAAAACATCTTGTTGACGAGGCGTTGGTAAGTTGCTCCTGCGTTTTTTAGTCCGAAGGGCATGACTTTGTAGCAGTACGTGCCCCGATCAGTTATGAACGAAGACTTTTCTTGGTCCTCGGGGTTCATTAATATTTGATTGTACCCCGAGAAAGCGTCCATGAAGGATAGTAGCTGGTGTCCGGCGGTGGCTTCGACCAGCCGGTCGATGTGTGGGAGTGGGAAGCTGTCCTTCGGACATGCTTTGTTGAGATCCGTGAAATCTACACAGACTCTCCACTTCCCGTTCTTTTTCTTAACCACTACAGGGTTCGCAAGCCAGTCGGGGTATTTGACCTCTCTGATCGATCCGATTTTTAATAATCGATCGACCTCGTCATTGACGGTTCCGGACCTAGTTTTCGACGTTTCTGTCTTACCGGTTTGTAGGTTGGGTCGACATTCAGCTTGTGGCTGGTAACGCCGATGTTGATCCCTCTCATGTCTGCAGAAGACCAGGCAAAGGAGTTGACGTTTTGTTTAAGGAAAGAGACCAGTTCGATTTTGACTGACTCTGATAGTCGATTCCAATGCCAACGAGTCTTTCGGGATGAGCATCGTCTATGCAAACTTGGGTCGCGAGGTCCTTTGGAGGTCCTATTTGACTTGGGTCATTCGACCTTTTGGTCTGCATGGTGGCGAGCTCGTCCTTTTTCTGTAATTGCTACACAGGGGATTTTTCAATCTGTTTGTATCCATTCATGTAGCAGTGGCGGGAAATCTTTTGACTTCCGTACACGGTTTTTACCCCTTTAGGAGTTGGGAATTTTACGCATTGATGGTAGGTCGACGGTACCGCTTTCATGTCGTATATCCATGGTTGACCTAGAATAGCGTTATAGGGAGCTGGCCGATCCACTATGACGAACTCTGTCATTCTTCGGACTCCTCCAGCTATCACCGGGGCGAAGACAGAGCCCATCGAGTATGTTGTTTCGCCAGCGAAGCCTACTAGTGGTGTCTTTTCTTCCACGATCTCGGAGTCGTTGAAGTCCATCTTTTTGAACGCATCGTAAAAGAGGACATCTACCGAACTTCCTGTGTCGATCATTATCCTTGAGAGTTCGACATCTCCCACTACTAGACAAACGAGGAGAGCGTCGTCGTGTGGTTTGTCGAGATTGCTTGTCTCGCTCTCGTGGAAAGTGATCTCGTGGTCTGGACCTATCATTGGGATTTTCCCCCCTTTGTCAGTTTCGACTCTTCTTTGAAGAGCTTTGATTGAATTGACCGAGTCTCGGCAAAGCTTGGAGCCACCGAAGATGGAGCTCTTAACGGGAGCCGGAGGTGGGGATAACGCCGAACCTTCCGGGGTGCCGCTCAAGCTGAGCTCACCGAGAATAAACTCAACTCGCTTCCGCGACCCCTGAGGAAGCGTTTCGGGAGATTCCGGCTCCTTTGTCCGTTCTCGTTTATTTTGAGAAGGCCTCTTGGTGTTCGACTCTTTGGTCTGTTTACTTTCCTTTTTGTCGGATGGAGTTTCCTCCTCGACTTCGGAGTCTTGTTTGCTTTCGGACTCTCGCTTTTGAGCCTCGGCTTTAGCTCGAGTGTAGCAATCTTCGGTCGAGTGTCCTCTTTTGTTGTGAAATTCACAGAATTTTTCCTTGTCGAACTCGAATTTCTTTGAGCTCTTCGGGCTCTCGACCGCATTGACGTTCCCTGATTTACAGGAATCCTTTTTCGAGTTCGAGTTCTGCAAGCTCGAAGGGTTTTTTTCTTTTTGGTGCTTTTCTCTGAGGGTCGTGGTTTCGTCCTCGAGGCGAGCGAAGGCCGATGCGCGATGAAGGGCGTCATCGAGTGTTTGAGGTTCGCGGACTGTTATTTCCTCGCGGAATCTGGTTGAACACCATAGTCCACGTCGCAGTGCTTCTATAGCTACTTTGTCTCGTGGGTTTGCGATTTTAGATTTTATTTCCTTAAATCGGTCGATGTACGAGCGAAGCGATTTGTCGGGGTTTTTGGGAGACGCCAAATAGAGCTGCCTCAGTAGTCTTTTCCTCGATAAAGACAGAGTATTGTTTGAGGAAAGCCGTCATGAACTGGGTGAAATTGTCGATGGACCTTTCTTCCAGTCCGGCAAACCATTCTAGGGTGGAGCCCGATAGGTTTTCGGCGAAGAGCCTACAGAAAGCCGGCTCTCTCTCCTCGTCGGTAAGGTATACCCTTGCCATCGCTAGTCGGAATACCCTGATTTGGGCTTTGGGGTCCGACTTCCCAGAGAATTCGGGAAATTTAGTTTTCTTGATTTCTCGGATTCTCGCGAAGGCGATCCGGTCTGTGAACGGCGATTGTCGCGTTTCTTCGATCACTCGATCGATGTCGGGCGCCGCGCTTGTCGCCATGTGAACTTTGGAGCTCAGACTGACGAACTGAGCCTTAGCTTGTTCAATATACTGTCTAAGCATGTCGTGGTCATCGCCCGTCGTAGGCGCGAACTGGGCTCGTGCTTGATTGGACATTTGTCCAGGGAAAGCGGGGTCGAGGAGATCGATTGCTGGAAACGATCCCATCTGGTCGACCTGCGGCGTTCGGAACTGTACCGTATTTGACCCGTTAACGGGTCCTGAGCTCGAGGCGAAAGCAGAGCCTCCTAGTTGCCTCGGCCGGATATTCGAACTACTCGGGAAAGGTGGTTGCCCGGGTAATGGTCGACTTCCCGATCCGGTTGGAAATGTGATCGTTGAATTTGAACCGAATGGGATTGGAGTCGCGATGGGTGTCATTATAGGGCGAAAGCCACTATTCGACGTACTGGCGAAATTCCCCGACGTTCCCGGTGGAGTTACTGAAGGATTATGTTGGTTCATAGGTTTAATTATCAGATTACAACCTATCACATAATCAACTAGGATCTAGGTGATTTGCAGTTGAATCATAAACAGATCAGAATCATTACCTTATGATTAGGTGCAGCGGATTGGTGGTAATGAAGAGATCACTGAGAGCTGATGATTACCGGCTCCTCCTAGGTATCCACACGCTTACAAGCTACTGGATCAGGCTGCTAGACCAAGCTGGAACAACAGAGAGAGAGGAGGACGGCCAGACCTAAAATCGCAGACCCCTTGGCTAACTGGCGCCTCCTTCCTCCCTTATATGGGCCCAAGTAATTAAACTAATGGCCTATTAAGCTCTTGGGCCCAAGACCCAAATCAGACAAAAGACTGTATTTTGTCTGGCCCAATTCTCTGTACAAATACAGTAAATGTCTTGCATCTTACTGTATTAATTCCTTTTAAACTTTCCCGTTAGCTATGGTGTGTGACCCTTAGGGATCATACAATACTGGTAATAAGTACTTAACTTATAGATCAAGAGCGGGCTCTAGCAAGTCATCATGATCACCCAGTATTTATGACTTATGTCTGATCTCGACACTTATCATACTTTCTAGAGATAGTACAGTAGATTTCAGGACATTCCCAACAATCGCCCACTTGTACTGGAATTCTACATTCCCTAATCCTTTTGTCTCAATATCTCGATCTGGCATAAGGCAAGATGCGTGTCATCCTTATATAGCCAGACCATGTTCATCGGACCAGATTTGATACTGACAATGCAAACGACTTGGGCAAGTCCGTTTGGGTATGGCCACACTCTTACCAGCTATGAAGTCTCCGATTGGCCTAGAGATATTACCTCCATTAACAGGAGGGACAAATCCCATCTTGTTCCATCACTATGAACTACACACTTTGTAATACACCCAACCAAGGTCCTTATAGCTCCCAGTTACGAAACAGCGTTAGACAATGATCAAAGTGCATCAATCCATGTGCAGCCACATGCATGCGAACTCAGGTCTAAGGACTATACTCTATAGTCGTAGATGAGAACCTCTTATGACACAGATATTAATATCTTGTAGAGTTCTCATCAGCGGGTCATGTCCGGTCATATGCTCCCTTACATATACCTATGTGTCGACTTTGATGCCGCGCATCTATGACCCATGAAACTTGGTCATAAGTCTCAACACACTCTAGTCTCAAGTGGTTGTTGGTGTTCCAATTTCAACAACCTTCGACTATGGACACTCTGATTTATGTCATTTTGTTAAATATAGGGTTTCATGATCAAGTCTTTCTCATGTACTTCGATGGCCTATATATAATGACATGAATCATTTTGGAACGATTATTTATATCACAGTTAAAATAATCCAGAAATCATAAATTTCATAAACATAAAATATTATGTTTACATGAACCTTTCAAAACAACTAAATAAAGCCCTTTACAAACTCCCACTGAAATTAAGACTACATCTTAATTTCACTTATCCTACAGCTACAGTCCGCGACTCGTGCTTAGGCCTAAGGAGTGGCTTCGTTAATAGATTAGCAACGTTCTTGATAGGTCAAGAATTAATCCCTATACTAAACTGCAAGTGTACAGCAATGTCAAAGTAGTATATAGGGTTATCGAATCCACAGGGACACTTGGTCTCAAGAGAATCAAACCGTAGGGAATGAATACTAGAAATAAGCAATGTGATTGTATTGAAAGTAGTGCGAGAAAGTAAATCAGTAGCAGAGATTATTGGTTGTGAAAGCAAGTAATTAAAAGCGTCAAACCTAGGGTATTCTCAGGAAATCAGACTAGCAGACAGTTCATTCAGCAAGGATCTAATTAAGCACAGTTCTAGAACTCAAAACACAGATATAGAATTAACCAAATTCCTTTGCGATAATTCTCTAAGTCTAAGTGCAGCAAACCAAACTTCCGTTTGCGAGAACTAACAGATTAAACTAGCAATAGGCTCAAGTTTGATATGTTCACAATTATCCTAAACCAAACTTTCGTTTGCGCAAAGTTTAATTGCCCAATTTAATTAGTTCAGATTCCTAAACCCCACTTCCGTGACGTATTTAGCAACCTAAGATCTAGATTCTAATTGATCAGGTTAGAACTAGCTTTAAGCACAATTAAATTGAAGAACAGATATAGTTTGAATCCTTAACTGAAATTGAACAAGTCTAGCAAGTCATGAAATCCTATGTGAGAAACCCTAAGTCTAACTAGGAATCTACTCAGACATAGATAATGAAAACATGATCATATGATAAGTAAATTGCATAAAAGAATAAGAGTAAAAGGGGTTCGAAATCTTCTCCAAATACAGATGATGAATCAGGTTCAGATCAGCCCCAAAAGCTCTAAAAATCCTCTGCTCTTAATTATGAAGTTCTATGGTAAAAAAGTATAAAGCGTATCTAATAAAAACTCTAAAAACTCTATTATATAGGCATAATCTCGGCCAAGGGCTTCTTTGTAAATATCAGGAACTTCTGGATCAAAGTGCAATATCTTGATTCTTCTAAACCGCCGAGTTTTTGGCCCATCTCGCTGGTGCAACGATCGTTGCTAGAGTGCAACGATCGACACCTTTCTCTGTCTCGGACAGTGAACTCTATCTCTCGGCCAATCACTCCAAAAATCTCCAAAATGCTCCATAATCTCCAATTTAGCTCCCAACCTGATTATACCTGTAAAAGACTCTAAACAAAGACAAAAGACACTAAAACACATCTATATCATGGCCTAAAACTAGTAAAAACCATGATATATCAACTCCCCCACACTTAGCCTTTGCTTGCCCTCAAGCAAAACATAGAACTAAAACATGGTGAAGAGGTTTGAAAACTCTTCAGAAACTCATTTCATCTTAGAAGCTACAATACTCAGATTCCCCTTAGTAAACCACTGAAAGAATCAATCACAGGATATCAAGACCAACATGTACTTCCCCCACACTTAGCAACTGTCCTAGGTAAACTCCACAATCACATTCAAGCATTCAAATTCTCCCTACTGACTTCTGCAAGTATTTAAGTGCGGTCTCACCTAAGGAGTATCGATCTAAAGGCACATGGATTCTTACCTAATCAGCTCTAGACCACCATACTATCTTTCTCTAGTCCCTTTCTTCTCTTTCCCTTCTTTAACAACTGATTTTTCCCCACTGGGTATCATTTTATTTTTTTTTATCAGTGTTCTTCCCGTTATGGGGTGTACTTTGGACACATTCCATGGATCACATGAGAGAAAATAGTGTTTGCTACCCTTCCCATGACCACTTCGGAGTTACTAACTCATCCTCAGTTTATTATTATTTTTTTTTTACTTTATAGAAGGGGAGAAGGGAACTAAATAGGACAGGTTTACAGGCTGTGTCAGAACTAACAGGGAATCCGACATAAAGTATACCAAGCCCTTAGGTGAGAAATCTAAGTCAGTATTAGGGGTGAAGTCAGTAAAAGATCCTCTGATACCTGAAGTGATATGGGTGTTCCCAGTAGGTTGATCTGTGATGGGGTTTTCTAATAGTCAGAGATAGATCCTGCAACTTCATCCCAATGGTTACTTAAGTTCCTGCAAGTTTTGTAAATCTTCTCCGAAAATCATGATTTCTTACTTAAACAATTTTGACTCAATAAAACAAAAAATTTTGAAAAACGGACTGACTCTTAAGAAAACAGAAAGATAAACGTCAGTAGCACCTCCCCCACACTTAAGACACACTGTCCCCAGTAGTGTCCAGCGAAGGATCGGTAAAAATAAAATAAATTGAAAAGGTGAGTTTATGTCTGTCGGGTTACCTCTGTCGCACAGCATCGATCGGTGCATTAGATGCATCGACCGTTACTTGGCGACTTTCGTGTATGGTCGATCGTTGCTCAGGACCGCAACGATCGCTGCAATGCGATTCCTTTCGTGTTGTGACGATCGATGCAGAAATGCATCGATCGCTGCACTGCGATTTAATCCGAGACCTGCAAACATGACTGCACCAGAAACAAAAACAAACGTAAAATCCTAACAAAAACACCAAAAATTAAAAAGAAAAACACCAGTACCTAATGGTGGGTTGCCTCCCACCCAGCGCTTGTTTAAGGTCAATAGCTTGACCGGACGCGCAAGGTTTTTCAAGTGCCAGAAGATCCTGACAGAGACTTTTTCTGTCTCTGTTCAAGTCTCCTCATCCATGGTGGAGAATAGGCTGTTGCAGAATGCTTCAGTCCAAGAAAAGATGGAGTAAAATGCGCTCCAGGATCTATTATCACAGTCTCATTCAGCTGCTCATCATCTGCTTCCAAGATCTTGAAAGTCTGTCCATCTATCAGTGGCTTCCGCAGCTTCTCCATCTCATATCGCAGTGTCTCATCTCCCAGGTGGAGGTCTATTAGACTCTGTCTAACATCAATCACAGCTCCTGCTGTAGCCAAGAATGGTCTCCCAAGCAATAAAGCTTCATCCGGATCGCAGGCATATTTCAGCACAAGGAAGTCCGTTGGAACTAAGTAGTTTCCAACTCTTACCGGAATATCCATAAGGAGTCCTTCGGGAACCCGTATGGACTGATCAGCTAGGACAAGAGAGGTCCTAGTAGGAGCAAAATCCAACATACCCAGCTTCTCTGCCACAGAGTAAGGCATTATGCTCCCAGCAGCTCCTAAATCACACAGAGAACGCCTAAAACTATCTTCAAAGATAGAACAATCAAGTACAAAGACTCCAGGATCAGGCAGTTTCTTTGGGACCTTAGTTAACAGAACATCACTAATATGCTGAGGAATTATTATCACCCATTCTCTCAGCTCTTCATCTAATGGCAACATCTTGTTCAAATATTTCTGAACACATGGATGATAAGGTGGATCATCAGATGATGGAATTTCTTCCAAGTCTTCACCACTCTTTTCTAGCCTTTTCAGCTCTTCAATCTCTTGTTTAATCACTTCAGACACCTTGGGACTGTGCCAAATAGCTCGTGCATAAACATCTTCTGGAGTGATTTCAGATGTATCAGGGAATAGGCGGGCTAGTTCTGCATTAATCTCATTTTCATCCCACGGACTCTCTGCTTGTTCACGACCTGCATCGATCGATGCCAGATGTGTATCGATCGTTGCATCGCGATTATCACAACTTCCACCCGAGAGTTTTTCACAGAAATCCGAAAATTCTTCCTCAGTCACCAACTCAGCTGCACTTAGCTCAAATTTCTCCCCTAGATAAGATCCATCATTAATCAGTACAGAACAGGCCTTAATATGAGTGTCTGCAACTCCTTTTCCTTTCAGTGAGCTGGACATCTGATTCACCTGAGTGTCTAACTGCTTCATGTGAGTGCTCAATGTCTCAAACTTCCCATTGAGGTCCTGATAGACAGCGTCCAGCTTCTTGTTGTTGTCTACAGAAAGCTTGGTTTGACTCTCCATCAGTTGTTCCATCATAGCTTCCATTTTGCTCTCATGGGCTGTAGGTGCAGGAGGAGTCTGATAAGATGTAGATCCATAGGTTCTCTGATTACCCTGTCCATAGGTCTTTTGAAAACCACCAGATTGTCCTCCATTTGAGAATCTGTTCCCCTGTTGATTGTTAAATCTATTACCTTGGAAACCGGAACCTCCTATGAAATTCACTTCTTCTTCCCGAGTGTCCTCCTCAGTCTGAATCACCTCCACATCTTGGGCAAAGTGGACAGCTTTCTTGTTTGTCAGAAGATTGTAGACTGTGTCCAATCTGGATCTAATATTAGCCATATCAGAATTCTCTACGGTTCCACCAGATCTCTTCCTCCTTTCATCCATTGTTTTGCAACTATTGCTGCCAATCAGGTTCTCTATCAACCGTTTAGCTTGTGTAGGAGTTCTGGTGCTGAAATTTGCATCACTGGAATTATCCAAAGCAGTCTGATAAGGGAGATCTATTCCTCTGAAGAAAATACCAATCAGCTGTACTTCTGTGAATCCATGGTGTGGACAATCACGCTGATACTGCTTAAATCTCATCCATGCGGTTGTCAAAGGCTCCACAGCTCCTTGGGAAAAAGTGAGTATGTCCTGTCTGGACTGATCTGAGCGCGCAGCATCGTAGAAGTGACGCAGGAACTCACTCTTTAAGGCTGTCCAAGTAGTATACTGACCAGGTGCCAGTTGTCTCAGCCATGCACTAGCGTCTCCAGCAAGACTGTGCGGAAATAGCTTAAGGAACAGATAGTCCGGGCATACTCCTTCATATTTCATGCCAGTGACTATGTCCTCAAACTTGTCAATGTGATCCATAGGCTGCTCTGATTGAAGACCATGGAAAGCAATTTGTCTCATCAGTTAGTAGTAGATAGTTTTTACCTCAAAATCATTCCTCTCGAAGGCAGGAAGCACTAGAGCTGCTCGGTTTGCATGAAACTCATCAGGTCTATTGTAATCAGCTAGTGTCCTCTCATGAACTACCATCCGGCCTTCTGGCTCAACTTCATCAGGGATCACTCGTCCCTCAGCATCAATCCTTTGCCCAGCAGCATTGTAAGGATTGTTCTCTGGATCCCTCAGGATTCCATCAGCATCTGGTATCAAGATCAAGCGTTCTTGTACCATTCTCTCTCTCTTTTCTCTTCTAATAGTCCTCTCTAGACGTCCAAGTTCCTCTAGATTGAGATTAACTAAGCTCGAGTTCGGATTACTTCGAGTGTTCTGCGTTGGCATAAACTGTCTGTAATCGTCCAGCAACGATCGATGCTATCAGTGCAACGATCGATTCAATCTCAAATCGCTTAGCAACGATCGACGCAAGGGTGCAACGATCGATGCAAGGCGAAATTCGTACCTGCGACAGAGAGAAACAGAGAAAAAGTCAGCAAAATAAAATAAATAAAATAAAAACGAAAAACGAAAAATTTCTAGTAAAACCCTAAGTTCGGTCCTATCGAAGACTCAAAAGAGTCCCCGGCAACGGCGCCAAAAACTTGATAGGTCAAGAATTAATCCCTATACTAAACTGCAAGTGTACAGCAATGTCAAAGTAGTATATAGGGTTATCGAATCCACAGGGACACTTGGTCTCAAGAGAATCAAACCGTAGGGAATGAATACTAGAAATAAGCAATGTGATTGTATTGAAAGTAGTGCGAGAAAGTAAATCAGTAGCAGAGATTATTGGTTGTGAAAGCAAGTAATTAAAAGCGTCAAACCTAGGGTATTCTCAGGAAATCAGACTAGCAGACAGTTCATTCAGCAAGGATCTAATTAAGCACAGTTCTAGAACTCAAAACACAGATATAGAATTAACCAAATTCCTTTGCGATAATTCTCTAAGTCTAAGTGCAGCAAACCAAACTTCCGTTTGCGAGAACTAACAGATTAAACTAGCAATAGGCTCAAGTTTGATATGTTCACAATTATCCTAAACCAAACTTTCGTTTGCGCAAAGTTTAATTGCCCAATTTAATTAGTTCAGATTCCTAAACCCCACTTCCGTGACGTATTTAGCAACCTAAGATCTAGATTCTAATTGATCAGGTTAGAACTAGCTTTAAGCACAATTAAATTGAAGAACAGATATAGTTTGAATCCTTAACTGAAATTGAACAAGTCTAGCAAGTCATGAAATCCTATGTGAGAAACCCTAAGTCTAACTAGGAATCTACTCAGACATAGATAATGAAAACATGATCATATGATAAGTAAATTGCATAAAAGAATAAGAGTAAAAGGGGTTCGAAATCTTCTCCAAATACAGATGATGAATCAGGTTCAGATCAGCCCCAAAAGCTCTAAAAATCCTCTGCTCTTAATTATGAAGTTCTATGGTAAAAAAGTATAAAGCGTATCTAATAAAAACTCTAAAAACTCTATTATATAGGCATAATCTCGGCCAAGGGCTTCTTTGTAAATATCAGGAACTTCTGGATCAAAGTGCAATATCTTGATTCTTCTAAACCGCCGAGTTTTTGGCCCATCTCGCTGGTGCAACGATCGTTGCTAGAGTGCAACGATCGACACCTTTCTCTGTCTCGGACAGTGAACTCTATCTCTCGGCCAATCACTCCAAAAATCTCCAAAATGCTCCATAATCTCCAATTTAGCTCCCAACCTGATTATACCTGTAAAAGACTCTAAACAAAGACAAAAGACACTAAAACACATCTATATCATGGCCTAAAACTAGTAAAAACCATGATATATCAGTTCTCATTTGTTGAAACTTGCTGATCTACTTAACACCTCTGTCATTTATCTCACGGAATAGGTTATACCTACCCTCAAGGTGTTTGGACCTCTGATGTGCAGCTAGCCTCAAATATGCTAGGAATCACATCAAGTTCAGTGATGAACTCTTCTTTCCAAACAACCTCTTTCGCCGCTACCCAAGCTGCGAAATGTTCAGCTTAAGACATGGAGTCAGAAACAGTGCCTTGCACCGCCAGACAGACACAAGATATAACCGGACTGTGACCGGAAATCATCTTTTTCTGTTGGAAACTTGCCTTTCAGACTCTACCGACTTGTAGCACCTCACTTTCTACGTAAATCAAGAACTTATCCTAAGTATTTTCCAAATACTTGAGGATATTCATTACGTCTATCCAGTGATTCTTTGCTGGATTTGACTGGTCTTTACTTGTCTTGCTTAATATTAAAGCAACATCAAAACAAGTACGTGTCATGGCATACATGATAGATCCAATTGCCGACACATATGGAATCTCATCCATGCATTCAACCTCAGCAGTTATCGTAGGACACTGTTTCTTGCTTAACTTAATGCCATGTGACATTGGCATAAAACCCTTCTTGGAATGCTGAAAACGTGTAGGACTTAGTCAATATGAGAATCCTGACTTTGTCCTATCAGCTCTTTTGGATCTTCATCTTTAGATCCAAAATCCAAGAACATATGTGGCTTTACCCATGTCAATCAAAAAAAAAAAAAACAACTCCCAAGCCAGTCCTTTACCGACTGCAGCATTGGAACGTTATTTCCGAGAATCAGTATGTCATCGACATACACTATGAGAAATGCAACATCGCTCCCACTTATCTATTAGTAAACGCACAGTTCCACTTCGTTCTTGTTCAAGTCAAAACCTTGACTTCTTCAATATAACGAAGATTCCAACTCTGATATGTTTGCTTCTATCCATGAATGGATCGATGAAGCTAAATTACATACAGTATAATTTTTTCGGAGTCCGGGCTCACTTTCGCTTCTGTGAATTTCGCAGGTTCGTCACTTTCAATGATCATCAGATCATGGCAATTAATCACGAGAAATCACTCTCGGATTAGTGACGGATTCATTCAGATCTGCGAACTTCAGGCTCTACAGGTGTAGATTCTACATAAATCTGTAAATCCATCCGCTGCTCTCCCTCAACAGGTTGAGCAGCCTCCTGTATTTCTCGAATTTCTTCGAGTTATACTTTTACTCCCACTGTTCTTCTTGGAAAGAAACTTCCTTTTTAGAAAACAGAATTCCGAACAACCTAACTTCATTTTCGGAATGGACGTAAAAAGTAACAAGCCTTGGTTTCCCTAGGACAACCAGCGAAGTAGCACAACTACAAATACTCAGTAAAGACGAATTTGGATCATTTCCAGTCCACATTTATGTGGTGTCTTTCAACTGATATTGGTGGAACTATTTCAGCGTAAACTTAGATATTTCTAGAGCGTTATTCTTAAATAATATCATGGAAGATTCGTGTGACTCATCTTTAATCATTTCTTATAAGATCTGATTCTTTCTCACAGAAACACCTCCAGGTTTTCAGGAGAAATGAGCTGTGAAACGACTTCACACTCATTCAGATGATCACACCATCAATAACTTAAGTATTCTCACTCGTGATCTAATCCAGAGTCTCAATACTTCTGTCACTCAGATTCTATACCTCATTCTGGAACTCTTTCGACCATTTCAAAGAATTCCGACTCGTGTCTCATCAAATGAACACAGTCATACTCACTGAAGTAATCAGTAAAAATAATGAAGTACAGGAAATTTTTCTCTGGCAATACTGCTCATCGGGCCACATACATGAGTATGTTCAAGGTCCAATAAGCCTTTGGGCCTTTCTCTAGCTCGGCTAAGATGGGCCCTTTGTCTTTTGGTCCAGTAAGCAGAATTCAAGTCTCATAAGATATCCGATCAAATGAGCCCAAAAGTCCATAACTATGGGATTTCTGAATCCGACTCACTCTATGTGACCAAAACATTTTCGCCAAGAAAAATCAGGTTTAATTCATCAGATTTAAACCAATTCGGTATTTATGTTACATTTAGGCACTCTTTGGTTTAAGATATAAAACTCATTCCTTGAATAGGGTGCTACAATTAATATTTCATTAAGATTAAAAGAACAAAACTTGTCTTTTATCAAAATGAAAAACATTCAAATTCTTACAAGAAAATGAAAGACAACTCTGCTTAAAGCAGGTACATTGTAGCAATTATTTAATACAAAACCAAGCCTCAAAGGCATCTACAAGTGAAAACCCTACGGTTGAGGCAGCATCCATAGCTCCTTCCAGACACGCAGTTCCACTTGTCCTTCCTTCAACGTTCTACTGTTGCTTAGGCTCTGCATATTATAACAAATATCAGTGCCACAACCAGTATCCAATACCTATAAGATAGAACATGAAGTAATAACATGAATACCTGAGGAAGTAGTCTCATACATCACCTTCAACTCCTCATAATCTTCCATGAACTTAATGCAATCTCTCTTCCAATGCCCAGTCTCTTTACAGTAGCAGCACTTACCAACGTAAGATGTATCTGACTCGGGCTCAGAAGACACAGGCTTGCCATGATTCAAAATCTGGACAACTTTGTCTTCACCCTTGTCAGCACTAGGTTTAGTAAACCTACCCTTCTCCATTATGAGATTATACAGGGTACTCTTCACGTTTGGCTCAACTGTCTTGAGCATATCATGCAGTTCAGTCAGCGTCTTCGTTAAGCCTTTCTTGATATAGTTCCTTTTGAACTTATCATAGCTTGACGGCAGTGACTGTAGAATGATCTCAGTTGCCAATTCTTGGCTAACTGGATAATCCAGTTTCCTCAGGCTATCAATGTAACCCATCATTTTACTGACATGAGGACTCACTGGATGATCATTTGGTAGCTTGCAGCTAGTGAGAGACTTAACCAACTGGTATCTCTCCACTCTTACCTGCTCCTGAAATTTCAATTTCAGGCTGCTGATCATCTCTATTGACGACTCCATGTTCTCATATTGCTTCAGCAAATCTGAGTCCATGGTAGCCAATATCAGACCACGCACATCTACCGCATCATTATAATGCTTATTCCAAGCATCATATACTGCATGAGAGGCATTGGACCCGATCCTCTCGGGGAGAGCTCTCTCAAGGACATAGTCCTTTCTCTCCTGCCTGAGGACTAGCCTCAGGTTCCGCGACCAAGTCAAGAAATTTGATCCGTTCAGTTTGTCCATCTCAAGGACAGACCGGATCGAGAAAGTGTTTTGATGGTTTGTGCTAGTCATGACTGAAATTTAGAGATAAATAGAGTTTTAGTTATTTAGTTCATAAAAGAGTAATCTTAACAACTTATAAGAAAACTCGCATTGTATTCAAAATTTCTTTGTTTATCCTCATAAGAATACAATGATTCCGAGATCCATGTTAAACTAAGACCAAAGTGGGCCACTGACCGTCACCCAGAATTAGCTAACTAGGTAAGCATACACACAGCTAGTTACAACTCATATAACTCTCGGTTGTGAATTGGACCCGAGGCTCAAATTCACCAGATGTCTCAAGGCCCGGGACTCCCGATGGCCCAGTCAAGGAAACCAATCTCTTACAGCCAAATAATCATTAAAGTCTGGGACTCCCAATGACAGTAATGACTATGTACTACTTTACTTACGCAAAAACAGACACCTCACACTGTAAGCCATATCTGTAATTGAATAAATGTTAAGTAGCTGACAAGATTGGGCAAGACATCCAAGCTTGATATTTGTTTTGAGGATTTTAGGTTTTCCTTCCAAAAATAGAAGATTACTATTTTGGGAACTTTCCATTTCAGGTAACTTATTAAATATGGAAACTTTCTATTTTAGGAAACCTACTTATTTTAGAAACTTTCTAAATCGGAAACATTCTTATTTTAGAAATTTCCTATTTTCCAAAACCATGCTAAATCTAGAAATTTCTAATCTTAGAAACTTTCTAATTTAATGTTTCATTAAATTTTCGGTTGGGTACACAAATTATAGGCCCAATTCTTGGCCCAAGACCACAGAATTCCAATTGGCCCAATAATTTGACATAACCGAGTCGGTTCATTAATTCTGGTCCAAGACCAAATTAATTACTTAATCCAACTGGTTATTTACTAAACCAGACCAGCTCTAAATTATTTGGTCCAACCAAATCAAACTTAGACCAGCCTTCGGTTTAGGTTAAAATTCAATTTTGAATTTAAATCCGGTTTAACCAGAAATTAAATAATACCAATTGTATTAAATAATTTTCAGCAAACCGCGATTTGGTTAACCGCTTGAACCACCAATTAAATTGGATCGGTTCGGTTAAGTCCAAAATCAGGAAGAAATAGATTGGTCTAACCAATCAATTTTAGCTGATTTTGACCTAACTTGCGGGATTAGGCAAAGCCAACGACGAACCGCAATGGCCCAATGGCACGATTGGTTCGCGTCTCGGGTTAGGTGGGACGAACCGCGAGGCTCGGCTTAACCGAATGGCTCCTCGCGGGTCGTGATGCTCTCTCGCCGGATGCTCGCGTCAAGCTCGACTGATCGGATCACATCGAGACACAGCGGGACGCGGAGCAGGACGGCTTGAGGCGATGAGCCAGGCCGATCAGCACATGCGATGTGCCCGATCGATTCACGCGACCACCTCGAACTCGTCACGCATACTGTCACGATCCATCCGGATCGATATGCGAAACGAGACAGCCGGGAGAGCTGATGCGCTGAACGCGACCCGGGAGTCGATCGTGATACGATCATATCGATCGATACACGCATCGATCCCGCGATCGGTCTGCGCATCCTGACATGCGATCGAGTTTTGTTAGGTTTTTAAAGTTTTCTTAATCAAATTTACATTCAAATTCGATTCTACAAACATTAAAACAACCTATATGATCCAAACATGCAAAACCTAACGACCTAGGCTCTGATACCACTGAAGGATTATGTTGGTTCATAGGTTTAATTATCAGATTACAACCTATCACATAATCAACTAGGATCTAGGTGATTTGCAGTTGAATCATAAACAGATCAGAATCATTACCTTATGATTAGGTGCAGCGGATTGGTGGTAATGAAGAGATCACTGAGAGCTGATGATTACCGGCTCCTCCTAGGTATCCACACGCTTACAAGCTACTGGATCAGGCTGCTAGACCAAGCTGGAACAACAGAGAGAGAGGAGGACGGCCAGACCTAAAATCGCATACCCCTTGGCTAACTGGCGCCTCCTTCCTCCCTTATATGGGCCCAAGTAATTAAACTAATGGCCTATTAGGCTCTTGGGCCCAAGACCCAAATCAGACAAAAGACTGTATTTTGTCTGGCCAAATTCTCTGTACAAATACAGTAAATGTCTTGCATCTTACTGTATTAATTCCTTTTATACTTTCCCGTTAGGTATGGTGTGTGACCCTTAGGGATCATACAATACTGGTAATAAGTACTTAACTTATAGATCAAGAGCGGGCTCTAGCAAGTCATCATGATCACCCAGTATTTATGACTTATGTCTGATCTCGACACTTATCATACTTTCTAGAGATAGTACAGTAGATTTCAGGACATTCCCAACAGTTACCACATGGGAGAAGTCCAAGCCTGTACACGGTGGGGGACTTATAGGGGTTCATGGATCGTGTGTTGATCTACCCCCCTGGTTTTGGCTAGCGAGCTCTTCAAGATGGGCGTTAAAGCACCTTTCCTGTTCATCGAGCTGCGCGGCCAGAGAACGGTTTGCGATCTCTTGGGCCCTTGCGCTTGCCTCATTATTTCTCGTTCGATCTACCAATAGGCTTAACATCGAACAGATTTCAGCAAGATCATTTGGCCCTTGTCTCTGTGGAGCAGAAGGCAGTGGTGAATTGGGTCTGGTTGTTCCAGATCCGCCTCCTGGGGTGGGAATCGAATCGTTTCTCATCCACACCCAGTTTCTGCTCGGATCGTTAGTTCCTGACAAAACATTTGTCGGAGTCTGACTCGTCGCGATTGTTTGGGCGACTGAGCCGGCCGGTGCCAAGGTCGTGGAGACTGAGGCTGAGCTCGTTAACACGCCATCGGTCTGACCCATGATTCTTACCCCGGTGGTGTTCTGAGGAACGTTGTCGACCGTTTGAGGGTGGTCAACCGGTAGTGTGGCGCTGGGAGGGCCAGATTGGTCGGGATTCATCTCGATGTATCGGATCTAAGATATGATTCTTATGACAGGAAAAACTATAGATAGTCCCCACAGTCGGCGCCAAATGTGAGATCCGGGATTCACACTAAGAATTTGTATTCGTGGATTTGGACTTTAGGATATAGAAATGGTATAGTTTCCTATGAATCAAAGACTTTATTGAGATGGATCGTCGAGATAGAACAAACACAATCGAAAAGAGTGTACAAAGTATGATGATCGAGCTATCTAGTCCAAGTGTTCTAAGTTAGGGTTGGAATATCTTGAATGAGTCGCCACTTCTTCTTTAAATAGTCTCGACCCTGATCTCTCTGTTCCGATATTTCGGCCTCTCCTTCGTAACGATCCCCGTGGTTCTCGCGGATCAGTTGAACTGGAAAAGTCCGAGTCGCTCTATCTCCACGTCGTCTCCTGCCGAGCTCGAGCTCGATCGCCTCTTACTTCGGCATCGCTTGGGCCTAGTCAAAGAGTCATTCGTTTGGGCCCAACAAATGAATCGGCTCGTCTCTTCGTCCTTGATTCTGGAACGGGCTCATAGATATGGGCCTTTGTCTTGTTTGTTAATGGGCCAGATTTCCTAGAGGGAAATCCAGTACCAACAGAGGGGAGTACATGTGTCTTCAATCCAGCAATGAAGCTTCAGCTATATAAAGGGATCACTTTACTCACACCAAAAGAAGAAAAAAGAGAAAGAGAGAAGAAGAGAAGAAGAAGAAGCCGACGAAGAAGAAGAAGAAGAAGAAGAAGAGAGAAAAGAAGAAGCGTGAAGAAGAAGAAGAAGAGAGAGAAGAGGAAGCGTGAGAAGAGGAAGCGTGAGAAGAAGAAGAAGGGAGAGAAGAAGAAGCGTGAAGAAGAAGAAGAGAGAGAAAACAAGAACCGTAAGAAGAAGAAGAGAGTGAAGAGGAAGCATGAGAAGAAGAAAGAGAGAGAGAGAGAAGAAGGAGAACCGGAGGAGAGAAGGAAGAGAACCGGAGGAGAGAGAGAAGGAAGAGAACCGGAGGAGAGGGAGGAGGAAAACCGAAGGAGAGAGAGAGAAGGAGGAGAACCGGAGGAGAGAGAAAAAGAGAGAAAATGAGGTTGGTCCGGAGGCTCGGGTGAAGGTACGATCGGAATCAATAAGGTCAACGCTCGGGTAAAGGTCGGGTCAAAAAAAGTCAACGGTTCGGGGAAGGTTCAGGTTAGTGTCGGGTTCATGTTGGACTTCCTTCAGTCCATCCGTCGTCATGATAACTTTGTGAGTCGGCTAATTTTTTTGTTGCATATAGATTAGGACATGTAGACCTTTGGACTCATTAACCGTAGATTTAGGTTGCATACCTCGATGATCGAATTGGTTAGAATGGCTAGGTTGATTAATAACTCGGTTAATAATTAAATGGTTTGGTTAAAGAGATGCATGCTAGTTAGCTTATATCAGTAATTGATTGATAGTTTCCTCGATTGCTTGATTGGGTATTGCATACATATAGAACGGCATGCTAGGAAGTATATGCATGTATAAGTATTTAAGAACGTATCTAAATGAATCTATATATGAGAATTATGAGTTGATTAAAATACGGTAAAACACATAACACACTTAGAATATAATAACTGGGTGGGTTAATTAGTCAATACTTGGGGTTATCGGGTTAAATGGATTAATAATATGAAGTCAGGAGATTAGTAAGTTTACTAATCTCAAGCAGACAGATCAAAGAGGTTAAGAATAAGAATTTAAGGGATAAGATTAATTAAATATGAATTAAGCCGTCTACGGGATTTAGTAATCCACTAATCCCAATATAGCGGATTGAATGAGTTAAGGTCAAGGAAAGATTAAAAGAGTAATAAACCTAAAATAAGTAGTTGTGTGGTGTTGTTATTATTATTTGTCTGATTGTGTATCTACTTCGGTGTTGGGCCGAGTAGACTGTTGATTTCTTGATTGTTTATCTACTTCGGTGTTGGGCCGAGTAGAATGTACTGGTAGATACTTACTCTGGTGCGGGACCGGGTAAGTTTGGATAGATGCCTAATCCAGTACGAAACCGGATAAGGTCGGGTGACGTGGAGGTTGGTGATAGGAATTGCGAGATAGATTGGGAGTTGTGACTGGATTTATTTATGTAGACCTTGTCGGTCTTGCGTGATAGAGTCTCAGTGAGTCTGATTATTTACATTATTATTATTAGGACTCTATAGGGTGCGTTAGATCCCGCAAGTCTAGAGATGGTGTTCTGAAACTTCCGACCCGATTGCATCCTCAGGTAATTACCTCTTCGGTTCACGTGCTTTCGGGTGGTGATTCTGGTTGTGGTGTTAACCTACTGAGTGACGACGATAGGTGTGTGGTCCGGAGAATACGGGGTCGCGTCCTAAGGCCGGACTGCATGGAAGCTTTGGTTATCTAGGGGTAGCCCGAGTCACCGCGTGTCGATGGACAGAGAACGGTGTCCTAGTCGTAGGACTTCTTGTTTTTGTCTAGTAGTCCTGGGAGGTTTTAGTTACCGTGGGGTAGCTAAGTGTTCCCGTGGAAGTTACCGAGTTCGCAGAGTGGGCCCAGATGGTGTGGAGTTAGTGATAAGTCTTGCGTTAGATAGATCGAGTCTAATCGCGAGCATGTGCCGCAGTGTTCTCAATTCAATTGGTTACCTTTCTGTTGTTGTGTGTTAATTGAATGCTTGTGTGTTGTGGAGCTCATCATGTCGTGGTAGCACGTGATCAGCTATTGTACTTGATTTTTATTTTGGGTTTGGGCGGGATTATTAGATTGTTAACACCTTTAGTTGGGAGCCGTCTCACTGGTAATCTTACATTACTCATTAGACTCTTTTTGTATTTCTCAGGTTTGGCGTAGCTCGGCGAACACTTAGGACACTCAGATTAGTCTCGGGTTGGCATTGGGTATCGGTTTGTTACGCATTTTGACTCATTTTCGATTTTGGATTCTGTTGGGATCCCGCTAAATAATTTATATTAGACTGTATATTGTTATGAATAAGATTTATATTTTTGTCTAAAGTAATAAAACGGAATAATTTCCTTGATATATGGTTTAGTCCGAACCGAACACAACTCGTGGAAGCGGTACGGATTGAAAAGCTTTGTATCGTGGAAACGAGGTAAACAGAGTCAAGGACGGTTTAGTTCGAGCCATTGACTCAAACCGGACCGTCTTTGGCTTCGTATTGTGAAAACTCTTCTCATATGGCTGCTCGGGTTCGATCAGTCATGTTCTTGTTTGATTATTGGCCGTTCAGCTCATCGGTCAGCGGAAAATGAGAAGAGGGCGTTACAAAAGGTTGTATCAGAGCATGGTTCGTCATGGGTTTGAAAATTCCGGGTTCAAAAGTTTTCAACGTTTTATCGAGTCAAAATGTGTCGCCAATGCAACCGTTAGGATTATGCTAATCAATTGGTGTTTTGTTACAATCACACATCAGAGTTGCCCTAAGTGGATTTGTATGTGTGTGTGGTTGCAATGACAAGATGTGTGACATTAGCGTGGATGATCTTGATTCTGTTGGATATACCCCAGCCAGTCCAGATCCGTACTTCCAGCAAGCGGAATGTTCACGTATTCACAGCTTATCTCGGATCAGCAGTGGGCATATATGATGGTTGAATATCGGATCAAGTTATCGGAGACTCAGGAGTTTGCAGTCACTCAACAGCAGCCACCGCTGTGATACTCCGTATCATAAAATATGGTCAACGGGCAGAAGAAAAGTCAACAGGGGCAAAATTGTAATTTTGCCAAACCCAGGGGCAAAATGGTAATTTTGCCAAAGTTTGAGACGGAAGACGATACGGGCCAAATGGTCTTCTTTTAAACCATAAAGAACATTTACAAGATCAGAATTCGAAGAAACGGAGCAGAAATGCATTTTTCGGAGTGTCGGGTGAAAACCGAGCAAAACCGGGAAAACTTCGGAAATTCATAACCGGAGCTAGGAAACTCCAAATGGGATGATTCAAATTGAAAAATTCATCTAAAAGCAAGAAGAACCAGTTTATGGAGGTTTTAGGATTTATGGGAACTGCCAGATATTTACTAAAACAATTATCGGGAAAACGGGTAAACCGAGCATAAGTGATTAAGAGGTTTAGAGAGAAGATTAGGGGATTAAGAGATACTTACCTGGCACAGACTCAACCCCAGCATGACAAGTGTTGCTTCTCTGGTGGCGCCACACCTTCCACCTGCATGTGAAGATCCATACACCAAAAGAGTACAATGTATCAAATCACTCTTTTGGATGCAAAGCATCTTTTCTCTACTCTCTCTTCCTCTGCCGAGCAGCTCTCTCTCTTGCATGCATCAAGAACATCTTCTTTCTTCAGATAATTCATCAATATTCAACAGAAGCTCTAGCATCCTTGAAGATCTTCATCTAAAACCTTAGTGTTCTTCAAGGCTTCTTGCACAAGAAAGTGCATAACTTTCTCACCAGAAGCTCAAATCACTCTCTGTAAAGCCCAGGAGCTTCATCTTGTTCTCCTCTTCAAGTTCCAAACAGCCGCCGTCATTTCCGTCGCCGGAGCACGCCGGAAAATGGCAGAGAAGCAGCCGTGGTTAGGGTTCTAGGGTTACTCTCTCTCTCTTCAACAAAACTTGGTGATTCAAGGACATGGGTGGTTAGATCTCATCAAAAAGAGCAGATTGGTGTGAAGTTCGCCGTCAGAAGTCACCGGAAAATCCACCTCCGCCGCGGTCAACGCCGGAGCCGCCGCGGTCAACGCCGAAGCCGCCGCGGTCAACGCCGGAGTTGTCGCCGGAGAAGCTCCTTTCGCCGTCCAATCTTCAAGCGGTTCTTCAGGGGTGTTTTTGCAAGGCATGGGAGTTGGTTTGGCCTTGGTTTAGTGGGTGAACCGGTCTAGTCAAACCGTTTAAGCCTCGGTCAACGCCGGTCAACGGGTTGACCTAACCGGTTTAACTAAACCGGTTGGTTTGGAGTTGGTTCGGTTCAGTTGGTGGTTCAGGGTGGTCAACCGGTTCAGTTGGGTCAACGGTCAATGGTCAACGGTCAACGGTCAGCCTTGGTCAACGCCGGTCAACGCCGGTCAACGCGTTGACTCCGGCCGGTTTGTGTGTGCGGTTCGTGTGCGGGTGTTCGTGACGTTTCGGGGTTCGTGTTCGTGTATTCGGGAGGTTCGGGTTTAGTTCGGGTCTCGGGAATCTGTATCCGCATCCGTGCCGTTCGTTCCGTCAAATCACTGTGAGTCGGCTCAAACACCGTAGATGCATTTAGAACGTTAAATGGGAAACCATAGAGATAGGAATGCATACCCGTGAATATTAAATTGAATTGATTGACTGACTGAATTAACGGTAAACCGGCTAGGGTTAAAGAAGCATGGTATACTTAAAACGGATTAAACCTGATTGTGTGCCGCTAGGTTGGTAGTAGCGTTGTGTGATGCATTCATATAGTCGCTGCATGACTAGGGCCGTATATGCATATATATATAAGTAAAGAACGATATTGAATGAACTTATATACGGGAATTAAGACGATGTTAAAATACGGAAGTTGAACCCGAGGTTAAATGGATTAAGTAATGAATGATGAGACGTCTGGGAGTTTAGTAAGCTTCTAGCTCTAAACCGACGGATCGAGGAGTTATTAAAAGATGATTGGGAATGATTAAGAAATGAGAAGTGTTATGATTGGTGAACCGTCTACGGGTTAACAAGTGGTTAACCCAAGGTAGCGGGCGTGAAGTGGTTAAAAGACGTTAGAAACCCTAATAGGCCTGTGTGTGTGATTGTAAGTCTACTTCGGTGTTGGGCCGAGTAGTCCGTTGATTGTGTGATTGTGGTTGTTGTGTGGTTGTGGTTGATCTTTGTGTGCAGGCCTTTAGATCGTCGCGGTGTTGGGCCGAGCGATCCTTGGAGATACTTAACTCGGTCACGGGACCGGTTAAGTTGTGGTGCTGACTCGGTGCGGTGCCGGGTCAGAGCGGTGGTGTGTGTGAGTAGACTTGCGGGATGCGGGGTTGTGTTGTTGTGGTTATTGATTGGGATTGATTGCTAGAGTCCAAGCGAGTCTGTGTGTTTACATTTCTGCACTAGGACTCTAGGGTGCGTTATATCCCGCAAGTCTCGGTGTTTGATTACGTTTTGGTACTTCCAACCCGATTGGATCCTCGGGAAGTGAGAACCTAGTCAGTTGAGTGCTGGCAGGTGTGAACCTATGGAGTGACGTCTGTAGGGTGTAGTTCGGAGAATACGGGGTCGCGTCCTAGGGCCGGACTGCATGGAAGCTCGGGTTGCCGGGGGTAACCGGAGTCGCCGCATATCGATGGACAGAGAACGGTGTCCTAGTCATTGTGTGTGGATGGCTAGGAGTCACGTGGGTTAGTTGCCATATCGGTAACAGCGAGAACCGTGGAAGTTACCAAGATCGTAGGGGCCCAGTGTGTGTGTTTTGGTAAAGTTGGTATGGCGCGATAGATAGATCGAGTCTCAATCGGGGACATGTGCTGCAGTGCTCCCGATTTCCTCTAATCGCCTTATCTTTCTTTTGTCAATTGATTGGGTGTGGGCTCGACGCGACGTGGTAGTGCGTGATCGGCTATTTGCTTGTTGATTGTTATTTTGGGGTTTCGGGTGGGAATCTATAGACGATAGATAGATTAGAAGCCTTAGGGGGGAGCCGATTCGCTGGGTGATCTTAGATCACTCATTAGACTCTTTTGTGTTTTTCAGGTGTAGCAGCGACGGACGCGGGAGGTCCTCGGTGTAGTGTCGGGATTGCTTGTGGCGGGGTTTTGATTTGATGGTTTTGGGATGTTTTTTTTCGGTTCGGCAGAAGCAATATTTCGCGTTTGATTGTTTATGTATTTATATTGATGATTGTTTGTAAAACCCGTTAAATGTTGTATTCAACGTTTGATTACCTAAACATGAAATTGTTTCCCTGATATAAGGTTTCAGTCCGAACCGACACAACTCGTTGAAGTAGTGCAAGTAGTACTGCTTGCGCTACGGATATGAGGATAGCGGAGTCGGAGATAGGTGGGCGCGAGCCTTTTGTCTCAAACCGATCCGTCTTTGGCTTCATCCTGTGGCGAACTTTTCCTATTCGACTTGCTCGGGTTCGATCGGTCATGTTCTTGTTTGATTGTTGGCCGGTCAGCTCGACGGTCAGCGGAGAATGGGAAAGGGGCGTTACAGAAAGGTGGTATCAGAGCATGGTTCTGCATGGGTTTCGAAACATTTCATTTTTGGGTATTTTCCGTGGTTTTATCGAGTCAAATTGTGTCTTACCCAAGCATCCATTAGGAAACCGAGCCGCGTCCGTAAATCCGGGGTTGGGATAGGGTAGAAAATTTGTATTATGCGTACTAATTTTTATTTGTGGTTTGTGATTGCAGACAGCAGCAGAGCGTCCTTGGACGGAGTGTGTGTGGGTGCGTGCAGTGGGTGTACGAGGTTATCGCGAGCAGTATGGGTGAGAGACGGATGACTCGAGCAGAGTACCAGGCATTGGTAGACCAGCATCAGGCAGGTCTGAGGATAGGACCGCAGGATCAGTCGCAGGATTCGCGATTGTCAGATCGGCCGCCAGTTGTTCCCCGTGTGCATCAGGGAGCGAGAGCAGCCGCTGTGGATTGGAGGCCATTACCAGACCCGTTACCGCCTTATCTACAGGACGATGCCGGTACCGCAGATTCGACTGCGGGAGTGACAGGGTATTTGGGATTCGTGGATTACGGGTTGCCAGCATTCCCACCTCAGTTGGAGGCACCTATAGTACCAACAGGGATGCAGCTTGAGGCACATGATGTGCCACTACCCTTCAGTCTGCATGAGTCGGACTTTGTTCCACTTGGTGGAGGGGACTTTCAGTTAGATCCATTGCACGCAGTTGTGGACATGGACATGGAGCCATTGGACCCGGAGCAGCATGAGCAGTGGGCGCAGCAGATGGACGAGCAAATGGCGATATTAGCCGATGTTTTGGAGCAGCAGGTGGGGCCGCATCACCAGTCAGGATCGCCGCAGAGGTCAGGAGACCCCTCACTTGACGATGCTGAGCCACATTCAGATGGGGAGTCAGCCGCAGGAGTAGTACCGATGTCGACGTCGAGATCGGGCACACAGTTCGAGTCAGTCACATCTCCAGAGGCACCACCGACCGAGCCAGATGTACCATCAGAGATGCCAATAGCAGACACGCCAGATTCAGTGCCACCTATACCCGTGTACCGGACATGTAGCGCCTGCGGAGTGCAGGGTTTTCATTTGTACTGGTGTACGCGACTAGGGGATCCACGCTATCACGAGACGTACCAGCCAGTGCCGGCTCCGTATTATTGTCAGGTGTGCGGGATGGACGGCCATCTTGCACCTATTTGCCCGATCACAGGGCCCGGACCTCGTATGTCAGACGCAGAGCCACATCGTGCCCCGTTACCTGAGGAGTATCGACCTAGTCCGAGTCGTCGAGACGGTGAGCTTATTCGACAATCAGCTATTCAGCAGCCAGCCGCGCAGCCACCAGTAGCGCAGCCATCATTGGAGCAGCCACTGAGGCCATCGAGGAGTTGTAGGAGGTGCGGAGACGAGGGACACAGAGCATCCGCTTGTTCTCGTCGGTCCAGTGCTCGTCGGTCCCGCTCAGCACTAGTTGTTTGTCAGATTTGTGGAGGTCAGGGGCATCGAGCAGCCGAGTGTTTTCAGGAGCCATCTCCAGGGTCAGTTTCGTCTTGTCAGCTGTGTGGAGCGACAGATCATCAGGCAGCAGCTTGTTAGCGTGGGCCACGCCCAGCGCCCGTTCCGGTTTGTCAGACTTGTGGTCGCAGAGGTCATGTCGCGCAGTTGTGTCCGATAGCAGAGCCGCAGCAGGTCGGACCACCGACCAGAGAGGCACACCCACCACACCCTCCCGGCGCGCCTGCCAGTGGTTACCGGCGCGAGCCGCGATGCCGGTTGTGTATGGCATTCCGGTCGTGTTGGGGCTGTTATGGGCTCTAACTATGTTGTTGTTTGTGTGTATCCAGATCGACGGATCTTCGTATGTTGTTGGGAACATCTCCAGGATATGGCGTTGCAGTTTGTGGGTTGGGTTGTTGATGACGGACATCGTATGGTTGTATTTCTGTTTCTCTATGTATTTCTATAAACCTCGAGACATGTGTATGTTGTTGTTTTTGTGTATGTATGTGATGCAGATTGTTCACTTATCATTATGACTTTCGTAGTAATTGTTTGCATGCGTGTGATGGGTTTGTGATGCAAATGAATTACCACGCGAAGTCTGATGATGGGCGGAACTGATGACCGTTCATCATAACCTAAACCCAGACTGACGATATATCCGGAGCGATCTGATGATTGCTTGATTGCGTGTGGTAATTGGTTGTTTTGAATTTAATTGCTTGTGTGTTTTATCTAATGCTTGTGTGGTGCATTAGTTATTTTGGGTTGCATTTCGTGTGTGATGTAGCACTGTAAGAGTGCTGGTGTTATGGCATGCTTAGCATGTGCGGGGTGTGAGTGGTGGTGGTAAGCTATTGGTGTTGGATTGTTTAGTGTCTCCTGATTCAATTCTCAGATTGATTCATCCTACTAAACATGCAGATCTAGGTTCTCTTGATTAGAAACATAATAGATCTCACCTGTTACCTTGTTTATGCAGCGGAATGGAGGTACGGGTCAGAGATCAGCAGAACCACCAAGAGGTTGTTCCTCCAAAGGCTCACACACGCACACTTCGGGAAGAGAGGCTGCTAGACCAAAAGAGAGGAGGCGCAGAGAGAGAGGAGGGAGGCGCAGAAGCTTTAGAAAAATAAGAGCTAGGGCAAGTTTTATTTAATAAAACCCTTGTCCAGTTCTTATGGGCTTTTGGGCCCAATTCTCAGTTCTGATTAAATCCCTTGGATTTAATCAGGCCCTTTAGTCTCTCTAAGTACAGCAAATGGCTAGCACTTTTACCGTACTTCTGCTAAACCATTCCTTCGTATTTTCCCGTTAGCTTAGGCGTGTGACCCATATGGGATCATATAATAAAGGCAATAAGTCCAAGACTTATAGATCATGAGCGGACTCTAGCAAGCCATCATGACCCCCAGTATTATATGACTTATGTCTGATCATTGACATACTCTTACTTTCTAGAGACAGTACAGAGATTACTGGACATAATTCCAACAATCTCCCACTTGAACTGGAATCTCTGTGTTCATAATCCTTTTGTCTCAATATCTCGATTAGTCATAAGGCAAGATTAGTGTCATCCTTATAAAGCCTAATCTTGTTCATCGGACTCTGATTTGATACTGACAATCCAAACGACTCGGGAAAGTCCGTTTGAGCATGGCCATGCATTTTCCAGTATTCAAATCTCCGATTGGCCTAGAGATATTCACTCCATTTATATTGGAGGGACAAATCCCGTCTTGTTCCATCACTGTAAACTACTCATTTCATAATACACCCAAACAAGGTCCTTATAACCATCGCTTAACGACAGTGTTAGACAATGATCAAAGTGCATTAGTTCATGTGCAGTCACATGCATGCGAACTCAGGTCTAAGGACTATACTCTATAGTCGTAGTAAGAATCTCTTATGACACAGATATAAATATCCTGAAGAGTTCTTATAAGCGGGTCTTGTCCGGTCGTATGTACACCAACATACACCTATGTACTGACTTTGATGCCGTGCATCTATGACATCCTGAGACTTTGTCATAAGTCACATACCAATCTAGTCTCACGCGGTTGTTGGTGTTCCAATTTCAACAACCTTCGACCAGGGACACGATGAGATAAGCCATCTATCAAATATAGGGTCTCATGATCAAGCTAAATGACTATGATGACTCAAGATCAAGTCACTTACTTCGATGACCTATAAAATGGTTTATATCATTTTGGAACGATTATTTCATCACAGTTAAAATAATCTTGAAACAATAATTTCATTAAACATCTTAAATGTTTTACAAGAACATATCAAATAACTAAATAAAGCCCTTAAACTCCCACTCAAATTTAGATTACATTTCAATGTCTCTAATGCCTACAGCTTCAGTCAGGAACTCGAGCTTAGGTCTTGGGAGTGGCTTTGTCAATGGATCAGCGACGTTATCATCTGTCTGAACTCGGCTGATCTTGACTTCCTTTCTATTAATGATATCACGTATCAAGTGAAATCTTCTTAGCACATGCTTGGATTTATGGTGTGATCTTGGTTCCTTTGCCTGAGCAATAGCACCATTGTTATCACAAAACAGTGCCAGAGGCTCAGCCGCATTTGGTATCACACCTAGTTCAATAATGAACTTTCGTATCCAAACAGCTTCCTTCGCAGCTTCTGAAGCGGCGATATATTCAGCTTCTGTAGTGGAATCAGCAACGGTGTCTTGCTTGGAGCTTTTCCAACTGATTGCACCGCCATTCAGACAAAAGATATAACCGGACTGTGACCGGAAATCATCTTGGTCTGTCTGGAAACTTGCGTCCGTGAATCCACTGACTTCAAGCACATTACTTCCACCGTACACCAAGAACTTATCCTTAGTATGTCTTAGATACTTCAGGATATTCTTGACGGCAATCCAGTGGCTTTCACCTGGATTTGACTGGTATCTACTCGTCATGCTCAATGCATAAGCAACATCAGGACGAGTACAGATCATGGCATACATGATAGATCCTATTGCAGATGCATAAGGCATATTCTTCATGCGCTCAAGCTCAGCAGCCGTCGTAGGGCTCTGCTTCTTGCTTAGCGTTGTGCCATGTACCATTGGCGTGAAGCCCTTCTTGGAATCTTTCATGCTGAATCTTTTTAGGACTTTGTCAATGTATGAATCTTGACACAAGCCTATCAGCCTTCTAGATCTATCCCGGTAGATCCTGATTCCAAGAACGTATGCGGCTTCACCCATGTCTTTCATGGAAAAACAACTTCCAAGGCAGTCCTTTACCGACTTCAGCATTGGAACGTCATTTCCGAGAAGCAGTATGTCATCGACATACAGAATAAGAAATACTATCTTGCTCCCACTAGATTTCTTATACACGCATTGTTCTTCTTCGTTTCTGATGAAGTCAAATTGCTTGATCGCTTCATCAAAACGAAGATTCCAGCTCCTCGATGCTTGCTTCAATCCATAAATGGATTTATGAAGCTTGCATACTTTCCCAGCATTCTTTGGATCTATGTAACCGTCAGGTTGTGTCATATACACATCCTCTTCCAGAATTCCATTCAGGAAGGCGGTTTTCACGTCCATCTGCCAAATTTCATAATCATGAAAAGCTGCAGTTGCTAGTAGAATCCGAATAGATTTCATCATAGCCACTGGGGAATAGGTTTCATCGTAATCCACACCGTGAACTTGTCTGAAACCTTTTGCCACCAACCTGGCTTTATAAATCTGGACATTTCCATCCACGTCAATCTTCTTCTTGAAGATCCATTTGCACTCGATGGCTTTTACACGAGCGGGTAAGTCAACCAACGAAAACACTTGGTTGACCGACATGGAGTCCATTTCGGAATCAGTGGCTTTACGCCACTTAGAGGAATCTGGGCCCATCATGGCTTGATTGAAGTTCGATGGTTCATCACCATCAATGATCAGAAGATCATGACAGTTAGTCACGAGGAATCCTTGATATCTCTCGGGTTCGTGACGGATCCTCCCGGATCTTCGAACTTCAGGTACTACAGGTTCAGGCTCTACAATTTCTTGTAGGTCCTCCTGCTGCTCTTCCTCATTAGGTTGAGCAGTATCCTGTTCATCTTGAATTTCTTCAAGCAGTACCTTACTCCCACTGTATTTCTTAGAGAGAAACTCCCTCTCAAGAAAGTTACAATCCCGGGCAACAAAGATCTTGTTCTCGGATCGTAGATAGAAGTAATAAGCCTTGGTTTCCTTCGGATAACCAATGAAGTAGCATTTATCAGACTTTGGTGTAAGCTTGTCAGAGATCAATCTCTTGACATAGGCTTCACAACCCCAAATTCTAAGATAAGACAGCACCGGAGCTTCTCCAGTCCATAATCCATATGGTGTCTTTGCTACTGCTTTTGATGGCGCTCTATTTAGAGTGAACACTGCTGTTAGCAGAGCATATCCCCAAAGGGATATTGGAAGGTCTGTGTGACTCATCATAGATCGAACCATATCCAATAAGGTCCGATTTCTCCTTTCAGACACACCATTCCATTGTGGTGTTCCAGGAGGAGTGACTTGGGATACGATCCCACACTCTCTCAGATGATCACTGAATTCTTGGCTTAAGTATTCTCCTCCTCGGTCGGACCGAAGAGCCTTAATGCTTTTGCCAAGTTGGTTCTGTACTTCATTTTGGAATTCTCTGAATTTCTCAAACGATTCAGACTTATGTTTCATCAGATAAACATATCCATACCTACTGAAATCATCAGTGAAGGTAATGAAGTACTGATAGTTTCCTCTTGCATTTGTGGACATTGGGCCACACACATCAGTGTGTATCAGGCCCAATAAGTCACTGGCCCTCTCGTTAGGTTTATTAAAGGGGGCCCGTGTCATTTTGCCCATCATGCAGGATTCGCATTTCTCACATGACTCAAAGTCAAATGAGCCAAGAAGTCCATTCGAATGGAGCCTCTTGATGCGTTTCTCGCTGATGTGCCCTAAACGACAATGCCATAGAAACGTTCGGTTCTCCTCATTAGGTTTGAACCGTTTGGGTATCAATGTTATAAATTGGCGCGGATTGATCAAGTATGTAAAGCCCATTCGTAAGAGGGGCACAACCATAGAACAAATTGTTGCGATTGAAGGAACATAATTTATTCTTAACTGAAAAATCATAACCTTCCAAATCCAACAAAGAAATTGAAATAATATTTCTGCTTATCGCAGGTACAAAATAACAATTATTGAGTTCTAAAACCAATCCCGAAGGTAAAGACAACAAGTATGTGCCTACAGCTAGTGCAGGAACTTTCGCTCCATTCCCAACTCGTAGCTCCACTTGTCCTTGCTTCAGCCTCCTACTGTTGCTGAGTGCCTGCATATTAGTACAAATATGAGCCCCACAACCAGTATCCATAACCCATGAGGTATTATCAGAAGTAGTTGTATTAACTTCTATAACAAAAATACCTGATGAAGAAGTCTCGAGAGTCTTCTTCTTCAATTCCTTTAGACCTTCTTGGAATTTCTTACATTCTCTCCTCCAATGCCCTGGTTCTTTACAGAACCTGCAGATGTCAGTAGGCCCAGCCTTAGACTTGGGCTTGGGCTTTGGCGTGTCCTTGTCCGAGACTTGGACAGCCTTAGCCTTTCCCTTGTCCTTGGCAGAGGATTTCTTAAAGCCCTTGCCCTTTTGCACCATAAGCACATTGGGGTCCTTGGCGGTTTTCCTCAAGTTGGGCTCTGCAGTCTTGAGCATTCCGTGAAGCTCAGGTAATGTCTTACTCAAGCCATGCATATTGAAGTTCAGGATGAACTGATCATAGCTTGCAGGTAAAGACTGCAGAACGATGTCGCAGGCAAGTTCCTGGCTGATAGGGCAGTCGAGTTTCTGAAGATGATCAAGATAACCCATCATCTTCAAGACATGAGGACTCACTGCCGCATTTGCAGCCAACTTACAGTCTAAGAGGTTCTTAACTGTCTGAAACCTCTCAGTCCTTGCCTGCTCCTGAAAAAGCGATTTCAGGCTTGCCATTATCTCGATGGGCGACAACACACTCTCGAACTGCATTTGCAGCTCAGCAGTCATGGTCGCCAACATCAGGCAATAGACATCATTTTCATCTGACGAATGCTTTTCCCAAGCATTATGCAGAGTCCTGGCAGCATTGTTAGGAGGCCTCTCGGGGAGGGGATCACGAAGGACATAATCCTTCTTCTCCTGCTTGAGGACCAGCCTCAAGTTCCTTGACCACGTCAGGAAGTTCGTTCCAGTCAGCTTCTCCTTTTCGAGAACAGACCGGATTGAGAATGTGTTTTGAGTGCTTGTAGTAGTCATAGCTGAAATATAAGATAAAAGGTTATTAGTTAATATGTTCAATATGATTAATCTCGTATTATTCTTAATATGATTAATCTCGCATTATATTCAATAACATCAGTTACCCTCAATAGAATATAATGATTCCAAGATCCCCATAAAACTAAGATCAAAGTGGGCCACTGGCCGTCACCCAACCTTAGCTCATATCGGTAAGCCCTATCTCGGCTAATTATATCCGTGATATAACTCTTGGTTGTGAATCTGGGCCCGAGGCCCAATCCACTCTGATGTCTCAAGGCCCGGGACTCCCGATGGCCTAGTCAAGAAAACCAGACTATACAGTCATGTAATCACTAATGTCTGGGACTCCCAATGACATTTATGAATCACAAACCGTCTTACCCACGCAAAAGTAGACACCCTCACACTGTAAGGCCATGAGTACAATTGAATGGGCTTCGACAGCTGACATAGACTGGACAAGACATCCAACGCTTGATATTGTTTGAGGTTTGTAGGTTTATTAAAATATTATCCCAAAATAGAAGATTACTATTTTGGGAAACTTTCCTTTTTGGGAAACCTACTAATTTTGGAAACTTTCTAAAATTAGAAACTTTTAATTATAGAAATTTCCTAAAATCCAAAACATGCAAATCTAGAAACTTCTATTTTAAGAAACTTTCTAATTTCAAAATTTTGGAAACTTATTAATTTAAAAATCGATTTTATAATTTTATAAAAATAAATTTTAAATTAATTCTGAAGAAAAGACTCAAATAATTGGCCCAATTGTTTTAACTTCTTGGCCCGAGGCCCAAGAATTGGTTCATGTCCAAGACATAACCCAATTGCCCAATTAAATGACATAACCGGTCTGGTTCATTAAAATTGGTCTTAACCAAAATTAATTACTACGATGACCACAATTGTCAACCGGTTATTTACTAAACCGGATTTTCTCAATTTATTTGGTCCAACCAAATCAAATTAGAAAATCACTGGTTTAGGCACAAAATCCAATTTTTCGACTTTGGATTTCTTATCCCGGTTTAACCATAACTTAATAAATTTATTAAGTCTGTTTATTAAACCAAGACGATTTAAGTTTTAATAAATTTTTAAACCGAACCGAACCGAATTGGTCACGAACCATTCACGGCCGTGACCTAGCCGCAAGCCAGCACGCGAGCGATCCACGATCGGGACGGCTGCTGGACGGGACGATCGTTCGGGACGGGACGATGCTGGCCGAGACGCTACCGGGACGAAGCTCGGCTCTCGGTCACGCGGGACAGCAGGCTGGACACGCCGGGACGAGGCAGGAAGCGATCGCGATCGATCGATCCGATCCGCTCTGTCGTCCGGTCCAACTGCCGCGATTGTGTCGTCGACACAAGCCGATCCATGATCGGTTTGTGCATCAAACGATCTGGACGTGTGATCCGAAACTGATCAACACTCCGACGCAAACCAATTCATATAGATTGGATCATGCGATTTCTTGTTTGTTTAGGTTTTAATTCTTTGTTTCTTAAGTGTTTTCTCTTATCAGTAGATTGATTCAAAAACACCTCTTTAAACAATCCTAAACATGATTCTAAACAAGAAAAACCACAGAACCAATGGCTCTGATACCACTGTTGGATTGTTTAGTGTCTCCTGATTCAATTCTCAGATTGATTCATCCTACTAAACATGCAGATCTAGGTTCTCTTGATTAGAAACATAATAGATCTCACCTGTTACCTTGTTTATGCAGCGGAATGGAGGTACGGGTCAGAGATCAGCAGAACCACCAAGAGGTTGTTCCTCCAAAGGCTCACACACGCACACTTCGGGAAGAGAGGCTGCTAGACCAAAAGAGAGGAGGCGCAGAGAGAGAGGAGGGAGGCGCAGAAGCTTTAGAAAAATAAGAGCTAGGGCAAGTTTTATTTAATAAAACCCTTGTCCAGTTCTTATGGGCTTTTGGGCCCAATTCTCAGTTCTGATTAAATCCCTTGGATTTAATCAGGCCCTTTAGTCTCTCTAAGTACAGCAAATGGCTAGCACTTTTACCGTACTTCTGCTAAACCGTTCCTTCGTATTTTCCCGTTAGCTTAGGCGTGTGACCCATATGGGATCATATAATAAAGGCAATAAGTCCAAGACTTATAGATCATGAGCGGACTCTAGCAAGCCATCATGACCCCCAGTATTATATGACTTATGTCTGATCATTGACATACTCTTACTTTCTAGAGACAGTACAGAGATTACTGGACATAATTCCAACAATTGGTTGAGTAGCTTACATTTTATTCGCAATCGTTAGTCAATGCGAATAGAAGTGTTAGAACCCTTTCGTTTAAGGTGTTGAGCTAACGTGAGAATGGATGGAATCGACTATCGATTCGCGAGGGAGCGGAATTATAGAATATCGTTACTTAATCATGGGTGACCATCGGGTACATGATTAACTAACTATATTTCTATGAGGAAGTGATATCGGGGATTGGATTGGTTTGAATTCACCGCTCCAGTGAAAATTGTTGTGTTGACTGCAGGACGGAATGGACGATGCGATACGAATGCGAGACCGAACCCGAACCCGAAAGCGAGATGGGCTGGAAAGGAGGCCGCGAGACAAGTTGACCCGGGAAGCGAAACGGTCAGTGTGGAATGCTAGTGGGAAGTGTCAGTACCAAGCAGCGGAAAAAGCGAAGCGGTCAGTATGATGTGTTAGCAACAATGGCCGTATAAAAACCAGAGCAAAGTCGTTAGCGAGAATGCGGTGGGGAAGTTAGCGAGATCGGATTCAGAAACCGAGACGTGTGAGCAAGAAGAGATCGTGTCAGAAGCAACGTGAAGTTGTTAGTACGTGGAATTGGAAGTCGGAAAGCTGTCAAGTCTGGAAGACAGATTCTTGAAGAGTGTCTCAGGAGAGACAGATCAGTATCGTAAAAGACGGGAAAGTCGAAGCAAAGTGGGGAAGTCAGAATGCGAATCAAAGGAGAGAAACCAGCGGGAACAAGGTCGAGGTCGAGACAGATGGACGGGGAGAGACAGTTGAACGTGAAGCGCAGTGCGGAATACAGGACTATGAGCCAGAGGGTAACGGTTGATGAGATCAGTGGGACAGAATGGTATGAGACGGAAGGGTCGCCGGAATGTCAGGTATCAGTAAGATGCAGCAGTGTTCGAGTAAGGAAACGTTGGGAGCGGGTGATGGAGTGACATACAAGGTTCGGAACCGATTCAAAGTCTGGTAGTGACGGAGAATTCAGGGACCGAATTCCTGTAAGTGGGGAAGAATGTGATACCCCGTATCATAAAATATGGTCAACGGGCAGAAGAAAAGTCAACAGGGGCAAAATTATAATTTTGCCAAACCCAGGGGCAAAATGGTAATTTTGCCAAAGTTCGAGACGGAAGACGAGACGGGCCAAATATTCTTCTTTTAAACCATAAAGAACATTTACAAGATCAGAATTCGAATAAACAAAGCAGAAATGCATTTTTCGGAGTGTCGGGTGAAAACCGAGCAAAACCGGAAAAACTTCGGAAATTCATAACCGGAGCTAGGAAACTCCAAATGGGATGATTCAAATTGCAAAATTCATCTAAAAGCAAGGAGAATCAGTTTATGGAGGTTTGAGGATTTATGGGAACTGCCAGATATTTACTAAAACAATTATCGGGAAAACGGGTAAACCGAGCATAAGTGATTAAGAGGTTTAGAGGGAAGATTAGGGGATTAAGAGATACTTACCTGGCACAGACTCAACCCCAGCATGACAAGTGTTACTTCTCTGGTGGCGCCACACCTTCCACCTGCATGTGAAGATCCATGCACCAAAAGAGTACAATGTATCAAATCACTCTTTTGGATGCAAAGCATCTTTTCTCTACTCTCTCTTCCTCTGCCGAGCAGCTCTCTCTCTTGCATGCATCAATAACATCTTCTTTCTTCAGAGAATTCATCAATATTCAACAGAAGCTCTAGCATCCTTGAAGATCTTCATCTAAAACCTTAGTGTTCTTCAAGGCTTCTTGCACAAGAAAGTGCATAACTTTCTCACCAGAAGCTCAAATCACTCTCTGTAAAGCCCATGAGCTTCATCTTGTTCTCCTCTTCAAGTTCCAGCCAGCCGCCGTCGTTTCCGTCGCCGGAGCATGCCGAAAAACGGCAGAGAAGCAGCCGCGGTTAGGGTTCTAGGGTTACTCTCTCTCTCTCTTCAACAAAACTTGGTGATTCAAGGTCATGGGTGGTTAGATCTCATCAAAAGGAGCAGATTGGTGTGAAGTTCGCCGTCAGAAGTCGCCGGAAAAGCCACCTCCGCCGCGGTCAACGCCGGAGCCGCCGCGGTCAACGCCTGAGTTGTCGCCGGAGAAGCTCCTTTCGTTGTCCAATCTTCAAGCGGTTCTTCAGGGGTGTTTTTGCAAGGCATGGGAGTTGGTTTGGCCTTGGTTTAGTGGGTGAACCGGTCTAGTCAAACCGGTTAAGCCTCGGTCAACGCCGGTCAACGGGTTGACCTAACCGGTTTAACTAAATCGGTTGGTTTGGAGTTGGTTCGGTTCAGTTGGTGGTTCAGGGTGGTCAACCGGTTCAGTTGGGTCAACGGTCAATGGTCGACGGTTAACCTTGGTCAACGCCGGTCAACGCCGGTAAACGCCGGTCAACGCGTTGACTCCGGCCGGTTTGTGTGTGCGGTTTGTGTGCGGGTGTTCGTGACGTTTCGGGGTTCGTGTTCGTGTATTCGGGAGGTTCGGGTTTAGTTCGGGTCTCGGGAATCCGTATCCGCATCCGTGCCGTTCGTTCCGTCAAATCACTGTGAGTCGGTTCAAACACCGTAGATGCATGTAGAACGTTAAATGGGAAACCATAGGGATAGGAATGCATACCCGTGAATATTAAATTGAATTGATTGACTGACTGAATTAACGGTAAACCGGCTAGGGTTAAAGAAGCATGGTAGACTTAAAACAGATTAAACCTGATTGTGTGCCGCTAGGTTGGTAGTAGCGTTGTGTGATGCATTCATATAGTCGTTGCATGACTAGGGCCGTATATGCATATATATATAAGTAAAGAACGATATTGAATGAACTTATATACGGGAATTAAGACGATGTTAAAATACGGAAGTTGAACCTGAACGAACGTATAGTATATGAGCGGTATCGGGGTTTCCCGAGGTTAAATGGATTAAGTAATGAATGATGAGACGTCGGGGAGTTTAGTAAGCTTCTAGCTCTAAACCGACAGATCGAGGAGTTATTAAAAGATGACTGGGAATGATTAAGAAATGAGAAGTGTTATGATTGGTGAACCGTCTACGGGTTAACAAGTGGTTAACCCAAGGTAGCGGGCGTGAAGTGGTTAAAAGACGTTAGAAACCCTAATAGGCATGTGTGTGTGATTGTAAGTCTACTTCGGTGTTGGGCCGAGTAGTCCGTTGATTGCGTGATTGTGGTTGTTGTGTAGTTGTGGTTGATCTTTGTGTGCAGGCCTTTAGATCGTCTCGGTGTTGGGCCGAGCGATCCTTGGAGATACTTAACTCGGTCACGGGACCGGTTAAGTTGTGGTGCTGACTCGGTGCGGTGCCGGGTCAGAGCGGTGGTGTGTGTGAGTAGACTTGCGGGATGCGGGGTTGTGTTGTTGTGGTTATTGATTGGGATTGATTGCTAGAGTCCAAGCGAGTCTGTGTGTTTACATTTCTGCACTAGGACTCTAGGGTGCGTTAGATCCCGCAAGTCTCGGTGTTTGATTACGTTCTGGTACTTCCGACCCGATTGGATCCTCCGGAAGTGAGAACCTAGTCAGTTGAGTGCTGGCAGGTGCGAACCTATGGAGTGACGTCTGTAGGGTGTAGTTCGGAGAATACGGGGTCGCGTCCTAGGGCCGGACTGCATGGAAGCTCGGGTTGCCGGGGGTAACCGGAGTCGCCGCATATCGATGGACATAGAACGGTGTCCTAGTCGTTGTGTGTGGACGGCTAGGAGTCACGTGGGTTAGTTGCCATATCGGTAACAGCGAGAACCCGTGGAAGTTACCAAGATCGTAGGTGCCCAGTGTGTGTGTTTTGGTATAGTTGGTATGGCGCGATAGATATGTATGATTATGTTTGTTCATAGGTTTAATTATCAGATTACAACCTATCACATAATCAACTAGGATCTAGGTGATTTGCAGTTGAATCATAGACAGATCGAGATCATTACCTTATGATTAGCGCAGCGGGTTGGTAATGAAGAGATCAATGAGAGCAGATGATGAACCGGCTTCTCCTCAGGTATCCACACTCTTACAAGCTTCTGGATCAGGCTGCTAGACCAAGCTGGAACAACAGAGAGAACAAGGAGGGACGGCTGGGCCTAGAAATCGCAGAGGTGGTGCCCTAAACTGCGTCCCCTCCTCACTTATATAGGCCCAAGGAATTAACCTAATGGCCTATTGGGATTTTGGGCCCAAGGCCCAAACTAGACAAAAGACTGTATTTTGTCTGGCCCAATTCTCTGTACAAATACAGTAAATGTCTTGCATCTTACTGTATTAATTCCTTTTAACTTTCCCGTTAGCTATGGTGTGTGACCCTTAGGGATCATACAATACTGGTAATAAGTACTAAACTTATAGATCAAGAGCGGGCTCTAGCAAGTCATCATGACCACCCAGTATTTATGACTTATGTCTGATCTCGACACTTATCATACTTTCTAGAGATAGCACAGTAGATTTCAGGACATTCCCAACAATCTCCCACTTGTACTGGAATCCTACATTCCCTAATCCTTTTGTCTCAATATCTCGATCTGGCATAAGGCAAGATGCGTGTCATCCTTATATAGCCAGACCATGTTCATCGGACCAGATTTGATACTGACAATGCAAACGACTTGGGCAAGTCCGTTTGGGAGTGGCCACTCTCTTACCAGCTATCAAGTCTCCGATTGGCCTAGAGATATTACCTCCGTTAAACGGCAGGGACAAATCCCATCTTGTTCCATCACTATGAACTACCCACTTTATAATACACCCAACCAAGGTCCTTATAGCTCCCAGTTACGAAACAGCGTTAGACAATGATCAAAGCGCATCAATCCATGTGCAGCCACATGCATGCGAACTCAGGTCTAAGGACTATACTCTATAGTCGTAAATGAGAACTTTTATGACACAGATATCAATATCTTGTAGAGTTCTCATCAGCGGGCCATGTCCGGTCATATGCTCCCCTACATATACCTATGTGTTGACTTTGATGCCGCGCATCCATGACCCATGAAACTTGGTCATAAGTCTCAACACACTCTAGTCTCAAGTGGTTGTTGGTGTTCCAATTTCAACAACCTTCGATTATGGACACTATGATTTATGTCATTTCGTTAAATATGGGGTTTCATGATCAAGTCTTTCTCATGTACTTCGATGGCCCATATATAATGACATGAATCATTTTGGAACGATTATTTTATATCACAGTTAAAAATAATCCAGAAATAAAATTTCATTAACATTAAAATGTTTACATGAACCAATCAAAATAACTAAAATAAAGCCCTCACAACTCCCACTCAAAAAGAGATTACATTTGAATATCTCTAATTCCTACAGCAGCAGTATGCAACTCGTGCTTAGGTTTCGGGAGTGGCTTTGTCAACGGGTCAGCCACGTTCTCATCAGTGGGAACTCTGCTGACCATCACTTCACCTCTATTCACTATATCACGAATCAGGTGATACCTTCTCACAATATGTCTTGATTTCTGATGATGTCCCGGTTCCTTAGCTTGAGCAATTGCACCATTGTTGTCACAATACAGTGTTAGAGGCTCAGTGGCATTTGGGAATACACCGAGTTCAATCATGAAGTTCCTAATCCAAACTCCTTCCTTCGCAGCTTCTGAAGCAGCGATGTATTCAGCTTCAGTTGTGGAATCTTCCACGGTGCTCTGCTTGGAGCTCTTCCAACTTACTGCACCGCCATTCAGACAGAAGATGTAACCAGACTGTGACCGGAAATCATCTTTATCTGTCTGAAAACTTGCATCCGTGAATCCACTCATTTCAAGCACTTCACTTCCTCCGTAAACCAAGAACTTATCCTTAATATTCCTCAAATACTTCAGGATATTCTTTACGGCAATCCAGTGATTCTCACCTGGATTAGACTGGTACATACTCGTCATGCTTAGTGCATAAGCAACATCAGGACGAGTACAGATCATGGCATACATGATAGATCCTATAGCCGAAGCATAAGGAATCCTACTCATGCGCTTAAGCTCATCAGGTGTTTTAGGACACTGAGTCTTGCTTAGTGTAGCACCATGTATCATTGGCGTGAATCCCTTCTTGGATTTATCCATTCCGAATCGATGCAGGACTTTGTCAATATAAGAATCTTGACAAAGTCCAATCAGCCTTTTAGATCTGTCTCTAAAGATTCGGATTCCAAGAACATACGCGACTTCACCCATGTCCTTCATGGAAAAACAACTTCCCAGCCAGTCTTTAACAGACTTCAGCATTGGAATATCATTTCCAAGAAGCAATATGTCATCGACATATAGGATAAGAAACGCCACTTTGCTCCCACTAGTTTTCTTATACACACATTGTTCTTCCTTGTTTCTGATGAAGTCAAAATTCTTTATTGCCTCATCAAAACAAAGATTCCAACTCCTGGATGCTTGCTTCAATCCATAAATGGATTTATGAAGTTTGCATACTTTCCCAGCATTCTTAGGATCAGTGTAACCGTCAGGCTGTGTCATAAACACATCCTCCTCCAAGATTCCATTCAGGAAGGCGGTTTTCACATCCATCTGCCAAATCTCATAATCATAATAAGCGGCAGTTGCTAGGAGAATCCGAATTGATTTCATCATGGCCACTGGTGAATAGGTTTTATCATAGTCTATACCATGAATTTGCTTGAAACCTTTTGCCACCAACCTGGCCTTGTAAATCTGGACATTTCCATCCATGTCAATCTTCTTCTTGAATATCCATTTACACTCGATGGCTTTAGCACCAGCGGGTAAGTCAACCAGTGAAAACACTCGGTTGACAGACATGGAGTCCATCTCGGATTCAGTGGCTTCACGCCACTTTAAGGAGTCAGGGCCTATCATGGCTTCTGCAAAGTTCGAGGGTTCATCACCGTCAATGATCAAAAGATCATGGCAATTAGTCACGAGGAATCCCAGATATCTATCGGGTTCGTGACGGATCCTTCCGGATCTTCGAACTTCAGGTACTACAGGTTCAGGTTCTACTACAACTTCATGTAATTCATCCTGCTGTTCTTCCTCATTAGGTTGAACAGGTTCCTGTCCTTCTTGAATTTCATCAAGTTGTACCTTACTCCCACTATCTTTCTTAGAGAGAAATTCCCTCTCAAGAAAAGTACAATCCCGAGCAACAAAGATCTTGTTCTCGGATCGCAGATAGAAGTAATAAGCCTTGGTATCCCTAGGATAACCAATGAAGTAGCACTTGTCAGATTTTGGTGTAAGCTTGTCTGAGATTAATCTTTTGACATAGGCTTCACAATCCCAAATTCTGAGAAAAGACATTACTGGAGCCTTTCCAGTCCATAACTCATATGGTGTCTTTGCTACTGCTTTTGATGGCACTCTGTTCAGTGTGAACGTTGCGGTCAGTAAAGCATATCCCCAAAGGGATATAGGAAGGTTTGTGTGACTCATCATGGATCGGACCATATCTAACAATGTCCGATTCCTTCTCTCAGACACACCATTCCACTGAGGTGTTCCAGGAGGTGTGAGTTGGGAGATGATCCCACACTCACTCAGATGATCACGGAATTCCTGGCTCAAGTATTCTCCTCCTCGGTCCGACCGAAGAGCCTTAATACTTTTACCAAGCTGGTTCTGTACTTCATTCTGGAATTCTTTGAACTTCTCAAAGGTTTCCGACTTATGTTTCATCAAGTAGACATATCCATATCTACTGAAATCATCAGTGAATGTAATGAAGTACTGATAGTTTCCTCTAGCATTTGTGGACATTGGGCCACACACGTCAGTATGTATCAGGCCCAATAGTTCACTGGCCCTTTCTGTGGGTTTATTAAAAGGGGCCCGTGTCATTTTGCCCATTAGGCAAGATTCGCATTGCTCACAAGACTCAAAGTCAAATGAGCCCAAGAGTCCATTTGAATGGAGCCTCTTGACGCGTTTCTCACTAATGTGCCCCAAACGACAATGCCAAAGAAACGTTTCATTTTCTTCGTTAGATTTGAACCGTTTTGTATTAATGTTATATACTGGAGTAGATTGATCCAGCATGTACAGCCCATTAATAAGAGGGGCACAGCCATAGAACATATCATTGAGATTAAAGGAACACAATTTATTCTTAATAGAAAAATCAAATCCTTGCAAATCCAATAATGAAACTGAAATGATATTTCTGCTTATAGCAGATACAAAATAACAATTCTCAAGTTCTAAAATCAATCCAGAAGGTAAAGACAACAAGTAAGTGCCAACGGCCAGTGTTGAACCTTCGCTCCATTGCCAACCCGCAACTCTACTTGCCCTTGCTTCAACCTTCTACTGTTGCTGAGCGCCTGCATATTAGTACAAATATGAGCCCCACATCCAGTATCTAATACCCAAGTGGTATTATCAGAAGTAGTAGTATTTACTTCAATAACAAAAATACCTGAAGCAGTAGTCGCCAAGGACTTCTTCTTCTTCAGACTTTCCTGGTATTTCTTACAGTCCCTGCGATAATGCCCTGCCTCTTTGCAAAAGTGGCAGATATCAGAAGGCCCAGCTTTAGACACGGGCTTGGGCTTGGCCTTTTCGTTGTGGACTGCCTTGCCCTTTCCCTTGTCTGCAGCGGATTTCTTGAAACCCTTGCCCTTCTGCACCATGAGTACAGACGGCTCATTGGCCTTCTTCAGATTAGGTTCTGCAGTCTTGAGCATACCATGTAGCTCAGGCAATGTCTTTGTCAACCCATGCATATTATAGTTCAAGATGAACTGGTCATATGCAGGAGTAAGAGACTGCAGAATGATATCACAAGCAAGCTCTTGGCTTATAGGACAGTCGAGTCTAGTCAAATGATCGAGATAACCATCATTTTCAGAACATGTGGACTCACTGCTGTATCCTTAGCCATTTTACAGTCCAAGAGATTCTTTACAGTTTGGAATCTCTCTGTACGAGCCTGCTCCTGAAACAACGCTTTCAGGTTTGCCATCAGTTCCATGGGACAAGTCAGGCCTTCCCACTGCATCTGCAGATCGGGAGCGCCATTGTCACCAACATTAGGCAAACCACGTCATTAGCATCTGAAGAATGCGTATCCCAAGCATTCTTCACAGCTTGCGAGGCATTATTCGCAGGTCTAGGGGAGAGAACTCTTTCAAGGACATAAGCCTTCTTCTCCTGCCTGAGCACAAGTCTCAGGTTCCTGGACCAGTTCAGGAAGTTTGATCCGTTCAGTTTGTCCTTCTCAAGGGCAGACCGGATCGAGAAAGTGTTTTGTGTTGTTGTGCTTGACATAGCTGAAATTATGAGACAATAGAGTTTTAGTTATTTAGTTCATAAAAGAGTAATCTTAATAACTTATAAGAAAACTCGCATTGCATTCAAAATTTCTTTGTTTAACCTCATAAGAATGCAATGATTCCGAGACCCATGTTCAACTAAAACCAAAGTGGGCCACTGGCCGTCACCCAGAATTAGCTTTACTTGGTAAGCATACACACAGCTAGTTATATCCATATAACTCTCGGTTGTGGATTGGGCCCAAGGCCCAATTCACCAGATGTCTCAAGGCCCGGGACTCCCGATGGCCCAGTCAAGGAAACCAATCTCTTACAGCCAAATAATCACTAAAGTCTGGGACTCCCAATGAAATTAGTGACTATATACTACTTTACTTACGCAAAAACAGACACCTCACACTGTAAGCCATATCTGTAATTGAATAAGCGTTAAGTAGCTGACAAGATTGGGCAAGACATCCAAGCTTGATATTTGTTTTGAGGATTTTAGGTTTTCCTTCCAAAAATAGAAGATTACTATTTTGGGAAACTTACTTATTTTAGAAACTTTCTAAATCTAGAAACATGCTAAAATTAGAAACTTCTAATATTAGAAACTTTCTAATTTAATGTTTTATTAAAGTTTTCGGTTGGGTCACAAATTATAGGCCCAATTCTTGGCCCAAGACCACAGAATTCCAATTGGCCCAATAATTAGACATAACCGAGTCGGTTCATTAATTCTGGTCCAAGACCAAATTAACTACTAAATCCAACTGGTTATTTACTAAATCAGCCTAGCTCTAAATTATTTGGTCCAACCAAATCAAACTTAGACCAGCCTTCGGTTTAGGTTGAAATTCAATTTTGAATTTAAATCCGGTTTAACCAGAAATTAAATAATACCAATTGTATTAAATAATTTTCAGAAAACCGCGATTTGGTTAACCGCTTGAACCACCAATTAAATTGGATCGGTTCGGTTAAGTCCAAAAATCTGGAAGAAACGCCTTGCGTTTTAGCCAATTTTGACCTAACTTGCGGGTTAAGCTAAAGCTAACAATGAAACACAATCGGTTTGATCGGTTCATTGTCGCGGGTTAGGGAAGGACGAACCGCGAAGCTCGGCTGAACCGATTAGCTACTCGCGGAACGTATGCCTCGCCAGCCGGATCACGCATCGCCGGATCGAGAAGACGAGCCAAGCTCGCTTTCGGGACCTCGCGCGATACGATCGGGACAGGCGCATGCGGGACGACGACGAGAAGCTAACTTTCCCGTTAGCTATGGTGTGTGACCCTTAGGGATCATACAATACTGGTAATAAGTACTAAACTTATAGATCAAGAGCGGGCTCTAGCAAGTCATCATGACCACCCAGTATTTATGACTTATGTCTGATCTCGACACTTATCATACTTTCTAGAGATGGCACAGTAGATTTCAGGACATTCCCAACAAGATAGATCGAGTCTCAATCGGGGACATGTGCCGCAGTGCTCCCGATTTCCTCTAATCGCCTTATCTTTCTTTTGGCAATTGATTGGGTGTGGGCTCGATGCGACGTGGTAGTGCGTGATCGGCTATTTGCTTGTTGATTGTTATTTTGGGGTTTCGGGCGGGAATCTATAGACGATAGATAGATTAGAAGCCTTAGGGGGGAGCCGATTCGCTGGGTGATCTTAGATCACTCATTAGACTCTTTTGTGTTTTTCAGGTGTAGCAGCGACGGACGCGGGAGGTCCTCGGTGTAGTGTCGGGATTGCTTGTGGCGGGGTTTTGATTCGATGGTTTTGGGATGTTTTATTTCGGTTCGGCAGCTGCAATATTTCGCGTTTTGATTGTTTATGTATTTATATTGATGATTGTTTGTAAAACCCGTTAAACGTTGTATTCAACGTTTGATTACCTAAACATGAAATTGTTTCCCTGATATAAGGTTTCAGTCCGAACCGACACAACTCGTTGAAGTAGTGCAAGTAGTACTGCTTGCGCTACGGATATGAGGATAGCGGAGTCGGAGATAGGTGGGCGTGAGCCTTTTGTCTCAAACCGATCCGTATTTGGCTTCGTCCTGTGGCGAACTTTTCCTATTCGACTTGCTCGGGTTCGATCGGTCATGTTCTTGTTTGATTGTTGGCCGGTCAGCTCGACGGTCAGCGGAGAATGGGAAAGGGGTGTTACAACCGCCACCGGATGTTATTCCATCATTACCGCCGTTGTTGTCCGGGAGTATCAGTTGTCGTCACCACCAGCACATCTCCTTTCCTGTTTCATTTGCAGCCGAGAAGTACATTGCGCTCCTTTCCGGTCATGATCGAGACCGCGTCGCTCCTCCACCACCACCGCACACATTTCATTCTCCTGGCGCACGTGCTGGTTAGGATCCACATGAGTTGTACCGCTCATGTTGGAGAGTTTAGATTAGGCCCAGGTAAGTAAGGACTCTAACTCACTTTTGATGTGTGTATATCGGCTTGCATTCGTCTCTGACGATTCGGTTGTGTGTAGCGGTGTTTCTTTTAGGACAAATTGGTAACCGCTGGTATGTAGACTCCGACAGACCTATGTATTTAAAACTCAATGTGGTGTATAGATGTTTTATTTAAGTAGTGTATGTGGAGTATTTCGGTTTGTCGTTTTGAGTAATGGAGTAGTTATATTGCATGCATATTATGGTTGTGAATGCAATATAGATACGATGTGAAAACAAATGATGGTCCGAACAGACGATTTCCATCAGAACCCTGAAAGACGACTGCAATCGCTGATTTGCGTGATTGATTGATTGTGTTTGATTGATTGGCTTGCTAGGGTGTTAGAATGCTTAAATGATTAATGCTTTGATTGCACGTTAGGTTGTTAGCCGCAAATCATGAATCGTTGATATGATTGATCATTAGGTTGCTAGAGCATTTGATAGTATCATTGCATTGCTCATGGGTTGATTTGTTTGGTTTAGTAGCATTGCATATGTTTGATCACTAGGTTGATAGATTGATAATTGAGATTTGTTGCAAGAAGCATCTCGTTAGGTTGTTAGTTAAATGTTTAGCATCATCGCATTGTTTGATTCGCTAGGTTGCTAGAAAGTAGTTCTTGAGTTTTGGTATCAAAATTGTTTGGACTGATCAGATAGGGTGTTAGACGTTTAGGTAAGTGTTAAACCATTAGTTTTGTGTAGACGGGATGATAAGTTATCTGTTAGATTTGTTGTTAGTTAGAAAGGTTAGAGAACCTCTTAGGGAGAACTAAGCTCGGAATTGAGAAAGCATTTTTTATATGAAGCTTATTTGAGTTTGAGCGGAATTATAAGATATTGTTAATTAGCCACGTGTGACCATTAGGTACGTGACTAAATACCAATATATCTATAAGGAAGTGATATCGAGAAGTAAGATAGAAAGTTCTAACCGTTCCAATGTTGTTGAGGTTGTTGATGTAGGACTTGATGGACGATTTGACGTGAACACAAGAACAAACCCGAACCCTAGCGACAAGATGGTGTTTCAAGAAGCAGTTGAACCGAGCTTGCAAGCGAATCAGTGGGAGTGTGAGTATCAGTAGCAGATAGATTCAAGACAGGCGAATGGGTATGATGAGCTAGTAAGAAATTTGGAAAGCATCAATGTCAATTTTGGATTTGTTCGAGGTTACTAGAGTAAAGGCAATTTTGATATCCATGAAGCATGGAGTTCAGTGAGCAAGAAAGTTCGAGGAGTGCATGAGTATGGTGGTTTAGTTGGAATGAGGAACATTGATATTATCAGAATGTCGATGGGGAGCGATAAGCAGTAAAGGCGGAACAAGTATAGGGAACGGAGGACGAGTCAGTGTCGCGTTATTTTGGGAACTCAAGACAAAGTGGGGAAGCCTGGAATATTGGTTAAGACGATCATCAGTTGGTGCAAATTTTGAGGATTCAGCATGGATCATTCCGACGAAATCAGTGGTTGGGGAATCAAAGTTTAACCAGAAGCTCGGTGAAAACAATCAAAGATGGAGATCCAAGAAGCAATCATGAGTCAAGTTTTTCAGTGTGAAGAGCCCAAGGCATCAGCATTTAGATAAGTTTTGTGCAAGACAGTGTTTCGGAAGTAAGTGAGCATCGGAAGTATAGTTAAGCTGTTTCAGCGTTCGGGCATCGGAGCAGTAGAATCAGATCAAGAATGGCGACTTACAGGGTCCAGATCCGATTCGAAGTCTGTAAGTGATGATGAATTCGGGACAGAATTCCTGTATGTGGGGAAGAATGTAATACAATGTTTCCAAAAATGGGTCAACGGGCAAAGAAAAAGTCAAAAGGGGCAAAATTGTAATTTTGCCAAAGTAGAGGGGCATTTTGGTAATTTTTCCAAATAGCGAGCCGGAAGCTAAGACGGGCCAAATGCTCTTCTTCTTCATCGGAAATCTCTTCTTCTTCATTTGTAATCTCTTCTTCTCGAAATCCTAATCCTCTTCTTCTTCATCGGAAATCTCTTTTGTTCGAAACCCTAATCTAGGATGGCCGGTGCTAGGAAGAAGCCTAATCGAAGATGTGGAACTCGGATGCTGCCGGCGAAAGCCAAGACTCTGTCGCCCCTCCCAAGTAGGTACACGTTCACGCCGGCGAGGGATACACCCTCCCCGTCGAAAATTCTCGTGCGACCCTACACCATCTGTGAGGATTACCCACCCCCCCCCCAGCGCCTCTTCCAAGCTCGATGTCTCATCCACCGCCGACTCAAGAAACGCCAAATAAATGGCAACCTCCGACTCAACGCCGATCTTGTCCTGAATCTCGACCTCGAACCACGGCGGTATCTGAACAACGGTAACCTCTGCTTAGTCCTCCAATCATCCAACTTCCGGCGAGTCAACCTCGCTCTTCTCAGTACTCTCAAGATCCCTCTCCTCCTTACAGTGGAGAAGAAGTGGAAGGCGAAGGATTCCCCCATCCCAGTCTTTCTGAAGACAAGATGGCTCTTCTCATGAAGCCAGGGCGCGAATTATACACCACGGTGTTGTCTCCCATCGATAAACAAGACACGACATGATGGTAAGTCTTCTCAAACCTTGTTCTCTTATAAATTATGGTGTTCTAAATATTGTTAAGTTCTCTAACAGGATTTGTAGTTGTTCTCTGATGTTGTGGTGATCTAAATATGGTATGGCTATTGTAGTTTGAACTCGGTTTGTGATTCTTGTATGGCTTTTGTTTGAAGTTTTCTTAGACTTAGCTTGACTTAGTCTTAGTCGTGTATGGCTATTGTTTTTGTATGGATTTGAACTCGTTTTGTTATTCTTGTATGGCTGTTGTTTGAACTTGTCTTAGTCTTAGCTTGACTTAGTCTTAGTCGTGTATGGCTATTGTTTTGGTATGGCTTTGAACTCGGTCTGTTATTCTTGTGATCCATATAAGACATATCATTCGGAACTTGTGATTCTTGTATGGCTATTGTTTTTTGAACTTGGTCTTAGTCTTCTTTGTTCGAGTCTTCATAAATGTCTGTGAGCCTTAGTTTGAGTCTTCATAAATGTCTGTGAGGCTTTGTTCGAGTCTGATATGTCTGTGAGTCTTGTGATTCTTAGTCTCTTCTTAGTTTCTTTCTGATAATATGCTTGTTTAGTTTCTGATTTATATTCGTCCTTGGTGTTATCTGTTTTTGTCTAATGCTATGCCTGATATGATGAATGTTCTTGTGACTGATAAAATTGTGTCTGATTTGTTTCTATCTTTGTTTAGTTTCTGTCCTAGATTATGTTTCCTATTTGTTAAATATGCCTTACTTCTGACTTGATGATTTGTTCCTATCTTTGTAGGTTTGGCCGTGACAAGTCATCACTGGCCCGAAAGATTACTAGAATCTTCACTAACAAGTTCGATGGCCCATATTACAGCTGGACTTGGGTGCCACGGGAGAGACATGAGCGCTAATTTGTTGAATTCGCGGTTAGTTAATCCCTTAATTGTTTAAATCTGATAGTTTACTTCTGACCTGATGATCACTAACACTACTTATATTGTTTATTGTTCTTGTAGAAACCCACGCATGAGATCTTCTAATAACAGGGGTGGTTCAAGAGCACTTTGAACATATATGTCAAAAACGAATGAAGGATATGGTAAACACCGCAAGGACCACGCGAGTGCAACCAAAGTGGATACGAATACTATTTGGGCAGAGATAACGGCTTATTGGGACACTGATGAAGCGAAAGAGAAGAGTACCACCACTTCTAATGCTCGGATGTTTGACCGTGGAGGTCTTGGACCGCATGTCCACTTATTCGGGCAAAAGTCTTACCTCAAATCCAACAAGAAATGGTAAGTTACTAAATAGTGTTCAATCTTTTCATTCAACAGTTTCTTTTACTCTTATCATTAAAAAGAGTTGTCTAACAGTTTCTTTTAGTTTTAATGACAGGAACTAGAGTTGGAAAGACCGGTGAGTCTTGGTGAAGTTTTCTTCAAGACTCATACAAAACCGGATGGAACCTTTGTTGATCGAAAGACGCAGACAGTGGCAAAACGCTATGAGGAGAACTTGGAAGCCAAGAAGGCTAACCTCGAGGCTGAGAACTCAGAGACTTCGGATGGTGCATCACAGCAGCTAACCATAGAAGAGGAGAACGAGATATTTTTGTGGGTAAAGTTGATTTTCTTCTTTCCTTTTCTGATTAGTCTTTATGTTAAGTATAATTATGGCGTTTGATGTTGTTGTTTATGTTTAGTCATTATATGATTATTTTCTTTGTTTTGGAAGTCAACTTTCACAAATGATTAAGGAACTCTCTATGGAGTAGGAAGCCTCGTAAAGAGACATATCAATGGCAAGAGGAAGTACTCGGAAGGCTCTTCCTCTTTCAGCGGTCTGCAACAACAGTTGGAGGAAGCTAAACGCAAGATAGAAGAACAAGCAGCTGCAAATGCTGCTCGTGAGGAAGAGCATAGACAAGTCGCAGCTACCCAACAAGCCAAGATTGACCAATTGTCATTGGTCGAGAGCTACTTGTCTAAAATTGATCCTGGATTTTTGGACTATCTAGCTGCAACAAAGCTCCAAGGCGCACTGGTGCTGATCCTCAGACTTCTGTTGTTGCACCTGCCGATCCTCCCATCACTAACTAGCCCATAGGTTTATCTTGGTCTTAATTAGTTTTTCTGTTGTTTTTGGTTTATCTCTTGTTGCAGTCAACCCATTTTGTGAACAATGTTGAATGGTTGATGTTGTAATGTTGAATGTTGAATGTTGAATGGTTGTTAATGTTTAGTAAGCTTATGTACATTTATAGTGTCTTGGATTATCTCCTATAATCTGTCTGCTTTAATATATGTTTAGAGTAAATGTAACCAGGATTCAAATCACCAAAATGGTAAATTGCATACCAAATAATGAAAGGTTGATCAGAATCGTCGCAGAGCAATCACAATTCAGTCGTAACTTAATCCGACAACAGTCGGAAACAAGTCGTAAAACGGTAAACAAACATTTTTGAAGTTTGATTTGGTCGCTATTCAGTCGCTAGTCAGTCGTTAATAAGTCATAACACAGTCGTAATTCAGTCGTTACATTTTACGACTGAAAGATGACTACAGGTGAACGACTACAAATGAGTCATAATATAGTCGTATTCTTAGTCACAATTTAGTCGTAAAATGTTACGACTATTGTACGACAAAACGTTAGGTCGCAAAACAGTCGTACGGCATTTCAGTCGTAAAACGTTGCGGCATAATTGCGACTAAATTGAGTCTCACTTTACTCAATCGCAATTCAGTCGTAAAACATTGCGGCATAATTGCGACTGAATTGAGTCGCACTTTACTCAATCGCAATTCAGTCATAAAAATACGACTGAATTGCCACAGTATTTTTTTGCGACCGAGAATAGACGACTGATGTTTTCAGTCGTAAATCAGTCGTAGTATTAGGTTTTGCGACCGATTAGCGACTGTTTGGGGTGTCGCTAAAACACTATTTTTGTAGTGTTTGGTGTCGGTATGAGAGTGGACGGTGAGAATTCAGAGCCTGCAGCGTGTCGTCCTGAAGATCCGGAAAAACCAGGAGAGATTCATCGAGTAACTTGTGACCTTCAAGACATGGAAGACTTTGAGCCTGAGAGTGTTAAAGTGGCGAATATGGGGTTTCCTGAACAATAGTCTGGTTGTTCTTGACTTCTTTTGACACCGGAGACGCATCAACTTCACGTTGATTAATAGTTGAGTTCTGGAAAAGTTGTTGTGGCGGTAGATAGTTCCAGACATGGGGTTTTGATGTTGACGGTTGGAGGAAAACCGGGTCTTTGTCTCGACGTTGAGTCGACTGTGTAGCAGGAACTACGACTGATGCGTAAAGTTGTATTGTGCCGGTAGAGGGCTTGGTGTTTTTTTCGAAGTAGAAAGGCGGATGGTCCCAACGACTCTCTGAGAACCATTTGAATTAATACTCTCTTACATCCTTTCTTAGCTACAAGCATCGTATCATCGAAAGTTTCAAAGAAGAGATTGAGAAGGTCGATAGGGTTTCTGCAAAAGTTAGCGTTGAAATTGAGAGCCTCGAATAAGTGATTCAAACAATTTGATATCAGTTAGAGATGGTGGCAGAAAGGATGAATTTGAGAAAAAAAAACGAGATGATTCGAAGGAGATTTCAGAAAGGGGGAAGAAAATAATAAAATAAGGTTATGTTTGTGGTAAAAGAGGATTTCTCGACACTTAGTAGAAAAATGTTGGGTTTAGTGTAATTGAAATGTTTTGGGCTATAAAATTTGGTTGGTTTCTTGGATTAATTACGAAAAAAGTTTGGAATTTTTTCCATGAATTGTCGTAACTTAGTCATCGAATTGTAAATAACCATAATTTTAAATATTAATCGTAATAAATATAAAGTCATAATAAGGAAATCCATAATAACTTTTATCTCAATATAAAGTAGGATTGATAATAAATTCATGGCTTAAAATAAAAATGTTGTTAGTAAGAAAATGATTATGTTTTCTGTTTCTTTTTGTCAATATAAACTATATATTTTTATATACCAAATTTGTAAAAATTCAATAATTTACCACTCTTTCATTAGATGAACATCTTCAATATCTGGATCAAAGTAAATCTGTGAAACAATACATGAATCTTGGACAAACGAAGTACCTAAATACAATGACAATAACAAAATAATTAGTAAATTGACGAGTAATGGACAAATTAAACACTTTTTAAATGGTAATAACTAAAAGTTATTTTAATACGTTTTTACTTATTTAGATTATTATTTACACGTTAAGATCTCAAAACCACAATTGATTCATAGTTCCCATTAGAGTGCCAGAATTCATAAAACTTAATCGCATGTTGTCCTCTAGCCAAGCATTTGATGTTTTCGCATTTTGAAAAAATTAAGATGAGAATAATTTAGTTTAGGTAAAATTTAAGTCGAAACAAGTATTTTAAAATTTCCTAAATGAAATTGTAAAAATGAAGATCTTACTTCATTCCCTTAGATGGAACCAAACTAGTTTAGCAGGATCAAAAAGAACTAGTTCTCCTCTCGATCCTATCATATACATGTGATACCATTTCACCCACGAACTTGATGTATCCAATAACATCTACCATATATATATATATATATATACATTAGATCAGTATAAAATTATAAATGAATATATAAGAGAAAACTTACCAATAGTGTACTTAGTTGAAATTTGGCGCTCTAGTATGGCTTGGATGCTAAAAAAATCATAAAACTCATCATCAACAACCATGAAAAATTTTGATATATGAGTTTGCTCGTCTATAAAAATCTTTTTGGTAGTAATTGTGTTTGGATATTCTTCAAGGATCCTTCATTGGAAACGGTTACTGATTTTATGAAACGAATTGCATGGTATTGTAGCCTCTGTTTTGAAACCCTAAAAGTAAAAAAAAAACAGAGAAGTATATAAAATAAGAAAACATAAATAAATTTATAATTGTGATTTCATATTTTACGTTTGTTAATAAAGCATATAATTAACATGATATTGAATACCATGTCGAGAAACATTGGTAATCCATTTCCGAACTATCTTAACCCTACATGCCCATTCCCTTTTAGAATTATCGACATACCACAAGAAAGATAAATTTTTCATCTGTTGTATTTGGATTTTTATATTTTGTGTGTGTTTTTTTTGCTTAGGAATGAGTCGAACGATACAAGTCAAACAACAATGAGATGAAGTGGTTGGTGTGAAATATTATTACTGGTTTTATGATAGTATAAAAAAAATAGATTCTGACTTACCTACTTTTTTTGCGTTTATATGTACTTACCATGTTAAGAAAATTGAATAATATCAATCGAGAGAATAACTGAATATTTTTCTGATTTTGCGTTAATGTGTCAATATTTATACTTCCAAATTGGATTTATTTTTATTAGTCTCTGCAAGTTAGTAGATGTGTTTGTTTTTAGGTTTACGTCAAATCGTACTCGGCAAAAATAATAGCGAAATTGTTTTGGGTATATAAATTTACGCGGGGTAATTGAAATGTATTGGGTTTAAAATTATTTTCCGCACGTAGTCGGATAACAACACAATCTCATAATGAAGTTGTTTACCTTTGTAATAAAAAAAAAATATTAAACATAATCGACTATGTAGATGGACTAAATATAAAGTTCATTAGATTGATTAATCATCTGCAAAGCTCCATGTTTCCATCTTCCATAAAATTTATCACACGCTCCATGCATTTTGAATGGTAAATGCTATGGATAATTAGGAATAAAATTGCATTCCTTAATGCTTGACACATCTATTAGGGCTTCATTTCCATCAACCATTGGGTACGTATTTGATAATTCCATGGTGTTGTGATGTACTTCGACAACTTCTTCTTGGCCTTATGCACAAATTCCCTTGAAATTTCGGCACCAAAAGGATCCGCATGATGAAGGATTCTTCGGAGATCTGCATATATTGATATCCTTTTTCTGATGCTTGAATAATCAGATTAAGATCTTCTTCTTTAATTCTCTGTTGAAACATAAGCGTTATACCTCTTATGTATATAGCAAACGGATTCCCTAATTATAGACACAACCCTTTTAAATCTTCGTCCTTTTGATATGTACAATCATGTAGGTGCATGGTCCACAAATCTACTTCCTTTTAGTACCATTCCTCCTCCATAACATCCCTAAACATGTGACACACCCTTTTTGTTTTTTGAAACTCGTCATAACTAACATCACCCGCCTTCAACAATATTTTGTGTAGGATTTCGTAAGGAACATATAAACTTTAAGATTGATTTTGTCTCTTTCCCCTGCTCTCCTGCAAAATAGAGATCTCTTTGTAGATTTCGAAGAAAGAAGAAGTTTTTTTTAGAGTCTCATTTTTCCTTATTGGTTTGAAGAAAATGACCCTTCACTATTGTATTAAATTGCCTTTTAATAGAGATATTTTTGAGGGATTTATACAAAATGATTTTTAAGAAAAAAAAAATATTTTCGGGAATTGTAAGCGTTGTTCCATCTCAAAACTTCCATTTGTCCTCTGTTTCTAAAATAGCTAATAGAATATGTGTAACTATTATTCTTGAATATATAGATGACGAAGTATAACTACTAAATAACATGTTTTAAGCCATTACACACATATACAAATCTCAAATACGAAAAAATATTAAAAATCAATTACGCTTAATGAAAGTTACATAGTTTAAGTCATACACACCATGATCATGATGTATGATGTTAGTTGGAACTTAGTTATACGACAAATACATAATTACTACATCTGAAGATGAACGTGAACAAATACATATGAATTAATTAAGAAGAATATAATAAATAAGATAATCCAAAGGTTGCATTTTCTCTATAAATAAACTTGTGGTTGCATCGATCTCTCAAATATTTAAAAATATTATTTGTTAAAATTCTTCTTGTCTATTTCCATCTCTTCATTACCAAAATTATAATGGATTATCTTCCCACTGTTGTCCTATGAAAAATTCTTCTTGATGTCAATGACGGTGAACAAGGTTTACACTATTTTATAAGGGGGAAGACAACATGCAAATCATTGCGAGACGTCGGAAAAATTTAAGATTTCTACAAGTCGATCGATTTCTACTACGGTATATTAACTTAAATCTCTTTGTGTGCCCACATCATTATAAACAAGATTTTGTCGACAAATGTCTGCAATCCAGAAACCCTTCAGCTCTTATCCTCCGACGTATGTGTTTTTTTTATCTACAGGGACCGGATGGTTAAAGGAGAGAAAATGATCAAGAGATCAACATATAGTCGAATGGAGACAGAGATATACATGTACTCCACTCTCTTGCTTATTTTTTTGGAGTGGATAAGTTTTGAACTCTGGATATGTCATCGACCATGAACTTGCGACTCGAATACATGTGAAGATAACTAGGATATATAGGTGTGTATAGCCAGAAAGACCGTATGCTATGTTCTTTGAGAAGCAATCGAGTGTAGATATCAACGGGATTTATAGCTGTATGTGTGCCCCGATAACAACTTGGATTGCTTGGTGGGAATTTGGTTTCAAGGGTTCAAACATGTGCGATAAATGGTTCTGGACCATAGTCTCACTATTTTACTTCAGACTCATCAGGAATAATTTCGTACTTTGGCCCGCTTAGGTTCTTGAATATCCTTAGTACTCCCTCTATCTCAAAGTATATGATGTATATTGCAACTGTTTGGTCGACAGATAGTCCTCCAGCGACCAGATTGTTAAAGGAGAGGTTATGATCAAGAGATTGGAAGATAGTCTGATGAGGACATTAAGTCATCATCAACCAAGGAGCATGGAGAGGGCATAGGTCAACCAACTAAGACCCTTGGAGAGTAGCAGTTTGCGCGCACCAGAGAAATATGTTCATATCTTCGAGCATATCTATCCAATCAGGAGGAGTTATGCTACAAATCAACCTGTTAAAGAAACTTACTCATCAAGGAATGATCACGAAGTGGAAGTGTTTCAAAAGCTTTCCAGATGAAGAAGATATGCAAGTTACAACTCAGAACATTTCCAAGGAACCCGCTGGAGACCAACTACCACTTATTGGAGAGCTCAGATCGTACCAGGATGAATCAAGTTGTAAACCAAATTGTTTTGGAAACCTTAATCAACAGAGGTTTAGGGAGAATTGGATTCGGTTCAAAATAATTTATTGTTTAAAAGTTATTCAACTTCTAAACCAAGAGATATCCAACTTGTCTTATTTGGAACTTTGGAGTAATAAACCACAACGGTCACATTTCTATCAAGTTGTGCTCGTGATTAAGCATCCCTATATCATCCTGGATGTTCCAAAGGTGCACCAATTCCTTCCCAAGCTGTCAAGATACAAGGAGCCTCCAGCTTACCTTATTTGGACAGATGTCTCATTAATTCTCCAACAGCTAGTTTTCGTTTATTTTGTGATTTGCTTCTTGATTAAGACTTTAGAAACACTTTATTTCGAGCGCATATAAGCTCAGAATGATCCCTTGTAAAAATCACCCTTTCAATCAAGTTTATACAGAAAACTGTTTTGTTTCAAAGAGAGTTTCTTTGAGTTTGTTCTTGTCTTTAGATTTAAGTGTGAGAGATACTTATAATCTATTGATCTCTTGGTTAAGGCTTGTTTGTATGATTTAAATATCCTTGATTCCCCACAGATTGAAAGAATCAATCATCCCACCAGATTGAGAGAGTCAATCAACCATCTACCACCACTTTTATCAACATCCGCAAGGCTAGGCTTGGAATCATCTGACCATCAAGTGGTTTAGCATAAGAGTGATTCCAGGGCTGTATCATCTGGTATCAGAGCTTCAAAAGCTCATATCAATCAGTTTGTGTTCATCCAACCATTATCTTTTCTGTTTTGTTATTTCATTTGATTCAAAAACGAAAACCATAAAAGATTTTGATTTTGTTTTATTTTGATTCTGTTATGTTTTGTTTTATTTACTAAAACCAGAAAAGAACATAAGAAGTTCCATTTGTCATTGTTCCATTTTTATTTTCTTCTCATTGTTTGCATCTATAAAAGAAAAACCCAAAAAAACTTTCTTATGTGCATCCTATAGTTCTTAGTTTCTTCATTAGATCTTCAATTGAGTTCTTAAAACCAGAAGAAGAAAAAAAGAAACAAATTTTCTTGCTTTGATTCGAATTTTTCCTAATCTAAAAACCCAAAGTAGTTTATTTACTTATTTAGCTTTGTCAAATTTGATTTTCGAAATTTTTTCACAAAAAAAAAAGTGCAAAACAGATTTTTACATATTTTGCCTTTCCACTCTTTCCTTTTCTTGTCCAAAACGAATTCTGAATCTTTTTCATTGTCTTCTTGCAAGGAAATACCCTAGCAGCCTTCATGGATGGCTCAGAAGAAGACAACCCCAACCAACAAAATTTTGAAGGTCATTGGAGCCAAGAGAAAGACTCCTATCAAGACTGGAATCCATATAAATCAGACCAAAAAGAATCATGGTGTCAATATGAATCCTGCTCTGACTATGGAGATAAATCAGAATATGAAGAAATTGATCCAGAACCACCTAACCATCTAAGAGCCACAACAAGACAAGCCAAGACATGGCTGAATCATCACCATGGTAGTGGAAGATTTTTCCTTCAACTTTCAAAAATTTTAGGAAGTAAAAGAAATCCAGATATTTATCTAGAGTGGGGGAGAGACATGGATGAGTGGTTTTGGTACAACAATATTCCAAAGGGTAAGAGGCTTTCACATGCCCTCAATCTACTCTCTGGATGGGCATACGAATGGTGGAGGCAAGAAGAAAGAGAACAAAGGAGGTATCAAAAACCAGCCATCACCACTTGGGAACAATTGAAGTTTCTATGAAAAAGAAATATGTTCCAAGATACCTTTTACAAGGAATCAAGGAGCAATACACTAGGAGGATCCCAAGCAAAGTGCATCCATCAAGCTACAGGCCAGAACAAAAGAAAAATGTCCCAAAGAGAATAAAGGATATTCTGAAACTAAAGGAGGAGAGAACAGAGAAGCAGCAGAGTCATCAATCTTCTATGAGCATAGGAGAACCAGGAGTTGCAACCAACCCTAGCTCTAACACCTTACCCAATCTGTTAACCATGCCAACACAAGGTAAGTCTTCTTTGTGAATTTCAAAGAACCTACATGTTATAGGTGTCATAAGAGAGGACATTTTGATCCAACCTGTCCCAGTATAAAATTAATGATAGAAACTTTAGAAGGAGACAAAACAGAAGTAACTAGAGAAAGTGATAGTTTATCTCATTCTGATTTTCTAATTTCCAGTTCAAGATTTATGCACATGTCTTTGCCAAAGAGTTTTGATGCAGGAATAAGACAAGAAGAAGAGCATGTAAGCCAAGGTGAAGAAAAACAATTCTTACACCTGACTTGTTCAAAGGAGGCTGAGAAAGAGGAAACCAAGCAAGACAGCAACATGAGAGTGCAAGAAAACAAGGAGCAGATTATGTTACAACTTGCTAGCACCATCTCTGTGAGTTTAAGTATTTCCAGACCTATTATTGCAAATTCATACACATATATGATGCACTTGCTCTTAAGCATTGTTAGGTACAAATACTACTAAGGAAGAAATGAGCAGGGAAGAGATTGAACAAACCAAATTCAGTAGGAAAGATTAAAGACCAGAGAAACATGTTTTGGTGATCAGGAAAGAGATGAAAGTATAATGATCACTAGCTCACAAGTGCAGAAGGTCCAAACCCTCATACAACGTACTGAAGTTGACGATGTAAGTGCAAGTATCATACAATCTGTTTTAAGTACTCCAAGAACATATATAATGCACTTGTTCTTCCCAATGAGCATATCTACAGATATAAAGCACAAGTCAGAAGATAATGTGAAGAGAAGCTCAGAATCAGTCCTTACACTAAGTGTTCAGACTGATCAAGGCATGAGAGAAAAGGAGAACATCAAAGAGAAACCTACAGATCAGATGCTTATCAAGAACATTCAGCATGTTCTTCAAGAGAGCAGAAGCAAGATAAGCAAAGAAGACACCACACCAGCACAAAGAAGAGGAGTACTAATATCCTATCTTCTCAAAGAAGAACGACTAGACACTCCACTCATCACCAGATGACATATACATCAAGGTAAGACCCTATACTCCCAAAGGAGAATGAAAGCTAATTTGCTTTCTCTTGGTGCAGATTATTCAGTTTCGAGGTCGAAACCTTTTCAAGATGGAGAGTATGATGAGGACATCAAGTCATCATCAACCAAGGAGCATGGAGAGGGCATAGGTCAACCAACTAAACCCTTGGAGAGAAGCACTTTGTGCGCACCAGAGACATATTTACATATCTTAGAGAATATCTATCCAACCAGGAGGAGTTATGCTACAAATCAACCTGTTTCAAAAACTTAACTCATCAAGGAATCATCACGAAGTGGAAGATTTCAAAAACTTTCCAGATGAAGAAGATATGCAAGTTACAACTCAGAAGATTTCCAAGGAACCCGCTGGAGACCAACTGCCACTTATTGGAGAGCTCAGATCGGACTAGGATGAATCAAGTTTCAAACCAACTATTTTTGGAAACCTTACTCAACAGAGGTTCAGGGAGAATTGGATTCGGTTCAAAATAATTTATCGTTTAAAAGTTATTTAACTTCTAAACCTGGAGATATCCAACTTGCTTTATTTGGAACTTTGGAGCAATAAACCACAACGGTCACATTTCTATCAAGTTGTGCTCGTGATTAAGCATCCCTACATCATCCTAGATGTTCCAAAGGTGCACCAATTCCTTCCCAAGTTTTCAAGATACAAGGAGCCTCCAACTTACCTTATTTGGACAGATTTCTCATTAATTCTCCAATCTAGTTTTTCATTTATTTTTGTGATTTTCTTCTTGATTTAGACTTTAGAAACACTTTATTTCGGGCCTATATAAGCTCAGAATGATCCCTTGTAAAAATCACCCACTCAATCAAGTTTATACAGAAAACTGTTTTGTTTGAAAGAGAGTTTCTTTGAGTTTGTTCTTGTCTTTAGATTTAAATGTGAGAGATACTTATATTCTATTGATCTCTGGATTAAGGCTTGTTTGTGTGATTCAAACATCCTTGATCCCCCACAGATTGAGAGAGTCAATCATCCCACCAGATTTAGAGAGTCAATCAACCATCTACCACCACTTTTATCAACTTCCGCGAGGCCAGGCTTGGAATAAACTGACCATCAAGTGGTTTAGCATTGGAGTGATTCCAGGGCAGTATCATCTACCAAGGAGCATGGAGAGGGCATAGGTCAACCAACTAAGACCCTTGGAGAGAAGCAGTTTGCACGCACCAGAGACATATGTGCATATCTTGGAGCATATCTATCAAACCAGGAGGATTTATGCTACAAATCAACATGTTCCAGAAACTTAACTCATCAAGGAATCATCACGAAGTGGAAGATTTCAAAAACTTTCCAGATGAAGAAGATATGCAAGTTACAACTCAGAAGATTTCCAAGGAACCCGCTGGAGACCAACTGCCACTTATTGGAGAGCTCAGATCGGACCCGGATGAATCAAGTTGCAAACCAACTTTTTTGGAAACCTTACTCAACAGAGGTTCAGGGAGAATTGGATTCGGTTCAAAATAATTTATCGTTTAAAAGTTATTTAACTTCTAAACCTGGAGATATCCAACTTGCTTTATTTGGAACTTTGGAGCAATAAACCACAACGGTCACATTTCTATCAAGTTGTGCTCGTGATTAAGCATCCCTACATCATCCTGGATGTTCCAAAGGTGCACCAATTCCTTCCCAAGTTTTCAAGATACAAGGAGCCTCCAACTTACCTTATTTGGACAAATTTCTCATTAATTCTCCAATCTAGTTTTTCATTTATTTTTGTGATTTTCTTCTTGATTTAGACTTTAGAAACACTTTATTTCGGGCCTATATAAGCTCAGAATGATCCCTTGTAAAAATCACCCACTCAATCAAGTTTATACAGAAAACTGTTTTGTTTGAAAGAGAGTTTCTTTGAGTTTGTTCTTGTCTTTAGATTTAAATGTGAGAGATACTTATATTCTATTGATCTCTGGATTAAGGCTTGTTTGTGTGATTCAAACATCCTTGATCCCCCACAGATTGAGAGAGTCAATCATCCCACCAGATTTAGAGAGTCAATCAACCATCTACCACCACTTTTATCAACTTCCGCGAGGCTAGGCTTGGAATCAACTGACCATCAAGTGGTTTAGCATTGGAGTGATTCCAGGGCTGTAGCATCTGTTATCAGAGCCGAAAGGCTCTTAAACAGGTGTTTTCTATCCAATACTCTTGTTACTTTTCATTAGATTTATCTGTATTCGTTTCTGATTTCCATAGTTCATCGCTTGTTTTGTTCTGTCATTGCATCTTAAAAGCTGAAAACCCATAAAACATCAATCTGATTCATTCCATCTAGTTAGTTATATGTTTTGTCTTTGTTCAATTCTGCATCTAAAAATTGAAAAAGTAACAAAAAGGTTTCTGTTTTGCATTATTTCACTAGTTCATCCTGTTTTTCATAGATCTTTTGATTTCTTAAAACCAAAACCACAAAAAATTGCATTAGATCACTGTTCTGTAGATTTCACCATTGTTGTTCTTATTGAGTTTTCATAAAAGCCAGAAAAGCAAAAAAGAAAGGAGGAGAAGTTTAAGGTTTTTGATTCAACTTTTATTGACCAAACTTCTAAGGAAGTGTTGTTCCCTTATTTGCTAAAGGATTTTCTAAATTTTTGAAAAGGCAAAGAGGCTCCACTTTATTTCTAACATATTTGCCTTCCTTTTTGGTCCCAAAACAGTTTGAACTTGTTTTGAAAAAGGAAACCAAATATTTCCCAAAACCAGTCTTTCTTTGCTTTTGAATTGATATAAACCAGCTCCTAAACCAGTTTTCAATCCCTAAAACCTATCTATCTCACGTGCAATCTGATTTAAAACCAAGGAAGAAAGTTTCATTGATTTCCTAAACCGTGGACCAAGTTTAAATCCAAAGAAATTTTGTTTTCGGAAATCACTGCCCAAAGGTTTTGAAAACGTGTGTTTAACTTGTTGTGTGGTTTGTTTGAGACTTAAGTAATTTCTACACTTGTTCTAAGCTTAAGCTGCATAGCTCCAGAACCTATTCGTACACTTTGATTTGTTATATCTTTCAGGTACTAAAACATGGAAGATGAAGATGGAGCAAGTGTCTACACTACCTCAGAAGTTGATTGGGGTGATGAAGAGCATTCATGGACTGGAGAAGAAGAGTTCTCTGAAGCATATTGGACAGAAGAAGCAGCATCAGAATCTAGCTTTGATGCAGATACTGAGCATGATCAGGAAGGATCCGAGCTTGAAGAAGAAGAAGAAGAAGAAGAAGAAGAAGAGCAACAAGAGTTTGACTCTTGGGATGGAGAAGCTCAATCTGAAACCAACTGTGAAGAAGAATCAGAGAGAGGCTGTGAAGAAGAGTCATGGGCAGAAGAGAATGACTCAACAACTAACAACCAAGAAGGACCAGGCTGTGACGAAACTGATTCCCAATACTGTTTAAGTGAAGCTGAGAAAGAGACAAGAGAAGAGCCCATTGAAGAAGCATGGGAAAACAACACCAGTTCTGAAATCAGTGAAGGAGAAGAATACCAAGGTGAGCTTTGTCAAGAAGAACCATATAACATTTGTTTTTCAGGTCAAGTGCAAGGACCAGAAGCTTTTCTAAGATGGGAAAGAGATATGGATGAATGGTTTCAAGCAAATCAAGTTCCAGAAGAGGAGAAGACAACCATTGCTGAAGAAAATCTAATTGAAGAAGCCTATCTAGAGTGGGATAAGGATGCTTACCTTAGACTTGAACTTGAGCTACCAGACCACACTTGGGAAGAGATGAAGCAGCTACTGCATAAGGAGTTTGTAGAAGAGATATCCACAGAACCATACTACTCAAGGTGCCAAATTCCTAAAGAGCCAAGAAGATGGATCATGGCAACACCTCCCAAGAAGAGTACTTGTTCTAAACCCAACTTGCAACAAGCAATTAAAGGCTGCCAAAGATGAATCAGAGGCGCCAAGACAGCAGAGGACACGAGCTGCCAAGGTTAGGAAGCCACAGTTAACCACTCCTAAGAAGCAGGAGCATAGCAAAGAAGGACCACGGCTTGAAGAATCCTTTGGAAGAAGTTCCAACAGTCGATGGGAGACGGGGATATACACGTACTACATGTTCTTGCGGGTTTTTATGTAGATGGAGAATTTTTGAACCGTGGGTACATCAACGAGCACACATTTTCAACTCAAATACGTGATAAGATAACTTTGAGACATATGTATGCAAGGTCAGACAGACAATGTGCACTGTTCTTTGAGAAGCTACAAATGTTAGATATCGGGCTTTATAGATGTATCTATGCTCCGATAAAAAATGGGCTGGCTTGGTGGAACTATGGTTTCAAAGGTACAAACATGTGCGATACATGCTTTTGGACAATTGAGTCACTATTCTACTTCACTATCATAATAGATAATTTTGGAATTTGACCATGTTATCTTCATGAAGATCCTTAATTAATATGTGGTTTGTAATATGTAGTAGATTATGTTATGATCGAATTTTCATTATAGATACCAAATACCAAATAAAAATTGAAAAACAATTATAAATATCATTAAATCGGTCAATCACGCGTAGTCAAGTGAACGTAATCGACGCATTTTTAACCTCTTCAAATTGCCAGTAGAAAGAATCGCAAAACGATTGTAGTGGCGGCATGGAGCACAAGTCGATAAATTATGGAAACCTTTCATAAAAAAAAAGTAAGTTAGCGAAGCATCATAACCCTTCATTTGCATGATATTTAACCATGATTATTGTTGATTTGATAGGGGTCTCAAAGAGAAAAAGTCCTTAATTGCCAGCAGTTTGTGTACTATTTAGGCTATGTTTATATTACAAAGACATGCGCGGCGTGTAACAGCTCGTCTCTCTCTCTCTCTCTCTCTCTCTCTCTCTCTCTCTCTCTCTCTCTCTCTCTCTCTCTCTCTCTCTCTCTCTCTCTCTCTCTCTTCGCCCTCTCTCTCTGCTCACTCGTCCTCTCTCTCTCTCTCTCTCTCGCTCTCTCTCGCTCCTCTCTCTCCTCTCTCTCTCTCTCTCCTCTCTCTCTCTCTCCTCTCTCTCTCTCTCTCTCTCCTCTCTCTCTCTCTCTCTCTCTCTCTCTCTCTCTCTCTCTCTCTCTCTCTCTCTCTCTCTCTCTCTCTCTCTCTCTCTCTCTCTCTCTCTCTGTTTTGATGCGGCGCTCGAGACTACTTATTAGTGTATGAACGTATGATGACAGACATATATTTATTGAGGCCCGAACATATTCGTTATAGATATGTAACACTTGTAGATACATAATAAATAATGTTGTTAACGATTCCTTCAAGTTATGATCTGATATGGAGGTATAGGAAAATGATTTTGGGATCTCAGTATAGACAATTATTTGGGATCTCAGTATACACACTTTATCAAAAGATATCATTGCACATCTATATTCCAATGTCCTTATACTATTGTGCAATTTGGAGAAGATAGTTTTTCTGCCTTTTGATGTTATGGAACATCTTCATCTCCCACATATAGCAGAACTAGGTAAACCTTTCTATTTCTTGTGGACGTATCCATTCAAGCGTTCGGTGAACACACAGAACAAAGTTTGTCATTGAACACATAGGCACTGATCTCATGATTGCATACATATTTACGAAAGCTTTACCTCCAAAGACTTTTATGAAGCATGCTGAAAGTATGGGTCTTGAGGACAGCGTTTAAATTATGTTGTTTCTTTATGTTTAGCCTATAATGACATTTGAGATCTATAATGACTTTTACATCTTTTATTCTGTTTCCATTGTGCACACACATTATTGGTTGTTGGAATTATGATAACAGAATACGTCTTTATTATAAAAGACATAAAGGGACCATTACGATAACTTCTACTTATGTTTACGGTTTAGCTATGAAGGTGGTCAATGCAGTAGTACATGGAAGGGATCATGTTGCAAAATGATGTGTGACCGCCATGACTCCCATTGATTAATAGATTAAGCCAAAACACTTATGATGACCAAATAACGAATAAAGGTATAGCATATTATGCCGGTCTTATGATTCCTATAAAGAAAAACATTAATGGATATAAATAACGACCAAGTGGGAGACTGTAAGAAATATTTCTTCCCCTATTATATGGTCTTATAGTAATCTGTTTTATATAGGAATAATGCTATCCCTTATATTTATTGGTGACCAATTAAATTGGAAATAAAGAAGATAATTCCTAATAAATCTCTACTTTGATGGACGGTTGAGATTAATCTTAAGGAAATCCTAATTAGGAATTAGGTCCTCTCTCCACCTATAAATATATGCATTTAGCCCATCATAAAGGTATTCTAAAGACAACACAAAAGTTTAGGCAAAGGGAGAGAAACCTAATCTCCTAAAGCAGAGATCTAGACTTTCCGTATTCTATCCAGGATTCCGTTCATCAAGAACTCTCTACGACAATGAATTGAGGTAATCCGATAACCCTCCTTTATAATTCTATTATGTGATTAATCTAGATGTTTGAAGATCTTAGGGTTCATGTAAATTACACTTCACGAAGCGGGAGACACAACTATGTCATCAGCTTTCTCTGCACGGTAATTACGTAGTTGATCACCCACAAATAGATCAGATTTTCAATGAGCTATTTAATTTATATTTTTATTTATTTATTTTCAGTTGGTTTTGAATATTGCCTCGAAAAAGGACGGATTATAGGGATAAAATCTGTCCAGGGTGCTCCAGGATCCTCTACGTTAGTCCATAAATATTTTTATGACTATTCAGCCATGTTGCGAAAGGAGTTGCAGGCTTCATAAACCGTCATTGCTAATTTAACGACAAACAAAATGACTCACCAAAGGGAGTTTCAGTGTAGCATCAATATATGCAACATACTGGCTATGGATAATCCCGTATTAGCAAAGGCTTTGGCAAGAAAGCGTCAGACTGCGGGATAGACTTCAAACCATACTACCCAAGATCATATATCCTATCAGGGACGGAGGATCTAGAACATGTAAACGAAGGATATTCGACTAAATGATTAGATTTTTTCTGTATTTTGAATATTCTAATTTTGTGTAAATATTTTAATATTATAAAAATTCTAAAATTTGTTTTGATATATTTTAATCAAAATTTTTTACATAAATTTATATATTCGTCGTTTATATTATATATTAGCCGTTTACAACGAATTCATTACATGACGTTTCACTAGCTACATTTAGTGAAAAATTAATTATGTTGTACTAAATATGTTTTATTAGTTACAATTTAACGACAAATATTTAGCAGCATTTTAATGACTATCTAGTTAGCATGTTTATGAGGAGTTTTTTTATGATTCATTGTTAGTTCCGTGTAAAACTAACAACAAACAACGTTGTTCTACCACATAATACATCGTAAATTAACGACAAATGTTTGCGTCGAATTAATGATGAAGTTTTGTATAACGTAATTTTACGTTAAATGAACGACAAATTTTTCACTTAACAACTAGCAACGATTTTGTTTCGTCTCAAAGACATCGGAATCTTTTTTTCCAAAGATTTAGCAACGATTCCTTTGACTATTAAAGACTTGTTTCCTTGTAATGTTTCGAGGATTGCATCTCGTTCTTACTCCAATTGAAGATATGAATTTCTTGGTTTTATGTGATGGTCTTGTTTAATATTTTGTGTTCGGAGTAATTGAGTGGTCTATGGGTTAATATTCATCTTCCTAGTCTCGATGGCTCTTTTTCAAAATGTTGCATCCTCATCTCTAGATGGAGTGTTACTTTGGTTTTTAGTTTCGTGCTACCGGTTTGATTGGCATCTAATGTTCCTTTGTGAGATTGCGGCTCGTTATTATGTTATGATCCAAACTACGAACTCCAAGAATCATTGAATAACACGATCCTTTATTGAATCAAACGAGCAAACAACACCAGAAGTTCACTCAAAGAGAATTACAATCAATCGCTTCGACGAACTCTAAAACTCAAACCGATTTCCAAGAAATCGCCATGGAAGAAGCTCTAAGCTCAATCCAGAAATTCTCAACCAAAATAAGAGTAAAAGAAACATTCCATTTAACCAACTCTTTTATTCGTCTTTGGTGAGCTATCTCCATGACTCCTACTCAGCTCCACGTGTATCTTCACTTTCCAGCTCATCTTGACGGCCAACCCTTTATACTGACTTCTCTAGCTGAGGCTCATTCTTCTTCTTGCGATAGTAAGATTCTATGTTATATATCTTTTAGTATCCTTTCAGTTTTAGTTTGTAGACTTTTTGCTATGTTAAAAGCACTCCAAGCTTTTGTATGAAAATTAAAATGTCCACCAAGATTAAGGTATTTTATTTGGCAAGTAATTTTGGGATGTCTTCCGGTAACAAAAAATAAGAAATCAAGAGGGATTATAAATGTGATATCCGTTGTGGAGGATGTGGCGCAAAGGAAGAATCAATAAACCATGTCTTATTTAAATGTCCTTCGGCTCTACAATCTTGAGCTCTCTCACATGTTCCAACAAATCCGGATATTTTTCCAATGGAATCAGTTTCACAAATATGGATTATTTATTTTGGTGTCGTAAGACATTACGAATATAATTTTTATTGGATTCTTTGGTACATCTGGAAAATTAGAAATGACATGTTATACAATCACTTAGAAAGAGGACCACAAGATATTATAAGGACTGAAGAAACGGAATTGATGACTTGGGATGATGCTCAGTTATCGATGGTGCAAAAACAACAAGCTTAGAGGAAATATATGTATTTGGCAGCAATATATCTCAAAGGGGTCAATGATGTTTTGTAGATGGATCATGGAAGGAAGGCGATCTTTTCACAGACCCATATTGGTATAGTTGTTATGAAGAGATGTAAATATTATGACGAGGTCAAGGAATATTAGGACAAGTCTATCCACTCTTCACGCGGAGTTCGAAGCCTTAGTATGAGTTATGGATCGCATGAATTCTTTCATCAGTCTCGTATCATTTTTGCGACATACTATTCAAAATTGGTGAAGTTAGTTTCTGAACCAGACGAGTGACCAGCATTCTCGATATATCTAGAGGAGTGTTATAGAAGGAAGGAGTACTTTGAGATCAAACACATACCATGATCAAGAAACTTGATAGCGTATAAGTTAGCACGGAGTACTCGCATCACACTATATCACTATATTTATGTTAGTCAAGAGACACCAATATGGATGATTGAGTTAAACTAGGTTCTATATCTTTTGTTGTAAAAGAAAACTAGGTTCTATATCTTTTGTTGTAAAAGAAAATACTTTTTACTTTTTTTTAGTCTTTACAATTGTTCTTAGAGACAATTAGCTAGAAAACCCCAAAATGCGCACAAAACTACATAACCATCTTAGATGTGACATAAAGCTTTGTTAGAATTGCCGAAATGACCACACTGCCCTCCCTGAATAAAACTCCTCTCCTGGTACAAGTTGTTTTTCTGTCTTCTTCTCTCTCTAATAACAAATAAATAAAAAAACATTTCATGAAAAATCCAAATTAAACAAATTCATAGAAGCAATTTAACGGATTAAATATATGTTAACGGAATTATAATACATGTTAACTTAATTATTAACTAGTTAATTTAAAACGTGTATTTTAATTATTAGACTGTATACAAATGTATAAGATCATGTTAACGTGTTAACACAATTATAGTGTGTGTTAACTCGATTATTAACTAATTAATTCTATGATATATGTCTAAATTATTATATTATATAAAATATATAAATTTTTCGATAATTATTTGGTTAATACGCTAACAAAATTGTAATATGTTGGGTTTTTTTTGCAAATATGTTTGAAACATTAGTCATATTCCAATATGTTAGCACGGTTATTGACCTTGTTAGCTAGTTAATTTTATGATTTGTGTTCATAAAATGCATAATATCATTGATATATGTTTTATTAACCCTATAATACAATTATTGGTTGGAAAAAAAAACACATAATTGTTTATTGTTTAATATCCATAAACGTATTAATTACCAAGTATTAATTACCAAAAACACGCTGATAGCGAGAAGCTAGTCTTGTCGCCTCTCCGTAGAAGAAGCGATGGGACATCGCCGTCTGATGGCGCTGCCTCTCCTCCGATCAGATCCAAACCTGTCGTCACTCTCTCTCCTCTCCGTCGTCACTCTCTCTCTCTCTTTTCCTTACCTCTACCGATGCTTCGTCTCGCTGCCTCTTCTCAGTCGACCCGACTCGTTCCTCGCTCACCAACACCATACCCGAATTCAAAACGGAATCCCACCTGCTTTTCCTCAAATCGTCTTCTCCACTATCACTAGATCTTCACTCCGAGACACTCTCGTCGCATCACAGCACAAGGACTACAAACGCCTTGTACTCAGTCGACTCGAGCGAGACTCATCCCGTGTCGTCGAAATCGCCGCCAAAATCAGATTCGCCGTCGAGGGTAATGACAGATCCAATCTCAATCACCACTACCATCAAAACATCCTCCTCCGCCGTGATTATCCAGTCTCGACAACGGGAGATCCGTCTCCAGAGGAAACCCGTCTTTGAGTTTCAAGTAGAGACTGTCATTGTCGAACTCGAAGCACCACTTGTTCGACGAAATGTCTATGTGAGCATGAAGCTGAAGCTGATTCGAAACCTCGATTCGTTTCGGCTTTGTGACCCACGCGTTGCTGTTAGGATCATTACGGCCGCCTCCTTCAACGGTTTCAAGATGAGAGAAGCTTCGTGACAGCATTGGGAATCCAATTTCGACCCATGATCTGATAATCATCAGCCGAGACCATACCAGAAAGCGTCGGATCGAGTGAATTCTTCGGGAGTAACCATGGCGGAGAAGCCATTGAAGACAGTGTGGACTATTCTAACAATATACGATGTAGGGTATTGAAAAAGATCTCGAGAGACAAAGAAATCCATAGCTTTGTAGGGGTATTCATGTAATTAAAATAAGAGTGAATAGTGTTTTCCTATATGTCTAAATACCAAGAAATCGGTGTATATAAGATGCAATTTCTCTATAGAAAATTTTAAAAGTTTTCTTGCATAAAACTTTTAAAATTGTGATGTTATTTAATGTAGACATTGGATGTAGACCGGGTGTAGACATTGTACTATTACTTTGCTTTCTATATAAATGGTTGATAAAAAAAATTATTTACAAATTGACAATTATATTTTACGGCTCTATAATTTGACCCCTTCGCTTATTTGAGTTGGTAAAATATATTAAAAATAAAACTATATTACAAATCGTTGGCCAAAAATTATTTCGCAAGTGTTAATACTTGCCCATAAAATAATTCCAACCTAAAACGGATTGTCTACTATATATATCCTCTTTTCGAATCCATAACTCACAGTCACATTAAGAAAAATAAATATGAAGATCTCTTCTCAAACCCTAGTATTCGTGACTATAGCTCTTGTCCTAGCTTTTGCAGTTCCTCTGAAAGCCCAAGACGGGCAACAAGTTCCTCTGCAAATGCAAGGGGACTGTCGTCGTCTCGTTCACTCAAGCGGGCGTTACGGCGAAAATTTGGCAGGGAGCAGTGGTGATCTGTCCGGAGCTGAAGCAGTGAGATTGTGTGTAACACCCGCCTCCCGGTTAAATCGGAGACGTGGCATTAGGACACCCGTGGAGCCCATTCTGGTCCAACCGGGATGTCACTCAACTTGTCCCAGAACCCGACGCTCTCTTCGGATTCAAATACACCAATGTCATCCCCCGATCGAATCAATCCCCCATCCGGACCTGCAAGAAAACGGGGGCAGGGGAAAAAGGGAAAGGAGGTCTGAGTAATTGTTTCAAACACAATTACCCAGTGAGGGGCGGATTTAGGGAACCCGCGATCCCAGCATACACTACACAACAACGAATCACAAGTCCTAGGCTAATAAAATCTTGCAATCAACAATCATCACCCGAAGGCTTTCACCACACAATCTACGTCCCGAAGGACATCTACTCCGCACGAAGCGCAAACAATTCCCAGGGAAACCGAAGCCCGCCATTGGCTCCGGCGCCCAAATTTATTCCACTTGGGGGGCTTGCCAAAACCCCCTTCCGACGACACAAGGGTTGCGTACCAAACTCGTTATACGCAAGCCGCCACCAAACACCCTTTCGGGGGCCCTACCACAGTTCTAAGAAATACGAGTCCATCACGCACAATCAACATTTTCAGTTTGAGCGATATCCTAGCATTCTAAGTTTCACAAGCAATCACATCATGCGCATAACTACTCTACACTACCTAGGAAAGACATTATTAACTAAGGACTATCGTCCGGAATCGAATAGGCAAGCAAGGGTCAAGAACCGATCCTCACCTTAGCTAAAGAAGGGCATTTTTGTAATTTAGGAACTTCATGAGACCGAACGGACGACAGATCTGGAAAGAGGGCGAGAAATAGAACAACTTAGGCTTTTGAATCACTCGAATCGGGTTTAAGACGGGCTAGATATGAATGAAAGAAGTTGGAGGTCCAAATCATAACTAACTCAAACCGAATTAAAATCGAATTGAAATTGGTTTGGGTTAAACCGGAAATTGGAATCAATTTTGGCAAACCGAAGCAAACCGGATCTAATTGAATTAAACCGAATGGGAACCGAAATCGAAATTGATTTAGCTAAACCGGATTAAACCGAACGAAATTGATTTAACCCGAAATAGAAATGGAATTAGAATTGAACCGAACCGGACCAACCAAACCGGACCGGCGGTCAACGGCGGCGGTCAACGGCGGCGGCGGCGGCGGACAGCGGCGGCGCTCCGGCGGATCTCCGGCAACGGACGGCGGCTCCGGTCGGCGGCGGCGGCGCGTGACGGCGGTGACGGCGGCGCGTGGCGGCGGCGGACGACTCCGGCGGTCGGCGCGTGGGCTCCGGCGCGCATGGATCTCACGCGCCCGGTACTCCGGCGGTGCGTGGCGGCGCGTGCGGCGGCGGATCGGCGATCGGTCGGCGGCTCCGGCTTCGTCTCGTCGAGGCGGTTACGGTGGTATGCTCGGTTTCTCGGGATTCGGGATATTCTTTAGAAAACGATTGAAAACAGGTTTCGGGTTTTAAAAACTCAGATCTACGGGGTTCGAAGGTTACCTGGATCGAAGGGAGGCTTGAAAACGTGAATAGTGGCTTCTAAAGCTTTGGTCAACTTCGCACTCCGACAGAGCTTCGCAGCAGAGAGAAAAGAATGGTTTTTGGCTAAGGGAATTGGGCCATTACAATTCTCCCCCCCTTGAAAAGAATTCGTCCTGAATTCTGAAGGACTCGGTTTCCCGGTCACCACAGAACTCCAGGGTTCTAACAATCGGAGGAGCTGAAATGACTACGGAACGTCCGAACGGAGAGGCACGACTGAATAAAATAATGAATAGATAGACCAATCGGCGTAGGGCTACAAAGGTCTGAATGAATAGAATGAAAACAAGCTGACTACGCGAAACCGCGGAAAAGAAAGGAACTCAAAACCAACACCAACTAAATAAATAAAAACGCCCTACTCCTAACAACTCCTAGGTCTCCTGACTCTAGCCACTCGGCGATCCCGGGGTCCGGTACTCGAGGTCCTGGTCGCCACGGTACAACTGGCTTGACTCACCTCCATCCTCTGACGGGTCTGAATCTGGTTCTGGCTCTGAATCTGAGATGGTGATCACTGGTGTTGTTGCGGCCTGCTCTGGACTCTGTGCAGCCTGCTGCCGATCGAACCCATCTGGTCCTTGCTCCGGAATGTTCATCTGCTCATCCAACCAAGCGTAGTCCCGATCTGCCTGCCTCCGCTGCCTCCTCTGCTCTCGCTCCTGCTCCCAGGTGACCCGCTGCTGTGCCCACTCTGCCCGCTGCCGCTCAAACCTCTCTCGGTACCGGGCTAAGCCCGAGCTTCTGCTCACTCAGCCAGTCATGATCTGCAATCTCCTGTCTCCGTCGCAGCTCCTTGTTCCAAGTGGCCTGCTGCTCGGCCATTACGCATCGCCAGATATCCTCATCTCTCTGACGCTCTTCTCTCACCCGCTGTCGATACGCTGGATCCATCTGGTTCCGCTCCACCGCCTCTGCATATCTAGCAGCCATCTCAATCAGTCCGTACTCTCCGTACTCACTCCCATCTGTCATCCCTTGACGGATCTCCGGTAACAGTCCACTCATAAACATGGTCATCAGATGGGCCGGGGATCCGGGATAGGTGCAGTCGGCCCTAAGGATGAATGCATCTAGGTACTCCTGCATGCTCATGCCTACCATCTGGAACGGTCGGGGAACGTCCCGAGGGGGTGCCTGCGCCGGTGGCCTCGTGTTCGACGATCCCGGGGTACCGTCTGTCTGCGGTATCGCCTCTGGTCCAAAGTCCGGTAAGGCCTGGTCACACTGGGCTGAAGGTCGCACAGTCATGAAGCACACATGAGCTGGCGGATCCGGATGGCTCTCCTCAACTACATGCTCCTTCCCTGGCCTTCTTGCAATGGGTGGCTCTACTGGGTCCACAGGTGCTGCCGAAACAACGATAGGCGTCTTCCGTGGTCGTCCTCTGCCTCTCACTGGTCTCGTAAAAGTCCCGGCTGCATGAATCACAAGTCTGCCCCTAGGGTGCGGGGTGGGTGGCCGGACGGGTCCCGCGGTCGCGGCTGGGGCCCCAATCGTGAGACGTCTCCTCTGCCTTGGTGGTACTGCCTTGGTCGAAACACGGTTGCGCAAGACACTGGTGAGGCTAGGTGACCACTCGGACCCCGAATCAGAACTCGAATCAGAAGACAACTGCAAAAAGAGATACTAAGAGAGGTCACCACAGGAGATAATCAGCAATGTATATTGGTGTTTGAAAAGGTTTTCGCAAAGTATCCGTTTTAGTGAAAGTTTTGCAAACGTTTTGAAAAAGATTGAAATCAGGGTTTTGGGAAAACAACAAAAGCTGATCTCCCAGGATAGGACTGGGAGATCTTAACCTAGGCTCTGATACCAAATTGTAACACCCGCCTCCCGGTTAAACCGGAGACGCGGCATTAGGACACCCGTGGAGCCCATTCTGGTCTAACCGGGATGTCACTCAACTTGTCCCAGGACCCGGCGCTCTCTTCGGATTCAAATACACCAATGTCATCCCCCGATCGAATCAATCCCGCATCCGGACCTGCAAGAAAACGGGGGCAGGGGAAAAAGGGAAAGGAGGTCCGAGTAATTGTTTCAAACACAATTACCCAGTGAGGGGCGGATTTAGGGAACCCGCGATCCCAACTTACACTACACAACAACGAATCACAAGTCCTAGGCTAATAAAATCTTGCAATCAACAATCATCACCCGAAGGCTTTCACCACACAACCTACGTCCCGAAGGACATCTACTCCGCACGAAGCGCAAACAATTCCCAGGGAAACCGAAGCCCGCCATTGGCTCCGGCGCCCAAATTTATTCCACTTGGGGGGCTCGCCAAAACCCCCTTCCGACGACACAAGGGTTGCGTACCAAACTCGTTATACGCAAGCCGCCACCAAACACCCTTTCGGGGGCCCTACCACAGTTCTAAGAAATACTAGTCCATCACGCACAATCAACATTTTCAGTTTGAGCGATATCCTAGCATTCTAAGTTCCACAATCAATCACATCATGCGCATAACTACTCTACACTACTTAGGAAAGACATTATTAACTAAGGACTATCATCCGGAATCGAATAGGCAAGCAAGGGTCAAGAACCGATCCTCACCTTAGCCAAAAAAGGGAATTTCGTAATTTAGGAACTTCATGAGACCAAACAGACGACAGATCTGGAAAGAGGGCGAGAAATAGAACAACTTAGGCTTTTGAATCACTCGAATCGGGTTTAAGACGGGCTAGATATGAATGAAAGAAGTTGGAGGTCCAAATCATAACTAACTCAAACCGAATTAAAATCGAATTGAAATTAGTTTAGGTTAAACCGGAAATTGGAATCAATTTTGGCAAACCGAAGCAAACCGGATCTAATTGAATTAAACCGAATGGGAACCAAAATCGAAATTGATTTAGCTAAACCGGATTAAACCGAACGAAATTGATTTAACCCGAAATCGAAATGGAATTGAACCGAACCGGACCAACCAAACCGGACCGGCGGTAAACGGCGGCGGTCAACGGCGGCTCCGGCGGCGGACAGCAGCGGCGCTCCGGCGGATCTCCGGCGACGGACGGCGGCTCCGGTCGGCGGCGGCGGCGGCGCGTGACGGCGGTGACGGTGGCGCGTGGCGGCGGCGGACGACTCCGGCGGTCGGCGCGTGGGCTCCGGCGCGTGGCTCCTCCGGCGCGCGTGGATCTCACGCGCCCGGAACTCCGGCGGCGCGTGGTGGCACGTGCGGCGGCGGATCGGCGATCGGTCGGCGGCTCCGGCTTCGTCTCGTCGAGGCGGTCACGGTGGTATGCTCGGTTTCTCGGGATTCGGGATATTCTTTAGAAAACGATTGAAAATAGGTTTCGGGTTTTGAAAACTCAGATCTACGTGGTTCGAAGGTTACCTGGATCGAAGGGAGGCTTGAAAACGTGAATAGTGGCTTTTAGGGCTTTGGTCAACTTCGCACTCCAACAGAGCTTCGCAGCAGAGAGAAAAGAATGGTTTTTGAAGAGGGAAAGGCTCCTATTTATAAGAAAGAGCTAGGGTTTTGCAAAAAGGAAGATGGGCTTGGCTAGTGGGCTGGGCTTTTTCTCTCTTTCTTTAAAAAAATTTTGGGCTAAGGGAATTGGGCCATTACATTGTGGGTCAACGAGAAGACGGACTACTCCTATACTCAAATTGTGTGGAGAAACTCGGTGTGGGTTGGGTGTGCCAAAGTCAGGTGTGGCACTGGTGGAACTTTCATTATTTGTAGCTATGATCCTCCTGGTAATGTTAAGGGCAGTTGGCCGTATTAAGAATATATATGTAACTAAATGTAAGCAGACGAATAAAACTAGTCCATAGAGGACGTACGTGTGTGTGTGTTTCTTAAAATTCAACAAATGATCATCATCTATCATGATATTGTGATTCCTTAACATTTGTGTGTATAAGGTTTGTATAATATTTTGTGATGGAATAATAATACTATAAGTAGTTGTTTTATACGTACAATTACAAATACATGCATTGCATGCAAACGGGCATGGTCATGTGAGTCTATGACCGTCTCTCGACGGGACGCTAGATTAAAGGGATTTATGGCAAATTTAACACTTTATTACATCAATATTATTAAAAAATTAGAGTATTTTTTAGTCTAATCTTTAGTTGATGTGTTATTTACAAAGAATGCCATTCAAAAATTAAAAGTGTTTCTAATATTCATTAAGGATAATTAGGGAATATAACATTTCTCTACTATTCATGTTTCCAAACAAAACAATTACTAAACATGTATCCAAACAAACTAAATATAATGAGATCCACTTTCCTAATTAACTAAAATAAATATAAACATATATGTATAAACATAAAACTATTAATTCAATTGATAAATATAACTAATTAATTTAAACATCAACTACTTTTGTATATATAAGCTAATATTCTTTAATTATGATTATATTCAAAATATATTTATAATATATTTTAATGTCTTCTTTATTTTTTGTTTCAAATATAAATATTTATTTTCATATTCTAACAAACTCTTATGAAATTGTTTAAATTTATTTATTTCATAAGAACAATATCATTTTTATGATTGTACTTTTAGCGGGTTATTCATTCAAATTGAAAAATATTTAAATTATTATAAGAACGGGTTAAAAAATTAATTAACCAATTTCGATTTATAAAAATGAACTTTGCACGTGTTAAACTAATTTCAATTGGAATATTTTTAATTTAATAAAATATTAAAATTATTCAATATTTATATTATTCAAATATATGATGCGTCAAGATGCTTTATGTTTGAATGAAGTTTTTAACGTGTTGTTCAATCAAAATTTTAAATTACATATCATTAGAACACATGTTGAAAAACAGACTAGCCAATTTCAAACATGTCTAAGTTCCAAAAACTTAAATAAAAAGTATCAAATAAAATATACTTGCAATTTTACATCAATAAGATAAACTAATCATATACGTTTTTTGTTAATAACTAATCATATAATAAAATAACAATAAACTACAACTATTAAAATATAAGTTGGCAATATCAAAACAAAAGTAAAATTTATTAAATTTCTTTTCACATTAAGCACCATATCACATTATTTTAACTTAATATATATTAGATGGAATAACTAATAAACTTAATTTATAAAATATAAATTTAAGATAAAAATATATATTTTAAAAATAAAACATAAACCCATGCTTATTTAGCGCGGGTCAAAATCTAGTAGCATTTACAAAACTAACACTTTTGAGTTTGTATCTTCTTTAGTGACACTTTTTCATTGTTATAATTTTGGAAACTCAATTTTACCCTTTAAGTGCATTTCACATCACGGTTCAAGCGCGTGAGCATATCATCTTTTTGTTATTAATTTTTTATTTTTGGAAATCATCACTTGGCAAATTTAATATTTTTTTTAAAAAAATACTACAGATTCTGGTAGACGGCTTAGGCGAAAATATGGCGATTTGCTACTAGGGTTTATGGTTTTCGATTTCCTTAAATGGCGGCTAGATCCGGTGGTTCACGACGGTTTTTCAGTCTCCGGTGGCGACAGGCAAATCATTTCTGGCTATTTGGATGCGAGAATGTCAATAAAACATCAAGATTTTTATATGCAGATCTATTTTGATAAGAGCATGGCCATTGAAGTATCTTAAGGCCCGGGTTCTTAACTATTCACGTGGGTCCCACGTGAATAGTTAAGAACCCGGGTCCTAAAAATCCTTATTTAAGAACCGGTTCTTACACTGTTCATGACACGTGGCGGCTTATCATTCGTCTAATTTTTTTTTTCGAATTTTTTTTTTTTTTTACACTTTTCCCAAAAAAAAAAAAAAAAAAAAAAAATTTTAAGAACCCCCATAGGGAATTCATTGATGGTCATGCTCTAAGGACATGGGGGAAATCTGGGATTTGCAGAACGAGTTTGGTAAAATCACGGCGGTGGATAGTGAAGATCTTCGGGAAAGGAATGAGATTGATCGAACTCAACCACAGAGTTCGACTGGGGCACGCTTTTCTTTTATGGTGAATTCGATTTGGTTGCAAAATGGAAAGAGTATTAATCTCTGGGAATTGTTCTCGGGCGAGCGATTCGGAAATTCCAAATTCTCACAGGTCGCTTAACAGGTGGGTAACGTCACTGTCTCTTGCAGGTTATCTTCATGAAGCATTAAGTCAGGGTTGGGTACGTTTGGGAGAATCATTAAAATGGCGAGGTCAGTGGAGAGCTACTGGAGCAGAAAGGTTCTGGAAGTAAGGTAATTATGGGTTCAAATGGATTAGTACATGGGGTTCGGAACATGTAGTCGATAGTGGAAAAGAAGGCATCAAACATAACACCTCATTGATACATGTTTTAGAGATTGAAGGCGGCAGAATTTTATGTATTAGTGGCATAGAAATGGGTCTGAGTTATGATCGTGTTAGTATTGTTTTACCAACTTAGATTGTTGGACATAGTGGTTTAGTTATAATTTTTTTTTCTTGCAAGCTGCAGTTTGGTTGATGTTGTCAATTTGCCCTGTAATAATAGGAGAGTTAGACAACCTGAGGATCATGCCTAAATCTACAGTCCTTAATGGTTTTGTTATTCTTTGTTTATCTGAGAATTTAACAAATGGTAATTGGTAGTTGGAAGTCTTTATAAGATTTTTGCGGTTACAGTATTCATGTGCAATTTCTATTGTTCTAGGAAAAATAGGGCTTTTGTACTATGAGAAGTGGATAATGTTTATGGTTGTTGCAGGCTATCCCCTTATAAATTCAAAACAGGTTTTGGAGCGTCTCTTGGAGATGATTACGAGACAAAGGCTTTGGCGGGAATCTAACACTGGAAAATCTGCAATATACGGTCGCTATGGGTTAAAATTGGTTGGTCAACTGGGCTTCGTACAGCACATTAATAAAGGAACAGAAGAGTTGGTACATAAAAGAACATTACTCTATGGTTTACGGAGAGAGGGTGATCAAATACTTTGTCTGGAGGTTACTTTTGGTTAACTCACAACTGTTAATATCTGTAGCGGTATGGTATGGGTGTATAAAACTAATATCAGTATTAGCCAGAGCCATTGTCATAATTCCCTTATTTTTATTTACATGTAAAAATATAAATACCTAAAAAATGAACGTATATTTATATTTATATTTATAAATTTATGAATCGTATATTACATACCAGTTTTTAGAATGAAGCAAACATAATATCATGTGAACGTATATATGTTCATAGAAGACGTATATACGTTCACAGAACACGTATATACGTTCATATCAAACATATATACGTTCATATAATACGTATATACGTTCATAGAACAAGTAAATATTTATATGTCAGATTCATTAGGAATTGGCCATGTTCTTTTGGTGGGAGTATAGTTTGGTTGTTTGTGACTATATTAAACCCTAAAGTGGGATAAATCTTAAAAATAAAACTTAAACCATAATCCAAAAACCCATAAACTATAATTTAAAAACTTAAACAATTAAGATAAAAACTAAACTTTAATCCCTAAACCCTAATCCCTAAATCCTAAACCCCATAGGACTTAAACCCTAAATCCTAATCCCTAAACCCTAACCCCTAAAGGGCTTAAACCCTAAAACATAATCTCTAAATTCCAAAGGACTTAATCCTTAATCACTAAACCCAAACCTTAAAGTACTAAAACCCTAAACCCTAATTCCTAAACTCTAAATCTCAATTTGTAAACTCTAAAAATATATAAATATTTATATGTCGGATTCAATAGGAATTGGCCATGTTCTTTTGGTGGGGGTATAATTTGGTTGTTCGTGACAATATCAAACACTCAATGTTTGCAAGTGTCTGGCAAACAAACATAGCCGCAATGTTGGATTCATGTGGAAACCCTCATGACTAGTTCTTCTACCTTGAAACATGACTATGCATATTTTGTCTCTTCATGCTCTGTCTGAATACTCAATCTCTTGGAAACTGCGTACTGAACCCTAAACCTTAATCCTAACATATAGATGAATAAAAATTATACATCTATAATAATGCATAAAAGTATATAGACTCATTTATATAAAATTAAAGATATATATATATATATATATATCTAATGTATAGCTCGTATATATATATATATCCCTTAACCTCCCCAGCTTTTATTATTTGTGGATCGATTTGTACTAGGATATTATAAATCTTTATTTCTATCTTCCACACTTGGTTCCTCCAGTTGGTTTTCGGCATTGGTCCGAATTTCATCTTGTATTATGAACGTTCATTTAGAGGTTTATATGTTCATATCTTCGGTATGTACGTTCACAAACTTTATTTTTTAGGTAGCTATACCCTAACATATAGATGAATAAAATTATACATATATAATAATGAATAAAAGTATATAGACTCATTTATATAAAATCATCTTTATATTAAAGATATATATTTATATCCCCTAACCTCCCCAACTTTTATTATTTGTGGATCATCTATGCATGTCATAATATACAAAAAATATTACTAAAATTGTACTTTAATGTCAGAAATAATACAATGAACTAATTGATTATCCGTTTATATGTTAATACGAACCTACATTTATATTTATAAATTTATGAATTATATGTTTATATATATACCGGTTTTTAGAATGAAGAAAACATAGTGTGAACGTATTACATGTTCATATCAAACGTATATACATTCATATCATCATATATATGTTCATATCAAACGTATATACGTTCATAGAAGACATATTATGTTCACATCACCATATATACGTTCATATCAAAAAATATATACGTTCATAAAAAAACAATACTTGGGTTCATCCCTAGAGGTGAAAACCATTGTTCAACCCCTGTTTTTCTAACCAATCAAATGAATACACATATTTTTCTATTAAAAATAAATAAAATTAAAAATAATAAAATAAGAAAAAACAAAAATAAAATAAATTTGTTCATATATCGGTTCTTCTCAATCTGTGTTTTGAGATGCCAATTTTGGACCTTCCGTTTATAAAAGAGGCATATTTTGGAACTAAACCCTTTAGAGGTTCGGAGTTCATGGTTAATCTTCATCTTGTACAATTAACGTTTATTGAGAGGTTTATATGTTCATATATCGGTTCGTACATTGACGCAGTTCATTTTTAGGTATTTCCTTTCTTCATCTATGTATGTAATAATATACAAAAGATTACTAAATTTGTACTTTAATATCATAAATAATACAATGAAATAACTGATTATCGTTTCTATGTTATACGAACGTATATTTATATTTATAAATTTATGAATTGTATGTTCATATACATACAAGTTTTTAGAATGAAGAAAACATAATGTGAACGTATTATACGTTCATATCAAATATATATACGTTCATAGAAGACATATTACGTTCATATCACCATATATACGTTCATATCAAAAATACACTTGTTCACAAATTAATTATAGCTTTCTCCACACATTATCCTATCTTGAGACATTTGAGACGGATGATCGTACATATAAAATATTATATTTGCTTAAGCAAAAAATGTTTTATATAGTTAGGTTTATTAATATTAAATGCAATAAAAGAGAAATCCATGGAATAACATGTTCTATTTTATTGTCAATGGATCTTATTCATTCATTGTAATTAAAAGGCCACATGCAATGTTAATGTGTATATATATGTCTTTTGTGAATGTCATATACGTAAAAACAATTTGATAATATATATATATATATATATATGTCTTTTGCCAAACTTTGGAGTTTTATATTTATTACAAGTTGAGATGGTTTCATTAGGCTTATTCGACAAAACTTATTTTATTAGAATGCTTTTACTCTTTTTTAAATCATAGAAGACATATTACGATCATCATCATATATACGTTCATATCAAACATATATACATTTATAGAAGAAATATTACATTTATATCATTTTATATACGTTCATATCATCATATATACGTTTATTTCAAAAAGTATACGTTCACGGATTAATTATAGTTTTCTCCATAAACATTATCTTATCTCAGTGCATTTGTGACGGATGATCCTACATAGAAATAAAATATTTTTATTATTATTATATTATATATTTTTTCTTTTGGAAATAAATGCTAACTCAAAATTTGATAAAATAAATATTGATATATGTTTACTTAATTTTATATATGTAAAATCTCAAGTTATATAATAGTATTTTTTAGTTTCATGTCTAAAATTCAATAAATATTCATAAATTCTTTTGGAGAGATGGCCGAGTGGTTGATGGCTCCGGTCTTGAAAACCGGTATAGTTAATAATAAATAATAAACTTTTTAGTTTCAGATGGCTTTCCATCCCAGCTTCTTATCTTAGCTTCGTGTCTTTCTTTGGTGCTTTTTTCGCCTCGTTTCTAACATGTAATAATCAACCAAAACACCTTTCATATTATGTCTTCTAGGCTCCAAAACACCTTTCTCATTACCTCTTTTCTTCCCACGACATAATCTATATGAAACTCAGTGGTATTGATAACAACAAACACATACAAGGACCTTTTGAAAGAAAAAATCAAACACCAAACCTTAGTTTTATTAAAAATGTCTAGCAAAACGAGGTTTGGAAACAAGAATCAAGTGGTAGAGATCCTCGTGCCGCTAAGAACATAGCCTCCAAAAGAGCTTATCTGCATGTTAGGGTGAGTTCGTGAAGGTAGCACATGCGTTCAAGGCATTTCCCATTTTAATATAACTACACCGTTCATCATATGAGACTTTGTTCTCATGCAAAAGTATTATAACCAAAACCTACTGAAAAGCTTTCTTCTTATGACACATACCTGTAAATACTGATGATATATTGCAAAGGGAGCAGAGTAGGAGAGTATTGGCAATACATCTTTAGCTAAGGCCCATGGGTCTTGGTCTTGTGCTGCCATTATTAGGCTGAAAAATCACACGACACAAGTGTCTGTTAATCAACCTGAATCATTTCCATTCATACAGAGAATCCGTATCAGATTAGAACCTAGAGAATCCATATCAGATGTAGATGGTTCCTGCATTTTTCAGGTTGGAACCTTTTGTTAGAATCACAAGATTTATAAAATTAAGACTCAAGTGAAACGGTACAGGTTGGTAAGTTGCATTGTTATTAATCTCAGTTTTGGCCGATGAGAGCTCGTTTATAGTTGACTGGACGATCATGTGCACCAAAAAAAAAAGCACACAATGTCAATTATATATTCAACGGCTTGCTTAATTAGAATAAACTTAAGAGACAGTGGAACATACCTCTCTAAAACCTTGTCAATAAAGTTGAAGATTCTAACCATCTCCCCAGGGTAAGGAGAATTTCCCTTGTATGTATTGCAAACATAACCAGTGCCACCTAATCATTCAGCAACTGCACCAGTGACAAGGCCACCAACCACCACAAGAACATCAGAGTATGTGGTGAAATTAGCCATTGTTAACAAAAGAGATAACACATCTACTCGTAAGAATCTACAACACAAGAAAGAAAAGCAATCAATACCAAAACCAATTAACAAATACATTGCACTAGCTGACATCGGTTGTTAATACTTTGCACTAGCTGACATCGGTTGTTAACGAGATCTTCCAAACACAATTAAAGAAGGAAACAGAGTGTACTTACCCGATTCTGCCTGGATATTTCTTGAAATAAGCTTCACAGATACTGGTAAACACACATAAACAGATCAGAAAATAAGAGAAACGAAAGAAGTCGAAAAACGAAGACACCGAAGAAATGCATACCTTCGAGCAAACGGCCAGCAACTTTGGTGCATATTTCTTCTGCTTCTTAAGCTTATATTTTTCCTACAAGATAGAAAAAGTAAACAAGAAAATCAGTTACCTTTGTCTCCCAAACTTTAAGAAAAAAAAACTAAGCTTTATATACAAACCTAAGACAATTAAATCTTTTTTGTGAACCTGAGTCTGCACATGTACATGTAATTGAAAGCGATTAGATCCACATCGGATCTTTTGACAGATTATCCTAATCTCTTTATTAGCTTACATATTCATACTGTATACGTGTAAATAAGTAGAGTAGAGGCTACTTGTATATAAACTCATGTACAATCAACATTCTAAATTAATGAGAATACAAAGTTTATTTTGTCTGGTTTAATATGGTATCAGAGCAAAACCTCTCTCTCTCTTCCGCGGTTGTTATTCTCATCTCTTCCATGGCGATTTGAGCTTCATCGAACTTCAATCTCGTTACGATGAGTGCTTCTATTCACCAGTTGTTCTTCAATCTCCTTGCGACTCTAATCTTTCAGCAGATTCAACTCTTTTCCTTCATTTTTTACTTCTTGATTTCAGCTTTCTTTCTTCATTGATCTTCGATTGTTATTGTTCTTCATTATCATCAGCACAATCTCTTTTGATTCTTTGAATCTCTTCCGCATTTGTGTTCTCATCAGCTTCAATCAGCTTCGATCCATCTCTTGTAACTCGATGACTCCGTCTCCGTCGAATTCCTCAGATACGACACCTCCGTCTTCGAATCCCACGCAGTACCTGGATCAGTATGAGAATCCATACTTCTTGCATAACAACGAGCACGCTGGTCTTGCTTTGGTCTCGGATCGTCTATCCACTGGTGCGGAATTTCATTCTTGGCGCCGGTCAGTTCGGATGGCTCTCAACGTCCGTAACAAACTCGGATTCATAGACGGTACCATTCCTAAACCCCCTGATACTCATAGGGATGCTGGTTCTTGGTCACGATGCAATGATATGGTCTCTACTTGGCTTATGAACTCTGTATCTAAGAAGATTAGTCAGAGTCTCCTATTCCTATCTACTGCTGAACAGATTTGGAAGAATATCTTGTCTAGGTTCAAACAGAATGATGCTCCTAGGGTTTATGAGATTGAACAAAGACTGAGTAGTATACAACAAGGTTCTATGGATATCAATACCTACTACACAGAGCTTATCACTCTCTGGGAAGAATTAAAGAACTATGTCGACCTTCCTGTGTGTACTTGTGGAAAATGCGATTGCAACACAGCCACACTTTGGGAATCTATACAGCAACGAGGTCGAGTCACAAAATTCCTCATGGGATTAAATGAGACATATGAATCCAACAGGAGACACATCTTGATGCTGAAACCAATCCCTCCCATTGAAGAGGTTTTCAACATGTTGGCTCAAGATGAACGACATAAATCAATTAAACCAAGCTCTAAGTCTGATAATGTTTTGTTCCAGAGTTCTGGACCATTGGATTCTACGGTGTATCCTGATCATTCTGACCAACTAGATCAGTCTGCTTTTGCAGTTAACCACAACAACTATCGTCCCAAACAACGTCCTGTTTGTACTTACTGTGGACAATTGGGTCACATTGTTCAGAAATGTTTCAAGATCCATGGATATCCTCCAAGACATAAGCTTCACAATACACCTTCTCATGCTGGTCAGATCAGAGGATATTCACCAGCTAGTTTCCAACCACGAGGACAGAATAACTACAATCCTCGTTCTGGTTTTACTCAGAAATCAAATGCTGTAGCAAATGTGGTGGCTGACCCTCAGATGTATCTACCACCACCAGCTACCAATGTGGTCAATCTTGATTTCAGTCAGATGAATCAAGATCAGGTTCAGGCTCTAATTCAACAGCTCCAAACACATACAAAACTTCCATCGTCTGTAGTTTCTCAGGCTACTATAACTGATCATGGTCATATGGCTGCTTCCTCATCTTCTGGTAATGCTTCACTTTTATCCTCCTCTTTACGCTTTGAACACAATTGCCTTACCTTTCAACATCAATGCCTTTCATCTCTTTCTAACACACTCCCTAATGATGCTTGGATAATTGATACTGGAGCTACAACGCATGTGTGTTCTAACCTAGCATTAGTTAGTGAGATAACACATGTGACTGACTTAACAGTTTCTCTCCCTAATGGTGTTAGAGAACAAATCACACACACAGGCACCATACATGTTTCTTCTTCTTTAGTGCTGCATAATGTTTTGCATGTCCCATCATTCAAGTTCAATCTTATCAGTGTGAGTCGTTTACTTAGGGATAGCAATTGTTCTGCACATTTTAATCCAACTTACTGTTTGCTTCAGGCGTTTATTCAGGACTTGACGATTGGTAAAGGCACTCTCATTCATGATCTTTACATCTTAGAGAATGGAGTTCAACATACTTCTTTCAACTTCTGTGGATCCTTGATGGCTGATGGACATCTCTGGTATCAACGCCTTGGACATCCATCACCTGCCAAGTTACAACATTTATCTGGTACTTTTTCTTTGCCTAAGTCGAGTCTGTCGTCTTCTGATCATTGTCAAGTCTGTCCATTAGCTATACAAAAGCGCTTACCATTTGTCTCTCATAATCACCTGTCACATTCCCCATTTGATCTTATTCATCTAGATACTTGGGGTCCTTTTAGCATTGAGTCTGTAGAAGGTTACAAGTACTTTTTTAACTTGGTAGATGATTGTACTCGTGTAACTTGGATCTATCTGATGAAGAATAAAAGTGATGTTTCTCGACTTTTTCCAGCTTTTATTCAGCATGTGAAATCTCAATACAATGCTCATATCAAATCAATCCGTAGTGAGAATGCTCCTGAACTTGCATTTCCTGATATTATACAACAACTTGGCATCTTACATCAGTTTTCTTGCGCATACACTCCACAACAAAGCTCTGTTGTGGAGCGTAAACATCAACATATCTTGAATGTTGCTAGGGCTTTGTTGTTTCAGTCTAATGTTCCTACTGTGTATTGGAGTGATTGCATCTGTACAGCTGTGTTCATTATTAATCGTACACCATCTTTGCTCTTAGGAAAACAATCACCATATGAACGTTTGACTCATAAGCAACCTGACTACTCTTTTCTGAAATCATTCGGTTGTTTATGTTATGTCTCTACACTGATTAAGGATAGTCATAAGTTTTCTCCAAGAGCTGAAGCATGTGTTTTCCTAGGATACTCATCAGGGTACAAGGGTTATAAGGTTTTACATTTAGATACAAATGTTGTTTCTGTGTCTCGCAATGTGATTTTTCATGAGACTGTCTTTCCATTCAAGAATGGCGTTAGTCTTACACATATCACATATCCTTTTCCTTCTGTTATTTTACCATTAACAATTCCAGTAGCATTAGACTCTCCCATGCATAATGCTCCTGATTCATCTCATTCATTTGCACCATCTTCTGATTTGCAACCTGTTTCTTCTGCATCTGATCATTCATTTGCACCACACTCTAACACCACACCTATATCACAAGAGACTGTTACACGAAGTCCAGGTCAAGTTCAACTTCTTAATGCAAGACCAAAACGCACGCATAAGGCTCCAGGTTACTTATCTGACTTTCATTGTTCTCTTACTCAAATTTCTCCCCCTTTATCATATACTCCTTACCCATTATCATCAGTTCTTTCCTATTCTAAACTAAAACCACTCTATCAGTCCTATGTTCTCTCTTACTCTCTTGAAACAGAACCAACATCTTTTAAACAAGCCATATTATCACCTCATTTCACCAAAGCCACGAATGAGGAACTATAGGCTATGGAAACAAATCAAACATGGACTGTTGAGTCATTGCCTCCTGGGAAGAACGTTGTTGGATGCAAATGGGTTTATAATATAAAGTATAATGCTGATGGCAGTATCGAAAGATACAAAGCACGTTTAGTTGCGAAGGGTTTTACACAGCAAGAGGGAGTGGACTTTACTGATACGTTCTCACCCGTAGCCAAACTGGCTAGTGTCAAGCTACTTCTCGGTCTTGCTGCAATCAAGGGATGGTCTTTATCCCAAATGGATGTCTCAAACGCTTTTCTGCACAGTGACCTTGATGAAGAGATATTCATGACCATGCCTCAAGGTTATACACCAACTACATGTACTCTACCACCAAATCCAGTTTGCAGGTTACACAAGTCCTTGTATGGCTTAAAGCAAGCATCAAGGCAATGGTATCACTGTCTTTCAGCTGTTCTTTTATCTGCTGGTTATACTCAGTCTCCAGCTGATAATACACTCTTTATTAAGAAGAATGGCTCGTTGTTCACTGCTATACTGGTCTACGTTGATGATATAATGATAGCAAGCAATAGTGACACAGAAGTTCTTGCTCTGAAGAATGTTTTACATTCCAAATTCAAGATCAAAGATTTGGGCAACTTACGTTTCTTCTTAGGCCTTGAAATTGCAAGGAACTCAGCTGGAATTTCTGTATGTCAACGCAAGTACGCACTCAACATCTTGGCTGATACAGGTTTATTGGGTTGTAAACCAAGTAGTGTTCCTATGGATCCTACTCTAAAGCTTTCCAAGACCTCAGGGACTTTCTTATCTGATCCAACTCCCTACAGAGCTCTTATTGGCAGACTGTTATACTTGACTATAACACGGCCAAATATAACCTTTGCTGTCCATAGCTTGAGTCAGTTCCTGCAAACCCCGACTGATATACACCTTCAAGCTGCTCATAAGGTGGTGCGTTATATCAAGAATAATCCAGGCCAAGGTTTATTCTACTCTGCATCATCAGAGTTATGCCTCAATGCCTTCTCTGATGCTGACTGGGCAACATGTCCTGACACTAGACGTTCCATAACTGGCTATTGTGTGTATCTCGGCAGTTCTTTGGTCACTTGGAAGTCGAAGAAACAGGATGTTGTAAGTCGTAGCAGTACTGAAGCAGAATATCGAAGTATGGCTCATGCTACTTGTGAGCTCATATGGCTCCAACAGTTGCTAACAGACTTGCAGATACAAGTTCACACCAAGGCCAAGCTATTCTGCGATAATAAATCTGCAATGCATATTGCCAACAATCCTGTCTTCCACGAGAGAACGAAACATGTGGAGATTGACTGTCACACGGTTAGAGACCAAGTCAAGAATGGATTCCTGAATTTGATGCATGTTTCAAGCGCAAACCAACATGCTGATCTACTGACTAAACCTCTACATCCTGGTCCATTCAACACACTGCTCCACCGTATGTCCATTTCAAGCCTATTCATTCCACCAGATGATTCCATTTCATAGGCTTGAGGGGGGTATATTAGCTTACATATTCATACTGTATACGTGTAAATAAGTAGAATCACTACAAGAAAATCGCATATCTATTGCGGCTGAAAAACGTTATCTATAGAGACGATGGCGTTTATCGAAACGCTATGTCATCGGCCGCGATAAAAAGTCTAGCCATTTAGATAGCGTTTTTAGTAAGTGCTATAGTAAATATTTTTAAGATAGCGTTTTTAGTAGGTGCTATAGTAAATACTTTTAAGATAGCGATTTTAGTAGGTGCCATAGTAAATATTTTTAAGATAGCGTTTATATGTTTGTAATCGATATGTATATAATATCGTTTATTCTCTGCTATTAATAACTATACAATAGCGTTATTTTAAACGTCGTTAAAATATTAAACATAGCATTATGAAAATGCCATTTATTTATTAAACATAGCGATATTTTACTGTTATATATATTTATAAGTTTATTATAGCCTAATTTCCTGTAAATATTAATTTAATTTAATTTAATTTCAATTAAATTGTAAAAATCAATTCTAAAATATTGATAAAAAAACAATTGTAAAATAAAATTAGATTGCAAAATAACAAAATACATGGTCTTAATTTCATTGACTACAACCCCAAAACACCAAAACACAAAATACAAAGTTTTTGATTAGAAACAACATTCAAAGTTTTGATTGAGCTGATGAAAAAAGCTTGTGCTAGAGTTGATGAAACAAAACACAAGTTGCAACAAAAAACATTAAAAGCCGTGACACCTAGAGTGAGAGTTCCCATCTGCTTCTCTGTGTCCTTCTCCTTCTACAAACATTGAAAAACATAAAATACAAGTTAGTCATAGAATCAGAGAACATAAAACACACAAACACTACAATGTTATGCATAAACAGAACATGAAAACACATTACATTACAACTCTCTTCTCAAATCATCCTATACACTGGTTTTCCATTTATCCTTAATACTATATAACTACCAAACATTGATAACACATCATTTCAGATTACTACTGAAGCAAACATTTAAAACAATGCAACTAATACTACACGTCCTATAAAACACTTCGTGTAACATTAAGAGCAATTTCAACAAACACTAAATTAGAAGTAACTAGTGAGATTTATTCCTAACAGACAGTTACAATTAAAACATGTATATTACTTACGATTAACACATCCTGATATCTATGAAGGGTTTGAAACTAACCTTAAGTTTCTGACTATCTTCAAGTTAGATTCCGAAGCTCAGCCACCTGCCTTGTAAGCTTCTCAACCGCTTCCTGGTCAGTTTTAAAAAGTGTGTAGTTAGTAATAAGAACTAATGTTAGAAAAAAACAGAAACAAATCATAATTATATATGGAACCGAGAGTTTACCTTCAGGGCCTTAATCTCCTGTTTACTTTCTGCCACCTGCCAAGTGAGCTTCTCCACCTCTTCCACCCTCCGTTTCACCAACCCAATCTCTTGCTTCACTCCCACAACCCATGGTTGCCTAAAGTGCATCCCATCACCCTGTAACAAACCAAGTTAGACTTACTAAAGCATTTCTGAAACATATAGAAGTATATTTAACTGCTCAGAGGTACCTTGTATTCGCTGCAAGTGAAGAATCTCTTCCCAGGAAGAGTGTCTCTTTCCTCCTTATCAGACACCTCGTCCACTATTCTCTGTCCACATTGGCAACGTGTGGGAATCCCATACTCCGCAGCGGCCATGAAATCGAGCATGTCGTAGTGCTTCTTAAGCCTCTTTGACTCTCTCTTTTCTTCTTCAAGGTATGGGTCCATTGTCAACGCGTTGCGCTTCAAGTCTGAGAGTGCATGCAAAACAATTAGACATAAAAAAAAACGTTAACCCAACAAATAATGCAATCCTGCTCAAGCAAACAAATATTTGAACCCTAGGTCGACTCCCTAAATCATTCTCAAAAAACGATTTAAAGACCTAAGCGAAACCCAGAAGGATTAATCGATTCCGCTAAACGATTTACCTTCAGGTTAATCGATCCGTCGGTAAGTGTAGCCTCGTCGCAGTTTACCCTTGCAGTCTACTTCTCCGTCTCTCCGTCTACTTCAGGTTGTTCTCCTCTCGTGAAATGACGACGAACGGACAGAACCGACTATAAATGAGCGAATAGCGTGTAGGGTTTCGACAAAAAACCCTTCATATTCTTAGGATTAATGCATTTTTCGAACTGCATTATTCGACAAAAAACCCTTCATATTTTTAGGGTATAATTACATAACAATATCCTAAACGTGTGTTGTTAAGTTGTAATTAGACAATTGTAAATCCTAAACCCTATACTAAGTTACAATTATACCAATACTCTAAACCCTATACTAAGTTACAAATATACCAATACCCTAAACCCCATAAAAGTTTACAATTATATCAAAACCCTCAACCCTATACTAAGTTACAATTATACTAATACTCTAAACCCTATACTAAGAAATAATTATACCAATACCCTAAACCCTAAAAATATTTACAATTATATCAATACCATAAACCCTATACTAAGAAATAATTATACCAATACCCTAAACACTAAAAATATTTACAATTATATCAATACCATAAACCCTATACTAAGTTACAATTATACCAATACTCTAAACCCTATACTAAGTTACAAATATACCAATACCCTAAACCCCATAAAAGTTTACAATTATATCAAAACCCTCAACCCTATACTAAGAAATAATTATACCAATACCCTAAACCCTAAAAATATTTACAATTATATCAAAACCATAAACCCTATACTAAGTTACAATTATACTAATACCTTAAACCCTATAATTACCAACCCTAAGCCCTAACCTAAAACCCTAAAGTTTAGGGTATAGATGTATATGAGGCTTATTTTTTGTATTTTCTAATGCAAAAAGTAAACACTCTAAAAAATTTCGGGTTTATTAACTATATATACACCTAATTGATTTATATGGTTACACGCTTAAAGGTTCGTTCAATAGTCTAAATATTAACTTAGAACAATACTACTAGACATATATGTTTTTGGTCTGACAAGACAATATTACACGATTGTTAAGAGTTATAACACAGTTCAAGTCTCGAATAAAATTTAATCATTAACACAACACTCAAATCCAAAAGAGACTTCAACACATTCACATAAAAACAAGTTTATCAGTAGGCCATGCCACTGTTGATCCCATTGCATCAGAAATATATTCCATCTCGGAATTTGGCCTCCACAAATCTGCAGTTCCAGCTTTTACAACTACCACCATCACACTGCTTGCATTTGGACCCAGTGGTACGAAATGAACTTTGTCTTCAGGATTGCTTGATAATAGTTTTCCTTCTGCAACGACTTCACCGGAGTTATTGATATCCAACAACATACATTTACTCTGACCACTTGATTTGATACAGCTTACACTCTGCCAAACATAAAATCTATATCAGAACAAATCTAACAGACCAGACACAGCCTAGTAAAACACCAAATCAAGACATTCCTATATTAGAAAATTAGATTACCCCAGGAGATGTTGCCTTTGGTGATGATCGGTTATGATGATCAGAAATCCCTATCTTTGAAATAGGCCACACTATGATATCATGGAGAGCACTTCCCATCAAGTATTTTTTATCACTGATAGGTCTCCACATGTGAATTTCCTTCACAACCACCTTATCAACTTTCACAAGTGCAGCATTGGGTCCGAGAGGAATACCGTTGGCCTTCTCCTCTGGATCAGTTGACAGCAAAATACCCTCAGCAACTACAACATCCTCTTTATTCCAGTCGTAAACAATGACTCTATCACGTGACACCTAAGACATGCATACATTTATATTTATATATTAGGAATGTGCATGCATACCATTCATCAAGTTCTTAACAAGAAAGAGGGAAATGAAATATTACCGATGAACCAGCAGTGTGACTAGAGGTTGGGTAGTTCAAATCATTGTCCAACATGAGTTTATCAGCTAACCATGGAATCTTCATTCCCAGAGCTTGGCCAATCCTTGTCATATCTGATGTTGGCCTCCAGACAAATGCATCCTCCCTGCAGACAGACGTAACTATAACAGCCGCTGCACTGGGGCCAATAGGAATTCCTCCAATCTTATACATTGCATCAGCCGAGCATAACCTCCCTTCCCCTACTACCACATCATCTATTGAAGACCAATCTAGTATTTTACACTTAGTAACTACCTTGCTTGCACTACTAGACTCCGACATAGAAACATCTCCAATCTGCTTCCCATTAGTTAAGCCACGAACTTGAATCTGTAGGTCCTCTATCTTGTTGATCAATTCTGCCTGTTTAGCTTCAAGCATTTGCACATGTGTATCTCTACAATGCATTAAAGCTAACTTTGTCGCAGTTACCCCTCTGCCTAGTCATCTAATTCTTCCAGGCCTTTCTTTTCCCAGCACTTGACTCACCGCATCATCATTGACACTGGTACTATTAGTGGATCCAATCTCAGTGTCCAGAGATTTAATTTTTTCCTGAGACATAAGGTCAACAAAACGATGGTATGACATACAATAAACAGAGTAAATGAGTCTTCAATTGGTTTTGATTGTACTTACAATAGTTTCTGCGTATTCAGGTCTCACAGGTGTCCCATCAGCATGAGTATGTCCTGCAACCCAAATTTGACTCCTAGTCACCTTTGAAGGATCAGCACTTTTCTTCCTCTACAATTAACAGACACAATGTTGGCACAAATAAGTAGACAACACAATCCAGAAACAACATACCAGTTCATCTCCTAAGCGAGTCATTCCTTTGCGGCTGGTTGTGTGTGGAATCTGTGATTTCCTCAGCTTCCTAAATTTGTCGCTATTATCCTACGAAAGCAATTCCAACGATTTTACATTTCAAACCAAAATGTCTGCAAACAAGATAAAGAGCAAACTGAACCTCAGCCTCTTCAGTCGTCTTATTCTTCACCCAATTCTTCCAAGCTGTCTGAGACTGGATGTTACTCGGTTTCAAGCTACATATTTCAGCCCTACTTGTTCTTTTGACTTGAGCTAAGAGCCTGGATTTAGAAGCACGCCATATAGTACCCATCTGTTTAACAACGGCATCTTTTTTCCATTCTTCATCAATATTGAACCTTGCCTAAACAATATCACATAACACATTAATAATTTTCAAGGAGACTACCATATCAGGTTGCAGAGAGTACCTTAACTTCATCCCACATTCTTTCTCTCGTTGGGTCATCTACGTGCCTCCAATCATCAATCAGAACAGGTACGTATTCCCTCACCAACGGACCAAGAAAGGAAGAAAGTGTGACTGACCCTTTACCAATAGGCACACCTAGCGATGTGAATTCAACATTGACCTTTTCATCAATATGTTTAGCCACTCCACGCAACTTTGTTGGCCCCCTAGTTTTTCTCTTCTTGGCAACTGGTTCTTCAGTATCAACATCTTCTGTTGCTTCGGTTGGATTCGGTTCTTTATCCTTGTTATATCTCGTGTTTTCTTCAACAGTCTCTTCCAAATTCTCCTCTTCTTCCTGAGGCTCAGGAGCAACTTCTTTATGAGGTTCAGGAGCAAATTCTTTATGAGGCTCAGTAGCAACTTCTTTCTGAGGCTCAGAAGCAACTTCTTTCTGAGGCTCAGAAGCAACTTCCTCCTGAGGCTCAGAAGCAACTTCTTTCTGAGTCACAGTAGCAGTCTTGTTGCGTCTCAAGATCAACTCTCCCTGAACTGGTGCAATGCCTTGTTGACGATGACTGCGTCTTTTGACACCGTCTTTCTTACTCTTCATTCCGTTATACCTGAAACATAACTAATTTGTCAAATTATTCACACCACAACATGAAAGCATCCATTCCCTACTCTAACCAATTGTATCCCTATCAATCAACCACTAAGACCCCTTTACACTCATCTCTAACAAAAAAACTTTCGTCATCAGAGGAGTGGTTCTCCAAATCTTTATCTTCGATACTTGATAAAGGTGCCACAATCTCGTCTTCTGTCTCTAACTCGTGATAACCTCTAGGTGGTGCTCTCATAACTACGGACCACTGTGAAGACTCATCTTTAGAGTAGAATACTTGTTTTGCTTGCGCTGCCATAATGTACGGATCTTGTTGATATGCAGACTGGTTTACGCTGAGGTTAACGAGTGTAAAACCTTCTTCTTCTTTTACACCATTACCTTTGTTGGCCCATATACACTTGAACAATGGTATTTGGAAGAAATGATAATCCAACAGTATGATCTGCTGTATAACTCCATAATAGGCAACAATGTCTGCCATATGTCTAGTGTCTCTGGAACTAGATCTGCACATTGTAAAGGCCTCATATGTTACACCACTATTCTGAGTCTTGCGCATTATTTCCTCCGTTTGAAATCGCTGCCCGTTGATGATATAACCTTTATAAGTCTGAGCTTTATGTCTTGGTCCGTAAGCCATCCATCTAAGTTCTTCAGACTGTTCCTTAGAGTTAGTAGAGAACTGATGAAAGACAGAAAAATGAAATGAAGTTAATTTTGTATGTAACTGAGTAAACAGATAACGAAGCCTAAAAGGACAAGGATCTAGTATACCTTGTCCTTCACCCACTGTGAGAACCTTTCTCCATGTAGTTTCCAAAGGAGAGTTTCATTTCTTGCACACCTAGCATCATTGGTTTGCAATTCTTCTAAGTGCATCCTTGTATACAATAACATAATGTTAGTTTAGTTTAAATAATCAGATATGCCATCATAAAAGAATAAGTTGAGGTTAACTTACTCTACGTATGGAGTCATCATCTCCATGTTCATCAGGACATATCGATGGGCTATGTCCCGCTCTTTATCAGTTAACTCAATTACAGGACCCTTATGCAATGGACGGCCTTCTAGTGTGGATACACTTGTCTCCACATCCTCATTACGTTTAACTCTTTCTTCCCCAGGAACAGAATTACGCAGAAACTCCAAACAGAATGCTATACATTCACCAGCCAGATATCCTTCAGCCATACATGCTTCAGGCCTTGCATAGTTCTTAACATATGACTTTAGTGTCTTCATGTACCTGTACCCAATAATATACTTAGTCAACTAACAACAAAAGGACAATAAGAAATAAAAATCATAGTTTTGATTACCTTTCAAATGGATACATCCATCTGAAGTGCACAGGTCCACCTAGTCTTGCCTCCCTTGCTAGATGTAAGGGAAGGTGGAACATTATATCGAATAGGGAAGGAGGAAAGTATCTCTCTAATTCACACAATGTCTCTACACACTCGACCTCTAAAGTTATGAGTTTATGAGGATCAAGAACACGCTGACATAGTCTGTTGAAGAAGTTGCACAATCTAGTAACAGCAACTCTTGGTCCGTCAGGGAGCAAGCCTCTAAGCGCAACCGGTAACAGATTCTGAAGAAGGACATGATGGTCATGGGACTTCAATCCACCAATCATGGGAGGATCCACAGAAACACAGTTCGCAATGTTGGCACAATATCCATCAGGCCCTCTGAATAAGCTTAATCTCTTACAGAAAACTTTTTTCTCATCCTTTGTCAGCCAATAAGAAGCATGAGGTAAGTAAGTTTTCCTACCTCCTTCCTGAACGTGTAACTTATGTCGAATCCCCATGTCTTCTAAGTCCTTCCGTGCTTTGACACCATCTTTTGACTTTGCACTTTGCATCAGAATAGCCAAGATAGCATCAGACACATTCTTTTCCACATGCATAACATCAAGGTTATGTCTGACAGGCATATCCTTCCAGTAAGGCAAATCAAACAAAATTGACCTTTTCTTCCATCTCCAGCTATCATTGTCCTCTTCGTACTCTTCTTCTTCAATCTCCTCATCATCACACAAAGATTTTCTTTTCTTTCTACTTACTTTCGGTAAAGGCTTACCAAAATCATTTCTGAACTCTTTAAGTGCATTAAAGATTTCTGCTCCACTTTGAATTCTATTTGATCTCCCTTCTTCCACAGTGTTGTCAAACCATTTCTTTCTTCTTCTATATGGATGATCAGGTCGGAGCCTCTTCCTGTTTCCTAAGTATACATGCTTCTTACTAAACTTCAACCATCTGAAAGGTGTATCTTTTCCACACACATTGCACGCTTGTTTGCCTTTGACTTTACACCCAGCCAATGTCCCTAAGCCAGGATAATCACTAATACTCCACATCAACATTGCTTTAAGTTTAAAGTGTTCCTTCATAAAAGAGTCATACACCATGATACCTTCATTCCAAAGCTCCTGTAGATCGTCTATCAGTGGTGCGAGGTAGACATCGATGTTGTTACTTGGTGCAGTTGGACCCGGGATGAGCATTGTCAACATAATGTTCTCTGCATTCATACACTTGGTTGGATGCATGTTGTAGTTAACCAATAACACCGGCCATGTGCTGTACTTGGAATTCTGAATGGAGAAAGGATTCATCCCATCTGTGGAGATACCTAGTCGGAGGTTTCTTGGTTCAGCTGCAAACTCTGGCCATTTGTGATTCACATTGGCCCAAGTTATTGAATCTACCGGATGACGCATTGAACCATCTGAACTACCACCATTGATATGCCAACGCAACTCTTCCGCTATTCTTTTTGATCTAAACATACGCTTGAATCTGTCTTTTATTGGAAAATACCGTAAGACCTTAGCTGGAATCCCCTTCTTTACCTGACCACTATGCTTATCCCTTTCCCATCTAGAAACATTACACCTTGGACAGATTTCCATATCTTCATATTGCTTCCGGTATAAAATACAGTCGTTCTTGCAAGCGTGAATCATGTCGTAGCCAAAACCAAACAACTTCAAGAATCTCTTCATCTCGTTTGTTGATCCGGGAAGTACATTATCTGTGGGAAGCATGTCTTGAACTAATGAGAGGAGCTGATCAAAGTAGTTTTCAGACATCCCACTCTTCACTTTGATGCGATAAAGTCCCATAATCGCAGAAACCTTTGTGTAGTTGGAACATGTGGAGTATAATGGAGTCTCAGCATCTTCTAGCTTCTTCTTAAACTCATATTCTTCTTTGCTATCAACCCCATCTGCTTCATCTTCCTTCTGTGCCTCCTTATTGTTTTCACCATCAAAGAATGCTGTTCTAATCAGATCATAAGCTTCATATTCATAGCTTGAACCACAACTTGGCTTATCAGTCTTTGCATCACCATGCAAACTCCAACAAGTATTCCTCTTGTATCTCTGATCCATACCCCTAATGACTAAGTGATCCTCCACTGTATATACAGGTTGATGGCATAAATTGCGGCAATCAATGCATGGACATAACATCTCAGTAGGATTACCCAATCTCACTGATGATGCTTGCACAAATTTAGATGCCCCTCTGTGATACTCAAGACTAGCCCTGTGGTTAGAACCATTTAAAATTTCAGACAAGTCATCAAATAAATTATACGCAACAAACGAAAGAAGATAATAAAGAAATCAATACCTTGGATGCCATACCCAAGACTTGTCCATGATAAAACAACACCAAATCTCCACGACCATTTAAACAAACATATAAGAAAATAACAGGCAAGTGTATCAGGAAGAGAGATATGACCAACTGAAACTAAGAAATAAACGCTAACAACCAAAACAAGATAAGAATAAGAAAAGAGTGACTGAGATTCGGTCTCACCTGAGTAAACCGTGGGTCCTTACAAAACGCAAGTTCTAAAACGGAAAGCTCCCTGCAGATTACAGAAGCATCCATTATACTTTGAAAAAACAAGCTTTTTGCAACCATAACTCGCTAAAACTTGTAAAAACCTTAGCCGTCAATTGATTGCAATTGCTGAAACATAAATTGAAACGAAAACTCAGATTAATTTCACATACCTTTCACTAGATTCAAACCCAGAAAGCTACCTGCCAATTCATAAAATAATCAATTCGAGTTAGGAATTTTGAACAGAATTAATCGATAATAAAAACCCAGAAATCAATGTGTATTCCTCCCGATTACCAGATATGTAGCCTTTCTTCTCTATCAATTGATGATACTCCCTCAGTCACGAGTACAAGAATTGATTCGCAGTGGTCAAAATGATTTAGATCTAAACAATGACACCGAGATTTATACAAGGAGGAGTTTAAATTCGAATGTGGAAGTGAGATTTCAAGCCGGAAAAGGACATGCAAAGATCTCTCTGAGCTAGCTCTCGATCTGAATTTTTGATTTTTTGCATTAACCAAAAAATTTCATGTTTCATACTTCGCCAATGTTTTTTTGTTCGATACGCGGGGAACAAAATTTTCATCTCCCGGTCATACTATCCATAGCGTTTATCAACCCTGTCTGCTATTAAAAAACACCCGCCAAACGTAAAAATTGGCGGTAATGATAAGATAGCGTTTCAAATATAAGAAACGCTATCTTAAATACCCACTGTAGTCAAAGATAGCATAACTGACCAAAACGCTATCTTAATGTGCTATCTATACTCTGATTTCTTGTAGTGAATAGAGGCTACTTGTATATAAACTCATGTACAGTCAACATTCTAAATTAATGAGAATACAAAGTTTATTTTGTCTGGTTTAATACTCTTGAAGAAAATTGTTATCAAGGATCCGTATGTTTGTTGATTTAGCTACCAAGCCTAATTCACCTTATGTAATGTAAAAATCTGAAATTGACACCCAATCATGTATGGCACCACAATTCATCCATATCGTTGAAATCTTATTGTCATAATACACATATAAATGAGATCGTGATCTTTTATCCTACACACATACCTCAAACCCGTGAAGAAAACCGCAGTTTATTTGTTAATTGGGCGAGATCATATAGCACCCAACATTGAGAGAAACCCCTCTCATGTGGAATCTCTCATAATAGTTTGTATGCTACCCAAAGCCAGCTTCAATCTCAACTCTGAGACCCCCTCATGTCCGCCGCTGCCGTCTCTCTCCCTTTTGATGATGAGGTGACTAGAAATCCAAAGAATTGAATCTCGCACTAGCCCCCCTTCTTTGATACCGCCTCGTTGAGAGAAACCCATTTCAAGTGGAATCTCATGGATCTTTTGCCAGAAATCTGTATTGATCCACTGTGATAGTTGAATCGAAGCTCCTCAAAAAGGCAACATAGATCCAGGTGAAGAAGACAATAAAATCTCTCTCTAGATTTTAAGTAATTAAATTATTAAAATTATTTAAAAAATCAAATAATTCTTTCTTAATATTGTAACCACGCGCATGTAATAAAGGAAAGAAAGAAAAACAAGAGTATCGAAGATATTACACAGCTACAAGTGTTAGTTATTTCATGACACAGATAAAAAGTGTTACCAGAGTAAATACTAACTTAGAAAGTGTTATAAAGCCCAATTGCTCTAGATTAAATCAAACCATTTCTTCTTCCAACAATCATCTCAATCAAGAAAGCTTATTACATAACTGGTTTCACTTCATTCAACGGTATACTACGATTCTAATTCGATCCCAATATTTTGCTCACTTGAGTTTGTCTTGTATCTTCTTTTAATATATGATTACTCTTATATCGTTCAACTTTTAAGATCCTGTTGTATTTCTAAATGATGCTCGCTACTGGAAGAAAGATGAATAAAAAGAAGTAAAAAAGGAATTTTATCTTTTAAAAAAATAAAAAATGAATTTTATGGATCATAACCCAACAAATTGGTAATCCTATATTACATTAGTTTCATGCCAAACTTTCTAAGTAAAAATTATTTGTTCTATTAATTATAGGGAATATAGTATGGTTTGATATATTCATTCACATAAAGGATACCGCGTACATCTCCATTTTGACTTTTTGCATATACCGCTCTTTTATAGAAAAATAGTTCAGGTACTAGACTTTTTATTTATTTTTATTTTATGTTTCGAATGATAACTACGATTATAGTGGATTATTTTAAATATGGATCAAACCACTCCATTTTTTGGTGAAAAATAGTCCGTTGTAGACTACATTTATATGTTTATAAAACTGATCCTTATTTAGTCTTCAGTGGAGTATTTTTATTTTTTCTGTCTACATATTCTAAACTAATTATTATGATTAGTAAATAAAAGCGGTTTTGGCTGACTAATCCGTTTGACCACTACTACCATTTAAAGTCTAAAATGTAATAATGTAGATATTTTTTTTTTATCTCCGCTCATTCTTTGATGGTAAACATATAACATTTGATAAGAAATATTCCAGTAAATTATTATTTTGATCTATGCAACTTTATCTTTATACATGTTTCTAGTACGTTATAACTCAAAATTTATATATTCATTTTAAGTATCTTTGTTCTTTTGGGAAAAAAAATAAACTATAACATATGCAAAAAGAAAAAGAAAAAAAAAACAAATTATTTTTCTACTAGTTAGCTGAGTTAAATCATTTGTTTTAAGATCGAAACGAATTAGAATGAAAAGGGAAAAATGTTGGGGTTCTTGTGGTCTAGTGGTAAAGAGGATAAGTTTGAGGCGTTCCAGCCTTTCTGAATTCGATCTAACTGCTATGAAAAACTACAACACATTGTTTGGATATCTACACATATATGGATATTTATTGTCGACCGATTTGTATACCCAAAAAATATATTTGGACTGCACTTCTCATCATCGAAATTAGTTTGGATCTCTCAATAGATTCATGATTCATGATACTCCAGCAGTCCAGGTAAATAAAAGAAAAAAAAAATTGGACATGGTTATTTCATTTCTTTCTCCAGCAACCATTGCATGTGTTTGAAGGGTTGGACAATAGTGCTCATGTCCAAAACAGGGTCAATCTTATTAATTTATATCTTAAATAGTTATTTGTTCTATTTATTATTGAAACAATTAACCAGAAAAACAAAAAGAGACGCAAAACTAGAAGACGACACATGACATGACGTAAAGGAAAGTGTACAGTGGTTTGGCGGTATGCTAATTACCATTTACCCCTTGTTTTTTTTTCCAGATTCTTCAATTTTTTCTCTTTCTTCCTATTTAGTTTCTCAGAATTTTATTGAATTAAAAAAAAAGAACGTAGTGTGTAACATGCTAAATTATTTATTATACAAATAAATATATATATATTTGTTTCTAAATTTTGTTTTTACATATTAACTCATTTATTAACTAGACAATTTTTATGTTGTATGACATGTATATACTTAATAGATTGATCATTATTAATGTTTTTTCTACACAAAACTTATGATATTTGGTTTGTATACACAAACACATTTTACATCAACCATCAAAATATATAAAAACAAATTTACTATAAGCAACTATAAATATTAGTTGTCTAACATTTTAGTTAGCTATAATTATTATATTTGTTGGATGCTATACACTTTGATATTTTTACAATATGCAATATTACAATAGTTAACATTGTTATTAGATATGTTATTAGATATGTTAAATGGTTAACATTTAGGTGACAATACCACCACCAAGAACACCATCGTCTTCCGGCGACTACAACCTCAGAATACGAGCACCGCTCTCGACAAAGACAGAAACTCACCAAATCGACAACAAACAAACACTATTCTAAACCATGAGAACTCCGCCGCGAGATTTATTGCGGCTGCTGCTCCACCGTCCTCTGGTGTAGACCATCCACCGATGAGTAGACACTGACATCGATTCAATAAGGCCACAGAGCCTCCGCAAGCGATTGCCATGCCGGAACCACACCGTTGTACCTCAGAGAAGAAGAGGTTGAGTTCGATTTCACCTCTGAGAACCGTCCTCCTCCATGAAGCTCTGAATACTTATCTAAATCATGAGAGAGATCCTCTCAAGGGTTGAAGATAAAGGTCGAAAAGAGAAAAAAAATTAATAGATCAGAAGTTAATGAAATGAGAGAGAAGAAAAGTAGAGAAAAAGGTAGAAGAGATAAAACACAAAACAAAAAAAAAGAAAAGAAACGCGAATGTTCATCACGTGGAATGAAGGGCAGGGGCGGACCCACTAAGGGCAAATGGGTGTCAGATGACACCAGTAAAATCTAAATATAAAAAAGTATTAGGCTAAAATTATAAAAGTTTCGCTAGATGGAATGGTAAAGTCTTAAGATTGACCCTCAAAATTTTGGTTCAAGTCCCCAAATGAACCCACTTATACAATTTTCTTTATTCCATTATATATGTGACACCACTAAAAATTTTAATTGGGTCCGCTCCTGATGAAGGACATAATATGTATATTAAAATTATAATAATAACCAAAACAGTAAATATCTACTTTGCTAATTATGATTTTTTTTTTGTATATGCAGTGCAATTTCTCTTGTTCTTATAATTGTATTTTACTATGTAATCCCTCCTCTCCATTTAATTAAAAACCTTTCATACAGAAAAATCACTTTTTGCATGTTTATCGAAATAGAAAAAATACACATTGTTCATGTTTGTTTGGCAGATACATGCGACTGCAATCTTATGTTGTTTGTTTACCAATCATGGAATTCAATGATAGTTACACTGATCAATCGTAGGCTATCCGCGACTAAAATTTTTGATTGTAAGATTTTTCAGAAATTACGATTAATTTCTTGCAATTAATCACTGCGAATTAAGTTTAAGATTTAAGATTTTAATGAATTATGAATGCTAGTAACAAAATTTGGTGTTGTACTCAGTTCAATAACATTCACAGCCTGCAGAGAACCACTAGATTAATGATATTGCAATGCAGAAAACACATCTATTGATTGATGTCGGAAGTAGTACTAAAACCCAAAAGAAATAAATCTTTATTGTATTTTCTTTTTGCCTGGTTTATTTTATATTCTTTCCGAGGAATGAATAAAGTTACGCGTGAATTACAAAAGAAACAAATAAAACAGTCCATGCAAATCGAGACACTGTTTTTTTGGTAAAGATATCGAGAGACTGTTGATTACGAATAGTCAATTTACAAGCATTTACAGCAGCAGATGATAAAAGGGAATTGATTTTGAATGTTTTTTCAGGGCATTATGATCCTTCAGTAAGTTTCAGCGAAAGGGATTAGTAAGTGGCCCTCCTTTCTCCATTAGAGCTTGGCCATAATTCAACCTGCAAATAAAACAGAGACTAAAACTTAGTTAAAACTGGGAAATAAGGTCAATACTGTCCAAATTAGAGAAGTACTCCACGTTGAGGATTAAAGTTTAGTTTTAGGGTTTATTTTTATACTACACTAAATTATTTTGTTAATTTTGGTGTAAGATATTGTAACATAGAAAGAAAAGTCCAACCCCAATAACCCTTTTTTTTAAAATCCTAGGGTTTTAGCAGAGTTTCCCTTATAAATAAGCTTCTATTTTCCCCAGAAAATTTATTCTCTCCCTTTCGGCGAAGCTCTGTCGAGATCTGGAGGTGTTCGAAGCAGAAGGAAGCCCTATTCACGTTTCTCTCTCCTCCAATCTTATCAGGTAAGATCCGCGAACCAGATCTGAGATTTTTAACCCAGAAAACCTTTTAAAACTTTCGCAACTTTCAAAATACCCAAAATCCCGAGAAACCGAGCACACCACCGTGACCGTCGCGACGAGACGAAGCCGGAACCGCCGAGCCGACTACGACGCGCCGCCGCACGCCGGAAGAGTCATGGGCGCGTGAGATCCACGCGCGCCGGAGGAGCCACGCGCCGACCGCCGGAGCCGCCCGCCGCCACCACGCGCCGCCGCCGTCACGCGCCGCCACCACCGCCGACCGGAGCCGCCGTCCGTCGCCGGAGATTCGCCGGAGCGCCGCCGCCGGAGCCGCCGTTGACCGCCGCCGTCGACCGCCGCGGACTCGTTGACCGGTTCGGGTCGGGTCGGGTCGGACCGATTCAGGTCGGATCTTTGACCGGATCTGGGTTAGGTTGACCGTTCGGTTTAATCCGGTTTAGTCAATTTCTAATTTCAAATTTCAATCTCAATTTCTGTTTCCGGTTTAGGTCGGTTAAGCTGGTTTGAGCGAGTATTTTCAATCGATCATATCTAGCTCATACTTAGCCCGATTTAAGCGATTCAAAAGCCCATCTCATTTGATTTCTCGTCCTTTATCCAGATCCGATGTCCGTTCGGGCTAATGGGGCTTCTAAATTACCGTTTTGCCCTCTTCTTTGGCTAAGGTGAGGAAAACTGTTGTTTATCTCCCTTATTCTATTCCAATTCCGGACGATATTCCTTTGTTAATAGTGTCTTTCCTAGGTAGTGTAGGGATAGTAAGACGTCTGATGTGATTGATTGTGGAACATAGAACTGCTAGGTTATCGCTGAGCCTGAAAACGTTGATTGTGTGTGATGGATATGATTGTTTAGAATTGTGGTAGGGCCCCCGAAAGGGTGTTGCATGTAGGGGTGCATAGCGGTTTGTGCGCATGCCTTGAGAAGGCGTCGGGGGTCTGACGAACCCCCCCAGAAGGAAAAGAAGGATTGTTTGGGCTTACGGGTCGAAGGAAGGTGTCCATGAGTGTGAAAGCACGAGTGGATGTAGATTGTGTGGTGAAGCCTTCGGGCCTGTTTGCAAGGTTTTATTAGCTTAGGACTTGTGATTCGTAGTTGTGTAGTGTAAGCGGGATCGCGGGCTCCTTAAGCCCAACCTCACTGGGTAATTGCGTTTGAAACAATTACTCAGGCCTCTTTCCTTCCTGTCCCCGTTTTCTTGCAGGTCTGGATGCGGGATCGATACAGTCGAGTGATGTCATTGGTGATTTTGAATACGAAGGAGGCGTCTGGGACCTGGGACAAGTTGAGTTGGCGTTCCGGTTGGACCAAGTCCGGTTCAACGGGCGTCCTAATGCCGCGTCTCCGGTTTGCCGGGAGACGGGTGTTACAATTTACTTTGTAACGCCACGTCCGCCCCTACCGGTGAGTCACCCATCCCTCTTCCAGGCTCGTGAGCCCTACCCCCGTCCGACGGTCGGTGCGTTATTTTTTCGTAGGCCCGAACGATTAATTTACTGACCCTACAATCACCCCTGACCTTTTCCCATGTGTTTTGTCCTCACACATGCAACCACGAGTCACTTCCCGGAAGGTCACCCATCCTGGGACTACTCCAGCCCAAGCACGCTTAACTCTGGAGTTCTTTCAGGCAAGTGACCGGAAAATGTAAGTGCACTTGGTGACATAGGTAGCCAAATTAATTCTTTTAAGCCTTTCCATATATACCACAAACTGGGATGTTACAATTCACCCACTCTCACAGAGCGCAACGCCCTCGTTGCGCACCAGGATCGTTATCCTTGACGGTGTGAGCCATCACTGACTCCACACGCGTCCTCGGATTCGGCTCTGATACCACTTGTAATGCCCCGTCCGCCCCTACCGGTGAGTCACCCATCCCTCTTCCGGGCTCGTGGGCCCCACCCCTGTCCGACGGTCGGTGCGCTATTTTTTCGGAGGCCCACCGACTAATTTACTGACCCTACAATCACCCCTTACCTTTTCCCATGTGTTTTGTCCTCACACACATGCTACCACGAGTCACTTCCCGGAAGGTCACCCATCCTGGGACTACTCCAGCCCAAGCACGCTTAACTCTGGAGTTCTTTCAGGCAAGTGACCGAAAAAGGTAAGTGCACTTGGTGACATAGGTAGCCAAATTAATTCTTTTAAGCCTTTCCATATATACCACAAACCGGGATGTTACAGATATGGTATAGTGATATAGCCTCAGAATCGTAGACTAGGATAGTGAATGATAGATGAACAAGTGTTGGCTGTGTAGCTCTCTCATTTGATCAGTTGGAGATGAAATGGAATCAAATTGGGAGATAGAAGTGATGGTGAACAATTCTCTTACTCAGTGGGTTAGATATAAGCTTCAAGGGAAGCTCACACTGAACCGATCTGAAGAAGACGCCAAGGCTGGAATGAGGTCGCTCTCCTTGATGCCACAAACGAGATAAGGTGATGGAACACAAGCAGCTGGACTGAAGTCACTCTCTGCTGATGCTAGATGATATGTTAATTATTGTATGAACACAACAAGAACGTATTGGTCTTGAGCTGCAAGGAGAAACCACTATCTACAACTCCAGGCCGCCAACACACTCAAAGGAGTTTAGGGTTTTTCTTTGTAATTGACGTGGATTGAAAAATAATAAGGACAAGGCTTTATTGCCTAACTGCAAAAATACCAAAGCAAATAAAGATATGGCCCTTAAGGCCATACATGAAATAAAACAAGAAACTAAAGTAAATAAGGCCTCATGGTCGTGTGGCGACTTGGACTGGACGGGTAGTGCATTATGTCTAATGGATTGAGCCTCGTTAAAAACCTTGCAAATAAAATCCAATGGGATAAAACATTGAAAGGGGAATATAGTATAACCTTTGGGCCCACATATATGTTGCAATGACCCCCCTGGATTCTAAGTATAGATTTGAAGTGCATCAGATCTGTGAGCTTCCAAATGAGGCAAGTCCAAAAACCATTGGGTTCCAACTTGTGTAACTTCATTATATGAGCTGGTATGGGCTTGATTCCAACTATCCTAGATTCCATGATGAGTCAATATTTTAGAAAAAGTTCCTTTGTTGCTTGATTCATCCTGGTCCGTTCTGAGCTCTCCCATAATTAGCAAATGGTCTCCATCAAGTTCCTTAGAAGTCTTATGTTTTGTAACCTGCATAACTTCCTCATATGAAAGGCTATTAAAGCACTTTCACTTTTTGCTGACTCCTTCATTGCTTAAGGTTTTGGAACAGGTTGATTCGTAGCTTTAATCCTCTGGGTTAGTTAGATATGCCCCAAAATGTGCACCTATGTCCCTGGTGCGATCAAGATGTTTTTCTCCAACGGCATATATTGGCTTGTTGAGCAATCCTCTAGTCTGCTTGGCTAATGATGGCTTGATTTCCTCATCATATTCTCCCTCTTGAGAAGTTTTTGACCTCGAAAGTGTATAACCTGCACCAAAAGATAGCAAGTTAGCTTTCATGCGGTTTTGTGCGTCCATGGCCTTACCTTGATGGATCCGAGGCTCGTTGACGTAAGGAGCATCAGGCGGTTCTCCTTTGAGTAGGTGATCCAACAGCACGCCTCTCCTCTGATTTTCTGGCCAGTGACGAATTTCTGTACCATGGTGTCCTTTGACATCGGTCTTGTTCTCCTTTGGTGGTAGTGATGCTTTCTTGCGCCGTCCAAGGTCTGGTGGTACTTCTTTCCGGTTCTATTCTGTGGTTCCTGAAATATGTTGGAAACCTTTGGCAAGAAACAAGTGCATTAGGTGTTATCTATGATAAAATAAAAATGTTGAACCTGATTCCATACCACTAGTTTTAGCAAATATTTCTTCTTCTTGAGGTTTTAAACAAACTGCTTCCTCATGCTCTTGTGTGTTTAGTAAACTCTTTAATAAAGTTGTGACTTCATGAGAAACAGAGTTATTCAAAGAGAGACTTACATGTATAACACAATGAGACGAGTCTGGGGGTTCCTCTTCTTGGTGAAAACTCCTTCACACTTGTTATCTCCATTGGTCATTGTCGGTTCCTGCTCTTATTGCTTATTCTCTATCCCATCAATATTCTGAACACTTCTGACAAGATACAATTGCATAATAACAGCCATAAGAGTTTTAGAATAGTGGGACACGATGACTCAGTTTGAATTACTTCAACTATTGTCGATTAATCTTGAATCGGAAATTTCGAAGCAAGATTGGACTAGACATTCTCCTAAATTATTTGACTGTGTTTTATGTTCAAGTGATGTTGATTCCATGGCTGGACTATCACGACAAGTTACAGAAAATTTACTCCTTTATGACAAAGATAATAAGTCATCTCAAGAGATATCGTAATATTAGAAGACATATCTTTCTCATTAGATTGGCTCTTGGTAGGTTGTTGATCAGAAACAATCTCCTTCTTGGTGTTGGCATCCAAACTCGTAAATATGATCTCATCATAAGCTTCTTGGGAATGTAGCTACTTCTGTGGGACTTTTGTACAAACTCCTTGTACATATGCTGCTTTAAAACTCTCCAAGTACTTACCGGGTTATGATAGTATTTGAGAGCTTCTTCTTGTATCTACCATATAGAAGCTTCTCCAACAAGTGCATTGATGGCATGAGATACTCTTCTCCTTCGGGCCTTTTTAATACCAAAACCAATCTTCAAAGCCTCTCTTCCATATTAGATATGCCGCTGGGTCTTGTTCAAGACCTGAAAAGAGAGGTTATGCAGTTCATAGTCTTCTCCTTCATCATGGGAATGATCCTCCAGTTTAGAATTGTATTGCATTTGAATTGGTCCACCACCAAAACTAACTTTATCTTCGGCCACACATTCTTCTCCACTCTCCATAGTACCTAATCCTATAAGAAAAACACTAGACACGAAATTAAGTGCCACATGAATTAGAAACAAACAAGAAGAACAAAAAGGCAAATTGGCAAATCGTAAAAGAAAAATGGAAAATGCGGAACTGGAAAAATGCAACTAAAGCTAACTGATTTTCTATGTTCTTTTTTTATTTATGAATGCAACAGAGAATGAAAATGTTAAGTTCAATAGTAGGAATGCAAGACATGGAATAAGCAACAACAAGAGAAAAGGTAAAACACAACCAAAAGGTAAATCACAAAAATGGAAAAATGCACTTTATGAACCGGTTTTCTTCTTTTTTGACTTGAAGAAATCTAATGCAACTACCTAAATACCAGGCTACAGAATGAATTTGCAAACAATCAGGAGCAGTCGTAGCAAGTAATCATACAAGCCAGATGGTTTTATAATGCAAATCAATCATATTCGATATGCCTCAAAGTCCGCGAATGGAAAGCTAGGTTATATGCTCGTGTTCTGTTTAGTTTCTATGATGCAGAAAGAGGAGCAATTCAGCAGAAGTATGATGTATGAAGACATGTTACAAAGCGAGCAACAACTTGCAAGAGCAAGCAAGGACCGCCACAAAAACTGAAACAATCTACCAATATCTATATGCAGCTGATTATGACTATTACTCCTATGACTATCCTTTTTTTTTTAAAGATGCAGGGCAACCTAACAAATGCAGGACATGAGTAAAGAGCAAGGAACAATCAGATGTAAGTGCAATACACAAAGAAACAATCATGACAAGCAAAAACAGTGCAGCCAGTTTTAACTTCTATCAACCTAGTCTCGGTCCAAATCAACTACCAACCAACGTATCCTCTCTTTTTTATGTAAACTAAGAAAACAACTACCAACCAACGTGCAATTAAAACCGTAAACAGCAGCTAACATAAGGGAACAAATCGATAGCAAGTAATACAACACACAGTTCAAGTAAAAACCTTAATGGTGATATGCGGCTGATTTCACTAAGCACCCTAACACACCTTTTTATTATTATGAGCATGTAATAACAAAGACAATGAATCAAACATAAGCAAATATAATATGAAAAATAGAAACAAACAAGAAAATTGAAACAACTAATGCAATTTGTTTTTGAGTTTTCGAAGGATAGAAAGCAAAACAAGTTAATAACAAAATAAAAGGTGCAAGGATAGAGATAACCGATTTATTTCACGAGCCTAAGATCTGATACCGTTTATTATAAACTTCAAGGGAAGTTTACATTGAACCAACCTAAGAAAGTCGCCAAGGCTAGAATTATTGATCAGTGTGTACATCAATCGTATAGTCAGCTATACCAGGAAACTATATCAAAGAATGGAAAATATATCATGAGAACATAGTCAACTACATCTGCAAACTATGTAGTCAGATACATCATCCATCTATATTGGATGGACAAAATAGAGTCACGTGTGTAGTTAATGAAGGAGCTGCCTCTTTCCTACATGACCGTTGGTGTCAGACTGGCTAGCTTCTCTTGTCTTTATTCAGTTTATTCTTTGTTTTTTCTTGGTGTAGCCCTAGTCAACTCACTATATATGACTTGTATTGCATAAATAAGAAATAATCTTAAGTGATTTATTTTCCCAGCCGCTGAGTCTCTCTCTCTGTATTATTCTCTTCTTATTCTCATTTCATACAATCTGAATCTCTAAATCCAACATGGTCTCAGAGAAATAATTGTTATTTTTCACTGATTCTTACTATTCTCCTACTGATTCTATTCACTCTCGGTTTAAAATCTTCAATCTTTTCATTCTTCTTCATTTCTGCTCTTAAAAACCGCTTCCCTTCTCTTAAACCTCTCAAGCTTCATCAATGGAAAACACTGTCCAATTAAACTCTAGCCTCAAGCCTACTGTTATTCATGTGGTTCTCAAGGGCATAAACTACAGGACATGGCAGAGAACAACTCATTAGATCCTTCCATCCTTGAAGCTTACTCCCATTGTCAAACTGCTAAATCACTTTGGGATACTCTTAAGAAGGTGTATAGTGATGTCTCCAACCTCAGCCGTGTGTATGAGGTGAAGAAGACAATCAATGACCTTCACCAAGAATATTTTGAGTTCACCAAGTATCTTGGGAAGTTCTCATTTGCTTGGTCTGAGCTTGACATGTTAAAGCCAAGCACCATGGACCCAAAGGTTCTTAATGAAAGGAAGGAGCAAGACAAGATTTTTGGACTCATCCTTAATCAAAATCCGGTCTATAATGATGTTATCAAGTCTATTCTAAAGGAGACTACTCTTCCCTACTTTGAAGAAGTGTGCTCAAGGATCCAAAAGGAACAAGGGAGCATTGGGCTGTTTGGAGGAAAGGAGGAGCTTGTCACTGCCAACAAGAGTGGGTTCAAGCATTAGGATAAAAGCGTGTTCAAGCATGAGGACAAGAAGCAAATTTTCTGTGAGCATTGCAAGAAGAAGGGACACACCAAGGTCAAGTGTTGGATCCTCCATCCACACCTCAAGCCATCCATGTTCAGGGATTCAAAAGCCAACATCTCTCAAGAAGTGAGGGAGAAAGCGTCTTCATCTACTCAAGGAGGAGATCTTGCCTTGTTCACTAACACTAAGTACGTGAGAAAGAGTTATTTGGAGGATCTCATCAAGGCTTATGCCTCTAAACTCTCTTGTATCACACTTCTGTCTCATAAATTACTTGCACAATCTGGTCATAAAACGGTAGTAGACTCATGAGCTTCTCACCATATGATTAGAGATGCTAAGTTGTTGAAAGACATTAAACCAGCCTTAGGTAGAGTAACTATTGCTGATGGTCAATGTATTCGCATTGTAGGACCATGAAAGTTAAGATTTTTTAAAAAGGACAGTGATGCTTTCTTTGTGCCTTAGTTTAAATCCAATCGGCTATCTGTTTAAAGGATCACTAAAGACTTGAATTGCAATGTTATTTTTGGGCCTAATGAGGTTTGCTTTTAGGATATTAAGAATGGAAAGGTACTTGGCAGAGGTGGAACACAAGATGAGCTTTATCTCCTTGAAGACACCACTCCAAGCAATTTGGATTCCATAGCTTTCAGTTCTTGTTTTCCTGTTAATCAAAAAGTTTTGTGGCATGCTAGACTAGGCCATCCTCATGCTAGAGCTCTGAACTTGATATTGCCTAATGCTATCTTTGATCATTCAACTTGTGAAACTTGTATTCCTGGAAAACATTGTAGAACAATCTTCCCTAAATCTACTACTATCTACGAAAACTGGTTTGATCTAGTGCATTATGATGTTTGAACTTCACCTTGTCTGTCTGGAGATAGGAACAAGTATTTTGTGACATTAATAGATGAAAAATCGGAATATACTTGGGTCACCTTGCTTACATCTAAAGATAGAGTTTATGAAGCATTCATTCACTTTCAAAATTACATTACTAATCAGTTTAATGCAAAATCAAAGTGTTTAGATCAGATAATGGAGGAGACTATACAATTCAAAGATTCAAAGCTAATCTAAACAAACATGGAATCCTACATCAAACAAGCTGTCCACATACGCCCCAACAAAATGGAGTGGCTGAAAGAAAGAACAGACACCGCATGGAGGTTGCTAGATCCATGATGTTTCATGCCAATGTGCATAAAATATTTTAGGGAGATGCAGTCGTGACAGCTTGCTATCTCATCAATAGGATTCCAACCAAAGTCCTACAAGACATCTCGCCATTTGAGGTATTAAACAAAACCCAACCATTTATTGAACACTTACGTGTGTGTGTTTAGTCCATATCTTAGGTGATCAAAGAAACAAGCTAGAGGCAAAGAGCATCAAGTGCATGTTCCCTGGATATTCAACTACTCAGAAGGGGTACAAATGCTATGATCCAATCACAATCACACCTATGTCTCAAGGGATGTATAGTTCATAGAAGGAAAGGGCTACTTTGAAAAAGAGATTGGGAAGGATTGAAAGACCTCTCAAGATCACCTTCTAACCTTGCTACAAGTTTGAGGTTTCTCTTGGATCATTTGGGAAATGATCTACCTAGGGTACCAAGACAAAGGGAAACAGAATAACCAAGAAGAGTTACAAGAAGCAGAACCAATGATAGCTAATCAAGAACCCATTCAAACCCAAGAGGAAGTTCTACCTCAAAATCAAGATCAAGGAAACTTGAATATGGATGAGGAGGAGACTATTCGTCATGGAGAAGAGATGGGTGTAGAAGAATCAGTTCAACTTGTGCAACAACTCAGAAGAAGCACTTGTGAAAAGAAGGATCCATCAAGCTGGATCAACACAAGAGTCTACTTCAACAAATAGGTTGTTGCTCATCCCAATGATATATCATGGTTTTTACTAGTTTTAGACCATGATATAAGTGTGTTTTAGTGTCTTTTTGTGTTCTTTTAGAGTCTTTTACAAGTATAATCAGGTTTGGAGCATATTTGGTGATTATGGCACTTTTTGGAGATTTTTGGAGTGTTTGGCCGAGAGATAGAGTTCACTGTCCGAAACAGAGAAATGCGTTGATCGTTGCACACTAGCACCGATCGTTGCACCAGCGAGATGGACCGAAACTCGGCGGTTTATGAAGAGTCAAGATATTGCACTCTGATCCAGAAGTTCCTGATATTTACAAAGAAGCCCCTGGCCGAGATTAGACCTACATAATTAAGTTTTTGGTGTTTTATTTACTTACGCTTTCATAATTAAGAACAGAGGATTTTTAGAGCTTTTGGGGCTGATCTGAACCTTTACTTCATCTGTATTTGGAGAAGATTTCGAACCCCTTTAATTCTTTATCTTTTATGCAATTTATTCTTCATATGATTATGTTTTCATTATCTATGTCTAAGTAGATTCCTTGTTAGGTTTAGGGTTTCTCACATAGGATTTCATGACTTGCTAGACTTGTTTAATTCAGTTAAGGATTCATAACTATATCTGTTCTTCAATCTAATTGTGCTTAAAGCTAGTTCTAACCTGATCAATTAGAATCTAGATCTTAGGTTGCTAAATACGACACGGAAGTGTGGTTTAGGAATCTGAACTAATTAGGTTGAGCAATTAAACTTCTCGCAAACGAAAGTTTGGTTTAGGATAATTGTGAACATATCAAACTTGGAATTAATGGTAGTTTAATCTGTTAGTTCTCGCAAACGAAAGTTTGGTTTGCTGCACTGAGACTTAGAGAATTATCGCAAAGGAATTTGGTTAATTCTATATCTGTGTTTTGAGTTCTAGAACTGTGCTTAATTAGATCCTTGCTGAATGAACTGTCTGCTTGTCTGATTTCCTGAGAACGCCCTAGACTTAGCGCTCTTAATAACTTGTTTTCACAACCAACAATCTCTGCTTTCTGTTTACTTTCTCGCATTGCTTTTAATTCAATCACATTGCTTTCTTCCTAGTTAATTTCCTGTTCTTGAGCTATTGAATACCAGAGTCCCTGTGGATTCGATACCTATATACTACAACTATTGAACTGTGCACTTGCAGTTAGATATAGGATTAAAACCTGACCCTATCAAGTTTTTGGCGCCGTTGCCGGGGACTCTAAGAGTCTTCGATAGCTTAGAACCTAAGGTTTTACTAGGATTTTTCGTTTTCTTTTCGTTTTCGTTTGTGTTTTTTTAGTTACTGATTTTCTCTGTTTTCTCTCTGTCGCAGGTACCAATTTTGCACTGCGTCGATCGTTGCACCCTTAGCATCGATCGTCACTAGGCGATTCTGAGATTGAAGCGATCGTTGCACTGATAGCATCGATCGTTGCCGGACGATTACAGACAGTTTATGCAGACGCAGAAAACTAGAAGTAATCCGAACTTGGACTTAGTTAATCTCGATCTTGAAGAACTTGGACGTTTAGAGAGAGCTAACAGAAGAGAAAGAAGAGAAAGGATGGTACGTGAGCGTTTGATTCTGATACGAGATGCTGAAGGTACCCTGAGGGATCCAGAAAACAATCCTTACAATGCTGCTGGGCAGAGGATTGATGCTGATGGACGAGTGATCCCTGATGTTGAGGAAGCTGAGCCACCACGACAGAACCAAGCTAGACAGATGGTTGTCCATGAGAGGACTTTAGCTGACTACAACAGACCGGATGAGTATCATGCAAACCGGTCAGCTTTAGTGCTTCCTGCTTTTGAGAGAAATGATTTTGAGATCAAAACCATTTACTACTCGCTGATGAGACAGAATGCATTTCATGGTTACCCAACGGAGCAGCCTATGGATCACATTGATTCGTTTGAGGACATAGTCACTGGCATGAAGTATGATGGAGTCTTCCCGGACTATCTGTTCCTTAAGCTCTTTCCGCACAGTCTTGCTGGAGACGCTAGTGCATGGCTAAAGCAGCTGGCACCTGCTCAGTATACTACTTGGGCAGCCCTGAAGAGTGAGTTCCTGCGTCACTTCTATGATGATGCGCGCTCAGACCAGTCCAGACAGGACATACTCACCTTTTTCCAAGGAGCTGTGGAGCCTTTAAAGACTGCCTGGATGAGATTTAAGCAGTATCAGCGTGACTGCCCACACCATGGATTTACTGAAGTTCAGTTGATTGGCATTTTCTTCAGAGGCATAGATCTTCCATATCAGTCTGCACTGGATAACTCCAGTAATGCTAACTTCAACACCAGGACTCCTACACAAGCTAAGCAGTTGATTGAGAATCTAATAGGCAGCAACAGTTGCAAGACTATGGATGAGAGGAGGAAGAAATCTGGTGGAAGTGTAGAGAATTCTGACATAGCTGATATTAGATCTAGGTTGGACACAGTCTGCAATCTCCTAGCAGGTAAGAAAGCTCTCCACTTTGCCCAAGATGTAGAGGTAAGTCAAGCTGAGGAGGACACTCAGGAGGAAGATGTGAATTACATAGGAGGTTCTGGATTCCAAGGTAGTAGATTTGGTAATCAACAAGGAAACATACTCTTCATTGGAGGACAGAAAAGTGGTTTTAAGAAGACCTTTAGACAAGGTACTCAGAGAACCAATGGATCTGAAAGTAGAGTGGAGACGATGCTAAAGCAGATGATGGAGAGTCAGACTAAGAATGCAGCATATGTCAACGAGAAGATGGAAACAATCTACAGGGAGCTGAACGGGAAGTTTGAATATCTGAACACACACATGAAGGAGCTTGATGCTAGAGTTGCAAAAACTGCTGGATATGCTAAAAGGGAAGATGGATATCTCCCAGGACGGACTGATGCTAATCCCAAGTACCAATGCAATGCAGTGACGTTGAGAAGTGGTAAGGAGCTGTCATCTGGCCAGAAAAAGCAGTTAAGTGTTGAAGAACTCGAGGAAATTGAAGAGCTGGAAGATGAGATCCGCGATATCCGCAATGCGTCGATCGATGCATCTAAGCAACAATCGATGCAGAGTGAAATCAGGGAACCGGAAGTCGTAACACAGTCGCCTAGCATCGATCGATGCGACAGGAGAAACGATCGACACAAGGTGACTGCAGAGAGTTCGAAACCAGAGAAACCGAAACAGCCGATCGAAAGGGTATACAAGCCTAAGGTACCTTATCCCAAGAATCCCAGAAAGGCTAAGAATGATAGGCAGTATGCAAAGTGGAAGGAGTTCATAAAAAAGGGTAAAGTTGAAGTACCTTTGTTGGACTCCATGGAAACTTCTCCTATGATGAAAAGATGCCTTAAGGATATGATTTCTGGAAAATGGTCTGATGAGGAGAGTATAATGATGCTCAATGAGGTATGCAATGCAATGGTTCAGGGAAGAATTCCCGAGAAGTTAAAGGATCCAGGAAGCTTCGTGTTAGATTGTGCTATCTACAAAGAGAGATTCGAAAGGTCTCTATGTGATCTTGGTTCCAGTGTAAATCTTATGCCCCTCTCAGTTGCTAAAAGGCTCGGAATGACAGACTTTATACCCACTAGGATATCACTGGTTCTGGCAGACAGATCAATCAGGATTCCCGAAGGAGTAATAGAGGATGTGCCTATAATGGTTGGCAAATGTGTAATCCCTACTGATTTTGTGGTTCTACAATATGGACAGGAGCCAAAAGATCCATTGATTCTGGGCAGGTCTTTCTTAGCTACGGCTGGTGCAATGATTGACTGTTAGGGAGGTAAAATAGTTCTGAATGTGGGTGATCTGAAGATGAGTTTTGATATGAACAAGCTGGTAAAGAGACCAACCATCGACTTGCAGACCTTCTATGTGGACACATTGGGTGATATGGCGACCGAGTATTTTTACCAATCACATAGAACTGAAACAACTTCCATCCAGGCTAAGGTACACATTTCTTGGACCCAATTCAACTTATCCAGTGATTGTTAATGCTAGTCTGAACAACGCATAGCTCACTTTACTGCTAAGCAAGCTGCGCAAGCATCGCAAGGCTCTTGGCTATTCTCTTGCTGATATTTCAGGTATCTCACCGGAGCTATGCATGCATCGGATACATCTTGAGGATGAATGCAAGACATCTATCGAGCATCAGAGAAGACTTAATCCTAATCTGCAGGAAGTGGTTAAAAAGGAGATTATGAAACTCCTTGATGCTGGGATTATCTATCCTATCTCTGACAGTGATTGGGTGAGTCCAGTCCATGTAGTACCTAAGAAGGGTGGAGTTACAGTTGTGAAGAATGAGAAGAACGAGCTGATACCTACTAGGACTGTGACAGGACACATGATGTGTATAGATTATAGGAAGCTGAATGCTGCTACCAGGAAGGATCATTTTCCCTTGCCTTTTATTGATCAGATGCTTGAGAGGTTAGCCAATCATGAAGGATTATGTGTGTGAGTTCATTGGTGTAATTCACAGGTTACAACCTAGCACATAATCATCTAGGATCTAGGTGATTTGCAGTTGAATCATAAACAGATCAGATTCATTACCTTATGTTGCAGCGGATTGATCAAGGGAATGAAGAGATCAGTTAGAGCTGATTATCACCGGCTCCTCCTAGGTATCCACACGCTTACAAGCTACGGATCAGGCTGCTAGACCAAGCTCGGAATCAACAGAGAGAGAGAGGACTGAAGGAATGTTTAGATGAATCCTGATTCAATTCTCTGATTCAGATTATCCTAAACATGCTGATCTAGGTTCTTCTCGAATAGAAACAATTTATGATCTCACCTTTTACCTGTTAATTGCAGCGGAAGGAGAGAACAGGTCAGAGATCAGAGAGCCACCAAGGGATAACTCCTCCAGAGGTTCACACACGCACACCGAGCAGGAAGAGGCTGCTAGACCAGGAGGAAATCGGCGCAGAGAGAGAGAGGAGGCTCGCGGCTAGGGCTTCTCATTCGACCTGAACTCGTCTTATGATTATAAAACTCGTTCAGTTCGTTTTGGGCCATTTGGCCCAAAGGCCAATTAACTCCGAGGCGTTCGCTCACTGTGTCGATCGACACTCCTTGTGTATCGATCGACACACAGTGGCCAAACCCTTTTATTCTCTCTAAGTACAGTAAATGCCTAGAACTTTTACCGTACTTCTGCTACACCGTTCCTACACCTTTTTCTTGTTGGCTTAGGCGTGTGACCCATATGGGATCATATAATAAAAGCAATAAGTCCAAGACTTATAGATCATGAGCGGACTCTAGCAAGCCATCATGACCCCCAGTATTATATGACTTATGTCTGATCATTGACATACTCTTACTTTCTAGAGACAGTACCGAGATTACTGGACACAATTCCAACAATCTCCCACTTGTACTGGAATCTCTGTATTCATAATCCCTTTCGTCACAATATCTCGATTAGTCATAAGGCAAGATTAGTGTCATCCTTATAAAGCCTAATCTTGTTCATCGGAATCTGATTTGATACTGACAATCCAAACGACTCGGGACAGTCCGTTTGAGCATGGCCATGCATTTTCCAGTATTCAAATCTCCGATTGGCCTAGAGATATTCACTCCATTTATATTGGAGGGACAAATCCCGTCTTGTTCCATCACTGTAAACTACTTATTTCATAATGTACCCAAACAAGGTCCTTATAACTATCGCAGAACGACAGCGTTAGACAATGATCAAAGTGCATCAGTCCATGTGCAGTCACATGCATGCGAACTCAGGTCTAAGGACTATACTCTATAGTCGTAGTAAGAATCTCTAATGACACATATATAAATATCCTGAAGAGTTCTTATAAGCGGGTCTTGTCCGGTCGTATGTTCCCCAACATACACCTATATACTGACTTTGATGCCGCGCATCTATGACACACTGAGACTTTGTCATAAGTCACGTACCAATCCAGTCTCACACGGTTGTTGGTGTTCCAATTTCAACAACCTTCGACTAGGGACATAATGATATAAGTCATTTATCAAATATAGGGTCTCATGATCAAGCTAAATGACTTTGATAACTCAAGATCAAGTCATTTACTTCGATGACCTATAAAATGGTTTATATCACTTTGGAACGATTATTTCATCACAGTTAAAATAATCTTGAAATAATAATTTCATTAAACATCTTAAATGTTATTTCAAGAACATATCCAATAACTAAATAAAGCCCTTTAATAACTCCCACTGAAATTAAGACTACATCTTAATTTCACTTATCCTACAGCAACAGTCCGCGACTCGTGCTTAGGCCTAAGGAGTGGCTTCGTTAATAGATTAGCAACGTTCTCATTCGTTGAAACTTGCTGATCTACTTAACATCTCTGTCATTTATCTCACGGAATAGGTTATACCTATCCTCAAGGTGTTTGGACCTCTGATGTGCAGCTAGTTTCATCTATGCTGGAAATCACATCAAGTTCAGTGACGAACTCTTCTTTCCAAACAACCTCTTTCGCCACTTCCCAAGTTGCGAAATGTTCAGCTTAAGTCATGGAGTCAGCAACAGTGCCTTGCACCGCCAGATAGACACAAGATATAACCGGACTGTGATCGGAAATCATCTTTGTCTATTGGAAACTTGCCTTTCAGACTCTACCGACTCGTAGCACCTCACTTTCTCCGTAACTCAAGAATTTATCCATAGTATTCCTCAAATACTTTAGGATATTCTTTACGGCAATCCAGTGATTCTTTGCTGGATTTGACTGGTCTTTACTTGTCTTGCTTAACATTAAAGCAACATCAAACAAGTACGTTTCATGGCATACATGATAGATCCAATTGCCAACGCATATGGAATCTTATCCATGCATTTAAGCTCAGCAGTTATCGTAGGACACTGTGTCTTGCTTAACGTAATGCCATGTGACATTGGCATAAAACCCTTCTTGGAATGCTGAAAACGTGTAGGACTTTGTCGGGATAAGAATCCTGACTTTGTCCTACCAGCTCTTTCGGATCTCTATCTTTAGACCCAAAATCCAAAAACATACGTGGCTTTACCCATGTCAATCATTAGAACCAACTCCCAAGCCAGTCCTTTACTGACTGCAGCATTGGGACGTCATTTTCGAGAATCAGTATGTCATCGACATACAATATGAGAAATGCAATATCGCTCCCACTAATCTATTAGTAAACACACAGTTCCGCTTCGTTCCTGTTCAAGTCAAAACCTTGACTACTTCAACAGAACGAAGATTCCAACTCCGATATGTTTGCTTCCATCCATGAATGGATCAATGAAGCTAACTTACATAAAATGTAATTTTTCGGAGTCCGGGCTCACTTTCGCTTCTTTGAATTTCGCAGATTCGTCGCTTTCAATGATCATCAAATCATGCGAACTTTCAATGATTATCAGGTTCAACTAATGACGAGAAATCACTCTCGGATTAGTAACTGATTCATTCATATCTGCGAACTTCATGCTCCAGAGGTGCAGATTTCAATGATTATCAGGTTCAACTAATGACGAGAAATCACTCTCGGATTAGTAACTGATTCATTCATATCTGCGAACTTCAGGCTCCAGAGGTGCAGATTTCAATGATTATCAGGTTCAACTAATGACGAGAAATCACTCTCGGATTAGTAACTGATTCATTCATATCTGCGAACTCCATAATCCACAGGTGTAGATTCTACAGAAATCTGTAAATCCTTCCGCTGCTCTCCCTCAACAGGTTAAGCAGCCTCCTGTATTTCTCGAATTTCTTCGAGTTATACTTTTACTCCTACTGTTCTTCTTGGAAATTAACTTCCCTTCTTAGAAAACAGAATGGACGTAAAAGTAACAAGCCTTGGTTTCCCTAGGACAACCAGCGAAGTAGCACAACTACAAATACTCAGTAAAGACGAATTTGGATCGATTCCAATCCACATTTACGTGGTGTCTTTCAACTGATATTGGTGGAACTATTTCAGCGTAAACTTAGATAATTTAGAGCGTTATTCTTAAATAATATCATGGAAGATTCGTGTGACTCATCTTTAATCATTTCTTATAAGATCTGATTCTTTCTCACAGAAACACCTTCAGGTTTTTAGGAGAAATGAGCTGTGAAACGATTTCACACTCATTAAGATGATCACACAATCAATGACTTAAGTATTCTCACTCGTGATTTAATCCAGAGTCTTAATACTTTTGTCATTCAGATCCTATACTTCATTCTGGAACTCTTTCGACCATGTCAAAGAATTCCGACTTGTGTCTCATCAAATGAACACAGTCACACTCACTGAAGTAATCAGTAGAGACAATGAAGTACAGGAGATTTTTCTCTGGCATTACTGCTCATTGGGCCACATACATGAGTATGTTCCAGGTCCAATAAGCATTTGGGCCTTTCTCTAGCTCGGCTAAGATAGGCCCTTTACCTTTTGGTCTAGTAAACAGAATTCAAGTCTCATAAGATATTTTATCAAATGAGCCCAACAGTCCATGACTATGGGATTTCTGAATCCGACTTACTCTATGTGACCAAGACTTTATGCCAAGAAAAATCAGGTTTAATTCATCAGATTTAAACCAATTCGGTATTTATGTTACATTTAGGCACTCTTTGGTTTAAGATATAAAACCCATTCCATGAATAGGGTGCTACAATTAATATTTCATTAAGATCAAAAGAACAAAACTTGTCTTTTATCAAAATGAAAAACATTCAAATTCTTACAAGAAAATGAAAGACAACTCTGCTTAAAGCAGGTACATTGTAGCAATTACTTAATACAAAACCAAGCCTCAAAGGGATCTATAAGTGAAAAACCCTACGGCTGAGGCAGCATCCCAAGCTCCTTCCAGACATGTAGTTTCACTTGCCCTTCCTTCAACGTTCTACTGTTGCTTAGGCTCTGCATATTATCACAAATATCAGTGCCACAACCAGTATCCAATACCTTTAAGGTAGAACTTGAAGTAATAACATGAATACCTGAGGAAGTAGTCTCATACATCAACTTCAACTCCTCATCATCTTCCATGAATTTAATGCAATTTCTCTTCCAATGCCCTGTCTCCTTACAGTAGCAGCACTTACCAACGTAAGAGGCATCTGACTCGGGCTCAGAAGACACACGCTTGCCATGATTCAAAATCTGGACAACTTTGTCTTCACCCTTGTCAGCATTAGGTTTAGTAAACCTACCCTTCTCATTCATGAGATTGTACAGGGTACTCTTCACGTTTGGCTCAACTGTCTTGAGCATATCATGCAGTTCAATCAGCGTCTTCGTTAAGCCTTTCTTGATATAGTTCTTTCTGAACTTATCATAGCTTGACGGCAGTGACTGCAGAATGATTTCAGTTGCCAACTCTTGGCTAACTGGATAATCCAGTTTCCTCAGGTTATCAATGTAACCCATCATTTTACTGACATGAGGACTCACTGGATTATCATTTGGTAGCTTGCAGCTAGTGAGAGACTTAACCAACCGGTATCTCTCCACTCTTATCTGCTCCTGAAATTTCAATTTCAGGCTGCTGATCATCTCTATTGGCGACTCCATGTTCTCATATTGCTTCCGCAAGTCTGAGTCCATGGTAGCCAATATCAGACCACGCACATCTACCGCATCATTATAATGCTTATTCCAAGCATCATATACTGCATGAGAAGCATTGGACCCGATCCTCACGGGGAGAGCTCTTTCAAGGACATAGTCCTTTCTCTCCTGTCTGAGAACTAGCCTCAGGTTCCGCGACCAAGTCAAGAAATTTGATCCGTTCAGCTTGTCCATCTTAAGGACAGACCGGATCGAGAAAGTGTTTGTGCTAGTCATAACTGAAAATTAAGATAAAAGGATTTTAGTTAATATGTTCAATATGATTAATCTCGTATTAAATTTAATATGATTAATCATGCATTATATTCAATAACATCAGTTACCCTCAATAGAATATAATGATTCCAAGATCCACATATAACTAAGATTAAAGTGGGCCACTGGCCGTCACCCAATATTAGCTTATATCGGTAAGCCCTATATCGGCTAATTATATCCGTGATATAACTCTTGGTTGTGAATCTGGGCCCGAGGCCCAATCCACTCTGATGTCTCAAGGCCCGGGACTCCCGATGGCCTAGTCAAGAAAACCAGACTATACAGTCATGTAATCATTAATGTCTGGGACTCCCAATGACATTTATGAATCACAAACCGTCTTACCCACGCAAAAGCAGACACCCTCACACTGTAAGGCCATGAATACAATTGAATGGGCTTCAACAGCTGACATAGCCTGGACAAGACATCCAACGCTTGATATTATTTGAGGTTCGTAGGTTTATTTTAAAATCTCATTCCCAAAATAGAAGATTACTATTTCGGGAAACTTTCCATTTTAGAAAACCTACTATTTTTGGAAACTTTCTAAAATTGGAAACTTTCTAAAACCGGAAACTTTCTAACTTTAGAAATTTCTTAAAATCCGAATCATGCAAATCTAGAAACTTCTATAAATTAAGAAACTTTCTAATTTCAAAATATCGGAAACTTTAATTTAAAATCGATTTATATTCTTTATAAAATAAATTTTAAATTAAATCTGAAGAAAGACTCAAATAATTGGCCCAATCGTTTTAACTTCTTGGCCCGAGGCCGAAGAATTGGTCTATGTCCGAGACATAACCCGATCGTCCAATTAGATGACATAACCGGTCTGGTTCATTAAAATTGGTCTAACCAAAATTAATTACTACGACGACCACAATTGTCAACCGGTTATTTACTAAACCGGATTTTCTCAATTTATTTGGTCCAACCAAATCAAATTAGAAAATCCTGGTTTAGGCACTAAATCCAATAATTCTTTCGACATTGGATTTCTTGTCCCGGTTTAACCAGACTTAATAAAATTATTAAATCTGTTTATTAAACCAGGACGAATTAATTTTAATCAAAATATTAAACCGAGCCTTAAACCAACCATGTCGATCGATGAACCAACCGTGTCGATCGATCCATCAACCGCATCGGTCGATGCTCTTAGCATCGATCCTGCATCGATCGTGCATCGATCCTGTATCGATCGATGCTCTCACGCATGCACGGAACCGAGCCAAAACCCTAACCGTGTCGATCGATGCACCAACCGCATCGGTCGATGCACCAACATCGAACCTGCATCGATCCTGCATCGATCGATGCTTTCACGCGTTAACAGGGTTAGCCGATAGACTGTATCGACCGATCCATGCGATCGTATCGATCGATCCATGCGATCGCAGTCGATACTGACTTTTGAAAATCGCATTCTACCAAATCAATATAGCTTGGTTTCTGCGATTGTAAGTGTGTTTAGGTTTCAATTCCTTGTTGCTTAAGTGATTTCTCTTATCAGTAGTTGATTCAAAACACTTTTAAAAAAGAAAAACAATCCTAAACTTGAATCTAAACAAGAAAAACCAGAACCAATAGCTCTGATACCACTGAAGGAATGTTTAGATGAATCCTGATTCAATTCTCTGATTCAGATTATCCTAAACATGCTGATCTAGGTTCTTCTCGAATAGAAACAATTTATGATCTCACCTTTTACCTGTTAATTGCAGCGGAAGGAGAGAACAGTTCAGAGATCAGAGAGCTGTTGGAATTGTGTCCAGCAATCTCTGTACTGTCTCTATAACGTAAGAGTATGTCAGTGATCAGACATAAGTCATACAATGCTGGGGGTCATGATGGCTTGCTAGAGTCCGCTCATGATCTATAAGTCTTGGACTTATTGCCTTTATTGTATGATCCCATATGGGTCACACGCTTAAGCTAGCAGGAAATAATGTTGGAACGGCTTAGCAGAAGTACGACAAAAGTGCTAGGCATTTGTCGTACTAAGAGAGAAAGACTAATGGGTCTGATTAAATGGGATTTAATCAGATTGGGCCCAAAAGCCCAAAAGGGAAAGAGAAGGCTTTTAAATGACTAAAAGCCAAGTCTCTTCTCCAATAACCCAACCCTAGCCGCGCCTCTCTCCTCTCTCTGCGCCAGCCTCCTTGTGGTCTAGCAGCCAGTTTCCGGTGATTGCGTGTGTGAGCCTTTGGAGGATCCATCTCTCGGTGTATCTCCCTGATCATTGACCTGTTCTTTTTTTTTTTTCCGCTGCAACAAACAGGTAAAAGGTGAGATCATTATGTTTCTAAATAAGAACACCTAGATCTAATGCATGTTTAGGTTGATATCAATATGAGAATTGAATCAGGATCAACCCAAACTTCCAACAGTGGTATCAGAGCCATTGGTTCTTAGGTTTCTTGTTTTAGATTCAAGTTTAGGTTGTTTAATCTGCTTAGAATTGTTTTTGAATCAATTACTGATAAGATAAAACAGTTAAGAATCAGAATTAAAATCTAAACACATCAATTGGATCACAAAACCGAGCTATATGACTCGGGTTTTGTTGATCGGCCAAGGTGTGATCGACCGGCTTGGCCGGTTGGTTGTTGGCCGAGAGGAATGGCAAGTCGGACGGACGGGATCGCGGGTCGGGCAGTCGGGATGGTCGGATTGGATCGGATCATTCGATCGATCGCAATCGATCATCGCGACGCATCCGATCGCTCGTCCCGATCGCGTCCGGCTGTGCGTCGCGTCCCGATTGCTCGGCGATCGTGGAGCATCCGTCCCGGCTGCACCGTCCCGTCCCGTCCCGTCCCGAGCTGTCCCGGCTGTCCTGCGCATCGTCTCGATCTCGGATCGTTGACGGCTTGCGGCTGGACGATCATTGCTTGATCCGAAAGCTAGGGTTTCACGGTTCAATCGGTTCGGTTCGGTTAATGGTTCGGTTTAAAACTTGATTAAAATCAACGTTCTGGTTTAATAAACAGATTTTAATAATTTTATTAAATCTGGTTAAACCAGGATAAGAAATCCAATGTCGAAAGAAATATTGGATTTAGTGCCTAAACCGGGAATTTCTAATTTGATTTGGTTGGACCAAATAAATTGAGAGATTCCGGTTTAGTAAATAACCGGTTGACAATTGTGGTCATCGTAGTAATTAAAACTTGGTTAGACCAGTTTTAATGAACCAGACCGGTTATGTCAATTAATTGGACAATTGGGTCATGTCTTGGACATGGACCAATTCTTGGGCCTCGGGCCAAGAAGTTAAAACAATTGGGCCAATTAATTGAGTCTTTCTTCAGATTAATTTAAAACTATTTTATAAAAATTATAAAGTCGGTTTTAAATTAAAGTTTCCGAAATTTTATAATTAGAAAGTTTCTTAAAATAGAATTTTCTGAATTTGCGGGTTTTGGATTTTAAAGAAGTTTCTAAAGTTAGAAAGTTTCCGGTTTTAGAAAGTTTCCAATTTTAGAAAGTTTCTAAAAATAGTAGGTTTCCATAAATAGAAAATTTTCCCGAAATAGTAATCTTCTATTTTGGGAATGATTTTAATAAACCTACGAACCTCAAACAATATCAAGCGTTGGATGTCTTGTCCAGGCTATGTCAGCTGTCAGAGCCCATTCAATTGCATTCATGACCTTACAGTGTGAGGATGTCTGCTTTTGCGTGGGTAAGACGGTTTGTGATTCATAAATGTCATTGGGAGTCCCAGACATTAATGATTACATGACTGTATAGTCCGGTTTTCTTGACTAGGCCATCGGGAGTCCCGGGCCTTGAGACATCAGAGTGGATTGGGCCTCGGGCCCAGATTCACAACCAAGAGTTATATCACGGATATAATTAGCCGATATAGGGCTTACCGATATAAGCTAAGGTTGGGTGACGGCCAGTGGCCCACTTTGATCTTAGTTATATGTGGATCTTGGAATCATTATATTCTATTGAGGGTAACTTATGTTATTGAATATAATGCATGATTAATCATATTATACTTTAATACGAGATTAATCATTTTGAACATATAACTAATAACCTTTTTATTTATATATTTCAGATATGACTACTACAAGCACTCAAAACACATTCTCGATCCGGTCTGTTCTCGAGAAGGAGAAGCTGACTGGAACGAACTTCCTGACATGGTCAAGGAACTTGAGGCTGGTCCTCAAGCAGGAGAAGAAGGATTATGTCCTTCGAGATCCCCTCCCCGAGAGGCCTCTTGCCAATGCTGCCAGGACTCTGCACAATGCTTGGGAAAAGCATTCGTCAGATGAAAATGATGTTTATTGCCTGATGTTGGTGACAATGACTCCAGAGCTGCAAAAGCAGTTCGAAAGTGTATTGTCTCCAATCGAGATCATGGCAAGCCTGAAATCGCTTTTTCAGGAGCAGGCTAGGACCGAGAGGTTCCAGACAGTTAAGAACCTCTTGGACTGTAAGTTGGCTGCGAATGCGGCAGTGAGTCCTCATGTGTTGAAGATGATGGGTTATCTCGATCATCTTCACAAACTCGACTGCCCAATCAGCCAGGAACTTGCCTGCGACATCATTCTGCAGTCTTTACCTGCAAGCTATGATCAGTTCATTCTGAACTTTAACATGCATGGCTTGAGTAAGACACTGCCTGAGCTTCACGGAATGCTCAAGACTGCAGAGCCCAACTTGAAGAAAACCGCCAAGGACCCCAATGTACTTATGGTACAAAAGGGCAAGGGGTTTAAGAAGTCTTCTGCTAAGGATAAGGGAAAGGCCAAGGGTGTCCAAGTCGAGGACAAGGACACGCCAAAGCCCAAGCCCAAGTCCAAAGCTGGGCCAACTGACATGTGCAGGTTCTGCAAAGAACTGGGGCATTGGAGAAGAGATTGCAAGAAATTCCAGGAAGGTCTAAAGGAATTAAAGAAGAAGACTTTCGAGACTTCTTCATCAGGTATTTTTGTTATAGAAGTTAATACAACTACTTCTGATAATACCTCATGGGTCATGGATACTGGTTGTGGGGCTCATATTTGTACTAATATGCAGGCACTCAGCAACAGTAGAAGGCTGAAGCAAGGACAAGTGGAACTACGAGTTGGGAATGGAGCGAAAGTTTCAGCACTAGCTGTAGGAACTTACTTGTTGTCTTTACCTTCGGGATTGATTTTAGAACTTAATAATTGCTATTTTGTACCTGCTATAAGCAGAAATATTATTTCAATTTCTTTGTTGGATTTGGAAGGTTATGATTTTTCAGTTAAGAATAAATTATGTTCCTTCAATCGCAACAATTTGTTCTATGGTTCTGCCCCTCTTACGAATGGGCTTTACATACTCGATCAATCCGCGCCAATTTATAACATTAATACAAAACGGTTTAAACCTAATGAGGAAAACCGAACGTTTCTATGGCATTGTCGTTTAGGGCACATCAGCGAGAAACGCATCAAGAGGCTCCATTCGAATGGACTTCTTGGCTCATTTGACTTTGAGTCATGTGAGAAATGCGAATCATGCATGATGGGCAAAATGACACGGGCCCCCTTTAATAAACCTAACGAGAGGGCCAGTGACTTATTGGGCCTGATACACACTGATGTGTGTGGCCCAATGTCCACTAATGCAAGAGGAAACTATCAGTACTTCATTACCTTCACTGATGATTTCAGTAGGTATGGATATGTTTATTTGATGAAACATAAGTCTGAATCTTTTGAGAAGTTCAGAGAATTCCAAAATGAAGTACAGAACCAACTTGGCAAAAGCATTAAGGCTCTTCGGTCCGACCGAGGAGGAGAATACTTAAGCCAAGAATTCAGTGATCATCTGAGAGAGTGTGGGATCGTATCCCAACTCACTCCTCCTGGAACACCTCAATGGAATGGTGTGTCTGAGAGGAGAAATCGGACCTTATTGGATATGGTTCGATCTATGATGAGTCACACAGACCTTCCAATATCCCTTTGGGGATATGCTCTGCTAACAGCAGTGTTCACTCTAAATAGAGCGCCATCAAAAGCAGTAGCAAAGACACCATATGAATTATGGAATGGAGAAGCTCCAGTGCTGTCTTACCTAAGAATTTGGGGTTGTGAAGCCTATGTTAAGAGATTAATCTCAGATAAGCTTACACCAAAATCTGATAAATGCTACTTCATTGGTTATCCACGGGAAACCAAGGCTTATTACTTCTATCTACGTTCCGAGAACAAGATCTTTGTTGCCCGGGATTGTAACTTTCTTGAGAGGGAGTTTCTCTCTAAGAAAGACAATGGGAGTAAGGTACTGCTTGAAGAAATTCAAGATGAACAGGATACTGCTCAACCTAATGAGGAAGAGCAGCAGGAGGATCTACAAGAAATTGTAGAGCCTGAACCTGTAGTACCTGAAGTTCGAAGATCCGGGAGGATCCGTCACGAACCCGAGAGATATCAGGGATTCCTCGTGACTGACTGTCATGATCTTTTGATCATTGATGGTGATGAACCATCGAACTTCAATCAAGCCATGATGGGCCCAGATTCCTCTAAGTGGCGCAAGGCCACTAATTCCGAAATGGACTCCATGTCGGTCAACCAAGTCTTTTCGTTGGTTGATTTGCCTGCTGGTGTAAAAGCCATCGAGTGCAAATGGATCTTCAAGAAGAAGATTGACGTGGATGGAAATGTCCAGATTTATAAAGCCAGGTTGGTGGCAAAAGGTTTCAGACAAGTTCACGGTGTGGACTACGATGAAACCTATTCACCGGTGGCTATGATGAAATCTATTCGGATTCTACTAGCAACTGCAGCTTTTCATGATTATGAAATTTGGCAGATGGACGTGAAAACCGCCTTCCTGAATGGTATTCTGGAAGAGGATGTGTATATGACGCAACCTGACGGTTACATAGATCCAAAGAATGCTGGGAAAGTATGCAAGCTTCATAAATCCATTTATGGATTGAAGCAAGCATCGAGGAGCTGGAATCTTCGTTTTGATGAAGCGATCAAGCAATTTGACTTCATTAGAAACGAAGAAGAACAATGCGTGTATAAGAAATCTAGTGGGAGCAAGATTGTATTTCTTATCCTGTATGTCGATGACATACTGCTTCTCGGAAACGACATTCCAATGCTGAAGTCTGTAAAGGACTGGCTTGGAAGTTGTTTTTCCATGAAAGACATGGGTGAAGCCGCATACGTTCTTGGAATTAGGATCTATCGGGATAGACCTAAGAGGCTGATAGGCTTGTGTCAAGACTCATACATTGACAAAGTCCTACAAAGATTCAGCATGAAAGATTCCAAGAAGGGCTTCACGCCAATGGTACATGGCACAACGCTAAGCAAGAAGCAGAGCCCTACGTCGGCTGCTGAGCTTGAGCGCATGAAGAATATTCCTTATGCGTCTGCAATAGGATCTGTCATGTATGCCATGATCTGTACTCGTCCTGATGTTGCCTATGCATTGAGCATGACGAGTAGATACCAGTCAAATCCAGGTGAAAACCATTGGATTGCCGTAAAGAATATCTTGAAGTATCTAAGACATACTAAGGATAAGTTCTTGGTGTACGGTGGAAGTGATGTGCTTAAAGTCAGTGGATTCACGGACGCAAGTTTCCAGACAGACACTGATGATTTCCGGTCACAGTCCGGTTATGTCTTTTGTCTGAATGGCGGTGCAGTAAGTTGGAGAAGCTCCAAGCAGGACACCGTTGCTGATTCCACTACAGAAGCTGAATATATCGCCGCCTCAGAAGCAGCGAAGGAAGCTGTTTGGATACGAAAGTTCATTATGGAACTAGGTGTGATACCAGATGCGACTGAGCCTCTGGCACTGTTTTGTGACAACAATGGTGCTATAGCTCAGGCAAAGGAACCAAGATCACACCAGAAATCCAAGCATGTTCAAAGAAGATATCACTTGATACGTGACATCATTAATAGAAAGGAAGTCAAGATCAGCCGAGTTCCGACAGATGATAATGTCGCTGATCCGTTGACTAAGCCACTCCCAAGGCCTAAGCTCGAGTTCCTGACTGAAGCTGTAGGCATTAGAAACATTGAAATGTAATCTAAATTTGAGTGGGAGTTTTGTGAGCTTTATTTTAGTTATTTGATATGTTCTTGTAAAACATTATTATTTATGTTTTAATGAAATTATTATTTCAAGATTATTTTAACTGTGATGAAATAATCGTTCCAAAATGATATGAACCATTTTATAAGTCATCGAAGTAAATGATTTGATCTTGAGTCATCGAAGTCATTTAGCTTGATCATGAGATCCTATATTTGATAAATGTTTTATATCATCATGTCCCTAGTCGAAGGTTGTTGAAACTGGAACACCAACAACCGTGTGAGACTGGATTGGTACGTGACTTATGACAAAGTCTCAGTGTGTCATAGATGCACGGCATCAAAGTCAGTACATAGGTGTATGTTGGGAACATACGACCGGACAAGACCCGCTTATAAGAACTCTTCAGGATATTTATATCTGTGTCATAAGAGATTCTTACTACGACTATAGAGTATAGTCCTTAGACCTGAGTTCGCATGCATGTGGCTGCATATGGACTGATGTACTTTGATCATTGTCTAACGCTATCATTCTGTGATAGCTATAAGGACCTTGTTTGGGTACATCATGAAATGAGTAGTTTACAGTGATGGAACAAGATGGGATTTGTCCCTCCAATATAAATGGAGTGAATATCTCTAGGCCAATCGGAGATTTGAATACTGGAAAACGCATGGCCATGCTCAAACGGACTTTCCCGAGTCGTTTGTATTGTCAGTATCAAATCAGAGTCCGATGAACAAGATTAGGCTTTATAAGGATGACACTAATCTTGCCTTATGACTAATCGAGATATTGAGACGAAAGGGATTATGAATACAGAGATTCCAGTTCAAGTGGGAGATTGTTGGAATTGTGTCCAGCAATCTCTGTACTGTCTCTATAACGTAAGAGTATGTCAGTGATCAGACATAAGTCATACAATGCTGGGGGTCATGATGGCTTGCTAGAGTCCGCTCATGATCTATAAGTCTTGGACTTATTGCCTTTATTGTATGATCCCATATGGGTCACACGCTTAAGCTAGCAGGAAATAATGTTGGAACGGCTTAGCAGAAGTACGACAAAAGTGCTAGGCATTTGTCGTACTAAGAGAGAAAGACTAATGGGTCTGATTAAATGGGATTTAATCAGATTGGGCCCAAAAGCCCAAAAGGGAAAGAGAAGGCTTTTAAATGACTAAAAGCCAAGTCTCTTCTCCAATAACCCAACCCTAGCCGCGCCTCTCTCCTCTCTCTGCGCCAGCCTCCTTGTGGTCTAGCAGCCAGTTTCCGGTGATTGCGTGTGTGAGCCTTTGGAGGATCCATCTCTCGGTGTATCTCCCTGATCATTGACCTGTTCTTTTTTTTTTTTCCGCTGCAACAAACAGGTAAAAGGTGAGATCATTATGTTTCTAAATAAGAACACCTAGATCTAATGCATGTTTAGGTTGATATCAATATGAGAATTGAATCAGGATCAACCCAAACTTCCAACAAGAGCCACCAAGGGATAACTCCTCCAGAGGTTCACACACGCACACCGAGCAGGAAGAGGCTGCTAGACCAGGAGGAAATCGGCGCAGAGAGAGAGAGGAGGCTCGCGGCTAGGGCTTCTCATTCGACCTGAACTCGTCTTATGATTATAAAACTCGTTCAGTTCGTTTTGGGCCATTTGGCCCAAAGGCCAATTAACTCCGAGGCGTTCGCTCACTGTGTCGATCGACACTCCTTGTGTATCGATCGACACACAGTGGCCAAACCCTTTTATTCTCTCTAAGTACAGTAAATGCCTAGCACTTTTACCGTACTTCTGCTACACCGTTCCTACACCTTTTTCTTGTTGGCTTAGGCGTGTGACCCATATGGGATCATATAATAAAAGCAATAAGTCCAAGACTTATAGATCATGAGCGGACTCTAGCAAGCCATCATGACCCCCAGTATTATATGACTTATGTCTGATCATTGACATACTCTTACTTTTTAGAGACAGTACCGAGATTACTGGACAAAATTCCAACAAGGACGGCTCAGGTGAAAAATCGCAGAAGCAGAAGCATTAGGGCTTCCTGCGCCTTTCCTCATCCTTATATGGGCCCAAGTAATTAAACTAATGGCCTATTGGGATTTTGGGCCCAAGGCCCAAACCAGACAAAAGACTGTATTTTGTCTGGCCCAATTCTCTGTTCAAATACAGTAAATGCCTTGCATCTTACCGTATTAATTCCTTGTTAACTTTCCCGTTAGCTATGGCGTGTGACCCTTTGGGATCATATAATACTGGTAATAAGTCCTAAACTTATAGATCAAGAGCGGACTCTAGCAAGTCATCATGATCACCCAGTATTTATGACTTATGTCTGATCTCGACACTTATCATACTTTCTAGAGATAGTACGGTAGATTTCAAGACATTCCCAACAATCTCCCACTTGTACTGGAATCCTACATTCCCTAATCCTTTTGTCTCAATATCTCGATCTGGCATAAGGCAAGATGCGTGTCATCCTTATATAGCCAGACCATGTTCATCGGACCAGATTTGATACTGACAATGCAAACGACTTGGGAAAGTCCGTTTGGGAGTGGCCACTCTCTTACCAGCTATCAAGTCTCCGATTGGCCTAGAGATATTACCTCCGTTAAACGGCAGGGACAAATCCCATCTTGTTCCATCACTATGAACTACACACTTTATAATACACCCAACCCAGGTCCTGATAGCTCCCAGTTACGAAACATCGTTAGACAATGATCAAAGCGCATCACTCCATGTGCAGCCACATGCATGCGAACTCAGGTCTAAGGACTATACTCTATAGTCGTATATGAGAACCTCTTATGACACAGATATTAATATCTTGTAGAGTTCTCATCAGCGGGCCATGTCCGGTCATATGCTCCCCTACATATACCTATGTGTCGACTTTGATGCCGCGCATCTATGACCCCTCGAAACTTGGTCATAAGTCTCAACACAATCTAGTCTCAAGTGGTTGTTGGTGTTCCAATTTCAACAACCTTCGACTATGGACACTATGATTTATGTCATTTCGTTAAATATGGGGTTTCAGGATCAAGTCTACTCATGTACTTCGATGGCCCATATATAATGACATGAATCATTTTGGAACGATTATTTATATCACAGTTAAAATAATCCAGAAATCATAGATTTCATAAACATAAAATATTATGTTTACACGAAACTTTCAAAACAACTAAATAAAGCCCTTTACAAACTCCCACTGAAATTAAGACTACATCTTAATTTCACTTATCCTACAGCTACAGTCCGCGACTCATGCTTAGGCCTAAGGAGTGGCTTTGTTAATAGATTAGCAACGTTCTCATTCGTTGAAACTTGCTGATCTACTTAACACCTCTGTCATTTATCTCACGGAATAGGTAATACCTACCCTCAATGTGTTTGGATCTCAGATGTGCAGCTAGCCACATCAAGTTCAGTGATGAACTTTTCTATCCAAACAACCTCTTTCGCCGCTACCCAAGCTGCGAAATGTTCAGCTTAAGTCATGGAGTCAGCAACAGTGCCTTGCACCGCCAGACAGACACAAGATATAACCGGACTGTGACCGGAAATCATCTTTGTCTGTTGGAAACTTGCCTTTCAGACTCTGCCGACTTGTAGCACCTCACTTTCTCCGTAAATCAAGAACTTATCCTAAGTATTTTCCAAATACTTGAGGATATTCATTACGTCTATCCAGTGATTCTTTGCTGGATTTGACTGGTCTTTACTTGTCTTGCTTAACATTAAAGCAACATCAAAACAAGTACGTGTCATGGCATACATGATAGATCCAATTGCCAACGCATATGGAATCTCATCCATGCATTCAAGCTCAGCAATTCTCGTAGGACACTGTTTCTTGCTTAACGTAATGCCATGTGACATTGGCATAAATCCCTTCTTGGAATGCTGAAAACGTGCAGGACTTTGTCAATATAAGAATCCTGACTTTGTCCTATCAGCTCTTTTGGATCTCTATCTTTAGATCCAAAATCCAAGAACATACGTGGCTTTACCCATGTCAATCATAAAACCAACTCCCAAGCCAGTCCTTTACCGACTGCAGCATTGGAACGTTATTTCCGAGAATCAGTATGTCATCGACATACACTATGAGAAACGCAACATCGCTCCCACTTATCTTTTAGTAAACGCACAGTTCCACTTCGTTCCTGTTCAAGTCAAAACATTGACTACTTCAACAGAATGAAGATTCCAACTCCGATATGTTTGCTTCCATCCATGAATGGATCGATAAAGCTAACTTACACACAGTATAATTTTTCGGAGTCCGGGCTCACTTTCGCTTCTGTGAATTTCGCAGGTTCGTCACTTTCAATGATCATCAGATCATGGAAATTAATCACGAGAAATCACTCTCGGATTAGTGACGGATTCATTCAGATCTGCGAACTTCAGGCTTTACAGGTGTAGATTCTACAGAAATCTGTAAATCCATCCGCTGCTCTCCCTCAACAGGTTGAGCAGCCTCCTGTATTTCTCGAATTTCTTCGAGTTATACTTTTACTCCCACTGTTCTTCTTGGAAAGCAACTTCCCTTTTAGAAAACAGAATTCCGAACAACCTAACTTCGTTTTCGGAATGGACGTAAAAGTAACAAGCCTTGGTTTCCCTAGGACAACCAACGAAGTAGCACAACTACAAATACTCAGTAAAGACGAATTTGGATCATTTCCAGTCCACATTTATGTGGTGTCTTTCAACTGATATTGGTGGAACTATTTCAGCGTAAACTTAGATATTTCTAGAGCGTTATTCTTAAAGAATGTCATGGAAGATTCGTGTGACTCATCTTTAATCATTTCTAATAAGATCTGATTCTTTCTCACAGAAACACCTCAAGGTTTTCAGGAGAAATGAGCTGTGAAACGACTTCACACTCATTCAGATGATCACACCATCAATGACTTAAGTATTCTCACTCGTGATCTAATCCAGAGTCTCAATACTTCTGTCACTCAGATTCTATACCTCATTCTGGAACTCTTTCGACCATTTCAAAGAATTCCAACTCGTGTCTCATCTATTGAACACAGTCATACTCACTGAAGTAATCAGTAAAGATAATGAAGTACAAGAAATTTTCTCTGGCATTACTGCTCATCGGGCCACATACATGAGTATGTTCAAGGTCCAATAAGCCTTTGGGCTTTTCTCTAGCTCGGCTAAGATGGGCCCTTTGTCTTTTGGTCCAGTAAGCAGAATTCAAGTCTCATAAGATATCCGATCAAATGAGCCCAAAAGTCCATAACTATGGGGTTTCTGAATCCGACTTACTCTATGTGACCAAAACATTTACGCCAAGAAAAATCAGGTTTAATTCATCAGATTTAAACCAATTCGGTATTTATGTTACATTTAGGCACTCTTTGGTTTAAGATATAAAACCCATTCCTTGAATAGGGTGCTACAATCAATATTTCATTGAGATCAAAAGAACAAAACTTGTCTTTTATCAAAATGAAAAACATTCAAATCCTTACAAGAAAATGAAAGACAACTCTGCTTAAAGCAGGTACATTGTAGCAATTACTTAATACAAAACCAAGCCTCAAAGGCATCTACAAGTGAAAACCCTACGGCTGAGGCAGCATCCATAGCTCCTTCCAGACATGCAGTTCCACTTGTCCTTCCTTCAACGTTCTACTGTTGCTTAGGCTCTGCATATTATAACAAATATCAGTGCCACAACCAGTATCCAATACCTATAAGGTAGAACTTGAAGTAATAACATGAATACCTGAGGAAGTAGTCTCATACATCAACTTCAACTCCTCATAATCTTCCATGAATTTAATGCAATCTCTCTTCCAATGCCCAACCTCTTTACAGTAGCAGCACTTACCAACGTAAGATGTATCTGACTCGGGCTCAGAAGATACAGGCTTGCCATGATTCAAAATCTGGACAACTTTGTCTTCACCCTTGTCAGCACTAGGTTTAGTAAACCTACCCTTCTCCATTATGAGATTATACAGGGTACTCTTCACGTTTGGCTCAACTGTCTTGAGCATATCATGCAGTTCAGTCAGCGTCTTCGTTAAGCCTTTCTTGATATAGTTCCTTCTGAACTTATCATAGCTTGACGGCAGTGACTGCAGAATGATCTCAGTTGCCAATTCTTGGCTAACTGGATAATCCAGTTTCCTCAGGTTATCAATGTAACCCATCATTTTACTGACATGAGGACTTACTGGATGATCATTTGGTAGCTTGCAGCTAGTGAGAGACTTAACCAACTTGTATCTCTCCACTCTTACCTGCTCCTGAAATTTCAATTTCAGGCTGCTGATCATCTCTATTGGCGACTCCATGTTCTCATATTGCTTCAGCAAATCTGAGTCCATGGTAGCCAATATCAGACCACGCACATCTACCGCATCATTATAATGCTTATTCCAAGCATCATATACTGCATGAGAGGCATTGGACCCGATCCTCTCGGGGAGAGCTCTCTCAAGGACATAGTCCTTTCTCTCCTGCCTGAGGACTAGCCTCAGGTTCCGCGACCAAGTCAAGAAATTTGATCCGTTCAGTTTGTCCATCTCAAGGACAGACCGGATCGAGAAAGTGTTTTGATTGTTTGTGCTAATCATAACTGAAATTTAGAGATAAATAGAGTTTTAGTTATTCAGTTCATAAAAGAGTAATCTTAACAACTTATAAGAAAACTCGCATTGCATTCAAAATTTCTTTGTTTGACCTCATAAGAATGCAATGATTCCGAGACCCATGTTCAGCTAAGTCCAAAGTGGGCCACTGGCCGTCACCCAGAAGTAGCTTCACTTGGTAAGCATACACACAGCTAGTTATAACCATATAACTCTCGGTTGTGGATTGGGCCCAAGGCCCAATACACCAGATGTCTCAAGGCCCGGGACTCCCGATGGCCCAGTCAAGGAAACCAATCTCTTACAGCCAAATAATCACTAAAGTCTGGGACTCCCAATGAAATTAGTGACTATATACTACTTTACTTACGCAAAAACAGACACCTCACACTGTAAGCCATATCTGTAATTGAATAAGCGTTAAGTAGCTGACAAGATTGGGCAAGACATCCAAGCTTGATATTGTTTTTGAGGATTTTAGGTTTTCTTTCCAAAAATAGAAGATTACTATTTTGGGAAACTTACTTATTTTAGAAACTTTCTAAATTTAGAAATATACTAAAAATAGAAATTTCTAATTTAATATTTTATTAAAGTTTTCGGTTGGGTCACAAATTATAGGCCCAATTCTTGGCCCAAGACCACAGAATTCCAATTGGCCCAATAATTTGACATAACCGAGTCGGTTCATTAATTCTGGTCCGAGACCAAATTAACTACTAAATCCAACTGGTTATTTACTAAACCAGACCATCTCTAAATTATTTGGTCCAACCAAATCAAACTTAGACCAGCCTTCGGTTTAGGTTAAAATTCAATTTTTTGAATTTAAATCCGGTTTAACCAGAAACTAAATAATACCAATTGTATTAAATAATTTCCAGCAAACCGCGATTTGGGTTAACCGCTTGAACCATAATTATTCAAAGTTTTGAAACGATTTTGTCTTTTAGCTTAAAGACAAAATCATGATCTTAACAACCATAACAAATCGATTCATTCATTAAAAACAAACACGTTTTTGACCTTATGATTGATCGCTAACCAATTGGTCAACAAGCGAATCGCTTGATAATTAATTTAACCTAAAGCCAGCAAAGTCAACATCGATAGTATTATCGATTTCATATCGATTATTAATGACCAAAGTCAACATACGATTCAACAAAAACGATTTTGATAATTAATTGAACAAACACTTATACTCACGATCATGACATTAACGCATAAAGACAAAAACGAATTTGACCTTTACCTCAAGTTAACAAACGATCGTGACATACATTAAGGACAAAACGATTTTGAACCTTAACTAATTCATTCAAATTGATTTAACAAATCGATTAACATTAATTAACAATCGCTTTTCTTATTTCTAGGTTTTCCAAGTTTCAATCAATTTTACTCATTAAAATCGATTCATCAAACTAATAAACAACCTAGTATGATCCAAAAGGCAAAAACCTAACGACCTAGGCTCTGATACCACTGAAGGATTATGTGTGTGAGTTCATTGGTGTAATTCACAGGTTACAACCTAGCACATAATCATCTAGGATCTAGGTGATTTGCAGTTGAAGCATAAACAGATCAGATTCATTACCTTATGTTGCAGCGGATTGATCAAGGGAATGAAGAGATCAGTTAGAGCTGATTATCACCGGCTCCTCCTAGGTATCCACACGCTTACAAGCTACGGATCAGGCTGCTAGACCAAGCTCGGAATCAACAGAGAGAGAGAGGACGGCTCAGGTGAAAAATCGCAGAAGCAGAAGCATTAGGGCTTCCTGCGCCTTTCCTCATCCTTATATGGGCCCAAGTAATTAAACTAATGGCCTATTGGGATTTTGGGCCCAAGGCCCAAACCAGACAAAAGACTGTATTTTGTCTGGCCCAATTCTCTGTTCAAATACAGTAAATGCCTTGAATCTTACCGTATTAATTCCTTGTTAACTTTCCCGTTAGCTATGGTGTGTGACCCTTTGGGATCATATAATACTGGTAATAAGTCCTAAACTTATAGATCAAGAGCGGACTCTAGCAAGTCATCATGATCACCCAGTATTTATGACTTATGTCTGATCTCGACACTTATCATACTTTCTAGAGATAGTACGGTAGATTTCAGGACATTCCCAACAAATCATCCTTACTATTGCTTTCTCGATGGCTACTCAGGCTTCTTTCAGATTCCCATCCATCCAGAGGATCAGGGAAAGACCACTTTCACTTGTCCATATGGGACATTTGCTTACCGTAGGATGCCTTTTGGACTCTGCAATGCACCAGCCACTTTCCAGAGATGCATGATGTCCATATTCACAGACATGATTGAGGACTTTATGGAGGTATTCATGGATGATTTCTCAGTATATGGATCATCCTATAATGAATGCTTAGATAATCTTTGTAAGGTTCTGACAAGATGTGAAGAGAAGCACTTAGTTCTTAATTGGGAGAAGTGTCATTTCATGGTCAGAGATGGCATTTTACTTGGACATAAAGTGTCTGAAGCAGGAATAGAGGTGGACCGCGCTAAGATTGAGGTAATGACCAACCTTCAGGCGCCTGATTCTGTTAAGTCTATTAGAAGCTTTCTTGGACATGCTGGCTTCTATAGACGGTTCATCAAAGATTTCAGTAAGATCGCTAGGCCACTAACTGCTTTGCTATGTAAGGATACCAAATTTGAGTTCACTGCAGATTGTCAGACTGCATTTGAACAAATCAAGCAGGCATTAGTGAGTGCTCCCATAGTTCAGCCACCGAATTGGGATCTGCCTTTTGAAGTTATGTGCGATGCAAGTGATTATGCTGTAGGAGCTGTTCTTGGGCAGAAGAAGGATAGAAAGCTTCATGCTATCTATTATGCCAGTAGGACACTGGATGATGCACAAAGGAACTATGCCACTACGGAGAAGGAGTTGTTGGCAGTTGTCTTTGCATTTGAGAAATTTCGCCCTTATCTTGTTGGCTCAAAAGTGATTGTACATACTGATCATTCAGCCCTGAAGTATCTGATGCAGAAGAAAGATGCTAAGCCAAGATTGTTGAGATGGATTCTGTTGCTTCAGGAGTTTGACATTGAAGTGAGGGATAAGAAAGGGGTTGAAAATGGAGTTGCTGACCATCTTTCAAGGATGCTGGTTGAAGAAGACGTGCCAATTAATGACTATTTGCCTGAAGAGAACGTCAATATGGTTGGGACAATGTTTCACACAGATTTGGACAGAAACCTGCAAAACTGTCGGATTAATCGCATTGCGTCGATCGATGCCATCTCGGCGTCGATCGATGCACCTATCGGGACAGCGACGATCGATGCGCTCCTCTGCGACGATCGTTGCAGTGCGGATACAGATCCAGAGACTTTTACAATTCAGATTGGAGGCTACGAGTTTGAGATTGATGCTGTCACAACAACTGATCGACCATGGTATGCATATATAGCCAACTACCTGGCTGCAGAGACTGAACCAGATGATCTGAAAGGGTATGAGAAGAAGAGGTTCTTCAGAGAGCTTAGGCGATACTATTGGGATGAACCTTACCTCTATAAGCATTGTTCGGATGGCCTTTACAGAAGATGTGTTGCTGAATCAGAGGTTCCAGATATCCTATTCCACTGCCATGGATCAGATTATGCAAGACATTTTGCTACTTTTAAGACTGTGTCTAAGGTTTTGCAAGCAGGTTTCTGGTGGCCTACAATGTTTGCAGATACTCACTCCTTCATTTCTCATTGTGATGCCTGTCAGAGGAGAGGGAAAATCAGTAGGAAGCATGAGATGCCTCAGAATTTCATTCTTGAGGTTGAGGTTTTTGATTGCTGGGGCATAGACTTTATGGGTCCTTTTCCTTCATCTTATGGGAATAAATTCATCCTGGTTGCTGTAGATTATGTGTCTAAGTGGGTAGAAGCAATAGCTAGTCCAACCTATGATTCTTCAGTAGTCATTAAGCTGTTTAAGTCCATCATATTCCCTAGATTTGGAGTACCCCGGATAGTAATTAGTGATGGATCTCACTTTATTAATAAGGTCTTCGAGAAACTCCTAAGAAAGCATGGAGTTCATCACCGAGTTGCTACTCCTTATCACCCTCAGACTAGTGGACAAGTCGAGGTTTCTAACAGACAAATCAAAGATATCTTAGAGAAGACAGTTGGGAAGACAAGAAAAGATTGGGCAGCTAAGCTTGATGATGCTTTATGGGCCTACAGGACTGCATTTAAGACGCCATTAGGGACTACTCCATTTCATTTGCTGTATGGAAAAGCATGTCATCTGCCAGTGGAACTTGAGCACAAAGCAGCGTGGGCTGTAAAGCAGATGAACTTTGACCTTAAATCAGCTGCAGAAAGAAGGTTGATACAGCTTAATGAGTTGGATGAGATTAGACATCTTGCCTATGAGAACTCAAAGCTGTACAAGGAGAGGACTAAGGCTTATCATGACAAGAAGATTGTTTATAGACGGTTTGAGCCTAATGATCAGGTACTTTTATACAATTCTCGTTTGCATTTGTTTCCAGGTAAGCTGAAATCAAGATGGTCCGGTCCCTACACAATCAAAGAAGTGCGTCCATATGGAGCTGTCGTTCTAGTCGGCAAGGAAGGTAATGAGTTCGCTGTAAATGGACAGAGGGTAAAACATTATTGGTCTAAGGCCGAGATTCCAAGAGGTCAGATTCTGCCTCTGGATAATGCACCCTCTGCCTGAAAAATCTTGTCCGTCCGGTCAAGCTATTGACCTTAAACAAGCGCTAGGTGGGAGGCAACCCACCATTAGGTACTGGTGTTTTTCTACTTAATTTTTGGTGTTTTTGTTAGGATTTTACGTTTCTTTTTGGTTTTGGTGAGTTTATGTTTGCAGGTCTCGGACAGATTCGCAGTGCGTCGATCGACGCACTTCTATGTCGATCGTCACAACACGATCGGAATCGCATTGCAGCGATCGTTGCATTACTGAGCAACGATCGACCATACACAAAAATCGCCAAGTAACGGTCGATGCACTTAGTGCAACGATCGATGCCTGAGCGACAGAGGTAAACCCGACAGAACTCAACAAAACCTTAACAATTTTTATTTCTTTTTTACCGATCCTTCGCTTGACACTACTGGGGACAGTGTGTCTTAAGTGTGGGGGAGGTGCTACTGACTTATATCTTTCTGTTTTCTTAAGAGTCGGTCCATTTTTCAAAAATTTTGTTTTATTGAGTCGAAATTGTTTAACTAAGAAACTATGATTTTCTGAGAAGATTTACAAGACTTGCAGGAACTTAAGTAACCATTGGGATGAAGTTGCAGGATCTATCTCTGACCATTAGAAAACCCAGACACAGATCAACCTACTGGGAACACCCACATCACTTCAGGTATCAGAGGATCCTTTTACTGACTTCAATTTAATACTGACTTAGATTTCTCACCTAAGGGCTTGGTATACTTTGTGTCGGATTCCCTGTTAGTTCTGACACAGCCTGTCAACCTATCCTATTTAGTTCCCTTCTCCCCTTCCATAAAGTAAAAAAAAAAAGATAATAAACTGAGGATGAGTTAGTAACTCCGAAGTGGTCACAGGAGTGGTAGAGACCCCTATTATCTCCTGTGCGATCCATGGAATGTGTCCAAAGTACACCCCATAACGGGAATAACACTGATAAAAAAATAAAATGATACCCAATGTGGGAAAAATCAGTTGTTAAAGAAGGGAAAAGAGAAGAAAGGGACTAGAGAAAGATAGTATGGTGGTCTAGAGCTGATAAGGTAAGAATCCATGTGCCCTTTGATCGATACTCCTTAGGTGAGACCGCACTTAAATACTTGCAGAAGTCAGTAGGGAGAATTTGAATGCTTGAATGTGATTGTGGAGTTTACTTAGGACAGTTGCTAAGTGTGGGGGAAGTACATGTTGGTCTTGATATCCTGTGATTGATTCTTTCAGTGGTTTACTAAGGGGAATCTGAGTATTGTAGCTTCTAGGATGAAATGAGTTTCTGAAGAGTTTTCAAACCTCTTCACCAAGCTTTAGTTCTCTGTTTTGCTTGAGGGCAAGCAAAGGCTAAGTGTGGGGGAGTTGATATATCATGGTTTTTACTAGTTTTAGACCATGATATAAGTGTGTTTTAGTGTCTTTTTGTGTTCTTTTAGAGTCTTTTACAGGTATAATCAGGTTTGGAGCATATTTGGTGATTATGGCACTTTTTGGAGATTTTTGGAGTGTTTGGCCGAGAGATAGAGTTCACTGTCCGAAACAGAGAAATGCGTCGATCGTTGCACACTAGCACCGATCGTTGCACCAGCGAGATGGGCCGAAACTCGGCGGTTTATGAAGGGTCAAAATATTGCACTCTGATCCAGAAGTTCCTGATATTTACAAAGAAGCCCCTGGCCGAGATTTGACCTATATAATTAAGTTTTTGGTGTTTTATTTACTTACGCTTTCATAATTAAGAACAGAGGATTTTTAGAGCTTTTGGGGCTGATCTGAACCTTTACTTCATCTGTATTTGGAGAAGATTTCGAACCCCTTTAATTCTTTATCTTTTATGCAATTTATTCTTCATATGATTATGTTTTCATTATCTATGTCTAAGTAGATTCCTTGTTAGGTTTAGGGTTTCTCACATAGGATTTCATGACTTGCTAGACTTGTTTAATTCAGTTAAGGATTCATAACTATATCTGTTCTTCAATCTAATTGTGCTTAAAGCTAGTTCTAACCTGATCAATTAGAATCTAGATCTTAGGTTGCTAAATACGACACGGAAGTGTGGTTTAGGAATCTGAACTAATTAGGTTGAGCAATTACACTTCTCGCAAACGAAAGTTTGGTTTAGGATAATTGTGAACATATCAAACTTGGAATTAATGCTAGTTTAATCTGTTAGTTCTCGCAAACGAAAGTTTGGTTTGCTGCACTTAGACTTAGAGAATTATCGCAAAGGAATTTGGTTAATTCTATATCTGTGTTTTGAGTTCTAGAACTGTGCTTAATTAGATCCTTGCTGAATGAACTGTCTGCTTGTCTGATTTCCTGAGAACGCCCTAGACTTAGCGCTCTTAATAACTTGTTTTCACAACCAACAATCTCTGCTTTCTGTTTACTTTCTCGCATTGCTTTTAATTCAATCACATTGCTTTCTTCCTAGTTAATTTCCTGTTCTTGAGCTATTGAATACCAGAGTCCCTGTGGATTCGATACCTATATACTACAACTACTGAACTGTGCACTTGCAGTTAGATATAGGATTAAAACCTGACCCTATCACCCAACCGGTCTGTGTGTTATATTGACTTGTTACAATCAAGTCATTGTGTCTGTCTTGGGAAGATAGAGATGAGACATGTTCCTAAAACCTATGAAGAGGCTAAGGACACTAAGGTGTGGATGGATGCTGTGATTGATGAGAAGGAGGCTATGGAAAGGAATCATACTTGGAATGTAGTCTATACCAAAAGGAAAGAAGGCAGTTAGCTCCAAATGGGTATTCACTATAAAAAATAAAAGGAATGGAGATATAGAGAGGTATAAGGCAAGGCTGGTTGCTAGAGGGTACACTCAGACTTATAAAGAAGACTATACTGACACCTTTGCACTAGTAGCAAAGCTTCACACTGTAAGGGTCACTCTCTCCTTAGCTACTAACCTTTGATGGGATCTATGGCATATGGATGTCTAAAATGCTTTCCTACAAGGAGGAGTTGAAGAAGAGGTAAACATGACTCCACCACCAGGTCTTGAACAGTTGTGTAAGCCATGAAAAGTGTTGAGGTATAGAAGAGATATATATATATATATATATATATATATATATATATATGGTCTGAAACAGTCACCAAGAGCCTTGTATCACAAGCTGAGCCACACTCTTATGGATCATGGGTTCAGGAAGTCTCAATCTGACAATACCTTATTCACTCTTCAATGATCTTTAGGCGTGGTTGTAGTGTATATATATGTGGATGATATGATCATTACTGGCAGTGATAAATCAGGAATCCAATCCACCAAAGCATTCCTCAAGAGTTCATTTGACATCAAGGAGCTCGGTGAGTTGAAATACTTCTTGGGAATTGAAGTGTGCAGATTTCAAGATGGTTTGTTTCTTTCTCAAAGAAAGTATGTGAAGGACTTGTTCACAGAAACATGAATGAAAAAAGCAAGATAGCTAAAACTCCTCTTGATGATGGCTACCAAGTCAATAGAAAGGGGGAGAAATCAGTTGATGAGAAGTTCAGGGATTTGTCTCTATACAGAAGAATGGTTGGGAAACTCATCCACCTTACACTCACTAGACCATACCTATGTTTTTCTGTGAAACAAGTAAGGAAACACATACAAACACCTATTGTCCACCACTGGAGCATGATAGAAAGGATACTCAGATATCTCAAAGGCTCTCAAGGACAAGGCATTTGGATGGGTAAGAATGACAACACTGAGATTGTTGGGTATTGTGATGCATATTGGGCTGGTGATAAGAGTGATAGGAGATCCACAACCGGTTATTGCACTTTCATTGGAGGAATTTTAGTGACTTGGAAGACCAAGAAGCAGAAAGTTGTCTCCTTCTCAAGTGCTGAAGCTGAGTATAGAGCAATAAGGAAGCTCACAAACGAGCTGACATGGCTGAAGGCTCTCCTTAAAGACTTTGGCATTGAGCAATAAAGTTCTATCACCTTACATTGTGACAATCAGGCTGCAATCCACATATCTACCAACTCCCTGTTCCATAAAAGGACTAAACACGTTGAGACAGATTGTCACATCGTAAGGGAGAAGATTGTAGATGGGACGGTTCTACCCTGTTACACCAAGAGTTAAGATCAGCTAGCAGACATCTTCACTAAGGCTGCAAGTCTTAAGGTTTGCGATCACATCTTTAGCAAATTAGGACTTGTAGCGCTTCCTACTTATGATTAGAACTTCCATGACTCATGTGCATCATACTCTTTCTAGCTTGATGTGGTTTTGTCCCAACTGGTTTTCCACATCAAGGTTTTTAATGAGGTGTTGCCATGATCATTCCAAGTCCACTCTTTAGGGTGACTCGAAAGTATGAACTTGAGGGAGAGCATTGATCATGATAAATAAGCATTGTGCACTATCAGTGTGTACATCAGTCGTATAAGAAGCTATAACAGGAAACTATATCAAAGAATGGGAACTATATCAGGAGAACATAGTCAACTACATCTGCAAACTATGTAATCAGCTACATAATCCATCTATATATGACGGACAAAATAGAGTCACGTGTGAAGTTAATGAAGGAGCAGTCCTTTTCCTACATGACCAATGGTGTCCAGGCTGGCTAGCTTCTCTTGTCTTTGTTCAGTTTATTCTTTGTTTATTCTTGGTGTAGCTATAGTCAACTCACTATGTATGATTTGTATAGCGTAAATAAGAAATAAGCTTAAGGGATTTATTTTCCCAGCCTCCGATTCTCTCTCTATTCTTCTCTTCTTATTCTCATTTCATATAATCTGAATCTCTAAATCCAACAGGAATGAGGTCGCTCTCCTTGATGCCACAAACGAGATAAGGTGATGGAACACGAGCAGCTGGACTGAAGTCACTCTCTGCTGATGCTAGATGATGGGTTGATGATTGTATGAACACAACAAGAATGTATTGGTATTGAGCTTCATGGGGAAACCACTCTCTACAACTCACGGCCGCCAACACACTCAAAGGAGTTTAGTGTTTTTATTTTCAGTTAACGTGATTTGAAATAAAATAGTGTACAAGGCTTTATAGCCTAAGTTGCAAAAAATACCAAAGAAATAAAGATATGGGCCTTAAGGTCTTACGAGAAATAAAACAAGAAACTAAATTAAATAAGTCCTCATGGTCGTGTGGCAACTTGGGCTGGATGGGCCGTGCATTTTTTCTAATGGATCTGGCCTCGGATTACCTCGTTAAAATCCTTTCAAAGAAAACCCAGTGGGATTTAACATTGCAAGAGAAAAAGAGTATAACCTTAGGTCCACAAATATGTTTCAGTGCCCCCTGGCTTCCAACAATGGATTTGAAGTGCATCAAATCCGTGAGATTCCAAAGGAGTCCCTAGAAATGGAGTACCTTATATTGTGATAAGTGATGGTGGATCTCACTTTATCAACAAGGTCTTTGAGAATCTATTGTGGAATCATGATGTTCATCAACGTGTGGCAACTCTTATCATCCTCAGACAAGTGGGCAAGTAGAGGTCTCTAACAGACAGATTAAGGAGATCTTGGAGAAGACAGTTGGGAAGACATGGAAGGATTGGTCAGGATGATGCGCTATGGGCCCACATGACTGTGTTTACGATGCCACTGGAGACTACACCGTTTCATCTTCTATATGGGAAAGCCTGCCACCTTCCAGTTGAGCTTGACGATAAGGCAGCATGGGGTGTGAGGCAGATAAATTTTGATCTTAAGTCGGCTGCAGAGAGGCGAATGGTTCAACTAAATTAGCTAGATGAGATTAGGCATCATGCCTATGAGAGTTCAAAGCTGTACCAGGAGAGGACTAAGCATATCATGATAAAAAAAAATACTCCAGACACTTTGAGCCAAATGATAAGGTACTCTTGGTAGCATTTGTTGATCTTAGATGGAATTTAGAGGAATGTTGGAAGATTTTGGTGCTGAGAATGATTGCATGTGATGATTAGCATGGTTTGGTAGCATTTGTTGATCTTAGAGCCTCGGCTTAATTGCAAGAATTTTTTTCTTGTGTCTTTGATTGCAGATGGCTCCTAGGAAGCGTACGAGGAACCAGCCATGAGAGGCTTCTACATCAGAGCCTACTACTAACTTTTCCACTGGAGCCTCATCTCCCCATATCATATTCGCATGTTTCTAGACTGATCAAGACTCCATGGCCTAAGGGTGAGTGTTGGTGGATCCCAATGCACAACGATTGGCAGAGGTAAGCAAGACAAAGACTGAGGATAAGTTGTTTATCGCGCAAGAGATATTAGAGGAGTGGGACGAGCACGATAATCATTTCTACAATGCCTGCCTGTCAGTGGAGATTGAGCCTACAAGGCATATTGATTACAGGATAGTGACAAAGATGGGGACACGGGAAGATGTGGAGAAGATAGTGAGAAAGATAGGCTAGGGGACGATGCCTATGAGGTCCTATGAGATTTATTCTGATCTGGTTCGACAGATGCTTGCGACTTGTCGAGTCTACTACTCGATAGAGACACAGAGGAGAGAAAGAGAAGGGGTGCTGACCTTCATTTGCATGAGAATCAGATATGGCATTTCTATCTTGGATCTCTACTATATCTACGAGTTCAGTGTATAGCCCACCGGCTGTGTTCTGACTTCTCTATGGGAAGATGTGGACGTTCAGACCTTCTGGTCACACTTTGGAAGCGGGATCTACCATTCCTGTCATACCAACTATACAACAGTTCGACATCCGGTCCTGAGCTATGTCGTACGTGTTTTGGGGAACACTATATTGTTTAAGTCAGAGCTGAGTAAGATGAGGAAGTTAGAGCTTATGTTGCTCTATATCGGGATATGTTACGTGTTCGATGAGGAGGTCTTAGCTGAGCTATGCCCCAACCTGAACATGGGGGCACTCTTCGCAGAGCATCTCTACGCTCTGAAGACTAAGGGATACAGTGGTAAGAAGACTGAAACAGTAGGCAGATTGCTGACTCCGATTTTCAGACATTTCCAGATTAGAATAGATGAGTGTGAAGTTATCACTAAGAGGTTATGGATGGATGAGGCACATCTCAAGAGCACCACCTCGATGAAGGAAGGAACCCTTGGGTTTTCACTGATGCACAAGGCAGAGAGTGGTGTGTGAAGCTACCATTGAGAGAGCTCACGAGGATCACGACTGCTTTAGACTTGGGATTTCAGCCCAACGAGAACTTTCTGCAAAGCTGATATATCATGGTTTTTCTAGGAACCTAGTTTTGAACTGGGATAAGCTAGTAGCTTCGAAGTGGTCACGGGAGTGGTAGAGACCCCTATTACCTCCTGTGTATCCATGGGAAGTATATCGTGGTCTTGAGTTCTGTAGGAAATTTTCCAGTGGTTTACTACGTGAATGTGAATGCAAAAGTTTCTAAGAAGAAATGAGTTTCTGTTTTTTCAAACCTCTTTTCTTATACTTTGGTTCTTTACTTGCTTGAGGGCAAGCAAGAGCTAAGTGTGGGGGAGTTGATATATCATGGTTTTTCTAGGTTTTCAACCATGATATAGTTGTATATATTGAGTCTTTAACCTGGTTTTTAGAGTCTATTGAGTCTTCTACAGGTAGACTTGCGTTTGGAGCAAAGGATGGGATTATAGGACGTTTCTGGCGATTTGTGCAACGAGCTGAAGTTAGTGTCTCGACCACGATTGAGTGTCGACCGACACTGACTTGGATATAAGTCGACACTGACTTGGATATAAGTCGACACTGAGCGCGACAGAACAACATCCGAGAGTTGAAGACAAGTTTTGAAGATTTGCAGAATTGCCCAGAAGTTTTCTTTAATTCTAAACTGACCCCAAAACGTGTTTAGAGAGTTTAATTAGGTTTTCAGACTTATTCTACCTTTTATCTTGTTCTTAACTTTGCTCTTGCTTGAGAGATTTGGAAGGGCTGATTCTTGCTACTTGTAACATTGAGAGAAGAATTTCGAACCCTTTTTCTTTATCTATCAAGTCTTTTGGTTTTCTATTCATGATGTGTTGTTTGATTACTAATATGTCTGAGTAGTTACCTAGTAAGATTTAGGGATTCTCACAAAGGTTTTATGCTTGTTTGATAACTGATTGATTATGATTCACCATCCATTGTTCATCACCTAAGTGTGCTTAATACTGAATTCTAGACTGATCACCTAATGTTTAGATCTTAGACAATTAACAATAGCACGAGAGTGTGACTTATAATCTGAACAAACTTAGAGTGAGCAATTTGACTAGATACAAAGAGATTTGGTTTAGGACAATTGTGAACTGATAGAACCTGTTCTTAATGCTTATTTAGAACTCTGGGATCACAAAGAGATTTTGATCGCTAGGTTGCTAGATATAGAAATAATCTCAGCGATAGTTAGATTATTTAGCATTGTGTTTCTAGTTCTTGAACCTGCTTTAATCTGAATCCGGTTAGTTAAGTGTTTAGCATAGCATATTTCCCGAGAACTTCCTAAGTCTGACGCCTTTCTCTATTGAATAACCTTCCTGTTTACTTGCTTTCATTTACTGCTTTCTCTGGATTTGATTTAGCTTAATTGACGGCATCTAATCTATCGTGTGAGGCCTTGTGGATTTGATACCCTAAGTACTACATTTCATAACTGTGCACTTGCAGTAGAATAGGATTAAAACTCTAGACCTATCAAGTTTTTGGCGCCACTGCCGGGGACTCTTTGAGTTCACCGATAGATTTTGTACTAGAATTTAGTCTAAGTGTTTTATTTTCTTTGTTACTAATCTCTTTTTCGCGTTTTTCTTGTTTCTGCAGGGAAACAGCGACCAAGAGAATTTAGTGTCGATCGACACCAACCTAGTGTCGGTCGACACCTTTCACGAAAGCAACCAAAAAGACTAAGAGATCTGTAAGGATGATGTATCCGAATGGTTTTTTCAGCTCAGGGATTGACAGCTCGCAGATAGCTGAGCTGAAGAACAAAATTGACTCTATGCATAGTCTTCTACTTGGAAGGAAGAGTGTCCAATTTGCTCAGGATTTTGAAGTATTGGATGTTGGAAAGTATGCACAAGAAGCTATCAACTACGTTGGAGGGAATGGATTCTACAGTCAGAAATCTGCTTTTCAGAAACCCTTTCAGCAACAGAGTAACTCCTTCTCGAGGAACTATAGTGTTTCTTCTTACCAAGCCCCTCCTGGACCTACACATAAGAGCAGATTGGAAGCCATGATGGAGCAGTTTCTTGAGGTACAACAACAGATCACTATGTCCTTCAACTCAAAGCTTGATGCCGTGTACTGATTTGAATGGGAAGTTTGAGTCATTGAACACTCATATGAGGCAGCTGGATACACAAGTGGGTCAGATTTCAAGCTCAATCAAAGGGAAGTATACTCAGAATGCCCACGTCAATTCTATCTCAGTTCAAGTTGAAGATATGTTGATTAAGGAAGAAGAATTTGAGGTTAAGACTGTGAATATCGTGGATAACAGTCGAAAATCCGTAGCTGCAGACTCAGCGTCGATCGACACTCCACCTCACTATCGGTCGACACCCCTTGAAAGCCCAGAGTTCGAGAGTTTCGACGAACCAAAATCGACCGAGATCGACATTGATCTCTTGATAAAATCCTTCGGTGTACCCCTTAGTGTCGGTCGACACGCAGTTCTGACGGAAATTTCGAGTTCTAAGGCGAACGGAAATCGACCATGATCGACACTGAAGGGTCGACATCACTTAGTGTCGACCGACACCACTTCTGCGTTGGTCGAAGCTACAGTCGGGCAGACCCAATTTCATCCAAATCTGATGTTTTTGCTAAGGAGAAGGTCTACAAACCTCCTATACCATTCCCCAGAGTTCCTATGAGGTCTAAACATGAGCAGAATGTGGTCAAATGCATGAGAGAGATGGATAAGAAGTTGATTCAGATTTCAGAGAAGCTTCCAGACCCAGGAGTTTTTGTGCTAGACTGTTCCATCTCTAAGGACAGATTCGAGCATTGTCTTTGTGATTTAGGTTCTGGAGTAAATCTCATGTCATACTCTGTGGCTAAGAGATTAGGACTATTGGATTTCAAGCCTACTAGGATCTCTATTATTCTAGCTGATCGATCAAAGAGGTATCTAGAAGGAGTTCTTGAGGACATACCTATCAGAGTGGGAAAATAAATTCCAACGGACTTTGTTGTGCTGAAGTATAATGTTGAGCCAGATGATCCTATTCTGCTTGGAAGATCATTCTTAGCTACTGCTGGAGCAGTGATTGATCTGAGGCATGGTCTGATTGATCTCCACCTAGGAGATAAGCCTCTGCACTTCAAGATGGACAAGCTGCGAAGGTCCACCATAGATGGTCAAACATTCGGTGTTGAGATGGAGCAAGAAGCCCATATTGGTGGGATTCATGTAGTTGATATTGGAGAGGAGAAGATGGTGGTTCGTCAGGAATCTACTTTAACATCTTCAGAACCTGCAACTGCTCATAAGCAGAAAGCTCCGAGTATCAAACGTCCTCAAAAGCGAAGGTACGCATCTTTATCTTCTAAGCTTAAACCTCATAACTCTATTGCTGTGAATGCAGATAAACACTCGACAACACCCAAGCTTCACTCCCACACTGTTGCTTTTCCATCCTTCCTTGGTTAAGCTCATGATCCTACTGCATATTCACCACCTTGGATGAGGAGACATTCACAGAGACACTCAAAATCTCTGTTGAAACCGCCATGAGTCTGATTCTCTGACCCATAGTCAAGCTACAGACTAAAAACAAGCGCTGAGTGGGAGGCAACCCACTGTTGAGTCAGTTTTTCTTTTATTTTTCGATTTTTGGTTTTTGTTTCTTTGATTTGTGTGTTTTGGTTTGTTAGAAACGTGATGAACAGGATTGCAGACAGCAGTGTCGATCGACACCAAACTAGTGTCGGTCGACACCAAACTCGAAAACACGGACTGTAATCGAAGACACTCGATTGGGATCAGACTAGTGTCGACCTAAGCCTCGTGTCGTTCGACACTGGCTGTGTGTCGGTCGACACCAACCATGCTAGCAGGTAAGGTTTCTGATTTTCCGACGTATTCGTTGATTTATACCTTGTTCTCCCGAACCCAAGCTGCGATAACACTGAGGACAGTGTTGTTTAAGTGTGGGTGAGGTAGTTACTGACCACCGTTTTCTTTGTTTTCTTAGTGTTAGTCCTTCTGTTTTCTTTGGTTTTCAAATTGTTTTATTGAGTCAAAATCAGTATGAAACTATGATTTTTCGAGGAAATTTTTCGCTGGAACAGGAACTAAGTAACCATTGGACAGACTTGCAGGACCTCTATGACTATTAGAAAACCCCAAACGGATGAACTTATCAAGGACACCCATATCGAACCAGGTATTCAGAGGATCCATCACTAGTTTCACACTTAATCTTGACTTTATTTTCTCACCTAGGGGCTTGGTAATCTTTGGGTCGGATTCCTTTGACGTGTTTGGCACAGCTTATGATCCTGTTCTAAAGTATGGTTTCTGATTTTCCCCTCCCTTGAAAGTAAAAAAAAAAGAGAGATAAAAACCGAGGATAAGCTAGTAGCTTCGAAGTGGTCAAGGGAGTGGTAGAGACCCCTATTACCGCCTGTGTATCCATGGAAAGATCCAAAGTTAAACCCCAATAAAAAGGGAAGAACACTGATAAAAAAATAAAATGATACCCAGTGGGGAAAAACCAGTGCTAAGGGAGAAAGGGAAAAGTAAAAAACCAGAAACCAACAGTTTGGTGGTCAGATACTAAATAGGTTGAGTCCATGTGTCCTTTGATTCGATACTCCCTCTGTGAGACTGCACCTAATTGTATACAGAGGCTAGTGTGGTGAACTTGAATGTCCTAACTTGATTGTGGAGTTTGCTTGGGACAGCTGCTAAGTGTGGGGGAAGTATATTGTGGTCTTGAGTTCTGTAGGAAAGTTTTCAGTGGTTTACTAAGATGAATGTGAATGCGAAAGTTCCTAAGACGAAATAAGTTTCTGTGTTTTCAAACCTCTTTTCTTATACTTTGGTTCTTTACTTGCTTGAGGGAAAGCAAGAGCTAAGTGTGGGGGAGTTGATATATCATGGTTTTTATAGGTTTTTAACCATGATATAGTTGTATATATTGAGTCTTTAACCTGGTTTTTAGAGTCTATTGAGTCTTCTACAGGTAGACTTGCGTTTGGAGCAAAGGATGGGATTATAGGATGTTTCTGGTGATTTGTGCAACGAGCTGAAGTTGGTGCCTCGACCACGATTGAGTGTCGACCGACACTGGGTGTCGGTCGACACTGAGCGCGACAGAACAACATCCGAGAGTTGAAGACAAGTTTTGAAGATTTGCAGAATTGCCCAGAAGTTTTCCTTAATTCTAAACTGACCCCAAAACGTGTTTAGATAGTTTAATTAGGTTTTCAGACTCATTTTACCTTTTATCTTGTTCTTGCTTGAGAGATTTGGAAGGGCTGATTCTTTCTACTTGTAACATTGACAGAAGAATTTCGAACCCTTTTTCTTTATCTATCAAGTCTTTTTGTTTTCTATTCATGATGTGTTTTTTGATTACTAATATGTCTGAGTAGTTACCTAGTTAGATTTAGGGATTCTCACAAAGGTTTTATGCTTGTTTGGTAACTGATTGATTAGGATTCACCATCCATTGTTCATCACCTAAGTGTGCTTAATACTGAATTCTAGACTAATCACCTATGGTTTAGATCTTAGACAATTAACAATTTGACTAGATACAAAGAGATTTGGTTTAGGAGAATTGTGAACCGATAGAACCTGTTCTTAATGCTTATTTAGAACTCTAGGATCACAAAGTGATTTGGATCGCTAGGTTGCTAGATATAGAAATAATCTCAGCGAGAGTTGGAATATTTAGCATTGTGTTTCTAGTTCTTGAACCTGCTTTAATCTGAATCCGGTTAGTTAAGTGTTTAGCATAGCATAATTCCCGAGAACTTCCTAAGTCTGACGCCTTTCTCTATTGAATAACCTTCCTGTTTACTTGCTTTCATTTACTGCTTTCTCTGGATTTGATTTAGCTTAACTTGACGTCATATAATCTATCGTGTGACCGTGAGTCCTTGTGGATTCGAAACCCTAAGTACTACATTGCATAACTGTGCACTTGGAGTAGAATATGATTAAAACTCCGAGCCTATCAAGTTTTTGGCGCCGTTGCCAGGGACTCAACTGAGTTCGCCGATAGATTTTGTTTTAGAGTTGAGTCTAGGTCGTTTTTATTTAGTTTGTTACTGATTTTTCTCTTGTTTGGCTTGTTTTTGTTGCTGCAGGATTCGACAGACGCATTCAGTGTCGATCGATTCCTTCTCCAGTGTCGCTCGACATCGACCTCGGAACAGTGTTTTAAGATCAGTGTATGCCAAGTCGACATACTCGAAGCAACCAGAGCGAAGAACTTTTGAACCTCAGACTTGAGGAGCTTGCTAGACTAGAGAGAACAAACAGAAAGGGTTAAAGAACAAGAATGATGAACAATCGTTTGATTTTGAGACCTGATGCTGGGGGTGTTCTGAGAGACCAACAGAACAACGCCTACAATGATGACGGGCAGAGGATTGATTCTGAGGGACAAGTGATCCCTGAACCTGCGCCTGAACCGTCTCAAGGTCAGAGGCAGATGGTTGTTGCTGAGAGGACTCTTGCTGACTACAACCGTCCGGATGAGTTTTATGCTAACCGGTCAGCAATTGTTCCTCCTTCTTTTGAGAGGAATGACTTTGAGATCAAGACTGTCTACTACTCTATGCTGAGACAGCACCCCTTCCATGGTCTTCCACATGAGAAACCCATGGACCACATTGAGGATTTTGAAGCCTTCATCACTGGAATGAAGTACAATGGGGTGGATTATGACTTCTTGTATTTGAAGCTTTTCCCATACTCTCTTGCTGGAGAAGCTGCTGCTTGGGTGAAGCAACTTCCACCTGGGAAGTTAACTACTTGGGATTCTGTGAGGAGAGAGTTCCTGCGACACTTTTATGATGATGCTCGCTCAGATCAGCTCATACATGATATTCTGAAATTTGTTCAAGGCCCTACAGAGCCTCTTAAGTCTGCTTGGATGAGGTTTAAGATGTACCAACGTGACTGTCCTCATCATGGATTCTCTGAAGTGACGTTGATGGGCATATTCTTCAGAGGAATTGATCTCAATTACCAGTCTCCATTGGATGCTGCCAGTAATGGCAATTTCAACACCAAGACTCCTGAGCAGGCGAGATTGCTAATTGATAACTTAGTGAGTAGTAACAACACCAAGACTGCTGATAGAAGAAGGAAAGAGTCTGGTGGAAAGATTGATAATCTGGAGATTACTGATATCAGGAACAAGCTGAACACTATTCATAGCTTGTTAACCGGTAAGAAAGCTGTTAACTTTGCTCAAGAAGTTGAAGTGTTTGAAGCTGAAGAAGACTGCCAAGAAGAGGATGTGAACTACATCAGTGGGTCTGGATTTCAAGGAAACAGGTTTGGAAATCAGCAAGGTAACAAGTTCTTTAATGGTGGACAAAAGAGTGCTTTCACAAGCAACCATAACTCTTCTGGATATGGTCAGAATGCTGGTTATCAGAAACCTTTTCAGCAAGGTAATTCTTATCAGAGGACTTATGGATCATCTTCCTATCAGACACCTCCTGCTGCTAATGCTCATGAGAGCAAGATGGAAGCTATATTAGAGCGGTTTCTGGAAGGTCAGACGAAGGTCACCGCAGACTTCAACAAGAAGCTGGATGCTGTGTATGAAGATCTGAATGGTAAGTTTGAATCTCTGAGAACACATATGAAGCAGTTGGATTCTCAAGTTGCTCAAACTGCTGGAGCTGTTAAGAGGCAAGCCGGATTCCTCCCTGGAAGAACATATACTAATCCAAAGCATCACTGCAATGCTATATCACTGCGGAGTGGGAAGGAATTTCACACCATCCCCAATAGGTAGATCACTGATAAGGAGATCGAAGAGATAGAGGAATTTGAAGAAGAGTATGAAGCTGCGAGACGGACGTCGACCGACACTACCACTAGTAATCGGGCGACACCAGCTTTTTCGGGTTCTCGTGACGGACGGAAATCGACCGAGGTCGATTTTGAGATCGACGCCAGAACGAAATTGACTAATGTCGATCGACACCAAGATGATGTCGATCGATATCAGACGCGTACAGAGTCAGAAACTCAGACGAAAACTCCTGTAGCTGCAGGGAAAGTGTACAAACCCAAGGTACCTTTCCCTAGGAACCCAAAGCGGTCTAAGTTTGAATGGTTCAAGGCTAAGTACATGGCTATGCTGAGCAAGCTAACTCTTCCAATGCCATTGATGGATGTTGTCAACAATATTCCAGTGTTGAAGAGGTGTCTGAAGCAGATGTTGATTTCTGATATGGGAGATGACGAGTGTGTAATGATGATCACTGAGGTCTGTAGTGCTGTCATCCTAAACAAAGTTCCAGAAAAGCAGAAAGATCCAGGGAGCTTTGTCTTGGACTGTACCATCTTCAGAGACAGATTTGAGAGATCATTGTGTAATTTGGGATCCATCGTCAATCTGATGCCATATTCAGTTGCTAAGCAAATGGTAATGACAGATTTCACACCTACTAGGATATCCTTGATTTGAGCATATCAATCCATAAGGATTCCTGAGGGCCTCTTGGAGGATGTATTGGTAAGGACTGGTGAATGTGTTATTCCAACCGACTTCGTAGTCTTGCAGTACAATGATGAGCCTAAGGATCCTCTTATCCTAGGCAGGCCGTTCTTGGCTACAGCTTGTGCCATCATTGATGTGAAGAGAGGGAAGATTGGTCTCAATGTGGGTGATCTGGTGATGAATTTTGATATGGAAAAGCTGATGAGACACCCTAACATTGATGGGCATACCTTCTATGTTGATACGATTGAGAATCTGGCTACAGAAATCTTCAATTAAATGCATCGTGTTGATCCTTTGGAGAGAGCCCTGATGAGTTCTGAGAGTGGTTTGGAGCTGGAAGATGATGCTGTTACTGGATATTTGAGGCTGATGGACGCTACCGACTAAGTGATGAACTTGGAAGCAGCCGATGACATACAGTGTCGACCGACACCACAGGGTAATCGGTCGACACCCGTCGCGATAGATTGGAGCAAGGATAAGAACTCCACTTATCCTGTTATTGTCAATGCTGATTTGAATAACGCAGAACTCACCTTACTGCTAAGCAAGCTGCGCAAGCATCGCAAAGCTCTTGGCTATTCTCTCGATGATATTTCAGGTATCTCTCCAGACTTGTGCATGCATCGAATACACCTTGAGGATGAGAGCATGTCGTCAATTGAGAGTCAGAGGCGTTTAAATCCCAACCTGCAAGAGGTTGTAAAGAAGGAGATCATGAAGCTGCTGAAGGCTGGAGTCATCTTTCCTATTTCCGACAGTAATTGGGCCAGCCCAGTTCATGTGGTTCTTAAGAAGGGAGGAGTCACTGTGGTTAAAAATGAGAAGAATGAGCTGATCCCTACAAGGACAATCACTGGTCATAGGATGTGCATAGACTACCGGAAGATGAATGCAGCCACCAGGAAAGACCACTTTCCACTCCCTTTCATTGATCATATGTTGGCATGGTTGGTAAGTCATCTGTACTACTGCTTTCTGGATGGCTATTCTGGTTTCTTTCAGATTCCTATCCACCCAGAGGACCAGTAGAAGACCACATTTACCTGTCCTTATGGTACCTTTGCATACCGCAGAATGCCATTTGGACTGTGTAGCTCCTGCGACGTTTCAGAGATGCATGATGTCCATCTTCACGGACATGATAGAGGATTTCATGGAGGTCTTCATGGATGATTTCTCTGTCTACGGATCATCTTACCATGCATGTCTGGATAATCTATGCAAGGTGCTAGCTCGCTGCGCGGAAAAGCACCTAGTTTTGAACTGGGAAAAATGTCACTTTATGGTCAAGAATGGCATTGTACTTGGGCATAGAGTCTCTGAGGCAGGAATTGAGGTAGACAGAGCTAAGATTGAGGTAATGACAGTGCTTCAGGCGCCTGATTCAGTCAAAGGAATAAGAAGTTTCCGTGGGCATGCTGGTTTTTACAGGAGATTCATTAAAGACTTCAGGAAGATAGCTAGGCCACTCACTGCGCTTCTCTACAAGGATGTGAAATTTGAGTTCACAAATGAGTGTCATGCTGCATTCAAAGAGCTAAAGAAAGCTTTAATCTCTGCTCCAATTGTGCAACCTCCGGACTGGAGTCTTCCTTTTGAGATAATGTTCGATGCTAGTGATTATGCAGTAGGAGCTGTTCTTGGGCAGAAGAAGGATAAGAAGCTCCATGCTATATATTATGCCAGTAGAACTCTTGATGATGCTCAAAGGAACTATGCAACTACTGAGAAGGAACTATTGGCAATTGTGTTTTCATTTGAGAAGTTTCGCTCCTACCTGATTAGATCGAAAGTGGTTGTACATACTGATCATTCTGCGCTTAAGTATCTGATGCAGAAGAAAGATGTTAAGCCAAGGCTGTTGAGATGGATTCTATTGCTTCAAGAGTTTGAAATGGAGGTGAGAGACAAGAAAGGGGTAGAAAATGGTGTTGCTGATCACTTGTCTCGGATTAGGATCGATGAGGATGTTCCAATAGATGATTCTCTACCAGAAGAGAACATCTACAAGATTGAGACAGGTTTTCAGGAGGTTTCTACGAGTTCATTGATTTCTACACGGGTTGCAGAGTTCGACACTCATATCATGTCGGTCGACACCCGACTCGAAAAAGCGGACGATAATCGATCACGCTCGACATTGCTTGGCCGATTAGGGACAATGTCGGTCGACATCAACACTGGTGTCGGTCGACATCCACTGCGGACAGAGACAAAAATTCCGGATGATGAAGCTGACATATTCATAGCTTTAATGACCCACGGTCCTCTCCCTACTAGACCTTGGTATGCAGATATAGCCAACTACCTTGCTGCAGAGGATGAGCCTGAAGTATTTAAAGGCTGTACTAAGAAGAAGTTCCTCAGAGAAGTCAGGAGCTATTACTGGGATGAGCCCTACTTGTACAAGCACTGCTTTGACGGTATCTATAGACGATGCATTGCGGAATCTGAAGTAGATAATGTGCTGTACCACTGCCATGGTTCTGAGTATGCTGGACATTTTGCTACATTTAAGACAGTGTCTAAGGTTCTTCAAGAAGGGTTCTGGTGGCCTACAATGTTCAAGGATGCCCAGTTAGTTGTCTCTCTGTGCCATGTGTGTCAGAGGAGGGGGAAGATAAGAAAGCGAGATGAGATGCCACAAAACTTCATCCTTGAGGTTGAAGTCTTTGATTGCTGGGGCATCGATTTCATGGGTCCGTTTCCATCTTCCTATGGGAACAGATATATATTGGTTGCTGTGGACTGTGTATCTAAATGGGTTGAAGCGATTGCAAGTCCGACCAATGACTCTTCGGTAGTTCTTAAGCTGTTTAAGACTATCATCTTCCCCAAATTTGGAGTCCCTAGGACTGTGATAAGTGATGGTGGAACTTACTTTATCAACAAAGTTTTCGAGAAGCTGCTTAAAAAGCATGGTGTTAATCATCGTGTGGCTACTCCATATCACCCCCAGACTAGCGGACAAGTGGAAGTATCTAACAGACAGATCAAGGAGATTATGGAGAAGACAATTGGGAAGAAAAGAAAGGATTGGTTTGCGAAGTTGGACGATGCGCTATGGGCTTACAGAACTGCGTTCAAGACGCCACTGGGGACTACACCATTCCATATACTATATGGGAAAGCTTGTCACCTTCCAGTTGAGCTAGAGCACAAGGCTAGATGGGCTGTCAAACAGATGAACTATGATCTCAAACCTGCAGTTGAGAGGCGTTTGATACAGCTAAATGGGTTGGATGAAATTAGCCACCATGCCTATGAGAACTCAAGGCTGTACAAGGAGCACACAAAAGCATTTCATGATAAGAAGATCATCTCACGCAACTTCGAACCCAATGATCAGGTACTTCTCTACAACTCTCGTCTGACATTGTTTCCTGGAAATCTGCGTTCTCGTTGGTCAGGTCAATTCAGTGTCAAAGAAGCTAGACCACACGGAGCTATCATCTTAATGAATTACAAGGGCGAGGATTTTACAGTCAATGGACAAAGGGTGAAACACTACTGGGCGAAAGATGAGGTTCCAGAAGGCGACATTGTCCATCTGGATAACGCACCCAATGCCTGATCGCAATACAGTCAAGCTATTGACGTTAAACGAGCGCTGAGTGGGAGGCAACCCACTGTAGGTTAGTTTTCTTTTCTTTTTGGTTTTCGTCCTTGTGTCTTTTGATTTTTCTGGTTTTTGTATGTCAGAGCCGTGAAGAACAGGTCTGCAGACAGGAGTGTCGGTCGACATCGAAACTCGAAACACGGACAGAAATCAATCACGCTCGATTAGGAGTAGGTTGATGTCGACTAAAGCTTGATGTCGCTCGACACAAGTCGGGTGTCGGTCGACACCAACTGCGACCACATGTAAGGTTTCTGTTCCAAGTCTCAGTTCTCTTCCAATTTTCTTTATACCAAGCTCATGCTACAATTGCACTGGGGACAGTGCAGTTTAAGTGTGGGGGAGGTGGCTACTGACATTGTGTTTTATTTTCTTAGAGTCAGTCCCATGTTTTCACTAGTTTTCAAAATTGTTTTATTGAGTCAAAATTTGTATGAAACTATGATTTTCTGAGGAAATGTTTCGCTGGAACAGGAACTAAGTGACCATTGGACAGACTTGCAGGACCTGTATAACTATTAGAAAACCCCAAACGGATCGACTTACCAAGGACACTCATATCTAACCAGGTATTCAGAGGATCCGCCACTAGTCTCACGCTTAAATCTTGACTTTAATTTCTCACTTAGGGGCTTAGTAATCTTTGGGTCGAATTCCTTTGATGTGTTTGGCACAGCCTGTGATCCTATTCTAAAGTATGGTTTCTGATTTTCCCCTCCCTTGAAAGCAAAAAAAAAGGAGAGATAAAAACTAAGGATAAGCTAGTAGCTTCGAAGTGGTCACGGGAGTGGTAGAGACCCCTATTACCTCCTGTGTATCCATGGAAAGATCCAAAGTTAAACCCCAATAAAAAGGGAAGAGCACTGATAAAAAAAATAAAATGATACCCAGTGGGGAAAAATCAGTGCTAAGGGAGAAAGGGAAAAGAAAGAAATTAGAAACCCACAGTTTGGTGGTCAGACACTAAATAGGTTGAGTCCATGTGTCCTTTGATTCGATACTCCCTCTGTGAGACTGCACCTAATTGTATACAGAGGCTAGTGTGGTGAACTTGAATGTCCTAACTTGATTGTGGAGTTTACTTGGGACAACTGCTAAGTTTGGGGGAAGTATATTGTGGTCTTGAGTTCTGTAGGAAAGTTTTCAGTGGTTTACTAAGATGAATGTGAATGCGAAAGTTCCTAAGACGAAATGAGTTTCTGTGTTTTCAAACCTCTTTTCTTATACTTTGGTTCTTTACTTGCTTGAGGGCAAGCAAGAGCTAAGTGTGGGGGAGTTGATATATCATGGTTTTTCTAGGTTTTCAACCATGATATAGTTGTATATATTGAGTCTTTAACCTGGTTTTTAGAGTCTATTGAGTCTTCTACAGGTAGACATGCGTTTAGAGCAAATGATGGGATTATAGGACGTTTCTGGTGATTTGTGCAACAAGCTGAAGTTGGTGTCTCGACCACGATTGAGTGTTGACCGACACTGACTTGGATGTCGGTCGACACTGAGCGCGACAGAACAACATCCGAGAGTTGAAGACAAGTTTTGAAGATTTGCAGAATTGCGAAGAAGTTTTCCTTAATTCTAAACTGACCCCAAAACGTGTTTAGAGAGTTTAATTAGGTTTTCAGACTCATTCTACCTTTTATCTTGTTCTTAACTTTGTTCTTTCTTGAGAGATTTGGAAGGGCTGATTCTTGCTACTTGTAACATTGAGAGAAGAATTTCGAACCCTTTTTCTCTATTTATCAAGTCTTTTGGTTTTCTATTCATGATGTGTTGTTTGATTACTAATATATCTGAGTAGTTACCTAGTTAGATTTAGGGATTATCACAAAGGTTTTATGCTTGTTTGATAACTGATTGATTAGGATTCACCATCCATTGTTCATCACCTAAGTGTGCTTAATACTGAATTCTAGACTGATCACCTAGGGTTTAGATCTTAGACAATTAACAATAGCACGAGAGTGTGAGTTATAATCTGAACAAACTTAGAGTGAGCAATTTGACTAGATACAAAGAGATTTGGTTTAGAAGAATTGTGAACCGATTGAACCTGCTCTTAATGCTAATTTAGAACTCTAGGATCACCAAGAGATTTGGATCGCTAGGTTGCTAGATATAGAAATAATCTCAGCGAGAGTTGGATTATTTAGCATTGTGTTTCTCGTTCTTGAACCTGCTTTAATCTGAATCCGGTTAGTTAAGTGTTTAGCATAGCATAATTCCCGAGAACTTCCTAAGTCTGACGCCTTTCTCTATTGAATAACCTTCCTGTTTACTTGCTTTCATTTACTGCTTTCTTTGGATTTTATTTAGCTTAACTTGACGGCATATAATCTATAGTGTGATCGCGAGTCCTTGTGGATTCGATACCCTAAGTACTACATTGCATAACTGTGCACTTGGAGTAGAATATGATTAAAACTCTGAGCCTATCAAGTTTTTGGCGCCGTTGGGGGTGTTCCGAGAGACCAACAGAACAACGCCTACAATGATGACGGGCAGAGGATTGATGCTGAGGGACGAGTGATCCCTGAACCTGTGCCTGAACCGCCTCAAGGTCAGAGGCAGATGGTTGTTGCTGAAAGGACTCTTGCTGACTACAACCGTTCGGATGAGTTTTATGCTAACCGGTCAGCAATTGTTCCTCCTTCTTTTGAGAGGAATGACTTTGAGATCAAGACTGTCTACTACTCTATGCTGAACAGCACCCCTTCCATGGTCTCCCACATGAGCAACCCATGGACCACATTGAGGATTTTGAAGCCTTCATCACTGGAATGAAGTACAATGGGGTGGATTATGACTTCTTGTATCTGAAGCTTTTCCCATACTCTCTTGCTGGAGAGGCTGATGCTTGGCTGAAGCAAATTCAACATGGGAAGTTAACTACTTGGGATGCTGTGAAGAGAGAGTTCCTGCGACACTTTTATGATGATGCTCGATCAGATCAGCTCAGACAGGATATTCTGACATTTGTTCAATGCCCTATAGAGCCTCTTATGTCTGCTTGGATGAGGTTTAAGATGTAACAACGTGACTTTCCTCATCATGGATTCTTTGAAGTGACGCTGCTGGGCATATTCTTCTGAGGAATTTATCTCAATTACCAGTCTGCATTGGATGCTGCCAGCAATGGTAATTTCAACACCACGTCTCCTGAGCAGGCGAGATTGCTAATTGATAACCTGGTGAGTAGTAACAGCACCAAGACTGCTGATAGAAGAAGGAAAGAGTCTGGTGGAAAGATTGATAAACTGGAGATTACTGATATCAGGAACAAGCTGAACACTGTTCATAGTTTGTTGACCGTTAAGAAAGCTGTTAACTTTGCTCAAAAAGTTGAAGTGTTTGAAGCTGAAGTAGACTGCCAAGAAGAGGATGTGAACTACATTAGTGGGTCTGGATTTCAAGGAAACAGGTTTGGAAATCAGCAAGGTAACAAGTTCTTTAATGGTGGACAGAAGAGTTTGAACCATAACTCTTCTTGATATGGTCAGAATGCTGGTTATCAGAAACCTTTTCAGCAAGGTAATTCTTATCAGAGGACTTATGGATCATCTTTCTATCAGACACCTGCTGCTGCTAATGCTCATGAGAGCAAGATGGAAGCTATATTAGAGCGGTTTCTGGAAGCTCAGACGAAGGTCACCGCAGACTTCAACAAGAAGCTGGATGCTGTATATGAAGATCTGAATGGTAAGTTTGAATCTCTGAGTACACATATGAAGCACTTGGATTCTCAAGTTGAAACAGCTGGAGCTGTTAAGAGGCAAGCCGGATTCCTCCCTGGAAGTACAAATACTAATCCAAAGCATCACTTCAATGCTATATCACTGCAAAGTGGGAAGGAACTGCACACCATCCCCAATAGGCAGATCACTGATAAGGAGATCGAAGAGATAGAGGAATTTGAAGAAGAGTATGAAGCTGCGAGACGGACGTCGACTGACACTACCACTAGTAATTGGGCGACACCAGCTTTTTTGAGTTCTCGTGACGGACGGAAATCGACCGAGGTTGATTTTGAGATCGACGCCAGAGCAAAATCGACTAATGTCGATCGACACCAAGATGATGTCGGTCGACATCAGACGCGTACAGAGTCAGAAACTCAGACGAAAACTCCTGTAGCTGCAGGGAAAGTGTACAAACCCAAGGTACCTTTCCCTAGGAACCCAAAGCGGTCTAAGTTTCAACGGTTCAAGGCTAAGTACATGGCTATGCTGAGCAAGCTAACTCTTCCAATGCCATTGATGGATGCTGTCAACAATAATCCAGTGTTGAAGAGGTGTCTGAAGAAGATGTTGAGATCTGATTTGGGAGATGACGAGTGTGTAATGATGTTCACTGAGGTCTGTAGTGCTGTCATCCTAAACAGAGTTCCAGAAAAGCAGAAGGATCCAGGGAGCTTTGTCTTGGACTGTACTATCTTCAGAGACAGATTTGAGAGATTATTGTGTGATTTGGGATCCAGCGTCAATCTGATGCCATATTCAGTTACTAAGCAAATGGGAATGACAGATTTCACACCTACTAGGATATCCTTGATTTTAGCAGATCGCTCCATAAGGATTCCTGAGGGCCTCTTGGAGGATGCACCGGTAAGGATTGGTGAATGTGTTATTCCAACCGACTTCGTAGTCTTGCAGTACAATGATGAGCCTAAGGATCCTCTTATCCTAGGCAGGCCGTTCTTGGCTACAGCTTGTGCCATCTTTGATGTGAAGAGAGGGAAGATTGGTCTCAATGTGGGTGATCTGGTGATGAATTTTGATATGGATACGCTGATGAGACACCCTAACATTGATGGGCAGACCTTCTATGTTGATACGATTGAGAATCTGGCTACAGAAATCTTCAATTAAATGCATCGTGTTGATCCTTTGGAGAGAGCCCTGATGAGTTCTGAGAGTGGTTTGGAGCTGGAAGATGATGCTGTTACTGGATATTTGAGGCAGATGGACGCTACCGAGTAAGTGATGAACTTGGAAGCAGCCGATGACATACAGTGTCGACCGACACCACAGGGTAATCGGTCGACACCCGTCGCGATAGATTGGAGCGAGGAGAGAGCTCCAAAAGTTGAGATGAAGCAACTACCTGCTGGCCTCAAATATGCATTCCTAGGTAAGAATTCCACTTATCCTGTTATTGTCAATGCTGATTTGAATAACGCAGAACTCACCTTACTGCTAAGCAAGCTGCGCAAGCATCGCAAAGCTCTTGGCTATTCTCTCGATGATATTTCAGGTATCTCTCCAGACTTGTGCATGCATCAGATACACCTTGAGGATGAGAGCATGTCGTCAATTGAGAGTCAGAGGCGTTTAAATCCCAACCTGCAAGAGGTTGTAAAGAAGGAGATCATGAAGCTGCTGAAGGCTAGGGTCATATTTCCTATTTCCGACAGTAATTGGGTCAGCCCAGTTCATGTGGTTCCTAAGAAGGGAGGAGTCACTGTGGTTAAAAATGAGAAGAATGAGCTGATCCCTACAAGGACAATCACTGGTCATAGGATGTGCATAGACTACCGGAAGCTGAATGCAGCCACCGGGAAAGACCACTTTCCACTCCCTTTCATTGATCAGATGTTGGAATGGTTGGCAAGTCATCCATACTACTGCTTTCAATTTGGCTATTCTGGTTTTTTTCAGATTCCTATCCACCCAGAGGACCAGTAGAAGACCACAATTACCTGTCCTTATGGTACCTTTGCATACCGCAGAATGCCATTTGGACTGTGTAATGCTCCTGCGAAGTTTCAGAGATGCATGATGTCCATCTTCACGGACATGGTAGAGGATTTCATGGAGGTCTTCATGGATGATTTCTCTGTCTACGGATAATCTCACCATGCATGTATGGCTAACCTATGCAAGGTGCTAGCTCGCTGCGAGGAAAAGCACCTAGTTTTGAACTGGGAAAAATGTCACTTTATGGTCAAGAATGGCATTGTACTTGGGCATAAAGTCTCATAGTTTTTCTAGGTTTTCAACCATGATATAGTTGTATATATTGAGTCTTTAACCTGGTTTTTAGAGTCTATTGAGTCTTCAACAGGTAGACATGCGTTTGGGGCAAAGGATGGGATTATAGGACGTTTCTGGTGATTTGTGCAGCGAGCTGAAGTTGGTGTCTCGACCACGATTGAGTGTCGACCGACACTGACTTGGATGTCGGTCGACACTGAGCGCGACAGAACAACATCCGAGAGTTGAAGACAAGTTTTGAAGATTTGCATAATTGCCCAGAAGTTTTCTTTAATTTTAAACTGACCCCAAAACGTATTTAGAGAGTTTAATTAGGTTTTCAGACTCATTCTACCTTTTATCTTGTTCTTAACTTTGTTCTTGCTTGAGAGATTTGGAAGGGCTGATTCTTGCTACTTGTAACATTGTGAGAAGAATTTCGAACCTTTTTCTTTATCTATCAAGTCTTTTGGTTTTCTATTCATGATGTGATGTTTGATTATTAATATGTCTGAGTAGTTACCTAGTTAGATTTAGGGATTCTCACAAAGGTTTTATGCTTGTTTGATAACTGATTGATTAGGATTCACCATCCATTGTTCATCACCAAAGTGTGCTTAATACTGAATTCTAGACTGATCACCTAGGGTTTAGATCTTAGACAATTAACAATAGCACGGGAGTGTGAGTTATAATCTGAACAAACTTAGAGTGAGAAATTTGACTAGATACAAAGAGATTTGGTTTAGGAGAATTGTGAACCGATAGAACATGTTTTTAATGCTTATTTAGAACTCTAGGATCACAAAGAGTTTTGGATCGCTAGGTTGCTAGATATAGAAATAATCTCAGCGAGAGTTGGATTATTTATCATTGTGTTTCTAGTTCTTGAACCATCTTTAATCTGAATCCGGTTAGTTAAGTGTTTAGCATAGCATAATTCCCGAGAACTTCCTAAGTCTTACGCCTTTCTCTATTGAATAACCTTCATGTTTACTTGCTTTAATTTACTGCTTTATCTGGATTTGATTTAGCTTAACTTGACGGCATATAATCTATCGTGTGACCGTGAGTCCTTGTGGATTCGATACCCTAAGTACTACATTGCATAACTGTGCACTTGCAGTAGAATAGGATTAAAACTCTGAGCCTATCAAGTTTTTGGCGCCGTTGCCGGGAACTCAACTGAGTTCGTCGATAGATTTTGTTTTAGAGTTGAGTCTAGGTTTTATTTAGTTTGTTACTGATTTTTCTCTTGTTTGGCTTGTTTTTGTTGTTGCAGGATTCGACAGACGCATTCAGTGTCGATCGATTCCTTCTCCAGTCTCGCTCGACATCGACCTCGGAACAGTGTTTTGAGATTAGTGTATGCCAAGTCGACATACTCGAAGCAACCAGAGGGAAGAACTTTTGAATATCAGACTTGAGGAGCTTGCTAGACTAGAGAGAACGAACAAAAAGGGTCAAAGAAAAAGAATGATGAACAATCGTTTGATTTTGAGACCTGATGTTGGGGGTGTTCTGAGAGACCAACAGAACAACGCCTACAATGATGACGGGCAGAGGATTGATGCTGAGGGACGAGTGATCGCTGAACCTGCGCCTGAACCGCCTCAAGGTCAGCGGCATATGGTTGGAACTGAGAGGACTCTTGCTGACTACAACCGTCCGGATGAGTTTTATGCTAACCGGTCGGCAATTGTTCCTCCTTCTTTTGAGAGGAATGACTTTGAGATCAAGACTGTCTACTACTCTATGCTGAGACAGAACCCCTTCCATGCTCTCCCACATGAGCAACCCATGGACCACATTGAGGATTTTAAAGCCTTCATCACTGGAATAAAGTACAATGGGGTGGATTATGACTTCTTGTATCTGAAGCTTTTCCCATACTCTCTTGCTAGAGAGGCTGCTGCTATGGATGAGGTACTGAAGGAATGGGTGGTAGTACTCCCTAAGAAAATCAGTGATGTGATGGTCAATCAAGTCCCCAAGAAGCTACCGGATCCTGGAATATTTGTGATGAGTTGCTCTATCTTCGAGAATAGCTTCAAGCGTTCTTTGTGTGACTTAGGATCTGCTGGAAATCTCATGCCATACTCTGTGGCAAAGAGACTGGGGATGACAGAGTTTTCACACACTCAGATCTCTCTGGTTTTAGCTGATCAATCAAGAAGAATTCCGGAAGGAGTTCTTGAGGATGTCCCAGTCAGAGTTGGAGACTATCTAGTTCCAACAGACTTTGTGGTTCTGAAATACGACGGTGAGCCGGATGAATCCCTAATACTAGGAAGACCTTTCTTAGCCACGGCTGGAGCGAAGATCGATGTGAGGCACGGTCTAATTGATCTCCACCCGGGAGATGAGCCTCTACACTTTGAGATGGATATGCTGTTAGAATTTAGAGTCTAGGAGAGTTTGAGAGAGTTTGAGAGAGTTTCAGTTGAGAGAAGAGAGGTTAGAAGCTCATAGAACCGCTAGGGTTTCCTAGAGCGAGAGTGTAGCCGATAGAGAGAGATTAAGAGAGACTGAAGTTTAAACTTAGGAAAATGAATTCCCATAAGTGTGTATTGATTCTCTGAAGTTACAAGACATATATAGAGAAGCTACTAGGGTTTGGTGAACAATAAACAAAGCATAAACAAGAAGAAGACAAGAGAGAGGTAACGGCTCCAAATGTAGAAAGCGACAGGACCATGAGGAGAGAGAACTGCTTTTCTGCCCTTGTGCTCAGTCTCTGATCCTCTGCTTTGTTCCAGACTTCTTGTACTATGTTTGGGGATTATAATTAACTATTTAGGACCGAGATCACATGTTAGATCAAGTCCTAAAGCCCCAACTTTGCACAAGACACAGCCGGCTCTCTTTCTTGTGTTACACTCTTCTACTTCATTCTTCTTTAACTCAATACTCCCCCTCAAGCTTGATCATGGAGATGGAGTGATCAAGCTTGGAACCGTAGACACTTACCTCATTAAAAACCTTGATATAGAAAAACAACTTGGGATAAAAACTATATCAAGGGAAAAAGAGTATAAGCTCTACGGCCTAGGGTTCTTCAAGCTTGAGAGAGGTCAATGAGTCCAAGCTTGGGAAGAATGAACTCACAAACCTTCAAGCTAGCAGCCTTGGTGAATATGTCTGCTAGTTGATCTGAACATCTTGTGTAGCAAGGCAAGATCACACCTTCTTGAACCTTCTGCCTCACCTTGTGACAATCCACCTCAATGTGCTTTGTTCTCTCATGAATCACTGAGTTGGAAGCTATGTGTATTGCTGCTTGATTATCACAATGCATTGTGATTGGAGTTGGTTGATCAATGCCCAAATCTTCAAGTAAAGCCTTCAGCCATGTCAACTCATTGGTAAGCTTCCTCATTTCTCTATACTCTGCCTCTGTATTTGAACAAGATACCACCTTCTGCTTCTTTGTTTTCCAAGTCACAAGATTGCCTCCAATGAATGTACAATAGCCTGAAGTGGACCTCCTATCCTCTCTATCTCCTGCCCAATCTGCATCACAATATCCTATAATCTCTGTGCTTTGATTGCACCCCATCCATATCCCTTGGCCAGGAGATCCATTGAGGTACCTTAGGATCCGGTCCACCATGTTCCAATGATGCATCATTGGAGCTTGCATATGCTGGCTCACCTGGTTCACTGCAAAACACAAATCAGGCCTTGTAATGGTAAGATAAATCAGCTTACCAACCATCCTCCTATAGAGTGTAATGTCTCCAAACGGCTCATTTGCAATCTCCCCCTCTTTTGTGACTTTGTAGCCTTCTTCAAGAGGTGTCTTGGCTGTCTTTCCATTGAGCTTACCTGCTTCACTCAACAAATCAAGAGTGTACTTCCTTTGTGATAAGAAGAGGCCTTCTTTAGACCGGCACACTTCTATCCCTAGGAAGTACTTTAGTTCACCAAGATCCTTGATATCAAACACAGATTTCAAATGATCTTTGCAAGCTTGAATTCCTACCTTGTCACTCCCTGAGATGATGATATCATCTACATAAATGAGAATGACAACAATACCTTCTTGTCTTGATTGAGTGAAGAGAGTGTGATCAGCTTCTGATCTAGTAAAGCCCTTTTCCATGAGAGTTGTGCTTAGCTTGTGGTACCAAGCTCTAGGAGATTGTTTGAGACCATAGATTTCCTTCTTCAACCTTAGAACCTTTCCTTGTGTAACCATGTCTTCAAGACCAAGTGATGGAGTCATGTAAACCTCATCCTCTAGCTCTCCTTGAAGGAATGCATTCTTGACATCCATTTGATGTAAATCCCACTCCAAGTTTGTTGCTAAGGATAGAATGACTCTCACTGTATGGAGCTTAGCTACTGGTGCAAAGGTGTCTCTATAATCCTCTCCATAGGTTTGTGTAAACCCTCTTGCAACTAATCTGGCCTTGTACCTTTCTATCTCTCCATTGCTCTTGTATTTGATAGTGAAAACCCATTTGGAACTCACTGCCCGCTTCTTCCTTGGTAAATCTGTTTCATACCAAGTGTTGTTGTTTTCCATTGCCTTGATCTCTTCTCCAACTGCATCAGTCCACTTCTTGTGCTCCTTAGCTTCTTCATAGGTTTTAGGAACCCATTCAGCATCAAGAGCACCCATAAAGACCTTATGCTCAGTTGGGAAGTGAGCAAGTGTGCAAACAGCTTGTGTTGGATGAGCTACTGCCTTGCAATTGTAGTAAACCCTAGTCTTCTTCCATTCAGATGGGTCCTTTCTCTCTCTAGTACTTCTTCTAAGCACTTGAACCGGCTGTTCCTCTTGCACAGCTTCATGTTCCTCTTGCACAGCTTCATGTTCCTCTTGTGCAACTTCAGGTTCCATTTGTTGGCCAACTAGTTCTTCTCTATCAGCTTGATCATGCGTGGCAGAGCTGATACCATCAGATTGTTCTTGTGATTCTCCATTGCCCTCCTCATGATCAAGGTGAGTAGAATCATCCACAATGTGAGTCTCCTCAGCCGGTTTGTTCACTGGAGTCTCCTCACTCCTCTTGGGTTGAGTAATCCCAAGGCTCTCTAGGATCATCCTTAGGTTGTTGGCACGGTCAGAGGGGTTATTAGGAAGGTCCTTAAGGCTCTCCCAACTCTTTTCTTCATAGAAACCCTTTGACTCCACAAAATTGACATCTCTAGAGACCAATACCCTTCTAGTTTCCGGGACATAGCACTTGTATCCTTTTTGACTTGTAGAATACCCAATGAACATTGCCTTAACACTCCTATGATCAAGCTTATCTCTCTGCTCTCCTGGTTTTAAAACAAAACACAAACATCCAAACACACGTAAGTGATGAATTGAAGGTTTGGTTTTGTTCAATACCTGATATGGTGAAGCATCTTGTAGAACTTTGGTGGGTGTCCTATTGATTAGATAGCAAGCAGACATCACATCATCACTCCAAAAATTCTTGGGAACATTTGTATGAAACATGATGGATCTGGCCACCTCCATCAAGTGTCTATTCTTCCTCTCAGCCACACCATTCTGTTCTGGAGTGTATGGACAGCTTGTTTGGTGGATGATCCCATGTTTTACAAGATGGTGTTTGAATGCATTGCTTGTGTATTCCACACCATTATCTGACCTAAATATCTTAATCTTGGCATTAAAGTTGTTAGATACATAGGTTTGAAAGTTTGTAAATGCTTCTTACACCCTATCTTTAGATTGAATCAAAGTTAACCAAGTGTATTTGGATTTATCATCTATGAATGTCACAAAGTACTTATGATTCTCTCTAGAAACACATGGAGCAGTCCAAACATCAGAGTGAACAAGATCAAAACAGTTTGCATAAACAGTTTTAGAACTAGGAAAGACTGATTTGCAATGTTTTCCAAGGATACAAGCTTCACAATCATCATTCTTAAAAGAAACAAAGGGCAACATTAAACCTAAGGCACGAGAGTGAGGGTGACCAAGTCTAGCATGCCAAACAGAATCATTAACTAGAGTAGAACTAAAAACAGAAGCAGATAATTCAGATGCAAGGTTGGTGTCTTCAAGCATGTATAACTCATCCTTTGTCACACCCTTTCCAAGCAACTTACTTGTCTGAATATCCTGAAAAATCACATCATTAGGACTGAAGATAACATTGCATTTAAGATCAGTAGCTACTCTCTTAACACTTAGCAAGTTTGATGTAAAACTAGGCATATAAAAGGCTTTTGATTCTCTATCAAACAACCTAACATTTCCTATGCCTTTAATTGGAATCCTTTCACCATTAGCAATAACAACATTCCCTAGAGCAGGTTTAACATCTTTAATCAAGTTTAGATCACTAATCATGTGATGTGAAGCTCCTGAATCTACTATCAATGGCTTATGATAAGATTCTAAGGCTTTGTGATTTATTAAAGCATGAAAGGAGCTACCAAATACATTACCAGCACCTTCCTTGAAGGCTTTGATGAGTGCATCAAGATCAGACTTCCTCACCAACTCATTCTGTGGCGCCACATTAGGAGCAGGAGCAAAGGTTGGTACTATCTCTCTACATTCATTTCCAAACCGGTTTGAATAAGTTGAAGCACCAGGAGCACCAGCAGCAGCAGCTAGGGTTGATTCACTTGAGTAATGAGCTCTCTGGTCCTTGAACTTGTTGTTGTTGAAGGCCGGTTTGAGGTGAGGATGAAGCAGCCAGAATTTGTCCTTGAAATGCCCCTTTCTCTTGCAATGGTCACACACACCCGGGACTCTTCTCTCCTCAGGTTTGTAAGCACCTTTGTGAGCAGTAGCAAGCTCACCTTTCCTTCCAAACAGCCCAAAAGATCCCTGCTCCTTTTGGATTTGAGCACACACTTCATCAAGATTGGGAAGAGTTTCTGCCCTTAACATGTGTGTGATCAAACCATTGTAAGCTGGGTTTAGGGTTAGCAAGAGAGAAAACACCTTGTCTTGCTCCCTCCTTTCATTTAGAACCTGTGGATCAACTGTTGGTGGCCTCAGCATTTCCAACTCTGCCCACAATGATCTAAACTTCCCAAAATGTTGCTTGAACTCCATATCTTCTTGGCTTAGATTGTTGATGGCCATCTTTACTTCAAACACCCTACTGAGGTTAGACATGTTGCCATAAACCTTGTACAAGGTGTCCCATAAGTCCTTAGAGCTCTCACAGTAAGAGTAAGCCTCCAAAAGAGAAGGTTCAAGAGAGCTTTGAAGGATGGACAAAACATGTTGGTCTCCTTGAGTCCATTCTTCATCTTCAAGGGCTGTTTCTTCAACAGCCTCTTCATCAGCCTTAGCCTCGGCTTCAGCTCCTCCTTTAGCAGCTTCACCTTTGGGCTCAGCTTTCCTTATCTTCACTGGAGCAGTATCACTTAGGACATGCTTCCACAAGCCCCTCCCACCGAGAGCACTTTTGGCCATTCTAGCCCACACCAAGTAGTTGGCTCCTTTTAGAGTCACTGGAATAATCACCCTTGAGTTCTCCATGACTGAGCAAAGAGGGAGTATCAAGAGAAAATGATTTCAAAGGTTTATAACAAAGAAGAATGAGAACCGGGTAGAGAGTAAAGTAACCGAGAGTTTAAGAACAAGAAAGTTTCAAGAGTTTGCGGAAGTAAGAGTGGTTCAGGAGCTTAGAGGCTCTGATACCATGTTAGAATTTAGAGTCTAGGAGAGTTTGAGAGAGTTTGAGTTGAGAGAAGAGAGGTTAGAAGCTCATAGAACCGCTAGGGTTTCCTAGAGCGAGAGTGTAGCCGATAGAGAGAGATTAAGAGAGACTGAAGTTTAAACTTAGGAAAATGAATTCCCATAAGTGTGTATTGATTCTCTGAAGTTACAAGACATATATAGAGAAGCTACTAGGGTTTGGTGAACAATAAACAAAGCATAAACAAGAAGAAGACAAGAGAGAGGTAACGGCTCCAAATGTAGAAAGCGACAGGACCATGAGGAGAGAGAACTACTTTTCTGCCCTTGTGCTCAGTCTCTGATCCTCTGCTTTGTTCCAGACTTCTTGTACTATGTTTGGGGATTATAATTAACTATTTAGGACCGAGATCACATGTTAGATCAAGTCCTAAAGCCCCAACTTTGCACAAGACACAGCCGGCTCTCTTTCTTGTGTTACACTCTTCTACTTCATTCTTCTTTAACTCAATATATGCTGTGAAGGCCGAAGATCCATGGTCAAACCTTTAGCATTGATGATGAACAGGAAACTCAGACTAGAGAGGTCCTGGTTTCTGATCCTGGAGAAGAGAAGATAGTGGTTTCTCAAGATTCCACTCTAGCATCTTCAGTACTTGTAACTTCTTCTAAGCAGAAAGCTCCAAACATAAGAACCTCACCAAAGCAAAGGTGCGCGTCTTCCCAATTCAATTATACTGATTTCACTGCTATGACTGCACGGAAACACTCTGGTCCTAATCTCTCGTTCCTTGGACGAGCTCACGCTGACAATGCTTACTCTCCACCTTGGATGAGGAGACTTTCGCTGAGGCACTTGCAGTCTCTATCGAAACCACCGGGAGTCTAAGCTCCCATCAAAGTCAAGCTAATGACTTAAAACAAGCGCTGAGTGGGAGGCAACCCACTGGTAAGTTGTAAATATTAGGATTTTGAGTTTTGCATTTTGATTTCTTTTGTTTTTGGAGTTTTGTGTCAAGTTATGCAGAACCCGTAGCACTGTTTGGTCAGTGTCGGTCGATTTCCACTTGGATGTCGGTCGACATCGATTCGAGAGAGTTTTGAGCACGGACGATAATCGACCGAGGTCGATTTCAGAGATCGATTTGTTCTCAAAAGGTAAGTGTCGACCGACATCAAGCTCAATGTCAACAGATTCTTAAAAACCCGACAATTTTCTTCATCTTCCGCATTCTCTCTCTCGCAAAAAACCACCAAAAATCGCCATTTTTTCAATTCTCCACTATTTTCAACGATTCAAAGCTCTATTCCACTTGTTTTTCCGTGCTCTATCCATTTCTATCATCCATTTAATCAATCTGCGAAGGTATGGCTCTGAATCTCCATTTTTCAGTTCGTGTTCAATGGTAAAAAGCTTCGATTTTTGATTGATTTATGGATATCTAGGATGTACTGGTAGTGGAATATGATTGATATGAGTACTGTGGATGATTGTCTATGCTCAATTGATGATATTATGACTTTGAAATTTTGGTGTGTTTGAATCTCATTCTTTTCGACTGTTCGCATATTGTCTTGCAGATGGAACCTTGTCTGAACCCCAGAAAGCAACCCAGGAGATGCACTGGAGCTACAAGTTCAAACGCGCAGCTCAGATCACCTTGGCCAAGAACGGAAGAAACTAAGTTCGAGCTCACACGCTTCGCCAATGATCTTGCAACAGAGTCTAAGGCTGCTGCTTGTGTCTACAGGCCAATCTCGGAGCAGTGGGATGACTATGACTCCCTATTTTACAACGCCTGGTGTGATGTTGAGCTCCTGCCCACACGCGTCGCTTGTACAACTACAATGAACAAGCTGAAGATCAGATCAGACATCCTGCACATCCTGAGGATGATAGGCCTGGGCACTATTTGTACCAAGTATTATGATCTATACCTGAAATTAGTCAGGCAGTTCATGGGGACAGTCCGAGTGTACTACACTAACGAAGTGGTAAAGAAGGCTTCTGAAGGGATGTTGACATTCATGGCCAACGGGGTGAGTGTTGGAATTATGTCCAGTAATCTCTGTACTGTCTCTAGAAAGTAAGAGTATGTCAATGATCAGACATAAGTCATATAATACTGGGGGTCATGATGGCTTGCTAGAGTCCGCTCATGATCTATAAGTCTTGGACTTATTGCCTTTATTATATGATCCCATATGGGTCACACGCCTAAGCTAACGGGAAAATACGAAGGAACGGTTTAGCAGAAGTACGGTAAAAGTGCTAGCCATTTGCTGTACTTAGAGAGACTAAAGGGCCTGATTAAATCCAAGGGATTTAATCAGAACTGAGAATTGGGCCCAAAAGCCCATAAGAACTGGACAAGGGTTTTATTAAATAAAACTTGCCCTAGCTCTTATTTTTCTCAAGCTTCTGCGCCTCCCTCCTCTCTCTCTGCGCCTCCTCTCTTTTGGTCTAGCAGCCTCTCTTCCCGAAGTGTGCGTGTGTGAACCTTTGGAGGAACAACCTCTTGGTGGTTCTGCTGATCTCTGACCCGTACCTCCATTCCGCTGCATAAACAAGGTAACATGTGAGATCTATTATGTTTCTAATCAAGAGAACCTAGATCTGCATGTTTAGTAGGATGAATCAATCTGAGAATTGAATCAGGAGACACTAAACAATCCAACAGTGGTATCAGAGCCATTGGTTCTGTGGTTTTTCTTGTTTAGAATCATGTTTAGGATTGTTTAAAGAGGTGTTTTTGAATCAATCTACTGATAAGAGAAAACACTTAAGAAACAAAGAATTAAAACCTAAACAAACAAGAAACCGCATGATCCAATCTATATGAATTGGTTTGCATCGGAGTGTTGATCAGTTTCGGATCACACGTCCGGATCGTTTGATGCACAAACCGATCATGGATCGGCTTGTGTCGACGACACAATCGCGGCAGTTGGACCGGACGACCGAGCGGATCGGATCGATCGATCGCGATCGCTTCTTGCGTCGTCCCGGCGTGTCCAGCCTGCTGTCCCGCGTGACCGAGAGCCGAGCTTCGTCCCGGTAGCGTCTCGGCCAGCATCGTCCCGTCCCGAACGATCGTCCCGTCCAGCAGCCGTCCCGATCGTGGATCGCTCGCGTGCTGGCTTGCGGCTAGGTCACGGCCGTGAATGGTTCGTGACCAATTCGGTTCGGTTCGGTTTAAAAATTTATTAAAACTTAAATCGTCTTGGTTTAATAAACAGACTTAATAAATTTATTAAGTTCTGGTTAAACCGGGATAAGAAATCCAAAGTCGAAAAATTGGATTTTGTGCCTAAACCAGTGATTTTCTAATTTGATTTGGTTGGACCAAATAAATTGAGAAAATCCGGTTTAGTAAATAACCGGTTGACAATTGTGGTCATCGTAGTAATTAATTTTGGTTAAGACCAATTTTAATGAACCAGACCGGTTATGTCATTTAATTGGGCAATTGGGTTATGTCTTGGACATGAACCAATTCTTGGGCCTCGGGCCAAGAAGTTAAAACAATTGGGCCAATTATTTGAGTCTTTTCTTCAGAATTAATTTAAAATTTATTTTTATAAAATTATAAAATCGATTTTTAAATTAATAAGTTTCCAAAATTTTGAAATTAGAAAGTTTCTTAAAATAGAAGTTTCTAGATTTGCATGTTTTGGATTTTAGGAAATTTCTATAATTAAAAGTTTCTAATTTTAGAAAGTTTCCAAAATTAGTAGGTTTCCCAAAAAGGAAAGTTTCCCAAAATAGTAATCTTCTATTTTGGGATGAAATTTTAATAAACCTACAAACCTCAAATAATATCAAGCGTTGGATGTCTTGTCCAGTCTATGTCAGCTGTCGAAGCCTATTCAATTGTACTCATGGCCTTACAGTGTGAGGGTGTCTACTTTTGCGTGGGTAAGACGGTTTGTGATTCATAAATGTCATTGGGAGTCCCAGACATTAATGATTACATGACTGTATAGTCTGGTTTTCTTGACTAGGCCATCGGGAGTCCCGGGCCTTGAGACATCAGAGTGGATTGGGCCTCGGGCCCAGATTCACAACCAAGAGTTATATCACGGATATAATTAGCCGAGATAGGGCTTACCGATATAAGCTAAGATTGGGTGACGGCCAGTGGCCCATTTTGATCTTAGTTATATGTGGATCTTGGAATCATTATATTCTATTGAGGGTAACTTATGTTATTGAATATAATGCGTGATTAATCATATTAAATTTAATACAAGATTAATCATATTGAACATATTAACTAATAACCTTTTTATCTTATATTTCAGCTATGACTACTACAAGCACACAAAACACATTCTCAATCCGGTCTGTTCTCGAGAAGGAGAAGCTGACTGGAACGAACTTCCTGACGTGGTCAAGGAACTTGAGGCTAGTCCTCAAGCAGGAGAAGAAGGATTATGTCCTTCGTGATCCCCTCCCCGAGAGGCCTCCTGCCAATGCCGCCAGGACTCTGCATAATGCTTGGGAAAAGCATTCGTCAGATGAAAATGATGTCTATTGCCTGATGTTAGCGACAATGACTGCTGAGCTGCAAATGCAGTTCGAGAGTGTGTTGTCACCCATCGAGATAATGGCAAGCCTGAAATCGCTTTTTCAGGAGCAAGCAAGGACTGAGAGGTTTCAGACATTTAAGAACCTCTTAGACTGTAAGTTGGCTGCAAATGCGGCAGTGAGTCCTCATGTCTTGAAGATGATGGGTTATCTCGATCATCTTCAGAAACTCGACTGCCCTATCAGCCAGGAACTTGCCTGCGACATCGTTCTGCAGTCTTTACCTGCAAGCTATGATCAGTTCATCCTGAACTTCAATATGCATGGCTTGAGTAAGACATTACCTGAGCTTCACGGAATGCTCAAGACTGCAGAGCCCAACTTGAGGAAAACCGCCAAGGACCCCAATGTGCTTATGGTGCAAAAGGGCAAGGGCTTTAAGAAATCCTCTGCCAAGGACAAGGGAAAGGCTAAGGCTGTCCAAGTCTCGGACAAGGACACGCCAAAGCCCAAGCCCAAGTCTAAGGCTGGGCCTACTGACATCTGCAGGTTCTGTAAAGAACCAGGGCATTGGAGGAGAGAATGTAAGAAATTCCAAGAAGGTCTAAAGGAATTGAAGAAGAAGACTCTCGAGACTTCTTCATCAGGTATTTTTGTTATAGAAGTTAATACAACTACTTCTGATAATACCTCATGGGTTATGGATACTGGTTGTGGGGCTCATATTTGTACTAATATGCAGGCACTCAGCAATAGTAGGAGGCTGAAGCAAGGACAAGTGGAGCTACGAGTTGGGAATGGAGCGAAAGTTCCTGCACTAGCTGTAGGCACATACTTGTTGTCTTTACCTTCGGGATTGGTTTTAGAACTCAATAATTGTTATTTTGTACCTGCGATAAGCAGAAATATTATTTCAATTTCTTTGTTGGATTTGGAAGGTTATGATTTTTCAGTTAAGAATAAATTATGTTCCTTCAATCGCAACAATTTGTTCTATGGTTGTGCCCCTCTTACGAATGGGCTTTACATACTTGATCAATCCGCGCCAATTTATAACATTGATACCAAACGGTTCAAACCTAATGAGGAGAACCGAACGTTTCTATGGCATTGTCGTTTAGGGCACATCAGCGAGAAACGCATCAAGAGGCTCCATTCGAATGGACTTCTTGGCTCATTTGACTTTGAGTCATGTGAGAAATGCGAATCCTGTATGATGGGCAAAATGACACGGGCCCCCTTTAATAAACCTAACGAGAGGGCCAGTGACTTATTGGGCCTGATACACATTGATGTGTGTGGCCCAATGTCCACAAATGCAAGAGGAAACTATCAGTACTTCATTACCTTCACTGATGATTTCAGTAGGTATGGATATGTTTATCTGATGAAACATAAGTCTGAATCGTTTGAGAAATTCAGAGAATTCCAAAATGAAGTACAGAACCAACTTGGCAAAAGCATTAAGGCTCTTCGGTCCGACCGAGGAGGAGAATACTTAAGCCAAGAATTCAGTGATCATCTGAGAGAGTGTGGGATCGTATCCCAACTCACTCCTCCTGGAACACCACAATGGAATGGTGTATCTGAAAGGAGAAATCGGACCTTATTGGATATGGTTCGATCTATGATGAGTCACACAGACCTTCCAATATCCCTTTGGGGATATGCTCTGCTAACAGCAGTGTTCACTCTAAATAGAGCGCCATCAAAAGCAGTAGCAAAGACACCATATGGATTATGGACTGGAGAAGCTCTGGTGCTGTCTTATCTTAGAATTTGGGGTTGTGAAGCCTATGTCAAGAGATTGATCTCTGACAAGCTTACACCAAAGTCTGATAAATGCTACTTCATTGGTTATCCGAAGGAAACCAAGGCTTATTACTTCTATCTACGATCCGAGAACAAGATCTTTGTTGCCCGGGATTGTAACTTTCTTGAGAGGGAGTTTCTCTATAAGAAATACAGTGGGAGTAAGGTACTGCTTGAAGAAATTCAAGATGAACAGGATACTGCTCAACCTAATGAGGAAGAGCAGCAGGAGGACCTACAAGAAATTGTAGAGCCTGAACCTGTAGTACCTGAAGTTCGAAGATCTGGGAGGATCCGTCACGAACCCGAGAGATATCAAGGATTCCTCGTGACTAACTGTCATGATCTTCTGATCATTGATGGTGATGAACCATCGAACTTCAATCAAGCCATGATGGGCCCAGATTCCTCTAAGTGGCGTAAAGCCACTGATTCCGAAATGGACTCCATGTCGGTCAACCAAGTGTTTTCGTTTGTTGACTTACCCGCTGGTGTAAAAGCCATCGAGTGCAAATGGATCTTCAAGAAGAAGATTGACGTGGATGGAAATGTCCAGATTTATAAAGCCAGGTTGGTGGCAAAAGGTTTCAGACAAGTTCACGGTGTGGATTACGATGAAACCTATTCCCCAGTGGCTATGATGAAATCTATTCGGATTCTACTAGCAACTGCAGCTTTTCATGATTATGAAATTTGGCAGATGGACGTGAAAACCGCCTTCCTGAATGGAATTCTGGAAGAGGATGTGTATATGACACAACCTGACGGTTACATAGATCCAAAGAATGCTGGGAAAGTATGCAAGCTTCATAAATCCATTTATGGATTGAAGCAAGCATCGAGGAGCTGGAATCTTCGTTTTGATGAAGCGATCAAGCAATTTGACTTCATCAGAAACGAAGAAGAACAATGCGTGTATAAGAAATCTAGTGGGAGCAAGATAGTATTTCTTATTCTGTATGTCGATGACATACTGCTTCTCGGAAACGACGTTCCAATGCTGAAGTCGGTAAAGGACTGGCTTGGAAGTTGTTTTTCCATGAAATACATGGGTGAAGCCGCATACGTTCTTGGAATCAGGATCTACCGGGATAGATCTAGAAGGCTGATAGGCTTGTGTCAAGATTCATACATTGACAAAGTCCTACAAAGATTCAGAATGAAAGATTCCAAGAAGGGCTTCACGCCAATGGTACATGGCACAACGCTAAGCAAGAAGCAGAGCCCTACGACGGCTGCTGAGCTTGAGCGCATGAAGAATATTCCTTATGCATCTGCAATAGGATCTATCATGTATGCCATGATATGTACTCGTCCGGATGTTGCTTATGCATTGAGCATGACGAGTAGATACCAGTCAAATCCAGGTGAAAGCCACTGGATTGCCGTCAAGAATATCCTGAAGTATCTAAGACATACTAAGGATAAGTTCTTGGTGTACGGTGGAAGTAATGTGCTTGAAGTCAGTGGATTCACGGACGCAAGTTTCCAGACAGACCAAGATGATTTCCGGTCACAGTCCGGTTATATCTTTTGTCTGAATGGCGGTGCAATCAGTTGGAAAAGCTCCAAGCAAGACACCGTTGCTGATTCCACTACAGAAGCTGAATATATCGCCGCTTCAGAAGCTGCGAAGGAAGCTGTTTGGATACGAAAGTTCATTATTGAACTAGGTGTGATACCAAATGCGGCTGAGCCTCTGGCACTGTTTTGTGATAACAATGGTGCTATTGCTCAGGCAAAGGAACCAAGATCACACCAGAAATCCAAGCATGTGCTAAGAAGATTTCACTTGATACGTGATATCATTAATAGAAAGGAAGTCAAGATCAGCCGAGTTCAGACAGATGATAACGTCGCTGATCCATTGACAAAGCCACTCCCAAGACCTAAGCTCGAGTTCCTGACTGAAGCTGTAGGCATTAGAGACATTGAAATGTAATCTAAATTTGAGTGGGAGTTTAAGGGCTTTATTTAGTTATTTGATATGTTCTTGTAAAACATTTAAGATGTTTAATGAAATTATTGTTTCAAGATTATTTTAACTGTGATGAAATAATCGTTCCAAAATGATATAAACCATTTTATAGGTCATCGAAGTAAGTGACTTGATCTTGAGTCATCATAGTCATTTAGCTTGATCATGAGACCCTATATTTGATAGATGGCTTATCTCATCGTGTCCCTGGTCGAAGGTTGTTGAAATTGGAACACCAACAACCGCGTGAGACTAGATTGGTATGTGACTTATGACAAAGTCTCAGGATGTCATAGATGCACGGCATCAAAGTCAGTACATAGGTGTATGTTGGGGTACATACGACCGGACAAGACCCGCTTATAAGAACTCTTCAGGATATTTATATCTGTGTCATAAGAGATTCTTACTACGACTATAGAGTATAGTCCTTAGACCTGAGTTCGCATGCATGTGACTGCACATGAACTAATGCACTTTGATCATTGTCAAACACTGTCGTTAAGCGATGGTTATAAGGACCTTGTTTGGGTGTATTATGAAATGAGTAGTTTACAGTGATGGAACAAGACGGGATTTGTCCCTCCAATATAAATGGAGTGAATATCTCTAGGCCAATCGGAGATTTGAATACTGGAAAATGCATGGCCATGCTCAAACGGACTTTCCCGAGTCGTTTGGATTGTCAGTATCAAATCAGAGTCCGATGAACAAGATTAGGCTTTATAAGGATGACACTAATCTTGCCTTATGACTAATAGAGATATTGAGACAAAAGGATTATGAACACAGAGATTCCAGTTCAAGTGGGAGATTGTTGGAATTATGTCCAGTAATCTCTGTACTGTCTCTAGAAAGTAAGAGTATGTCAATGATCAGACATAAGTCATATAATACTGGGGGTCATGATGGCTTGCTAGAGTCCGCTCATGATCTATAAGTCTTGGACTTATTGCCTTTATTATATGATCCCATATGGGTCACACGCCTAAGCTAACGGGAAAATACGAAGGAACGGTTTAGCAGAAGTACGGTAAAAGTGCTAGCCATTTGCTGTACTTAGAGAGACTAAAGGGCCTGATTAAATCCAAGGGATTTAATCAGAACTGAGAATTGGGCCCAAAAGCCCATAAGAACTGGACAAGGGTTTTATTAAATAAAACTTGCCCTAGCTCTTATTTTTCTCAAGCTTCTGCGCCTCCCTCCTCTCTCTCTGCGCCTCCTCTCTTTTGGTCTAGCAGCCTCTCTTCCCGAAGTGTGCGTGTGTGAGCCTTTGGAGGAACAACCTCTTGGTGGTTCTGCTGATCTCTGACCCGTACCTCCATTCCGCTGCATAAACAAGGTAACAGGTGAGATCTATTATGTTTCTAATCAAGAGAACCTAGATCTGCATGTTTAGTAGGATGAATCAATCTGAGAATTGAATCAGGAGACACTAAACAATCCAACAGTGAGGTACATGATTTCTATCCTTGAGTTGTGTGACATCTATTCATTTAACCGGAACAGGGAGCACGTAAACTTGTCCGAGAAGTGGACCGATGTACAAGTGTTTTGGGAGCATTTTGGAAATGGTATTTATGACTCTCAGGTCACTCGACAGTCTGCGGTGCGTCACCCGGTTTTGAGATAGCTTGCCCGTCTATTCGCCAACACAATATTGTGCAAGATGGGTCCGGGAATGATGCGAATAGCTGAGCTTCTGCTACTATATTTTGGGATCGGAGATATTATTGATGAGAGTATGTATCAGGATGCTCGTTTAGTGGCTGATGTGAACATGGGAGCCGTTTTTGCCCATCACTTGGTGGACCTCAAGACACAAGCATTCAGTGGGAAATTAAACAAGACAGAGTCTGTTGGAAGTCTGCTCACTCCTATTTTCGACCACTTTCGAATTGACAGGAATCAGATGTCTAGATGCACCACAAAGTCCACGATGGACTTTCAACATCTGAAGAGCATGCACTGGATCAAGGGAGATACCAGTGGGAGACAGTTCTTGTGGCACTTCACGGATACATCCGACGTCGGGCGTTTGTTTCCCCTCCCAGCGACTAAGTTTACGACTATCACGGACGATCCTCTCTCACTCTCTTTCCAGCCGAGTGCGGATCTTTGTAGAGCTCTCCCGCGCCGAGCTACTGTGCTTCGAGGCGCATTATTTGGAGCTGGTGCTTCTGCTGCTGAGCATGAGCCTGTCCATGCTGATGATCCAGATGAGACCTATGGGTTTCCCGAGCTTACCGGACCAGCAGAAGACATGCCACCACCACAGTTCCAGAAGTGGGCAGCAGCTGTACTTAAGGGAATCTGGAAGACGGTCCACAAGATGTCCTGCCAGAGATCTCAGCTGTGCATCACCCACAGCCGTGACGTCGCGCACCTGCACTAGCTCCTACACACATCACACTACAAGAAAACAGGCTTTTTGCGACTGCGTACATAGTCGCAAATTCATCGCTATATTATATTTTGTGACCCAGTAGCGACTAATTGTATTAGTCGCAAATATGTGGTCGCTAATTCTATTAGTCGCTATATTAGTCGCTAAATTGCGACTATTTAGCGACTATATATATTTTATGAATATTAGTCGCTACATTAGTCGCTAATTTAGCGATTAATATAGCGACTCAGTAGCGACTAATATAGCGACTGTATTGTAGTCGCACAAGTAGTCGCTTCGTAGTCGCTAAATTAGCAACTCCTTTGCGACTACAAAGCGACAAATTTAATGACGTTTTCGCGACTAATTAGCGACTACTACTAATAATAGTAATAATAAAATTAATATTAATTTTGATATATACTAATTAGATAATAATTGAGTATTAATTAATAATCTAGTTATATGCTAATCCACAAACAAAATTTATATTAAATATTAATTAGTATACTAGTTATATGCTAATCCACAAACAAAATTAACTAACCAAAATGTATATTAAACATATTATGTTTACAATTCATACAATTCATACTTGAATTCATACACATTTTCCAGCTCTTCTTTCTCCATATTCCATTTCTCAATCCTTGCACCTCTTTCCTCAATCGAAGCATTACAAAAAAAAGAAAACAGGCACTTGCCGGGAATGAAAATAAGACAGAGCAAAGAGATATCAGATCAGAAGAAGAAAGCAAAAATCAGACCAACTCATATCACTAACATCACTAACATGATATGTTATACTGACATAAACATAATATGTTGTCTACCACTAAAGTTTTCTCTGTACTTTAAAACAGGGTGAGGAAGCAACTCATATCATAACATAACAATGTGAGGAAACAAGGTTCAGAACACTACCAACTCATATCACAGAATTCTATCAAATTTAAGTTCAGAACACTACCAAGTCTACCAGATTCAAATCTCAAATCAGACCACAAACAGAGTAAGAGTTTCACCAATTTTCTATACCACGGGATCTTCAAACTGTGAACAATGAAACAAAACAGCGAAAGGACTCTGCAAACACAGAACAATTGAAGACATAAGAACAATTAAAGACTCTGAAAATACAAGAAAACATTCATAGACATAAGAACAATTAAAGATCCATAATTTTCTAGCTAATTCTCCTAAGAACATGATTTCCTAGTTAACCGAGCACTTTTAAATTGGAAATGTTTCTCTACAAACATTAACAACAACATACATAATTTGTATATGCAAAAACTAAACAAATCCGAGTTCAATTTACACACAGAGAATGACAAAAACAAACCAGATGAATCAAGACAGGATAACCAAATAGCTAGTGTGTAAGACCAAATAAATCTGAAACGATGGTGGTAGGTGATAAAAGGATTGAAGAAGATACCAGAAAATAAACCTTACATGTGCTTGCATCTGAACGGTAGATTCAGCTCCTGCAGTTGCAGCTTCAGCAGACAGAACAAAAGCAGAAAAAGGGTCTTCTCCGTCGCTGAAAGCCCATGTTCGAGCGACGGTTAATCCATGGCGAGAAGCCTCTTGGAACGCGGCGGAGATCTTAGATCTTTGGGATGGATTGGAGGCAACGTACATGTGCCAATAGGCATTGAAGCCATTAGCGTAATAGGGATAGCCATTGAGACTAAACTGAACACCTTTCGTTCTCACGAAGCCATCTCTAGAAAACGCATCTGAAATTAAACGGATCTTGCTGGAGAAAACCTTGAGTTTGGTGTATTTGTCATAGATCTGGGCGTAGATAGCTTCCACCTGCAACTGCAGAATGAAAACATTGATAAGCAACCTGAAAAAGAATCAAAATCGAAGGATTCAGAAAGACAAAAAAAAAAGTTTACAGATTATGAGGTCCTTTGAATTATCCTCTCTTGATGTTCCTTTACTCGGCCGATTGCTTAGCCACCAGTGAAGCTGGAGCAGCGACGCCTTGGAGTTCACTCGTTACACTCATCTTATCCACACCCACACTTCAATCTAATAGCCATCTTCTCCATACAAAATTGAATAAAAACCTAAAGGGAGAAGGAGGAGAAGACGAAGGGAGGAGAAGAAGCGGAGGCTGAGAAGAGAAGAGAAGAGAAGACGAAGAGGAAAAAGAGATAGCACAGAATTAGGTTTTTGACATAACCCAACAAATTCTGGTGCAAAACCAAAAAAATTTGGAGCCAAAACCAAATATTTGGTGCCAAAACCAAAACTTTTACCGGTCAAGACCATTGTTTTGAAATTTCTATGTGTTTTGGACTTTTTAAGTATTAAATTTTCTTATGAACATTTATAACAAATAAATTATTGGTTTAAAGTTATAAATTTATGATTTAGGATTAAGTAATTAGATTTCAAAGTTTTATAAATAAATATTACTTTTTAAAAAAACTGTTAAGTAAAGTATATATGTGAATGATTTTATGTATAAGTAACTAATAGTTATATTTTAATTTTATTCATTATGTTTTAGTTTAAACTATTTAGAACTTAAACTTTAAGATTTAAAGTTATAGTTTAGGGTTTAGTTTGGGGTATAGAGTTTATTCATTTTGGCTATATTCTTTTTTATGGTTTAGGGTCCAAGATAAAGTAACATGAAAGATGGTTTAGGGTTTAGGGATTTTAGGATAACCCTAAACCCTAAACCATATTTCCTTAACCTAACCTTAAACCATCTTTTCTTAACCTAAATGCTAAACATTTGTTCATACAAAACCAAACAAAATCTAAACTAAAGTAAATCTTGATTAGTTTTTCTTTTTTTTTTCTAAACCCTAAATCATAAATCCTAAATCATACACCCAAAACCTATATTCATTAGCAAAATGTAACATTGAAAATGTATAGGTTATGATTAATGGTGATAACTAGATTTTGTAGGTTATGATTAAGAGTTTAAGTCTTAAAAAAAAAATCATAAATTTTTTTAGTTTATTAGTGTTTGTGATTAAGAATTTAAGGTTTAGAATATGATTTTAGGGTATAGGGTTTGAAGGGTAATGTTTAAGGGTATAAGTGTTGTATCTTAATTTAATATACATTTTAGCAATTGAAGCTTTAGTTATTAGTTTTTTGTTTATAATTTAGAGTTTTGGGGTTTATTTAAGGTTTAGGGTATAGAGTTTGAAGGGTAATGTTTAAGGTTTTAAGTGTTGTACTTAATTTTATATATTATATAGTAATTGGGATTTTAGTTATTAAATTTTTATTTATAATTAAGAGTTTTAGGGTTTGTTTAGGGTATAGGGTTTGAATGGTAATGTTTATGGTTTAAGTGTTGTACTTAATTTTATATATTATATAGTAATTAGAGTTTTAGTTATTAAAATTTTGTTCATAATTTAGAATTTTAGGGTTTGTTTAGGGTTTAGGGTATAGGGTTTGAAGGATATTGTTTAAGGTTTAAGTGTTGTACTTAATTTTATACATCATATAGTAATTGGGGTTTTATTTATTAAATTTTTGATTATAATTTAGAGTTTTAGGGTATGTTTAGGGTTTAGGGTATAGGGTTTGAAGGGTAATGTTTAAGGTTTTAAGTGTTGTACGTAATTTTATATGTTATATAGTAATTGGGGTTTTATTTATTAGATTTTGTTTATAATTTAGAGTTTAAGGTTTATTTAGGGTTTTGGGTATAGGGTTTGAAGGGTAATGTTTAAGGTTTAGGGTTCAGCAATAGGCATATACCACATACGGCTATATGGTATATTGGTCCTGCGGCGCTGCTCGTTAGGCTTCCATCTTGGTGAATTAAAAAGCTGACACTTATCTAAGCTTTCGTCTTCTTTCCAGAATATCATACAATTGTTAAAGAAAACATCAATTGGATGACATGGAAGGCCTAAATTGCGCATCAATTTATATGTCGCGTAATGTGAATCGATTGCCTGATTTCCTTCTGGTAGATACTCTGTAAACATTTCGCATATCGAATCCACAGCCCTTTCACTCATATTATGCTCCGCCTTCTTTTGCATGACTCAAGCAGCTAAGGATAACTGTGAGTGACCTTCACGACAACCATCGTACAAACGATTGTTCGCTCCTTCTACCAAGTCGTAGAATTTTTTTGAATGATTACGTACCGGTTCGTGTACATTCAAATAACTACCATGTTCCTCCACATTCTGATAACTATATTGATGATAGTTATCAAAATGTACGTTATCACGAAATGCATCATTCACCATATCCACATATCTATCTTCTACTACATTACCCATTCCTTCACTTCCACTAACCCAGGCCGTATCAGCATAACTCGTTCCTAAAACCATATCGACTTCTTCGCCATGCTTATACCAAACATAATAATCAGGCATAAATCCATTCCTATACAAATGCTTTGGTATTTTTCTCCCCGTCATAAGTCGTTTACCATTCTTGCAAGTATCACAAGGACAATGAAACTTACCGCCATTGCTCTGCGCGAAGGGCTGGCTATTTGCAAATGGGATGAAATGATTATCGACCCCCTCCATGAATTCTGCTGTGAAATTTCCCGTAGCTGCATCGATCCGGTTTTACATCCACTCTCGACCATTAGTGTAGTTCTAATCTCTTGACATTTTTTGACTTAGAAAACGTTTCCCTCTTTTTTTTTTCAATTTTATCTGAACAATATCGCAATCTTCATGTGGCTGAGAAGAAATCGTGTTGATCGATGTTTGTATATATATAAATTTTTGCGACTATTTAGCGACTAATTTTACGATTGATTCGCAAAATCAGTTAAAAATTAGGTACACCCGGTTCAGAACATTAAAAACGTGTTTTATACCAACTTTTTGCGACTAAAAAAATACGGTTTAGCCACCCGCCGAATTTAGTCGCTATATAGTCGCTAAATAGTGACGATTTAGCGACGTATAACTTGTGGTCGCAATTTAGCGACTAAAGAGCGACTCTCCCCTATTAGTCGCAAAATCAGTCGCAACTTAGTCGGTAAGTAGTCACAAAATTTAGCGACTATAAATTCAGTCGCAACTTAGAGTCGCAAAAAGCCTGTTTTCTTGTAGTGCCAGCTCAGAGGAAGAGGAAGTAGAGGTGGCTGCTGACTCCGATGAGGATATGGATGATGATGACTCCCAGAAGTTCTAGTCTTGCAGCTGCTACTGGTTTTGTTTTTCTTTTTCCTTTTCTTGAGTCAGTTTTTAAGTTTCTTTTGAGTCAGTTTTTCAGTAGTGTTTGCTTGGACCTATGACTATTTGAGTTTATGCATCTTTATTGTTGTTTTTGATGTGATTTTGAGTGATCTAACGAAGCTAACAGGTGATAAAATTGAGTGCTAACTCATGATCTTAACCACGGACAGATTTATCATCCTGCGTATGCTCACACGAGCTAAATGTCGGTCGACACTAAGCTGAGTGTCGGTCGACATCGACCGTGTTCAGGTTCGGATTTTTAACTCAAAATCTCTATGGTTCCAATTTGATCTATACCGAGCTCATGCTACAATTGCACTGGGGACAGTGCAGTTTAAGTGTGGGGGAGGTGGCTACTGACATTGTGTCTTATTTTCTTAGAGTCAGTCCCATGTTTTCACTAGTTTTCAAAATTGTTTTATTGAGTCAAAATTTGTATGAAACTATGATTTTCCGAAGAAATTTTTCGCTGGAACAGGAACTAAGTGACCATTTGACAGACTTGCAGGACCTCTATGACTATTAGAAAACCCCAAACGGATCGACTTACCAAGGACACCCATATCTAACCAGGTATTCAGAGGATCCACCACTAGTCTCACGCTTAAATCTTGACTTTAATTTCTCACTTAGGGGCTTGGTAATCTTTGGGTCGGATTCCTTTGATGTGTTTGGCACAGCCTGTGATCCTGTTCTAAAGTATGGTTTCTGATTTTCCCTTCCCTCGAAAGTAAAAAAAAAAAGAGATAAAAACCGAGGATAAGCTAGTAGCTTCGAAGTGATCACGGGAGTGGTAGAGACCCATATTACCTCCTGTGTATCCATGGAAAGATCCAAAGTTTAACCCCAATAAAAAGGGAAGAGCACTGATAAAAAAAAATTGATACCCAATGGGGAAAAATCAGTGCTAAGGGAGAAAGGGAAAAGAAAGAAACCAGAAACCGAAAGTTTGGTGGTCAGACACTGAGTAGGTTGAGTCCATGTGTCCTTTGATTCAATACTCCCTCTGTGAGAATGCACCTAATTGTATACAGAGGCTAGTGTGGTGAACTTGAATGTCCTAACTTGATTGTGGAGCTTACTTGGGACACTGCTAAGTGTGGGGGAAGTATATTGTGGTCTTGAGTTCTATAGGAAAGTTTTCAGTGGTTTACTAAGATGAATGTGAATGCGAAAGTTCCTAAGACGAAATGAGTTTCTGTGTTTTCAAACCTCTTTTCTTATACTTTACTTGCTTGAGGGCAAGCAAGAGCTAAATGTGGGGGAGTTGATATATCTTGGATTTTCTAGGTTTTCAACCATGATATAGTTGTATATATTGAGTCTTTAACCTAGTTTTTAGAGTCTATTGAGTCTTCTACAGGTAGACTTGCGTTTGGAGCAAAGGATGGGATTATTGGATGTTTCTGGTGATTTGTGCAACGAGCTGAAGTTGGTGTCTCGACCACGATTGAGTGTCGACCGACACTGACTTGGATGTCGGTCGACATTGAGCGCGACAGAACAACATCCGAGAGTTGAAGACAAGTTTTGAAGATTTACAGAATTGTCCAGAAGTTTTCTTTAATTCTAAACTGACCCCAAAACGCGTTTAGAGAGTTTAATTAAGTTTTCAGACGCATTCTACCTTTTATCTTGTTCTTAACTTTGTTCTTGCTTGAGAGATTTAGAAGGGCTGATTCTTACTACTTGTAACATTGAGAGACGAATTTCGAACCCTTTTTCTTTATCTATCAAGTCTTTTGGTTTTCTATTCATGATGTGTTGTTTGATTACTAATATGTCTGAGTAGTTACCTAGTTAGATTTAGGGATTCTCACAAAGTTTTTATGCTTGTTTGATAACTGATTGATTAGGATTCACCATCCATTGTTCATCACCTAAGTGTGCTTAATACGTAATTCTAGACTGATCACCTAGGGTTTAGATCTTAGAAAATTAACAATAGCACGAGAGTGTGAGTTATAATCTGAACGAACTTAGAGTGAGCAATTTGACTAGATACAAAGAGATTTGGTTTAGGAGAATTGTGAATCGATAGAACATGTTCTTAATGCTTATTTAGAACTCTAGGATCACAAAGAGATTTGGATCGCTAGGTTCCTAGATATAGAAATAATCTCAGTGAGAGTTGGATTATTTAGAATTGTGTTTCTCGTTCTTGAACCTGCTTTAATCTGAATCCGGTTAGTTAAGTGTTTAGCATAGCATAATTCCCGATAACTTCCTAAGTATGACGCCTTTCTCTATTGAATAACCTTCATGTTTACTTGCTTTCATTTACTGCTTTCTCTGGATTTGATTTAGCTTAACTTGACGGCATAAAATCTATCGTGTGACCATGAGTCCTTGTGGACTCGATACCATAAGTACTACATTGCATAACTTTGCACTTGCAGTAGAATAGGATTAAAACTCTGAGCCTATCAAGTTTTTGGCGCCGTTGCCGGGGACTCAACTGAGTTCGCCGATAGATTTTTTTTAGAGTTCAGTCTAGGTCGTTTTTATTTAGTTTGTTACTGATTTTTCTCTTGTTTGACTTGTTTTTGTTGCTGCAGGATTCGACAGATGCATTCAGTGTTGATCGATTCCTTCTCCACTGTCGCTCGACATCGACCTCGGAACAGTGTTTTGAGATCAGTGTATGCCAAGTCGACATACTCGAAGCAACCAGAGGGAAGAACTTTTGAACCTCAGACATGAGGAGCTTGCTAGACTAGAGAGAACGAACAGAAAGGGTCAAAGAACAAGAATGATGAACAATCGTTTGATTTTGAGACCTGATGCTGGGGGTGTTATGAGAGACCAACAGAACAACGCCTACAATGATGACGTGCAGATGATTGATGCTGAGGGACGAGTGATCCCCGAACCTGCGCCTGAACCGCCTCAAGGTCAGAGGCAGATGGTTGTTGCTGAGAGGACTCTTGCTGACTACAACCGTCCGGATGAGTTTTATGCTAACCGGTCAGCAATTTTTCTTCCTTCTTTTGAGAGAAATGACTTTGAGATCAAGACTGTCTACTACTCTATTCTAAGACAGCACCCCTTCCATGGTCTACCACATGAGTAACCCATGGACCACATTGAGGATTTTGAAGCCTTCATCACTGGAATGAAGTACAATGGGGTGGATTATGACTTCTTGTATCTGAAGCTTTTCCCATACTCTCTTGCTGGAGAGGCTGCTGCTTGGCTGAAGCAACTTCCACCTGGGAAGTTAACTACTTGGGATGCTGTGAAGAGAGAGTTCCTGCGACACTTTTATGATGATGCTCGCTCAGATCAGCTCAGACATGATATTCTGACATTTGTTCAAGGCCCTACATAGCCTCCTAAGTCTGCTTGGATGAGGTTTAAGATGTACCAACGTGACTGTCCTCATCATGGATTCTCTGAAGTGACGCTGCTAGGCATATTCTTCAGAGGAATTGATGTCAATTACCTGTTTGCATTGGATACTGCCAGCAACGGCAATTTCAACACCAAGACTCCTGAGCAGGCGAGATTGCTAATTGATAACTTAGTGAGTAGTAACAACACCAAGACTGCTGATAGAAGAAGGAAAGAGTCTGGTGGAAAGATTGATAATCTGGAGATTACTGATATCAGGAACAAGCTGAACACTGTTCATAGTTTGTTGACCAGTAAGAAAACTGTCAACTTTGCTCAAGAAGTTGAAGTGTTTGAAGCTGAAGAAGACTGCCAAGAAGAGGATGTGAACTACATCAGTGGCTCTGGATTTCAAAAAAACAGGTTTGGAAATCAGCAAGGTAACAAGTTCTTTAATGGTGGACAGAATAGTGCTTTCACAAGCAACCATAACTCTTTTAGATATGGTCAGAATGCTGGTTATCAGAAACCTTTTTAGCAAAGTAATTCTTATCAGAGGACTTATGGATCATCTTCCTATCAGACACCTCCTGCTGCTAATGCCTAAGAGAGCAAGATGGAAGCTATATTAGAGCGGTTTCTGGAGGGTCAGACGAAGGTCACTGTGGACTTCAATAAGAAACTGGATGCTGTGTATGAAGATCTGAATGGTAAGTTTGAGTCTTTGAGTACTTACATGAAGCAGTTGGACACACAAGTAAACAAAATTTCTAGCTCAGTCAAGGGAAAGAGTGTCATGGACACCCACATTAAGGCTTGGCCAGTTTAGAATGATGATGGGTCAAGTCAAGGAGAGAATTTTGAGATTAAGACTGCTAAACTTGTTGAAGATGCTGAAAAACACGAGACTGAAATCCCAGTGTCGATCGATTTCGACTTTGATGTCGGTCGATATCCACTTTCAAACGGGATTTTGAGTTCTCATGACGAATGGAAATCGAGCATGGTCGATTTCGGAATCGACATCAGTAGTGAGTTGACTAATGTCGACCGACATCAGTACAACATCGGTCGACATCAAGAGTGTAAGGAGCAGGATTTGCCAACATCTTGTGCTATTGCTAAAGAAACTGACCATGAGCCTCATGTAACTTTCCATAAGGTATCAATGAAGTCTCAACAAGAGCTTGATGAGGCTGAACAGCTGGAAGTGATGGATAAGAAGTTGAAGGAGGATCCGCATGTTGACACTTCACCCTATCATCCTTGTGTACAGAGGTACTTAGAGATGATGCTGCCTATGGATGAGGTACTGAAGGAATGGGTGGTAGTACTCCCTAAGCAAATCAGTGATGTGATGCTCAATCAGGTCCCCAAGAAGCTACCGGATCCTGGAATATTTGTGCTGAGTTGCTCTATCTTCGAGAATAACTTCAAGCGTTCTTTGTGTGACTTAGGAACTGCAGGAAATCTCATGCCATACTCTGTGGCAGAGAGACTGGGGATGACAGAGTTTTCACACACTCAGATCTCCCTGGTTTTAGCTGATCAATCAAGAAGAATTCTGGAAGGAGTTCTTGAGGATGTCCCAGTCAGAGTTGGAGACTTTCTAGTTCCAACAGACTTTGTGGTTCTGAAATACGATAGTGAGCCGGATGAATCCCTAATATTGGGAAGACCTTTCTTAGCCACAGCTGGAGCGAAGATCGATGTGAGGCACAGTCTAATTGATCTTCACCTGGGAGATGAGCCTCTACACTTTGAGATGGATATGCTGCGAAGGCTAAAGATCGATGGTCAAACCTTTAGCATTGAGGATGAACAGGAAACTCAGACTAGAGAGGTTCCGGTTTCTGATCCTGGAGAAGAGAAGATAGCGGTTTCTCATGATGCCACTCTAGCATCTTCAGTGCTTCTAACTGCTTCTAAGCAGAAAGCTCCAAACATAAGAACCTCACCAAAGCAAAGGTGCGCGTCTGGTCCTAATCTCTTGTTCCTTGGACGAGCTCACGCTGACAATGCTTACTCTCCACCTTGGATGAGGAGATTTTCGCAGAGGCACTCGCTGTCTCTGTCGAGATCACCGGGAGTCAAAGCTCCCATCAAAGTCAAGCTAATGACTTAAAACAAGCGCTGAGTGGGAGGCAACCCACTGGTAAGTTGTAAATATTAGGATTTTGAGTTTTGCATTTTGATTTCTTTCGTTTTTGGAGTTTTTGTGTCAAGTTATGCAGAACCCGTAGCACTGTTTGGTCAGTGTCGGTCGATTTCCACTTGGTTGTCGGTCGACATCGATTCGAGGGAGTTTCGAGCACGGACGATAATCGACCGAGGTCGATTTCAGAGATCGATTTGTTCTCAAAAGGTAAGTGTCGACCGACATCAAGCTCGATGTCGGTCGACATCGATGAAATCGAGGTACGAATTCTTAAAAACCCAACAGTTTTCTTCATCTTCCTCATTCTCTCTCTCGCCGAAAACCACCAAAAATCGCCATCTTTTTCAATTCTCCACTATTTTCAACGATTCAAAGCTCTTTTCCACTTGTTTTTCCGTGCTCTATCCATTTCTATCATCCATTTAATCAATCTGCGAAGGTATGGCTCTGAATCTCCATTTTTCAGTTCGTGTTCAATGGTAAAAAGCTTCGATTTTTGATTGATTTATGGATATCTAGGATGTACTGGTAGTGGAATATGATTGACATGAGTACTGTGGATGATTGTCTATGCTCAATTGATGATATTATGACTTTGAAATTTTGGTGTGTTTGAATCTCATTCTTTTCGACTGTTCGCATATTGTCTTGCAGATGGAACCTTGTCTGAACCCCGGAAGCAACCCAGGAGATGCACTCGAGCTACAAGTTCAAAAGCGCAGCTCAGATCACCTTGGCCAAGAACGGAAGAAACTAAGTTCGAGCTCACACGCTTCGCCAATGATCCTGCAACAGAGTCTAAGGCTGCTGCTTGTGTCTACAGGCCAATCTCGGAGCAGTGGGATGACTATGACTCCCTATTTTACAACGCCTGGTGTGACGTTGAGCTCCTGCCCACACGCATCGCTTGTAGAACTACAATGAACAAGCGAAAGATCAGATCAGACATCCTGCACATCCTGAGGATGATAGGCTTGGGCACTATTTGTACCAAGTATTATAATATATACCCGGAGTTAGTCGGGCAGTTCATGGCGACAGTCCGAGTGTACTACACTAATGAAGTGGTAAAGAAGGCTTCTGAAGGGATGTTCACATTCATGGCCAACGGGGTGAGGTACATGATTTCTATCCCTGAGTTGTGTGACATCTATTCATTTAACCGGAACAGGGAGCGCGTAAATTTGCCTGAGAAGGGGACCGATGTACAAGTGTTTTGGGAGCATTTTGGAAATGGTATTTATGACTATCAGGTCACTCAACAGTCTGCGGTGCTTCACCCGGTTTTGAGATATCTTGCCCGTCTATTCGCCAACACGATATTGTGCAATATGGGTCCGGGAATGATGCGAATAGCTGAGCCTCTGCTACTATATTTTGGGATCGGAGATATTATTGATGAGAGTGTGTATTAGGATGCTCGTTTAGTGGCTGATGTGAACATGGGAGCCGTTTTTGCCCATCACTTGGAGGACCTCAAGACACGAGCATTCGGTGGTAAATTCAAGAAGACAGAGTCTGTTGGAAGTCTGCTCACTCCTATTTTCGACCACTTTCGGATTGACAGGAGTCAGATGTCTAGATGCACCACAAAGTCCACGATGGACTTTTAACATTTTAAGAGCATGCACTGGATCAAGGGAGATACCAGTGGGAGACAGTTCTTATGGCACTTCACGGATACATCCGACTCGGGCGTTTGTTTCCCCTCCCAGCGTCTGAGTTTACGACTATCACGGACGATCCTCTCTCACTCTCTTTTCTGCCGAGTGCGGATCTTTGTAGAGCTGTCCCGCGGCGAGCTACTGTGCTTCGAGGCACATCTTCTGGAGCTGCTGCTTCTGCTGCTGAGCATGAGCCTCTCCATGCTGATGATCCAGACGAGACCTATGGGTTTCCTGAGCTTATCGGACCAGCAGAAGACATGCCACCACCACAGTTCCAGAAGTGGGCAACAGCTGTACTTAAGGGAATCTGGAAGACGGTCCACAAGATGTCCTACCAGAGATCTCAGCGTGTGCATCACCCACAGCCACGACGTCGCACACCTGCACCAGCTCCTACACACTTCAGCTCAGAGGAAGAGTAAGTAGAGGTGGCTGCTGACTCCGATGAGGATATGGATGTTGATGACTCCCAAGAGTTCTAGTCTTGCAGCTGCTACTGGTTTTTTTTTTCTTTTTCCTTTTCTTGAGTCAGTTTTTATGTTTCTTTTGAGTCATTTTTCAGTAGTGTTTGCTTGGACCTATGACTATTTGAGTTTATGCATCTTTATTGTTGTTTTTGATGTGATTTTGAGTGATCTAACGAAGCTAACAGGTGAGAAAATTGAGTGCTAACTCATGATCTTAACCACGGACAGATTTATCATCCTGCGTATACTCACACGAGCTAAATGTCGGTCGACACTAAGCTGAGTGTCGGTCGACATCGACCGTGTTCAGGTTCGGATTTTTAACTCAAAATCTCTATGGTTCCTATTTGATCTATACCGAGCTCATGCTACAATTGCACTGGGGACAGTGCAGTTTAAGTGTGGGGGAGGTGGCTACGAACATTGTGTTTTATTTTCTTAGAGTCAGTCCCATGTTTGCACTAGTTTTCAAAATTGTTTTATTGAGTCAAAATTTGTATGAAACTATGATTTTCCGAGGAAATTTTTCGCTGGAACAGGAACTAAGTGACCATTTGACAGACTTGCAGGACCTCTATGACTATTAGAAAACCCCAAACGGATCGACTTACCAAGGACACCCATATCTAACCCGGTATTCAGAGGATCCACCACTAGTCTCACGCTTAAATCTTGACTTTAATTTCTCACTTAGGGGCTTGGTAATCTTTGGGTCGGATTCCTTTGACGTGTTTGGCACAGCCTGTGATCCTGTTCTAAAGTATGGTTTCTGATTTTCCCTTCCCTCGAAAGTAAAAAAAAAAGAGATAAAAACCGAGGATAAGCTAGTAGCTTCGAAGTGGTCACGGGAGTGGTAGAGACTGAATGATTATGAGTGTTTTTCCATGGTTCAATTCCCAATTGCAACCTAACACATAATCTTAACAGATCTAGGTTCTTGCAAAACGAATCATAAACAAACCTGGACATTACCTTTTGCAGCGGAATGATTGTAATGTCGAGATCAACGAACAGATGTATCACCTATTCCTCCTTGAGTATCCACACTCTTACAAGCACGGGACGGCTGCTAGACCAAAGAGTTGGAAGAATCAGAGAGAGAGATTTTAGAGAGAGAGGCTCGCAGCCACACAAGAAAAATCGCAGGAAGAAGTTAATTCCTTTAGGGCTTTCTCATCCTTTTATCTCTCATTAATGGGCCCAAGTCATTAGACTAATGGCTCATTAATCTTTTGGGCCCAAGACACAAATTAGACAAAAGCCTGTATTTTGTCTGGCCCAATTCTCTGATCTAATACAATAAATGCCATTGCATCTTACCGTATTAATTCCATTTTAACTTTCCCGTTAGCTATGGTGTGTGACCCTTAGGGATCATACAATACTGGTAATAAATCCTAAACTTATAGATCATGAGCGGACTCTAGCAAGCCATCATGATCACCCAGTATTTATGACTTATGTCTGATCTCGACACTTATCATACTTTCTAGAGATAGTACGGTAGATTTCAGGACATTCCCAACAATCTCCCACTTGTACTGGAATCCTACACAGGACATTCCCAACAATCTTCCGATTGTACTGGAATCCTACATTCCCTAATCCTTTTGTCTCAATATCTCGATCTGGCATAAGGCAAGATGCGTGTCATCCTTATATAGCCAGACCATGTTTATCGGACCAGATTTGATACTGACAATTCAAACGACTTGGGCAAGTCCGTTTGGGAATGGCCATTCTCTTACCAGCTATCAAATCTCCGATTGGCCTAGAGATATTACCTCCGTTAAACGGCAGGGACAAATCCCATCTTGTTCCATCACTATGAACTACACAATCACTACAAGAAATCAGAGTATAGATAGCACATTAAGATAGCGTTTTGGTCAGTTATGCTATCTTTGACTACAGTGGGTATTTAAGATAGCGTTTCTTATATTTGAAACGCTATCTTATCATTACCGCCAATTTTTACGTTTGGCGGGTGTTTTTTAATAGCAGACAGGGTTGATAAACGCTATGGATAGTATGACCGGGAGATGAAAATTTTGTTCCCCGCGTATCGAACAAAAAAACATTGGCGAAGTATGAAACATGAAATTTTTTGGTTAATGAAAAAAATCAAAAATTCAGATCGAGAGCTAGCTCAGAGAGATCTTTGCATGTCCTTTTCCGGCTTGAAATCTCACTTCCACATTCGAATTTAAACTCCTCCTTGTATAAATCTCGGTGTCATTGTTTAGATCTAAATCATTTTGACCACTGCGAATCAATTCTTGTACTCGTGACTGAGGGAGTATCATCAATTGATAGAGAAGAAAGGCTACATATCTGGTAATCGGGAGGAATACACATTGATTTCTGGGTTTTTATTATCGATTAATTCTGTTCAAAATTCCTAACTCGAATTGATTATTTTGTGAATTGGCAGGTAGCTTTCTGGGTTTGAATCTAGTGAAAGGTATGTGAAATTAATCTGAGTTTTCGTTTCAATTTATGTTTCAGCAATTGCAATCAATTGACGGCTAAGGTTTTTACAAGTTTTAGCGAGTTATGGTTGCAAAAAGCTTGTTTTTTCAAAGTATAATGGATGCTTCTGTAATCTGCAGGGAGCTTTCCGTTTTAGAACTTGCGTTTTGTAAGGACCCACGGTTTACTCAGGTGAGACCGAATCTCAGTCACTCTTTTCTTATTCTTATCTTGTTTTGGTTGTTAGCGTTTATTTCTTAGTTTCAGTTGGTCATATCTCTCTTCCTGATACACTTGCCTGTTATTTTCTTATATGTTTGTTTAAATGGTCGTGGAGATTTGGTGTTGTTTTATCATGGACAAGTCTTGGGTATGGCATCCAAGGTATTGATTTCTTTATTATCTTCTTTCGTTTGTTGCGTATAATTTATTTGATGACTTGTCTGAAATTTTAAATGGTTCTAACCACAGGGCTAGTCTTGAGTATCACAGAGGGGCATCTAAATTTGTGCAAGCATCATCAGTGAGATTGGGTAATCCTACTGAGATGTTATGTCCATGCATTGATTGCCGCAATTTATGCCATCAACCTGTATATACAGTGGAGGATCACTTAGTCATTAGGGGTATGGATCAGAGATACAAGAGGAATACTTGTTGGAGTTTGCATGGTGATGCAAAGACTGATAAGCCAAGTTGTGGTTCAAGCTATGAATATGAAGCTTATGATCTGATTAGAACAGCATTCTTTGATGGTGAAAACAATAAGGAGGCACAGAAGGAAGATGAAGCAGATGGGGTTGATAGCAAAGAAGAATATGAGTTTAAGAAGAAGCTAGAAGATGCTGAGACTCCATTATACTCCACATGTTCCAACTACACAAAGGTTTCTGCGATTATGGGACTTTATCGCATCAAAGTGAAGAGTGGGATGTCTGAAAACTACTTTGATCAGCTCCTCTCATTAGTTCAAGACATGCTTCCCACAGATAATGTACTTCCCGGATCAACAAACGAGATGAAGAGATTCTTGAAGTTGTTTGGTTTTGGCTACGACATGATTCACGCTTGCAAGAACGACTGTATTTTATACCGGAAGCAATATGAAGATATGGAAATCTGTCCAAGGTGTAATGTTTCTAGATGGGAAAGGGATAAGCATAGTGGTCAGGTAAAGAAGGGGATTCCAGCTAAGGTCTTACGGTATTTTCCAATAAAAGACAGATTCAAGCGTATGTTTAGATCAAAAAGAATAGCGGAAGAGTTGCGTTGGCATATCAATGGTGGTAGTTCAGATGGTTCAATGCGTCATCCGGTAGATTCAATAACTTGGGCCAATGTGAATCACAAATGGCCAGAGTTTGCAGCTGAACCAAGAAACCTCCGACTAGGTATCTCCACAGATGGGATGAATCCTTTCTCCATTCAGAATTCCAAGTACAGCACATGGCCGGTGTTATTGGTTAACTACAACATGCATCCAACCAAGTGTATGAATGCAGAGAACATTATGTTGACAATGCTCATCCCGGGTCCAACTGCACCAAGTAACAACATCGATGTCTACCTCGCACCACTGATAGACGATCTACAGGAGCTTTGGAATGAAGGTATCATGGTGTATGACTCTTTTATGAAGGAACACTTTAAACTTAAAGCAATGTTGATGTGGAGTATTAGTGATTATCCTGGCTTAGGGACATTGGCTGGGTGTAAAGTCAAAGGCAAACAAGCGTGCAATGTGTGTGGAAAAGATACACCTTTCAGATGGTTGAAGTTTAGTAAGAAGCATGTATACTTAGGAAACAGGAAGAGGCTCCGACCTGATCATCCATATAGAAGAAGAAAGAAATGGTTTGACAACACTGTGGAAGAAGGGAGATCAAATAGAATTCAAAGTGGAGCAGAAATCTTTAATGCACTTAAAGAGTTCAGAAATGATTTTGGTAAGCCTTTACCGAAAGTAAGTAGAAAGAAAAGAAAATCTTTGTGTGATGATGAGGAGATTGAAGAAGAAGAGTACGAAGAGGACAATGATAGCTGGAGATGGAAGAAAAGGTCAATTTTGTTTGATTTTCCTTACTGGAAGGATATGCCTGTCAGACATAACCTTGATGTTATGCATGTGGAAAAGAATGTGTCTGATGCTATCTTGGCTATTCTGATGCAAAGTGCAAAGTCAAAAGATGGTGTCAAAGCACGGAAGGACTTAGAAGACATGGGGATTCGACATAAGTTACACGTTCAGGAAGGAGGTAGGAAAACTTACTTACCTCATGCTTCTTATTGGCTGACAAAGGATGAGAAAAAAGTTTTCTGTAAGAGATTAAGCTTATTCAGAGGGCCTGATGGATATTGTGCCAACATTGCGAACTGTGTTTCTGTGGATCCTCCCATGATTGGTGGATTGAAGTCCCATGACCATCATGTCCTTCTTCAGAATCTGTTACCGGTTGCGCTTAGAGGCTTGCTCCCTGACGGACCAAGAGTTGCTGTTACTAGATTGTGCAACTTCTTCAACAGACTATGTCAGCGTGTTCTTGATCCTCATAAACTCATAACTTTAGAGGTCGAGTGTGTAGAGACATTGTGTGAATTAGAGAGATACTTTCCTCCTTCCCTATTCGATATAATGTTCCACCTTCCCTTACATCTAGCAAGGGAGGCAAGACTAGGTGGACCTGTGCACTTCAGATGGATGTATCCATTTGAAAGGTAATCAAAACTATGATTTTTATTTCTTATTGTCCTTTTGTTGTTAGTTGACTAAGTATATTATTGGGTACAGGTACATGAAGACACTAAAGTCATATGTTAAGAACTATGCAAGGCCTGAAGCATGTATGGCTGAAGGATATCTGGCTGGTGAATGTATAGCATTCTGTTTGGAGTTTCTGCGTAATTCTGTTCCTGTGGAAGAAAGAGTTAAACGTAATGAGGATGTGGAGACAAGTGTATCCACACTAGAAGGCCGTCCATTGCATAAGGGTCCTGTAATTGAGTTAACTGATAAAGAGCGGGACATAGCCCATCGATATGTCCTGATGAACATGGAGATGATGACTCCATACGTAGAGTAAGTTAACCTCAACTTATTCTTTTATGATGGCATATCTGATTATTTAAACTAAACTAACATTATGTTATTGTATACAAGGATGCACTTAGAAGAATTGCAAACCAATGATGCTAGGTGTGCAAGAAATGAAACTCTCCTTTGGAAACTACATGGAGAAAGGTTCTCACAGTGGGTGAAGGACAAGGTATACTAGATCCTTGTCCTTTTAGGCTTCGTTATCTGTTTACTCAGTTACATACAAAATTAACTTCATTTCATTTTTCTGTCTTTCATCAGTTCTCTACTAACTCTAAGGAACAGTCTGAAGAACTTAGATGGATGGCTTACGGACCAAGACATAAAGCTCAGACTTATAAAGGTTATCATCAACGGGCAGCGATTTCAAACGGAGGAAATAATGCGCAAGACTCAGAATAGTGGTGTAACATATGAGGCCTTTACAATGTGCAGATCTAGTTCCAGAGACACTAGACATATGGCAGACATTGTTGCCTATTATGGAGTTATACAGCAGATCATACTGTTGGATTATCATTTCTTCCAAATACCATTGTTCAAGTGTATATGGGCCAACAAAGGTAATGGGGTAAAAGAAGAAGAAGGTTTTACACTCGTTAACCTCAGCGTAAACCAGTCTGCATATCAACAAGATCCGTACATTATGGCAGCGCAAGCAAAACAAGTATTCTACTCTAAAGATGAGTCTTCACAGTGGTCCGTAGTTATGAGAGCACCACCTAGAGGTTATCACGAGTTAGAGACAGAAGACGAGATTGTGGCACCTTTATCAAGTATCGAAGATAAAGATTTGGAGAACCACTCCTCTGATGACGAAAGTTTTTTTGTTAGAGATGAGTGTGAAGGGGTCTTAGTGGTTGATTGATAGGGATACAATTGGTTAGAGTAGGGAATGGATGCTTTCATGTTGTGGTGTGAATAATCTGACAAATTAGTTATGTTTCAGGTATAACGGAATGAAGAGTAAGAAAGACGGTGTCAAAAGACGCAGTCATCGTCAACAAGGCATTGCACCAGTTCAGGGAGAGTTGATCTTGAGACGCAACAAGACTGCTACTGTGACTCAGAAAGAAGTTGCTTCTGAGCCTCAGGAGGAAGTTGCTTCTGAGCCTCAGAAAGAAGTTGCTTCTGAGCCTCAGAAAGAAGTTGCTACTGAGCCTCATAAAGAATTTGCTCCTGAACCTCATAAAGAAGTTGCTCCTGAGCCTCAGGAAGAAGAGGAGAATTTGGAAGAGACTGTTGAAGAAAACACGAGATATAACAAGGATAAAGAACCGAATCCAACCGAAGCAACAGAAGATGTTGATACTGAAGAACCAGTTGCCAAGAAGAGAAAAACTAGGGGGCCAACAAAGTTGCGTGGAGTGGCTAAACATATTGATGAAAAGGTCAATGTTTAATTCACATCGCTAGGTGTGCCTATTGGTAAAGGGTCAGTCACACTTTCTTCCTTTCTTGGTCCGTTGGTGAGGGAATACGTACCTGTTCTGATTGATGATTGGAGGCACGTAGATGACCCAACGAGAGAAAGAATGTGGGATGAAGTTAAGGTACTCTCTGCAACCTGATATGGTAGTCTCCTTGAAAATTATTAATGTGTTATGTGATATTGTTTAGGCAAGGTTCAATATTGATGAAGAACGGAAAAAAGATGCCGTTGTTAAACAGATGGGTACTATATGGCGTGCTTCTAAATCCAGGCTCTTAGCTCAAGTCAAAAGAACAAGTAGGGCTGAAATATGTAGCTTGAAACCGAGTAACATCCAGTCTCAGACAGCTTGGAAGAATTGGGTGAAGAATAAGACGACTGAAGAGGCTGAGGTTCAGTTTGCTCTTTATCTTGTTTGCAGACATTTTGGTTTGAAATGTAAAATCGTTGGAATTGCTTTCGTAGGATAATAGCGACAAATTTAGGAAGCTGAGGAAATCACAGATTCCACACACAACCAGCCGCAAAGGAATGACTCGCTTAGGAGATGAACTGGTATGTTGTTTCTGGATTGTGTTGTCTACTTATTTGTGCCAACATTGTGTCTGTTAATTGTAGAGGAAGAAAAGTGCTGATCCTTCAAAGGTGACTAGGAGTCAAATTTGGGTTGCAGGACATACTCATGCTGATGGGACACCTGTGAGACCTGAATACGCAGAAACTATTGTAAGTACAATCAAAACCAATTGAAGACTCATTTACTCTGTTTATTGTATGTCATACCATCGTTTTGTTGACCTTATGTCTCAGGAAAAAATTAAATCTCTGGACACTGAGATTGGATCCACTAATAGTACCAGTGTCAATGATGATGCGGTGAGTCAAGTGCTGGGAAAAGAAAGGCCTGGAAGAATTAGAGGACTAGGCAGAGGGGTAACTGCGACAAAGTTAGCTTTAATGCATTGTAGAGATACACATGTGCAAATGCTTGAAGCTAAACAGGCAGAATTGATCAACAAGATAGAGGACCTACAGATTCAAGTTCGTGGCTTAACTAATGGGAAGCAGATTGGAGATGTTTCTATGTCGGAGTCTAGTAGTGCAAGCAAGGTAGTTACTAAGTGTAAAATACTAGATTGGTCTTCAATAGATGATGTGGTAGTAGGGGAAGGGAGGTTATGCTCGGCTGATGCAATGTATAAGATTGGAGGAATTCCTATTGGCCCCAGTGCAGCGGCTGTTATAGTTACGTCTGTCTGCAGGGAGGATGCATTTGTCTGGAGGCCAACATCAGATATGACAAGGATTGGCCAAGCTCTGGGAATGAAGATTCCATGGTTAGCTGATAAACTCATGTTGGACAATGATTTGAACTACCCAACCTCTAGTCACACTGCTGGTTCATCGGTAATATTTCATTTCCCTCTTTCTTGTTAAGAACTTGATGAATGGTATGCATGCACATTCCTAATATATAAATATAAATGTATGCATGTCTTAGGTGTCACGTGATAGAGTCATTGTTTACGACTGGAATAAAGAGGATGTTGTAGTTGCTGAGGGTATTTTGCTGTCAACTGATCCAGAGGAGAAGGCCAACGGTATTCCTCTCGGACCCAATGCTGCACTTGTGAAAGTTGATAAGGTGGTTGTGAAGGAAATTCACATGTGGAGACCTATCAGTGATAAAAAATACTTGATGGGAAGTGCTCTCCATGATATCATAGTGTGGCCTATTTCAAAGATAGGGATTTCTGATCATCATAACCGATCATCACCAAAGGCAACATCTCCTGGGGTAATCTAATTTTCTAATATAGGAATGTCTTGATTTGGTGTTTTACTAGGCTGTGTCTGGTCTGTTAGATTTGTTCTGATATAGATTTTATGTTTGGCAGAGTGTAAGCTGTATCAAATCAAGTGGTCAGAGTAAATGTATGTTGTTGGATATCAATAACTCCGGTGAAGTCGTTGCAGAAGGAAAACTATTATCAAGCAATCCTGAAGACAAAGTTCATTTCGTACCACTGGGTCCAAATGCAAGCAGTGTGATGGTGGTAGTTGTAAAAGCTGGAACTGCAGATTTGTGGAGGCAAAATTCCGAGATGGAATATATTTCTGATGCAATGGGATCAACAGTGGCATGGCCTACTGATAAACTTGTTTTTATGTGAATGTGTTGAAGTCTCTTTTGGATTTGAGTGTTGTGTTAATGATTAAATTTTATTCGAGACTTGAACTGTGTTATAACTCTTAACAATCGTGTAATATTGTCTTGTCAGACCAAAAACATATATGTCTAGTAGTATTGTTCTAAGTTAATATTTAGACTATTGAACGAACCTTTAAGCGTGTAACCATATAAATCAATTAGGTGTATATATAGTTAATAAACCCGAAATTTTTTAGAGTGTTTACTTTTTGCATTAGAAAATACAAAAAATAAGCCTCATATACATCTATACCCTAAACTTTAGGGTTTTAGGTTAGGGCTTAGGGTTGGTAATTATAGGGTTTAAGGTATTAGTATAATTGTAACTTAGTATAGGGTTTATGGTTTTGATATAATTGTAAATATTTTTAGGGTTTAGGGTATTGGTATAATTATTTCTTAGTATAGGGTTGAGGGTTTTGATATAATTGTAAACTTTTATGGGGTTTAGGGTATTGGTATATTTGTAACTTAGTATAGGGTTTAGAGTATTGGTATAATTGTAACTTAGTATAGGGTTTATGGTATTGATATAATTGTAAATATTTTTAGTGTTTAGGGTATTGGTATAATTATTTCTTAGTATAGGGTTTATGGTATTGATATAATTGTAAATATTTTTAGGGTTTAGGGTATTGGTATAATTATTTCTTAGTATAGGGTTTAGAGTATTAGTATAATTGTAACTTAGTATAGGGTTGAGGGTTTTGATATAATTGTAAACTTTTATGGGGTTTAGGGTATTGGTATATTTGTAACTTAGTATAGGGTTTAGAGTATTGGTATAATTGTAACTTAGTATAGGGTTTAGGATTTACAATTGTCTAATTACAACTTAACAACACACGTTTAGGATATTGTTATGTAATTATACCCTAAAAATATGAAGGGTTTTTTGTCGAATAATGCAGTTCGAAAAATTCATTAATCCTAAGAATATGAAGGGTTTTTTGTCGAAACCCTACACGCTATTCGCTCATTTATAGTCGGTTCTGTCCGTTCGTCGTCATTTCACGAGAGGAGAACAACCTGAAGTAGACGGAGAGACGGAGAAGTAGACTGCAAGGGTAAACTGCGACGAGGCTACACTTACCGACGGATCGATTAACCTGAAGGTAAATCGTTTAGCGGAATCGATTAATCCTTCTGGGTTTCGCTTAGGTCTTTAAATCGTTTTTTGAGAATGATTTAGGGAGTCGACCTAGGGTTCAAATATTTGTTTGCTTGAGCAGGATTGCATTATTTGTTGGGTTAACGTTTTTTTTTATGTCTAATTGTTTTGCATGCACTCTCAGACTTGAAGCGCAACGCGTTGACAATGGACCCATACCTTGAAGAAGAAAAGAGAGAGTCAAAGAGGCTTAAGAAGCACTACGACATGCTCGATTTCATGGCCGCTGCGGAGTATGGGATTCCCACACGTTGCCAATGTGGACAGAGAATAGTGGACGAGGTGTCTGATAAGGAGGAAAGAGACACTCTTCCTGGGAAGAGATTCTTCACTTGCAGCGAATACAAGGTACCTCTGAGCAGTTAAATATACTTCTATATGTTTCAGAAATGCTTTAGTAAGTCTAACTTGGTTTGTTACAGGGTGATGGGATGCACTTTAGGCAACCATGGGTTGTGGGAGTGGAGCAAGAGATTGGGTTGGTGAAACGGAGGGTGGAAGAGGTGGAGAAGCTCACTTGGCAGGTGGCAGAAAGTAAACAGGAGATTAAGTCCCTGAAGGTAAACTCTCGGTTCCATATATAATTATGATTTGTTTCTGTTTTTTTCTAACATTAGTTCTTATTACTAACTACACACTTTTTAAAACTGACCAGGAAGCGGTTGAGAAGCTTACAAGGCAGGTGGCTGAGCTTCGGAATCTAACTTGAAGATAGTCAGAAACTTAAGGTTAGTTTCAAACCCTTCATAGATATCAGGATGTGTTAATCGTAAGTAATATACATGTTTTAATTGTAACTGTCTGTTAGGAATAAATCTCACTAGTTACTTCTAATTTAGTGTTTGTTGAAATTGCTCTTAATGTTACACGAAGTGTTTTATAGGACGTGTAGTATTAGTTGCATTGTTTTAAATGTTTGCTTCAGTAGTAATCTGAAATGATGTGTTATCAATGTTTGGTAGTTATATAGTATTAAGGATAAATGGAAAACCAGTGTATAGGATGATTTGAGAAGAGAGTTGTAATGTAATGTGTTTTCATGTTCTGTTTATGCATAACATTGTAGTGTTTGTGTGTTTTATGTTCTCTGATTCTATGACTAACTTGTATTTTATGTTTTTCAATGTTTGTAGAAGGAGAAGGACACAGAGAAGCAGATGGGAACTCTCACTCTAGGTGTCACGGCTTTTAATGTTTTTTGTTGCAACTTGTGTTTTGTTTCATCAACTCTAGCACAAGCTTTTTTCATCAGCTCAATCAAAACTTTGAATGTTGTTTCTAATCAAAAACTTTGTATTTTGTGTTTTGGTGTTTTGGGGTTGTAGTCAATGAAATTAAGACCATGTATTTTGTTATTTTGCAATCTAATTTTATTTTACAATTGTTTTTTTATCAATATTTTAGAATTGATTTTTACAATTTAATTGAAATTAAATTAAATTAAATTAATATTTACAGGAAATTAGGCTATAATAAACTTATAAATATATATAACAGTAAAATATCGCTATGTTTAATAAATAAATGGCATTTTCATAATGCTATGTTTAATATTTTAACGACGTTTAAAATAACGCTATTGTATAGTTATTAATAGCAGAGAATAAACGATATTATATACATATCGATTACAAACATATAAACGCTATCTTAAAAATATTTACTATGGCACCTACTAAAATCGCTATCTTAAAAGTATTTACTATAGCACCTACTAAAAACGCTATCTTAAAAATATTTACTATAGCACTTACTAAAAACGCTATCTAAATGGCTAGACTTTTTATCGCGGCCGATGACATAGCGTTTCGATAAACGCCATCGTCTCTATAGATAACGTTTTTCAGCCGCAATAGATATGCGATTTTCTTGTAGTGAATTCATAATACACCCAACCAAGGTCCGTATAGCTCCCAGTTACGAAACAGCGTTAGACAATGATCAAAGCGCATTACTCCATGTGCAGCCACATGCATGCGAACTCAGGTCTAAGGACTATACTCTATAGTCGTATATGAGAACTTCTTATGACACAGATATTAATATCTTGCAGAGTTCTCATCTTGCGGGCCATGTCCGGTCATATGCTCCCCTACATATACCTATGTGTCGACTTTAATGCCGCGCATCTATGACCCCTCGAAACTTGGTCATAAGTCTCAACACAATCTAGTCTCAACAGGTTGTTGGTGTTCCAATTTCAACAACCTTCGACTATGGACACTATGATTTATGTCACTTCGTTAAATATGGGGTTTCAGGATCAAGTCTACTCATGTACTTCGATGGCCCATATATAATGACATGAATCATTTTGGAACGATTATTTATATCACAGTTAAAATAATCCAGAAATAAAAATTTCATTAACATTTTAAAATGTTTACATGAACCAATCAAAATAACTAAATAAAGCCCTTTACAAACTCCCACTGAAATTAAGACTACATCTTAATTTCACTCATCCTACAGCTACAGTCCGCGACTCGTACTTAGGCATAAGGAGTGGCTTCGTTAATAGATTAGCAACGTTCTCATTCGATGAAACTTGCTTATCTACTTAACACCTCTGTCATTTTATCTCAAGGAATAGGTTATACCTATCCTCAAGGTGTTTGGACCTCTGATGTGCAGCTAGCCTCATCTATGCTGTGAATCACATCAAGTTCAGAGATGAACTCTTCTATCCAAACAACCTCTTTCGCCGCTTCTCAAGCTGCGAAATGTTCAGCTTAAGTCATGGAGTCAGCTACAGTGCCTTGCACCGCCAGATAGACACAAGATATAGCCGGACTGTGACCAGGAATTATCTTTGTCTATTGGAAAATTGCCTTTCAGACTCTATCGACTTGTAGCACCTCACTTTCTCCGTAAATCAAGAACTTATCCTTAGTATTCCTCAAATACTTTAGGATATTCTTTACGGCAATCCAGTGATTCTTTGCTGGATTTGACTGGTCTTTACTTGTCTTGCTTAACATTAAAGCAACATCAAAACAAGTACGTGTCATGGCATACATGATAGATCCTTATGCCGTCGCATATGGAATCCTATCCATGCATTCAAGCTCAGCAGATATCGTAGGACACTGTATCTCGCTTAACGTAATGCCATGTGACATTGGCATAAAACCCTTCTTGGATTGCTGATTACGTGTAGGACTTTGTCAATTTAAGAATCCTGACTTTGTCCTACCAGCTCTTTTGGATCTCTATCTTTAGATCCAAAATCCAAGAACTACGTGGCTTTACCCATGTCAATCATAAAACCAACTCCCAAACCAGTCCTTTACCGACTGCAGCATTGGGACGTTATATTCGAGAATCAGTATGTCATCGACATACACTATGAGAAATGCAATATTGCTCCCACTTATCTTTTAGTAAACGCACAGTTCCACTCCGTTCCTGTTCAAGTCAAAACCTTGACTACTTTAACAGAACGAAGATTCCAACTCCGATATGTTTGCTTCCATCCATGAATGGATCGATGAAGCTAACTTACACACAGTGTAATTTTTGGAGTGCGGGCTCACTTTCGCTTCTTTGAATTTCGCAGATTCGTCGCTTTCAATGATCATCAGATCATGCGAACTTTCAATGATCATCAGGTTCAACTAATGACGAGAAATCACTCTCGAATTAGTGACTGATTCATTCATATCTGCGAACTTCAGGCTCTACAGGTGTAGATTCTACAGAAATCTGTAAATCCATCCGTTGCTCTCCCTTAACAGGTTGAGCAGCCTCATGTTCTTCTCGAATTTCTTCGAGTTATACTTTTACTCCCACTGTTTTTCTTGGAAAATTAACTTCCCTTCTTAGAAAACAGAATGGACGTAAAAGTAACAAGCCTTGGTTTCCCTAGGACAACCAGCGAAGTAGCAAAACTACAAATACTCAGTAAAGACGAATTTGGATCGATTCCAATCCACATTTACGTGGTGTCTTTCAACTGATATTGGTAGAACTGTTTCAGCGTAAACTTAGATATTACTAGAGCGTTATTCTTAAAGAATATCATGGAAGATTCGTGTGACTCATCTTTAATCATTTCTAATAAGATCTGATTCTTTCTCACAGAAACACCTCTAGGTTTTCAGGAGAAATGAGCTGTGAAACGACTTCACACTCATTCAGATGATCACACCATCAATGACTTAAGTATTCTCACTCGTGATCTAATCCAGAGTCTTAATACTTCTGTCATTCAGATTCTATACTTCATTCTGGAACTCTTTCGACCATGTCAAAGAATTCCGACTTGTGTCTCATTAAATGAACACAGTCACACTCACTGAAGTAATCAGTAGAGACAATGAAGTACAGGAAATTTTCTCTGGCATTACTGCTCATCGGACCACATACATGAGTATGTTCAATCTCCAATAAGCCTTTGGGCCTTTCTCTAGCTCGGCTAAGATGGGCCCTTTGTCTTTTGGTCCAGTAAGCAGAATTCAAGTCTCATAAGATATCCGATCAAATGAGCCCAAAAGTCCATAACTATGGGGTTTCTGAATCTGACTTACTCTATGTGACCAAAACATTTATGCCAAGAAAAATCAGGTTTAATTCATCAGATTTAAACCAATTGCGGTATTTATGTTACATTTTAGACACTCTTTGGTTTAAGATATAAAACCCATTCCTTGAATAGGGTGCTACAATTAACATTTCATTAAGATCAAAAGAACAAAACTTGTCTTTATCAAAATGAAAATATTCAAATTCTTCACAAGAAAATGAAAGACAACTCTGCTTAAAGCAGGTACATTGTAGCAATTACTTAATAAAACCAAGCCTCAAAGGCATCTACAAGTGAAAACCCTATGGCTGAAGCAGCATCCATAGCTCCTTCCAGACATGCAGTTCCACTTGTCCTTCCTTCAACTTTCTACTGTTGCTCAGGCTCTGCATATTATAACAAATATCAGTGCCACAACCAGTATCCAATACCTATAAGGTATAACTTGAAGTAATAACATGAATACCTGAGGGAGTAGTCTCATACATCAACTTCAACTCCTCATAATCTTCCATGAATTTAATGCAATCTCTTTTCCAATGCCCAGTCTCTTTACAGTAGCAGCACTTACCAACGTAAGAGGTATCTGACTCGGGCTCAGAAGACACACGCTTGCCATGATTAGAAATCTGGACAACTTTGTCTTCACCCTTATCAGCATTAGGTTTAGTAAACCTACCCTTCTCGTTCATGAGATTGTACAGGGTACTCTTCACGTTTGGCTCAACTGTCTTGAGCATGTCATGCAGTTCAGTCAACGTCTTCGTTAAGCCTTTCTTGATATAGTCCCTTACGAACTTATCATAGCTTGACGGCAGTGACTGCAGAATGATATCAGTTGCCATTTCTTGGCTAACTGGATAATCCAGTTTCCTCAGGTTATCAATGTAACCCATCATTTTACTGATATGAGGACTTACTGGATGATCCATCGGTAGCTTGCAGCTAGTGAGAGATTTAACCAACTGGTATCTCTCCACTCTTACCTGCTCCTGAAATTTCAATTTCAGGCTGCTGATCATCTCTATTGGCGACTCCATGTTCTCATATTGCTTCCGCAAATCTGAGTCCATGGTAGCCAATATCAGACCACGCACATCTACCGCATCATTATAATGGTTATTCCAAGCATTATATACTGCATGACTGGCTTTGGATCCGATCCTCTCGGGGAGAGCTTTCTCAAGGACATAGTCCTTTCTCTCATGCCTGAGAACTAGCCTCAGGTTCCGCGACCAAGTCAAGAAATTTGATCCGTTCAGTTTGTCCATCTCAAGGACATACCGGATCGAGAAAGTGTTTTGATTGTTTGTGCTTGTCATAGCTGAAATTTAGAGATAAATAGAGTTTTAGTTATTAAGTTCATAAAAGAGTAATCTTAACAACTTATAAGAAAACTCGCATTGCATTCAAAATTTCTTTGTTTAACCTCATAAGAATACAATGATTCCGAGACCCATGTTTAGCTAAATCCAAAGTGGGCCACTGGCCGTCACCCAGAATTAGCTTTACTTGGTAAGCATACACACAGCTAGTTATAACCAATAACTCTCGGTTGTGAATTGGACCCGAGGCCCAAATTCACCAGATGTCTCAAGGCCCGGGACTCCCGATGGCCCAGTCAAGGAAACCAATCTCTTACAGCCAAATAATCACTAAAATCTGGGACTCCCAATGAAATTAGTGACTATATACTACTTTACTTACGCGAAAACAGACACCTCACACTGTAAGCCATATCTGTAATCAAATAAGCGTTAAGTAGCTGACAAGATTGGAAAGACATCCAAGCTTGATATTGTTTTTGAGGATTTTTAAGTTTTATTTCCAAAAATAGAAGATTACTATTTTGGGAAACTTTCTTATTTTAGAAACTTTCTAAATTTAGTAACTTACTAAAAATAGAAATTTCTAATTTAATATTTTATAAATATGTTGGGTTGGGTCACAAATTATAGGCCCAATTCTTGGCCCAAGACCATAGAATTCAAACTGGCCCAATAATTTGACATAACCGATCCGGTTTATTAATTCTGGTCCAAGACCAAATTAACTATCAAAACCATCGGTTATTTACTAAACCAGACCAGCTCTAAATTATTTGGTCCAACCAAATCAAACTTAGACCAGCCTTCGGTTTAGGTTAAAATTCAATTTTGAATTTTAATTCGATTTAACCAGAAATTAAATAATACCAATTGTATTAAATAATTTCCAGCAAACCGCGATTTGGGTTAACCGCTTGAACCACCAATAAAATTGGATCGGTTCAGTTAAATCCAAAACCGGGAAGAAACACCTAGTGTTTTAGCCAATTTGATTTAACTTGCGGTTTAAGGCTAAAGCAGACAATGAACCACAATCGAATTGATCGGTTCATCGTCGTGGGTTTGAGAAAGAGATCGTTACAGCATCCGGCAATAACCGATCGGTTTGATCGTTATACCCGGCACAAGAAGACAAAACAATTTTGTCCTTATTAACAATCAAACAATTCGAATCTCTTAATTACAAAACAAAATCAAATTTGATCGTATGGATTCCAATTCAATAATTGCTTGTGCAGAATTAAACAAAGTCAACAATCCACTAAAAGACAAACATGCGATTTGACCTTTTCAAATTTAATAATGGATTCATGACTTTACAAATCAATTCAATTATTAATATGATCATTGGGGTTTAACGCATCACCACGTGATCATGCGCAACACAAGCGATCGCCTTCTTATGATAATTAAAGCGATCGCAACACAGCACACGCACACTTAGGGTTTAGATATCAAGCGGCGCATTCAATTAATAATGCAATGACGATGGCAACGTTTTATCAAATTATTAACAAATCGCAACACATCAAAATAGCAACGATTTTGCATCGCCATTCAATTATTAACAGAACAATCGGCCATCATTAAATATAATGATCCGAGACCATTAACGATAGCCGATTAAGGTTCAAATAGTTTTAATCAATTTGTTAATTTTAAATCGATTCAAAAACTATTAAACAACCTATGATCCAATTTACAAGAAACCTAATGCCTAGGCTCTGATACCACTGAATGATTATGAGTGTTTTTCCATGGTTCAATTCCCAATTGCAACCTAACACATAATCTTAACAGATCTAGGTTCTTGCAAAACGAATCATAAACAAACCTGGACATTACCTTTTGCAGCGGAATGATTGTAATGTCGAGATCAACGAACAGATGTATCACCTATTCCTCCTTGAGTATCCACACTCTTACAAGCACGGGACGGCTGCTAGACCAAAGAGTTGGAAGAATCAGAGAGAGAGATTTTAGAGAGAGAGGCTCGCAGCCACACAAGAAAAATCGCAGGAAGAAGTTAATTCCTTTAGGGCTTTCTCATCCTTTTATCTCTCATTAATGGGCCCAAGTCATTAGACTAATGGCTCATTAATCTTTTGGGCCCAAGACACAAATTAGACAAAAGCCTGTATTTTGTCTGGCCCAATTCTCTGATCTAATACAATAAATGCCATTGCATCTTACCGTATTAATTCCATTTTAACTTTCCCGTTAGCTATGGTGTGTGACCCTTAGGGATCATACAATACTGGTAATAAGTCCTAAACTTATAGATCATGAGCGGACTCTAGCAAGCCATCATGATCACCCAGTATTTATGACTTATGTCTGATCTCGACACTTATCATACTTTCTAGAGATAGTACGGTAGATTTCAGGACATTCCCAACAGAGACCCCTATTACCTCCTGTGTATCCATGGAAAGATCCAAAGTTAAACCCCAATAAAAAGGGAAGAGCACTGATAAAAAAAAAATGATACCCAGTGGGGAAAAATCAGTGCTAAGGGAGAAAGGGAAAAGAAAGAAACCAGAAACCGACATTTTGGTGGTCAGACACTGAATAGGTTGAGTCCATGTGTCCTTTGATTCGATACTCCCTCTGTGAGACTGCACCTAATTGTATACAGAGGCTAGTGTGGTGAACTTGAATGTCCTAATTTGATTGTGGAGTTTACTTGGGACAGTTGCTAAGTGTGGGGGAAGTATATTGTGGTCTTGAGTCCTGTAGGAAAGTTTTCAGTGGCTTACTAAGTAAATGTGAATGCGAAAGTTCCTAAGACGAAATGAGTTTCTGTGTTTTCAAACCTCTTTTCTTATACTTTGGTTCTTTACTTGCTTGAGGGCAAGCAAGAGCTAAGTATGGGGGAGTTGATATATCATGGTTTTCAAGGTTTTCAACCATGATATAGTTGTATATATTGAGTCTTTAACCTGGTTTTTAGAGTCTATTGAGTTTTCTACAGGTAGACTTGCGTTTGGAGCAAAGGATGGGATTATAGGACGTTTCTGGTGATTTGTGCAACGAGCTGAAGTTGTTGTCTCGACCACGATTGAGTGTCAACCGACACTGACTTGGATGTCGGTCGACACTGAGCACGACAGAACAACATCCGAGAGTTGAAGACAAGTTTTGAAGATTTTCAGAATTGCCCAGAAGTTTTCCTTAATTCTAAACTGATCCCAAAACGTGTATAGAGAGTTTCATTGGGTTTTAAGAATCATTCTACCTTTTATCTTGTTCTTAACTTTGTTCTTGCTTGAGAGATTTGGAAGGGCTGATTCTTGCTACTTGTAACATTGAGAGAAGAATTTCGAACCCTTTTTCTTTATCTATCAAGTCTTTCGGTTTTCTAATCATGATGTGTTGTTTGATTACTAATATGCATGAGTAGTTACCTAGTTAGATTTAGGTATTCTCACAAAGGTTTTATGCTTGTTTGATAACTGATTGATTAGGATTCACCATCCATTGTTCATCACCTAAGTGTGCTTAATACTGAATTCTAGACTGATCACCTAGGGTTTAGATCTTAGACAATTAATAATAGCACGAGAGTGTGAGTTATAATCTGAATAAACTTAGAGTGAGCAATTTGACTAGATACAAAGAGATTTGGTTTATGAGAATTGTGAACCGATAAACATGTTCTTAATGCTTATTTAGAACTCTAGGATCACAAAGAGATTTGGATCGCTAGGTTGCTAGATATAGAAATAATCTCAGCGAGAGTTGGATTATTTAGCATTGTGTTTCTAGTTCTTGAACCTGCTTTAATCTGAATCTGGTTAGTTAAGTGTTTAGCATAGCATAATTCCCTAGAAATTCCTAAGTCTGACGCTTTTCTCTATTGAATAACCTTCATGTTTACTTGCTTTCATTTACTGCTTTCTCTGGATTTGATTTAGCTTAACTTGATGGCATATAATCTATCGTGTGAATGTGAGTCCTTGTGGATTCGATACCCTAAGTACTACATTGCATAACTGTGCACTTGCAATAGAATAAGATTAAAACTCTGAGCCTATCAGAAACATTCCTATGAACACGCTCCATAAGGGAGATTATTCTTCTGCTGCCCCCACAAATGTAGATGATGAGTTTGTTCCTGTTCCTTATCATGAGCCAGAGATTCCACCAGCGGAGATGTCACCTGTAGCATTATAGACGATGCTGAACGACAGACTACATTGTATTTGGGAGATGGTTGCTTGTTGTTCCTGAAGACGCACCCCGAGAGTCTATCTTCCTACTCATGCACCTCTTCGCAGATGCTTTCCTACTCCTGAGTCAGCTGGTTCTGATATGTATGTTGGGATTGGTGTTGTGGACTCTTCCTAGTTCTCATTTCTGGTTCCTATTCCTTGACACTTTGGTTCTTTACTTTGATATTTATTTTTCTTTCATTTTAGTCATTTTCATGTTTTTATTGAGTTTATGTCAGTCATATACTTTGGGAACTTATGTACCTTTGATTTTGATGATTACCTTGTGATGTGATATATGTTGTTTTTGATCTTTATAGCTACAAGTTGAGTTTTTAGTGTTTATACACGAAATAGATGTTGTTTCCAAAAATCTGCACAAACAGACACACACTGCGTCGATCGATTCACCCATTGAGTCGATCGATGCAATCTTTCAGAAATTTGCGTCGATCGTTTTATCCTTTGGGTTGGTCGATGCAGGTTTCCAGGTCAGGTAACTCACGGATCATAAGTTCGTAACGTTCCACTTTTTTTTAATGAGCCTAAGCTTCGATTCAAGCAGGACAATGTGTTTCAAGTGTGGGGGAGGTGGTACTGGCATCATCTTTTTGTTTTCTTAGAGTCAGTTGAGTATGTTTTTTTAATTGAGTCAAAACAGCAAGTAGGAAACTAGGACTTTTAAGCAGATCACCACATTCGCAGGAACTTAAGTGACCATTGGATGAGCCTGGAGCAGATCTCTGACTATTATAAAACCACATACGGATTAATCTACCAAGGACACCCATATTACTTCATATATTCATAGGATCCATTATTGACTTCACCCCTAACTTAACTTACTTTTTCTCACCTAGGGGCTTGGTTTACTTTGGATCAGATTACTCTGGCAGTGAAGTAAATATGTCTGAGTATGGTTCCCTTCTACCTTCCCTACAAGCGAATAAAAAAGAGTAATAAACTGAGTATAAGCTAGTAGCTTCGAAGTGATCACGGGAGTGGTAGTGACCCCTATTACCTCATATGTTTCATGGAATGTGTCCAAAGTAATACCCCAATGAGGGAAGAGCAGCTGATAAAAAAAAGATACCCAAACGGGAAAAATCAGCTGATGAAGTGAGAAAAGGGAGAAGAAAGGAACCATAAATTTACACCCTTGTAATCAGGTACTTACAGAGTAAGAGTCCATGTGTTCTTTGATCGATACCCCCTGCACTTAATTGATAATAGAGTCAGTATGGTTGTTTGAGTCGGATTTAACATTTAAATCCAGTCAATGAAAGTCAAAATATGGTGCAATGTTAATCGGTGAAAAGCTAACATCGAGCTATACACCTCTGGTCAACGAGCTCTACAGCTCCGGTCAACGACCTCTACATCTCCGGTCAACGAGCTCTACACCTCTGTAGCTCGATCTTGGTGACATCAAGGTCCACGTCGAAGACCAAAGGCAAGACTAAGTCATAACGGAACCAGTAATCTCCGAAATCTGTTAGCATGTGCGCGGAGTAGATCAAGTCCCCAAGATCCGGCAAATCATGGAGTACGTGGAGCACGCGAGCGGGAGTTGCGGAAGTTAGCTGCTGAGACAAACTTATAAAAGGATCTCCTTCTTCATTCATCAGGGGATCCAATTTTTACCTAGCTACACATGTATTTTAGCTACTCTCTTCTTGTAAACTCATTATTCATTCAATACAAATCAAATTCGTCGATTCAAGTTTTTATTTATATTGTTGGTTCATTGAGATTTTAGCCTATCTTTCCTTAAACACAAAAACACTATAAATCCTTGAGTGTGGATTTTAGCATCCACAATGGTGAATTTGAATGCTCCGAATGTAATTGTGGAGTTTACTTGGGACAATTGCTAAGTCTGGGGGAAGTACATTATGGTCTTGATCTCTACAAGTTTATTTTCATGTGGCTTACTAAAGGGAATATGAGTGTTTTCCTCCAACGATAAAATAAGTTTCTTAAGTTTTCAAACATCTTCTTCTTATCCTGGTTTTTTGTTTTGCTTGAGGGAAAGAAAATGGTAAGTGTGGGGGAGTTTATATATCATGGTTTTATGGTTTTTAAGCCATGGTATATGTATATAATCGAGTCTTTTGTGGAGTCTTTCAAGTCTTTTCAGGTGTTTTACAGGTTCCACACATTTGGAGTACTTTGGAGGATATTGGAGCTTTTTGGGCATTCTTTGGAGCTTAAGCCGTGATGGAAAAAAATCAGTGAGAGTGTTCGAGCTGAGCAGCGACCGATGCATCATGTGCATCGGTCAACACACGTTCCCAATGATCAATTCTTGCCGACTTAAATGAAGAAATAAAAAATTGCAGAATTGACCTAGAAGTTTCACTATCTATAGAGAAGACCCAAGACGTGTTTTATACTTATTATTAGGGGTTTTTGTGTTTTATTCATTCTATACTTTTCATACTTTTGGCTAGAGGGAGTTTTAGAGCTTTGGGGCTGATCCGAACCTTGCATTTCTTTTGGAGAATATTTCAGACCCCTTTTCTATTCTCTTATCTATTTCATCCATGTCTTTTGTTTCAACAGATATGTCTGAGTAGATTCATAGTTAGGTTTAGGGATTCTCAATAAGGTTTTTATGGAATGCTAAGTTAATTTATCAGTTAGGATTCATAACCTCTTTAGTTCTTCATCCTGAATTGTTCCCAATAAAAAAAATGTTAGTTATAGTTGTTTGAGTAACCGGCTATTTAGCCTCTATCGCTAGGATTGCATCGCTCAAATTTTATTTCACTTGATTGATTTGCATTTGTTGCATGGTTTCTGAGTTTATCATTGCATCATTTAGTTAGGTTGATATTCTGTTTTCATCATTTATTAAAATAAAAATAAAAAGAGTTGATAAGTTCTTAGCATCAATTGCATCTAGACTTGTTAGGATTGAACCGGCTCTTGCTTGCTTTGTATTGTCTGCTCATTTTCTTGTTTGTGCGGTTTTGTCGTGTGTAATAATTCTGTTCTGGAAGTTTTTTAGGTTGCTAGTTTTGTTCAGCTTTTTTAGAAGGATTTAAGGATAGTACTAAGTTGATAATTTCTTGTTGCGGCTGTGGTAAAGGTCATACCCGAACAGTTTGTATCTTGCTTACCGACTTGATTGGTTTATTATGTCCTAGTTTTGCATATCTCCTGCCTTGCATTCATACCTTACGGCCTTTAAGTTCTGCATTATAGAATTTAAGTTGCCTCATTGGTCAAAAAAAGAAAAAAAAAGTAATTCGGTTAGCTACATTAGAATTGCATATTTCAATTTTACATATTCCCTACTTGCGGTTTTTACATTTTGTGTTCTGCCTTTCTTCTGCTTATTGCTTGTTCTCTCTTTTCTTCCTTTTTCGTTTGATTGTCTGCTAAGTGCGCAGGAGCAAGTATCATGGACTGTGACAATGCAGCATCAGTCGACATGGCGCAGCTGCTAGGAGCGATCCAAGCTCTCGACAAACGTCAGAACCGGCTGGAGCAGTCTTAACTGGCACATCCACCACAGCATGTTCAACAACATCCGGTCTTACCAGATCGGCGAGGCCAGCATGCGCACGCCCACAACCAACCTGAGGACACAGACGTTGTGATGCCCGGAATGGAAGATGATCGCCCTTGTTTTCCTTCTTTTTGCACATCCCACATTGAAAATTTGAGAGGTTTTGAGAATTTATAAACAATATATAAAGGGATACACCCCTCTTCTTGTTACACACACCAAAAACCACGAAATTAACTTTATATAAGTTCTTATTTAGAGTTTTAGTAATTTAGTCTTTTAGTTTCTTAGTTTTAGAGTTTAGAAGTTCTAGGATGCTTGAGTGATACAATCCCAAGATTATTTAACTTTGAAGTTGGTTTGATTGGATATGCTGTAAACTTGAGCTACTAGCACAAAGAATGAAGTGGACGAATTAATCGATCGAACAATAGCTGAAGAAGACCACTGATATTCCACATCTTTCACAGCCTGATATAAAACACAGACCTGCTAATTGAGGGTTTGTTGAATGAATATGGCTCACCAATAAACAATTTTTTTGAGAAAAACAAAAGAGAGTTTGCACTAAAAATATCAAAGGATCAAAATAGAAGATAAAAGATTGTCTATTCAACTTCGAAATAAGCATACATATAGGAAAATTCTTTGCATGAAAATGTAGTAAAACACAATTTGGAAATGAGAAAACAATAAATAAAGAAGAATAAACCCTTGACTAGGAAGAATAACCCTTGGCCATCAAATGTGACTCTTCAACTCCTACTTCTGTCACTTTCCTTGGGAAGAAATATACACCATTTAATCTGGGCCTTCTTGGACTTGGAGTTTATAGGTATCATCCCTAATGGATTTCTGGATGCCACAAATAAGTTTGTAGTTGTCTAAACCTTTTGACTTCAAATAGGGCAAACTGAGATTCATTTTATTTAGAAATTGAATAATTTCTAAACAAAAATGTTTTTTGACTTGATTACAATTTGAAATGAGCCTTTGGTTAGTAGGCTTTCTAGAACAAGTCCATTAGTAGATTAATTCCTCCTTGTTTTCCTCAATCCTCCAATGAATACACGTATGTCCAAATCGGGTAAGTTGGGCAATACCCGATTTGCAACTTCAACAACTTTGTCACTTGGACTCCATTTGGACTGATTAAACTTCTAAGTGTTCCCTGGTTTAACAAAGAATTTATTCATTACCCCGATCTCCCCGTATGTGGGCCCCACGCCCACTCTCTCGGTCGTTTAAAAATCCGTTTTGTTAGTTCGGGTGGCTCGAAAGACTTTTTTGTTGTCCTTACAATCACCCTGCAATCTTTCCCCGTGATATGTACTCACTTGCAAGATACCGTGAATCACTTCCCGATAATTCACCCATCCTTTAACTACTCCAGTTCAAGCGCGCTTAACTATGGAGTTCTCCTAGGACAAGTTACCGAAAAGATAAATGCACTTTGGTGATATAGATATCCAAATCAATTCTTTTAGGTCTCTAAGCATATACCACAATCTGATATTTTACAATCATCCCCTCTTACAGAGCGCAACGCCCTCGTTGCACACCATGATCGATATCCTAGAAGGTGTAAGCACTCACTAACTCCTCATGCATGCGCGTAACATGGATATGATACCAATTGTAACGCCTTGGTATCCCCCTATTGGTGGGTCCGACACCCACTTTCTCGGCCTGTGGGCTCTCCCATGTTTAACGGCCAGTTTGTTAGTTTGGGAGGCTTTAAAAACTTCTTTATTGTTCCTGCAATCATCAAGCAATATTTACTCATGCTTTATCCTCACTCGCACGATACCGCAAATCACGCAATGGACATGGAGTTTAAAGGTAGCATCCCTAATGGATTTATGGATGCCACAAATAAGTTTGGAGTTGACTAAACCTAGGAGACTTCATATAGGGCAAACTGTTACTCCTTTTATTTAGAAATTGAATAATTTCTAAAGAAAAATTTATTTTGACTTGATTACAATACGAAATGAGCCTCTCGTTAGTAGGCATATAGAACAAGTTGGTTTGTAAATTAATTTGAAGAACTTTATCACCTGGACTCCATTTTGACTGATTCAACTTCTAGGTGTTCCATGGTTGAACTAATAATGTATGGAAAATACTTAGGTTCACCCTTAGAGGTGAACCCATTTGTTCACCCCTTCTTTTTTAATCAATAAAAATATGATATGTAATATTATTTTTAAATAAAATTATAAAATTAAAATTAAGAAATTAAAGACTTTAAATATTTTATAAAAATAGTTAATAATATATATCAATATCTATATATTTTTAGAGTTAACAAATTAGAGTTTAGGGTCTACGAATTATGGTTTAGGGTTTACGGCTTAGGGTTTAGGGTTTAAGACCTTTAGGGTTTAGAATTTAGGGATTATTGTTTAAATTCTTTTGGGTTTAGGGTTTAAGGATTATGGACCCTTTGGATCTAAAACTTTTGGGGTTTAGGGATTAAGGACCCTTTGAATGTAAACCCTTTGGGGTTTAAGGTTTAGAGATTAGGATTTATGGTATAGGATTTAAGCTATTTGGGTTTAGGGTTTAGGAATTAGGGTTTAAGCTCTTTGGGTTAGAATTTAGGGTTTAGGGATTAGGGTTTAGTTTTTTATTTTTTGAGATTTACATATTGGGTTTAGGGATTAGGGTTTATGGTATAGGGTTTAAGCTCTTTGGGTTTAGGGTTTATGTATTAGGGTTTAAGCTCTTTAGGTTAGGGTTTAGGGTTTAGGGATTAGGGTTTAGTTTATTATTTTTAAGATTTACATATTGGATTTAGGGATTAGGGTTTAGTTTTAATTTTAATATTTTAGGTTCAAATTATCGTTTAGGGTTTAGGGTTTAGAGATTAAGATTTAGGTTTTAGTATTTTTTATAAAAAAGTATTTTTAATTTTTGTCTAAAATAAAATATATTTTCTTTTCTTTTATTTTCGTTTTTTGTTTTCTTATTTTTAAAACATTTTTTTTTATTATTTTTAATATTAGATTATGTGGAATTATTTGATTGGTTAAAAAAGGTGGAGGTGAACAAAAGGGTTCACCTCTAGGGGTAAACCCAAGTATTACTCATAATGTATTCAACAACCCTGGCATCCCCCGTATGTGGGCCCCACTCCCTCTCTCTGTATCCATTGGTCCACCCTTCTCTGACGGCTGGTTTGTTAGTTTGGGTGGCTCGAATGACTTGTTGACTGTCCCTGGAATGACCCCGTAATCTTTCCTCGTGCTATGTACTCACTCCCAAGATACCGTGAATTACTTCCCGGTAGGTCACCCATCCTGGAACTACTCCAGCTCAAGCACGCTTAACTATGAATTTCTCTCAAGACAAGTTATCGGAAGGATAAATGCACTTTGGTGACATAGGTAACCAAATCAATTCTTTTAGGTCTTTACGCATATACTACAATATGGGATGTTACAATCAACCCCTCTCACAAAGTGCAACGCGGTCTTTGCACACCAGGATCGATATCCTTGACGGTGTAAGGCCTCACTTACTCCACATGCATGCTTATAACATGGCTTTAATACCAGTTGTAACGCCTCGAACTCCCCTATCTATGGATCATATGCCCTCTCTCTCGGCCCGTGGGCCCACCCACGTCTAACGGTCGGTTTGTTAGTTCGGGAGGCTCGAAAGACTTGTTTATTGTTCCTGCTATAATTACACAAAATTTCCCCGTGCTTTGTCCTCACTTGCACGATACCGCAAATCACTTCCTAGTAGGACAAGTGTCCGAAAATTGCAATTTGGTGACATAGGTATCCAAATCAATTCTTTTAAACCTCTCTGCTTATACCACAAACTGATAGGTTACAGTATTCAAAGTGGTTTCATACCTTAGTTCCTCGTGGTTGAGGTGTAATGAGTCGAAAAATGACCATATGTCTGAACCGGCTTCATAATTAGATGGTGTGGAATTATCTGCTTTGTATGCTTGATTGTGGTTTTGTCCAAACCGATATGGAACCGATTCTAATTCTCCATGAATCTCTGATGAGATGAAAGGAGGATGTGAGGCCGAAGTCATGAAGACAAGGCCAAGACTCTTTCTTTGTTGAAGCTTTGGTGTAGCACAACAAAGCCTAAAGATGGAACAATCACTTAGGAAAAGCTAAGTTGACAAAATCTAGAAGGCTGGTATTGTTAAAGGAGTATCTGTTGGGAATGTCCTGAAATCTACTGTACTATCTCTAGAAAGTATGATAAGTGTCGAGATCAGACATAAGTCATAAATACTGGGTGATCATGATGACTTGCTAGAGTCCGCTCTTGATCTATAAGTTTTGGACTTATTACCAGTATTGTATGATCCCAAAGGGTCACACAACATAGCTAACGAGAAAGTTAAATGGAATTAATACGGTAAGATGCAAGGCATTTACTGTATTTGTACAGAGAATTGGGCCAGACAAAATACAGTTATTTTGTCTGATTTGGGTCTTGGGCCCAAAAGCCTAATAGGCCATTAGTTTAATCACTTGGGCCCATATAAGGATGAGGGGAGGCGCCAGAAACAGTGGTCTTCTGCGATTTGATTAGGTCTGGCCGTCCTCTCTCTCTGTTGTTCCAGCTTGGTCTAGCAGCCTGATCCAGTAGCTTGTAAGCGTGTGGATACCTAGGAGGAGCCGGTAATCATCATCTCTTGCAGATCTCGATATTCCTTTGATCAATCCGCTGCAATCACAAGGTAATGATCCTGATCTGTTTATGATTCAACTGCAAATCACCTAGATCCTAGTTGATTATGTTAGGTTGTAATCTGACAATTACACCAATGAACACACATAATCCTTCAGTGGTATCAGAGCCTAGGTCGTTAGGTTTTTGCTTTTTGGATCATACTAGATTGTTTATTAGTTTGATGAATCGATTTTAATGAGTAAAATTGATTGAAACTTGGAAAACCTAGAAATATGTGAATCGAAAGTTGACATTGTCTTATAATTAAGAAACGATTTGATAAGGAATGTCATAATCGATGTTGACTTTAATTTGTTAATGTATCAGAATCGTTTTTGTTCATAAGTGATTTGGATAAAGTCTTGGTTCAAGCGAATTTGAAAAAGTCATGATTATAAGAATCGTTTGATTTTGTCGTCATTGATTTTTGTTTTACAATCATGAGACAATCATGAGCTTTTGACTTTATTTTGTCTTTAAGTGAATGATGTTCAAACGTGTTAGGTTTGTTTATGTGATCGTGAGCAAAAGCGATTATTGAATTGGAATCATTAACCATACGATCAAATGTTGACTTTGTTTTGTAATTAAGAGAATCAATTTGTTTGATTGTTAATAAGGACAAAATCGTTTTTGTCTTCTTGTGTATAGCATGATACGATTGTTGATTGTTAATGTCATGATCGTAATTGAAGCAATTATTGAATTGGTTAACAAACGATCGCATGATTGACTTTAGGTTTGTTAATGTTCAAAATCAATTTTGTCTTTAGTGAATCGTTAACTTCGCTTGTTGACTTTGTTGTAATCGATAATAAGAATCGATTTGTTTAATCTGTTAATGTTTAAGCGATTTGTAAAAGATCATGATTTTGTCTTCAAGCTAAAAGACAAAATCGTTTTTAAGCGGTTAACCCAAATCGCGGTTTGCTGGAAATTATTTAATACAATTGGTATTATTTAATTTCTGGTTAAACCGGATTTAAATTCAAAATTGAATTTTAACCTAAACCGAAGGCTGGTCTAAGTTTGATTTGGTTGGACCAAATAATTTAGAGCTGGTTTGGTTTAGTAAATAACCAGTTGGATTTAGTAGTTAATTTGGTCTTGGACCAGAATTAATGAACCGACTCGGTTATGTCAAATTATTGGGCCAATTGGAATTTTGTGGTCTTGGGCCAAGAATTGGGCCTATAATTTGTGACCCAACCAAAAACTTTAATAAAACATTAAATTAGAGAGCTTCTAATATTAGAAGTTTCTAATTTTGGCATGTTAGGAAACTTCTAAAAATAGTATGTTTCCGATTTAGAAAGTTTCTAAAAATAGTAGGTTTCCCTAAATAGAAAGTTTCCACATTTAGTAAGTTACCTGAAATGGAAAGTTTCCCAAAATAGTAATCTTCTATTTTTTGGGAGGAAATCTATTGAAACCTAAAATCCTCAAAAACAATATCAAGCTTGGATGTCTTGCCCAATCTTGTCAGCTACTTAACGCTTATTCAATTACAGATATGGCTTACAGTGTGAGGTGTCTGTTTTTGCGTAAGTAAAGTAGTATATAGTCACTAATTTCATTGGGAGTCCCAGACTTTAGTGATTATTTGGCTGTAAGAGATTGGTTTTCTTGACTGGGCCATCGGGAGTCCCGGGCCTTGAGACATCTGGTGTATTGGGCCTTGGGCCCAATTCACAACCGAGAGTTATTGGATATAACTAGCTGTGTGTATGCTTACCAAGTAAAACTACTTCTGGGTGACGGCCAGTGGCCCACTTTGGATTTAGCTGAACATGGGTCTCGGAATCATTGCATTCTTATGAGGTTAAACAAAGAAATGTTGAATGCAATGCGAGTTTTCTTATAAGTTATTAAGATTACTCTTTTATGAACTGAATAACTAAAACTCTATTTATCTCTAAATTTCAGTTATGACTAGCACAAACAAACAAAAACACTTTCTCGATCCGGTCTGTCCTTGAGATGGACAAACTGAACGGATCAAATTTCTTGACTTGGTCGCGGAACCTGAGGCTAGTCCTCAGGCAGGAGAGAAAGGACTATGTCCTTGAAAGAGCTCTCCCCGAGAGGATCGGGTCCAATGCCTCTCATGCAGTATATGATGCTTGGAATAAGCATTATAATGATGCGGTAGATGTGTGTGGTCTGATATTGGCTACCATGGACTCAGATTTGCTGAAGCAATATGAGAACATGGAGTCGCCAATAGAGATGATCAGCAGCCTGAAATTGAAATTTCAGGAGCAGGTAAGAGTGGAGAGATACCAGTTGGTTAAGTCTCTCACTAGCTGCAAGCTACCAAATGATCATCCAGTAAGTCCTCATGTCAGTAAAATGATGGGTTACATTGATAACCTGAGGAAACTGGATTATCCAGTTAGCCAAGAATTGGCAACTGAGATCATTCTGCAGTCACTGCCGTCAAGCTATGATAAGTTCAGAAGGAACTATATCAAGAAAGGCTTAACGAAGACGCTGACTGAACTGCATGATATGCTCAAGACAGTTGAGCCAAACGTGAAGAGTACCCTGTATAATCTCATGAAGGAGAAGGGTAGGTTTACTAAACCTAATGCTGACAAGGGTGAAGACAAAGTTGTCCAGATTTTGAATCATGGCAAGCGTGTGTCTTCTGAGCCCGAGTCAGATACCTCTTACGTTGGTAAGTGCTGCTACTGTAAAGAGACTGGGCATTGGAAGAGAGATTGCATTAAATTCATGGAAGATTATGAGGAGTTGAAGTTGATGTATGAGACTACTTCCTCAGGTATTCATGTTGTTACTTCAAGTTCTACCTTATAGGTATTGGATACTAGTTGTGGCACTGATATTTGTTATAATATGCAGAGCCTAAGCAACAGTAGAACGTTGAAGGAAGGACAAGTGGAACTGCATGTCTGGAAGGAGCTATGGATGCTGCCTCAGCCGTAGGGTTTTCACTCGAAGATGCCTTTGAGGCTTGGTTTTGTATTAAGTAATTGCTACAATGTACCTGCTTTAAGCAGAGTTGTCTTTCATTTTCTTGTAAGAATTTGAATGTTTTTCATTTTGATAAAAGACAAGTTTTGTTCTTTTGATCTCAATGAAATATTGATTGTAGCACCCTATTCAAGGAATGAGTTTTATATCTTAAACCAAAGAGTGCCTAAAAGTAACATAAATACCGAATTGGTTTAAATCTGATGAATTAAACCTGATTTTTCTTGGCGTAAATGTTTTGGTCACATAGAGTGAGTCGGATTCAGAAATCCCATAGTTATGGACTTTTGGGCTCATTTGATCGGATATCTTATGAGACTTGAATTCAGCTTACTGGACCAAAAGACAAAGGGCCCATCTTAGCCGAGCTAGAGAAAGGCCCAAAGGCTTATTGGACCTTGAACATATTCATGTATGTGGCCCGATGAGCAGTAATGCCAGAGAAAATTTCATGTACTTCATTATATTTACTGATTACTTCAGTGAGTATGACTGTGTTCATTTGATGAGACACGACTCGGAATTCTTAGAAATGGTCGAAAGAGTTCCAGAATGAGGTATAGAATCTGAATGACAGAAGTATTGAGACTCTGGATTAGATCACGAGTGAGAATACATAAGTCATTGATGGTGTGATCATCTGAATGAGTGTGAAGTCGTTTCACAGCTCATTTCTCCTGAAAACCTTGAGGTGTTTCTGTGAGAAAGAATCAGATCTTATTAGAAATGATTAAAGATAAGTCACATGAATCTTCCATGATATTCTTTAAGAATAACGCTCTAGAAATATCTAAGTTTACGCTGAAATAGTTCCACCAATATCAGTTGAAAGACACCACATAAATGTGGACTGGAAATGATCCAAATTCGTCTTTACTGAGTATTTGTAGTTGAGCTACTTCGCTGGTTGTCCTAGGGAAACCAAGGCTTGTTACTTTTTACGTCCATTCCGAAAACGAAGTTAGGTTGTTCGGAATTCTGTTTTCTAAAAGGAAAGTTACTTTCCAAGAAGAACATTGGGAGTAAAAGTATAACTCGAAGAAATTCGAGAAATACAGGAGGCTGCTCAACCTGTTGAGGGAGAGCAGCGGATGGATTTACAGATTTCTGTAGAATCTACACCTGTAGAGCCTGAAGTTCGCAGATCTGAATGAATCCGTCACTAATCCGAGAGTGATTTCTCGTGATTAATTGCCATGATCTGATGATCATTGAAAGTGACGAACCTGCGAAATTCACAGAAGCGAAAGTGAGCCCGGACTCCGAAAATTATACTGTATGTAAGTTAGCTTCATCGATCCATTCATGGATAGAAGTAAACATATCGGAGTTGGAATCTTCGTTCTGTTGAAGTAGTCAAGGTTTTAACTTGAACAGGAACGAGATGGAACTGTGCGTTTACTAATAGATAAGTGGGAGCGATGTTGCATTTCTCATAGTGTATGTCGATGACATACTGATTCTCGGAAATAACGTTCCAATGCTGCAGTCGGTAAAGGACTGGCTTGGGAGTTGGTTTTATGATTGATATGGGTAAAGCCACGTAAGTTCTTGGATTTTGGATCTAAAGATAGAGATCCAAAAGAGCTGATAGGACAAAGTCAGGATTCTTATATTGACAAAGTCCTACACGTTTTCAGCATTCCAAGAAGGGTTTTATGCCAATGTCACATGGCATTACGTTAAGCAAGAAACAGTGTCCTACGATAACTGCTGAGCTTGAATGCATGGATGAGATTCCATATGCGTCGGCAATTGGATCTATCATGTATGCCATGACACGTACTTGTTTTGATGTTGCTTTAATGTTAAGCAAGACAAGTAAAGACCAGTCAAATCCAGCAAAGAATCACTGGATAGACGTAATGAATATCCTCAAGTATTTGGAAAATACTTAGGATAAGTTCTTGATTTACGGAGAAAGTGAGGTGCTACAAGTCGGTAGAGTCTGAAAGGCAAGTTACCAACAGACAAAGATGATTTCCGGTCACAGTCCGGTTATATCTTGTGTCTGTCTGGCGGTGCAAGGCACTGTTGCTGACTCCATGACTTAAGCTGACCATTTCGCAGCTTGGGAAGCGGCGAAAGAAGTTGTTTGGAAAGAAGAGTTCATCACTGAACTTGATGTGATTCCCAGCATAGATGAGGCTAGCTGCACATCAGAGGTCCAAACACCTTGAGGGTAGGTATAACCTATTCCGTGAGATAAATGACAGAGGTGTTAAGTAGATCAGCAAGTTTCAACGAATGAGAACGTTGCTAATCTATTAACGAAGCCACTCCTTAGGCCTAAGCACGAGTCGCGGACTGTAGCTGTAGGATAAGTGAAATTAAGATGTAGTCTTAATTTCAGTGGGAGTTTGTAAAGGGCTTTATTTAGTTGTTTTGAAAGGTTCATGTAAACATAATATTTTATGTTTATGAAATTTATGATTTCTGGATTATTTTAACTGTGATATAAATAATCGTTCCAAAATGATTCATGTCATTATATATGGGCCATCGAAGTACATGAGTAGACTTGATCCTGAAACCCCATATTTAACGAAATGACATAAATCATAGTGTCCATAGTCGAAGGTTGTTGAAATTGGAACACCAACAACCACTTGAGACTAGATTGTGTTGAGACTTATGACCAAGTTTCGAGGGGTCATAGATGCGCGGCATCAAAGTCGACACATAGGTATATGTAGGGGAGCATATGACCGGACATGGCCCGCTGATGAGAACTCTACAAGATATTAATATCTGTGTCATAAGAGGTTCTCATATACGACTATAGAGTATAGTCCTTAGACCTGAGTTCGCATGCATGTGGCTGCACATGGAGTGATGCGCTTTGATCATTGTCTAACGCTGTTTCGTAACTGGGAGCTATAAGGACCTTGGTTGGGTGTATTATAAAGTGTGTAGTTCATAGTGATGGAACAAGATGGGATTTGTCCCTGCCGTTTAACGGAGGTAATATCTCTAGGCCAATCGGAGACTTGATAGCTGGTAAGAGAGTGGCCACTCCCAAACGGACTTGCCCAAGTCGTTTGCATTTTCAGTATCAAATCTGGTCCGATGAATATGGTCTGGCTATATAAGGATGACACACATCTTGCCTTATGCCAGATCGAGATATTGAGACAAAAGGATTAGGGAATGTAGGATTCCAGTACAAGTGGGAGATTGTTGGGAATGTCCTGAAATCTACTGTACTATCTCTAGAAAGTATGATAAGTGTCGAGATCATACATAAGTCATAAATACTGGGTGATCATGATGACTTGCTAGAGTCCGCTCTTGATCTATAAGTTTTGGACTTATTACCAGTATTGTATGATCCCAAAGGGTCACACACCATAGCTAACGGGAAAGTTAAATGGAATTAATACGGTAAGATGCAAGGCATTTACTGTATTTGTACAGAGAATTGGGCCAGACAAAATACAGTTATTTTGTCTGATTTGGGTCTTGGGCCCAAAAGCCTAATAGGCCATTAGTTTAATCACTTGGGCCTATATAAGGATGAGGGGAGGCGCCAGAAACAGTGGTCTTCTGCGATTTGATTAGGTCTGGCCGTCCTCTCTCTCTCTGTTGTTCCAGCTTGGTCTAGCAGCCTGATCCTGTAGCTTGTAAGCGTGTGGATACCGAGGAGGAGCCGGTAATCATCAGCTCTTGCAGATCTCGATATTCCTTTGATCAATCCGCTGCAATCACAAGGAAATGATCTTGATCTGTTTATGATTCAACTGCAAATCACCTAGATCCTAGTTGATTATGTTAGGTTGTAATCTGACAATTACACCAATGAACACACATAATCCTTCAGTATCCATGAAGACAACATGTGAAGTCTGGTTGTGTAGACTGAACCATTCTATGGAGAAGTTGTCATCTAAACAGAGTTCATCTATATATCAGTCGTATAGTCAGCTATATCCAAGAGCTATATCAAGAAGAGAGCTGACTTTGGTAGCTGACTATATCAGGAGGATATAGTCATCTACATCAGCAAGCTACATTAGCGATCTATATATTTGAATAAAAAATATACTGTTATGGAAAGAGCCGTTAGATATATACGTAATGGATATCCTCTTTTCTTGTTCCATTGTTTATTCTGATTTATTCATTTTGTCTAATCTTTATATAGACCATCTTATATAACAAATCATATATAGAAAATAATAAGAAAGAGAGAGAAACACTCTTCCTTGATTTGAAGTTTCTCTCTAGTTCTTCATCATTTTCTCTCTCTTGTTCTTCATTACTCTTCATTTCTGATGAAGAACACAATGTAAAGGGTATAGAGCCACGGTTTAGGCTGCTAAGGCAGCCTAATTACATGCTTGGGTAACTCTTTCATAGTTAATCCAAGTATGATAAATAGATTCAGCTCTTACTCTTCTTCTTTATAGATAACACTTAGCTAATTACTGATTCTGTCCAGATTCATATGAGTAAACACTCTTGAGAAGTAGTTAAGCTCATGGATATGTTTTCATATAGCTAATGTGCTCTTGTTAAACACTAGATTACTGGCTCAGATCCTCTCTAGAGTACAAATCTCCAATAAGGTTGAATTTGAAACCAAACTAGTTGTTCTCTTCTCTAAACATAATCGTTTTATTCTTCTTACTATGTTTCTGTTCTTGTTTCTTGTTTCTGGTTCAGAACTTCCTCATGGACGTCTCATGAACCTAACATGATAATAAGAGCTTCCTCATGGATGTCTCTGAAATTCCAACATGGTATCAGAGCCAGGGTCTTCAAATTCTAACATGGTATCAGAGCAGCTCGATTCTTGATTGCAAATTGTTTTCAAAAACAGAGGAAAACTCTGTCCTTTTCATTCTCTTGCTTCCGCAAACTTTCTAAGGACCAAGCTTCTGCTTTTATTTGGTTCATGTCTTTAAAGACTTGTTGCTCTATCTTGTTTCAGAGCCAACAAGCTGTTGTTGAAAAATCAGAGATGAACAAGAGAAATATTGGTTTCTTTCACTCTTGTCTCTCTGATTATCTTTTGATGGACCAAGCTTTTGTTTTACTTGGTTCCATTTTGTTCTTGCTTGTTGCTCCATTATCTTTGAGAGGCAACAAGTTCTTGTTGAAAAATCAGAGAAGTCCAAGAGCAAATATTTGTTTCTTTCACTCTTGACTTCTCTAATTCTCATGAACCAGATGCAGAAATAAAGCTTCGTTGATATAGTCAGCTATATGAGCGAGCTATATCAGTGAACTATATGGACGAATTCATGTTCTTTTTGCTTCCGCTTGTTTATGAGTTAAACTGAGGAAATCTCAATCCCTAAACCTTAAACATATCTTGTTTTTGAGTTAAATTAAGCCAAATTCTTAGTTCATGAACCTGAAACACTTTTCTCTTCAGTTCATTCTCCCATTCTCTGATTTTGGTTCACATTCTCTTAATATGAGTTTTGTTTTCCAAAATCACATACTCTTATACTCTCATTCTCTGATGCACACACTCTTAATCTGAGCTTGTGTGACATCCCATACTTCCATTCTACATTATACTTCTGGTTACTTAAATTTTCTCTAAAGTTCACTCCTAAAGAGCCCTTTCATTCTTTCACATAAACTTAATTGAAACTCATTGGTTCTGATCAAACTTATGTTGCTTGAGTACTGGTTTATGTTTTGGTGTTCTTAGGAGGAATGGCGAGCTGTTGACAGTGTGGATCGGTCTAAAAGGCGGTTCATATTGATGTTGAAGGAGCTAGGTAGTTGAGGAGATGAAGAAGTCTCCAACAAAACCAGTGAACGGCCATGTGGGTTGTGGATTAGCCAAAAATCTTCATGTGGGTTGTGGATTAGCCAAAAATCCTCATGTTGGTTGTGGATGAGCCTAAATCCTCATGTTGGTTGTGGATGAGCTGAAATCCTCATGTTGGTTGTGGATGAGCTGAAATCCTCATGTGTAGTTGTGGATCAGCTGAAATCCTCATATGTAGTTGTGGATCAGCTGGAATCCTCATGTGAGCATTCATAAAGGATGGAAGTCAGCTGGTTGATGTATTAAGTGTTGAAGGATCTCTCAATGAGGAATGGCTGTTCACAAGCTGTCCATTCAAGAAGAGGAGGCCTTGTTTGTTCCTAATGAAGGCTAATGAGCCAAAGATGTTTTGAAAGCCACTAATGGTGCCAAGATGAGCTACTGAGCTTGAAGATGCGTCAAGAGAAAGTGTGCTTGTGTATTGGATGTCCAAAGACAGACTGCACAATGTTGAAGTCATAGCTTCAAGCCATGGACAAGTCAAGAGTGCGGGGGAGTTCAAGTTCAAATCCAAACCGCACCTCAAAGGACTATGATCAGGCTACTCTCTAAACTCTTACTCTTTTAAATTTGTTAACCATTTCAGTACTGCCCATGACTATCTTTTGAATATCAAACTGGTTGAATATCTAGCTTGAACTTGTTGATAATGTGGTTTGAATTCTGAAAATTGCTTAAGTCTATTGTCATACTAATGCCTTAATCTCCATATCATATACTTAGATGTTTCTTTAAATCTTTTTTTGAAGGTTTAAAGGGAGGAAGATTAGATGGCACTAAGAGCTTAAAGATAGACAAAGTCATGAAGAAAGCGCAGAATGAGTGGTGTTCAAGAACATGGAGGAACCAATTCTAGATGTTCATATACCAAGGTCAGGTTACATCTTGAGTCTGTGGGCTATACTCTTTTTGTCCTCCTTAAAGTTTTATCCCAAATAGGTTTTCCTTAAGGAGGTTTTTAATGAGGTAGTTCCACAGCTCCAAGCTTGGCCTTTGGTCCTCTTTCCTTGGCGTCCCGACGACCAAGCTTGCGGGGGAGTAATATAGAGGTAGCAAGAAAGGAGGAGGTGAGGCCAAAGTCATGAATACAAGGCCGATTGATCAATCACTTAGGAAAAGCTAAGATGAAGGCATCTAGAAAGCTGGTATTGTTAAAGGAGCATCCATGAAGACAGCATGTGAAGTCTGGTTGTGAAGACTGAACCATTTTATGGAGAAGCTGTCATCTAAACAAGTGGAGCGTTCATCTATATATCAGTCGTATAGTCAGCTATATCCAAGAGCTATATCAAGAAGTGAGCTGACTTTGGTAGCTGACTATATTAGGAGGATATAGCCATCTACATCGGCAAGCTACGTAAGCGATCTATATATTTGAATTTAAAATATAGCCGTTACAGAAAGAGCCGTTAGATACGTAACGGTTATCCTCTTTTCTTGTTCCATTGTTTATTCTGATTTATTCCTTTGGTCTAATCATTATATAGACCATCTTATGTAACAAATCAGATATAGAAAATAATAAGAAAGAGAGAAAAACACTCTTCCATGATTTGAATTTTCTCTCTCTAGTTCTTCATCACTTTCTCTCTCTTGTTCTTCATTACTCTTCATTTCTGATGAAGAACACAATGTAAAGGGTATAGAGTCACGGTTTAGGCTGCTAAGGCAGCCTTATTACATGCTTGGATAACTCTTTCATAGTTAATCCAAGTATGATAAATAGATTCAGCTCTTACTCTTCTTCTTTATAAATAACACTTAGCTAATTATTAATTCTATCCAGATTCATGAGTAAACACTCTTGATGAGTACTTAAGCTCTTGGATATGTTTTCATATAGCTAATGTGCTCCAGTTAAAGCTCAGATCCTCTCTAGAGTACAAATCTCCAATAGGGTTGAATCTGAGACCAAACTAGTTGTTCTCTTCTCTAAACAGAATCGTTGTATTCTTCTTACTATGTTTCAATACAAGAAATATGGACATTCTTAACGCGGAAATAAAGCTATAATAAGTGTTTCATTGCGAATTCGTAAATGTTATGTCATCGGCAGCCATCATAGGTACGCCTCCTACGATAGCATTTTTCTGAATGCTACGATAGGTCAAGATACGATAGAAATACTTGTATGATGTTATTTACTTTACAATAGCACCTCTATTTTTTTGTAAGAAATTGATTACAATTCATATTTCGTGCTAGGTCCTTCTACAATGACATTTGAATTTTACTTTAATTCTAGTAGTCGAACCATATTAAATTATTGTTATAATATATTTTTGTATCAATTAGATTTATAAAAAACTATATTTAATTTATAAATAAAATATATGTTTTACATCATGTTGTAAATAAACATACAAAACAAGAAACAATTTTCTTCTCCATAATTCTCCATTCCCTTAGTGAATCTTGGAGACTTCCTCGTTTGTTTATTGCTGCTGAGACGCTGGCCAGAATGCTTGATGCTTGAATATAACGTATCACTGTCCACTTTCCTCTTAGCAGAAACTTGCGATCTACCTTCAACATTGGTGTTCTTACCCTAGCACTCGGAAATGATTTCTATCTCCAGGCTCTTGGTAATATGTCTCAGCATCAAAGTAAGTTTGACGCTTAAAAATGTTTATCTCAAAATACAAAATATTTCTACCTACGAAAAAGCCAAAGATTTCTAAGTTACAACCAACTCAGCATTATGCAATTACAGTATCTGCAGCAAAAGAAATCACACAGACAAGTTTTCATATTCATATTCCATAGAAAGAAGAGAAAAACAATTTAACAATTTGGGCAAACATACGTTAAGTATAAATCATGTATTACTATCTATATCATTAACAAATACAATCACCAACTAAGCGGATCAAATTTAAAGTTTTCTTACCCGTATATGATTAAGCCTGATCAGGCTTCTTCCTTGAAGTTTCCATTGCAAATAAAGAAAACATCATGAGACCACATCCGAATGTAAGATTGAATGCATTAGAACCAAACCTGTAAGAGTCCATAAAACAGAAAAAAAAAAAGAGTAAGGAAGTTAGTAAGAAACCACAAACTTGGAATTTAAACAACATCTCAAACCAATTTTGACATGTAGCTATTAATGCATAGTGAAAAGGAGTTATTTAACAAACTACAGACGACTGTTTGACACTAGTTAAACCTTAACTGCAGCAGAATTCTGATCTTAAAGGTCCATAACCAAGGTCTCTAAATACGCAAAGGATCAACTATCCATGTGGTGTGGTTCCATAATTTAGATTACATCAACTTAATACCTTAACCAAAATCTTTGGGCTTTAGCTGATTCGTTTCAGCTATACACATACATTCATACACGAATGTTTAAGGTATATATACCAAAATCTGTGAATTGCCTCTTGGGAAGATGAAGAAACTCTGCCTATTCCTATGTTCCATCTTCCGTTTTGTGAAGCTGCATATTTCGATTTTCTCCGACCTATCAGCAATGGCATCAGATCCCATTTAGGTTGAAGATCTACATATCCTCCGGTTGCATCCTCTTGTTTTGAACACCTTCAACACACAACAACAATTATCAAGTCTTGAGGCTAATAAAACTCAGTACCACATGGACTCATCATCGCAAATGCAGAAAAAGAAGACTTCTAAAATTGAAAGACAAAGAATTATCCACAAAGAGAGTGTTACTAAAATGTTAACTAATAAAGACATAGCTCAGTATTACGACCTCAATAGATGCAGGCGTCGGAGCGAGACATGTGAAATTCCAAGCTGCCGTTGATGGAAACGACACAGAAGCGGAGGAGATGGTGAAATAATTGGAGAAGGATGCACAATTTCATATTCCTCAGGAATCTTTTCCTCTGGCATAAATCCATCAGCAATTTCTGCAAGTAAACTTGAAAAATTACAAGAAATTCAGATAGTTTAGCTAATGGAGCCACTGATCCAAACAAGTGTGAAACTCCGTTGTGGTGTTCTGGGAAGCTATAGTTGCTAAAATTTAGATATTTACTAAATTTTATGGTTACCTACGATTATGCCAAGCAGAATAGTTGTTGATATTGTTATTGATCATATCTTCTGTATACTGCAATTCATCTTGTTCTGGCATGTTGGTTAGCTCCACAACAAACCTGGTAAATGAACAAGAACACTATAAACATTGTATAATCTTTGAGTAGGTTGTTGAACAAAACACAATTATAAAGAAAATAAAGCTAAAAGTAAGGATGAGATATAGTTATGTGGAAGAAAGGTATTATGATAGTTTCCGACCTGAGCAACAAGCGCAACCACTTGAGACGGGTGACTTCATCATGCAACGCCGACAGAAAAGCGTTCCACACAAAGGTCAAAGTCCACATAAACATCACATTTGAGACGAACCAAACCAGAAAGATCTTTATCACAATAGTTACAACGGTAAAGGCCATGCTTACTCTCATTCTCAGCTTAACCTCCTACATTGCATTGTAATTGAAGGCCCTGCATTCTCAGTACCAGAGGATAACTTTTTCTTTTTGGATTTTCTGAAACAACCAAAAATCAACAAATTAGGGTAAGTATAAGAGAAGGTAGCAGTATGAAATCAAGAACCCACAACCTAGAACTTTGCTTTAGTTAGTCAAACATGGGAATTAACACAACTGTATTGGATTACAGAGATTCCAGAAATGTCTTTTCGCAAAGAATGGAAACGCCCTAGCCTAGTTCGAGCTAAAGCGGATGAAGATGGAAAATTTATACAAACCCTGGATTCGCGTCTTCATCAGCAGGACGAGAAGCTAGTTTCAAACGACCCATCCACACCTTTGAACTCTTTTGGTGACTTAACGAGTCTAACGTGTAGAAAAAGTTAGAGAACAAATCTACATGAGAAACAACAACTGATTTATCAGTCTCAGGAGTTACCTTCGATCAAGAAGATAAAGTTAACTTCGATTTGAGCTTAGAAAATGAGATAATACTCGGTGAAGTGCTGTGTCCTAAAGCTCTCAAGGATACAAAAGTGCAAATAATTCTTCGTGAGAATGAAGCAGCCAAATCGTTTGAGTCAATTAACGAAACCTAACTTCTCATCTACAACACCAAATCGAATGTCTCAAAATACCATTACGAGAACGAAAGAAAAATCCGAATATCAATACATATCAAAGGGAAATTGTTTCACTACCCTAAAATTTCACTAAGTGTTTGACGGTTCAACTGAATTTAGCTTCCCGCTTATGAAAACTCTATTATAGCGTTTATCCAATGTTATTATAGAGTTTAGAAATTTCGGAAACATCTACGATAGCAGTTCAGTAAAACGAGCTATAGTAATCTGCTATGAATGAGGATTTTTTTTTGTAGTGTTTATGTTCTTGTTTCCTGTTTCTGGTTCAGAGCTTCCTCATGGACGTCTCATGAACCTAACATGATAATCAGAACTTCCTCATGGATGTCTTTGAAATTCCAACATGGTATCAGAGCCAGGGTCTTCAAATTCTAACAGTTGGTTTGTGGCTTAACTCCTTCTGGCTGGTTTGATGTGCTCCATGGAAGGCACATATTTCCTTCTCGGTTTGATTAGTCTTATTTCTTCGTTTTGAATGAGCTCTAGTTCAGCTTCTGGTTTGATTATTGAATCATCTGCTCTCATGCAAATATTAGTGCCACTCAAGATCACATCATACCCTCTCTCTTGATAAAGTTTTGTCTTTGAAATTGTACAATCATGAGTTGGGAAGTGTTGAATTGAACCTGGTGGCTCCTCCTCCTTAAAATAACTTGGTTTCATAGGGAATAAATTAGAACCAGATGTTGGACGTGTGTTACTCATTGTTTTGAGCTGCTTCTCATCCTAAATACTCTAATGCCATAGTTTGAAGTAAGCCCTTGCGTATCTTGGTTGAATTCTTTCTCTCCTAAGCAGATTAGGCAGTTTTTTTGTTGCCTTTGTTGTGCCTTTCTTTGAACTCGATCAGCCCTTCATGTACTGCTTCAAACTCAAACCTTATCAGATTTCTAATCTCTCCCATCATAGTTTGGATTTAGTTATTAGGAATACTAGACATCATTAGAAAAATGAAACTCTCTCTGTCTTTTATTTTCTTAAAAGAAGATGAAAAGATAGAAATTGTGAGTTCAAGGATTCACACCGCAATTTGTATGAACGTGGATTAGGACTTAAGTAGAAATGAATATAGATTTCCTATGAATCATGGATATATTTAGGATTGAAGTTTGAAATAGAACTTATACAATGAATTAGGTCGAATATATACTAAGAATAAGACCAAATATTTATTGTTGAGGTGTTAGTAAGATGGTTTTTAGATGATCCTCTCTCGAACGACCTTCTCCTCTATTTAAACTATGCTCTCCTTATTATTGTTGTGCTCTTCATGCTAGCGTCGATCTCGCCATTCCTTAATATGCAGGATTTGTTGTACCGGCTCAGAGACTCATTGTCGACGAGCTCGACCTAGAGACTGACGTGGTTTATCTCCCATTTTCTTGGGTTTAGACGATCCTTCATTGGGCTTAGACGTTTGATTTTATATCAGTAATATTGGCCATACTAGTTTCTTTAACTGGCTCGATTTCATGTGTGAAATCTGGTACCAACAATTGCCCCAGCCCGTTCGATAGGGGTCGAGACTAATGGGAGGTGATTTATCGGGATGCTGCAAGCTGACTTCGATCCTAGCGAGTAGTAAATTTTTAATCCTCATTGTCGATCTGGTCGGGGTTCAAACGGTTCAGATTTGGGATCACAACGGATTTATTGATCTTGGCGCGTGAATCTCGATTTTGGTGAGATATGATTAGACCGCGACTACGCACTGTTGATATGGTTCATAAACGGATGGTAATCCTGGTCGAAATTATCTATGAAGATAACATTGGATCTTGAATCTCGGAATCAGAATCATTTTGTCCGGATTCGATGGTCGAGAATAAAGGAGATCAAAGATCTCGTTATTTTGGATATCATCAAATCCGAACGATCGATCAGTTAAGATTGATAATATTTTGTAAAGGATGGCTAAGACCGGGGGAGGCAAAAAATCCTTATGACCTCGATAGTCGTGACCATTGATTGCCCTTAAAATAAAAATCAATTGCTTTTACGTTCCCACTACTCGCCGCACTATATTGCAAGGTAAATGTCCCCTGCCACTTTATTTATTTACTTTCTCTCTCGTTCTTCACTGTATTTAGAGATTTTATGGGTATCGAAAGCTTCTATAGAGAGAAAATTGATGATCTTCTTTTTTATCTCGATTAAAGATTGAATCTTTGATGGCGCCCAATAATAGACAGGTGGCAAGCAGCTCGTCGTGGAACTGTACGGGACTCACCGAGCCTCAACGCTGACGCTTTGTCACTTGCAAAAGCATTGGGAGATATTTCACATCCCGACCGACGTCGAGATGGTGATACCAAGTGAATCAATGTCACCGGAGAAAGTTCTACTGGGGTGTTGCAGCGTGTATTCATACTATTTTGACGAGTGTGTACTATTCTTCCCGATTCCCCCGACTGATTTTTAAGATGCTGGCGCAACTCCATCTTTCTTTCCCCCAAATGTGTCCCTACTTCGTTTGTCAAGTGATCGGAATAGTCGTTCGGGTGTCGGAAGAAAGCATCGATCTCGATATCAAGCAGATTATGCGCCTTTGTCAAGTAAAATACAACATGAGGATCCGGGGACTTACTATCTCTCTCCTCCTCATGGCAAGATTTAATATGACATCCCTCTGAGAGACAAGTGGCGAGAACGAGTTATATTTGTCAAAATTAGTTCGGCCTTAATCGGGGATTTCCACTTCTTGGTTATTTCTTCAAAGTGCGTAGTCAGTGTTGGTTAGGCATAGGATTTTTTAGTCTTGCGTAGATTACGTTATATTTGATCGCAAAATGTATGCTAACTAGCTCTCTCTTTTTTGCCTAATACCCCGGACTCACTACTCTTCACTTCGAGTCAGAGAACATGATCGAGCGTCTGAGATGAGGTCGTACAGATTGAGATTTGTTCTCCTCGGACCGTGTACAATCCACTCTTGGTGCACGGCTAGATAGAGCACCTCGTAAACAGCTACCACTACCTAGAGGGGTAGAGCTCGCGCCGGTTCCTTGAGAAACAGGAGATAGGGCGGTAGGTCCGCTTTGAATTTCGGAACCCACCAGAACGGATAAGAGTTCATTTGTTACTATTAATATTTTTTCGCGATTAATTTTACTAGAACGTTGGCTCTATGTTTTCAGGTCGAGTAATTTCAGTTAGTTGTTCAGCGGTCAGTACTCTACCACACGAGAAGATGTCATGGAGAACGAGTTCTCGGAGGCATGGAAAGGACCAGGTCGAGGTCGATGGAAAGGTGAAATCTGTTGAGCTTGCCGATGATGTACTCTTTTCTTTACGCTGTACTTCATAACCACCGACACCTAGGACTAATGAAGTTTCCTTGGAAGGCTAGGTCCCTCCTTCTCATGCCGCTGATAAAGAGGTCATCACGGTTTCGTCAAAGGACTTGGTCCAGGTCAGTTCTCACTCCAACGGCTCCAAAGAGTCGAACGACCAAGAGAAGAGTTGGGGGCAGCCTCCGTCCTAGAACAGTCAGCAAACTGAAGCCTAGAGGAGATCGGAAAAGGCTAGTCAAGTGGGTGATAAGTGCCAGGCAGGTTTTGATATGCATGAAATCATTTAACTGGCGCTTAAAGTACCAGAAGGACTGCTTGATCGCTGACGATCCCAAAGGTGTGGTGTACCAGCTTAAGAATTTTAAGCTTGAAGGGTTTCGGCTCCCGGCCGTTCCTGACATGACCCATGAGGAGGCCTATGTCGAGATAATGGTATTTTTTTTTATTTTTTACATCACTTTTTGTAGAATTAGTTCGTTGTGTTAACAAACTTATTTTATCGTGATGATGTAGTCTCTCGAGGCGTTGAATAAGTATGTCACTTTGGTTGAGCGAGAGCTGAAGATGGTCCCTTGTTCAAACGAGCTCGAGGATGCAAAGAGGGTGGTCGAGGAACTGAACCTTGGTATGCATACTGCTAAGGCCCGAGAGATAGACCTGAAGGAGAAATTCGTCGGATATGTGGAGCTGGAGGCCCGTATTATGAACCTTGAGAATGCATAAGAGGACTTGAAGCATAAGCTCAATGTGGCCACTGGCAAGATGTTCTCGCTCGAGCAAGAGAAGCAGAAGGAGAACATCTTGATAAACCTCGTTTTCTTATCATTTTATGTTTGTACTCAGTATCAATAAGATGGATGTATTAAGATTTGGTATAAAGAGCAATAAAATCGAAGTAATTTTATGTTAATTGTAAAAAAAAACATAGAGAAGCGGCCATTTTTAGGTTAAAATCGAGTTACTGAGCCTTTGGAGAAAATGAGACAATTACCTTTTTGTCCTTCACTAAAAGATAAATAGATAAAAAAACATCAACAATAACGCATATGGTCATCGTACTCAAGCTCTCAAGGCACAGTAAAGACTACACGACCAACTGAGCCACCATAATATTCTTTTTTCTATTTCTCAAAACTAATATATATCAGATACATAGCTAAAAACCCTAAAATAAATCCCCGATTAGTCCCCGATTAATCTCCGATTTTCTTGTTCGGTGCTAGGACCAGCCCAACTGCCCGACTAACGCCTAGCGAGTTTTTGAACATTGGTCCTACTATATCCATTCCTCATCGCATAAAAGGATACGGTAAGCATATCAAAAAGAGTTTCTTCGAGGGCTGGTGGATTATCGGAGGGTGCCTCTAGCACTTGTCGCATTTCGTAGAAAACATTTTGCACTTGGAAGCCATGGTTGGCCCGAGGAAACCTTGTCGCTTGATTCTTATGGCTAGATCTTGTCCTCCGGAATTGATTCTGCAGGATCTTTCATGAGCTTGGATCATTAGATATGAGTTTTTTCGCCGTTAAGGAATTTGAGGTATGGTCCAAAAAGACTTCGTTGAAAAAGCTTTCCTTTTGTGACACAGTACCACTCACTTTGTGTTTTAAGATTTCTCGCAGCCCACCTATGGGTAAGGGGGGGCTTCGCCATCGACGATGTAACGAATTATGGGAGTTCTCCAATCATTTTTGGTGTCAAAATTGGGTGTTATACCAGTAAAGATCACCTTTATGGGTCCGTCTGGCACGTTATTTACAATTACAGCTTTTCTAGGGTGGATATCATCGACATCGACTACGTTAAGTGTTTCCTTTGTGGACATGCATTCAATATCGACTTGTTAAAAGGGGTTATCTTATTTAAGGATAAGGCTTTTAATGCGATATTGATGCTAGGCTTTCGATCCCTTCAACTTGTATGATTCTCTTTAAATTCGGGTCATAGGTCGAAGTCAGAACTGCGATGGCATCAGCTGCAGTGTTCTCACCTCTTGGTTGATAGGCGAGGCTGTGAACTATACGTAAGTACTCTACCATTCTTTTTTCTTTAGCTTTGTAGTCGCAATGGAACTGGCTCCTGACAAGTAGAGAATCACTGAAAGCGTCCACTTAGAGAGCTCTGATCGCTATTGCGAGTCTTAGATCGGCTATTAATGCATCATACTCCGCTTCATTCTTTGATGCCGCGAAGCCGAGTATGGAGCATTGTTCTAGAACTTCTCCTGCTAGAGAGACTAGTTTTACTGAGACCCCAAATCCTTGTTTTGAGGACGCGCCATCGACATGGAGATTCCATATTCTGGATGAAGGTGGCTCGAGATTGATGGTTAGCGGAGTTCGACTAAGAAATCGGCCGATACTTGATCTTTTAAGCACGTTCGAGTTTTGAAATATATGCCGTATTCACTTGTTTCGATAGCCCACTTCACCAATGATATATCATGGTTTTTCTAGGTTTTCAACCATGATATAGTTGTATATATTGAGTCTTTAACCTGGTTTTAGAGTCTATTGAGTCTTTTACAGGTAGACTTGCGTTTGGAGCAAAGGATGGGATTATAGGACGTTTCTGGTGATTTGTGCAACGAGCTGAAGTTGGTGTCTCGACCACGACTGAGTGTCGACCGACACTGACTTGGATGTCGGTCGACACTGAACGCGACAGAACAACATCCGCGAGTTAGAGACAAGTTTTGAAGTTTGCCTAATTGCCCAGAAGTTTTTCTTAATTCTAAACAGACCCCAAAACGTGTTTAGAGAGTTTAATTAGGTTTTCAGACTCATTCTACCTTTTATCTTGTTCTTAACTTTGTTCTTGTTTGAGAGATTTGGAGAGGGCTGATTCTTGCGACTTGTAACATTGAGAGAAGAATTTCGAACCCTTTTTCTTCATCTATTAAGTCTTTTGGTTTTCTATTCATGATGTGTTGTTTGATTACTGATATGTCTGAGTAGTAACCTAGTTAGATTTAGGAATTCTCACAAAGGTTTTATGCTTGCTTGATAACTGATTGATTAGGATTCACCATCTATTGTTCATCACCTAAGTGTTCTTCATACTAAATTCTAGACTGATCACCTAGGGTTTAGATCTTAGACAATTAACAATAGCACGAGAGTGTGAGTTATAATCTGAACAAACTTAGAATGAGCAATTTGCCTAGATACAAAGAGATTTGGTTTAGGAAAATTGTGAACCGATAGAACCTGTTCTTAATGCTTATTTAGAACTCTAGGATCACAAAGAGATTTGGATCGCTAGGTTGCTAGATATAGATATAGGAAAATTGTGAACCGATAGAATCTGTTCTTGAACATGTTTTAATCTGAATCCGGTTAGTTATGTTTCTAGCATAGCATAATTCTCGAGAACTTCCTAAGTCTGACGCCTTTCTTCCTATTGAAAAATCCTTCTAGTTTATTGCTTTTGTTTACTGCTTTCTCTGGATTTGATTTAGCTTAGCTTGATAACATATAATATATCGTGTGACTGTGAGTCCTTGTGGATTCGATACCCTAAATACTTCATTGCATAACTGTGCACTTGCAGTAGAATAGGATAAAACTTTACACCTATCAAGTTTTTGGCGCCGTTGCCGGGGACTCAACTGAGTTCGCCGATAGATTTTGTTTTAGAGTTGAGTCTAGGTCGTTTTTATTTAGTTTGTTACTGATTTTTCTCATGTTTTTGTTGCTGCAAGATTCGACAGACGCATTCAGTGTCGATCGATTTCTACTCCAGTGTCGCTCGACATCGACCTCAGAACAGTGTTTTGAGATCAGTGTATGCCAAGTCGACATACTCGAAGCAACCAGAGCGAAGAACTTCTGAACCTCAGACTTTAGGATCTTGCTAGACTAGAGAGAACGAACAGAGTTTTCACACACTAGGATCTCTCTGGTCCTAGCTGATCAGTCAAGAAGGATTCCGGAAAGGATTTCTTGAGGATGTCCCAGTTAGAGTTGGAGATTATCTAGTTCCAACAGACTTTGTGGTTTTGAAGTACGATAGTGAGCCGGATGAATCCCTAATACTAGGAAGACCTTTCTTGGCCACAGGTGGAGCGAAGATTGATGTGAGGCATGGTTTGATTGATCTCCACCTGGGAGATGAGCCTCAACACTTTGAGATGGATATGTTGCGAAGGCCAAAGATCGATGGTCAGACCTTTAGCATTGAAGATTAACAGGAAACTCAGACTAGAGAGGTTCCAGTTTGTGATCCTGGAGAAGAAAAGACGGTGGTTTCTCAAGATTCCACTCTAGCATCTTCAGAGCTTGCAACTGCTTCTAACCAGAAAGCTTCAAACATCAGAACCTCACCGGAACAAAGGTACGCGTCTTCCCAACTTGATTCTACTGATTTCACTAGCTGTGAATGCAGGAGAACGTCATATACCTTCGTTCCTTGAAGAAGCTCACGCTGACAACGCCTACTCTCCACCTTGGATGAGGAGACTTTCGCAGAGGCACTCACAGCTTCTGTCGAAGCCACCGGGAGTCTAAGCTCCCATCAAAGTCAAGCTAATGACTTAAAACAAGCGCTCAGTGGGAGGCAACCCACTAGTAAGTTGTAAATATTAGGACTTTGAGTTTTGCTTTTTAATTTCTTTCGTTTTTGGAGTTTTTGTGTCAAGTTTCGCAGAACCCGTGGTACTGCAGAATCAGTGTCGGTCGATTTCCACTTGGATGTCGGTCGACATCGATTCGAGGGAGTTTTGAGCACGGACGATAATCTACCGAGGTCAATTTGTTCAAAAAAAAAAAGAGGTAAGTGTCTACCGACATCCATCCTGATGTCGGTCGACATCAACGAAATCGAGGTACAGATTCTTAAAAACCCGAGAGCTCTTCTTCTTCCTCATTCTCTCTCGCCGAAAATTTTCAAAAATCGCCACAGACCCCAATTCTTAACCGTTTTCATCGATTCAAAGCTCTATTCCACTCGATTTTTTGTGCTCTATCTATTTCTAGCATCAATTTTATCGATCTGCGAAGGTATGGCTCTGAATCTCAATTTTTTAGTTCGTGTTCAACGGTTAAAAGCTTCGATTTTTGATTGATTTATGGATATCTAGGATGTATTATTAGTGGAATATGATTGCTATGAGTACTGTGGATGATTGCCTATGCTCAATTTGATGAGATTATGACTTTGAATTTTTGGTGTGTTTGAACCTCATGCTTTTCGATTGTTCGTTCAATGTCTTGCAGATGGATCCTTCTCTGAACCAAGGAAAATGCCCACGCCGAGGCTCTGCAACCGATGTTTCTGGTTCTTCGCCGCAGCAACGCGATGCACAGAATCAGGCACCTTGGCCTAGGATGGAAGAGAAGTGGTTCAAGCTTACCTGCTTTGAGGATGATCCTTCAGTCGAAGTGAAGAAGCGAGAGTGTACCCATAGGCCGATTATGGAGCACTGGGACGATTATGACAGTCTATTCTACAACGCTTGGTTTGGCGTTAAGATGGAGCCTACAAGGCTTCCGTGCATGACCACCATGACCAATCTGAAGATACGGTCTGATGTCCTGCGAGTGATACGAACGATAGGTTTGGGTACGATCTCTACCAAGCCTTATGACCTGCACGAAGAGCTAGTCCGGCAGTTCATGGCCACGGTCCGCGTGTACTACACCAACGATGTGGCGAAGAAGGCTTCAGAGGGGACATTGACCTTCATGGCTAAGGGCAGGAGATATAGGCTCAGACTTCAAGAGCTGTGTGATATTTATGAGTTCGACAGGACGCGAGAGAGGGTCAGTTTGCATGAGCACTGGTCATATGTACAGCTCTTCTGGAAGCATTTTGGGACAGGAGTATATGATTCTCAGACTACTAGGCAGTCCGCTGTGAGGCATCCGGTTCTACGGTATTTAGTAAGGGTGTCCTGTGTAAAATGGAGCTTGGTATGATGAGGATAGCTGAGTTTCTGTTGCTCTATATTGGGATTGGTGGCATCATTGATGTCGCTGAATTTGAAGATGCTCACCTGGAACTGGACGTCAACATGGGATCTCTCTTTGCTAACCATTTGGAGCATTTGGGAGTGACGAAGCCTTTCGCTGGAAAGGCGGAGAAGACAAAGTCGATTTGGAGTCTTTTAACTCCAATTTTTTTATCACTTTCAGCTGGACAGGAGTCAGATGAAGATCTGTACTGCGAGGCCTAACATGAATCTCACTCATCTGAAGAGCATGCGTTGGGTTAAGGGAGACATCAAGGGAAGGAAGTTCCAGTGGAGCTTCCTTGACATACATGGCGTTGAGCGCCTCTTCCCGCTCCCATGCACCGAGCTTACAAGCATCACCAACGTACCTCTCTCACTCACTTTCCAGCCCAACGTAGATTTATGACATCCTGTTCCGCGTCGCTCCACCGTACTTCGAGGAGCTTCTTCTGGAGCTTCTGCCTCTACTGCTGAGTATGAGGTTGTCCCTGCTGCTGATACAGACAAAACCTATGGGTTTCCAGAGCCACCAGTGCCACCAGAGGACATGCACCATCACATTTCCAGAAGTGGGCAGCAAGTGTACTTAAGGGCATCTGGAAGACAATGCATCGCATGTCTTGCCAGCGATCTCAGAGTGTGCATCACCCGCAGCCACGACGCCGTGCACCTGCACCAGCTCCTACACACATCAGCTCAGAGGAAGAGGAAGTAGAGGTAGCTGCTGACTCCGATGAGGATTTGGATGATGAGGACTCCCAGGAGTTCTAGTCTTGCAACTGCTACTGGTTTTGTTTTATGTTTCTTTTGAGTCAGTCTGTCAGTCTTATTTGCTTTTAACTATGACTATTTGAGTTTATGCATCTCTATTGTTGTTTTTGATGTGATTTTGAGTGATCTAACGCAGCTAACAGGTGAGAAAATTGAGTGATAACTCATGATCTTAACCACGAACAGATTTATCATCCTGTGTATGCTCACACGAGCTCGATGTCGTTCGACACTAAGCTTAGTGTCGGTCGACATCGACCGTGTTCAGATTCAGATTTTTAACTCAAAATCTCTATGGTTCCAATTTGATTTATACCGAGCTCATGCTACAATTGCACTGGGGACAGTGCAGTTTAAGTGTGGGGGAGGTGGCTACTGACATTGTGTTTTGTTTTCTTAGAGTCAGTCCCATGTTTTCACTAGTTTCAAAATTGTTTTATTGAGTCAAAACTTGTGTGAAACTATGATTTTTCGAGGAAATTTTTCGCTTGAACAGGAACTAAGTGACCATTGGACAGACTTGTAGGACCTCTATGACTATTAGAAAACCCCAAATGGATAAACTTATCAAGGACACCCATATCTAACCAGGTATTCAGAGGATCCATCACTAGTCTCACGCTTAAATCTTGACTTTAATTTCTCACCTAGGGGCTTGGTAATCTTTGGGTCGGATTCTTTTGATCTGTTTGGCACAGCCTATGATCCTGTTCTAAAGTATGGTTTCTGAATTTCCCCTCCCTTGAAAGTAAAACAAAAAAAAAGATAAAAACCGAGGATAAGCTAGTAGCTTCGAAGTGGTCACGGGAGTGGTAGAGACCCCTATTACCTCCTGTGTATCCATGGGAAGTATATCGTGGTCTTGAGTTCTGTAGGAAAGTTTTCAGTGGTTTACTACGTGAATGTGAATGCAAAAGTTCCTAAGACGAAATGAGTTTCTGTTTTTTCAAACCTCTTTTCTTATACTTTGGTTCTTTACTTGCTTGAGGGCAAGCAAGAGCTAAGTGTGGGGGAGTTGATATATCATGGTTTTTCTAGGTTTTCAACCATGATATAGTTGTATATATTGAGTCTTTAACCTGGTTTTTAGAGTCTATTGAGTCTTTTACAGGTAGACTTGCGTTTGGAGCAAATGATGGGTTATAGGACGTTTCTGGTGATTTGTGCAACGAGCTGAAGTTGGTGTCTCGACCACGATTGAGTGTCGACCGACAATGACTCGGATGTCGGTCGACACTGAGCGCGACAGAACAACATCCGCAAGTTAGAGACAAGTTTTGAAGACTTGCAGAATTGCCCAGAAGTTTTCCTTAATTCTAAACAGGCCCAAAACGTGTTTAGAGAGTTTAATTAGGTTTTCAGACTCATTCTACCTTTTATCTTGTTCCTAACTTTGTTCTTGCTTGAGAAATTTGGAGAGGGCTGATTCTAGCTACTTGTAACATTGAGAGAAGAATTTCGAACCCTTTTTCTTCATCTATTAAGTCTTTTGGTTTTCTATTCATGATGTGTTGTTTGATTACTGATATGTCTGAGTAGTAACCTAGTTAGATTTAGGAATTCTCACAAAGGTTTTATGCTTGCTTGATAACTGATTGATTAGGATTCACCATCTATTGTTCATCACCTAAGTGTTCTTAATACTGAATTCTAGACTGATCACCTAGAATTCTAACAAACTTAGAGTGAGCAATTTGACTAGATACAAAGAGATTTGGTTTAGGAAAATTGTGAACCGATAGAACCTGTTCTTAATGCTTATTTAGAACTCTAGGATCACAAAGAGATTTGGATCGCTAGGTTGCTAGATATAGAAATAATCTCAGCGAGAGTTGGATTATTTAGCATTGTGTTTCTAGTTCTTGAACCTGTTTTAATATGAATCCGGTTAGTTAAGTTTCTAGCATAGCATAACTCCCGAGAACTTCCTAAGTCTGACGCCTTTCTTCCTATTGAAAACTCCTTCTAGTTTATTCCTTTTGTTTACTGCTTTCTCTGGATTTGATTTAGCTTAGCTTGATAACATATAATCTATCGTGTGACCGTGAGTCCTTGTGGATTCGATACCCTAAATACTACATTGCATAACTGTGCACTTGCAGTAGAATAGGATAAAACTTTACACCTATCAACCAATCGACCTGATTGTCTAAGAAATTGGAGGATTGTGCTTAAAGGTTGCAAAGTCATTACAGTGATTAAATCAGACTAGAAATAAGCTCGAAATTTTTGAGGCGATTTTACTAGTGCTAGTGCAAGTTTTATCGATAAAAGATTTGTTGACGTAGTAGACTGGTTTTTTCTCGTTTTGTTGTTCGCTAACAAGTACCCCACTTACTGCTACCAAAGAGAGACAACTAGGTAGAGGTATAAAGGCTCTCCATCTATTGATTTTCCAGTATCGCAGGTTCTCTTAAACAGGCTTTGAGTTGGGTGATCGCTTCTTTTGTTTGCTTTGAGGAGCTGGTAGAGAGGAAGACATTTATCAGTCGACCTTGACATGAAGCGGTTTAGTGCTGCTATTTTCCCAGTCACTCTCAGACTACTCGAATTTTTTCGGTGATGACATCTCCTGAAATGTGGTGCTCTGTTTGGGATTGGCTTCGATTCCCCTTTAGGTTACTAGGAAACCCATGAATTAACCTGATGGAACATCGAAAGTGCATTTCGCGGGGTTAAGTTTCATCACGTATTTGTTGAGAATGACCAGACATTCTCTCGGTTGAGAAATGTAGTCTTCGCATTTTTAGGATTTGACCAACATATCGTCAATGTAGACCTCCATTGCTTTACCCAGTAGTCTGGCAAACATCTTGTTGACGAGACGTTGATAAGTAGATCATGCGTTCTTCAGGCCAAAAGGCATTACCTTGTAACAATAGATGTCTCGATACCTTATGAATAAGGTCTTTTCTTGGTCCTCAGGGTTCTTCAGTATTTGATTATACCTCAAGAAAGCATCCGTATGACAGATATGCTTAAAGTTTCAATTCCCTAGAGCTACACCTCAAGTTCACATAATTCGATAGTAGTATATAGGGGTCGAATCCACAGAGACTCAAGACTCTCACGATATACTATTACACTATAAGAAATATGGGTATTCATACCACTTCATTGTAGCACTAATTCACTAACTGCTACTAAAGTGTCAAAATCGGATCTCAACTCTATCGTAGCACTAAATTTATGCTGAGAAATATTTTCATTAAATGAGAACCCAAAAGTCACGAGCTGGAAAATCATTTTGGAGGCAAAACACTTAGCCTAAAAAACACTTTGACACCAAATTTTTTTGGTTTTTGCGGAACTAACTGTTTTTTTTGCCTTAACCAAAAAAAATCATCCATCTTCTCTCTACGATTATGTTTCGTTCGATCTGTTCACCCTGAGATATCCTTCACCCTCCATACCTCTTCTTCAATCGATCTCTCTTCATCATCTTCTTCTATTTGGGTCTCCATTCTTCTCCAGTTTTCCTTTAATCGAAACTATCGACATTTGGATTGAAATAGAATTCTACGAAACCGATTATAGGGTTTACTCAGTCAAGGATCCCAATTTCAACATTGAGTCTGGTAAAGAATTGCGAAGAAGATGGAAAGGAAGGACGCGGGGAAGAGGTTAGAGAAGAGAGGAACATAGAGAGTTTGGACTGATATATTCTGGTTTTTCACCTCCGTCTTCGATCTCTCAGATTCCGGTGTTCTTGCTTCTCCTCGGTTTTGCTTCCGCCTCTGGAGAGTAAAGACGAATTTTCTGTTGAAAATATCTGATTTAGCTTGTGTATATTTCTCAGAAACATTGGTTAGTTGTTGATTAGGTTATGTTTTTCTCTCAGCAAATACGGAGCTTGAGCAGCTGATAAATTCTTGGGATGGAGATTTAGTCATGGGACCTTCATAACACAACACTCTTGAAGTGAAATTCGTTGATAATCACGGTCTTTCTCTTTGCAGTCGAATGGAGACGATAAACTTATTGTAAGCTCAGTAATACCTCAAAAGGACACATTTAGTTAAGTTTTTGATGCAATTTTGATTACCTATATCACATATCTGAAAGTCTGAAACCGTCTCTACTTATTATTCTTAAGCTTGTGGTCTCATTAAACCGAATTTGAAACGTTTGAAACTGTCTCTTCTTAGGTCCAGTGTCGAATGCCTTAAACAAAGCTCAAGTCATTCCTTTCCCAATGCTCTCAAACATGATGATATTCTCTTATACTCATAGTGTTTGTGTGAGTTCTTGCAGCTACTCATGTTCTTATGTACGTATATACTTGTTTGATTGTCTTTACATATATTGTTATGTGTGTAATTATGAAATTAGATTAGATGATTTGAGTACAGAATTGGGTGTTTGATTAAGTGATTTTTTTTTCATCCAAAGTTATAGGCTTATGATTTATTTGGTTCTTTAATGCGGTTTAGGATTTGAGATGTGTTTACTGGTTTGTGTATGGATATAGAGAAGATGCATGATTAAATTTAGAGAGCGATGTTGATGAGTAAATTCTGATCTATATTCCTTTTAACCAAGTTATCAAACTACATTCCTTTGCTATCAAAGGCCCCTGAAGATGAAGGTAAATTTCTTTAAAGAAAGATTGGTTATGATCTTTATGAAAGCAAATAGGTGTTCAAGGTTTTAATCTTGCCTTAAAAGACTTTGTCTCAACTGTATATATGATTTATATATGATCTTACTTGTTAGCATGTGAGATTAAATGTTGGTGATTGTAACCATTCTACAGGTCCTAAAAACGGGAAGTTTTTCTCAAACAAAGAGCACATGTGGTTCACGTAATGTGAATCTCTTCTTATGCTTATCTAAATCTATGTGCATTTTGAGCTCATGTAATATTAGATTAGATTCTTGCTAGTTTAGTATATCCTTAATGTATTATATACTTTTGAAGAAGAGTCTGGTATATCATATTTCTTTTGGAAGCTGCGATTATATACTTTTGGGAGGGATTTGGACAGTGCATTCACGAATCGAAGACATGCTCAAAGAAATGAAAAGAAAGGTGAAACTTTTCTAACGATTGGTTATCACTTGCTGGGATGCTATTCAATTTTTAATTCTACCATGCATTGAGGATACGAGATAACTTCCCTGAATCTGAGACAATGTCTTTGTTGGTTTCAGGAGGATGCAATCACGAATGTGAAGCAGCAGTGAAATTATTATGTGCAACGACTTATGTCTGGTCTCAATTTTCAGGATCGTAGAAGCTCCGGTCCATATCCATACGTACATCAGCAGACGGCTTCAAGTTCAACTCCTCCACAAGAAACTCAGAATCCATCTCATCCTCACCCGAGCAATTGTTAACACTACCAAAATAAAAAGAGTCCAGTTGATTGTATTTTTTTATCATAACATGTATCTTTTTGTTATAACAAGTTATAAAAGCAATTTTTATTAAAAACTAAAAAAACAAAGAAAATATAAAATAAAACTTTAATTAAACATACCAACTTTTAAAATAGAAGATGTTAGAAACATACACAATCTTGATTTTGATTTTAGGGTATATTTAGGGGTTAGAGGTTGAAATATTATTTGTTTGTTTATAATTTTCGAAATTGAATAAAAATACAAATTGATAACTTGTAATATTATAAGTCATTTTAATAAAAGAATTTTAAAAACATATATAAAAGTAAATGTCTCATAAATATTTGATTTAGAGTTTAGGGTATGGATGTTTTAGGGTATTAGAGGGTTTAAAGTATTGGAGAGATTATGGTATTTGATTTAGAAATTAGTGTATTGGAGAATTTAGGGTATTGCAATTGTTTTCAACTGAAAAGCGCAAAGAGAGTTTTTGTATTTTGTTTTATTCTCAATGATATACAAAATAAATAAATATAAAAGTTTAATGATACATAATAGATGTAATTAACTACCAAATTAAACAATTGTTTATAAAAAGGTTAAAACAAACAAAATCTTCAATTTTGTTCTACGGTATATATAGTGTTTAAGGTATTGAATTATGTAGTTTTATAATTATGTATTGAATACCAAATTCAACAAACAAAGTTTTTTTTATAAAAATAAAAGTTATAAACCCACGAGTTCTTCAATTATGTTTTAGGGTATAAATTTAATTTGAAATAGTATTAATTTCTTTGTAGTTTTATAATTAAGTATTGACTACCAAATTAAACAAACAAAGTTTTTTATAAAAATAAAAGTTATAAACACACGAGTTCTTCAGTTATGTTTTAGGGTATAAATAGGGTTTAGTTTGAAATACTATTAATTTATTTGTAGTTTTATAATTAAGTATTGAATACCAAATTAAATAAACAAAGTTTTTTTATAAAAATAAAATGTATAAACACACAAGTTCTTCAGTTATGTTGTAGGGTATAAATAGGGTTTAAGGTTTGAAATACTATTAATTTTTGTATTATAATTAAGTATTGAATACCAAATGAAAAAACAATCTTTTTTTAATAAAAATAATACCTTAACTTTATAACCTAAACAATAAACTTCTAACATTTAATTATAAACACAAAATTTTTAAACATCGAATAATATATCAAAAATTTAACACTTATAAAAAATTCAAATATAATAATTTTATAATTCATAAACTCTAAAAGCTAAACATAATATATAATCAAAATATAACTATTTATCAAATAAAATTTTTATTATATAATTCACAAATCATGTGAGAAAAAGAGGAGAGGCTTCTCCATCTGACAACTCAGCTTTTGTTGATGTGTCATTTCCACAAAATTTTGACTTTTTTATTTGTTTTATTATGCAAAAAAATTGTCAGAATCTAATAATATGAAAATATATAATATATATAAATTTTATATAAAGAAAAATCAAAATAACTACAAATAAAATAATTAAGACACGATAAAAATGTAAAAGGAATAATATTATAATATCAGAAAACACACAAAATAGTCTAAAATAAAATAATTATAAAACTCATATAAAAATTTTTCAATATTTATTTGGTCCAAAATATTATTTAGCATCACATTAGTCATCAAAACTATATATTATATTATGATATTATTTTTTAACTGAATAGAAATATTCAATGTTATTTAAATTTAGTGGGATTAAATTACGATGTCCATGCAACACAAGGGCCATAATACTAGTTGATTATATATGAGATATACCCTCAAATAATTTGTAAATAGTTCTAGTATATATATATTTTAAATTAATTTACCTCCTATGACAAAGTAACCTACTAATTAAAGAGAAATAAAATAACAAAATGTTAAATTTTACAATGTAAATAAAAATTATTGACCTTAACAAAAACAACAAATAAAAACCTAATTTTTCATTGGTTAAGACATAGAAACAAAGATCACATCTCCTTCATTGTCCACCATTGAATCATATTAAAATCAACGGGCTTAATTCATTGTCTTCCTTTCCTCTTTTCACTTTCTTCTCGAAACCCTTTCTCATCACTTTCTTTGGTCTGCTCCTTCAGCCACCTATCTGTTGGGAATGTCCTGAAATTAACTGTACTATCTCTAGAAAGTATGATAAGTGTCGAGATCAGACATAAGTCATAAATACTGGGTGATCATGATGGCTTGCTAGAGTCCGCTCATGATCTATAAGTTTAGGACTTATTACCAGTATTGTATGATCCCGAAGGGTCACACACCATAGCTAACGGGAAAGTTAAATGGAATTAATACGGTAATATGCAATGGCATTTACTGTATTAGATCAGAGAATTGGGCCAGACAAAATACAGACTTTTGTCTGATTTGTGTCTTGGGCCCAAAAGATTAATGAGCCATTAGTCTAATGACTTGGGCCCATTAATGAGAGATAAAAGAATCAGAAACCCTAAGGAAGAGCCCTCTCCTTGCGATTTTCTAAGAGTAGCCGCGAGTCTCTCTCTCCAAAACTCTCTCTCTCTGATCCATGTCTTTGGTCTAGCAGCCGTCCCTTGCTTGTAAGAGTGTGGATACTCGAGGAGGAATAGGTGTTGCCATCTGTTCTAGCTGATCTCATCATTACCATCCATCATCCGCTGCAATCTGAAAGGTAATGATCAGGTTTGGTTTATGATTCGTTTTGCAAGAACCTAGATCTGTTTAAGGTTATGTGTTAGGTTGTAATTGGGAATTAAACCTTGAACAAACACAATAATCCATCAGTGGTATCAGAGCCTAGGCATTAGGTTTCTTGTGAAATTGGATCATATGGTTATTTAATAGTTTTTGAATCGATTTAAAGTTGAAAAATTGATTAAAACTATATGAACCCTAATCGGTTTTGTTATTGTCGAGTGATAATTGTTAATAATTGAATGAGATCAAAAACCGCGGCTCCATTCTATTATAATAAAACCCTAATCGAATGTCGTAGCTAATTCGATGCAAAAGCGATCGTGTGTTGCTGCGATAAACGATCGCATGATCTTGGCCGAGATCGAGCGTAATCGATCGTGAGGCAAGATGGATCAAGCGTGATGCGTGGGCCATGATGCATTGTACCGAGGATGATCACATGCGATGATCGATCTTGCGATCGTGAGCATGCGCAACATGCGCCGTTGGATCATTGGGCCTCAGATGCATTATGGGCCCACAATTGCGTTAATGGGCCGAGTTGGATCTAGGATCCGATTGTTTGGCCCATTAAAATTTTACGTCCCGCGAATAGTCAATCGGTTAAACCGAGCTTCGCGGTTCGTTGCCCAAAACCACACCGATTAAACCGGTCCATTAAATTGGCGGTTAATTGTGTGTTTAAAGCCTAAAACCGCAAGTTAAATCAAATTGGCTAAAACACTAGGTGTTTCTTCCCGGTTTTGGATTTAACTGAACCGATCCAATTTAATTGGTGGTTCAAGCGGTTAACCCAAATCGCGGTTTACTGGAAATAATTTTATTACTGGTTAAACCGGATTTAAATTCATAAAATTGAATTTTAACCTAAACCGAAGGCTGGTCTAAGTTTGATTTGGTTGGACCAAATAATTTAGAGCTGGTCTGGTTTAGTAAATAACCGATGGTTTTGATAGTTAATTTGGTCTTGGACCAGAATTAATAAACCGGATCGGTTATGTCAAATTATTGGGCCAGCTGGAATTCTATGGTCTTGGGCCAAGAATTGGGCCTATAATTTGTGAACCAATCCAAAATATTTATAAAATATCAAAATTAGAAATTTCTATTTTTAGTAAGTTACTAAATTTAGAAAGTTTCTAAAATAAGAAAGTTTCCCAAAATAGTAATCTTCTATTTTTGGAAATAAAACTTAAAAATCCTCAAAAACAATATCAAGCTTGGATGTCTTTCCAATCTTGTCAGCTACTTAACGCTTATTCGATTACAGATATGGCTTACAGTGTGAGGTGTCTGTTTTCGCATAAGTAAAGTAGTATATAGTCACTAATTTCATTGGGAGTCCCAGATTTTAGTGATTATTTGGCTGTAAGAGATTGGTTTCCTTGACTGGGCCATCGGGAGTCCCGGGCCTTGAGACATCTGGTGAATTTGGGCCTCGGGTCCAACTCACAACCGAGAGTTATTGGTTATAACTAGCTGTGTGTATGCTTACCAAGTATAGCTAATTCTGGGTGACGGCCAGTGGCCCACTTTGGATTTAGCTAAACATGGGTCTCGGAATCATTGTATTCTTATGAGGTTAAAACAAAGAAATTTTGAATACAATGCGAGTTTTCTTATAAGTTGTTAAGATTACTCTTTTATGAACTTAATAACTAAAATCTCTATTGTCTCATATTTTCAGCTATGTCAAGCACAACAACACAAAACACTTTCTCGATCCGGTCTGCCCTTGAGAAGGACAAACTGAACGGATCAAACTTCCTGAACTGGTCCAGGAACCTGAGACTTGTGCTCAGGCAGGAGAAGAAGGCTTATGTCCTTGAAAGAGCTCTCTCTCCTAGACCTGCGAATAATGCCGCACAAGCTGTGAAGAATGCTTGGGATACGCATTCTTCAGATGCTAATGACGTGATTTGCCTGATGTTGGCGACAATGGCTCCCGAACTGCAGATGCAGTGGGAAGGCCTGACTTGTCCCATGGAGCTGATGGCAAATCTGAAAGCGTTGTTTCAGGAGCAGGCTCGTACAGAGAGATTCCAAGCTGTTAAGAATCTCTTGGACTGTAAAATGGCTAAGGATGCAGCAGTGAGTCCACATGTTCTGAAAATGATGGGTTATCTCGATCATTTGACTAGGCTCGACTGTCCTATAAGCCAAGAGCTTGCTTGTGATATCGTTCTGCAGTCTCTTACTCCTGCATATGACCAGTTCATTTTGAACTATAATATGCATGGGTTGATAAAGACGTTGCCTGAGCTACATGGTATGCTCAAGACTGCAGAACCGAATCTGAAGAAGACCAAGGAGTCGTCTGTACTCATGGTTCAGAAGGGCAAGGGTTTTAAGAAATCCGCTGCAGACAAGGGAAAGGGCAAGGTAGTCAGCAATGAAAAGGCCAAGCCCAAGCCCGTGTCTAAAGCTGGGCCTTCTGATATCTGCCACTTTTGCAAAGAGGCATGGCATTACCGCAGGGACTGTAAGAAATACCAGGAAAGTCTGAAGAAGAAGAAGTCCTTGGAGACTAAATCTTCAGGTATTTTTGTTATTGAAGTAAATACTACTACTTCTGATAATACCACTTGGGTATTAGATACTGGATGTGGGGCTCATATTTGTACTAATATGCAGGCGCTCAGCAACAGTAGAAGGTTGAAGCAAGGGCAAGTAGAGTTGCGGGTTGGCAATGGAGCGAAGGTTCCAGCACTAGCCGTTGGCACTTACTTGTTGTCTTTACCTTCTGGATTGATTTTAGAACTTGAGAATTGTTATTTTGTACCTGCTATAAGCAGAAATATCATTTCAGTTTCATTGTTGGATTTGCAAGGATTTGATTTTTCTATTAAGAATAAATTGTGTTCCTTTAATCTCAATGATATGTTCTATGGCTGTGCCCCTCTTATAAATGGGTTGTACATGCTGGATCAATCTGCTCCAGTATATAACATTAATACGAAACGGTTCAAATCTAACGAAGAAAATGAAACGTTTCTCTGGCATTGTCGTTTGGGGCACATTAGTGAGAAACGCGTCAAGAGGCTCCATTTAAATGGACTCTTGGGCTCATTTGACTTTGAGTCTTATGAGCAATGCGAATCTTGCCTAATGGGCAAAATGACACGGGCTCCTTTCAATAAACCCACAGAAAGGGCCAGTGAACTATTGGGCCTGATACATACTGACGTGTGTGGCCCAATGTCCACAAGTGCTAGAGGAAACTTTCAGTACTTCATTACATTCACTGATGATTTCAGTCGATATGGATATGTCTACTTGATGAAACATAAGTCGGAAACCTTTGAAAAGTTCAAAGAATTCCAGAATGAAGTACAGAACCAGCTTGGTAAAAGTATTAAGGCTCTTCGGTCGGACCGAGGAGGAGAATACTTGAGCCAGGAATTTCGTGATCATCTGAGTGAGTGTGGGATCATCTCCCAACTCACACCTCCTGGAACACCTCAGTGGAATGGTGTGTCTGAGAGAAGGAATCGGACATTGTTAGATATGGTCCGATCCATGATGAGTCACACAGACCTTCCTATATCCCTTTGGGGATATGCTTTGCTCACCGCAACGTTCACACTGAACAGAGTGCCATCAAAGGCAGTAGCAAAGACACCATATGAGATATGGACTGGAAAAGCTCCATCAATGTCTTTTCTCAGAATTTGGGGTTGTGAAGCCTATGTCAAAAGATTAATCTCAGACAAGCTTACACCAAAATCTGACAAATGCTACTTCATTGGTTATCCTAGGGATACCAAGGCTTATTACTTCTATCTGCGATCCGAGAACAAAATATTTGTTGCTCGGGATTGCACTTTTCTTGAAAGGGAGTTTCTCTCTAGAAAAGATAGTGGGAGTAAGGTACAACTTGATGAAATTCAAGAAGGACAGGAACCTGTTCAACCTAATGAGGAAGAACAACAGGATGAATTACATGAAGTTGTAATAGAACCTGAACCTGCAGTACCTGAAGTTCGAAGATCCGGAAGGATCCGTCAGGAACCTGATAGATATCAGGGATTCCTTGTGACTAATTGCCATGATCTTTTGATCATTGACGGTGATGAACCCTCGAACTTTGCAGAAGCCATGATGGGCCCTGACTCCTTAAAGTGGCGTGAAGCCACAGAATACGAGATGGACTCCATGTCTACTAACCGAGTGTTTTCACTGGTTGATTTACCTGCTGGTGCAAAAGCCATCGAGTGTAAATGGATCTTCAAGAAGAAGATTGACATGGATGGAAATGTCCAGATTTACAAGGCCAAGTTGGTGGCAAAAGGTTTCAAGCAAATTCATGGTATAGACTATGATGAAACCTATTCACCAGTGGCAATGATGAAATCAATTCGGATTCTCCTAGCAACTGCCGCTTATTATGACTATGAGATTTGGCAGATGGATGTGAAAACCGCCTTCCTGAATGGAATCTTGGAGGAGGATGTGTATATGACACAACCTGACGGTTACATTGATCCTAAGAATGTTGGAAAAGTATGCAAGCTTCACAAATCCATTTATGGATTGAAGCAAGCATCGAGGAGTTGGAATCTTCGTTTTGATGAAGCAATAAAGAACTTTGACTTCATCAGAAACCAAGAGGAACAATGTGTGTATAAGAAAACTAGTGGGAGCAAAGTGGCGTTTCTTATCCTATATGTCGATGACATATTGCTTCTTGGAAATGATATTCCAATGCTGAAGTCTGTTAAAGACTGGCTGGGAAGTTGTTTTTCCATGAAGGACATGGGTGAAGCCGCGTATGTTCTTGGAATCCGAATCTTTAGAGACAGATCTAAAAGGCTGATTGGACTTTGTCAAGATGCTTATATAGATAAAGTCCTGCATCGATTCGGAATGGATAAATCCAAGAAGGGGTTCACGCCAATGATACATGGTGCTACACTAAGCAAGGATCAGTGTCCTAAGACACCTGATGAGCTTAAGCGCATGAGTAGGATTCCTTATGCTTCGGCTATAGGATCTATCATGTATGCCATGATCTGTACTCGTCCTGATGTTGCTTATGCACTAAGCATGACGAGTAGGTACCAGTCTAGTCCAACTGAGAGTCACTGGATTGCCGTAAAGAATATCCTGAAGTATTTGAGGAATACTAAGGATAAGTTCTTGGTTTACGGAGGAAGTGAAGTGCTTGAAATCAGTGGATTCACGGATGCAAGTTTTCAGACAGATAAAGATGATTTCCGGTCACAGTCTGGCTACATCTTCTGTCTGAATGGCGGTGCAGTAAGTTGGAAGAGTTCCAAGCAGAGCACCGTGGCAGATTCCACAACTGAAGCTGAATACATCGCTGCTTCGGAAGATGCGAAGGAAGGAGTTTGGATAAGGAACTTCTTGATTGAACTCGGTGTATTCCCAAATGCCACTGAGCCTCTAGCACTGTATTGTGACAACAATGGTGCAATTGCTCAAGCCAAGGAACCGAGACATCATCAGAAATCCAAACACATTATGAGAAGGTATCACCTAATTCGTGATATAGTGAATAGAGGTGAAGTGATGGTCAGCAGAGTTCCCACTGATGAGAACGTGGCTGACCCGTTGACAAAGCCACTCCCGAGACCTAAGCACGAGTTGCATACTGCTGCTGTAGGAATTAGAGATATTCATTTGTAATCTCTTTTTGAGTGGGAGTTGTGAGGGCTTTTGTTTTAGTTATTTTGATTGGTTCATGTAAACATTTTAAATGTTAATGAAATTTTATTTCTGGATTATTTTTAACTGTGATATAAAATAATCGTTCCAAAATGATTCATGTCATTATATATGGGTCATCGAAGTACATGAGTTAACTTGATCCTGAAACCCCATATTTAACGAAGTGACATAAATCATAGTGTCCATAGTCGAAGGTTGTTGAAATTGGAACACCAACAACCTGTTGAGACTAGATTGTGTTGAGACTTATGACCAAGTTTTGAGGGGTCATAGATGCGCGGCATCAAAGTCGACACATAGGTATATGTAGGGGAACATATGACCGGACATGGCCCGCTGATGAGAACTCTACAAGATATTAATATCTGTGTCATGAAAGGTTCTCATATATGACTATAGAGTATAGTCCTTGACCTGAGTTCGCATGCATGTGGCTGCACATGGAGTAATACGCTTTGATCATTGTCTAACGCTGTTTCGTAACTGGGAGCTATACGGACCTTGGTTGGGTGTATTATGAATTGTGTGGTTCATAGTGATGGAACAAGATGGGATTTGTCCCTGCCGTTTAACGGAGGTAATATCTCTAGGCCAATCGGAGATTTGATAGCTGGTAAGAGAATGGCCATTCCCAAACGGACTTGCCCAAGTCGTTTGCATTGTCAGTATCAAATCTGGTCCGATAAACATGGTCTGGCTATATAAGGATGACACGCATCTTGCCTTATGCCAGATCGAGATATTAAGACAAAAGGACTAGGGAATGTAGGATTCCAGTACAATCGGAAGATTGTTGGGAATGTCCTGTGTAGAATTCCAGTACAAGTGGGAGATTGTTGGGAATGTCCTGAAATCTACCGTACTATCTCTAGAAAGTATGATAAGTGTCGAGATCAGACATAAGTCATAAATACTGGGTGATCATGATGGCTTGCTAGAGTCCGCTCATGATCTATAAGTTTAGGACTTATTACCAGTATTGTATGATCCCGAAGGGTCACACACCATAGCTAACGGGAAAGTTAAATGGAATTAATACGGTAAGATGCAATGGCATTTACTGTATTAGATAAGAGAATTGGGCCAGACAAAATACAGACTTTTGTCTGATTTGTGTCTTGGGCCCAAAAGATTAATGAGCCATTAGTCTAATGACTTGGGCCCATTAATGAGAGATAAAAGAATCAGAAACCCTAAGGAAGAGCCCTCTCCTTGCGATTTTTTAAGAGTAGCCGCGAGTCTCTCTCTCCAAAACTCTCTCTCTCTGATCCATCTCTTTGGTCTAGCAGCCATCCCTTGCTTGTAAGAGTGTGGATACTCGAGGAGGAATAGGTGTTGCCATCTGTTCTAGCTGATCTCATCATTACCATCCATCATCCGCTGCAATCTGAAAGGTAATGATCAGGTTTGGTTTATGATTCGTTTTGCAAGAACCTAGATCTGTTTAAGGTTATGTGTTAGGTTGTAATTGGGAATTAAACCTTGAACAAACACAATAATCCATCACTATCTCCTCCATGGCTACAATAGTTGTCGACGATATTGTACCAGAAGGAACTATCTCCTTATTCGATGAGAATGTTTAGCTCCAGACCATCTCCATTCATCCTCTCGCCACAGTAAGAAGGTCATTCTTTTCACTGTCGCTGATGTTTTCTTAGGTTCTTCCAATTAGTTACCTTTATTATTGTCCCGAGCAAAACTATATTGGTCGAGGATATCATTCATCTTTCTTATAACTCTTCCATGGAGGTCTCTAACAAAATTTGCAGTCAAGCAGCAACAACTATTTTGCCTTTAATTTTATTGTTATTGTTCAATTCCACTGATTCGTTTTGCCTTTGATATAATGTTAGGTTTAAATCCACCTCATGTCTGGCGATTGAATTTGTGTCTTTTAGCCTGCATTGTTTCTTCTCATGTATCTCTCTGGGTTATGTTGTCAATTAGGCCAGCAAAGTTGAGAAGTTTATTGTCTTTGGGAGGTCCTCTGTAAAAACTTTCCACCTGAGTTCACATCATATTTCCTCTATGTGCGTTCATTACGGTTTGAAGACAAACCAGATTATTCATACTTAAAGAGGCTTTTCAGGGAACTATTTATCCAAGAAGGTTGAGAAGTTGTCACTTATTCTGATGTACTTATGTCTGAAGAATGTTAACGAAAAATACTCAAGAAACTGCTTTGATTCTCATTTGTGCAGGTTATCAGTTTGACTATGTATTCGATTGGACAATATTGAGGTATCCGCAGTTCGGCTCCAGTTCCAATTCCAAACCAAGAGTAAGTCCACCATTCTTAAGCTGTGTGCAGAATCATTATCAATAGAGTAACAACCTTCTCACACTCTTCTTACTCTTCCAATAGCCAAGCCTAAGACCAGCAATAAATATTCCAATACCATCTACCGAGAATCCAGAGACGATGAAGAGTTTGATAGTCATTTGGGTGAAAGAGCGTCAAGGAAAGAGGCCTGTTTTGACAGGTGAAGTGTAGGTGACGTTGAAAGAAGTTAGGGACATTAGGAGAACTTATCTTTACAGACAACTCGAGTTGGATAAGATGCAAAAAATTCAGCCTCAGCCTAAAAGTCTCTTCTGGTTATTGTGAGGGGATGCGTGTACGCGAGGCAAAGCTTTTACCGCCAAGGACCATCGTGGATAATGTAAGTATCGCTTACTCCTTTCTCAAAGGTCTGCCCTATGATCTTGAAGTGGTTGGTAATTTATCTAAATCTTAGTTTTAAATTTTTGGGATTACATTCAAAACATGTTTTGCTTTTTGCGTAATGGTTATTTTCTACAGTGTACAAGAAACATTACCCGCCTGCTTTGGATGATGAGGTCTGGAGGTTGGAAGTATAAATGAAGAGGCTCTTGATCAGATGCAGTATCTCCATGCAGCCATGTATGCTGGTCCAATAATCTGTCTCGGCAAGGATTTTGTATACAGGCAAATGAAGATAGTATCAATGGCACTTCTTTATTGTGGTTTAATATTTGTAATTGATGAACCGATATCCGGTTCAGATATATATCAATAAATATATATTTTCCATAAATTAATTTTGTTGTTAGCCGAATCTTTATTTTTAATTTTAATTACAATTTCATAAATTAATTAATTTTAACAAATTTAAATTATATGTACTTGCATATTAATGGTAAATTAGTGGCAAATTATTTTTAGTAGTTTAGTGCAATATACAATAGCACTAAATTAATGGTATAATAAAATATTTGACAGCACGAATAAAGTGCCATGATAAAATATTTAATGATACTTTGTAAACGCCATTATAAAATATTTAATGGCACCTTATATGCGCCATTATAAAATATACTACAACAATAAGAAAATGTTATAGAAAATCATATCACAACACTAATTAAATGCTAGTAAACACTTTTCTGTAGCATGTGATTAAAGCTATAATAGGTCAGACTATCATAGCATTTAAAAAATGCTACGATTGGGGGGTCTATTATAGTTGCGGCTGTCATAGCGTTTATAAATACGCTACTAAAGCCCTATAATAGCATTTTTTCTGAGCTACCAGTGCCCATATTTCTTGTAGTGTTAGTTTCGAATTAAACTAAGCAGGAATGGTTAAAATTGAATAAAAGCAATGCAAGAACAATAAAATCGGTTGTTTTCAAGATGGGAAATACGTATGGTCTCGAGAACTACTCAGGAAATCAAGCAATGGACATCAATTATCAGTCAAGATTGGATTAAGAACGGTTCTAGAACTCAAATCACATAAATAAAATAAACCAACTTTCGTTGCGAAAATTTACTAAGTCTAAATCTTAAAAATCCAAATTCATTTGGGTTTCTAAAGATTAAACTACTATTAAGTCCAAGTTTTATTTGTTCAAAAACTATCTAATCCAAATTTCTTTGCAATTATCTAATTTGCTCATTGTTAGTTCTGTCAAATTATAAATCACACTTTCTTGTCAATTTAAAAATCTATGATCTAGATTCGAGGTGATCAATATAGAACTAGCCATAAGAACAACTTTAGGTTAAGAAATAATCTGGTTATGAAACCTAGCAGACAAATCAATCTAACATTTCATGAAATCCCTAACGAGAATCCCTAAACATAACTAGAGATCTACTAAAACATACTGAATGAAACATAACATATGATCAAAATAGATATAATATAAAGGGTAATTTATTTATCTAGTATAAAAAAATAGAGCAATTACTAGGCTAGGACTAATCTTTTGACCTTCTTTTCTATATTTTATTGTCTAAAGTACCCCCATAACCATTTGGAAAGAAAAAATTAATTACAGAATTGCTATTAATGTTGTTTTCCATGTCAGCAAAAAAATTACTTATTTACGAAATTACCACATTCCCTACGAATTTAAATCCGCAGTCTTGTGTTGAAGATTTTGTGGTTGCGGATTTGTTTGGGAAATTTACAGATTTATGGGTGCAGATTTAAATTTACGTGTGACAGATTTTTTTCTTTATTGCGGATTAAATATTAATCCGCAACAAAGACTATTGTTGATTTTTTATTACTAAAGTAGTACGTAGTGTTACAGATTTGTTTAGTTTGTTACAGATTTTTAAAATTTCTGCGGATTTTAGTTGTAGATTTTTGGCTAGTGTTGAAGATTTTTATATGATTTTGCAGTTTTTTCAATAATTTACGGATTTAAATTACCAATTTTATTTTCAGTGTTACTGATTTTTTGCATTTGTTGCAGATTTAGGAAACTCCGTTACAAAGACGAAAGGGTTAAAAAAATTACAAAACCAGTCTTATAGTGTTACAGATTTATTTCATTTGTTACAGATTTATTTTAAGTTTCTACAGATTTTTCAAATTTACTGACGTGGCATTTTAAAATTAAATTTTTTTATTTGCAGATTTGTTTGTATTTCCTTAATTAATGTTTAACACTAATTTTAAATTTTAAATAAACTTATGACTGTACAAAAAATGCTTTCTGAAACTTTTAAAATATAATATCGTTAGAAAATAAGTAGGTTATTAGTTTTTAAAATTTATTTTTGAAAAATTTCAATTTAAAAATCCCAAAATTTTATAACTAATTATTTGTGTAAGTGTTTTGAATTAATAATAAATTTATGCAAATACCAAAATAAGCAATAATTAATGTAAGTGTTTTGAATTAATAATAATTTATAAACTTATTTAGGAAATATTTTTAAATGATTTTATGGCAGTTTTCGAAAATATTTCTTTAAGGAAACTTATATGGTTATTTCAAAAATGAAAACATTATTTTCTTTCAAAAATGGACATATTCTTTGTTTCCTTTTTTTAAATAGAATTTTATATTAAATAAAGTTTTGTATTTTTATTTTTAAAGATTTTAACATTTATTTTTGAAAAATTTCAATTTGAAAATCCCAAATATTTATAAGTAATTATTTATGTAAATGTTAATAATAAATTTATGCAAATACTGAAATAAGCAATAACTTATGTAAGTGTTTTGAATGAATAAAAACTTATAAACTAATTATTTTTGTAAGTATTTTTAAATATTTAAGAAATATTTTTAATTGATTTTATGGCAATTTTTGAAATATTTATTTAAGGAAATTATTTTATATGATTATTTCAAATATGAAAATATTATTTTCTTTACAAAAAGGAAATATTCTTTGTTTCCTTTTTTTAAATCGAATTTTATATTAAATAAAGTTTTTTTTAAAGATTTTAAAATTTATTTTTGAAAAATTTTAATTTGAAAATCCCAAAAATTTATACCTATGTAAGTGTTTTGAATTAATAATGAATTTATGCAAATACCGAAATAAGCAATAATTTATGTAAGTGTTTTGAATTAATAAAATTTATAAACTAATTATTTATGTAAGTATTTTTAAATATTTATAATATTTTAATTGATTTTATGGCTATTTTCGAAAATATTTATTTAAGACAATTAAATTATATGATTATTTCAAAAATGAAAATATTATTTTCTTTAAAAAACTGAAATTTTTTTGTTTCCATTTTTTAAAAATCGAATTTTATATTAGATAAAGTTTTATATTTTTATTTTTAAAGATTTTTTAGGTAAAAGTATTATAAATGGTAAGTATATTGAAATGGACAATTATGTCATTTTACACCTCTTTAACACTAAGTTAGTAAACTTAGGGTTAGGAATACTAAGTTAGTAATTAGTCTAAAGATTCATACTTGAGTATCCACAAACCTGGACATTACCTTTTGCAGCGGAATGATTGTAATGTCGAGATCAACGAACAGATGAATCACCTATTCCTCCTTGAGTATCCACACTCTTACAAGCAAGGGATGGCTGCTAGACCAAAGAGATGGATCAGATCAGGAGTTAGAGAGAGAGAGAGGGGCACGGCCACCAAGAAGAAATCGCAGAAGCAGGCTCTTCCTTAGGGTTTCTGATTCTTTTTATCTCTCATTAATGGGCCCAAGTCATTAGACTAATGGCTCATTAATCTTTTGGGCCCAAAACACAAATCAGACAAAAGCCTGTATTTTGTCTGGCCCAAAACTCTGATCCAATACAGTAAATGCCATTGCATCTTAGCGTATTATTTCCATTTAACTTTCCCGTTAGCTATGGTGTGTGACCCTTCGGGATCATACAATACTGGTAATAAGTCCTAAACTTATAGATCATGAGCGGACTCTAGCAAGCCATCATGATCACCCAGTATTTATGACTTATGTCTGATCTCGACACTTATCATACTTTCTAGAGATAGTACGGTAGATTTCAGGACATTCCCAACAATCTCCCACTTGTACTGGAATCCTACAAAGGACATTCCCAACAATCTTCCGATTGTACTGGAATCCTACATTCCCTAATCCTTTTGTCTTAATATCTCGATCTGGCATAAGGCAAGATGCGTGTCATCCTTATATAGCCAGACCATGTTTATCGGACCAGATTTGATACTGACAATTCAAACGACTTGGGCAAGTCCGTTTGGGAATGACCATTCTCTTACCAGCTATCAAATCTCCGATTGGCCTAGAGATATTACCTCCGTTAAACGGCAGGGACAAATCCCATCTTGTTCCATCACTATGAACTACACAATTCATAATACACCCAACCAAGGTCCGTATAGCTCCCAGTTACGAAACAGCGTTAGACAATGATCAAAGCGCATTACTCCATGTGCAGCCACATGCATGCGAACTCAGGTCTAAGGACTATACTCTATAGTCGTATATGAGAACTTCTTATGACACAGATATTAATATCTTGCAGAGTTCTCATCTTGCGGGCCATGTCCGGTCATATGCTCCCCTACATATACCTATGTGTCGACTTTGATGCCGCGCATCTATGACCCCTCGAAACTTGGTCATAAGTCTCAACACAATCTAGTCTCAACAGGTTGTTGGTGTTCCAATTTCAACAACCTTCGACTATGGACACTATGATTTATGTCACTTCGTTAAATATGGGGTTTCAGGATCAAGTCTACTCATGTACTTCGATGGCCCATATATAGTGACATGAATCATTTTGGAACGATTATTTTATATCACAGTTAAAATAATCCAGAAATAAAAGTTTCATTAACATTTTAAAATGTTTACATGAACCTTTCAAAACAACTAAGTAAAGCCCTTTACTAACTCCCACTGAAATTAAGACTACATCTTAATTTCACTCATCCTACAGCTACAGTCCGCGACTCGTGCTTTGGCATAAGGAGTGGCTTCGTTAATAGATTAGCAACGTTCTCATTCGATGAAACTTGCTTATCTACTTAACACCTCTGTCATTTATCTCACGGAATAGGTTATACCTATCCTCAAGGTGTTTGGACCTATGATGTGCAGCTAGTCTCATCTATGCTGGGAATCACATCAAGTTCAGTGATGAACTCTTCTTTCCAAACAACCTCTTTCGCCGCTTCTCAAGCTGCGAAATGTTCAGCTTAAGTCATGGAGTCAGCAACAGTGCCTTGCACCGCCAGACAGACACAAGATATAGCCGGACTGTGACCAGGAATTATCTTTGTCTATTGGAAACTTGCCTATCAGACTCTATCGACTTGTAGCATCTCACTTTCTCCGTAAACCAAGAACTTATCCTTAGTATTCCTCAAATACTTTAGGATATTCTTTACGGCAATCCAGTGATTCTTTGCTGGATTTGACTGGTCTTTACTTGTCTTGCTTAACATTAAAGCAACATCAAAACAAGTACGTGTCATGGCATACATGATAGATCCAATTCCTGACGCATATGGAATCCTATCCATGCATTCAAGCTCAGCAGATATCGTAGGATACTGTTTCTTGCTTAACGTATTGCCAATTGACATTGGCATAAAACCCTTCTTGGATTGCTGATTACGTGTAGGACTTTGTCAATTTAAGAATCCTGACTTTGTCCTACCAGCTCTTTTGGATCTCTATCTTTAGATCCAAAATCCAAGAACATACGTGGATTTACCCGTGTCAATCACAGAACCAACTCCCAAGCCAGTCCTTTACCGACTGCAACATTGGGACGTTATTTCCGAGGATCAGTATGTCATCGACATACACTATGAGAAATGCAACATTGCTCCCACTTATCTTTTAGTAAACGCACAGTTCCACTTCGTTCCTGTTCAAGTCAAAACCTTGACTACTTCAACAGAAACGAAGATTCCAACTCCGATATGTTTGCTTCCATCCATGAATGGATCAATGAAGCTAACTTACACATAGTGTAATTTTCGGAGTCCGGGCTTACTATCGCTTCTTTGAATTTCGCAGGTTCGTCGCTTTCAATGATCATCAGATCATGCGAACTTTCAATGATCATCAGGTTCAACTAATGACGAGAAATCACTCTCGGATTAGTAACTGATTCATTCAGATCTGCGAACTTCAGGCTTTACAGGTGTAGATTCTACAGAAATCTGTAAATCCATCCGCTGCTCTCCCTCAACAGGTTGTGCAGCCTCCTGTATTTCTCGAATTTCTTCGAGTTACGCTTTTACTCCCACTGTTCTTCTTGGAAAATGACTTCCCTTCTTAGAAAACAGAATGGACGTAAAAAGTAACAAGCCTTGGTTTCCCTAGGACAACCAGCGAAGTAGCACAACTACAAATACTCAGTAAAGACGAATTTGGATCATTTCCAATCCACATTTATGTGGTGTCTTTCAACTGATATTAGTGGAACTATTTCAGCGTAAACTTAGATATTACTAGAGCGTTATTCTTAAAGAATATCATGGAAGATTCGTGTGACTCATCTTTAATCATTTCTAATAAGATCTGATTCTTTCTCACAGAAACACCTCCAGGTTTTTCAGGAGAAATGAGTTGTGAAACGACTTCACACTCATTCAGATGATCACACTATCAATGACTTAAGTATTCTCACTCTTGATCTAATCCAGAGTCTCAATACTTCTGTCACTTTGATTTTATACCTCACTCTGGAACTCTTTCGACCATGTCAAAGAATTCCGACTTGTGTCTCATCAAATGAACACAGTCACACTCACTGAAGTAATCAGTAGAGACAATGAAGTACAGGAAATTTTCTCTGGCATTACTGCTCATCGGACCACATACATGAGTATGTTCAATCTCCAATAAGCCTTTGGGCCTTTCTCTAGCTCGGCTAAGATGGGCCCTTTGTCTTTTGGTCCAGTAAGCAGAATTCAAGTCTCATAAGATATCCATTCAAATGAGCCCAAAAGTCCATAACTATGGGGTTTCTGAATCCAATTTACTCTATTTGACCAAAACATTTATGCCAAGAAAATCAGGTTTAATTCATCAGATTTAAACCAATTTGGTATTTATGTTACATTTGGGCACTCTTTGGTTTAAGATATAAAACCCATTCCTTGAATAGGGTGCTACAATTAACATCTCATTAAGATCAAAAGAACAAAACTTGTCTTTATCAAAATGAAAACATTCAAATTCTTCACAAGAAAATGAAAAACAACTCTGCTTAAAGCAGGTACATTGTAGCAATTACTTAATTCAAAACCAAGCCTCAAAGGCATCTACAAGTGAAAGCCCTACGGCTGAGGCAGCATCCCAAGTTCCTTCCAGACTCGCAGTTCCACTTGCCCTTCTCTCAAAGTTCTACTGTTGCTCAGGCTCTGCATATTTTAATAAATATCAGTGCCACAACCAGTATCCAATACCTATAAGGTATAACTTGAAGTAATAACATGAATACCTGAGGAAGTAGTCTCATACATCAACTTCAACTCCTCATAATCTTCCATGAATTTAATGCAATTTCTCTTTTCCAATGCCCAGTCTCTTTACAGTAGCAGCACTTACCAACGTAAGAGGTATCTGACTCGGGCTCAGAAGACACACGCTTGCCATGATTCAAAATCTGGACAACTTTGTCTTCACCCTTGTCAGCATTAGGTTTAGTAAACCTACCCTTCTCATTCATGAGATTGTACATGGTACTCTTTACGTTTGGCTCAACTGTCTTGAGCATATCATGCAGTTCAGTCAACGTCTTCGTTAAGCCTTTCTTGATATAGTTCCTTACGAACTTATCATAGCTTGACGGCAGTGACTGCAGAATGATCTCAGTTGCCAATTCCTGGCTAACTGGATAATCCAGTTTCCTCAGGTTATCAATGTAACCCATCATTTTACTGACATGAGGACTTACTGGATGATCATTAGGTAGCTTGCAGCTAGTGAGAGATTTAACCAACTGGTATCTCTCCACTCTTACCTGCTCCTGAAATTTCAATTTCAGGCTGCTGATCATCTCTATTGGCGACTCCATGTTCTCATATTGCTTCCGCAAATCTGAGTCCATGGTAGCCAATATCAGACCACGCACATCTACCGCATCATTATAATGCTTATTCCAAGCATTATATACTGCATGAGAGGCATTGGACCCGATCCTCACGGGGAGAGCTCTTTCAAGGACATAGTCCTTTCTCTCCTGCCTGAGAACTAGTCTCAGGTTCCGCGACCAAGTCAAGAAATTTGATCCGTTCAGTTTGTCCATCTCAAGGACATACCGGATCGAGAAAGTGTTTTGATTGTTTGTGCTCGTCATAGCTGAAATTTAGAGATAAATAGAGTTTTAGTTATTTAGTTCATAAAAGAGTAATCTTAATACTTATAAGAAAAACTCGCATTGCATTCAAAATTTCTTTGTTTAACCTCATAAGAATGCAATGATTCCGAGACCCATGTTCAGCTAAATCCAAAGTGGGCCACTGGCCGTCACCCAGAATTAGCTTTACTTGGTAAGCATACACACAGCTAGTTATAACCAATAACTCTCGGTTGTGAATTGGGCCCGAGGCCCAAATTCACCAGATGTCTCAAGGCCCGGGACTCCCGATGGCCCAGTCAAGGAAACCAATCTCTTAGAGCCAAATAATCACTAAAATCTGGGACTCCCAATGAAATTAGTGACTATATACTACTTTACTTACGCGAAAACAGACACCTCACACTGTAAGCCATATCTGTAATCAAATAAGCGTTAAGTAGCTGACAAGATTGGAAAGACATCCAAGCTTGATATTGTTTTTTTTTGAGGATTTTTAAGTTTTATTTCCAAAAATAGAAGATTACTATTTTGGGAAACTTTCTTATTTTAGAAACTTTCTAAATTTAGTAACTTACTAAAAATAGAAATTTCTAATTTAAATATTTCATTAAATATTTTGGGTTGGGTCACAAATTATAGGCCCAATTCTTTGGCCCAAGACCATAGAATTCCAGCTGGCCCAATAATTTGACATAACCGATTCGGTTTATTAATTCTGGTCCACGACCAAATTAACTGTCAAAACCATCGGTTATTTACTAAACCAGACCAGTTCTAAATTATTTGGTCCAACCAAATCAAACTTAGACCAGCCTTCGGTTTAGGTTAAAATTCAATTTTGAATTTAAATCCGGTTTAACCAGAAATTAAATAATACCAATCGTATTAAATAATTTCCAGCAAACCGCGATTTTGGGTTAACGGCTTAAACCATACATTAATAAATAATTAATTGATTAATATATTAGATTATGATTGATCACTAACTATTAATCAATTAATTATTTGTACCAAGACACGTTAACCAATTCTTATTATTTGAACCATAATACAATAATTGAATCACATAAGATCAAGATCTTAACAAATCTTAACAAATTGTTTAAACAAAACAAAGTCAACACGCTTCTTATGATTGTTCAACATGATAATTAACTAACGATTTTTTCAATTGATCAAGATAATTACTAAATGACAAAAATCGATTCTCATTAATTAATCAATAATGGTATCACACGATACCATGACTTTTCCACTTCGTTTTAATTAATCAATAATCGTTTTATCACAGCAACAAAATCGATCGTGAACATCTATTAACAAGAAGACAAAAAAAAAAAACGATTTTGTTTCTTTTCAATTCAACTCAATACGCATGAAGACAAAACCATTCCTTCGCCATTAATTATGACAAACGATCAACACATTATCAATTGTTTCTTCATGCCATTAATAATCGCTTACAGGACAAAAATGATTTTGACTATTATCAAACCTCTTATGATAATTCGATCGATTATCAAACAAGGTCAGCAACGATTCATACAAACAAAACAAATCGATTCTTATTCAAAGATCCAAATTACAAGATACCTAACAACCTGGCTCTGATACCACTGAAGAATTATGGGTGTTTTCCATGGTTTAATTCTCAATTACAACCTAACACAAATCCTTAAACAGATCTAGGTTCTCGTAACTGAATCATATAACAAACCTGGACATTACCTTTTGCAGCGGAATGATTGTAATGTCGAGATCAACGAACAGATGAATCACCTATTCCTCCTTGAGTATCCACACTCTTACAAGCAAGGGATGGCTGCTAGACCAAAGAGATGGATCAGATCAGGAGTTAGAGAGAGAGAGAGGGGCACGGCCACCAAGAAGAAATCGCAGAAGCAGGCTCTTCCTTAGGGTTTCTGATTCTTTTAATCTCTCATTAATGGGCCCAAGTCATTAGACTAATGGCTCATTAATCTTTTGGGCCCAAAACACAAATCAGACAAAAGCCTGTATTTTGTCTGGCCCAAAACTCTGATCCAATACAGTAAATGCCATTGCATCTTACCGTATTATTTCCATTTAACTTTCCCGTTAGCTATGGTGTGTGACCCTTCGGGATCATACAATACTGGTAATAAGTCCTAAACTTATAGATCATGAGCGGACTCTAGCAAGCCATCATGATCACCCAGTATTTATGACTTATGTCTGATCTCGACACTTATCATACTTTCTAGAGATAGTACGGTAGATTTCAGGACATTCCCAACAGTTACATCTACGTGGATTCATTTCTTGTCGGACAAGGACTAAGCGAACGATTCTACGTTATGTTTTGTGAATGATATCATTTCGTTTCTTGTGGAGTTCGGGATATTGGCTCCACTGCTGATGCATTGCTTAGGATGGGAGTCGTCTATGCAACTTGGACCATGAGGTCCTTCGGGGGTACTCGTTGACTAGGGTCATTTTTCTTTTTAGTTCGCATTTTGGCAAGCTCTTCTTGTTTCTGTATTTTCTATGCGGAAGATCTTTCTATCTGTTTGTACCCATTTCATGAAGCAATTTCTGGAAATTTTTTTGACTTCAGTGGACATTTTTTACTCTTTTTTAGTTGGACATGTGAGGCACTAGTGATAGGTTGATGGTATGGCCATCATGTCGTATATACAGGGTCGACCTAAGATGGTATTATATGAAACGGTTGATCTACTACGACAAACTCTGTCATTCTTTGGACTCCGCTAGCCAGTTTGAAGATAGAGCCTTATGAGTATCTCATTTCACCGGAGAATCCAATGATAGGTATTCATCCCTCGACGATCTTGTAGTCTTCGAACTCCATCTATTTGAAAGGTATCGTAGAAAGAGACGTCAACCAAACTTTCCTTGTCGATCATTATTGTGGAGAGCTCGACATCTCCAACTACCTGACAGACGAGTAGGGCATCATCATATGGTTTATATAGTTCGAGCGTCTCGCTCTTGCGAAATGGTATTTCGTGATATGGGCCTTGTATGGGGTTTTTTCTCGTCTATCGGTCTCGGCTCTCCTTTGGAGAGATTTGATCAAGTTGATTGAGTCTCAGCATAGCTTAGAGCAGCCAAATATGAATCGAATCGTTTAGGGGGTATAGCCCATACACCCAACAACAAACCCGAGGGAGGTTTTTGCGTGAGCAAGGGTTTTCTTAGGAGAGGGAGGTGTTGAAAAATCTGATCCCTCAGGGACGCCGTATAGGCTGAGTTCACCAAGAATGAGTTCTACTCTTTTTCGGAAACTGTGGGGAGGGGTCTCATTTTTTTACTTGGATTTTAGCTCGAGTGTAGCACTCGGCAGTTAAGTTACCTCTTTTCTTGTGATGTTTACAATACCTGTTTTTTTTTCAAATTCAAATTTGCTTAGGTTCTCTTTTGCGTTAATATTTATGGATTTGCGAGAGTCTTTTCGACCATTAGGGTTTTGCGAACTCAGTTGGGTTTTCATTTTTCGCTTTTCTGCGATAATGGTGGTTTCCTCTTCGAAGTTAGTAAACGCTAATGCGTGATGTAAAGCATCGTCGAGAGAGACCGGTTTGCGGACTGTGAGCTCCTTGCGGAACGCGGTTGTATACCATAGTCCACATCTCAATACATGTAGTGCGACTTCATCATTTGGGTTTGCAATTTTGGAATTGACATTTTTAAATCAGTCAATGCACGAACGAACCGACTCGTCGGGTCATTGAGATATGTTAAACATGGCTGCCTCAGTGGTTTTGACTTCGATAAAAACAAAGTACTATTGCAGGAAAGCCGTGATAAACTGCTTGAAGTTGTCGATAGACTTTTCTTCCAGCCCAGCAAACAAATCTAAAACAGGGCCCGACAAATTTTCTGCGAAGAGTGTGCATAATGCAAGATAAATTTCTTTGTTGGTTAGATAGACGCGAGATAACACTAATCTAAATGCTCTTATGTGAGCTTTTGGGTCTGACTTCCCTGAGAATTCTTGGAATTTTTCTTTTCCCATGTCACGCAATCTACCAAAAGCAATCCAATTTGTGAAAGGCATTTGACGTGTTTCTTCGATCACACAATCAATGTCGGGTGCCACCCTAGTTGCCATGTTGACTCGTGATCTCAAGCTCATGAATTGGCCGTTTTCATGTTCGACATATAACCTCAATAAACAGTGTTCATCAGTTGCCATTGGAGCGAACTGCATTTGTGGTTGGGCTCACGGTTGGTGTCCAAGATATATTGGATCGATTTGGTCAATCATCGGAATGGATCCTGTTTAATCAGTTTGAGGGATTTGAAAATGGATCGGGTTCGATCCATTAAGAGGTCTTGATCTTGAAGCAAAAACCAAGCCACCTGACCGCCTAGGTATGATATCCCTATTATGTGATAAAGGGGGTAGACTGGGAGGCATTTGATCTACAGATCCGTTGAGATCTGCAGTTAGCGAACTCGAGCTGACAGGGATTGAAGTCAGTCTAAGTCAAAGCGGGAGAAACCCAGTTGTTAGACGTGCTAGCATCATGTTTATAGATCTCAGGTGGTGAAGGGACCTAATAAAAGTCAAGGCGAGTGATAGATTTAGAGATTAAGCATGAGTGTTCTTGAGTGTTCTTGAGCAAAAATAAGAGAGAATAATGATAGATTTAGAGATTAAAACATCTTAAGAGATTAATATTATTGAGCTTGTGTTACATCTCCTTATATAGAGGAGGAGAGCATAAGGAGACCCTAAATGGGTTTACATTTCGAAATAAGCATTAGGGGGAAAATGAAACAATTTGAATTTGAATCCAAAAGAAGAGAGTCTGTCCGCGTCTTCTATTCTATGTGAATCACCAACGGATATAATAGAACCGTCCATGACATCGTCGATGATGTCGTCGATTCTATTCTATCATCGACGATGTCATCATCGATGATAGAATATAACTCTTCCATACTTCACTTCAGCATCCATGTCGCCGACACCGTCGGTGACATATGTACTTCAGAATTCCCATTTTGATTATACACAAGATTGCACATCTGTTCTAATCATGATCAATACTCCCCCTCAAGTTCAGACTTTGGAATCACCCTAAAGACTGAACTTGGAATGATCATGGCAACACCTCATTAAAAACCTTGATGTGGAAAACCACTTGGGACAAAACCACATCAAGGGAAAAAGAGTATGCTGCTCATGAATCAGGAGAGTTCTAATCATGGATAGCCACCAGCCCTAGTTTGCCAAAGACATGAGTGCAAACCTTAAGACTAGCAGCCTTGGTGAAGATGTCTGCAAGCTGATCTTCATTCTTTGTGTAACAAGGCAGAATGGTTCCATCTTCAATCTTCTCCCTCACCTTGTGACAATCAATCTCAATGTGTTTTGTCCTCTCATGAAACACTGAGTTGGTTGCAATGTGAATAGCAGCCTGGTTGTCACAATGGAAGGTGATTGGACATGATTGCTCTATACCAAAGTCCTTAAGCAGAGCGTTCAGCCATGTTAGCTCGGTTGCAAGCTTCCTCATGGCCCTATACTCAGCTTCAGCACTAGAACAAGATACCACCTTCTGCTTCTTTGTCTTCCAAGTCACCAAGTTGCCTCCAATGAAGGTGCAATAGCCGGTTGTTGATCTCCTATCGCTCTTATCACCAGCCCAATCTGCATCACAATAGCCAACAATCTCTGTGCTATCATTCTTACCCATCCAAATGCCTTGTCCAGTTGATCCTTTGAGATATCTGAGTATCCTCTCAATCAAACTCCAATGATACACTGTGGGTGATTGCATGTGTTGGCTCACTTGATTCACAGCAAAGCACAAGTCTGGTCTTGTGAGAGTGAGGTAGATAAGCTTCCTAACCAGCCTCCTGTACAATGAGACATCCTTGAACTTGACTTCATCTGATTTCTCCCCCTTTCTATTGACTTGGTAGCCATCTTCAAGAGGAGTCTTTGCAATCTTGCAATCAAGCATACTTGTTTCGGTCAACAAGTCCTTAACATACTTCCTTTGGGACAGAAATAATTCATCATTGAATCTGCAAACTTCAATGCCCAAGAAATACTTCAACTCACCAAGGTCTTTAATATCAAAGGAACTCTTGAGAAAGGCCTTTGTGGATTGAATCCCATCATTATCACTTCCTGTGATAATCAAATCATCCACATAAATCAGAACCACCACCACTCCTTGAGCACTTTGAAGCGTGAACAATGTATGATCAGATTGAGACTTCTTGAAACCATGGTCCATAAGAGTGTGACTAAGCTTATGGTACCATGCCCTTGGTGATTGCTTCAGACCATAAATTGCCCTTCTCAGCCTCAACACTTCACCATCTTTACACAAGTGCTTCAAACCTGGTGGTGGAGTCATATACACTTCCTCTTCAAGTTCACCTTGTAGAAAGGCATTCTTCACATCCATATGCCATAGATTCCATGAGAGGTTTGTGGCTAAGCTCAATGTGACTCTCACTGTATGAAGTTTAGCCACTGGTGCAAAGGTGTCTGTATAGTCTTCTCCATCGGTTTGGGTGAATCCCCTTGCCACTAGCCTTGCCTTGTACCTCTATATGTCTCCATTGCTTTTATACTTGATTGTGAAGACCCATTTAGAGCTGACTGTCTTTTTACTTTTTTGGCAGCTTCTCTACAATCCAAGTGTGGTTCCTCTCCATAGCCTCTTTCTCATCCTTTACTGCATCCCATCCAAACCTTGATTCCCTCAGCCTCTTCATAAGTCTTAGGAACCTGATTTAACTCAATCTTTCCAAGAAAGGCCTTGTGACTAGATGGGAGCAAGTCAATAGAACAAGTAGACTGACTAGGATGAGCTACTGCTTGGTTGTTGTAGAAGACTCTTGTCTTCATCCATTCTGATGGATCTTTCTTTTCCCTTGTGCTTCTCCTGAGTTGCTGAGCCTGTTGATCAACCACTTCCTCATTACCCACTGCCTCTTGATAAACCATCTCATCCTCATCCATATCCAAGTCCTCTTGGTTTTGATCTTGAGGTAGAGTGTCTTCTTGAGCTTGAGCCGGTTCATGAGTGTGTGTTGCTGGTTCAGTATCCTCTTGTTGATCTTCCTGGGTAGGCGTATCAGACTTCTCTGGCCGTGGGGTATCATTACCCAAGTGGTCCAGCAAGTACTTCAAACTTGTAGCCAAATCTGAGGGTGATCTTGAGAGATCCTTCAAACCTTCCCAATCCCTCTTCTCATAGTATCTCTGCCCCTCAATGAACTTAACATCCCTTGAAACATAGGTCCTGTTGTTGCTTGGATCAAAACACTTGTAGCCCTTCTGAGTTGTGGAGTATCCAAGGAACATACACCTTGTGCTCTTAGCGTCTAGCTTATTCCTTTGATCTCCTGAGATATACACAAAACAAACACAACCAAACACACGTAAGTGTTCAATAAATGGTTTGGCTTTGTTCAATACCTCATATGGTGAAATGTCTTGAAGGACTCTAGTTGGGATCCTATTGATGAGATAACAAGCTGCCAAGACTGCATCTCCCCAAAACCTCTTAGGAACATTGGTGTGGAACATCATGGACCAAGCCACTTCCATGAGATGTCTGTTCTTCCTTTCAGCCACACCATTTTGTTGAGGAGTATGGGGACAGCTTGTTTGATGAAGGATCCCACATTTGTTCAAGTGAGCTTTGAATCTTTGGCTTGTATACTCCCCTCCATTATCTGACCTAAACACTTTGATCTTGGCATTAAACTGATTAGTAACATAGTTTTGGAAATTCAAAAATGCATCAAACACCCTATCTTTAGATGGCAGCAATGTTACCCAAGTATATTTTGATTTTTCATCTATGAAAGTCACAAAATACTTGTTTCTATCTCTAGACAGACAAGGTGAAGTCCAAACATCAGAGTGCACAAGATCAAAGCAATGTTCATAGATAGTAGTTGATTTAGGAAAGATAGTTCTACAATGTTTGCCAAGAATACAAGCTTCACAAGTTGAATGATCAAAGCTAACATTAGGCAACATTAAGTTCAAAGCACGAGCATGAGGATGTCCTAGTCTAGCATGCCATAGGACATTTTGATTGAAAGAAAAACAGGATTTAAAAGCTAATGAATCCGAGTTGCTTGGAGAAGTGTCTTCAAGGAGGTAAAGCTCATCTTGTGTACCACCTCTTCCAATAACCTTTCCATTCTTAATATCCTGAAAACAAACATCATTAGGCCCAAAGATAACATTGCAATTCAAGTCTTTAGTGATCCTCTTAACCGACAGCAAGTTAGATTTAAACTTAGGAACATAAAAGGCATCACTTTCCTTGTTAAATAATCTCAACTTTCCTGTACCGATTATAGGAATCCCTTGACCATCAGCTATAGTTACTCTTCCTAGGGCAGGTTTAATATCTTTTAACAACTTAGCATCACTAATCATGTGGTGAGAAGCTCCTGAATCTACTACCAACTTATGATCAGTTTCACTAAGCAATTTATGTGAAAATAAAGAGATACCCGAGAGCTTAGAGGCATAGGCCTTAATGAGGTCCTCAAGGTCACTCCTCTTCACATATTCAGTGGCTGTGTAGAGTGCAAGCTCCCCTCCTTGAGCTGAAGTAGAGGCAGGTTCATTCACAGCTTCTTGAGAGATGTTGGCATTTGCCCTTGAGTCCTTGAACTTGGCTGGTTTGAGGTGGGGATGAAGGACCCAACACTTATCCTTGGAGTGGCCTTTCCTCTTGCAATGCTCACAAAATGGCGCCTTCTTCTCCTCAGGTTTGAAGCCAGCTTTGTTGGCAGTCACCAACTCCCCCTTTCCTCTAAACAAACCAATGTTTCCTTCCTCCTTTTGGATCCTAGAGCATACCTCTTCAAAATCAGGAAGTGTAGTCTCCCTTAGGATCTTCATTATGACATCATTGTAAACAGGATCCAAGTTGAGTAGAAGGCCAAAGATCTTGTCTTGCTCCTTTCTCTCAATGAGAATCTTGGGGTTCATAGTACTTGGCCTTAGCATCTCAAGTTCAGACCATGCTGAAGAGAACTTCCCAAGATACTTGGTAAAGTCATGGTCTTCTTGTTTCAGCTCACTTATGGCCTTCTTGACTTCATAAACTCTGCTCAGATTAGAGACATCTCCATAAATCTTCTTGAGAGTGTCCCACAGTGACTTGGCTGTCTCACAATGAGAATAAGCTTCAAGGATGGATGGGTCAAGAGAGTTTTGGAGAAAACCAAGCACCAGCTGATCTTCTTGAAACCACTTAGCCTCTGCCTTCTTAGTTTCCTCATCCTTCTTCTTGGCTTCATCTTCTTCAGTTGGAGTTTTATCCTCCAAAATGTGATCCCACAATCCTCTTCCACAAATGGCAGTCTTGATGGTCCTCTGCCATGTCCTGTAGTTAATCCCTTTGAGCACAACAGGAACAACAGTAGGCCTCATGCTGGAGCTGAAATGAGTAGAGTCTTCCATGGTGAATGACTGAAGAGAGTAGATAAAAGCTTGAATAGCTGAGATGAGAACCACTGCTAGGGTTTTAAGACCGAGAAAAGAATAAGGACTGAGAGACTGAGGGTTGGTGCAAGACTTAGGATTTAGGACAGAGAGTAAGAGTGAGAGATTTAGGGAAAACCGTGAGAGATTTAGGGACAGAGAGATTTCGGACAGAGAGTGAAGAACTGAAGATTAATGATTTTAAGAGTGAGAGAATGGTGAAATAAAGAGAGAATCAAGAAAATAGAGATCTTAGCTCTGATACCATGATAGATTTAGAGATTAAGCATGAGTGTTCTTGAGTGTTCTTGAGCAAAAATAAGAGAGAATAATGATAGATTTAGAGATTAAAACATCTTAAGAGATTAATATTATTGAGCTTGTGTTACATCTCCTTATATAGAGGAGGAGAGCATAAGGAGACCCTAAATGGTTTTACATTTCGAAATAAGCATTAGGGGGAAAATGAAACAATTTGAATTTGAATCCAAAAAAAGAGAGCCTGTCCGCGTCTTCTATTCTATGTGAATCACCAACGGATATAATAGAACCGTCCATGACATCGTCGATGATGTCGTCGATTCTATTCTATCATCGACGATGTCATCATCGATGATAGAATATAACTCTTCCATACTTCACTTCAGCATCCATGTCGGTGACATATGTACTTCAGAATTACCATTTTGATTATACACAAGATTGCACATCTGTTCTAATCATGATCAATAGCGAGTACAGTTTGGAGGACTCAAAGGATTTTGTTTGGCAATCTCCTCGAAATGAGCATTATGCGTTGTTCCTGTTCAACGAGCTGCGTGGCCAACGTGTTATTAGCAATATCTTGGTTCCGATCGTTGGCCTCGTTGTTGCGTGTTCGAATCACTAGATAGTTAAGCATCGAACAAATTTTGGCGAGGTCGTATGGATTTTGCCTCAACGCATTAGGGGTTTGCAACAAGCTGGATCACAGTGTTCCAAAGCCGCTTCCAGATGCTGGAGCGGTATGGGACTTATCCATACCCAATTTCTGGCCTGGTCATAGATCGCTGACAGAGAATTCGGTGGGATCGGTCTCGTCGTAGTTATCCATACCCAATTTCTGGCTGGTGCCGACGTCGTAAGGATAGAAGTTGGGTTCGTCCTTACGTTTTCGGTCTGACCTGTGGTACAGTTCACTCTGTTGGTGTTCTTTGGAACGATGTCATTCACTTGTTCGTGGTAGACTGGAGGTTGAGGAGAGACGGTGGTAGTCCCCAAAAATGGCACCAAATGTGAGTTCAAGGATTCACACCGAAATTTGTATGAACCTGAATTATGACTAATGTAGAAAAGAATATAGATTTCCTATTAATCATGGAAGTATTTTAGATCTACTATCAAAACAGAACTTATACAATGAATCAAGTAGAATGTATACAAAGAATGGGATCGAATATTTATTGTCGAGGTGTAAGTTGGATAATATTCAGATAATCCTCTCTCGAACGACCTTCTCCTCTATTTAAGGACATGGACGTGGAGAAGAACATGCTCTGAAAGTGGAAGGACAATGTAGATAAAGTAGTACAATATGAGGATATCTAGCCAATAGAGGTAAACGAGGATATTAAAATCAAGGACGTGGATGGAGAATGCGGAGGAAAAGGTTGTGGAACCTCAACAAAGAAAGAGTGGAGTACTATAGATACCACAAGATAGGTACAAGTCTGGATGTCTAGATTTGGAGAAAAAATATAACTATGCAGAATTTGAAGAAGATATTCTCTTAATGGCACATGTTAATGTAATCAAGGGTGAAAAAGGAACATACCATGTTCCTAGATTTAGGATCCAATAACTATATGTTTTGAACTAGAGACTGATTTACTGAGTTTGACAGTAGAATGTGAATCTAGGAATTGATAGAAGAATGATAGTGGAAGGAAAAATAAACTTGTGTCTAGATATCAATGGAATCATTTATGTGATTACATCGGTATTTTCTGTGCCAAGATTTACGAACATTTTTCTCAGCAATAGGCATGTGCAGCAGAACGGCTTAACTATGGCCATTGAAGATGATCAAGCAATATATGTCACAAGCAACATATGAGATTGATCATGCATTCAACCATGTCAAATAATAGAGTGTTTGTCATTGTACCAACAATAAGAAGGTCGAAAGTAGTATAAGAAAAGATGTCAAAAATTGATAGAGGATACAAAGCATCTATAGCATAAGAGATATTGATATCTAAACCACAAAGGGTTGAAGCTGCTGGCTGAGATTAAGATGGTAGAGGGACTACCAGCCATTAATACAAGAGATGCTAAAATCATATGCGAGATTTTGATGAAAGGAAAACAAAATCGGGCGAATATTCCAAACAAGAGCAAATGGAAATCAAATACATAGCTTCAGCTTGTTCACGATGACATATGTGGACCTACCTCACCAACGTCAGAGGGTGGAAAGAAGTATACGATCAACTTCAATGATGACAATAACATGAAAGTGTTGGAAGTACTTCTTGAGAGAGAAGTCAAAAAAATTTAAGATCTTTAATGAGTTCAAGATAGCAGCAGAGAGGGAACTTGGGGAAAAGTCTAGTGTGTAGAAGGATATATATGGGTGGTGGCGAGTATATTTCAAGGGAGTTTGAAGAAAACTTCAAGGAGAATTGGATCCAAATACAGCTAACAACTGCATACACGCCATAAAAAATGGCATCTTTGAGAAGAAAAATATAAGTGTCATGAAAATGACAAGGCGTATTCAGCTTGAAAGATCAGTACCAAGAAAGTTCTGGGCAAAGGAAATACAATATATAATTCACATACTAAATAGACGCCCTTCAACAGCCTTATGTGATATCATGCCTTAAGAAAAATGGAGCCACCTCAAGCCATCAGTGGAATATCTTAAGATCTTTGGACGTTTTGCCTTTTCCATGGTGCCATATGAAAGAAGAATCAAACTGGACGATAAAAGTATAAATTGTGTGATGTTCGATATGAGTAAGTAATGTAAGTAATATTGTTTTACAACCCATATACAAAGAAGACTATAGTGAGCAGAGATGTTCAGCTTGATGAAAGGAGAGGATGAGAATGGGAAGAAAATTCGTAAAGAAAAAAGATGGCATGGGATGCTTTTGACACATGGAAAAAATGGAAACAATATCAAATGAATTACCTATAGAACCAACTGCAGAAGCACCAAATTCAGAAGAAAAATAGAATGTAGTAGAAGTGGTGAAAGAAGAACACAACAAGTACAATCTTCTCGTAGACGAGAAGGACCAGAGAGACTGAGACAAAGCCAATATTGATAGAACAATATTTTGCATAAAATGCAATGTTTCTCGTTACAGATAATGAAGAAGACATCATTGCAATGTTTTTAAAATAACAAGATTCAAACTACTTTGAAGAACCAGAGCAAGAAAAAGTTTGGAGAAAAGCAATAGAAAAAAAAATCATGGCAATAGATGAGAACAATATGTGGGAGGTAATGGACTTACCATAAGGAGAAAAGGTCATTGGAGTTAAGTGTTTCAAAAAGAAGTATAACGAGAAAGGAGAGATAGAAAAATTCAATGCAAGGCTGGTCGCAAAAGATTATCATCACAAATTTAGAGTAGACTTCTATGATACTTTTGCTCCACTTGCATGATGGGATATAATATGGTCAATCATGAGACTTGCTACAGTGCAGAGAGAATGCTGAAATATATGTTAACTTTTTGTAAAAAGTGCATTTATGCATGCATGTGGAGCTTAATGAGGATAATGTCTTGGTCCATTTACAAAGTTACTTGAAAGTTTAGCATTTGTGCACAATATACAATATCAGGTACTCCTCAAAATAACGGAATTGATGAGAGGTGGAAGTGTACCTTAATGAAAATGGTTATGAGCATGTTAAGTAATTGTTCTCTACCCCTTGCATTGTGGATATATGCATTAATGATTGCAACGAGTGTGCTAAAACGGGTTCCTAGTAAGGCAGTTCCTAAGACATCTTATGAACTGTAAACGGGAAGGAAACCTAGCTTAGGTCATTTACGTGTTTGGGGTTGCCTAATACAAGTTAGGTTATATAATCCACAAGAAAAGAAACTTGATTTAAGACTGTCAGTGGATTTTTCATTGGCTATCCTGAAAAATCAAAAGAGTATACATTTATTGTCCTAACCATAGTACAAGAATAGTTGAAATGGGTAATGCTAGGTTCATGATAGGTCTCAAATTTTACCCTATACTAACTGCAAGTGCACAGTATATCAATTGTAGTACTTAGGGATCGAATCCACGAGGACTCTAGGCAACGATAGGATTAGAACTAAAGAGATTAAAACTAGGAGAAATTAAAAGGCAAATTGTATTGATTAATTGAAAAGCAAGCAAGAAAGTAAACAGTAGCAGGTTGTTGTTGTAGGCAATAAACTAAGGGCGCTAAGTCTAGGGCGTTCTCAGGAAATCAGACAAGCAGATAAATCAATCAGTCAGGATCTAATTAAACATAGTTCTAGAACTCAAAACACAGATATAGAATTAACCAAATTCCTTTGCAAGAATTCTCTAAGTCTAAGTGCAGTAATCCAAATTCCTTTGCAATTACTAACAGATTAAACCAGCTTTAAATCCAAGTTTGATATGTTCACAATCTAATTAAACCAAATTCCTCTGCGAGTAATTAAATTGCTCAACCTAAATAGTTGAGATTCTAAACCACACTGTCGTGTCATATTTAGCAACCTAAGATCTAGATTCTAATTGATCAGGTTAGAACTAGCATTAAACACAATTTAGTTTGAAATAATTATATCTAGCAAGTCATGAAATCCCTATGAGAAACCCTAAACATAACTATGAAACTACTCAGACATAGATAATGTAAACATAATCAATGAATTAATAGATATCATAAAAGAGATTAGAATAATAAAGGGGTTCGAAAACTTCTCCAAAACGAATGTAGTACATGATCAGATCAGCCCCAAAAGCTCTAAAAACTCTCTGCTCTAAGTTATCATAGCGTAATTAAAACTGAAGCTAAAAACCTAATTAAATAGCTAAAACACGACTTGGGGCTTCTGTGTAAATATCTGGAACTTTTGGGCATCTTCTGCAATATTGGCATACTTCATTAAACCGTCGAGAGTCTGGCCCAACACGCTATGCATCGATCGATGCAGGTGTGCAACGATCGATGCAGTCATCAAATCTGGACAGTGAACGCAACCTCTCGGGTCAAATCTCCAAAGTGCTCCAATTAGCTCCATAATCTCCACTTTTCCTCCAAACGTACGTGTACCTAATAAAACCTGCAAAGGACTCTAAAAGAACACCAAAAGACACTAAAACAGACTTATATCATGGCATAAAACCGGTAAAAACCATGATATATCAACTCCCCCACACTTAGCCTTTGCTTGCCCTCAAGTAAAACAGAGAACTTAAACATGGTGAAGAGGTTTGAAAACTTTCAGAAACTCTTTTTGTCCTAGAAGCAACAACACTCAGATTCCCCTTAGTAAACCACTGAAAGAATCACCTGCAAGACATCAAGACCAACATATACTTCCCCCACACTTAGCAACTGTCCTAAGTAAACTCCACAATCACATTCACGCATTCAAATTCTCCCTACTGACTTCTGCAAGTATTTAAGTGCAGTCTCACCTAAGGAGTATCGATCAAAGGCACATGGACTCTTACCTTGCCAACTCTAGACCACCATACTATCTTTCTTTGGTCCCTTTCTTCTCTTTTCCCTTCCTTAGCATTCTGATTTTTCCCCATTGGGTATCATTTTTTTTTTATCAGTGCTCTTCCCGTTAAGGGGTGTACTTTGGACACATTTCATGGATGCACAGGATATGATAGTTGTAGCTACCACTCCCAGAGACCATTTCGGAGTTACTAACTCATCCTCAGTTTATTATCTTTTTTTTTATTTTATGGAAGGGGAGAAGGGAACCAAATAGGACAGGTTTACAGGCTGTGTCAGAACTAACAAGGGAATCCGACACAAGGTATACCAAGCCCTTAGGTGAGAAAATTAAGTCAGTATTAAAGTGAAGTCAGTAAAAGGATCCTCTGATACCTGAAGTGATGTGGGTGTTCTCAGTAGGTTGATCTATGTCTGGGTTTTCTAATAGTCATAGATAGATCCTGCAACTTCATCCCAATGGTTACTTAAGTTCCTGCAAGATATTGTTAACTTCTCCAAAATTCATTGTTTCCTACTTAAACTGGTTTTGACTCAATAAAACAAAATTTTTGAAAAATTGGACTGACTCTAAGAAAACAGAAAGATAAAGTCAGTAGCACCTCCCCCACACTTAAAACACACTGTCCCCAGTAGTGTCAAGCTAAGGGTTGGCAAAAAGAAAAACAAAAATGTTAATGGATGTGTTGAGTTCTGTCTTATTTTTACCTCTGCCGCACAGGCATCGATCGTTGCATAAATGCATCGACCGCTGCTAAGCGATTTTTCGTCGTGTGTCGATCGTTGCTCAGGACTGCAACGATCGCTGCAATGCGATTTCTTTCGTGTTGTGACGATCGACACAAGGTGTGTCGATCGACACACTGCGATTTGGCCGAGACCTGCAGACAAAAACTCACCAAAACCAAAACCAAAATATAAAATCCTACAAAAACACCAAAAATCAACATGCAAAAATGAAACAGTGGGTTGCCTCCCACTCAACGCTCTTTTAACGTCAATAGCTTGACGTTTCAGCTGATCTAGGCAGAGGGTGCATCATCCAGAGGCAGAATCTGACCTACTGGAATCTCGGCTTTAGCCCAATAGTGTTTCACCCTCTGTCCATTCACAGTGAATTCATTACCTTCCTTACTGATCAGAACAATAGCTCCGTAGGGACGCACCTCTTTAATCTTTAAAGGGCCAGACCACCTTGATTTCTGCTTTCCTGGAAACAAATGCAAACGTGAGTTATACAAAAGTACTTGATCATTCGGTGCAAACTGTCTGGAGACAATCTTTTTGTCATGATAGGCCTTAGTCCTCTCTTTGTACAACTTTGAGTTCTCATAGGCAAAATGTCTAATCTCATCTAACTCATTAAGCTGCACCAATCTCCTCTCTGCAACAGACTTAAGATCAAAGTTCATCTGTTTTACAGCCCATGCTGCTTTGTGCTCAAGCTCCACCGGCAGATGACATGCTTTTCCATACAGAAGATGGAATGGAGTGGTCCCAAGAGGTGTCTTAAATGCAGTCCGGTAAGCCCATAATGCATCATCTAGCTTTGCTGCCCAATCCTTTCTTGTCTTCCCAACTGTCTTTTCTAAGATCTCCTTGATCTGTCTATTAGAGACCTCGACTTGTCCACTAGTCTGAGGGTGATAAGGAGTAGCAACTCGGTGATGAACTCCATGCTTTCTTAGGAGCTTCTCGAAGACCTTGTTGATAAAGTGGGATCCTCCATCACTAATCACAATCCGAGGTACTCCAAATCTAGGGAATATGATGGTCTTAAACAGCTTAATGACCACCGAAGAATCATTGGTTGGACTAGCTATTGCTTTTACCCACTTAGATACATAGTCCACAACAACCAAGATAAACTTATTCCCGTAGGATGAGGGAAAAGGACCCATAAAGTCTATGCCCCAGCAATCAAAGACCTCAACCTCAAGAATGAAATTCTGAGGCATCTCATGCCTTTTACTGATTTTCCCTCTCCTTTGACAGACATCACATTGAGAGACAAAAGAGTGTGTGTCTTTAAACATCGTAGGCCACCAGAAACCGGCTTGCAGAACCTTAGACACAGTCTTGAAAGTAGCAAAATGTCCAGCATAATTTGATCCATGACAGTGGAATAGGATGTCTGGAACCTCTGATTCAGCAATGCATCTCCTGTAAAGGCCATCTGAACAGTGTTTGTAGAGATAAGGCTCATCCCAGTAGTATCGTCTGAGCTCCCTGAAGAACTTCTTCTTTGCATACCCCTTCAAATCATCTGGTTCAGTTTCTGCGGCCAAGTAATTAGCTATATCCGCGTACCAGGGTCGAGCAGTGGTTGTGACAGCACCTACCTCGAAGACATAGTCTCCAATTCGTATCGTGAAAGGTTCTGGTTCTGTTTCCGCATTGCAACGATCGTCGCATAAGGTGGCATCGATCGTCGCATCCTCGACACCTGCATCGATCGTCACAAATGTGGCATCGATCGACGCAGTGTGATTTATCCGACAGTTCTGCAGATTTTTGCCCAAATCCGCCTGAAACACTGTCCCGACCATATTGACGTTTTCCTCGGGCAAGTAATCATTAATGGGCACGTCTTCCTCAACCAGCATCCTTGAAAGATGATCAGCGACTCCATTCTCAACTCCCTTTTTGTCCCTCACTTCAATGTCAAACTCCTGAAGCAGCAGAATCCATCTTAACAATCTTGGCTTAGCATCCTTCTTCTGCATCAGATACTTCAGGGCTGAATGATCAATGTGTACAAGATAGGGGAGGAACTTCTCAAATGCAAAGACAACAGCCAACATCTCCTTTTCTGTGGTGGCGTAGTTTCTCAGCGCATCATCTAGTGTCCTACTAGCATAATAGATATAGCATGAAGCTTTCTATCCTTCTGCTGCCCCAGAACAGCTCCTACACCATAGTCACTTGCATCACACATAACCTCAAAAGTTAGATCCCAATCCGGTGGCTGAACTATTGGAGCGCTCACTAAAGCCTGCTTAATATGCTCAAATGCAGTCTGACAATCTGCATTGAATTCAAATTTGGTATCCTTACACAGCAAAGCAGTTAGTGGCCTAGCAATCTTACTGAAATCCTTGATGAACCGTCTATAGAAACCAGCATGTCCAAGAAAGCTTCTTATAGACTTTACAGAATCAGGTGCTTGAAGGTTGGTCATTACCTCAATCTTAGCGCGGTCTACTTCAATCCCTGCTTCAGACACTTTATGTCCTAGTACAATGCCATCTATGACCATGAAATGACACTTTTCCCAGTTAAGAACCAAGTGCTTTTCTTCGCATCTAGTCAGTACCTTGCACAAATTATCTAAGCACTCATTATAAGATGATCCATAGACTGAGAAGTCATCCATAAATACCTCCATAAAGTCCTCAATCATATCAATGAATATGGACATCATGCATCTCTGGAAAGTAGCTGGTGCATTGCAGAGTCCAAAAGGCATCCTACGGTAAGCAAATGTGCCATATGGACAAGTGAAGGTGGTCTTTCCCTGATCCTCTGGGTGGATAGGAATCTGAAAGAAACCTGAGTATCCATCGAGGAAGCAATAGCAGGGGTGATTTGCTAACCTCTCCTGCATCTGATCAATGAAGGGTAAAGGGAAATGATCCTTCCTTGTTGCAGCATTAAGTTTCCTGTAATATATGCACATCCTGTGTCCAGTCATAGTCCTAGTAAGGTGTTGGGAATGTCCTGAAATCTACTGTACTATCTCTAGAAAGTATGATAAATGTCGAGATCAGACATAAGTCATAAAAACTGGGTGATCATGATGGCTTGCTAGAGTCCGCTCTTGATCTATAAGTTTAGGACTTATTACCAGTATTGTATGATCCCAAAGGGTCACACACCATAGCTAACGGGAAAGTTAAGATGGAATTAATACGGTAAGATGCTAAGGCATTTACTGTATTTGTACAGAGAGTTGGGCAGACAACAAATGGGCTTTTGTCTGATTTGTGTCTTGGGCCCAAAAGTCTAATGGACCATTAGTTTAATTAATTAAACTTGGGCCCATTAGTGAATCAATAAGATTGAAAAAGGGTTTGAGAAACCCTAAGCCTTTTTGGCGATTTGTGGGTGTGGCCGCAGGGCCTCTCCCTCTCCAATCTCTCTCTGTTGATCATCCATCCGGTCTAGCAGCCATCCGTGCTTGTAAGTGTGTGGATACCGAGGAGGAACAGGTATTCATCTGTTCGTTGATCTCGACATTACAATCATTCCGCTGCAAAAGGTAATGTCCAGGTTTGTGTTTATGATTCAGTTACAAGAACCTAGATCCTTGTTTAAGATTATGCGTTAGGTTGCAATCTGAGAATTGAACCATGGAAAAACACATAATTCTTCAGTGGTATCAGAGCCTAGGTCGTTAGGTTTTTGCTGTTTGGATCTTTGTATGAATTGATTTTGACTTTGAATTGAATTGATAATTAATCGTTAGGTCACGATCGTATTCATATTGTTTGGAAAGAATCGATTTGTTGATTTTGTTTCAATTAATTAGCGATAGTGATGTTGACTTTGTTCAAAATCGTTTTTGTCATAAGTAAGTGTCATGATCGTGAAACAAGGTGTTTTATTAATAATGAAACGAATTGATAGTTGAATTAATCGCTTGTTGTTTGTCTTCTTGTGTTGGCATGAAACAATTGTGATGTTGACTTTGTATTATTATCACATGAATCGATCAAATTGATTTGATAGATGGCAAAATGGTTTTGTCTTCTTGTGGATTGCATGAAACGAAAAAGCAAAAGTCGATTGTCAATTAATTATCATAAGATCGTGTTTTGCATCATATCTCGGATCACGTTTGTGCCGAGTGATGCGTGGGCTTTGCGGCCGTGTGATGCCTTCGATCGCTCTAAGCCGAGTGATCGTTGATGGGCTGGCCGCGTGATCGTTTGGGCCGAGATCGATCAATCGATCGTGAGGCCGTGGGACGGATCATGCGTAATGGGCCTAGGGTGGGATCATGGATCCGATCGTTTGGCCCGTTAAAACTTTACGTCCCGCGAATAGTCAATCGGTTAAACCGAGCTTCGCGGTTCGTTGCCCAAACCACACCGATTTAACCGGTCCATTTAATTGGCGGTTAATTGTGTGTTTAAAGCCTTAAACCGCAAGTTAGGTCAAAATTGGCTAAAACACTAGGTGTTTCTTCCCGGTTTTGGATTTAACTGAACCGATCCAATTTAATTGGTGGTTCAAGCGGTTAACCCAAATCGCGGTTTGCTGGAAATTATTTAATACAATTGGTATTATTTAATTTCTGGTTAAACCGGATTTAAATTCAAAATTGAATTTTAACCTAAACCGAAGGCTGGTCTAAGTTTGATTTGGTTGGACCAAATAATTTCGAGCTGGTCTGGTTTAGTAAATAACCGATGGTTTTGATAGTTAATTTGGTCTTGGACCAGAATTAATAAACCGACTCGGTTATGTCAAATTATTGGGCCAATTGGAATTCTATGGTCTTGGGCCAAGAATTGGGCCTATAATTTGTGACCCAACCCGAAAAATATTTATAAAATATTAAATTAGAAATTTCTATTTTTAGTATGTTTCTAAATTTAGAAAGTTTCTAAAAGAAGTAAGTTTCCCAAAATAGTAATCTTCTATTTTTGGAAATAAAACCGAAAAATCCTCAAAAACAATATCAAGCTTGGATGTCTTTCCAATCTTGTCAGCTACTTAACGCTTATTCGATTACAGATATGGCTTACAGTGTGAAGTGTCTGTTTTCGCGTAAGTAAAGTAGTATATAGTCACTAATTTCATTGGGATTCCCAGACTTTAGTGATTATTTGGCTGTAAGAGATTGGTTTCCTTGACTGGGCCATCGGGAGTCCCGGGCCTTGAGACATCTGGTGTATTGGGCCTTGGGCCCAATTCACAACCGAGAGTTATTGGATATAACTAGCTGTGTGTATGCTTACCAAGTAAAGCTACTTCTGAGTGACGGCCAGTGGCCCACTTTGGATTTAGCTGAACATGGGTCTCGGAATCATTGCATTCTTATGAGGTTAAACAAAGAAATTTTGAATGCAATGCGAGTTTTCTTATAAGTTATTAAGATTACTCTTTTATGAACTAAATAACTAAAACTCTATTTATCTCTAAATTTCAGCTATGACTAGCACAAACAATCAAAACACTTTCTCGATCCGGTATGTCCTTGAGATGGACAAACTGAACGGATCAAATTTCTTGACTTGGTCGCGGAACCTGAGGCTAGTTCTCAGGCATGAGAGAAAGGACTATGTCCTTGAGAAAGCTCTCCCCGAGAGGATCGGATCCAAGGCCTGTCATGCAGTACGTAATGCTTGGAATAAGCATTATAATGATGCGGTAGATGTGCGTGGTCTGATATTGGCTACCATGGACTCAGATTTGCTGAAGCAATATGAGAACATGGAGTCGCCAATAGAGATGATCAGTAGCCTGAAATTGAAATTTCAGGAGCAGGTAAGAGTGGAGAGATACCAGTTGGTTAAGTCTCTCACTAGCTGCAAGCTACCAAATGATTATCCAGTAAGTCCTCATGTCAGTAAAATGATGGGTTACATTGATAACCTGAGGAAACTGGATTATCCAGTTAGCCAAGAATAGGCAACTGAGATCATTCTGCAGTCACTGCCGTCAAGCTATGATAAGTTCAGAAGGAACTATATCAACAAAGGCTTAACGAAGACGTTGACTGAACTGCATGATATGCTCAAAACAGTTGAGCCAAACGTGAAGAGTACCCTGTACAATCTCATGAAGGAGAAGGGTAGGTTTACAAAACCTAGTGCTGACAAGGGTGAAGACAAAGTTGTCCAGATTTTGAATCATGGCAAGCGTGTCTCTTCTGAGCCCGAGTCAGATACCTCTTACGTTGGTAAGTGCTGCTACTGTAAAGAGACTGGGCATTGGAAGAGAGATTGCATTAAATTCATGGAAGATTATGAGGAGTTGAAGTTGATGTATGAGACTACTTCCTCAGGTATTCATGTTATTACTTCAAGTTATACCTTATAGGTATTGGATACTGGTTGTGGCACTGATATTTGTTATAATATGTAGAGCCTGAGCAACAGTAGAACGTTGAAGGAAGGGCAAGTGGAACTGCGTGTCTGGAAGGAGCTTGGGATGCTGCCTCAGCCGTAGGGTTTTCACTTATAGATCCCTTTGAGGCTTGGTTTTGTATTAAGTAATTGCTACAATGTACCTGCTTTACGCAGAGTTGTTTTTCATTTTCTTGTAAGAATTTGAATGTTTTTCATTTTGATAAAGATAAGTTTTTGTTCTTTTGATCTTAATGAAATGTTAATTGTAGCACCCTATTCAAGGAATGGGTTTTATATCTTAAACCAAAGAGTGCCTAAATGTAACATAAATACCGAATTGGTTTAAATCTGATGGATTAAACCTGATTTTTCTTGGCATAAATGTTTTGGTCACATAGAGTAAGTCGGATTCAGAAACCCCATAGTTATGGACTTTTGGGCTCATTTGATCGGATATCTTATGAGACTTGAATTCTGCTTACTGGACCAAAAGACAAAGGGCCCATCTTAGCCGAGCTAGAGAAAAGCCCAAAGGCTTACTGGACTTTGAACATACTCATGTATGTGGCCCGATGAGCAGTAATGCCAGAGAAAAATTTCCTGTACTTCATTGTCTCTACTGATTACTTCAGTGAGTGTGACTGTGTTCATTTGATGAGACACAAGTCGGAATTCTTTGATATGATCGAAAGAGTTCCAGAATGAAGTATAGAATCTGAATGACAGAAGTATTAAGACTCTGGATTAGATCACGAGTGAGAATACTTGAGTCATTAATGGTGTGATCATCTGAATGAGTGTGAAGTCGTTTCACAGCTCAATTCTCCTGAAAACCTTGAGGTATTTCTGTGAGAAAGAATCAGATCTTATTAGAAATGATTAAAGATGAGTCACACGAATCTTCCATGATATTCTTTAAGAATAACGCTCTAGAAATATCTAAGTTTACGCTGAAATAGTTCCACCAATATCAGTTGAAAGACACCACGTAAATGTGGATTGGAATCGATCCAAATTCGTCTTTACTGAGTATTTGTAATTGTGCTACTTCGCTGGTTGTCCTAGGGAAACCAAGGCTTGTTACTTTTACGTCCATTCTGTTTTCTAAGAGGGGAAGTTACTTTCCAAGAAGAACAGTGGGAGTAAAAGTGTAACTCGAAGAAATTCGAGATATACAGGAGGCTGCTCAACCTATTGAGGGAGAGCAGCGGATGGATTTACAGATTTCTGTAGAACCTATACCTGTAGAGCCTGAAGTTCGCAGATCTGAATGAATCAGTCACTAATCGTCATTGAAAGCGACGAACCTGCGAAATTCAAAGAAGCGAGAGTGAGCCCGGACTCCAAAAATTACACTATGTGTAAGTTAGCTTCATTGATCCATTCATGGATGGAAGCAAACATATCGGAGTTGGAATCTTCGTTCTGTTGAAGTAGTCAAGGTTTTGACTTGAACAGGAACGAAATGGAACTGTGCGTTTACTAAAAGATAAGTGGGAGCAATATTGCATTTCTCATAGTGTATGTCGATGACATACTGATTCTCGGAAAAAACGTTCCAATGCTGCAGTCGGTAAAGGACTGGCTTGGGAGTTGTTTTTATGATTGACATGGGTAAAGCCACGTATGATTCTTGGATTTTGGATCTAAAGATAGAGATCCAAAAGAGCTGGTAGGACAAAGTCAGGATTCTTAAATTGACAAAGTCCTACACGTTTTCAGCATTCCAAGAAGGGTTTTATGCCAATGTCACATGGCATTACGTTAAGCAAGAAACAGTGTCCTACGATAACTGCTGAGCTTGAATGCATGGATGAGATTCCATGTGCGTCGGCAATTGGATCTATCATGTATGCCATGACACGTACTTGTTTTGATGTTGCTTTAAAGTTAAGCAAGACAAGTAAAGACCAGTCAAATCCAGCAAAGAATCACTGGATAGACGTAATGAATATCCTTAAGTATTTGGAAAATACTTAGGATAAGTTCTTGAGTTACGGAGAAAGTGAGGTGCTACAAGTCGATAGAGTCTGAAAGGCAAGTTTCCAACAGACAAAGATGATTTCCGGTCACAGTCCGGTTATATCTTGTGTCTGTCTGGCGGTGCAAGGCACTGTTGCTGACTCCATGACTTAAGCTGAACATTTCGCAGCTTGGGAAGCGGCGAAAGAGGTTGTTTGGAAAGAAGAGTTCATCACTAAACTTGATGTGATTCCCAGCATAGATGAGACTAGCTGCACATCAGAGGTCCAAACACCTTGAGGATAGGTATAACCTATTCCGTGAGATAAATGACAGAGATGTTAAGTAGATAAGCAAGTTTCATCGAATGAGAACGTTGCTAATCTATTAACGAAGCCACTCCTTATGCCTAAGCACGAGTCGCGGACTGTAGCTGTAGGATGAGTGAAATTAAGATGTAGTCTTAATTTCAGTGGGAGTTTGTAAAGGGCTTTACTTAGTTGTTTTGAAAAGTTCATGTAAACATAATATTTTATGTTTATGAAATCTATGATTTCTGGATTATTTTAACTGTGATATAAATAATCGTTCCAAATTGATTCATGTCATTATATATGGGCCATCGAAGTACATGAGTAGACTTGATCCTGAAACCCCATATTTAACGAAATGACATAAATCATAGTGTCCATAGTCGAAGGTTGTTGAAATTGGAACACCAACAACCGCTTGAGACTAGATTGTGTTGAGACTTATGACCAGGTTTCGAGGGGTCATAGATGCGCGGCATCAAAGTCGACACATAGGTATATGTAGGGGAGCATATGACCGGACATGGCCCGCTGATGAGAACTCTACAAGATATTAATATCTGTGTCATAAGAGGTTCTCATATACGACTATAGAGTATAGTCCTTAGACCTGAGTTCGCATGCATGTGGCTGCACATGGATTGATGCACTTTGATCATTGTCTAACGCTGTTTCGTAACTGGGAGCTATACGGACCTTGGTTGGGTGTATTATGAATTGTTTAGTTCATAGTGATGGAACAAGATGGGATTTGTCCCTGCCGTTTAACGGAGGTAATATCTCTAGGCCAATCGGAGACTTGATAGCTGGTAAGAGAGTGGCCACTCCCAAACGGACTTGCCCAAGTCGTTTGCATTGTCAGTATCAAATCTGGTCCGATTAAAATGGTCTGGCTATATAAGGATGACACGCATCTTGCCTTATGCCAGATCGAGATATTGAGACAAAAGGACTAGGGAATGTAGGATTCCAGTACAAGTGGGAGATTGTTGGGAATGTCCTGAAATCTACTGTACTATCTCTAGAAAGTATGATAAATGTCGAGATCAGACATAAGTCATAAATACTGGGTGATCATGATGGCTTGCTAGAGTCCGCTCTTGATCTATAAGTTTAGGACTTATTACCAGTATTGTATGATCCCAAAGGGTCACACACCATAGCTAACGGGAAAGTTAAGATGGAATTAATACGGTAAGTTGCTAAGGCATTTACTGTATTTGTACAGAGAGTTGGGCAGACAACAAATGGGCTTTTGTCTGATTTGTGTCTTGGGCCCAAAAGTCTAATGGACCATTAGTTTAATTAATTAAACTTGGGCCCATTAGTGAATCAATAAGATTGAAACAAGGGTTTGAGAAACCCTAAGCCTTTTTGGCGATTTGTGGGTGTGGCCGCATGGCCTATCCCTCTCCAATCTCTCTCTCTGTTGATCATCCATCCGGTCTAGCAGCCATCCGTGCTTGTAAGCGTGTGGATACCGAGGAGGAACAGGTATTCATCTGTTCGTTGATCTCGACATTACAATCATTCCGCTGCAAAAGGTAATGTCCAGGTTTGTGTTTATGATTCAGTTACAAGAACCTAGATCCTTGTTTAAGATTATGCGTTAGGTTGCAATCTGAGAATTGAACCATGGAAAAACACATAATTCTTCATAAGGATCAGCTCATTCTTCTCATTCTTCACAACTGTAACTCCGCCTTTCTTAGGCACCACATGGACTGGACTCACCCAATCACTGTCTGAAATAGGATAGATGATCCCAGCATCTAGGAGTTTCATAATCTCCTTCTTAACCACTTCCTGTAGATTAGGATTGAGCCTTCTCTGATGCTCAACAGATGTCTTAGACTCGTCCTCATGATGTATTCGATGCATGCATAGCTCCGGAGAGATACCTGAAATGTCATCAAGAGAATAGCCAAGAGCTTTGCGATGCTTGCGTAGCTTGCTTAGCAGTAAACTGAGCTCTGCGTTGTTCAAACTAACATTAACAATCACTGGATAAGTTGAATTAGGTCCAAGAAACGCGTACCTTAGCCCCGATGGAAGTTGTTTCAGTTCTATTTTCGGAGCTTTTTCCTCTGCCCAATCTCTTTCGACTTGCAACGATCGATGCTTAGTCTGTGTCGATCGATGCAAAGTCGCGGAAGACACTTCTACCTTCATCACTTGCTCAGCAGAATCCATCAGTTTTGCATAGCAGATTGCAGGCTCGTCTTGCAGGTGTTCCAGCTCCATTATAGAGCTCAGTAAGGCTCTTTCCAGTGAATCTTCAGCATGTGACTTGTGGAAGTACTCTGCAGCCAAATCACCCAGTGTCCACATAGAAGGTCTGTCCGTCGATGATTGGTCTCTTCACCAGTTTGTCCACATCAAAACTCATTTTCAGATCACCCACATTCAGAATTATTCTTCCTCCTTGGCAGTCAATCATCGCACCAGCAGTAGCTAAGAAAGGCCTGCCCAAAATCAGTGGATCCTTCGGTTCCTCTCCATACTGCAGAACCACAAAATTAGTAGGTATCACACATTTACCAATCATTATAGGCACATCTTCTAGTACTCCTTCTGGGATTCTAATTGTTCTGTCTGCTAAGACTAGTGAGATCCTAGTTGGCAAGAAATCAGTCATTCCAAGTCTCTTAGCTACAGAGAAGGGCATAAGATTCACACTAGAACCAAGATCACATAGGGATCTTTAAAATCTCTCCCTATAGATAGCACAATCCAACACAAAGCTCCCTGGATCTTTCAGCTTCTCAGGAATTCTGCCCTGAACTACCGCACTACACACCTCCGTGATCATCATCACACTCTCCTCATCAGACCACTTTGTTGGGATTGTGTCCTGAAATCACATTGTACTTACTCTAAAGATAGTTGTATTGTCGAGATCGGACAATTCATGTGATACTGGGTAGTCATAATGTTTTGCTAGAAACCGCTTATGACAAATGAGTTGTAACTCATTTCTAGTATTGTGTGAACCTAAAGGGTCACACACCTAAGCAAGTTGGATACGCTTCTGTAGGGAATTGATCATTGGCATATGGTCCGTTCAATGTGTGTTGGATACACATTGAATTCGTGTTTTAAAAGGTGTGTCGATCGATGCCATTGGTGCGTCGATCGATACAAGAGGTGTGTCGATCGTTGCCATTGGGTGCAACGATCGACACAAGGTTGATACCGTAACTGATGTTACGGTTTGTAAACCGTGGGCCTATTTATAGGGGCCAGGTTACACGACCTAAAGGGAGAGCCGTCGCAGACAGTTTTTCTTGACAGAAAAACAGACCCTCTTCCTCGAGAAACACGTAGAGAATCCCAGGAGATCCGATCACCGGTACTAGCATCCCGGTGGATTCCAGCTTGTGTGCGTGTGGACTACGATAGAGGCGCAGCGATTGAGGCGCTCTAGATCTCGTTTACCTGCTCCAATTTCCGCTGCCAATCTCCAGGTAATCACGAGGTCAGTTCTTAGATTCAATCACCTAGACCCATGATCCTAGGGATTCCAACAGTGGTATAAGAGCCATAGGGTTTAATCGATTGAATCAGTAGCCTAGAATTCGATTAAAATGGTATTTGATTGAATTGATGCTAGCTAGGATTCGTTTTGATAATAAGAATCTCAGATTTGTTAATATCGAAAACGAAGAACTGTGTTTTCGCACAGTGTCGATCGACACAAGTTTGACACACCGCGAAAACGATGAAAATATTTTAGGGTTTTCGCACAGCATCGATCGATGCACTGGGTGTGTCGATCGATGCAGCGCGAAAATACAAAAGGATATTGTGTTTTCGCATAGCGTCGATCGATGCATCGCGAATTCGCCTATTAAAGGATTGGGTTTCGATTTAGAAATCGCACTGTGTCGATCGACACACTGGGTGCATCGATCGACACAGGCTGTGCGAAAGGATAGATCGGTTCAATTGGATTGAACTGGTTATCTCGCATGGTTATGTCTGTTTAATTCGATTAAAATTCCCTGATACCCTACTGTATCGATCGACACAGGTTTAGTGTCGGTCGACACAGGCCTTGCGATTGGTTAATCGGTTCAATTGGATTGAACTGGTTATCATGCTTGGTTAAGGTAGATCAGATCGGTTTAAATTGGATGAATTGATTCAATTGGATTGAATTGGTTATCTCAATTGGAATAAACCGATTTGATTGGTTAAGATCAGTTTAATTGGATAAGTCGGTTCAATTAGATTGGACCGGTTATCGCAATTGGTCAAAGACCGGTTATAGGGTTGGTAAAGGTTGCATATCAAATGTCGACCAAGTGTGTCAGTCGATGCGCATGGTGACGATGCGAACCGTAATCGTTTGGTTTTGAACCAGATGATTGAAAAACCGAACCAAATGACCTAACCCACTTAAATTAGAACAAGCAAAATTTAATTGAAATTAAAAGTAAAAATGTTCTAAACCCATCTAATACACATTGGATGTGTGTTAGATCGAAGCTTAGTTATTCAATATGGTCAACTGTCAAGACTCATTCCGTTGTTGGATAGTCTTGCCAAGAGCTTGGTGTCCACAATTACATGAGTAAGGCAGGTAGTAGTGTTGATGGTCTTGCAGTGCTTGACATCAACTATTGTATGACCTAAGAGATTGAATTACTAAACATTTAGAGTTCCATTTCCTCAACTAAATATCAAGTGATCTTGATGTCTTGCCCGATCTTGTCTACTGTCAAGACTCGTGTCGTTGTTGGATATTCTTGGAGTCCTTGGTATCCAACGCGACATGAATAAGACAAGTGGTCATTGATAGATTTGCAGTGCGACTGTCAGTGACCACAAGACAGAAAGAAGATTGGTTTTACTTGACTGGGCTATCAGAAGTTCTGAGCCCAGAGACATCAGAGTGGATTAGACATAGTTTGTCTCATCTACGACCAGGAGTTGTACTGAGTACAATTAGCAATGATTTGCTTACCTAGATTACTAAAATTTGGATGACGACGAGTCGCCCACTCTAATTCTGGTGATCTGAGGATCTTGGTTCATTATATTCATAGAGGAAACATTGTTTGAATATAATGCGGGTTTTCTTATTAGATAAGATTTCTCATTTCCTGAACTTCATAACTAAAATTTTCTTTGCTTAAAATTTTCAGCCTATGTCTAAAACTACTTTCTCGTTACGACCCGTCCTTGAGAAGGACAAGTTAAATGGGTCAAATTTCCTGGATTGGTATCGCAATTTGAGATTAATCCTCAAGCAGGAGAGTAAGGACTATGTCCTTGAGAAAGCTCTTCCAGAAAGGCTTGGGACCAATCGCTCGAATGCAGTATATGATGCTTGGAATAAGCATTATATTGATGTGGTAGATGTGCGTGGTCTGATGTTGGCTACCATGAACTCGGACTTGAAGAGTCAATACGAGAACATGGAGTCGCCAATAGAGATGATCACCAGCCTGAAACTGAAGTTTCAGGATCAGGCACGAGTTGAGAGATTCCAGATGGTGAAGTCTCTCACTGGGTGCAAGCTAACAGAGGATGCTCCAGTGAGTCCTCATGTCATTAAAATGATGGGTTACATTGATAACCTGGGGAAACTGGATTGTCCTGTCAGCTTAGAGTTGGCTACTGACATCATTCTGCAGTCACTGCCGTCTAGTTATGATAAGTTTGTGAAAAGCTATATCAAGAACGACTTGACAAAGACGTTGACTGAGCTGCATGGCATGCTCAAAACGGCAGAGCAAGACATCAAAAGGTGTAAAAGATTTGAGAAATCTTGTGTTGACAAGGGTAGAGGCAGGGCCGTCCAGATTTGGAATCAGGATAAGCCTGTGTCATCATATAAGCCCAAGTCCGGCCCATCTGGTGTTAGAAAGTGCTTCTACTGTGATGAGTCAGGGCATTGGAAGAGAGATTGCATTAAATTCTTGAAAGACTCACAATAGATGAAGGAGATGTATGGTACTTCTTCTTCAGGTATTGTGTTATTACTTCAAGTTCTACGTATGTATTGGATACTGGTTGTGGTACTGATATTTTGGAAATATGCAGGGCCTAAGCAACAGTAGAACGTTTAGGAAAGGACAAGTGGAACTGCGTGTCTGGTATGGAGCAATGGTTGCTGCATGAGCCGTAGAGATTCTCCACTTGTAGGAGCCTTTCGCGCTTGGTTTTTGAATTAAGTAATTGCTACTATGTTCCTGCTTTATGCAGAGATGTCTTTCATTTTCTTGTAAGAATTTGGATGTTTTTCATTATGATAAAAGACAAGTCTTGTTCTTTTTATCTTAATGAAATATTATATGGTAGCACCCCTTTTGATAAATGGGTTTTATGTCTTAAACCAATATACTCTTGAATATAACATAAATACCTAACGGTTTAAGTCTGATGACTTGAAATCTTCAGTACTTCATTACCTTATTGAAGGCTTCAGTAAGTATGACTGTGTTCATTTGATGAGACACGAGTCAGAATTCTTTGGAATGGTCAAAGGAGTTTCAGAATGAAGTATAGAACCGATTTGACAGAAGCATTGAGATCCTCGATTAGATCGCGGAAGAAAATACTTGAGTCAAGAATTGAGTGATATGCTCCGATTAATAATGTTTTTGAGAGAACAAATCGGACCTTATTAGATATTCTCCGATTAATGATGAGTCACAGGAATCTTCCATTATCTTTTTAAAATACGCTCTAAAATGAATATGTTTACGCAAATTATGTTTCTATCAGAATCAGTTGAAAGACACCACATTGGATGTGGACTGGGTGATTTCCAAGTATGTTTTACTGATTAATTGGGATTGCAAGGTTTGTGTAAGGCAATTGTCAACAAACAAACTTGAACCCAAATCTGATAAGGGCTGCTTCGCCGGTTGTCCTAGGGAAACCGAAGCTTAGTACTTTGCAACCAATCCGAGAACAAAGTTTTGTTGTTCGGAATTCTGTTTTTCCAAGAAGAACAGTGGGAGTAAAAGTACAGCTCGAATAAATTCGAGAAACACAGGAGGCTGTTCAACCTGTTGAGGGAGAGCAACAGTTAGATCTACAGAGTGCTGTAGGATCTACACCTGTGGAGCCTAAAATTCGCTGATCCTAATGGATCCGTCACTAACTCGAGAGTGATTTCTCAGAGCCAATTGTCGTGATCTGTTGATCATTGAAAAGTGACGAGCATGCGAAATTCAAAGAAGCGATGGTGAGCTCCAACTCCGAAAATTTGCTAGGTATGCATGTTAGCTTCACCGATCTATTTATAGATTGAAGAAAACATCTTGTAGTTGAAATCTATGTTCTTTTGAAACGGTCAAAGGCTTTGACTCGATCATGAACAAATAGAAACTGTGCGGTTACAAGTAAACAAGTGGGAGCGTAGTTGCAATTCTCAAAACTGTATGTTTAGAACATACTTAATCTCATAAACGACGTTCCGACGCTAAAGTCTTATTAAGATTAGGGTCGGAAGTCACATTCAACTAGAGACATGGGAGAAGCCGTGTAAGCTCTTGGAATATAAATCCATTGAGATGGATCAGAAGAGCTAATTGGATCGTGTCAGAACACTTATGATTATAAGGTACTGGACAGTTCCAATATGCATGATTCCAAGAGTGGCTTCACACCAAAGGTCTTATGGCAATGATCTTAGCAAGATGAAGTGTCTTGGACACTGGCTGAGCTAGTATCTATGAGTGAGATTCCTTTTTGCTGATGCAATAGAATCCATCATGAATGCCATATTTTGCGCTCGTCTAAATGCAGCTGACGCATAAAGCATGACGAGTAGGTACCAATTTGTTCCAGTAAGAGTCACTGGACAGTTGTAAGGAATATCCCCAAGTGTTTGAGGAACACTAAGGATAGGTTCTTGTTCAACTGAGAAATGACGAATCTGTTAAGAGTAGTTAGACAGACAAAGATGATTCGCGGTTCCCACCTGTTTATGTCTCTTTGTCTGAGTAGCGGGGCTATCTGTTGGAAAGGTCTCCAAGCAGTGGACCGCAGAATAGTGCTTATTAAAGAACAACAGTGTGGTTTGTTGGAATGGCTCCAAGCAAGAACACCGCAGCATCTCTCACAACCTAAGCATGAGTTTCATGCTGTTGCTGTAGGTACTAGATATTTGAAGACGTGGTCTAAATTCTAGTGGGAGTTATGTTAGTTATGATGTTCAGATAGACATGATGTAGTCATGATTATGAAAAACTGACATCAGCATTATTTGATCATTGGATAATTAAATAATGGTCCCAAGTATTTTATGTTCATGTTATAGGACATCAAGTTGAGGACTTGATCATGAAACCCTATAAGTAAAAAGATGACATAAATTATGATTGTCCCTAGTCGAGATTGTAAAAGTGGGACACTGACAATCGCGAGAGACTAGCTTGTGAGGTGACTGTTGACTAAGTTTCATGGAGTCACAGTTTCTTGCCTTATGCCATATCGAGATATAGCGACAAAGGGATTATGGGAATAGATGATGATTCCAGTACAAGTGGGAGATTGTTGGGATTGTGTCCTGAAATCACATTGTACTTACTCTAAAGATAGTTGTATTGTCGAGATCGGACAATTCATGTGATACTGGGTAGTCATAATGTTTTGCTAGAAACCGCTTATGCCAAATGAGTTGTAACTCATTTCTAGTATCGTGTGAACCTAAAGGGTCACACACCTAAGCAAGTTGGATACGCTTCTGTAGGGAATCGATCATTGGCATATGGTTCGTTCAATGTGTGTTGGATACACATTGAATTCGTGTTTTAAGAGGTGTGTCGATCGATGCCATTGGTGCGTCGATCGATACAAGAGGTGTGTCGATCGTTGCCATTGGGTGCAACGATCGACACAAGGTCGATACCGTAACTGATGTTACGGTTTGTAAACCGTGGGCCTATTTATAGGGGCCAGGTTACACGACCTAAAGGGAGAGCCGTCGCCGACAGTTTTTCTTGACAGAAAAACAGACCCTCTTCCTCGAGAAACACGTAGAGAATCCTAGGAGATCCGATCACCGGTACTAGCATCCCGGCGGATTCCAGCTTGTGTGCGTGTGGACTACGATAGATGCGCAGCGATTGAGGCGCTCTAGATCTCGTTTACCTGCTCCAACACACTTACCAACAAGCAAGTCCTTAAGACATCGCCTCATCACAGGAGAAGTCTTCATAGAGTCAATCAAAGGCACTTTGACTTTCACCTTTTTAATGATTTCCTTGCATTTGGTATACTATCTATCGTTCCTAGCTTTCCTGGAATTTTTGGGAAAAGGCACATTAGGTTTGTAGACCCTTTCACTCGACTAATTTGGCTTCTCTGGTTTTGAATTCTCTGCAGTCGCCTTGCGTCGATAGTCACTGGTGTTGTGTCGATCGTTGTTGGGCGACTTTGTAACGACAGGTTCTCCGTTTTTGCTTTGCAACGACCGTTGCTGAGTAGCGTCGATCGATGCATTGCGAATATCACGTATCCCATCTTCCAATTCTTCAATTTCTACGAGTTCTTCAACACTCAACTGCTTTTTCTGGCCAGGAGACAGCTCCTTACCACTTCTCAATGTTACTGCATTGCATTGATACTTGGGATTAGCATCAGTACGTCCTGGGAGATATCCATCTTCCCTCTGAACATACCCAGCAGTTCTTGCAACTTTAGCATCAAGCTCCTTCATGTGAGCGCTCAAGTATTCAAATTTCCCGTTCAGATCCTCATAGACAGTACCTATCTTCTTGTCGATGTCTGCAGCATTCTTAGTCTGACCTTTCAACAGCTGTTCCAACATAGCCTCCATCTTACTTTCATGGGTAGTAGCTACCGGAGGTGCTTTGTAAGAGGAAGATCCAAAAGTTCTCTGATTACCTTGTTGGAAAGGTTTCTGAAATCCACTCTTATGTCCTCCATTGAAAAACCTGTTAGCAGACTGATTACCAAACCTGTTTCCCTGGAAACCAGATCCTCCGATGTAATTCACATCCTCTTCCTGCTCTTCTTCTTCATCATTGATCATCTCAACCTCTTGAGCAAAGTGGACAGCTTTCTTCCCAACCAGAAGATTGCAAACTGTGTCCAACTTAGATATAATATCAGCTATTTCAGAATTCTCCATCTTCCCACCGGACTTTTTCCTTCTCTCGCCAGTGGTCTTGCAGCTATTACTGCTTACCAGGTTGTCTATCAACTGCTTAGCTTGAGCAGGAGTCCTAGTGTTAAAGTTGGCATTGCTAGAATTGTCCAACGCAGTCTGATATGGAAGATCTATTCCTCTAAAGAAGATGCTTAAAAGTGTTACCTCAGTGAATCCATGGTGCGGGCAGTCACGTTGGTATTTCTTGAATCTCATCCAGGCTGTCTTAAGAGGCTCTGTAGGACCTTGGGTGAAGGTGAGAATGTCCTGCCTGGACTGGTCTGAGCGGGCATCATCATAGAAATGACGCAGGAACTCACTCTTCAGGGCTGCCCAAGTAACAAACGTCCCAGATGGAAGTTGTTTTAGCCAGGCTGCAGCATCTCCAGCCAGAGAGTAGGGGAAAAGCTTGAGGAACAGATAGTCTTGGTTAACTCCATCGTACTTTATTCCAGTAACTATGCCCTCAAACTCATCTATGTGATCCATCGGCTGCTCACTTGTAGAGCCATGGAAGGCTTTCTGCCTCAGGAGAGAGTAGTAGACAGTTTTGATTTCAAAATCATTCCTCTCAAATTCAGGAAGTACAAGAGCTGACCGGTTAGCATGGAACTCATCCGGACGGTTATAGTCAGCTAAAGTCCTCTCATGGACAACCATCTATCTACCTTGGTTATGTCCTTGATTATGCTCCTGCTGCGGCTGTGGTTGCTCTGGAGGATCAGGGATGACATTCCCTTCAGCATCTATCGGTTCTCCAGCAGCATTGTAAGGATTGTTGTGTCGGTCCCTCAGGACACCTTGAGCATCAGGCAATATGATCACACGTTCAACAACCATCCTTTCTCTTTGAGCTCTTCTGTTTGTCCTCTCTAGTCTAGCAAGTTCTTCAAGTTGGAGGTTTACGAGATTAGTGTTCGGATTACTTCTGGTATCACGCGTCTGCATAAACCGTCTGTAATCGCCAAGCAACGATCGATGCTAACAGTGCAACGATCGATTCAACTCCAATCGCCTAGTGTCGATCGACACAAGAAGTGCAACGGTCGATGCTATGCGATTATGAAACCTGCGACAGAGAGAAAACAGAGAAAAAAAAAAATCAGTAAACAAAAATAAAAACAGAAATCCTAGTAAAAACCCTAAGTTCGAAGCTATCGAAGACTCTAAGAGTCCCCGGCAACGGCGCCAAAAACTTGATCGGTCTCGAGTTTTACCTTATACTAACTGCAAGTGCACAATATATCAATTGTAGTACTTAGGGATCGAATCCACGAGGACTCTAGGCAACGATAGGATTAGAACTAAAGAGATTAAAACTAGGAGAAATTAAAAGGCAAATTGTATTGATTAATTGAAAAGCAAGCAAGAAAGTAAACAGTAGCAGGTTGTTGTTGTAGGCAATAAACTAAGGGTGCTAAGTCTAGGGTGTTCTCAGGAAATCAGACAAGCAGATAAATCAATCAGTCAGGATCTAATTAAACACAGTTCTACAACTCAAAACACAGATATAGAATTAACCAAATTCCTTTGCGAGAATTCTCTAAGTCTTAGTGCAGTAATCCAAATTCCTCTGCAGTTACTAACAGATTAAACCAGCTTTAAATCCAAGTTTGATATGTTCACAATCTAATTAAACCAAATTCCTTTGCGAGTAATTAAATTGCTCAACCTAAATAGTTGAGATTCTAAACCACACTGTCGTGTCGTATTTAGCAACCTAAGATCTAGATTCTAATTGATCAGGTTAGAACTAGCATTAAACACAATTTAGTTTGAAGAACATCTATTGATGTGAATCCTTAACTGAATTAATTATATCTAGCAAGTCATGAAATCCCTATGAGAAACCCTAAACATAACTATGAAACTACTCAGACATAGATAATGTAAACATAATCAATGAATTAATAGATATCATAAAAGAGATTAGAATAATAAAGGGGTTCGAAAACTTCTCCAAAACGAATGTAGTACAGGATCAGATCAGCCCCAAAAGCTCTAAAAACTCTCTGCTCTAAGTTATCATATCGTAATTAAAATTGAAGCTAAAAACCTAATTAAATAGCTAAAACACGACTTGGGGCTTCTGTGTAAATATCTGGAACTTCTGGGCATCTTCTGCAATATTGGCATACTTCATTAAACCGCCGAGAGTCTGGCCCAACACGCTATGCATCGATCGATGCAGGTGTGCAACGATCGACGCAGTCATCAAATCTGGAGAGTGAACGCAACCTCTCGGGTCAAATCTCCAAAGTGCTCCAATTAGCTCCATAATCTCCACTTTTGCTCCAAACGTACTTGTACCTAATAAAACCTGTAAAGGACTCTAAAAGAACACAAAAAGACACTAAAACAGACTTATATCATGGCATAAAACCGGTAAAAACCATGATATATCAGTTCATTAAGAATGGTGAAACTAGTGGGAGTAGTAAACACGTAAGGTGAACGTTAACACTAGAAGAAAACTGCCCTAAATCCACAGATATTTTTGTGGCTATGAGCCAAAATTCGTGGATATAATGATCATAGTCACAAATAGCCACATAAAGATTACAAAGCTATGAGCTCGTGGATATCAAAGAATCGTGGCAATTCGTGGCAACGCTTCCACATATTAGCCACGCATATTTTTGTAGCTACTAACCACGAATAGCCACAACATATTTTGTGGCTAGATTTTCACGAATAGCCACAATTTTTGTGGCATTTAAAAAAAATACCAAAAAGTAAATACAAAAAAAAAAAATTAATCATTAAATATTTTTTATTTATAAACCAAATAGAAAAATACAAAATAGAAAGAAAAAAATTCAAAACAAAAGAAATACAATATATATCAATTCTCGTATCTCTCACCGCCGCTAAACAACGGACCGCCGCCCCACTGCAACCACGAACTGACGACGCCGCTGCACCACATACCGCCACCACAACACTACGTCGCGCACCTCGAATGGACCACCTCCGTTGCGCCAGAACGCCGTCTCCACGTCTCGATATCTTCCTGGTGCTCTCCTACATAATCCACCATTCGATCCGGCTTCTCACACGCCACCGTCTCTGGCCATTAAGCATGTCACCTCCTCGTGAATCATTATCCCCTTTGAAACGAATCCGAATGTCTTCTCCTCTCTGTTTTAATATATCCCATGTCTCTACGCCATCGCCGAAGTAATCATTGTCGACGTCGAACTTGATTCGCCTTCGCTGGTGGATGCCACCAATTGAAGCTTGTTGATGCTCGAACGAAACAATACGGGAAGAAGATCGAACATGGTAGAAGTTTTACGGGAATATGAATAGAAAGCTTAAGGGATGAAGCTCGATTACGGTAGAAAACATTTTCGGTCCAGATTTTAGATTAGAATACGATCTAACGGTTAGAATTTTAGATCAGAATAAGATCTAACGGTCACGATTTGAGAGGAGAAATAGATCCAACATATACAATTCGTGATCCCCATCTTGGGCTAAAGCGAAATCTGAGCCGTTCAATTATCTAATCAACGGTTCTGATTGTGATCCACGTGATGAGCTATTAGCTAATGACATATATTTCTTGTTTCATTATATATAAAAATCAAAAATAATTTTAAAATAATAGAAATTGTTTAAAAAATTTAAAATGTTAAATTTAAAATTATAAGATATAAACTTTTTTTATAAAAGTGTAAAATTTTAAATGTGATTTAAAAAATAATAAAATAAATATATAATAAAATGATTAAATTTGATTAGAATTTTTGTTTACATGATTTTTTAATTTGAAAACTGTTATATTTTATTTATGAATATAAAAAATATTTAAACTTTTCTTTAAGACTTTTTAATATTATTATTAAAACCTTAGTTGATTTTTAAAAAATCCTATGATTTTTTAAATTTATTATTATTTAAATATTTAAAAAAATTAATTATATGTAAAGTAAATATGTAAATGGTTTTAAATTTTAGTTTTATGTATATATTTAATAGCTATATTTTGTTTTTATAAATTAAGGTTAAGAGTAAGGTTTAAAGTTTTATGATTTATGTTTTGGGTGTAGCGTTTGAAGATGTTTGAGAATATTAGATTTAGAAAATATTTTTTCTTTTTATAAGTGTCGGATCTTAGTTTTGTTTATTTTATAATAATTGAGTTTTAGTAATTAGATTTTAGTTTTTACTTTAGGGAATAGGGTTATTTGGGGTATATAGTTTTAGAGGTTATATTTAAGATTTTAAGTAAAATATAGATTTAAAAAATAATGTTTCTTTTTATAAGTGGATCTTAATTTTATATATGTTATATGGGTTTTAATAATTAGGTTATAGTTTATACTTTAGGGTTTAGGGTTTATTTAGGGTTTAATGTTAATTTTAGAAAATAGTAGATTTGGAAAATAAAACTTTTTTATAAGTGTTGAATCTTAATTTTATGTATATTATAGTAATTAGAGTTTAAGTTATTAGATTTTTTTCTTCTACTTCAAATTTATAGGGTTTAGGGTTTTGAATTTATAATTCTAAGAGATAAAATGTTTAAATATTAGTTGTATGTATATAATTAGTAATTATATTTTGATTTTATAGTTTATGATTAAAAGTTTAAAGTTTAGATTTTACGATTTATGATTTGAAGTATATGGTTTGAGGGGATATGTTTAAGGATTTTAAGTTAATGTTTGAAAATATTAAATTTGGATAATAATAATTTTGTATAAGTAATTGAAGTTTTAGTAATTAAGTTTTGGTTTAGGGTTTGTAAAAGGTTTAGGGTTTTGAATAGGCATGGATAGCCACGAAATTTTTTGTGGGTAATTTTCCATGAAAAGTTTTTGTGGTTATTCGTGACTAACTCTTTCTACGAATATTTTCGTGGATATTTGTTGAACATATTGCCACGATAGCCACGATGTGTATTTTGTGGCCATCCGTGCCGAGTTTTTCATGGCCACGAAATTGTGGCTATATCACAACATTCTTGTAGTGTAAGGTAATCGATGTTGAGGTACACTTACTTATCTTTCCATCTAAGTTTGTTGTACCTATTGTTGCATTACAGTCAAGTGACACAATATAACAACAAATGATATACGAACTCCACTAGTTGAAAGTACAATTGATGAACATGTAACAAGCAAGAAGAGAGTAGTGCACCACAAGAACCATTTAGGCGATTTGGAAGGGAAAGAATATATGCCATTTAAAATGACTATATGGTTAACACTATTGAGAGTGAATGTGACTTAAGCATTGTTGATGACCCAAACTCATTCTGGAAAGCCATAAAAAGCAACAATTCTGAAAGTGGTTTAATGCCGCAGGGGAAGAATAAAGTCTATGGGTGATAAGTATGTTTGGAACTTTGTATAGTTGCCTAATGGTTTCAAAACGGGTTGTTCTAAATGGGTCTTTAAGGCTAAATGTGACTCAATTGGTAATAACAAAAGGTACAAGGCTCGCCTTGTTGCTGAAGTTTTAACCCAAAAGGACGGCATTGACTACAAATAGACCTTTTCCAATTTCTAAGAAGGGTTCTCTAAGCATTGTTTGGCTTTGGTGGCTCAGTACGATCTTAAGCTCAACCAAATGGATGTGGAAACCGCCTTTTTCAATGGATAGCTTGAGGAGTGATAATATATTGACTAACCCGAAGGTTTTTTGGTCACTGGAAATGAACATCTGGTATGTAAACTGAGGAAGTCAATACATGGATTGAGACAAGATTCCTGATAATGGTATCTAAAATTTAATGGTATCACGTCATACGGTTTTTTATAGATCATCTTTGATCGATTAATCTACATTAAGGTCAGTGGGAATAAGTTTGTGATTTTGGGCTTATATGTTGATGACATTCTACTTGTTGCAAACCTCACAAGCAGACAAGCTGGTGGATCATGTGATCTTGAAATAGGTCGCCACCAACACCCGACTTACCAGAATGTCCCTTTGCAGTACCATGTAAGAAAAGGTTCCTCTTGGAAGCACCATCTGTATCGAATTTGAACCAGCCAATGGAAGAAATGCCCAAAAATCAAGAGCTTGAGCTTATAAGAACGCAATTTTCATTGATTTGAATATGATGGATTCTCTACATGGGTGATAAGGTTGAGTTACAGACTTTGTTGGCTTTCGCAAGAAAACATCTTGAAAGTTCTGAAATCTATGGTTGATCTCTTACTCGAACGTCAATTGGGGGGAAGATTAACCACAACAAATCGTAAACATCAGATCGGACCTTTGATAACACAAATTTTATTAGCGTTCTTTCTTTTAGTTTGAACAACAAAGTCCTAGACATGGGCATGCTACATTATATAAAGAAGTATCTCTCTAAGAACTTTGAAATGAAGGATATGGATAAGACATCTTATGTGATTGGAATACCAAATACTTCGAGATTAATCACAAGGGTTGTTAAGTTTGTCTCAAAAAGATATATCAGTAAGAGCTTATAGAGATATAAAATGGAAAACACTCCCCAAAACAATTCTTATATATAAAACTGGACAAGTTAAGTAAAATGAATATCCTATCAATGAATTAGAGCACCACAAAATGTAAAGAATTTTATATGAATCAATGGTTGGGAGTTTGAACTATGTTCATACATAGACTCATTCAGATTTTAGCTTTATTTTTGAAAAGGTTTGATCGATATCAAAATAATCCTGGAATGGACCATTAGAAAGCCGCAAAGAAAGTGTTTTGTACTTGGAAGGCACCTAAGAGATCATAATCAAATTATGTTTGATGTGTCGTTAGTAGTAAATTGACATTTGGTTATTTGTTCCTATAAAGTGAAGGAATAATATTATATAAGAGTGGAAAGTAGTTTGTCATTTCTATTATCACTATTAAGATAGAACTTGTGGCATAATTTGAGGCCATAATTCATATATTGAGGTTGGAGAACTTTATCTTGGGGTTTTGGAATATCTACAATATAGTCTGATTACTGGGAATTATTGTAATCATTCCGCAATTTTCCTCTTTTATAAAGAATGACAAGTACTAGAATTAGTTAAACACACATGAAGTAAAATTACATGTCTGTTAAAGAGAAAGTGTAGTATCTTTTGAGCACATAATGATGGATATGATGGTAGAAGATCTGTTAAGTAAATTATTACTACTCAATGCGTTTAATGTCCATGGAGAACGTATGGATGAGATAGGGAAAGCCTTTCTATTACGGTTATGGTATGCTCATTATAATTTTGAAACTATGAATTCAGTTAAAGTTATGTTTTAACTTTATTGAAAATGTTATTATAAAACATGTGTACACACTTATGGTTAATACCTAACATGATTATTTTGATAATTAATGTTCTTCTCAATATAAATATTTGAGAATTGAGACTCTTTTCAATGTACGTAAACTATATATAAATTAGATTTGGTGTGTGACACATGGAAGGGAACATGTAGTTCAATGATGTGTAGCCGTCATGATTTGATCAGTTCTGATTTTATTATTATAGTTAACTGGCAAATAAACTTGGGCTGTTTGCAAAAATGCCCTCGAAATTGAAGTCAACCTTGATTATACCCTCGGTCTTCTCCTTCCTCTCCATCTTTAATATATCCTCTTATTAATCTGGGTGTTCACAGGAATGCCATCGTCAGACTTCTAATGAAGTCTGATATTTTAATCAAAAGACAAAAGGACCCAAAATTATTTTGGATATTCACGAAAATGCCATCGCCATGAATGCTCAACAACCATGACACCCACCATCGCCGACGAGTTAATATGTAATCCAACTCGTTTTTTCACCATTAAAGCTCAATTTAAGCTCAAGAATCTGAGCTCGGACGTTCTCCTCACCGATTTCTCCTTTCCCCTTTGATTTTTGGGGATTTTTCGATATTTTTCGCTTCAAAAGTAGCGAAATCGTTTATCACCTTATAAAAACAGCAAAACACGTCTCAGATTTGGGGTTTTCGGTGATATTAGAAGTTATGGGAAATCGACGCGGCTAAAAACAAACGGAAATCGGACATTGGTAAGAACATTTTCATATCGTCGATTTTCAGATCCGAATTGTAATCTGCATTTTTTCGTAAGCTTCAATATGGTCAACGAGAGGGTAGTTTTGCAATTGACTTTCAATTGCCAGACGTCCATAGAAGTCTGTTAAATTCCTTTGAAAAAAAGACATCGTTAAGAAGTCGGGCTAAGTCCAAATGAGAAGGGAGGGTAGTTTTGCAATTGATTCAAATTTGTTTTTTTGTCAGACTTCTGATGTAGTCTGGCAAGAAATTGACCAATTCTTGACTTTTTGTCAGACGGAATCCGTTGTCTGAAAATTATGGGGGGGGGGGGGTAGAAATTGCAATTGACCCAAATTTTCAGATGTTGACCAGAATAAGCGAAAAAATTGTCAGACATATAAATCTGTCTGAAAATAAGGAAAATAATTTCAGACGGCTATAGACATCTGAAATTCCAAAATTTTGTCTGACGGCTATAGACAACTGAAGATTTGGATTTTGATCAATGCTCGAAAATGCGATGTTTTTTATCAGACTTCAATCGCTGTCTGAAACAATTGTCAGACAACATAAGATGTTTGAGAGATATCAGACTTCAGAAGAAGTCTGACGTTTCAAAATCAATTGTAAAACTACCCTCTACTTTTTCTTCAGACTTCGGAAGAAGTCTGATAGTTATCAGACTTCTGCGAGAAGTCTGACATTTGAAAATCAATTACAAAACTAACCCTTTTTCAGACTTCCTGAGCTGTCTGACAAAAAATTTAAAAAATTCCAAAGCAGATTGCTTTAGCTGTCTGATTGGTTTCAGACTGCATCCGCTGTCTGGCATTTCAAAATCAATTGCAAAAATACCCTTATTCAGACTACCATAGACGTCTGGTTTCATTAATATCAGACCTCTATAGACGTCTGAAATATTTCAAACTTTTCAAATGCATTTTTATTGTATATTTGTGATTAATTTCGTTGACTTTAATTTTTATAAATGTTTGTTAGTGTTCTAGGTTCCTTCTGAGTGAGTTTTACATTCTTATATATGTTAATTATTTTTAACTAAATTTCTGAATAATATTGGCAATGTAGCTAATAGCATTAGACTTCACAAAGAAGTCTGGCTTTTCCCAAAAGATCTCTAATGTTGTTTATACGTGTTTGTTTATACAGATAATGGTTCAGTTACCTGTTAATTTTGGTGAATGGGTTGTGAGAGACCAGATTTGGCATTTTGTGGTTGATAAGTTGAAAGGAGGGCGGTTTATCACTCTGCGTGATGGTTCTACTCATCAAGAACTTGTTGAGATGGTACAAGATGATTATATACTGGACAAGGAAATCGAGCTGGTGGAGTTATCATATCCATTGCCGAAGCACTCTTGAAACAAATGGATCCGGATAGCCCTCCGGTTTATGTCACAAATGATAGGCAAGTAAGGAGCATGGTTGAGTTAGCTAATACGCATTTAATCTGTCTATGTGTATCGAGCCGATCCGGTAAGGATGATGAAGATTCTGTGAATCATGATGACAAATATGAAGCTGAAGATGTAGACGAAGATGACAAAGAAGAAGACTGGAATGAGGAAGATGTGGACTCAGTCTCAGAGGATTCAGTTTGTGGTGCTGTTGGTAATGATGATGTTGGTAACTTGGATGTGCCTGAGAATGTTTTCATGAAAAACGCTGAGGCTTACCATGACGATGCTGATTATACCCTATATGGGAAAGTGAAACATGAAGATGTAGATGTGGAAGAAGATGAAGATTATAAGAAATATGAGTTGGAGGGTATGAGTAATCAGAGTGTTCGCAAAAGGGACTTATCTGAGGGTATCATTCTCAATAAGTGTTTTGATAGCAAGAAAGACTTAATATCAGAGCTACGTTTGACGGCGATAATGAAGAAACTCGCATTTAGGATAGAGAAGTCTGACAAGACACGTTTTGTTGCTAAATGTCGTGTGGAAGGATGCAAGTGGATGCTTCGAGCGTCTGTGAAGAACGAACCAAACAAGTACTGGGTGATGATCTATTCCCAAACACATTCATGTTCGATGGCGGACCGGATGTCTACGCGCAAACGTTATACTCCAGTTTATATTGGTTGGTTGTTTACTGAATCTTTTGGTATAATTGAGGGGATAACACCAAAGCATGTCAAAGTGTCAATGAAGAAGCAGTTTGGGATTAGGATGAGCTACACAACCGCATACAGAGCATTGTTACATGCTCAAAGGATTGTGAGAGGAACAACGGAAGATGGGTACGAGAGAATGCCTTCTTTTTTGCATGGAATCAGGGAAACCAACCCGGGATCAGTAACTGCTCTTGAGCTAGATGAGAAGAATAGATTTAAGTATCTATTTATAGCATTTGGAGCTTCCATACATGGGTTTACGTTTCTTAGAAGAGTCATTGTGGTGGATGGTACTCATCTTAATGGAAAGTATGGCGGTGTTATGCTAGTGGCGGCCGCACAAGACGGAAATTTTCAAATATTTCCGTTGGCTTTCAGAATTGTAGACTCTGAGAATGATGAATCGTGGGAATGGTTTTTCACCAAACTGTAAGAATGCATTTCAGACCAATATCCTTTGGTCATAGTCTCAGATAGATGCGAGTCGATCAAGAATGCGTGTGAAGCAGTTTTCCCTTGGGCACAGCGAGGGATATGCTATTACCATCTACAAAATAACATAGTTACCATGTTCAGGGGAAAACATCTTCTGCACTTGGTGAAAAACGCGGCTTACGCTTATACGATTTACGATTTTGACCAAAACATGGCTTCCTTACGAGCGGTAAATCCTGAGCTTGCTGGTTACTTGGAGGAGGCGGATGTGAGTCTATGGTCACGCGTGCAATTCAACGGAGACATGTACTTGTCGGTCTGACAATAGTTATCAGACTTCTAGTGATGTCTGATAAAATTCTCAGACCTCCTTTGCTGTCTGAATATTTTTACAGACGACTGGAGAAGTCTGAAAGCATAATGTTTTATGATACTTTCTAATTCTTACTTGGGTTAACCTCTTTCAAATTGGTGGATACAGGTACAACATAAAGACGAGCAACATTGCTGAGTCTATAAACTCCGCAGTTAAGAAGGCAAAAGGATATCCCATATCTTTCCTTTTAGAGTTTATATAAGAGAAACTAGGGATGTGGTTTTGTAAAAGGCGGCTAGAGGCAATGAGCCTCTCAACAACATTTAGCCGAGGAGTTGAATATTTGCTGGCTATTCGTGAATATTATGCAGATATGATGACGACAGACCGCGTAGATACGTATAAGTTCGTTGTTAAGGGAGGACATAGGGATTGTGTTGTCGATTTGGAACATCAGAAGTGTGATTGTGGTGTTTGGGATTACGAAAAGATAACTTTCTCACATGACATATGCGCTGCACCGGAACTTGTGCTACACATTTCTACCCTTGTATGTCCATCTTACAGAACGGACTACTTGTACGCTGCATACTCGCGCAACATCTTACCAAAGAATGTTACTGGCAAAGCTAATGATGACACCGTGAGTCTCTTTCCGCTGGAAGAGAGGCGGAAGCCTGGTAGACAAAAGAAGTCGAGTTGGCATACGAAGTAGATTCAGACTACATACGAAGTCTGAAGAAAAATATTTATTACTCAGACTTCTTATGATGTCTGATAACATAGTATTTTTAGCTTCAAAAGAGGACAATTCACATATTTGAATTGGATGATGAATGAAATTCGTCTTATAATACATAAAATTGTACTTGGATACATAGGACTTATATTACAGGAAACCAAATGCCCTCAAGATAATCGGGACGATAATAACAGCACCAGCAACCATCAGATACTCCTACTTGGCGCCACGCACTGTCTGGCTAGATGGTTTCTCTGTCAAGAGCTCCTTTAGTTGAGCTATCTCTGCCTGCGCTTTCTTGATCTCATCGTGCAAGTTGGTAACACAGTCAATTTCAGCATAACAAAGGAAGATGTAATCAACTTGTTCGCCATTTTGGTCCACACACAACTTTAACTCGTGAAACTCCTCCATCATAGCCTCATCCCACCACTTCATTATATGGTAGCCACCATCCTATACAGCCATATTTTAAATATGCAATCATCTTCGAAATCCGAATAGAAGCTCGAATAAGTCAAAACAAAATAAAACAGGCTACAAAACAGAAGAGAAAGGCATACAAAACAGAAGAGAAAGGCAATTACATCCCAGTTACGACATCCAAAGAACCTTCTTCCCGGATTATCGGCAGTAGTGGATGTTCGCATGACAGGGTCCAGACCGCAAAAACATTTCTTGGGGAATCCATTGCATGAACCGGATCGTTGTCGAAATGTGGAAGTTGAGAATGAACTACTACTACTCGAGGTTGGAACCTGACTGAATCGCCCCATCCTGGGTACCATAAAACAATTGTAAAAAGTCAGACTTCTAAAACAGTCTGAACAAAAACAAATCCAATTTCAGACTTCTAATACAGTCTAACTGAAGCATAGAACCTAGGGGCCCTAGAACCTATATATTTTCGTTCAGATCTAGACAAAAGACATATGAAAAAGAGGATGATTGGGACTCAAAACCGTATGGATCTAAAACGAGAAATATATAAAAAAAACAATTTTTTGTTCAGATCTAGACGAAAGACATGTGAAAAAGGGGACCATTCGGTCTCAAAACCGTATGGATCCCATGGATCTAAAACGAGAAATATATAAAATCCATCTATTTTTATTGGGGGACAGATCTAGACAAAGTACAAAGTACATATGAAAAAGGGGATGACTCGAACTCAAAACCGTACGGATCTAATACGAGAAATATATAAAAACCAAATTTTTGTTTAGATCTAGACAAATATCAAAGAAAAAACGACTTCTCTCATATAGATCTCAAACATTTACAGAACGAAGAGCTTAGAATATGATGGCGGCGGTGTATGGACTGGTCAGGAGAGACGAAAAAGGAAAGATAATTACAAGAATGAAGAAGATGACGACGGCGGTGGCGGTGGCGGCTGAGGGTTCTCGAAGAGTTATTAGAGGGTATTTAGAGAGTATTTAGAGAGGGAGTGTGTTTCCTTTTTAGAGAGAGAAGTTTGATAATGACTTTTACGAACTAATGTCGGTAACTTCCGTTTATATATGGGGTAAATTCCCAAGTAGGGTTTAGCATTTGGTCGAGTTTAGTCAGACTTCCTCGGTAGTCTGAAAAATCATGTACGTAAGTCAGATTAACATCAAAGTCTGATATACCCTAAATATACCCTAAATCTACTAATTACTATTTAAACACCATCATATTATATAGAAAACTTATAAAAAACATCAAACTCGTTTAATATAATCACAACCTAACCAGTAGATGCAAATGTAACAATATGGATGAAAACTCACAAACCCTCAGTCTAACCCTACAGATGAAAATATGATATCCAACTTCATATGTCGAGCATAGATCAAGCTACATGGTGTTTTTAACTAACTATACCTTAAATGGTTAAAATTGAATAAAGTTTATGTAATTTTAATTTAATATGTCTAAAAGTCCCATGTTTAATTTATGTATCCGAAATTTTCCTCAAAATATTTTTTAATAATTTTATAATTTAAATTTTCAACTTAATTATCTCTCAGACTTCTCGTATGTCTTCCTCTCATATGTACGAGAAGTCTGAGAGATAATTAAGTTGAAAATTTAAATTATAAAATTATTAAAAAATATTTTGAGGAAAATTTCGGATACATAAATTAAACATGGGACTTTTAGACATATTAAATTAAAATTACATAAACTTTATTCAATTTTAACCATTTAAGGTATAGTTAGTTCAGAGTATTTACGAAACCCCAAAATTCAGACTTCTATAGAAGTCTGATAAACCCTAAATATAGTATTTATCACATAACATTGAAAAATATTTAAACAAAACACCTAGGAGACATCAAATTCGTTAATTATATCACCATTATAACATACATGTGCAATATAATTTTTCAAATGTGAATTTCCTAATACAATGAATCAAACTAACCCTAAGGTCATATGTAAGTTATATGTAAACGTTCCATTATGTTCCATTACAAAGTATGTTCTAAGGCATACTTAACTAACAATGTTTAATATGACTCAATTTTATCAAATTTTAATTGTTATACTACTAAATTGTTTATATATAATTTATGTATATAAAAGTTTTGACAAAATATTTTTTAATAATTTTAAAATTTAAATTTAGTAATTAATTCTGTGTCAGACTTCTATTAGAGTCTGACGTCTCAGACATCCATAAAAGTCTGAAATAGTCGAAGGTTATAATGGTAATTGCGTTTGACGTTTTTTGATTGGTCGTAAAGACAACACGGTAATTTCACAAGACCGAAAGGGCAGTTCTGCATTTGATTCAATTTCGAGGGTACAATTTTATTTAAAATCAATTTTGAAGGCATTTTTAGCAATTTCCCCAATAAACTTGATATAAAACTACGCATTATAGTTAATGAACCACTAAATCAACATAATGATTAAGTGGGGGAATGTAAGAATATTTATATTCTTATACGAACAATGTGTCTGTCGGCTTGATATAAGAATCAAGTTCATGTTGTAGATTCTAATATTAAAGATGACACCGTGATAGATCAGTTTCGATTAACGATATTATAATTTGAGTATACTGATAACCCTGCTCTCATACTTCATAAATATAATTATTCATCTAATATAATATATATATATATGTAAATATATGGTGGTCATATAAAAGTGAAATGAAATTGTTTGTTTATTGTTGCGTGAAAAGTCACAAATATTAAAACTTATATACTAGTGTTTTGATAAATAATAAATTATCACAATCACTAATAGCAAAATCAGCATAAAAGAAAGACAAATGGAGAATAATTGGTAATCTTCTCCATCAAAAGATCATAAAAGAATGGGTTAAAGAGAGGAGAAAATTAATCGATAAATTGATTTTACATTTAATCTAACTTACTTGGATTCAAAGTTAGTATTTTCTTATTCTTAAAAAAATTGTTTGTAGTTGAATTAAAACAAATCTAGATTTTTTTAGGATGAATTTTATAATTAAAATCATGAAATAAACTTTCTATTAATTACTATGTTTAATAATAATGCTATTTTGAAACGTATTATGATACTTCAAATGAAAGCTGATTATAACATGCGACAGATTTTAGAGTCCAAAAAGATGAATAAAAAATCCGACAAAAAGAAATATTAGTACTTCTCGAACAAAATCTGACTTTAACAAAGAGAGACCCTTACATTTAAGATCGGGTTTGCCAATGTGCAGTTTTTTTAATTGTGTTAAATTTATTTAAATCAAAGCCTTTACATCTATGTGCATCAGATTTTGAGTTTAGAAAACACCTTTTCTATAAAAGAAACAGAGGAGAAAAAACAGATAAGAAAAGCAGATCAACTTTGAGCTTCGATGAGTTATTCGTCTTTGACTCCATTTCAGCCATTGTGCCTCGTCGCAAACAAGATGCTAGACCCTCTCGTAAGTCTTCTCCCCACATTGTTGAAGTGTAGATATTCGGTTCTTTATGTAATGATCTTTCCTAGGTAGTCTAGGGGTAGTATTGTGCACAGTGTGATTGCTTGAGAACGTAAAATGCTAAGTTATCGCTTAAACCGAAAATGTTGCTTGTGCGTGATGGATTTGAAGGATTTAGAACTGTGGTAGGGTTCCCGAAAGGGTGTTCTTTGGCGGCTCGCGTATATCGAGGTTGGGTACGCGACCCTTGTATCGTCGTAAGGGGGGGTTTCGGCGAGCTCCCAGGTGGTGTTGTTGAGTTGTTGGGCACTAGAGCCAATGGCGGGCTTCGGGGCTTGTTGAATTGTTTGCGCTTCGGGCGGTAGTAGTCCATTGGACATAGGTTATGTGGTGAAAGCGTTCGGGTGATGATTGCAAGGTGATATTAGCTTAGGACTTGTGTTTCGTAGTTGTGTGGCGTAAGCCGGGATCGCGGGTTCCTTACATCCACCCTCACTGGGTAATTGTGTTTGAAACAATTACTCAGTCCTCCTTCCCTTTCCCTGTCTCCGTTTTCTTGCAGGTCCGAATGCGGGATTGATTCGATCATGTAACGTCATTGGTGTATTTGAATACGAAAGAAGCGCCGGGTCCTGGGAAAAGTTGAGTTGGCATCCCGGTTGAACCGAATGGGTCCAACGGGTGCCCTAATGCCGCGTCTCCGGTAAACCGGGATACGGTGTTACAATTTGGTATCAGAGCCTGGTTAAGGTCTTCCAGTCCCGTCCTGGGAGATCAGCTTCCACTGTTTACCCCAAAACCTATGTTTTGAAATTTTTCAAAATGTTTGCGAAATTTTTACTAAAACGGTTACTTTGCGAAAGTATTTTCAAACACCAATATATCACTGATTATCTCCTGTTGGGACCTCCCTCACTATCGTCTTCTTCAGGATGTCTTCTGACTCTAGTTTCGATTCTGGGTCCGAGTAAGCTCCTAGCCCCGTCAGCAGCAGGATGCCATAGATCAGGAATGGCTGGATCGACAGCGGACTGCTCGTGAGGAGATGCAAGAGAGGTCTAGCCGACAGCGGGCTTAGGAGCGACAACAGCGAGAGGCGCAGTGCCATCAGTGATTACCATTTAATATTCAGAGCCGGATTCTGACCCAGAAGAGTACCCGAGTGATGCAGACCAGGTGTATCGAGGCGACATGGATCTTGAGTACCGGACCCCCAGGATCACCGAGTGGCTAGAGTCAGGGGATTGGGGCTTGATAGGAGTAGGGCATAGCTAGTGTTTTAGTTGTTGGGTTTTTCTTTTTCGTTTTGAGTCCTTCCGCGGTTCTCGCGTAGCCGGTTTTTTATTATCCTTTTAACATCTCGTGCCTTTCCCGTTCGGACTTTCCATGGCACAAGTCTCTACACCCTGAGCAGAATGGTACCCTTGAGTTCAGAAGTTATCGGGAAACAGCTCACCGCAGAATTCAGGACGAATTCTTTTCAAGGGGGGGGGGGGGAGAATTTGTAATGGCCCTGGCCCAACCCAATTTAAAATTTTCTAAAAAGAAGGAGAAAGCCCAATCCAAAACCCAAAAGCCCATTCTCTTTTCCCAAAACCCTAGCGTCTTCCTTATAAATATGTGCCTCCTCTCTTGGAAAAGCATAAAGAAGAAGCCTCCGGCGAAGCCCTGTCCCTCCGGCAAAGCCCTGTCCCTCCGGCGAGCCACCAGCCGTCGCAATCATCTCCGGTGAGCCACCATCGCCTGATCTTCCCTTCTCTTCCACCGATCTCTCTTCGTTCTTCCCCCGGGTTAAGTGAATCTCCATCCTCCATTGATTCTCCTCCTTTTCTTCTTTATCTTTCCTAGATCTGATCCTCTGTGGTGTTAGATCTGAGATCTGATCTCGTTTCTTAGATCTAACACTTTTCCAAACGCAGATCTGAGATCGATGCAATTATGGACCGTCAGATTGATTCGCTTTTTCCCGTCGAACCGTAAGGAATCACAGAACGCACAATATGTTGTTGGAAAGCCCTCGATCTCAGATTTCCAGAAAGGTAAGGATCGCCCAATTCTGACTTACTGTTTGGAAGTTATGATCTGTTTCTAAAACATGTTTGTTCTTGACGAACCTGATCTTGGTTTGGTCCAATTCAATTTCCAAAACCCGGTTTACCAGGATCGATCCGGTTCAATTGGGTCTGGTGCGGTTTACTCGATTTCAATCTCCGTTTATCCAATTCCAATTTCAATTTTTGGTTTAACCGATTTTCAATTTCAATCTTGGTCTGGTTCGGTTTTCTAAAGCCAATTCGACTTCTAATTTCAATTTCCGGTTTGGTTCAATTTCAATTCAATTTCGGTATACTTCGTATTTCCCAATTCGACTTCTAATTTCAATTTCCGGTTTGGTTCAATTTCAATTCAATTTCGGTTTACTTCGTATTTCCCAATTCGATTTCAATTTTCGGTTTACCCAATTCGAATCCGGTTTAGCTGGTTCAATCCAATTTCAATTTCAAATCTGGTTTAGTTCGATTAGATCGGTTTAGTTTGTTTGGGCTCGTCTTTCCAAGTGATCATAACTAGTTCATCCTAAACCTGATTTGAGCTAAACGAATGCCTAATCCACTTCTTTTTCCGTCCTCTTTCCAGATCTGACGTCCGTTTTGGCTGATGAAGTTTCTAAGTTAACGTTTTGCCCTTCTTTGGCAAAGGTGAGGATCGGTCTTGACCCCTTGCTTGCTCTGTTTAATTCCGGACGATAGTCCTTCGTTAATATGATCTTTCATAGGTAGTCTAGGGGTAGTACTGTGCACAATGTGATTGCTTGAGAACGCAGAATGCTAGGTTATCGCTTAAACCGAAAATGTTGCTTGTGGGTGATGGACTTGAAGGGTTTAGAACTGTGGTAGGGCCCCGAAAGGGTGTTGTTTGGCGGCTCGCATATATCGAGGTTGGGTACGCGACCCTTGTATCGTCGTAGTGGGGGTTTCGGCGAGCTCCCCGGTGTTGTTGTTGAGTTGTTGGGCACCGGAGCCAATGTCAGGCTTTGGGGCTTGTTGAATTGTTTGCGCTTCGGGCGGTAGTAGTCCATTGGACATAGGTTGTGTGGTGAAAGCCTTTGGGTGATGATTTCAAGGTGATATTAGCTTAGTACTTGTGTTTCGTAGTTGTGTGGCGGAAGCCGCGATCGCGGGTTCCTTAAATCCGCCCTCACTGGGTAATTGTGTTTGATACAATTACTCAGTCCTCCTTTCCTTTCCCTGTCTCCGTTTTCTTGCAGGTCCGAATGCGGGATTGATTCGATCATGTGATGTCATTGGTGTATTTGAATACGAAGGAAGCGCCGGGTCCTCGGACAAGTTGAGTTGGCATCCCGGTTGGACCGAATGGGTCCAACGGGTGCCTTAATGTCGCGTCTCCGGTAAACTGGGAGACGGGTGTTACACTTTATGTTCTTATCAATAACTTATGCAAGATGCTGGAGAATGGAGCTTCCCCATGCTTTCGATTAGTTCTTTCTCTACAAAGATGGTACAAAGTTACCTGAAATGTATACCTGAGAATGAACGGGTTGAAATCGAGGTCATGAGGAAAAGCAGAATGCGGTTCCAGTAACACACAAACATGCGTCCAAGGAACTCCCCCATAAGAATTTTCCAAATATCCTTTTGAGTCACTACAATCAAATAAGAGATGATCTATATCCTTAAGAGAGTTATTACAAATGTGATAACCGAGCTTGTCTCAAAGGTTTAAATGCGCGTCTTGCTCGAGAGAGTTGACGTGCTCGGGCCCGAGGGTCAAAGTTTATCTTTAAAGAAGAACTGACTAGGTTCGGTAATGAGTCAGGAAAGATAAAGATATGTTCGGTAATTAGTAAAAAGAGTGAGTTGCTCGGTAACGAGCGTGTTGTATTCAGAGAAAGAGAGCCCGAGCTGGTCGAAAGACGAGCTTGGTTTACAAATTGGGAGATATTAACTCTAGAGAGAGAAAGTAGTGAGAAGTGCACAAATTCCAAAAAGTTACATTAATGTACAGTGACGACTCCTATTTATAGTAAAATAAGGTCATACTTTTTACTGGCCGTTGACCCCTTGTTCGAGCTCGTGCAGGTGGGCCGTACTTGATGACGAGATGGGCCAAGCCGTACATTTCTTTGGCTGTTAGTGAAGACGAGCTGGCTTGTTATGATGGGCGGAGCCGAGCCGAGCCATCGATGATGGATTCGATTTGGATGTGTTTGCTCGGGCTTTTCATTTGTTGGGCCGAGCTTGTTTCTGTTGGGACGGCCTTTGTTCAGAGAACAGGTATTGGGACTTGCTAATTGGATGGGTGCAAATCCCATATATAACAGTAAGCCCCCCCCCCCCCCCCCCCCCCCCCCCAGTTCGTCGATCTTCAACGTGTTGGAGTCGACGGATTTTGCCTAGTTTTGGTTGGGTTAATATCTGTTCGGGGTGGATTAGGTCGGCTTGTTTTAGTTTCTCTCTCTCTCCCTCGGGAATCTCAAGGGGTTTCTTGGGAAGCTGCTGGATACTGAAGAGTCGCGTCGACGTAATGATGGTACCTATAATTGCTGGAAGCTGAAGAGTAACATAGGCGTAATAATTGCGCTTTCCTCAAAAACTTCCCGCTTCGCTTATAAATACTTTGCTCCGCTTCTCCTAATTTTCATTTCTCTTCTTCCGCAGGTATTTCACTCTCCCTTCTCTCTAGAATTTTCTCGCTCTAGATTGTTGTTGTTGTACTATTTTGTAAGTATGAGAATTGATTCTCACTCTCAATCGTCGCTCGATCACGACGATTTATATTCGGTGCGGTTGTCTCCGGGGAATTATGCTTAGTCTAGCTTGTCTGTCACACAGTCGAGTTCTACGGTAAGCTCGGAGCGGACATAGGTCATCGGGCCGAGCCCGCGAGATGATCCGGCTCGTTCGTTTCCTTTTGCGGGTAGTGACCCGAGCTTCCAAATTCTGTATCTCAAAGATTCAGACGACGACGGTGTACGTCTCTGGTCAGCTCATTTGGGACATCATTCGAGTCCTCTACTTTTGAAGGAAGAGGACGTATATCTGGTTGATCAGGCCTTACTTGCCTCCCTTTCACCGGTCCCGAGCAGGTCTCATAACGCTCGGAGGGCGATGCAACAAACTTTGGAGAACGCCGAGGATAAGAAATCTTGTCCTTTACGTCCTATTCTTCAGACGAAATGCTCAGACGATGAACTAAAGTGGCTTGCGAGTAATTGTTCGACTAGTGCCGCTGGTCGCCTTGAGCTACGTAAGCCCGACCCAGAGGAAAGGCCCTGGCATTGCCCGAAGGGGTAGGTATGCCTGTATGACTTATGGTTCAGGCATATTCACCTGCGTTTCCCTTGCCGAGGTTGTTGATTGCCTATTGTGAAGAACGGTGAATTGCGCTGTCTCAACTCTGTCCTACTGCGGTTCAGAATTTGGTGGGCTCGGTGATTTTGGCTGCTGAATGTGGTTTGAACATGAGTCTCCGATTCTTCGAGGAGATTTCGTCGATATCGACGAACAGTATGACGGTGGGGACCCGTTATGTGAGTATGAGGACTCGGTTCGGTCCCAAGGCCTTGATTGGGAAACCGTCCAAAGTTGACGATTGGCAAGATCGGTATTTCTTTGCTCGGATAAATTCAGCCTCGGTCCTGACCCGGAGAGACAGTACCGCACGAAATGGAATTGTTTACATGGTAATCGTACTATTATGCTTGTTCTTCTTAATTGACTAACTCATGCTCGTTTTTTTTATTTTGCAGATCGTTATCCTGTTACTCTCCCCCCGCCGGACAATTTCGCCGAAGATTTGAAGAAGCTCGTTACCCGAGGAATCCAGAAGTGGCCAGAAGTTCGTGCAAATCGAGTGAAGAGGGCCTTTGAGCGTCTTGACGAAGGTATTATGTTTGGATTTATGTTCTCTTTGTGTTCTTTCTTATGATTGGGACTTTTGTAGGTTGCTATCTACGTTCGGTCGAATCCCTAATTGAATTGAACAATCATCTGTTCGTTGATTACACGAAAAAGAACAAAAAGGCAAAGGATATGGGTCAGATGGATCTTGAGGTTTTTGACTATGTCGGGGAGAATCTAACAGGCGGGCAGGTAAATTTTGTTAACCTGAATCCAAATCGAGAATTTTCTCCGTCGATCGGGCCGATTCCCCCAAGAATGGTTTTTGAAGATGAATATCATCGGGATTTGTCTCGCCAGGTGTGCGTGGCGGTTGATGCTGCTGAGGCTTAGCAGAAAGAGAAAAAGAAGAAGAAGAAGAGCCGGAGGGGGCTCGGGAAGGAGGGAGAGGATACTTCGGAGGTGCCTCCCCTAATTAAGAAGAAGAGGGTAGCTGCCGATACTACCGCAGAGGTCACTGATCGGTCGGGCGAGGCTCTGGTCGAAGCTCCCGAGCGTCCCGGTGTGGAGGGGAGAGAGTTGGAAATTCATTCCGAGAATGTGGATGCTCAGATTGAGACTTCAGAGTACGCTGGTGCTTATGAGACTGTTCGTTCGGATGGTCGGAGGGAGAATGAAATCGCCGGACTTCAAACCAGAGTGGTCGGTCAGGAGAGAGATGGAGTTGCCGGGCTTCATTTCCTGGGGAGCCAACACGAGGAGGTGGTTACCGATTATGGTTTCTCCTTCAAATATGAAGGTACAAAGTCGATTATCCGCGACGAGACAACCTGTGAGGATTTTTAAGAATGCTCAGGGACAGTCCGCCTAGACAACTCCCCTCGGTCAATGAATCGTTCCTGCCGGAGTTCAAAAACGCAGCCGCGAATGATATCGTCCGGGTAAAGTTTTGTTCGCTTTATTTAACTCTGACTGCTTTTGCTCGATTCTGAGTTCTCTCTTCTTTTTTTTAGGGCCTTGCCAACTATAACCTGCTCTTCGATGGTTATGGGAAGGAAAGGGTTGAGCTCGGGGAAAAGGTTGACGAGCTTAAAAGGAATCTCGCTGAAGCCCAGAAGACCGTTATTGAAGCTCGAGGAGTTCTGTGAGAAGGTGGCTGTCATGGAGGTACTTCGCTCGTGTCTTAAGGACGAGGAGGATAAAGTGTCGGCCTTGGAGAATAAAGTTGAGGAGCTTATTTTCGAGAACGTTCTGTTAGATACCGAAAACAAGCAGTGCCTGACGGATTATTCGACTGCTCAGGCCGAGGTAGACGAGTTGGATGCTCGGGTGTCCGAGCTAGAGGACAAGTTGAAGGCTGAGTGCGCTCGTCTCAAGGCTTATCGTCAGCTTGAAGTCCCGAAGGAGAGGGAGCCTGTATCGAACAAAGCTCAGGCTCGGCTTGTAAAGATAAAAAGGGCCAAGCAAGATGAGGCTCTTGGACGGAAGAAGCAAATAATGATGAACCAGGCCGCTGTTGTTGCCTCCATGGTGAAGGCACTTGTCAGAGATGGCTTCAACATCCCTTCTGCGAAGAAAGCCAAGGCTGACGCCGACTTTGCTCGCCTTAAGCAAGAGCTTAGCGAGGTTCGTTACACTGACTTAGTCGAGGGTGACTTTGTCATGACTCCCCCGAACAGTCATGATCATACCGAGGAGGGCTCGGCGGTGCTTGTCCCGGATCAGCATGGCTTGAATCAAGCAGTTATAACTCCTGCGGCAGCGGAAGATCTTCGGGCAGCTGGGTTGCTCGGAGACGAAGATCGAACTGAAAGTCAGGCTCCTGGTCGGGATGAGAATGCAGCATAGGATCGAGCCGAGAACCGTTATCCTAGGGCTTCCTAGATTTCCCTTCTCTTTTTTTTTGTATTGCAGTTTTATTGTAATCGCACTCGTGCTATTGCACGCTATCCTTTTCTTTCTGGTTTGTTTTGAACTTGCTCGGGCATTTATGCGTACTTAGTATTTTCATTCCGCGATTTTAGCTTTTGCAGTGTTCGTTTGATATTAGAGCGCAATGCTCGGATTAAGTTAGTGTTAGGGAGGAGCGAGCAGTGTGCTCGGCTTGTCCTGTAGGTTCGATCGGGACAATTGTGCGAAAATTGGGCTCGGTTTATTTTTTCTGTCAATCGTCCTTGTGCGGGAACTGCGCCCGGCGTACTTAGTTGCGTGAGATTGAGACTGTGCTCGTTGTCTCACAGGTCGGGTGCGAGTAAGTTCTCGGCTTATCCCTAAGGTCTGATCGGGACAATATGTGAAGACTAGGTTCGGCTTATTTCCTGTCGATCAGCCTTGTGCGGGAACTAGGCCCGGCTTGCTCACTATGGTCGTGCTGTATCGAGCATTTGGCCAGAATGTCGATTTGTTCGGGTAACCGGAAACAAGCATACTTAATAAAATTTTATTATTGATATAGCTGAGCCTCGTGAGAGGTTGCCTACGTACCCCGAAAGGGGATCAAGCCAATCGTAGTTCACTTTACATATTACTCGAACTCGTGTATAGCGAGCTCGGTTTGGGGAGCGAGATGCTCGTTTTTTTTTTTTGAGCGAGATGCTCGGGGTCTCCGTTCTTCTGTGCTGTGTTCGGTTTAGTAATAGTAGCGTTTGAGTTTGTTGGCATTCCACGAGAGTGGAATGGCTTCCCCTTTCATCGTGACGAGCTCGTACACGCCTGGCTTGACTACCTTGGAGACGATGTAGGGACCTTCCCAATTAGCCCCGAGCTTCCCTGCTCGGTGATAGGTCAAGAAATATCCCTATTCTACTGCAAGTGCACAGTTATGCGAATGTAGTATTTCAGGGTATCGTATCTACAAGGACTCAAGTTTCACACGATAGACTATATGTATTCAAGTTTAGCTAAGCCAACCAAGAGAAAGCAGTAAACGAATGCAAGTAAATTCAAGTGTGTTTTCAATGGGAGAAAGGCGTCAGACTTAGGAAGTTCTCGAGAATTATACAATGTTAGATACTTAACTAACCGGATTCATATTAAGCACAAGTTCAAGAACTAGAAACAAAATGGTAAACAATCCAACTCTCGCTGAGATTATTTCTATATCTAGGAACCTAGCGATCCAAATCTCTTTGTAATCCTAGAGTTCTAGACAAGCATTAGAAACAGGTTTTTCGGTTCACAATTCTCCTAAACCAAATCTCTTTGTATATAGTCAAACCAGAGAGTTGGCGATTTTGGGAGGATTTTCGGCGAGAGGAAAAATGAGGAAGAAGAAGTCGGGTCGAGGGTTTTAAGAAGACTTACCTCGACTTAATCAATGTCGACAGAGGTCGATTTTCGTTCGTGGTTGAACTTCCTCGAAGTCGATTTCGACCGACATCAATGCGACTTCGACCGACACTGACCTCTCAGTGCTACTGATCCTGCGAGACTCGACATAAAAACACCAAAAACAAAAGAAATCAAAATGCAAGACCAAAATTCCTAGTATATACAACTTACCAGTGGGTTGCCTCCCACTCAGCGCTTGTTTTCATATGTTAGCTCGACTTTAGTGGGAGATTAGACTCCCGGGGGTTTCAACAGAGGCAGTGAGTTCCTCTGCAAAATTCTCCTCATTCATGGTGGAGAGTAAGTAGTGTCAACGATCGTCCAAGGAACGAGGGAACAGATCCAGAGTGAGAGTGAAGCTCGGGTGCAGCAGAGCGTTTCCCTGCATTCACAACAATGAGGTTAGTAGAACTGAGTTGTGAAGATGCATACCTCTGCTTTGGTGGAGCTTTGACGTTTGGAGCTTTCTGCTTATAAGAAGTTGCAAACTCTGAATATGTTAGAGTGGAATCTTGAGAAACCACCATCTTCCTTTCTCCAATATCAGAAACCGCAGCCTCATTAGTCTGAGCCTCTTGCTCCATCTCAATGCTAAAGGTCTGACCGTTAATAGTAGATTTCCGCAGCTTATCCATCTTGAAGTGTAGAGGCTTAGCTCCCAGGTGGAGATCAATCAGACCGTGCTTCACATCAATCACTGCCCCAACTGTGGCTAAGGAAGGCCTACCAAGTATCAGTGGATCATTCGGTTCCTTGTCATATTTCAGCACTACAAAGTCTGTTAGAACCAAGTGGTTTCCAACTCTGACAGGAACGTCCACAAGAATTCCTTCTGGGATCCTCTTAGATTAGGATTAGAGAGATCCTAGTCTGCTTGAAGTCCAACAAACCCAATCTCTCAGCCACAGAGTATGGCATGAGGTTACCAGCAGCTCCTAAATCACATAAGGAACGCTTGAAACTATCGATGAAAATTGAGCAGTCAAGCACGAAGACACCAGGATCATCTAACTTCTCCGGAATCTGATTAAGCAGTACATCACTGATTTTCTTAGGGAGCACCACTACCCATTCTCTCAATTCTTCATCCATGGGAATCATCTTCTCCACATATCTCTGCAGACATGTGGGACTGGCAAAGCATCAGCTTGTGGATCCTCATTCAGCTTTTCATTCATCACCTCTAGGCGTCTGACATCATCAAGCTCCTTCTCAGACTTCATTACAACCTTAGGGGAGGGTAAAGTGTATTTATGAACACCCTTGTCATTGTCAGCACAAAGTACTGATGAAATTGAGTCCCTACGGCCGTGATGTCGATCGACATCAAAATAGTGTCGGTCGACATTCTGCTTACACATTGAATCCTTCGATAACCTTTCAGCGAAATCGACCATCAAATCGGGTGTGACCGATTTTTGTTCGTCGTGAGGACTCGAAACTGCTGTTGAAGTAGAATGTCGGCCGACATCAGAGACAGTGTCGGTCGACGTTGAGATTGTAGCCTCGGATTTTTGGCTGTTTTCCACAATTTCTGTTGTCTTAACCTCAAATCCATCTCCTTGATCCAGCCCATGCTCAATCTGAACTGTCCAAGCATTGATGTGTGTGTTTTGAACACTCTTTCCCTTGATTGAGCTTGAAATCTGGTTTACTTGTGTGTCCTGCTGCTTCATATGTATATGTATGCTCAAGGATTCAAACTTCCCATTTAGATCAGTGTAGACAACATCTATCTTCTTGTTGAAATCAACCGCAGTCTTCGTCTGACCCTCTAGCAACTGCTCCATCATAGCTTCCAACTTACCTTCATGAGCACTAGTAGCAGGAGGTGTCTGATAGGAAGATGATCCATAGGTTCTCTGATAAGATTTGTTCTGCTGAAAAGGCTTTTGGTAACCAGCATTTTGACCATATCCAGAAGAGTTTTGATTGGTTGTGAAAGCACTCTTCTGTCCACCAGTGAAGAACTTGTTGCCTTGCTGATTCCCAAACCTGTTTCCTTGAAATCCAGAACCACCAATGTAGTTCACATCTTCTTTTGTGCAGCCTTCTTCAGGTCCAAACTCTTCAACCTCTTGAGCAAAATGGACATGCTTCTTGCCAGTTAACAAGTTGTGAACAATGTCCAACTTGTTCTTCATCTCAGCAATCTGGAGATTATCAACCTTTCCACCAGACTCTTTCCTCTTCTGATCTGCAGTCTTAGTACTGTTGTTGCTCACCAAATTCTCAATCAATACCCTGGCCTTCTCAGGAGTCTTTGTGTTGAAGTTACCATTGCTGGCAGCATCTAACGCAGACTGGTACTAGAGATCTACACCTCTGAAGAAAATGCCCAGCATCTGAACTTCAGAGAATCCATGATAAGGACAGTCTCGTTGGTACATCTTAAACCTTCCCCAAGCAGACTTAAGTGGCTCTGTAGGTCCCTGAGTCAATGTCAGAAGGTCCTGTCTGAGCTGATCGGAGCGAGCAACATCATAGAAATGCCGCAAGAACTCTCTCTTCACTGCATCCCAAGTGGTTAACTTGCCAAGTGGAAGTTGCTTAAGCCAAGCTGCAGCCTCTCCAGCAAGAGAATATGGGAAAAGCTTGAGGAACAGGAAGTCATAACCCACTCCATTGTGCATCATCCCAGTAACGAAGACTTCAAAATTCTCAATGTCGTCCATGGGTTGCTCATGCGGAAGACCATGGAAAGGATGCTGCCTCAGAAGTGCATAGTAGGCAGTCTTGAGCTCAAACTCATTCCTCTCGAAGGGAGGAGGTACAATTGCTGATCTATTTGCGTAAAACTCATCGGGTCGGTTGTAGTCAGCAAGAGTTCTCTCAGCAGCAGGAGGATTAGGTGGCTGTCCAATAGCTCCAGGATTGACCATCTGCCTCTCACCTTGAGGCTGCTCAATCACATTCCCTTCAGCATCAATCCTTTGCCCTTGAGCATTGTATGGATTGTTCTGAGGGTCTCTCAGCACACCTTCCGCGTCTCGGATCAACACAACAAAGTTATGGTTGTTGTTCATCCTTGAAGATCTCTGCGCCTTTCTGTTCGTTCTCTTGAGTTTAGCTAGCTCCTCAAGTCTGAGGTTAACAAGTTCTTCGTTCGGATTTCTTCAGGTGTGTCGACTTGGCATACACTTATTTCTGAGGTGAAATCCGCGCTTGGTGTCGGGCGACACTCGGGTGATGTCGGTCGACACTGAGTGCTTTAGTCAATTCCTGCAGCAACAAAATCAAGCCAAGCAAGAGAATGTGAGTAACAAAAGAAATAAAAACGACTTATACTAAACTTTAAAACAAAATTTATCGGCGAACTCAGTTGAGTCCCCGGCAACGGCGCCAATAACTTGATAGGTCAAGAAATATCCCTATTCTACTGCAAGTGCACAGTTATGCGAATGTAGTATTTTAGGGTATCGTATCCACAAGGACTCAAGTTTCACACGATAGACTATATGTCTTCAAGTTAAGCTAAGTCAACCAAGAGAAAGCAGTAAACGAATGCAAGTAATTCAAGTGTGTTTTCAATGGGAGAAAGGCGTCAGACTTAGGAAGTTCTCAAGAATTATACAATGTTAGATACTTAACTAACCGGATTCAGATTAAGCACAAGTTCAAGAACTAGAAACACAATGGTAAACAATCCAACTCTCGCTGAGATTATTTCTATATCTAGCAACCTAGCGATCCAAATCTCTTTGTAATCCCAGAGTTCTAGACAAGCATTAGAAACAGGTTTTTCGGTTCACAATTCTCCTAAACCAAATATCTTTGTATATAGTCAAATTTCTCGCACTAAGTTAATTAAGATTATAACTCACACTCTCGTGCTAAGTTAATTGTCCTAGATCTAAATCCTAGGTGATCAATCCAGAATTCAGTGTTAAGCGCAACTTAGGTGATGAACGAATAGATTTAGAATCCTAATCAATCAGTTATCTAAACATGCATAAAAACCCTATAATTCCTAAATCTAACTAGGTTACTACTCAGACATATTATCGAATAAACAACACATCAATGAATAGAAAACCAAAGACTGAATAGATAGATAAAAAGGGGTTCGAATTCCTTCTCTCAAAGGTTACAAGTAGCAAGGACAGCCCCTTAGTAACAAATCTCTCAATCGCCAAAGCAAGAACAAAAGTAAGAACAAGATAATCATCCTGAGTCTGAAAAACCTAATTAAATTGCTAAACACATTTTGGGGCTAGACTAAAATTAAAGAAAACTTCTGGGAAACTTTGCAATTTTTCAAAAGATGTCTTCAACTCAGCGTATAAGTCATGTCGCCCTCAGTGTCGACCGACACTAAGGTGAGTGTAGGTCGACATCCAGTCATGGTCGAGACTCCAACTTCAGCTCGTTGCACAGATCGCCAGAATTGTCCTATAATCCCACTCTTTGCCCCAAATGCAAGCCTACCTGTAGAAGACTCAACACACTCGAAAAACCAGGTAAAAGACTCAATACATACAACTATATCATGGTTGAAAACCTAGAAAAACCATGATATATCACTCGTTACTCTCGAGTGTTCTCGAATACCATTCGCAGCACAAGATCTCCTTCGACGAAACGTCGCCCTTTGACCTTCTTGTTGTAGTGTCGGGTGATTTTCTGCTGGTAGTTTTGGAGGCGTAGTAGTGCTCGGTCGCGTAGCTCTTCCACTTGATCGAGGCAGTCGACGATCATATTGTTGTTGAGTTCTTCATGCTCGGGTGAAGCGCTCAAACGGATTGTTGGGACGCACATTTCGGCGGGAGACATTGCTTCCATTCTGTGGGAGAGGGAGAAAGGAGTCTGGCCGGTTGATGTTCTTGGTGTTGTTCGGTGGGACCATAGGACGCCGTCGAGCTCGTCGGCCAAGAGGCCTTTTTTTGTTCTCCATTCGTTTTTTGAATCCGTCGATGAGTGTTTTGTTGGTTGGCTTGCCCATTTCCTTGTGGGTACCTCGGGGTGGACTTGCTCAGGCGAATTTTCCATCTCGCGCAGAATCCTTCAAAATGATTAGAAATGAATGAGGTCCATTTTCAGTTACAATCTCGTACGGGACACCATGGCGGCAGATTATGTAGTTCTAGACGAACTTCTAGACATCGAGGTCGTGAATTTCCGAGTAGGACTCAGCTTTGACCCACGTCGTGAAGTAGTCGGTCATTATTAGGATGAACTTATTTTGGTGCGAGGCTAGGAGGGGGCCGACGATGTCCATCCGCCACCATATGAAGGGGTAGGGCGTAGTCGAAGTAGTGAGAAGCTCGGCTGGCTGATGTATGCTTGGTGCGTGACTTTGGCATTTTTCGCATCTGGATACGTACTTCTCGCAGTCGGCAATCATGGTCGGCCTGAAGTGACCGTGGCGCTTGATCTTTGCGGCGAGAGCTCGACCACTGGTGTGGTTTCCGCCTGCTCCATCGTTGGTTTGCTTGGTGACCCACTGTATTTCTTGCCTGTTTATGCATCGTAGGAGAGCTTTGAATGCACTCCATCGAAACTGCTCGTCCTTAATCATTACGTATTGCGCTCATCGCGCTTTCAATCTGCGGGCTGCCTATCGACCCTCGGGGACCGTCCCGTTGAGGATGTAATATTTGATTGTGTTTCTCCAGTCGATGGCTCTGGCTGGTTCGAGGTCGGGAACCTTGACGACATCTTCGTTGCTTTTGTAAGCATCATCCATTCCTTTGTCCTCCTCGGTGATGAGTAGTACGTCTTCTTTTGGGGCAATGCTTGGTCGGGCTATGCATTCAACCGGAATGATACGTCGGAGGTCGGGATCAGAGGTTGAAGGTAAGGCGGCCAAAGCGTCAGCGGAGGAGTTGTCGCTTCGGGGAATCTTGGTTAATGTGACCGATCCGATTCGTGCGACGATTTGCTGGACGAGTTTTAAGTACGCGTCCATACGCTCGTTTTTGGTTTCATATTCTCCGTTGTATTGATTCACCACGAGATGGGAGTCGGCGAATACTTCTACTTGCTTTGCCCCTACTACCTCGGCTAGCCGTATTCGGTCTCGTTGTGCTTCGTATTCGGCCTCGTTGTTAGAGGCTGGAAATGCCAGTCGGAAGGATTGTTCGAATATTTCGCCGGTCGGGGAAGTTAGCTTGACTCCTACCCCCGAACCGTTTCTTGATGAAGTGTCATCCACAAATAATATCCACTTTTCTTTCGAGATTTGATCTTCGCCTATGGTTAGCTCGGGGGGCAGCTCAATCAGGAAATCTACCAGGACTTGGGACTTGGCGCTGGTTCTAGGCTTGTACTCAATGTCGTACTCGCTTAGCTCGACGGCCCATTTTGCGATTCTTCCTGATTGGCTCGGATTATGCAGGATCGTTCTGATTGGTTGGTTCGTGAGCACGACCACCGAATGTGATTGAAAATAAGGGCGAAGTTTCCTTTCCGAGACGACAGCCAGCGCGAGTTTCTCGAGCGTATTATAGCGTGTTTCTGCATCGTCATAGATCTTTCTTGTATCGAAGATGGGCTTTTGGTCGCCTCGGTCGTCTCGAACGAGCACGCTGCTTATCGCCGAGGTGGATACGTAAATATATAAGTAGAGCGTCTATCCCTCCTCGGGCTTGGCCAGAATTGGTGGGGTGGACATGTAGGTTTTTAGCTGTTGAAACGCGTCCTCGCATTTTTCGTCCCACTCGAATTTCTTGTTTGCTCGGAGGACGTTATAAAACGGGAGGAATTTGTCGGTTGATCGTGAGATGAACCTATTTAATGCCGCGACTCGTCCGGTTAATCTTTAAAATTCTCGTGTGTTCTTCGGGGAAGGTAGTTCAGTGATTGCTGTTATCTTCTTCGGATATGCCTCGATCCCTCTCCTCGTGATAATATAGCCGAGAAATTCTCCCGATGTGACAGCAAACGTACATTTGGTCGGGTTTAGCTTCATTCCATACTTGTTTAGGCTCGCGAAGCATGTTGCCAGGTGACTGATGTGGTCGTCAGCCGAGGTGGACTTGACGAGCATATCGTCGATATAGACCTCCATTGTTTTGCCGAGTTTGTCGGCGAACATACGGTTAACTAGGCGCTGGTATGTTACTCCTGCATTCTTAAGTCTGAATGGCACGACCTTGTAGCAGTAAGTGCCACGATCGGTGATAAAGGAGGTCTTTTCTCGGTCGTCAGGATGCATCATAATTCTGTTGTATCCTGCGAAGGGGTCCATAAATGATAGAAGGTCATGGCCGGCAGTTGCTTCGATGAGTCGGTCGATGTGTGGAAGAGGAAACCTGTCTTTGGGTAGGCTTTGTTGAGGTCGGTGAAATTCACGCATACTCGCCATTTGCTGTTCTTCTTTTTCACCACTGCTGGGTTTGCCAGCCAATCTGGGTATTTCACTTTGGTGATTGAGCCGGCCTTTGAGAGTCTTTCTACTTTGTCGTTTACAGCTTTGGTATGCTCGGGACCGAGCTTCCTTCTTTTTTGCTTGATCGGTTTGAAGACCGGATCACCATGCAATTCGTCGCATGTGATTGATGGGTCCACTCCGGTCATATCGCTGGTTGTCCATGTAGGAATTGTTTAGATGATCCTGATTCAATTCACAGATTCATATCACCCTAAACATACAGATCTAGGTTCTCTTGTAATAGAAACATAGATGATCTCACCTTTTACCTGTTTGTTGCAGCGGAAGAAGTAGAACAGGTCAGAGATCAGAGAGATGCATCAAGGGATGAATCCTCCAAAGGTTCACACACGCACGCTCGGGAATTGGCTGCTAGACCAGACGACAGGGAGGCGCAGAGAGAGGCTGTGGGTGGCGCAAAAGCTAAGGAAAATTAGAGACCTAGGTCTGATTTTATTCATTAAAATCTCTCCTAGTTCTCATGGGCTTTTGGGCCCAATTCTCAGTTCTGATTAAATCCCATGGATTTAATCAGGCCCTTTAGACTCTCTTGATACAGTAAATGCCTAGCACTTTTACCGTACTTCTGCTAAGCCGTTCCTTCGTATTTTCCCGTTAGCTTAGGCGTGTGACCCATATGGGATCATATAATAAAGGCAATAAGTCCAAGACTTATAGATCATGAGCGGACTCTAGCAAGCCATCATGACCCCCAGCATTATATGACTTATGTCTGATCATTGACATACTCTTACTTTCTAGAGACAGTACCGAGATTACTGGACACAATTCCAACAATCTCCCACTTGTACTGGAATCTCTGTATTCATAATCCTTTTGTCTCAATATCTCGATTAGTCATAAGGCAAGATTAGTGTCATCCTTATAAAGCCTAATCTTGTTCATCGGACTCTGATTTGATACTGACAATCCAAACGACTCGGGAAAGTCCGTTTGAGCATGGCCATGCGTTTTCCAGTATTCAAATCTCCGATTGGCCTAGAGATATTCACTCCATTTATATTGGAGGGACAAATCCCATCTTGTTCCATCACTGTAAACTACTCACTTCATGATGTACCCAAACAAGGTCCTTATAGCTATCGCAGAACGATAGCGTTAGACAATGATCAAAGTGCATCAGTCCATATGCAGTCACATGCATGCGAACTCAGGTCTAAGGACTATACTCTATAGTCGTAGTAAGAATCTCTTATGACACAGATATAAATATCCTGAAGAGTTCTTATTAGCGGGTCTTGTCCGGTCGTATGTTCCCAACATACACCTATGTACTGACTTTGATGCCGAGCATCTATGACACACTGAGACTTTGTCATAAGTCACGTACCAATCCAGTCTTACACGGTTGTTGGTGTTCCAATTTCAACAACCTTCGACTAGGGACATGATGATATAAAACATTTATCGAATATAGGATCTCATGACCAAGCTAAATGACTTTGATGACTCAAGATCAAGTCATTTACTTCGATGACCTATAAAATGGTTCATTTCATTTTGGAACGATTATTTCATCACAGTTAAAATAATCTTGAAATAATAATTTCATTATTAAACATCTCAAATGTTTTACAAGAACATATCAATAACTAAATAAAGCCCTTTACTAACTCCCACTGAAATTAAGACTACATCTTAACTTCACTTATCCTACAGCTACAGTCCGTGACTCGTGCTTAGGGCTAAGGAGTGGCTTCGTTAATAGATTAGCAACGTTCTCATTTGTTGAAACTTGCTGATCTACTTAACATCTCTGTCATTTATCTCAAGGTGTTTGGACCTCTGATGTGCAGCTAGTCTCATCTATGCTGGGAATCACATCAAGTTCAGTGACGAACTCTTCTTTCCAAACAACCTCTTTCGCCGCTTTCCAAGCTGCGAAATGTTCAGTTTAAGTCATGGAGTCAGCAACAGTGCCTTGCACCGCCAGACAGACACAGGATATAACCGGACTGTGACCGGAAATCATCTTTGTCTGTTGGAAACTTGCCTTTCAGACTCTGCTGACTTGTAGCACATCACTTTCTCCGTAAATCAAGAACTTATCCTTAGTATTCCTCAAATACTTTAGGACATACTTTAGGAAACTTGATTCTTTGCTGGATTTGACTGGTCTTTACTTGTCTTGCTTAACATTAAAGCAACATCAAACAAGTACGTTTCATGGCATACATGATAGATCCAATTACCGAAGCATATGGAATCCTATCCATGCATTTAAGCTCATCAGTTATCGTAGGATACTGTATCTTGCTTAACTTAATGCCATGTGACATTGGCATAAAACCCTTCTTGGATTGCTCAAAATGTGTAGGACTTTGTCAATTTAAGAATCCTGACTTTGTCCTACCAGCTCTTTTGGATCTCTATCTTTAGATCCAAAATCCAAGAACTACGTGGCTTTACCCATGTCAATCATTAAACCAACTCCCAAGCTAGTCCTTTACCGACTACAGCGTTGGGACGTTATATCCGAGAATCAGTATGTCATCGACATACACTTTGAGAAATGCAATATCGCTCCCACTAATCTATTAGTAAACACACAGTTCCGCTTCGTTCCTGTTCAAGTCAAAACCTTGACTACTTCAACAGAACGAAGATTCCAACTCCGATATGTTTGCTTCCATCCATGAATGGATCGATGAAGCCAACTTACACAAAATGTAATTCTTCGGAGTCTGGGCTCACTTTCGCTTCCTAGGATTTCGCAGATTCGTCGCTTTCAATGATCATCAGATCATGCGAACATTCAATGATCATCAGGCTGAACTAATGACGAGAGTTCACTCTCGGATTAGTGACTGATTCTTTCATATCTGCGAACTTCAGGCTCCACAGGTGTAGATTCTACAGAAATCTGTAAATCCTTCCGCTGCTCTCCCTCAATAGGTTAAGCAGCCTCCTGTATTTCTCGAATTTCTTCGAGTTGTACTTTTACTCCCACTGTTCTTCTTGGAAAGTAACTTCCCTTCTTAGAAAACAGAATGGTCGTAAAATGCTTTTTACTCCCACTGTTCTTCTTGGAAAGTAATTTCTCTTCTTAGAAAACAGAATGGTCATAAAAGTACCGAGCCTTGGTTTCCCTAAGAAAACTTCGAGTTATGCTTTTACTCCCACTGTTCTTCTTGGAAAATAACTTCCCTTCTTAGAAAACAGATTGGACGTAAAAGTAACAAGCCTTAGTTTCTCTAGGACAACCAGCGAAGTAGCACAACTACAAATACTCAGTAAAGACAAATTTGGATTGATTCCAATCCACATTAACGTGGTGTCTTTCAACTGATATTTGTGGAACTAATTCAGCGTAAACTTAGATATTTTAGAGCGTTATTCTTAAATAATATCATGGAAGATTCGTGTGACTCATCTTTAATCATTTCTAATAAGATCTGATTCTCTCTCACAGAAACACCTTCAGGTTTTTCAGGAGAAATGAGCTGTGAAACGATTTCACACTCATTAAGATGATCACACAATCAATGACTTAAGTATTCTCACTCGTGATTTAATCCAGAGTCTTAATACTTTTTGTCATTCAGATCCTATACTTCATTCTGGAACTCTTTTGACCATGTCAAAGAATTCCGATTTGTGTCTCATCAAATGAACACAGTCACACTCACTGAAGTAATCAGTAGAGACAATGAAGTACAGGAAATTTTCTCTGGCATTACTGCTCATTGGACGACATACATCAGTATGTTCTAGGTCCAATAAGCCTTTGGGCCTTTCTCTAGCTCGGCTAAGATAGGCCCTTTTTCCTTTTGGTCCAGTAAACAGAATTCAAGTCTCATAAGATATCTTATCAAATGAGCCCAACAGTCCATAACTATGAGATTTCTGAATCCGACTTACTCTATGTGACCAAGACTTTATGCCAAGAAAAATCAGGTTTAATTCATCAGATTTAAACCAATTCGGTATTTATGTTACATTTAGGCACTCTTTGGTTTAAGATATAAAACCCATTCCATGAATAGGGTGCTACAATTAATATTTCATTAAGATCAAAAGAACAAAACTTGTCTTTTATCAAAATGAAAAACATTCAAATTCTTACAAGAAAATGAAAGACAATTCTGCTTAAAGCAGGTACATTGTAGCAATTACTTAATACAAAACCAAGCCTCGAAGGCATCTACAAGTGAAAAACCCTATGACTGAGGCAGCATCCATAGCTCCTTCCAGACATGCAATTCCACTTGCCCTTCCTTCAACGTTCTACTGTTGCTTAGGCTCTGCATATTTCAACAAATATCAGTGCCACAACCAGTATCCAATACCTGCAAGGTAGAACTTGAAGTAATAACATGAATACCTGAGGAAGTAGTCTTATACATTAACTTTAACTCCTCATCGTCTTCCATGAATTTTATGCAATCTCTCTTCCAATGCCCTATCTCTTTACAGTAGCAGCACTTACCAACGTAAGAGGTATCTGACTTGAGCTCAGAAGACACACGCTTGCCATGATTCAAAATCTGGACAACTTTGTCTTCACCCTTGTCAATACTAGGTTTAATAAACCTGCCCTTCACGTTTGGCTCAACCGTTTTGAGCATATCATGCAGTTCAGTCAACGTCTTCGTTAAGCCTTTCTTGATATAGTTCCTTACGAACTTATCATAGCTTGACGGCAGTGACTGCAGAATGATCTCAGTTGCCAATTCATGGCTAACTGGATAATCCAGTTTCCTCAGGTTATCAATATAACCTATCATTTTACTGACATGAGGACTCACTGGATGATCATTCGGTAGCTTGCAGCTAGTGAGAGACTTAACCAACTGGTATCTCTCCACTCGTATCTGCTCCTGAAATTTCAATTTCAGGCTGCTGATCATCTCTATTGGCGACTCCATGTTCTCATATTGCTCCCGCAAGTCTGAGTCCATGGTGGCCAATATCAGACCACGCACATCTACCGCATCATTATAATGCTTATTCCAAGCATCATATACTGCATGAGAAGCATTGGACCCGATCCTTACGGGGAGAGCTCTCTCAAGGACATAGTCCTTTCTCTCCTGTCTGAGGGTTAGCCTCAGGTTCCGCGACCAAGTCAAGAAATTTGATCCGTTCAGCTTGTCCATCTCAAGGACAGACCGGATCGAGAAAGTGTTTTGATTGTTTGTGCTAGTCATAACTGAAATATAAGATAAAAGGATTTTAGTTAATATGTTCAATAAGATTAATCTCGTATTAATTTAATATGATTAATCATGCATTATATTCAATAACATCAGTTACCCTCAATAGAATATAATGATTCCAAGATCCACATATAACTAAGATTAAAGTGGGCCACTGGCCGTCACCCAACCTTAGCTTATATCGGTAAGCCCTATATCGGCTAATTATATCCGTGATATAACTCTTAGTTGTGAATCTGGGCCCGAGGCCCAATCCACCCTGATGTCTCAAGGCCCGGGACTCCCGATGGCCTAGTCAAGAAAACCAGACTATAAAGTCATGTAATCATTAATGTCTGGGACTCCCAATGACATTTATGAATCACAAACCGTCTTACCCACGCAAAAGTAGACACCCTCACACTGTAAGGCCATGAATACAATTGAATGGGCTTCAACAGCTGACATAGAATGGACAAGACATCCAACGCTTGATATTACATGAGGTTTGTAGGTTTATTTTAAAGTTTTATTCCCAAAATAGAAGATTACTATTTCGGGAAACTTTCTATTTTTGGAAACCTACTATTTTAGGAAACTTTCTAAAATTGGAAACTTTCTAAAACCGGAAACTTTCTAACTTTAGAAATTTCTTAAAATCCAAAACCCGCAAATCCAGAAAATTCTATTTTAAGAAACTTTCTAATTTCAAAATTTCGGAAACTTTAATTTAAAATCGACTTTATATTTTATAAAATAAATTTTAAATTGATCTGAAGAAAGACTCAAATAACTGGCCCAATTGTTTTAACTTCTTGGCCCGAGGCCCAAGAATTTGTCCATGTCCAAGACATGACCCAATTGTCCAATTATTTGACATAACCGGTCTGGTTCATTAAAATTGGTCTAACCAAATTTTAATTACTACGATGACCACAATTGTCAACCGGTTATTTACTAAACCGGATTTTCTCAATTTACTTGGTCCAACCAAATCAAATTAGAAATTCCTGGTTTAGGCACTAAATCCAATTTTCGACTTTGGATTTCTTATCCCGGTTTAACCAGACTTAATAAAATTATTAAATCTGTTTATTAAACCGAAACGTTGATTTTAATCAAGTTTTTAGACCGAACCATAAGCCGAACCGAAACGAATTGGTCACGAACCGAAACGAATTTGTCACGGCCGTGACCTAGCTCTTCGACCATGATCGACAAGCCGCTGAACGTGCGATCCAAGATCCACGATCGGGATGGCCGATCATCACGCGATCGTCACGCGAGCTGATCGGGACGGGACGGCATACCGGGTCGAGAGCGAGCGAGACGGGACGATCGACGAGTCGTGCGATCCGCGATCGCTGTCGATCGTTCGACTCAACTCTCGCGGCTGGTCGGGACGTGAACGGATTTGATCCATGCGACCATGCCGATCGGATCCTTGCGATCGATCTCAGCCGGTCCATGCGATCGCCAACCGTTCCAACTTTCCAACGCAATCCAAATCATATAGTTTGGAATCTGCGATTTCATTAGTTTAGGATTTAATTCAGTTTCTTAAGTGTTTTTCTTATCAGTAATGGATTCAAAACACTTCTAAACAGATTAAACAACCTAAACATGAATCTAAAACAAGAAATCCTAAGAACCAATGGCTCTGATACCACTGTAGGAATTGTTTAGATGATCCTGATTCAATTCACAGATTCATATCACCCTAAACATACAGATCTAGGTTCTCTTGTAATAGAAACATAGATGATCTCACCTTTTACCTGTTTGTTGCAGCGGAAGAAGTAGAACAGGTCAGAGATCAGAGAGATGCATCAAGGGATGAATCCTCCAAAGGTTCACACACGCACGCTCGGGAATTGGCTGCTAGACCAGACGACAGGGAGGCGCAGAGAGAGGCTGTGGGTGGCGCAAAAGCTAAGGAAAATTAGAGACCTAGGTCTGATTTTATTCATTAAAATCTCTCCTAGTTCTCATGGGCTTTTGGGCCCAATTCTCAGTTCTGATTAAATCCCATGGATTTAATCAGGCCCTTTAGACTCTCTTGATACAGTAAATGCCTAGCACTTTTACCGTACTTCTGCTAAGCCGTTCCTTCGTATTTTCCCGTTAGCTTAGGCGTGTGACCCATATGGGATCATATAATAAAGGCAATAAGTCCAAGACTTATAGATCATGAGCGGACTCTAGCAAGCCATCATGACCCCCAGCATTATATGACTTATGTCTGATCATTGACATACTCTTACTTTCTAGAGACAGTACCGAGATTACTGGACACAATTCCAACAGTCCAGGCGAACGTTTTGGCGTTTTTCTTGAGGAATTCAACGAGCTTGTCTCGCAGATCTTCACGAAGGTCGGCCCCGATCCCTACACAGCGCTCATAATCGCTGTTGTCGATATTGTCTTGAGTGACGGAATCTTTCTGAGGTCGATCGGGAGGTGGCAGTTCGATTCTTGGCTCAGCAACTAAATAAGCTTGTGACTTGTGACGTAGTTTATGCTCGATACAGAAGCATGTTCGAGAGATCCGTTGGTCCCCTCGTAGGGTGAAGACACCGAACGGGGTAGGAAACTTGACGCACTGATGGTATGTGGATGGGACCGTTTTCATCTCGTGGATCCATGGCGTACCTAGAATAACGTTGTAGATTACTGGTCGGTCGACGACCACGAATATTATCAGCTTGGAAATCCGGCCGACGTAGACAGGTATTTTGATAGTCCTGATCGTGTTGATCGAGTCTCCAGAGAAGCCTGTCAACAGCTTTGCAGACGGTTTGATGCGATAATTATTGAGTTCCATTCGTTGTATCGTCTCTCTGAAAATTAGGTCAACCGAGCTTCCGGTGTCGACCAAGATCTTGGAGACTTCGCAATGACGAGTGGATCGTTGTGCGGTCGGTCTACTCCTTCTCCATCTTGCTCCGTGAAGGTGATGTCGCTGCCGATTCTGAGTTCGTCGCTGGTGTTTCGTTGCCATTGTTGTAGGGTGGCTGCTCGGCGCTCGTATTCCTTGATTGATCGGACCGACTCATTGATCATCGGCAGTCCTCCCATGATCATATTGATGCGTCTTCTCGGTGGAGTTGTTCCTTCTTTCTCCTCTTCGTCACGAGCTCGTTTGTTTGTTGATGCCGTGTTGGCGTCTATCTGCTCGAACTCTACAGCGAAGGTCACTTGCTTCCTTCTTTCTTCTTGGACAAGCTTGAAGCGCTCGACTTCGTTCTTTTGCTGCGTTACCTGATTGATCTGCTTTGGGGGAGGTTGGTTGCGATTTAGTACCAACTTCTTACCGTCCTTTTGGTAGTCGGCGTAAAGGAGAGCCTGTAGATTTCTGCATTCTGCAGTACTGTGGCATGCTCTCTAGTGGTAGTCGCAGAAGAGTTTCCTCTTGTCGCCACGAACAAATTTATTGTTCCAAGGCTTACTTTGATTCTGATCTTGATAACCCTTGGGGTGGTCTGTCTTGCGGATGGCTTGAAGGGGGCCGATCCTGTCGTTGACCTTGGTATGGTCGTTCCTTGTCTTGTTGATAGTCCTGCGGATGGTCGCTGACGTAGTAGGACGACTTACCCATTCTTGCCATGTCTTCCTCTTTGAATCTTTTATAGTCTAGGTCGAAATGTTGTCGCGGTTCGTACTGCTCGGAGCTCTTCTTGGCTTTTTCCATTGAACTGGAGCTTTTGGGTCCAAACTTCTTTTCTAGGGTTTCTTTCTCTTCCTCGAGGTCAATGAAATTGATGTTCGGTGAAGGGCATCTTCAAGTGAACTCGGTTTGTTCTTTTTAAGTTCTTCTCGGAAGCTCGATTCGTACCATAGGCCGTTACTTAGGGCGGGTAGGCCTTCACTGTCTGTGATCGAGATCTTAGCGAGCACGCTTTTGAAACGGGTGATGTACGATCGGAGACTTTCTTTCGGTCCCTGAAAAATGGCCCACAGGTCGGCATTGGATACTTCCTCTTGTATGTACATTGAGTAGTGCTTGACGAAGGCGTGCGTTAGGTCGTTATATCCGTCGATTGAGTTTGGCTCTAGACGAGAGAACCAATCCAGGGCCGAATCGGTCAAATGCTTGACAAACAGCTGGCAATAGCCTGCGTCTCGCTCTGCGAGGTTGAAGTTGGTTCGGCCCATCGCTATGCGGAAGGCCGTCAGGAATTGCCTCGGGTCAGTTTTTCCGTCGTATGTAATCATTTTGATCTTGACTGCGGAAGCTGGATGCTCGGTTTGAGTATCCATGAGTCGTCGAGTAAAAGGAGTGTTCTGAGTCTCTTCTATCACGCGATCGATTTTGGGTGCCGAACTAATCGCCTGGTGGACTTTCGATGTCATACTTTTTAGCATTAATTTCAAGTCTTTGATCTCGTTATCCACGTGCGTGTCTAGTGCTGAGTTGCTTGGGATTCCATTATCGGTAGGTTCATTGGTCTCCTCGGTTTGCTGTGAGTCTGTTCGGCTTCTAGGGTTCTGAGGAGTCGTGTTATCGAATAACGCTCGGTTGAGACGAGTCAGAGGGGCAGATGCCTGTTGGCTCGACATTCGTAAATCGTTGATCTGACCTTTGCATACCGCATGTGTTGTTGCGAGCTGATAGAAACGGGCGTTACTTCCTTGTGATAGCTCGGTAATTTGTGTCATGAGAGCCCTGGGCAGGACATAAGTGTTCTACTCGGTTTGTTGGTCATTTGTTTCTTGTCGAGGCTGATCAGTGTTTTGAGGTTGCTGCTCGGCGCCCGCCGGCTGAATGATTGGATCTGCGACTTGAGAGACGTGCTGAGGCTAAGGTTGACTCCTTGCTTGAGAGTTCGTCCCCGAGCTAGACTTGTCTGGCATGAGAATGATGTCCCGGTTGGGTGGCAATCCTGTCATTGTTGATCATGTCCGTTAGTGAAGAAAAACTTTAGTCCCCACAGACGCCGCCAATTGTGATAACCGAGCTTGTCACAGAGGTTTAAATGCGCGTCTTGCTCGGGAGAGTTGACGTGCTCGGGCCCGAGGGTCAAAGTTTATCTTTACAGAAGAACTGACTAGGTTCGGTAATGAGTCAGGAAAGAGAAAGAGATGTTCGGTAATTAGTAAAGAGAGTGAGTTGCTCGGTAACGAGCGTGTTGTATTCAGAGAAAGAGAGCCCGAGCTGGTCGAAAGACGAGCTCGGTTTACAAATTGGGAGATATTAACTCTAGAGAGAGAAAGTAGTGAGAAGTGCGCAAATCCCAAAAAGTTACATTAATGTACAGTGACGACTCCTATTTATAGTAAAATAAGGTCGTACTTTTTACAGGCCGTTGACCCCTTGTCGAGCTCGTGCGGATGGGCCGTACTTGATGACGAGATGGGCCAAGCCGTATATTTCTTTGGCTGTTAGTGAAGCCGAGCTGGCTTGTTGTGATGGGCCGAGCTGAGCCGAGCCGAGCCATCGATGATGGATTCGATTTAGATGTGTTTGCTCGGGATTTTTGTTTGTTGGGCCGAGCTTGTTTCTTTTGGGCCGGCCTTTGTCCATAAAACATGTATTAGGCCCTGCTAATTGGATGGGTGCTAAACCCATATACAAAAACAAAAAATACTGTTTGTTGATTGTACAGAATTCCAACGACTAGCTCGATCGCCCGTATATAACATGTTCTTTAAAGCCAACCAAGTTAAGAACGCGTATTTTGGCATTGCGTTTGAGAACCAAACATCTCTCGCCCAATCCACCCGAGGATGGTGATTTCGGAGCAGGTCCCATGTACCATTCGATGTGAACTTTTCTCTATATTTCTCACCTTGATACTTCCATAGGGACTTATATTCTTCCTTATCCCGAACAGGACGATGTTCAATTACAAGTATCAATTAAAGAAAGAGAACTCGTATTCTCTAAGATAATGATAACTCAAGCATTTCAAAATATAGAATTTGTTATACCATAACCAAATAACAAATATATGCGATTCATCTTGTGAATTTCAAAACTTTGAAGATAATTACATATTTTGTGTTGAGGATAGAATTTCTAATTTACACTCCTATTCACGAATCTCATGATTTAATATACGAGTCAAATATTAGATGCCTTACAAATAAATAACGTTGCTAGGGATCCCCAATAAATATGTTTTATCTTAATCATTTAAAGTACATACCAAGTGGTTCTTAATGGCAAGCCACACTGCAAAATCATTCCTTAGCTTTACCAAGGAGATCCATTTTCACCCTTGCTTTCATTATTTGCACTATGGTTCTTATCTCCCTTCTCATGAGAGCAGAAGAGGAATCGAACCCGAATCCGAACCGAAAATAGGAACCGAACCTGAACTGGAACCGACAAAATATTCGAATGGGTCCTAAACTTCTATACCCGAAGAACCGGAAACGAACCCGACCTAAACCGAGAACTGAATGGATACCCGAAATATCTGAACTACAATTACATATCCAAAATAATAGTTATATTTAGACTTAATATAACATAATTATCTAAAATTATAATTACAAACCCAAATATTTTGGTTAGTTTATGATCAAAATAGCTAAAATATCCAAAATAAACGAAATATACGAAATTTCTTGCTATATTTGTCTAAATTTAACAAATTTTGTTCAAATTAACCAATTTTTATTTTTGTTTTATGATTTTTCGGGTACCCGGACCCGAACCTAACCCAAATAGAACCGAACAGAACCCGAACCAAACTTATAAAATATCCGAATGGGTCTTCTATACATGGACCCGAGAACCCGAAAGACCCGAACCAAACCCGAACGCCCAGACCTTTCATCTCCTATTTTCTAAATAGTCTAGTCTTTTGCGGAGCAGAAGTAAGGTATTATAGAGAATTTCTCAAGATTTTAGAATTGTATGGCAAGGCCTCCGGAAAATGCCTAAATACTGCAAAATCCTCAATAATCTTTGGAAATAAGGTTGACCAAGAGAAGAAAGGAGCCATCACAAAAGTAAGAGGAAAGTGTTCTCTTTTATCCAAAACCATCTAAACAATCAAGTAAGTACTTGGTCAGCATGCCTTCTATACAAGGGAGGAAAAGAAGTACATATAAAATATGTGGCAAAAGCAGTTCCGACATATGTTATGTCGTATTTTCTATTACTACAAGGAATTATTGCGAAACTTAAGAATGCCATATCAAGTTTTTGTTGGAGTTCGAAACAATACAAAAAGGATATTCATTGGATACCTTGGGATAATATTTTCACTCCCCATTATAAGGGCGGATTGGATTTCCGCTATTTCCATGACAAAAATATCACTGTTCTAGCAAAAAAATTGTGGTGATTAATTCAATTCCCCTCGTCCCTGCTTGCATGAGCCCTTCGGGGGCGCTATTATAATAGATCTTGCGTTATGGAAGACCTTAAGGTTACCCTCTTATGGTTGGCGTAGCATTATGGCAGGTAAACCCTTCATAAAGCAAGGTATGAGGAAGAATACAGGGACATACCACAATACGAGAGTTTGGAGTAAACCCTAGATACCTGACATAACATCACATCCATATAGACTCTCAAAGCGGTTAACGTCAGTTACCCACAACTCATGGTTCACTCGTTTATTACCGGAGAGGCCAAAGAAAGGAATGTTCGTCTTTTTAGGAGTTATTTCCTTTTGGAGGATATCCCCCTTATTTTAGCTCTGAGACCTAGTTGGATCCTAACCCTTGATGAATACACCTAGAACAATACAAAGAATGGCATTTATACATTCAAATATGGCTACAATTTTATCTGCAAGCATGGGCTTAGGCAAGACCCATGTAAGTATGTTGACCAAGATTTACATACTTGAAAAAGAAAGTGAGGAAGATCTGAACATCAAGAAGTCCATATTTTGATGAATTAAACTACTTGGGAAGAGACCCGAAAGGGACGTGAAGTCCGATAAAGCTCAAACTTGTAAAGTTGGGGCATTTAAAAATAAGGTGGTTTATAGATTCCTCTAAGGAACCCCACCGGAAACAAATCTTATCGGTAGCCAAATACCTATAAGCCAATCTTTCACATGTCTTGGAGGATAAAATATGTGGGTCTCTCAGATCCACAACGAGATACTTTCCCTTGGATCTTTTGGTTCCTTTTCATAGCGAGAAATGAGAAAGTTTTCAATGGGAAAGAAACATCACTGGTGGTCACCTTTCAACTTGCATCTCTCGAGGCTCAAAGTTGGAGGATTGCCAACCAAAATGAAGACCAAGAGAAAATAGAGGAACACCAAGTGAAAAGTGATCAAAATAACCCTTTCCTTGATACCCTAATCTTGACATGCCAAGTCGGTACGTATTGGATCGATCATGTATTTGTTAAAGGACTGAGATGGTATCTTAGGGACCCTTGGCGATATCTACGGTCTGGAATAAAAGAGTGTCGACATAGTCTTTCGGCTCTACATGCCAAGTTAGACGGCCTCATATGGGGCATGGCGTGCCTTCATAGCCAACATGTTGCAAAAGTCTTTTTTGAGACGAACTTCTCAAATTTTGTAGACATAATGGAGAATCCCAAAGATTGGTTGGCTTTTTTGTTAGAACACGATGAAGCCTCTTACCTTAGACAATGGTTCATTGAGTTTAGCATTTCACATATTTTTCGCAGTTTAAATGCACAAGCGAATTCTCTCGCAAAAGAAGATCACGCTCGTGGCGAGCTCTTTACCCACATAAGCTAGAATTCAAGATAGAGGAAGTTCTCATAGCATCCATCTCATTAGGAAAAACTTTGCTTAGCTTAATAAATTGTAGACAAAAAAAAAGAATCTAGTTCTCCTCTTAAACAATGTCATCTAGGAAATGAGTTTGATCTAGATATCATCTTGAAAGAGATAGAAAATTCTAAATTTGATGTAGATCATAAGAATGATAATATAGTATCCAATGAGATTCATCAGAATGAAATGAACTATTCTAATAAAATCTGGAGAGAAGAAATTGATTTTGTCTTTTCATTAAATGCATCAACTGATCGACCAAGTCCATCGACTCAACCAAGTCAGTTACCTCAGGTTCATCACCCATGGATTTCTCAGAACCCCAAAATAAATTCCCGCATACCCATATATTTAAAAAATAATAAGTATTACTTTATCATCTATCCTTTCAATTATTTCGATTTGATTAACTCCTTTCGATTTAATCTCACACCGAAATAGTGAATTGAGTCTGGAGAAGGTTCCATGTTATTTGGCTTGTTTCTTTTTTATTAGTTTTTTCTGCTAATTTTTGTTTGATTAGTAAAAGGAGTGTTCTGAGTCTCTTCTATTACGCGATCGATTTCGGGTGCCGAACTAATCGCCTGGTGGACTTTCGATGTCATAATTTTTAGCATTAATTTCAAGTCTTTGATCTCGTTATCCACGTGCGTGTCTAGTGCTGAGTTGCTTGGGATTCCATTATCGGTAGGTTCATTGGTCTCCTCGGTTTGCTGTGAGTCTGTTCGGCTTCTAGGGTTCTGAGGAGTCGTGTTATCGAATAACGCTCGGTTGAGACGAGTCCGAGGGGCAGATGCCTGTTGGCTCGACATCCGTAAATCGTTGATCTGACCTTTGCATACCGCATGCGCTGTTGCGAGCTGATAGAAACGGGCGTTACTTCCTTGTGATAGCTCGGTAATTTGTGTCATGAGAGCCCTAGGCAGGACATAAGTGTTCTACTCGGTTTGTTGGTCATTTGTTTCTTGTCGAGGCTGCTCAGTGTTTTGAGGTTGCTGCTCGGCGCCCGCCGGCTGAATGATTGGATCTGCGACTTGAGAGACGTGCTGAGGCTAAGGTTGACTCCTTGCTTGAGAGTTCGTCCCCTAGCTAGACTTGTCTGGCATGAGAATGAAGTCCCGGTTGGGTGGCAATCATGTCATTGTTGATCATGTCCGTTAGTGAAGAAAAACTTTAGTCCCCACAGACGGCGCCAATTGTGATAACCGAGCTTGTCACAGAGGTTTAAATGCCCGTCTTGCTCGGGAGAGTTGACGTGCTCGGGCCCGAGGGTCAAAGTTTATCTTTACAGAAGAACTGACTAGGTTCGGTAATGAGTCAGGAAAGAGAAAGAGATGTTCGGTAATTAGTAAAGAGAGTGAGTTGCTCGGTAACGTGCGTGTTGTATTCAGAGAAAGAGAGCCCGAGCTGGTCGAAAGACGAGCTCGGTTTACAAATTGGGAGATATTAACTCTAGAGAGAGAAAGTAGTGAGAAGTGCGCAAATCCCAAAAAGTTACATTAATGTACAGTGACGACTCCTATTTATAGTAAAATAAGGTCGTACTTTTTACAGGCCGTTAACCCCTTGTCGAGCTCGTGCGGATGGGCCGTACTTGATGACGAGATGGGCCAAGCCGTATATTTCTTTGGCTGTTAGTGAAGCCGAGCTGGCTTGTTGTGATGGGCCGAGCTGAGCCGAGCCATCGATGATGGATTCGATTTGGATGTGTTTGCTCGGGCTTTTCGTTTGTTGGGCCGAGCTTGTTTCTGTTGGGCCGGCCTTTGTCCAGAAAACATGTATTAGGCCCTGCTAATTGGATGGGTGCTAAACCCATGTACAAAAACAAAAAATACTGTTTGTTGATTGTACAGAATTCCAACGGCTAGCTCGATCGCCCGTAGATAACATGTTCTTTAAAGCCAACCAAGTTAAGAACGCGTATTTTGGCATTGCGTTTGAGAACCAAACATCTCTCGCCCAATCCACCCGAGGATGGTGATTTCGGAGCAGGTCCCATATACCATTCGATGTGAACTTTCCTCTATATTTCTCACCTTGATACTTCCATAGGGACTTATATTCTTCCTTATCCCGAACAGGACGATGTTCAATTACAAGTATCAATTAAAGAAAGAGAACTCGTATTCTCTAAGATAATGATAACTCAAGCATTTCAAAATATAGAATTTGTTATACCATAACCAAATAACAAATATATGCGATTCATCTTGTGAATTTCAAAACTTTGAAGATAATTACATATTTTGTGTTGAGGATAGAATTTCGAATTTACACTCCTATTCAGGAATCTCATGATTTAATATACGAGTCAAATATTAGATGCCTTACAAATAAATAACGTTGCTAGGGATCCCCAATAAATATGTTTTATCTTAATCATTTAAAGTACATACCAAGTGGTTCTTAATGGCAAGCCACACTGCAAAATCGTTCCTTAGCTTTACCAAGGAGATCCATTTTCACCCTTGCTTTCATTATTTGCACTATGGTTCTTATCTCCCTTCTCATGAGAGCAGAAGAGGAATCGAACCCGAATCCGAACCGAAAATAGGAACCGAACCTGAACCGGAACCGACAAAATATTCGAATGGGTCCTAAACTTCTATACCCGAAGAACCGGATATGAACCCGACCTAAACCGAGAACTGAATGGATACCCGAAATATCTGAACTACAATTACATATCCAAAATAATAGTTATATTTAGACTTAATATAACATAATTATCTAAAATTATAATTACAAACCCAAATATTTTGGTTAGTTTATGATCAAAATAGCTAAAATATCCAAATAAACGAAATATACGAAATTTCTTGCTATATTTGTCTAAATTTAACAAATTTTGTTCAAATTAACCAATTTTTATTTTTGTTTTATGATTTTTCGGGTACCCGGACCCGAACCTAACCCAAATAGAACCGAACAGAACCCGAACCAAACTTATAAAATATCCGAAAGGGTCTTCTATACATGGACCCGAGAACCCGAAAGACCCGAACCAAACCCGAACGCCCAGACCTTTCATCTCCTATTTTCTAAATAGTCTAGTCTTTTGCGGAGCAGAAGTAAGGTATTATAGAGAATTTCTCAAGATTTTAGAATTGTATGGCAAGGCCTCCGGAAAACGCCTAAATACTGCAAAATCCTCAGTAATCTTTGGAAATAAGGTTGACCAAGAGAAGAAAGGAGCCATCACAAAAGTAAGAGGAAAGTGCTCTCTTTTATCCAAAACCATCTAAACAATCAAGTAAGTACTTGGTCAGCATGCCTTCTATCCAAGGGAGGAAAAGAAGTACATATAAAATATGTGGCAAAAGCAGATACGACATATGTTATGTCGTATTTTCTATTACTACAAGGAATTATTGCGAAACTTAAGAATGCCATATCAAGTTTTTGTTGGAGTTCGAAACAATACAAAAAGGATATTCATTGGATACCTTGGGATAATATTTTCACTCCCCATTATAAGGGCGGATTGGATTTCCGCTATTTCCATGACAAAAATATCACTGTTCTAGCAAAACAATTGTGGTGATTAATTCAATTCCCCTCGTCCCTGCTTGCATGAGCCCTTCGGGGGCGCTATTATAATAGATATTGCGTTATGGAAGACCTTAAGGTTACCCTCTTATGGTTGGCGTAGCATTATGGCAGGTAAACCCTTCATAAAGCAAAGTATGAGGAAGAATACATGGACATACCACAATACGAGAGTTTGGAGTAAACCCTAGATACCTGACATAACATCACATCCATATAGACTCTCAAAGCGGTTAACTTCAGTCACCCACAACTCATGGTTCACTCGTTTATTACCGGAGAGGCCAAAGAAAGGAATGTTCGTCTTTTTAGGAGTTATTTCCTTTTGGAGGATATCCCCCTTATTTTAGCTCTGAGACCTAGTTGGATCCTAACCCTTGATGAATACACCTAGAAAAATACAAAGAAAGGCATTTATACAGTCAAATATGGCTACAATTTTATCTGCAAGCATGGGCTTAGGCAAGACCCATGTAAGTATGTTGACCAAGATTTACATACTTGAAAAAGAAAGTGAGGAAGATCCGAACATCAAGAAGTCCATATTTTGATGAATTAAACTACTTGGGAAGAGACCCGAAAGGGACGTGAAGTCCGATAAAGCTCAAACTTGTAAAGTTGGGGCATTTAAAAATAAGGTGGTTTATAGATTCCTCTAAGGAACCCCACCGGAAACAAATCTTATCGGTAGCCAAATACCTATAAGCCAATCTTTCACATGTCTTGGAGGATAAAATATGTGGGTCTCTCAGATCCACAACGAGATACTTTCCCTTGGATCTTTTGGTTCCTTTTCATAGCGAGGAATGAGAAAGTTTTCAATGGGAAAGAAACATCACTGGTGGTCACCTTTTAACTTGCATCTCTCGAGGCTCAAAGTTGGAGGATTGCCAACCAAAATGAAGACCAAGAGAAAATAGAGGAACACCAAGTGAAAAGTGATCAAAATAACCCTTTCCTTGATACCCTAATCTTGACATGCCAAGTCGGTACGTATTGGATCGATCATGTATTTGTTAAAGGACTGAGATGGTATCTTAGGGACCCTTGGCGATATCTACGGTCTGGAATAAAAGAGTGTCGACATAGTCTTTCGGCTCTACATACCAAGTTAGACGGCCTCATATGGGGCATGGCGTGCCTTCATAGCCAACATGTTGCAAAAGTCTTTTTGAGACGAACTTCTCAAATTTTGTAGACATAATGGAGAATCCCAAAGATTGGTTGGCTTTTTTTGTTAGAACACGATGAAGCCTCTTACCTTAGACAATGGTTCATTGAGTTTAGCATTTCACATATTTTTCGCAGTTTAAATGCACAAGCGAATTCTCTTGCAAAAGAAGATCACGGTCGTGGCGAGCTCTTTACCCACATAAGCTAGAATTCAAGATAGAGGAAGTTCTCATAGCATCCATCTCATTAGGAAAAACTTTGCTTAGCTTAATAATTTGTAGACAAAAAAAAAAATCTAGTTCTCCTCTTAAACAATGTCATCTAGGAAATGAGTTTGATCTAGATATCATCTTGAAAGAGATAGAAAATTCTAAATTTGATGTAGATCATAAGAATGATAATATAGTATCCAATGAGATTCATCAGAATGAAATGAACTATTCTAATAAAATCTGGAGAGAAGAAATTGATTTTGTCTTTTCATTAAATGCATCAACTGATCGACCAAGTCCATCGACTCAACCAAGTCAGTTACCTCAGGTTCATCACCCATGGATTTCTCAGAACCCCAAAATAAATTCCTGCATACCCATATATTTAAAAAATAATAAGTATTACTTTATCATCTATCCTTTCAATTATTTCGATTTGATTAACTCCTTTCGATTTAATCTCACACCGAAATAGTGAATTGAGTCTGAGAAGGTTCCATGTTATTTGGCTTGTTTCTTTTTGATTAGTTTTTTCTGCTAATTTTTGTTTGATTAGTAAAAGGAGTGTTCCGAGTCTCTTCTATCACGCGATCGATTTCGGGTGCCGAACTAATCGCCTGGTGGACTTTCGATGTCATACTTTTTAGCATTAATTTCAAGTCTTTGATCTCGTTATCCACGTGCGTGTCTAGTGCTGAGTTGCTTGGGATTCCATTATCGGTAGGTTCATTGGTCTCCTCGGTTTGCTGTGAGTCTGTTCGGCTTCTAGGGTTCTGAGGAGTCGTGTTATCGAATAACGCTCGGTTGAGACGAGTCCGAGGGGCAGATGCCTGTTGGCTCGACATCCGTAAATCGTTGATCTGACCTTTGCATACCGCATGCGCTGTTGCGAGCTGATAGAAACGGGCGTTACTTCCTTGTGATAGCTCGGTAATTTGTGTCATGAGAGCCCTAGGCAGGACATAAGTGTTCTACTCGGTTTGTTGGTCATTTGTTTCTTGTCGAGGCTGCTCAGTGTTTTGAGGTTGCTGCTCGGCGCCCGCCGGCTGAATGATTGGATCTGCGACTTGAGAGACGTGCTGAGGCTAAGGTTGACTTCGTGCTTGAGAGTTCGTCCCCGAGCTAGACTTGTCTGGCATGAGAATGAAGTCCCGGTTGGGTGGCAATCCTGTCATTGTTGATCATGTCCGTTAGTGAAGAAAAACTTTAGTCCCCACAGACGGCGCCAATTGTGATAACCGAGCTTGTCACAGAGGTTTAAATGTGCGTCTTGCTCGGGAGAGTTGACGTGCTCGGGCCCGAGGGTCAAAGTTTATCATTACAGAAGAACTGACTAGGTTCGGTAATGAGTCGGGAAAGAGAAAGAGATGTTCGGTAATTAGTAAAGAGAGTGAGTTGCTCGGTAACGAGCGTGTTGTATTCAGAGAAAGAGAGCCCGAGCTGGTCGAAAGACGAGCTCGGTTTACAAATTGGGAGATATTAACTCTAGAGAGAGAAAGTAGTGAGAAGTGCGCAAATCCCAAAAAGTTACATTAATGTACAGTGACGACTCCTATTTATAGTAAAATAAGGTCGTACTTTTTACAGGCCGTTGACCCCTTGTCGAGCTCGTGCGGATGGGCCGTACTTGATGACGAGATGGGCCAAGCCGTATATTTCTTTGGCTGTTAGTGAAGCCGAGCTGGCTTGTTGTGATGGGCCGAGCTGAGCCGAGCCATCGATGATGGATTCGATTTGGATGTGTTTGCTCGGGCTTTTCGTTTGTTGGGCCGAGCTTGTTTCTGTTGGACCGGCCTTTGTCCAGAAAACATGTATTAGGCCCTGCTAATTGGATGGGTGCTAAACCATATATAAAAACAAAAAATACTGTTTGTTGATTGTACAGAATTCCAACGGCTAGCTCGATCGCCCGTAGATAACATGTTCTTTAAAGCCAACCAAGTTAAGAACGCGTATTTTTGCATTGCGTTTGAGAACCAAACATCTCTCGCCAAATCCACCCGAGGATGGTGATTTCGGAGCAGGTCCCATGTACCATTCGATGTGAACTTTCCTCTATATTTCTCACCTTGATACTTCCATAGGGACTTATATTCTTCCTTATCCCGAACAGGACGATGTTCAATTACAAGTATCAATTAAAGAAAGAGAACTCGTATTCTCTAAGATAATGATAACTCAAGCATTTCAAAATATAGAATTTGTTATACCATAACCAAATAACAAATATATGCGATTCATCTTGTGAATTTCAAAACTTTGAAGATAATTACATATTTTGTGTTGAGGATAGAATTTCTAATTTACACTCCTATTCAGGAATCTCATGATTTAATATACGAGTCAAATATTAGATGCCTTACAAATAAATAACGTTGCTAGGGATCCCCAATAAATATGTTTTATCTTAATCATTTAAAGTACATACCAAGTGGTTCTTAATGGCAAGCCACACTGCAAAATCATTCCTTAGCTTTACCAAGGAGATCCATTTTCACCCTTGCTTTCATTATTTGCACTATGGTTCTTATCTCCCTTCTCATGAGAGCAGAACAGGAATCGAACCCGAATCCGAACCGAAAATAGGAACCGAACCTGAACCGAAACCGACAAAATATTCGAATGGGTCCTAAACTTCTATACCCGAAGTACCGGAAACGAACCCGACCTAAACCGAGAACTGAATGGATACCCGAAATATCTGAACTACAATTACATATCCAAAATAATAGTTATATTTAGACTTAATATAACATAATTATCTAAAATTATAATTACAAACCCAAATATTTTGTTTAGTTTATGATCAAAATAGCTAAAATATCCAAAATAAACGAAATATACAAAATTTCTTGCTATATTTGTCTAAATTTAACAAATTTTGTTCAAATTAACCAATTTTTATTTTTGTTTTATGATTTTTCGGGTACCCGGACCCGAACCTAACCCAAATAGAACCGAACAGAACCCGAACCAAACTTATAAAATATCCGAATGGGTCTTCTATACATGGACCCGAGAACCCGAAAGACCCGAACCAAACCCGAACCCCCAGACCTTTCATCTCCTATTTTCTAAATAGTCTAGTCTTTTGCGGAGCAGAAGTAAGGTATTATAGAGAATTTCTCAAGATTTTAGAATTGTATGGCAAGGCCTCCGGAAAACGCCTAAATACTGCAAAATCCTCAGTAATCTTTGGAATTAAGGTTGACCAAGAGAAGAAAGGAGCCATCACAAAAGTAAGAGGAAAGTGTTCTCTTTTATCCAAAACCATCTAAACAATCAAGTAAGTACTTGGTCAGCATGCCTTCTTTCCAAGGGAGGAAAAGAAGTACATATAAAATATGTGGCAAAAGCAGTTCCGACATATGTTATGTCGTATTTTCTATAACTACAAGGAATTATTGCGAAACTTAAGAATGCCATATCAAGTTTTTGTTGGAGTTCGAAACAATACAAAAAGGATATTCATTGGATACCTTGGGATAATATTTTCACTCCCCATTATAAGGGCGGATTGGATTTCCGCTATTTCCATGACAAAAATATCACTGTTCTAGCAAAACAATTGTGGTGATTAATTCAATTCCCCTCGTCCCTGCTTGCATGAGCCCTTCGGGGGCGCTATTATAATAGATATTGCGTTATGGAAGACCTTAAGGTTACCCTCTTATGGTTGGCGTAGCATTATGGCAGGTAAACCCTTCATAAAGCAAAGTATGAGGAAGAATACATGGACATACCACAATACGAGAGTTTGGAGTAAACCCTAGATACCTGACATAACATCACATCCATATAGACTCTCAAAGCGGTTAACGTCAGTCACCCACAACTCATGGTTCACTCGTTTATTACCGGAGAGGCCAAAGAAAGGAATGTTCGTCTTTTTAGGAGTTATTTCCTTTTGGAGGATATCCCCCTTATTTTAGCTCTGAGACCTAGTTGGATCCTAACCCTTGATGAATACACCTAGAAAAATACAAAGAAAGGCATTTATACAGTCAAATATGGCTACAATTTTATCTGCAAGCATGGGCTTAGGCAAGACCCATGTAAGTATGTTGACCAAGATTTACATACTTGAAAAAGAAAGTGAGGAAGATCCGAACATCAAGAAGTCCATATTTTGATGAATTAAACTACTTGGGAAGAGACCCGAAAGGTACGTGAAGTCCGATAAAGCTCAAACTTGTAAAGTTGGGGCATTTAAAAATAAGGTGGTTTATAGATTCCTCTAAGGAACCCCACCGGAAACAAATCTTATCGGTAGCCAAATACCTATAAGCCAATCTTTCACATGTCTTGGAGGATAAAATATGTGGGTCTCTCAGATCCACAACGAGATACTTTCCCTTGGATCTTTTGGTTCCTTTTCATAGCGAGAAATGAGAAAGTTTTCAATGGGAAAGAAACATCACTGGTGGTCACCTTTCAACTTGCATCTCTCGAGGCTCAAAGTTGGAGGATTGCCAACCAAAATGAAGACCAAGAGAAAATAGAGGAACACCAAGTGAAAAGTGATCAAAATAACCCTTTCCTTGATACCCTAATCTTGACATGCCAAGTCGGTACGTATTGGATCGATCATGTATTTGTTAAAGGACTGAGATGGTATCTTAGGGACCCTTGGCGATATCTACGGTCTGGAATAAAAGAGTGTCGACATAGTCTTTCGGCTCTACATGCCAAGTTAGACGGCCTCATATGGGGCATGGCGTGCCTTCATAGCCAACATGTTGCAAAAGTCTTTTTTGAGACGAACTTCTCAAATTTTGTAGACATAATGGAGAATCCCAAAGATTGGTTGGCTTTTTTGTTAGAACACGATGAAGCCTCTTACCTTAGACAATGGTTCATTGAGTTTAGCATTTCACATATTTTTCGCAGTTTAAATGCACAAGCGAATTCTCTTGCAAAAGAAGATCACGGTCGTGGCGAGCTCTTTACCCACATAAGCTAGAATTCAAGATAGAGGAAGTTCTCATAGCATCCATCTCATTAGGAAAAACTTTGCTTAGCTTAATAATTTGTAGACAAAAAAAAAAAAAATCTAGTTCTCCTCTTAAACAATGTCATCTAGGAAATGAGTTTGATCTAGATATCATCTTGAAAGAGATAGAAAATTCTAAATTTGATGTAGATCATAAGAATGATAATATAGTATCCAATGAGATTCATCAGAATGAAATGAACTATTCTAATAAAATCTGGAGAGAAGAAATTGATTTTGTCTTTTCATTAAATGCATCAACTGATCGACCAAGTCCATCGACTCAACCAAGTCAGTTACCTCAGGTTCATCACCCATGGATTTCTCAGAACCCCAAAATAAATTCCTGCATACCCATATATTTAAAAAATAATAAGTATTACTTTATCATCTATCCTTTCAATTATTTCGATTTGATTAACTCCTTTCGATTTAATCTCACACCGAAATAGTTAATTGAGTCTGGAGAAGGTTCCATGTTATTTGGCTTGTTTCTTTTTGATTAGTTTTTTCTGCTAATTTTTGTTTGATTAGTAAAAGGAGTGTTCTGAGTCTCTTCTATCACGCGATCGATTTCGGGTGCCGAACTAATCGCCTGGTGGACTTTCGATGTCATACTTTTTAGCATTAATTTCAAGTCTTTGATCTCGTTATCCACGTGCGTGTCTAGTGCTGAGTTGCTTGGGATTCCATTATCGGTAGGTTCATTGGTCTCCTCGGTTTGCTGTGAGTCTGTTCGGCTTCTAGGGTTCTGAGGAGTCGTGTTATCGAATAACGCTCGGTTGAGACGAGTCCGAGGGGCAGATGCATGTTGGCTCGACATCCGTAAATCGTTGATCTGACCTTTGCATACCGCATGCGCTGTTGCGAGCTGATAGAAACGGGCGTTACTTCCTTGTGATAGCTCGGTAATTTGTGTCATGAGAGCCCTAGGCAGGACATAAGTGTTCTACTCGGTTTGTTGGTCATTTGTTTCTTGTCGAGGCTGCTCAGTGTTTTGAGGTTGCTGCTCGGCGCCCGCCGGCTGAATGATTGGATCTGCGACTTGAGAGACGTGCTGAGGCTAAGGTTGACTCCGTGCTTGAGAGTTCGTCCCCGAGCTAGACTTGTCTGGCATGAGAATGAAGTCCCGGTTGGGTGGCAATCCTGTCATTGTTGATCATGTCCGTTAGTGAAGAAAAACTTTAGTCCCCACAGACGGCGCCAATTGTGATAACCGAGCTTGTCACAGAGGTTTAAATGTGCGTCTTGCTCGGGAGAGTTGACGTGCTCGGGCCCGAGGGTCAAAGTTTATCATTACAGAAGAACTGACTAGGTTCGGTAATGAGTCGGGAAAGAGAAAGAGATGTTCGGTAATTAGTAAAGAGAGTGAGTTGCTCGGTAACGAGCGTGTTGTATTCAGAGAAAGAGAGCCCGAGCTGGTCGAAAGACGAGCTCGGTTTACAAATTGGGAGATATTAACTCTAGAGAGAGAAAGTAGTGAGAAGTGCGCAAATCCCAAAAAGTTACATTAATGTACAGTGACGACTCCTATTTATAGTAAAATAAGGTCGTACTTTTTACAGGCCGTTGACCCCTTGTCGAGCTCGTGCGGATGGGCCGTACTTGATGACGAGATGGGCCAAGCCGTATATTTCTTTGGCTGTTAGTGAAGCCGAGCTGGCTTGTTGTGATGGGCCGAGCTGAGCCGAGCCATCGATGATGGATTCGATTTGGATGTGTTTGCTCGGGCTTTTCGTTTGTTGGGCCGAGCTTGTTTCTGTTGGGCCGGCCTTTGTCCAGAAAACATGTATTAGGCCCTGCTAATTGGATGGGTGCTAAACCCATATACAAAACAAAAAATACTGTTTGTTGATTGTAAAAAATTCCAACGGCTAGCTCGATCGCCCGTAGATAACATGTTCTTTAAAGTCAACCAAGTTAAGAACGCGTATTTTGGCATTGCGTTTGAGAACCAAACATCTCTCGCCCAATCCACCCGAGGATGGTGATTTCGGAGCAGGTCCCATGTACCATTCGATGTGAACTTTCCTCTATATTTCTCACCTTGATACTTCCATAGGGACTTATATTCTTCCTTATCCCGAACAGGACGATGTTCAATTACAAGTATCAATTAAAGAAAGAGAACTCGTATTCTCTAAGATAATGATAACTCAAGCATTTCAAAATATAGAATTTGTTATACCATAACCAAATAACAAATATATGCGATTCATCTTGTGAATTTCAAAACTTTGAAGATAATTACATATTTTGTGTTGAGGATAGAATTTCTAATTTACACTCCTATTCAGGAATCTCATGATTTAATATACGAGTCAAATATTAGATGCCTTACAAATAAATAACGTTGCTAGGGATCCCCAATAAATATGTTTTATCTTAATCATTTAAAGTACATACCAAGTGGTTCTTAATGGCAAGCCACACTGCAAAATCATTCCTTAGCTTTACCAAGGAGATCCATTTTCACCCTTGCTTTCATTATTTGCACTATGGTTCTTATCTCCCTTCTCATGAGAGCAGAACAGGAATCGAACCCGAATCCGAACCGAAAATAGGAACCGAACCTGAACCGAAACCGACAAAATATTCGAATGGGTCCTAAACTTCTATACCCGAAGTACCGGAAACGAACCCGACCTAAACCGAGAACTGAATGGATACCCGAAATATCTGAACTACAATTACATATCCAAAATAATAGTTATATTTAGACTTAATATAACATAATTATCTAAAATTATAATTACAAACCCAAATATTTTGTTTAGTTTATGATCAAAATAGCTAAAATATCCAAAATAAACGAAATATACAAAATTTCTTGCTATATTTGTCTAAATTTAACAAATTTTGTTCAAATTAACCAATTTTTATTTTTGTTTTATGATTTTTCGGGTACCCGGACCCGAACCTAACCCAAATAGAACCGAACAGAACCCGAACCAAACTTATAAAATATCCGAATGGGTCTTCTATACATGGACCCGAGAACCCGAAAGACCCGAACCAAACCCGAACCCCCAGACCTTTCATCTCCTATTTTCTAAATAGTCTAGTCTTTTGCGGAGCAGAAGTAAGGTATTATAGAGAATTTCTCAAGATTTTAGAATTGTATGGCAAGGCCTCCGGAAAACGCCTAAATACTGCAAAATCCTCAGTAATCTTTGGAATTAAGGTTGACCAAGAGAAGAAAGGAGCCATCACAAAAGTAAGAGGAAAGTGTTCTCTTTTATCCAAAACCATCTAAACAATCAAGTAAGTACTTGGTCAGCATGCCTTCTATCCAAGGGAGGAAAAGAAGTACATATAAAATATGTGGCAAAAGCAGTTCCGACATATGTTATGTCGTATTTTCTATTACTACAAGGAATTATTGCGAAACTTAAGAATGCCATATCAAGTTTTTGTTGGAGTTCGAAACAATACAAAAAGGATATTCATTGGATACCTTGGGATAATATTTTCACTCCCCATTATAAGGGCGGATTGGATTTCCGCTATTTCCATGAAAAAAATATCACTGTTCTAGCAAAACAATTGTGGTGATTAATTCAATTCCCCTCGTCCCTGCTTGCATGAGCCCTTCGGGGGCGCTATTATAATAGATATTGCGTTATGGAAGACCTTAAGGTTACCCTCTTATGGTTGGCGTAGCATTATGGCAGGTAAACCCTTCATAAAGCAAAGTATGAGGAAGAATACATGGACATACCACAATACGAGAGTTTGGAGTAAACCCTAGATACCTGACATAACATCACATCCATATAGACTCTCAAAGCGGTTAACGTCAGTCACCCACAACTCATGGTTCACTCGTTTATTACCGGAGAGGCCAAAGAAAGGAATGTTCGTCTTTTTAGGAGTTATTTCCTTTTGGAGGATATCCCCCTTATTTTAGCTCTGAGACCTAGTTGGATCCTAACCCTTGATGAATACACCTAGAAAAATACAAAGAAAGGCATTTATACAGTCAAATATGGCTACAATTTTATCTGCAAGCATGGGCTTAGGCAAGACCCATGTAAGTATGTTGACCAAGATTTACATACTTGAAAAAGAAAGTGAGGAAGATCCGAACATCAAGAAGTCCATATTTTGATGAATTAAACTACTTGGGAAGAGACCCGAAAGGTACGTGAAGTCCGATAAAGCTCAAACTTGTAAAGTTGGGGCATTTAAAAATAAGGTGGTTTATAGATTCCTCTAAGGAACCCCACCGGAAACAAATCTTATCGGTAGCCAAATACCTATAAGCCAATCTTTCACATGTCTTGGAGGATAAAATATGTGGGTCTCTCAGATCCACAACGAGATACTTTCCCTTGGATCTTTTGGTTCCTTTTCATAGCGAGAAATGAGAAAGTTTTCAATGGGAAAGAAACATCACTGGTGGTCACCTTTCAACTTGCATCTCTCGAGGCTCAAAGTTGGAGGATTGCCAACCAAAATGAAGACCAAGAGAAAATAGAGGAACACCAAGTGAAAAGTGATCAAAATAACCCTTTCCTTGATACCCTAATCTTGACATGCCAAGTCGGTACGTATTGGATCGATCATGTATTTGTTAAAGGACTGAGATGGTATCTTAGGGACCCTTGGCGATATCTACGGTCTGGAATAAAAGAGTGTCGACATAGTCTTTCGGCTCTACATGCCAAGTTAGACGGCCTCATATGGGGCATGGCGTGCCTTCATAGCCAACATGTTGCAAAAGTCTTTTTTGAGACGAACTTCTCAAATTTTGTAGACATAATGGAGAATCCCAAAGATTGGTTGGCTTTTTTGTTAGAACACGATGAAGCCTCTTACCTTAGACAATGGTTCATTGAGTTTAGCATTTCACATATTTTTCGCAGTTTAAATGCACAAGCGAATTCTCTTGCAAAAGAAGATCACGGTCGTGGCGAGCTCTTTACCCACATAAGCTAGAATTCAAGATAGAGGAAGTTCTCATAGCATCCATCTCATTAGGAAAAACTTTGCTTAGCTTAATAATTTGTAGACAAAAAAAAAAAATCTAGTTCTCCTCTTAAACAATGTCATCTAGGAAATGAGTTTGATCTAGATATCATCTTGAAAGAGATAGAAAATTCTAAATTTGATGTAGATCATAAGAATGATAATATAGTATCCAATGAGATTCATCAGAATGAAATGAACTATTCTAATAAAATCTGGAGAGAAGAAATTGATTTTGTCTTTTCATTAAATGCATCAACTGATCGACCAAGTCCATCGACTCAACCAAGTCAGTTACCTCAGGTTCATCACCCATGGATTTCTCAGAACCCCAAAATAAATTCCTGCATACCCATATATTTAAAAAATAATAAGTATTACTTTATCATCTATCCTTTCAATTATTTCGATTTGATTAACTCCTTTCGATTTAATCTCACACCGAAATAGTGAATTGAGTCTGGAGAAGGTTCCATGTTATTTGGCTTGTTTCTTTTTGATTAGTTTTTTCTGCTAATTTTTGTTTGATTAGTAAAAGGAGTGTTCTGAGTCTCTTCTATCACGCGATCGATTTCGGGTGCCGAACTAATCGCCTGGTGGACTTTCGATGTCATACTTTTTAGCATTAATTTCAAGTCTTTGATCTCGTTATCCACGTGCGTGTCTAGTGCTGAGTTGCTTGGGATTCCATTATCGGTAGGTTCATTGGTCTCCTCGGTTTGCTGTGAGTCTGTTCGGCTTCTAGGGTTCTGAGGAGTCGTGTTATCGAATAACGCTCGGTTGAGACGAGTCCGAGGGGCAGATGCCTGTTGGCTCGACATCCGTAAATCGTTGATATGACCTTTGCATACCGCATGCGCTGTTGCGAGCTGATAGAAACGGGCGTTACTTCCTTGTGATAGCTCGGTAATTTGTGTCATGAGAGCCCTAGGCAGGACATAAGTGTTCTACTCGGTTTGTTGGTCATTTGTTTCTTGTCGAGGCTGCTCAGTGTTTTGAGGTTGCTGCTCGGCGCCCGCCGGCTGAATGATTGGATATGCGACTTGAGAGACGTGCTGAGGCTAAGTGTCTAATCCACTTGATTTTCTCCCCTCTATCCATTTCTAGCACCCATTTCAACCGGTTTTGAGGTATGTATCCTGAATCTCTCTATTATCATTTCGGCCAAAGGTAGAAAAACTCGAACTTTATCATGATTTGCTGCTTTTAAGATGAAATTGATGCTCTATTTGGCTTATTAATGACTATTTGGTATTATCTTGGTGCATGCATGGCCGAATTTAGAAAGGTTTTGGAGAATTTTTCGATTCAATGACAAGCTTTTCGGATAACTGATTTAGGACAGATTATATGGAAATTTTGGACCCTAGATTTTTGTTTGACTGTTGCTGTTTGTGGAATTACTCTTATGAGATTTAAAGAATCTGCAGAATCGCCTTTACAACGATCGCTGCTTCTATGCAACGGTCGTTGCACCGCGATTTCACAGGCTATTCAACGTGACTAACAGGACCTCATTTCTTGTGTCTTTGATTTCAGATGGCACCGAGGAAGAAACGGAATGTGCCTGCTGATACTGAACCACCTGCCGACTGGTTCGTACGCACATCGCCTATGCCTGCTCCTTACACTGGCGAGATTGGCACAGTACGATCTCCTTGGCCGAAAGCAGAACATGACAAGATTCCTGTGACTAGAGTATGGGCTCATGATGCTAAGATAGAGACTGAGAGTGATGCGTGTTTGGAGAGGCCAGTTTCTGAGACTTGGGATGATTATGACACGCTATTCTACAACGCGTGGCATGACATGACTCTCAAGCCTACGCGATTTGCAGACTACCAGACCTGTCGGATGCTTGGGATTGACAGTCATGTGCTAGAGGTTACGCGACACATAGGGCTAGGGACGATGCCGATGAGGAGTTATGATCTTTATCCTGACTTGGTGCGACATCTGTTGTCCACTTGTAGCGTCTATTACACGGATCCTGTTCTCAAGAAAGCTCGAGAGGGCACATTCACGTTCATGTGCGACGGACACATGTATCGGATTAGCATTCGTGATCTGTGCAGGATCTATGGATTTGATGATCAGGCCACTCATTGCTCTCTGGTAGAGAGTGGGATACCGAGAGCTGTCAGTTTTTCTGGGACCACATTGGCTGTGAGGTGTATAACTCACGCCATACGAAGCAGATACAGTTGCGCCATCCGGTCCTATGGTATGTGGGGCGCATTTTGGGATACACTCTCCTTTGAAAAGCTGAGGTGAACAAGAAAAGGAAGCTGGAGTTGCAGTTATTATACACTTGAGTGAGTCACCTGTTCGAGTAGACACCGTTGCAAGATCCAGCTCCCCAGCTGAATTTGGGAGCAGTTTTTGCAGACCATTTGTGCGAGCTGAAGACTAAGCCATTTTCTGGGAAGAAGACTGAGTCCGTAGGAAGTTTACTTACTCCCATCTTCCAGCATTCCAGGATCCCCACTGCCGGGAGAGAGTGCGTAACCAAGAGGCAGTGGATGGATTATGGTCACTTGAAGAACACTACGTGGATGAAGGACGAGAAGCTTTGGGTTTATCACGACGCTGATTCAGATGAGTGGTGTGTGAAACTTTCTGCTGCCGAGCTTACTAGAGTTGATTCCTTGGTGGCCTTGCGCTTTGAGCTTCCTAGGAACCTGAGACACGGCGTTCCTACGATAGCTCACCCTCTAGGAGCTTCTTCTTCTTCTGCACCGGGACCATCTGCTCAGAGTTTTGCTTCTACCCCTGCACCCGAGGTTCCTGCTGCTCCTGCTACACAGGACATTGGTCCTTATCCAGCTCCATCGGTACCTTTGGGAGAGATGTCTGATACTGAGTGCAGAGAGCGTCAGGATGGGATACTGAAGACTATCTGGGAGTGGATGCGTGGCTGCACTTGCAGGAGACAGCCACAGGTTCATCAGCCCGTTCCTTCATGTCGACGTCGGCAGCGCTCTCCGACTCCTATTCTTTCGAGTGGTACTGAAGGCATGGAAGGCGATGATGATGAGAGTGATTGAGTATTGGCATTTCTAGACAGCGGTTCTATGTTTTCTTTTTCACTTTTTCTTTTGATTTTCTTAGGATGCTTATGTTTCTGGATGATATGCTTGCATTTGAACTATCTATTGCTTTGATTTTGCTTGTCTACATTGATTTTCAGCTTTCAGGTTCGAAATTTGAGATTTTCTCACGGACTAACCTGCTGACTTGCTGACTGATCCGAGAAATCGCAGTGCGTCGATCGACACAACCTTGTGTCGATCGTCACAACACGAGAAATCGCACTGCAGCGATCGTCGCGGACCTGAGCAACGATCGACACATGTCAAATCGTTATATTTATGTATCGATCGATGCTTGTGCGAGACAGGTAAAAATCAGAAAGAACTTAACACATCCAATCACATTTTTTCTTTCTTTTTACCAATCCTTAGCTTCACACTACTGGGGACAGTGTGTTTCAAGTGTGGGGGAGGTGGTACTGACTACTATCTTTCTGTTTTCTTAAGAGTCAGTCCGTTTTTCAAAATTTTTTGTTTCATTGAGTCAAAACAAGTTTAAGTAAGAAACAATGAATTTTTGAGAAGTTAACAATATCTTGCAGGAACTTAAGTAACCATTGGGATGAAGCTGCAAGATCTATCTATGACTATTAGAAAACCCAACACGGATCAACCTACTGAGGACACCCATATCAATTCAGGTATTCAGAGGATCCTTAACTGACTTCACCCCTAATTTGACTGAAATTTCTCACCTAAGGGCTTGGTATACCTTGAGTCGGACTCCTTTGTTAGTTCTGACACGGCTTGTAAATCTGTCCGAGTATGGTTCCCTTCTCCCCTTCCATTAAAAAAAGAGAGTAATAAACTGAGGATGAGCTAATAGCTCCGAAGTGGTCATGGGAGTAGTAGCAAACACTATTACCTCCTGTGCGATCCATGGAATGTGTCCAAAGTACACCCCTTAACGGGAAGAGCACTGATAAAAAAAATAAAATGATACCCAATGGGGAAAAATCAGAATGCTAAGGAAGGGAAAAGAGGAGAAAAGGAACCAAAAAAAGATAGTATGGTGGTCTAGAGCTGACAAAGTAAGAATCCATGTGCCCTTTGATCGATAATCCTTAGGTGAGACCGCACTTAATATGCTTAAGAAGTCGGTAGGGTGAATTTAAATTGCTTGGATTGATTGTGGAGCTTACTTAGGACAGTTGCTAAGTGTGGGGGAAGTACATGTTGGTCTTGATGTCTTGCAGGTGATTCTTTCAGTGGCTTACTAAGGGGAATCTGAGTGTTGTTTCTTCTAGGACAAAAAGAGTTTCTGAAAGTTTTCAAACCTCTTCACCATGTTTTAGTTCTCTGTTTTGCTTGAGGGCAAGCAAAGGATAAGTGTGGGGGAGTTGATATACCATGGATTTTAGGGCTTTTAACCATGGTATATGTCTTATTTATCGAGTCTTTTACTATGTTTTAGAGTCTTTTCAGGTGTTTATTATATACATGCACGTTTGGAGCGGAATTGAAGATAATGGAGCAATTTGGAGCATTTGGCCGAGAGAAAGAAGTCACCGCCCATATTTTACAGTTGTGTCGATCGACACACAATTGGCATCGATCGATGCATAGCGTGACCAGGCATTCTCGCGAGAGTTAATGATGATTGTGGAAATTGCAGTTGTGCCTAAAAGTTCCTGATATTTACAAAGAAGCCCCAATTCGTGTTTTAGCTATATAATTAGGTTTTACAGCCACTTGTTAGGCTAAGCTTTTCTTAGAGAGAGTTTAGGAGATTTTGGGGCTGGTTTTGTTCTCGAAAGAGACTTGATTTCGAACCCCTGTTCTTATTCCCTTGATTATTCATTGATATCTATTTTGACTATTTTTTCTTTTATGATTGCTATGTCTGAGTAGATTTCATGTTAGGTTAGGGATTCTCATTAGGGACTTGAAGGAATGTTAGATTAAATAATTGATTTAGATTTATCATCTAGTTCTTCATCTAAATTGTTCTTAATGCTTAATCTGAACTGGCCACTTAGATTATTGATATTAGGTTGATTTACACAACGACAGTTGGTTAATTAACTAGATCTGATTTAGGTGTGCAATTTATCTATTCGCAAAGAAATTTGGTTTAGAGAAATTGTGAACGAACGAACTTGGAATTAATGCATGTTTAGAACTCTAGAATTCGCAACGAAAGTTGGTCTGCTAGGTTGTTAGACATAGATAATTATCGCAGCGAAAGATGGTTAGTTTTACTTCTGTGATTCTAGTTCAAGAACGCTATAGATTGAATCTTGATTGTCGTTAATCTGATTTCCTGATATCCTGAGAACTTCCCGAAACCTGACGCCTTCGTCTGATTGCTTACATCCACCTCGTTTGATCTGTTTACTTGCTACTTTGTTTACTGCTTTACAATCTGCTTCGCTTAGCTTAATCCGAATTACTCATAATCTATTGTGTGACCGGAGTCCTTGTGGATTCGATACCCTAAGTACTACATCTGCATCACTGTGCACTTACAGTTATAATAGGGATAATTCCTGACCTATCAATATCCTATGTACAATCAGGTTGGTCGAGGTATTAATATTTAGTTATTGTTCAATATTGTGGGTGTAACCAGCTCATGTGTGTAGCTTGAGGTACACCTATTTTGGAAAAAGATCATATGATTGGAATGGACCAGATATTATATGTGTTTTAAATTTTTTGAAGATTGTTCGCTTTACAAAGAATTCAAACGAGGAACCATGAGTGGAGCTGAAGAGTTCATTAGAAGCAAGTCAATATTGACTCATGGAGATCTTGTATTCTTGCAGTTTAGATAAACAAACTAGGAGCAAGGAAATGCCCAAGCTTCATCAGTGTTCAAAGACAAACCACCAGATGCAATACTTACGCTCATACCAAACTACAATTCCCAGCAAGGTAAGGAAATTATTGTGGCTGATACAATAATTCCAAGGTATGCATCTCTTCTTATCCCTAATGTTGAATTGCTGGAACTTGCACACATTAGAATGCTTTACAATTCAAATGATAACTTGAAGAATGTGTTTCCATTTTGTGAAAAGTTTGAGCACAAGAACTTGCACACAAGCTACTGACGATGGTCCATGACATGTTGCCTGCTGACAATGTGCTTCCAAAGTCAACAGCTAAGATGAAGAGGTTTGCATAGAGATATTATTTTCAAACCGATGGGTACTATCTGGAGGGCTTCAAAATCCAGAATTGTCAATAAGCTTCGAACAACAAAGAGTGCGACGGAGAGACTTAAGTTAAAACCAATCAACATTCAGTCACTAGCATCTTGGAACAATTGCATGAAGAATAGGACTTCCACAACCTTCAAGGTTTCTAGTATTATTTTATTTTTTACTAGTTTCATTTGTTGATGATTTCGGATTATGTCATTGTTTAATTTCCATATTGTAGGCAAAAAGTGAGAAGTACATGGTTCTAAGGAGCTCTCAGATCCCGCACACCACTAGTAGGAAAGGACTGTATCGTCTTTCAATGGAGATGGTACGTGTCTTTTTCCTGCTTCTCATTTTATAATTATGTATCGGTATTACAATTTAATCATGTCACACACATAAAAAAAGAAGAGCGCTGACCCGAAGATGGTGAGTAGAAGCAAGGTCTGGTTGGCAGCACACACACACTCTGATGGGAGACCAGTGAAGAAGGAATTTGCAGCTACAATTGTAAGAATATATCAATTAATGACCAAGTAATTGCTTCAAAATCTTAGGTGAGGTCATTCAACATGTTTTTTATATTGTGATAGGAGATGATACAATCTCTAGATAGTCAAATGGACTCCACATCAAATGAGAATATAAGAGAAGATGCTCACAGCCAAGTTTTAGGGAAAGAAAGATATGGAAGAGTTAGAGGAATGGGCACGGGGATTAGTCTGACCAAGTTAGAGTTTCTCAATGCTAGAGACTCTCATGTTAAGAAGCTTGAAGCTTCACAAGCAGAAATGAAGAACCAAATAGAAGAATTGAAGAATCAAGTCCGTGCATTAAATGAAAAGAAAGTAAGTTTCGCTACTGTATTTTTTGATTGCCAATGAATAAAGATTTGTAGCTTAATCTTTCTCTATTCTTGTCAGTCATCAGGTGCATATGTGGATGCTCAATCTAATATCTCGAACCAAAATAGTGGACGGATTAAGTGTCAGATACTGGATTGGTTTTCGTCTACAGATGTTATTGTTGGGGAAGGAGAATACTGCTCGGAGGAACCAACCTATAAGATTGGTCAACTTCCAATCGGTCCTAATGCGGCGGCTGTTTTTGTGAAATCTGCTACTACCCCAGATGCATATCTCTGGAGGCTTACCATGTCAGTTTGTTCACTTGGTGACGCTATTGGGACGAAAATTCCTTGGCTAGTTGACAGGGTTGTTTTGGACTCTCCTGATTGCAGCTCTGCTGCAGTAAAGCCTGCAGGATCAACTGTAAGTTTTAAGTTGTTTCAAATTACTTAACTAGTAGTACTTGCAACAACAATAGATAACTGATTTGTATGCATCCCTTTTTAGGTCTCTTATGATCAAACGAGATGCAACATATATGCTTGGAATGGTAGTGGAATTGTTGCTGAGGGTATCATTTGTTCAGTAGACCCAAATGAGAAGGTCAACAAAATTCCTCTAGGTCCTAATGCTGCGATTATGAAGGTTGAGAAGGTAATAGATCGTGAAGCTTTTCTGTGGAGACCAAGTTCAGAAATGGCAGTAATGGGTGAAGCTCTAAATATGACCCTCGCATGGCCACTAGATAAGATTGCTTTTATCAGTACAACAGAAGATTCACCTAAAAAATCACCTGGGTAAATGCTAATCATACCTTATTATATTTTTTTTTCATTTTCACATGTTTTTATCACACACTTTTGTAATAATTTGTGTTGTGCAATTGTGAATGCAGAGTACAAATAAAAGCACATGTAGTAGCAAAAGTGCCAATAAGAAGTGCATTTTATATGATTGCTGCGGTACAGGGAAAATTGTTGCAGAGGGGCGTGTCCTGTAATATATCATGGTTTTTACCGGTTTTATGCCATGATATAATTGTGTTTTAGTGTTCTTTTGTGCTCTTTTAGAGTCTTTTACATGTATAATCAGGTTTGGAGCAGAATTGGAGATATTGGAGCATTTTGGGGATTTTTGGAGTGCTTGGCCGAGAGATTTAGCTCACTGTCCGATTTTGAGATCATGCATCGATCGACACACCTTTGGTGTCGATCGACACACCTTTGATGTTGATCGACACACTAGCGAGATGGGCCGATTTGGCGGTTTAATGAAGAATGAAGATTTTGCACTTTGGCCCAGAAGTTTCCAGTATTTACAAAGAAGCCCCAGCCGAGATTATGCCTATATAATTAGGATTTTGGTGTTTATTTTAGATACGCTTTCATACTTAGAGCTAAGAGATTTTTAGAGCTTTTGGGGCTGATCTATTCCTGTACTTCATCTATTTTGGAGAAGATTTCGAACCCCTTTATCTATTTAATTTCTTATATGCAGTCTATTAATTCTATGATTTTTTTTTCATTAATCATGTCTGAGTAGATTCATAGTTAGGTTTAGGGTTTCTCAATAAGGATTTCATGACTTGCTAGACTTGTTTAATTCAGGTAAGGATTCACATGATTAGAATGTTCTTCGATCTAAATTGAGTTTAATGCTAGTTCTAACCTGATTAATTAGAATCTAGATCTTAGGTTGCTAAATACGACACGAGAGTGTGGTTTAGAATCTGAACTATTTAGGTTGAGCAATTAAATTATTCGCAAAGAGATTTGGTTTAGTTTAATTGTGAACATATCAAACTTGAAATTAATGCTGGTTTAATCTGTTAGTAATTGCAAAGAGATTTGGATTACTGCACTTAGACTTAGAGAATTCTCGCAAAGAGATTTGGTTAATTCTATATCCGTGATTTGAGTTCTAGAACTGTACTTAATTAGATCATGACTGATTGATTTGTCTGCTTGTCTGATTTCCTGAGAACGCCCTAGACTTAGCGCCTTTAATTAACTGCTTTCACCACCACCAATCTGCTACTTGTTTGCTTTTCTTGCTTTGCTATTTAGTTTAATACAATTTGCTTTCTTCTTAGTTTAAATTCCTACGGTTCTTTATCTATCGAGACCAGAGTCTCTGTGGATTCGATACCCTATATACTACAATCACTTAACTGTGCACTTGCAGTAGAATATGATTAAAACCTGACCCTATCATCCTGTCTACTGATCCGTCTGACCGAGTTCACTTTGTCCCTCTAGGACCTGATGCTTCGAAGGTAATGGTAGAGAAGTCAAAGATTGGAGATGCTCAGGTGTGGAGACCAAATTCAGAAATCCAATGTATTGATGATGCTAGAGGTAGTGTGGTTGCATGACCTAATGACAAAATGGAATTGATGTGATGCAGAAGATTGTTAAGTACACATCTTGTTATTTGGAACCTATTTACATTTCCTAGTCTTGTGTTTCATATTGTAGTATGAAATTGTAATTTAAGTGTTACGTTTCTAATGACATTTTGTGTTTATCAGATTATATATTGATTTTCAGGTTTCAAATTAAAATGAAATAAATAATTAGCAAAATTTTAAAAATTCCAAAATATTACAGTAAAATTTAATAACAAAAAAATATGCTATATCATTTTTAAGGGTAGCAATAAAATAGTGCTATGAATAAACAATCTATAACGAATAATATATGCAATTAAAACTAAATATATTGCACTCGCTAAATCACTACAAGAAAATCTGTATATAGCCGCGAATTATTTCGTGGCTATAACCCATTATTCGTGGCTAGTTAGCCCATAGCCGCGAATAGCCACGAATATGTTTCGTGGCTACGAGCTCGTTGCTAATGTATATTCGTGGCTAATTGTGGCAAAGTTTCCACGGATTAGCCACGAACTCATTCGTGGCTAATAGCCACAAATAGCTACAAACAAGATTGTGGCTATATAGACACACATAGCCACGATATAGTCGTGGCTATATAGCCACGCCTAACCACAAATATATTTCGTGGCTATTTTTAAAAAAAAAATAACAAAAAAAAATAAATACAAAAAAAAATATATTTAATATTAATAGAAAAAAAGAAATACAAAAACAAAAAATACAATAGATATATATATATATACACATATGCATACAAATATATATATATATATATTCTGAATGTCTCCGCCGCTGCACCAATGACGCCGGCGATGCACCGGCCCGGGAAGAAGGTGTTCACTCCGGTGGAGGCTGGTGACGACGACCGCCGGAAAAGATGGAGACACCGCCGGTCCGGGAAGAAGGTGCTGACTTCGTCTTCGCATCGTCGGATCCGGCTGCTCTGCTTCGATTCATCAACGAATCCGGCTGCTCCTAAGCTTCATCTTCGATCTCCATCATCTGTTTCATGGAACTCTATCACTTTCGTCTGGCCCTGCATTTGAAGCTTCGGACACGCATCTCCGCTGCTCCGGATCTGCAGAAACGAGGAGGAAGCAAGTCAAGACCGAGTCTCCTCCGTCTTGAAACCATGCATCTGTGCAGCTTCATAGATTCATCATTGAAACCATGCATCTGAGATATCGTGAGGAGAGAAGAATGAGATGAGGAGAGAAGAAGGGGATGAGGCGGATGGGAGGAAGAGGAAGAGGAAGATAGAGTTACGGCGATGGGTTGAGATGAGTAAAATGATTAGGTTAAGGAGGTTGTCTTTCTCTAACAACCATCAGATCTAAAATTAATCAATGGTTGGTATTAAAGGAAAACTTAATCCTTGCCTTTCTCTAACAACCAATAGAAATTAAGCTAGTTATAAAATTATTTTACAAAATCATTTTTCAACCAAAAGAAATTAATTTTATGTTTTACTGTAAAATTTAAATATTAAAATTTACAATGTATAAACTTTTCAAATAAAATATAAAACTAATTAATATATAAATAAGAGGATTTGAGTTTATAAATATAAAGTTTAGAATTTAAAGTTATAATTTAGGGTTTGTTTAGATTCTTGTTTAGATTTAAGGTTTTAAATTAGGGTTGGAAAATTTTATAATTTGGAAATAATAAATCTTTTTATAATAAATTAGGGTTTTGAGGTTTATTAATTAGATTGTTTATAATTTAGGTTTTGTTTAGATTTTTATTTATAATAATAATAATTCTTTTTAATTAATATAAATTAGGGTTTGAAGTGTAAGAGTTTAATTATATAGTTTATGATTAAGAATTTAAAGTTTATAGTTTGATTATGGTTTAGAGTATAGGGTTTGAAGGTTTATAAGAGTTGAATATTAATTTTGAACATGTTATAATATTTAAAATGTTATTAATAAGTTTGGTTATACTTTTAAAGTTTTAGAGTTTGTTTAGGGTTTAGAGTTTTAAGTATTTAGTTTTGTTTATACTAATTAATAATCTTATTGTTGGATATGTTATAGTAATGGAAATGTTATATTTTAGAGGTTTGGGGTTTATTTAGGGTTAGAGTTTAGGTTATATATATATATATATATATACATGTTATACAATTGTGATATTGAATAATAGTTTTATGTATATATAATTAAAAGATTTTATTTTGATTTTATAGTTTATGATTAAGAGTTTAAGATTTAGAGTTTGGGGTTTAGGGTATATTTAGGGTTTAGGGTTTGAAATAGCCACGAATAAAATCGTGGCTATTCGTGGCTATTTCGTGGCTAATCTCTTCCACGATAATATCATGGCTATTCGTGGCTAAATTAGCCACAAATAGCTACGATTTCATATCGTGGCTAGGTAGCCACAAATATCGTCGTGGCTAGTTGTGGCTATGCTATTCCACAATTAGTTCGTGGCTATTTGTGGCTAATTATCCACGGATAGCCACAAATGTTTTTTCGTGGCTAAATAGCCACGAATATCTACGAATTAGCCACGAACCTTATTTTTTTATAGTTGTGGCTGGTTCGTAGCTATTCGTGGCTGAAAAATTCTTAGCCACGAACTGTTCGTGGCTCGTTCGTGGCTAAAAACAGTTTTTCTTGTAGTGAATTGCAATATTAGATAAGCGTTATTATTGCATTTATAAAAAGCGCTATGTAAAGTACGATACTTTTTATGACGGGAGCATATACAGCGTTCGTTAAAGCGCTATAGATTATCTAATATAGCGGATATCGAGCGGTACAAATACTCATTTTTCTTGTAGTGATAGAAATAAATTGTGTAAGCCTAGTTGCCTAGTTGTTCTTTGCTGATTTCTGTTTTGTAGAGTATTGATAAACTCACTAGAGCTTCAAATTTTGCTGAACTGTTCTTTGGAGAGATTCTTTACTATGATAGCATTCTGAGTTTTAACTTAGATGATCCTGTTAAACATGTGAAATTTGTTTTAGATGATCTAAGTAGGAAACTGCTTACTAATAGACATGATTATATCTTTTGCACCCATGATCTTTTGCCTCGAGATTTTGCTGTGAGTATACAGGATGGGGAGCTGAATTTTCATAATCCAAAAACGTGGCTCTACCATGTGTGGCTTAAGAAGATGGTTTTGCGAGTTTTCCTTGAACCAATGGAGCATGAAAACGTCAAGGATTCTTCCATGATCCAAGAATAACCCCCAGACCCAACACCAATAGCTTTAATGAGAACAAGTGACAAACATATCCATAGACTTATTCAGATAAGTACTTCTTTGACTCTGTTTGTTTCTCATGTTATAGGAACTATGATTATGAGTTTATTACATCCAGAAAACGTTGAGAAAAAGTTAGGTTTGTTCAAAGAATATTTGGAACCAAATTCTTGTCTAAGGAAAGAAGAACATGAAAAAGATAATGTTATGATCCAAGCTGAGAAAGGTTTATCTGTTTATAATGACTCCATGACTGTAATAATACACTTTCTCTTTGCCAAAGGTGTTGATCACATTGCAGGTACGAAAGAGGAGCCACGGGATTTAGACGTTCTCTCGTCAAATTTCTTTGTGAGAACAGGGATTGGAGTTATTTTGATGCAGGATAAGAAGACCATTGCTTATTTTAGGATGATCTTTGAGGTTGGAGAAAAAGTATTGATACAATTGAGAAAGAAACGATTCCCAGCTGAAAGAGAGTCCAAATTGATGGTCCATTCAATATCACAAGACGAATCAACAACAAAGCTTATGAACTTAAGCTGCAAGGTAAGTATAATGTGAGTTCCATTTTCAAAGTTTCTAACTTAGTTCATTTCATTGCAGATGAATTGGATTTGAGGTCAAATCCTTTTCAAGAGGGAGGGGATGATGTGATCCTACCCAGCACTAACGACATGGAGCTTGAACCTGATGGAGCTAAGCTTGAAGAAGAGGAGCAGCTAGGAGTTGAGGAGCAGCTTGAACCAGAGGATGTGTTTAGAGCAGAGAAAGAGTATGCTAAAGATGTTATCTTAACCTCACTGGTTTTGATACATGATCATCAAATGGGCATGTGTCTCATTTGTACTCTTTTTCCCTTGTCAAGTTTTATCCCACTGGGTTTTCATGATAAGGTTTTTAATGAGGCAAATAATTCGCATTCAAATCACCCATTTGTTGATCCAGACCATGGCATAGCATCCAGAATTCGACCCAATGGAGGAGATATCAAGTCCAGCCTATTTTATGCCCATTAGAAGTCCAAGAATAGCCCAAAACAAGTTGATAATTTTCAGCCCAAGAAAAGTGACGAAAATGGAGTACGAAGGGTCATTTTTCAGATTCAAATATGTGTTTAATTCTGGTCTGTGTTATTTCCTAGGTGAATTAATTGCTGCTCATGCAGCCTTGTTGCATTTTCTATTTAAAACTCTTTATAGCCATTTCTGAACTTTTATCAAACTTCTTTTATTCTAAAACGTCTGAAAGTGTTTGATCTGAATGGTGTGTAATATCCATTCGTCTTGGATTCTTCTTTTCGTGTTTATCTCCTGGAAGAACCGAGTTTGAAAGTCTTGAAGTCATTCCGAAAACTTCAGGAAGTTTCCTTCATTTCCCTGTTTCGAAAACCAACAATCAGTCCATCCATTCAGTTCTTCATCCATCAAACAACTAGACTCACAAAGTGCATCAAAGGGAAATTATCTTCTTCATTTAGATCACATCATCTACCAAACAGACCAGCTTATAGAGTCAACCATGAAGAATCTAAGGAGCTGGAGAAACAAGTTCAGGAACTCATGTCAAAAGGGTACATCAGGGAGAGTCTTAGCCCTTGTGTCATGCCTGTTTTGTTGGTGCCTAAGAAAGATGGTACTTGGATAATGTGTATTGATTGCAAGGCTATAAACAACATCACAATCAAGTATAGGCATCCAATACCGACGCTAGATGACATGCTACATGAACTAAGTGAAGCCACTATCTTTTCAAAGATAGATCTTAAGAGTGGTTATCACTAAGTGAGGATGAAGGAGGGAGATGAATGGAAGACAGCATTCAAAACAAAGCAGGGACTTTATGAATGACTTGTCATGCCATTTGGACTTACAAATGCTCCAAGCACCTTCATGAAACTCATGAATCACGTCCAAAGGCAGTACATCTGTAAGTTTGTTGTTGTCTACTTTGTTGACATACTGATATATAGACATTGCTTATCTGACCATATCCAACATCTAGAACATGTTATAGACACACTTAGGTTAGAAGGCTTATATGCAAACTTAAATAAATGTACCTTCTGCACTGATCAATTGGTGTTTTTAGGATTTGTTTTGAGTTCATAGGGATTAAAGGTAGATGAGGAGAAGATCAATGCCATCCAAAAGTGGCCAACACCATCTACAATCGGTCATGTGAGGAGTTTCATGTGCTGGCTAGTTTTTACAAGATATTTGTGAAGGATTTCAGCACAATGGCCGCACCATTAACCTCTGTGATCAAGAAGAACACAACCTTTGTGTGGGGACAAGCTCAGGAAGAAGCTTTCAACAAGCTCAAACAATGCTTAACCCATGCACCTGTTTTGGTACTTCCTAACTTTGACATTCCATTTGAGATTGAATGTGATGCTTCTGGAATAGGAGTACGAGCTGTCCTAACTCAAGAAGGAAGACCAGTAGCTTTCTTTAGTGAAAATCTCTGTGGTGCTACACTCAATTACCATACCTATGACAAAGAGCTTTATTCTTTGGTAAGGTCACTTGAAACTTGGCAACACTACTTACTATTTAAACAGTTTGTGATTCATACAGACCATGAGACTCTTAAGCACCTAAGAGGACAAAACAATCTCAAGAAAAGACATGCAAGGTGGCTGGAGTTTGTGGAGACATTCCCATACATGATCAAGTACAAGAAAGGCAAAGAAAAAATTGTAGCTGATGCATTGTCCAGAAGAAATACTCTTATATCTACAATGGAGGCTAAGATCATGGGATTTGAACACATCAAAGGTGTGTATGAAGCTGAACCAGACTTTCGAGAAGTCTACAAGGAAACCACCAAAGCAGCCTTTGGAGCATTCTATCAACAAGATGGGTTCCTCTTCAAGGACAGAAGTCTATGCATTCCTCAATGGTCCATGAGGATCTACTGACCAAAGAAACTCGTGGAGTTGGTTTAATCGGTAGTTTTGGCAAGGACAAAACGTTAGGTGTTCTAATGGAGCACTTCTTTTGGCCACACATGAGAAGAGATGTGGAGAGGCATTGTGCCAAATGCATCACTTGCCTAAAGGCTTAATCCAGGTTACATCCCAACGGTTTATACTTACCATTTCCTATTCCTAATGCACCTTAGTTGGATATCTCTATGGATTTTGTTTTAGGGCTACCAAAGATCAACCACAAAGATTCTATCTTTGTAGTTGTGGACATGTTCTCAAAGATGGCTCATTTCATTCCATGTAACAAGACCAACGATGTTGTGCAAATAGCTGATTTGTTATTCAAAGAAGTGGTGAGGCTACATGGGATACCAAGAACTGTTGTGTCTGATCGTGATACCAAGTTCTTTAGCCACTTTTGGAAGACACTTTGGAGGAAGTTGGGAACAAAGCTGTTGTTTTCAACCACTTGCCATCCTCAAACTGATGGCCAAACAGAGGTAGTGAACCGCACACTCTCAACTCTATTGAGAGCCACAGTTGGTAAAAATTTAAAGACTTGGTTATCTTGTTTGCCACACATTGAATTTTTCTATAACCATGCTACACACTCTGCTACTAACCATTCTCCTTTTGAAGTTGTTTATGGGTTTAAACCACTACTCCTTTAGATCTTATTACACTGCCACATGCTATCTATTCAATTCCAGAAGGAACATCCAAAGCTGAGTTTGTTAAAAAGCTTCATGAGAAGGTTAAATAGAACTTGGAGAAGAAGGCTGAACGAGTCAAGCAACAAGTTGATAAGCACAGGAAGGAAGTGATATTCCAGCCAGGAGATTGGGTGTGGCTTCACATGAGGCATGAACGGTTTCCAAACCAGGGGAAGTCCAAGCTTGCACCAAGAGGAGATGACCATTCAAAGTGCTAGGAAGGATCAATGACAATGCCTACAAGTTGGAGCTTCCAGGTGAGTTTCAGATATCTTGTACCTTCAATGTCACTGATTTGTCTCATTACAATGCATGTGAAGAAGAAGAAGTTATGAGGACAACCTTTCTAAGGGGGAGGGAATGATGAGGTCATAGAACCAGACCAACCACAAGTACCACTCATTAGAGCTGGACCAAGGACAAGATCAGGAACAAGAGTGCTAAGAGAAGAGTTCAACAAGGCAGTGGAATATCTACTCAACTTACAACAGCTTGTCTTAGAAGCTTCTGATCAAGAACAAGCAGTTTACAACAAGAGCAAGCTATTCAACATTCAAGATGGACCAAGCATCACTCTAAGCCTGCTCACTGCCCATTCAGCTAACAAAGAGAGTGCAAAGGAGCTTACCATATTTACCATCCTCCAAACTGATGAGGCCATAGAACCAGAAGCAGAAGATCCAATGTCCATCATAAGGAAAGGTCCATTGACAAGATCACCAACAAAGGCTTTTAGGAACCAAGTCAATGAAGCTGTGCAAAGTCTACTGAATCAAGCTACTGACCAAGAGCAAGAACAAGTCATCATCAGGATGGACAGCCCAACACTATTCAACTCAGCTCAAAAAGGGCTAACCATATGTAGCATCGCAACTAGCTCAGGAAGTAGCATCGACACTAGCTCAAGCTGTCGAGGCCAGAATGCTACGAGTGAAGCAGGCTTCTGATCAACGGCCAAGGACATACCAAACATAAGCTAAGGTATGAGTTTCATTTATACACATTATATGACCGTTGTTTCTTTGTTTTGCAGGATTAATTCTTTGTTTCCCTTAGTAGTTTCAATCATAAAAGTAGCCGTTGTAGTCTTTATTTCATTAGGTCCAAATCGAGTTTGTACTTTCCTTTCATGTTCTATTTGCTTCAAGTTCCCTAGAAGGGCATAGCTGTTTGGACTGTTTATAAAGTACCCTCATCACAGTCGTGTATCATTCACCCTAGATCAATAAAGTACACCGAGTGTTTTCTTCAAGCAAAGAAACCGCAACCTTGTTGTCTCTCTTGTTTTGTGTGATTCAAACAAAAAGAAACCTTCTATCTTATCAAGATTCAGACTCATAAGATCTTGTGGCGACCTCAATCCATTCCATCTATTGATTTCTTCAGAGAGAGCTCTTAAGCCAGCAGGAACAATCCCATCTCTATTCACAATCCATCCAAGTCGATCCAACCAAGAGAGCTCTTAAGCCAGTGGTTCGATCTCCATCAGTTTATCACTCAAGCTTCGGCTCAGGGGCTACATCATTTGGTATCAGAGCCGAAAGGCTCCTAAATAGGTGTTTTCTATCCAAAACTCACTGCATTCTTTCTGCTTTCATTTTTCATCATTTGTTCTATTTAGTTTTTGCATTCCAAAAAAAAAAGGAGCATATAAGATAGTTCATCATCTTTTCCTTTTGATTCTTTGTTTGATTCGATTTCTCTGCATAAAAACCAAAAAAATCTGTTTGTTTTTTAGTAGTTACCTTATCAGTTTTGTTAGTTTTCGAAATCCCCACTCAAAATATATATATATATATATATATATATATATATATATATATATTTCCATTTCTCTCTTCACCGGTTTCTCAAGAAAAGGAAAACTCTATATTGTCTAATTACTCTTGCATCCTTAGCTTTAAATTTCGAAATTTCCCTTGCTTTACACAACAACAAAATATTTCATTGTTACCATTGAGTTTACCATTTACCTTTCTTTTAAACGGCTTTGTTAGACCTTGATACTCTCTTGTATCAGTTTTCAGGTACAAGGGCTCATGGAAGAAGAGGCTGGACAAGATCAAATCATCATGAATCAACTTCTTGAAACCATGAGAGACATCAGTGGAAGGCTCACTCAGCTGGAGCATAGGCCTATCCATTGAGCACCAAGAGAACCAATCCGCAACCTGAATAGAAATCATATGCAGCAAGAAGAAGAAACAACTGATGAAGAGATACCTGAGTTAGAGGAAGATGAGCTACCTCTTGATCCAAATCAAGGAGGAAGAGGATTTAACAACCAAGGCAGGGGCAGAGGAAGGAGAAACAATCACCAGCCTAAGTTTGGAGTTAGATACAAAGGCAATGAGGATGATGATCAGAGGCGTGGAGGCAAAGATCTGAAACTCACAGCACCTACTTTTGCTGGAAAGGTGAATCCAGAAGCTTATCTTGATTGGAAAAGAAGAATGGAGTACATATATGAGTACTCCCAATATTCTGAAGCAAGAAAAGTCTCCTTAGCTGCAGCTCAACTAACTGACAATGCATTGGCATGGTGGGACAGAGAAGTATCTGAGAGAAGGAGGTTAAGACATGGTCAGATAAGCAGTTGGGATGACATGAAGTATGCTCTAAGGAAGAGATATGTACCAGCTTACTACCATAGGGATCTTCAGAAGAGGTTCAGAAAACTCTCTCAAGGAAACAAATCAGTTGAAGATTATTTTGAGGAGTTTGAAACCATGAAGAACATGCTGGAGGTAGATGACTCAGAAGAGACTTTGATGGCTCAGTTTCTAGATGGTCTTCAGGACAGGATTGCACGCAAGGTAGAGCGACAGCCTTATGAGGATCTTGAAGGCTTGTTACATTTAGCTGTCCAAGCTGAGAAACACATCAAGAAGAAGGTTGCTCCAACCAGTAGAAGCATGACAACTTGGAATCAGCCCCAAAGGAGCCAAGACAAGGGCAAGGCAGTAGAAGCGGACTCAAAGATCAAGAAGTCCAACTATGAGCAGCCCAAGAGTAACAAACCAGAGACTAGCAAGGGAAAGGTCATTATGCTAGAGATTTCCCAAACCAGCGAGTGATGGTGTTAAGGGACAATGGAGACAATGAGTCACAAGATGAGGCAGAGCTTCAGCCATCTGAGTCAGAAGAAGAGGTGGCTGATTATCCAGACATGGGAGAGATACTTGTGACCAGGAGAGCCCTCAGTGCACTATTTGAGCCAGAAACAATCCAAAGAGAGAACATCTTTCATTCCAGATGCACCATTGACGCCAAGGTATGTAGCCTGATCATAGATGGAGGATCTTGTACTAATGTTGCTAGTGCTTACCTTGTAGATAAGCTGAAGCTGAAAAAGACCAAGCATCCAAGACCATACCGATAAAGGTGGCTCAATGATGAGACTGAGATGAGGATAGCTGAGCAAGTCATGGTACCATTCAGCATAGGTAAATACCATGATTAAGTGAAATGTGATGTAGTGCCAATGCAAGCAGGTCATTTACTCTTAGGGAGGCCTTGGCAATTTGATAAAGAAATTGTGCACAATGGAAGGACCAACATCTACAGCTTCACACACCAGAACAAGAAGCATAACCTAGCTCCATTAACACCACAAGAGGTGTATGAAATGCAGAAAGCAATGTACAAAGGGTCCAAGGTAAGTAAGACAATCTTTTTGTTTCACCTTCTAATGTTCTGAAATCTTTGGAGCATAAAGAACATGTGCTACTCATGATCTTTAGAGAAGGGTATATTTTAGGTTCAGAAGAGCAGGAGCATTCCTTAGCCGTGACTGAGCTATTGCACAGATTCAAGGATGTCTTTCCAGAGGACATACTGGCTGGACTTCCACCTTTGAGAGGTATTGAACACCAAATTGATTTAGTACCAGGAGCTCCACTGCCCAACAGGCCAGCTTATAGAGTGAATCCATAAGAAGCTAAGGAGCTGGAAAAGCAAGTTCAAGAGCTGATGTCAAAGGGATATATCAGGGGAATCTTGAGTCCATGTGCCGTACCAGTTCTGCTCGTCCTAAAGAAGGATGGTACATGGAGAATGTGTGTTGATTGTAGGGCCATCAACAACATTACAATCAAGTACAGACATCCTATCCCAAGACTTGATGACATGCTAGATGAGCTAAGTGGAGCAACCATCTTCTCAAAGATAGACTTGAAGAGTGGATATCACTAAGTCAGATTGAAATAAGGAGATGAGTGGAAAACAACCTTCAAAACCAAGCAAGGGCTGTATGAATGGCTTGTCATGCCATTTGGTCTTACCAATGCTCCGAGCACATTCATGAGACTAATGAACCAGGTTCTAAGAGCTTTTATATGCAAGTTTGTGGTAGTATATTTTGATGACATACTGATTTATAGCCACTGCTTAGATGATCATGTTAAGCATCTAGAACAGGTTATGCAAACACTTAGATCAGAAGGTCTTTATGCAAACTTAAAGAAATGTATCTTTTGCACTGATCAATTGGTTTCCCTAGGATTTGTTGTAAGTTCACAGGGACTTAAGGTGGATGTTGAGAAGATCAAGGCAATACAAGATTGGCTAACACCTACAACAATAGGACATGTCCAGAGTTTCCATGGTCTAGCAAGCTTCTACAGGATATTTGTCAAAGACTTCAGCACCATAGCAGCACCTCTTACCTCAGTGATCAAGAAGGACAAAGCATTTGAATGGGGAGAGGCTCTGGAGCAAGCATTCACACGGCTCAAAACCAGTCTCATCAATGCACCATTATTGGTACTTCCTAACTTTGATAAAATGTTTGAGATTGAGTGTGATGCTTCTGGTACAGGAATATGTGCAGTACTGGTACAAGGAGGCAGACCAGTAGCTTAGTTTAGTGAGAAGCTGAGTTGTGCAACACTCAACTACCCAACATATGACAAAGAGTTGTATGCTCTAGTAAGATCACTGGAAACTTGGCAACATTACTTGCTTTCTAAAGAGTTTGTGATACATACAGACCATGAGACTCTAAAGCACCTAAGAGGACATACTACTATTAAGAAAAAGCATGCAAGGTGGTTGGAGTTCATAGAAACCTTTCCCTATGTGATCAAGTACAAGAAGGGGAAAAAAAACATTGTAGCAGATGCACTGTCAAGGCGCTATGCTCTCATAACAACAATGGAGTCTAAGATCATGGGATTTGAGCATATCAAAGACATGTATGCTGATGATCCAGACTTCAAGGACGTGTACCAGGAGACATCTAGGGCAGCATTTAGAGTGTTCTATCAGCAAGATGGTTTTCTGTTCAAGGAGAAAATGCTGTGCATTCCACAAGGGTCCATGAGGGAGTTGATCACTAGAGAGGCTCATGGAGGAGGTTTGATGGGACATTTTGGCAGAGACAAGACTTATAGTGTCTTAAAGGAGCATTTCATTTGGCCACACTTGAAGAAAGATGTGGAAAGGTTCTGTGCCAAGTGCATCACATGCCTAAAGGCCAAGTCCAACTTACATCCACATGGTTTATATATGCCTTTACGAATTCCTAACACACCATGGGTAGACATTTCAATGGATTTTGTTTTAGGACTTCCCAAGATCAACAACAAGGATTCCATCTTTGTAGTTGTTGATAGGTTTCTAAAATGGCTCATTTCATTGCTTGCAACAAGACTAATGATGCTGTGAAGATAGCTGAGAATTATTGTTTCAGACAGGGATACAAAGTTCTTGAGCCACTTTTGGAGGATACATTGGAGAAAGTTGGGCACCAATCTGCTCTATTCCACCACTTGTTACCCACAAACAGATGGACAGACTGAGGTAGTAAACTGGACTCTCTCAACACTCCTAAGAGCCACGGTTGGTAAGAATATAAAGAACTGAATTTCTTGCTTGCCGTTCATTGAATTTGCCTATAATCATGCTAAGCATTCTATTACTAACAACTCTCCTTTCGAAGTTGTGTATGGGTTTAATCCTTTAGCTCCTTTAGACCTTACCCCTTTGCCTCAAACTATCTATACAAATACAGAAGGAGAAGCAAAAGCAGACTTTGTCAAGAAGCTACACCAAAGACTTAAGGAGAAAGTAGAGAAGAAAACCGAGAAGCATAGGAAGAAAGCTAACCATGGAAGAAAGGAGGTGATATTTGAACCAGGAGATTAGGTCTGGCTACACATGAGGCAAGAAAGGGTTCCCAATCAGAGGAAGTCAAAGCTAACACTAAGAAGAGATGGACCATTCCGAGTCTTGGAAAAGATCAACGACAACGCATACAAGCTTGAGCTTCCAGGTGAGTTAAACATTTCTCCAACATTCAATGTTTCTGATTTAGCTCCTGATGGTACAGGTCAATCAGTTCTGAGGTCAGAACCTCTTCAAGGGGGAGGGAATGATGAGGCCATAGAACCAGAAGCAAAAGATCAAATGTCCATCATAAGGAAAGGTCCATTGACAAGATCAACAACAAAGGCTTTGAGGAACCAAGTCAATGAAGCTATTGCAAAGTCTACTGAATCAAGCTACTGACCAAGAGCAAGAACAAGTCATCATCAGGATGGATAGCCCAACACTATTCAACTCAGCTCAAAAAGGGATAACCATATGTAGCATCACAACTAGCTCAGGAAGTAGCATCAACACTAGCTCAGGAAGTAGCATGTGAAAACCATGGGATTTATGTTCAAGACTTCTTCTCACACTCCTAGACAAGTCCTATGAAGATCAGAAGCTCATAACATCAATCCCAACAAGTCTGAGGCGCACATAGACCTGTCACTATCCATCTGAAGCAAGAGAAGTACATGTCACTACCCTTGTGACCGTTTCTCACTCCTTCTCTCCTACTAGCTGTTTCTTGTCTTATTCCTTTATCATTTAATTATTCTTCTTGTAGCCCTAGTAGCCTGAGTATTTAAGTTGTTGTAAAGCCATTTCATGAATCAGATTAAGGAATTATTCTTTTTACAATCGCAAACCCTTGTTCTCTCTCTCTAGCGACTTAAGAACCCTAATCGGGTCTTAAGCTTCTCTCTTCTCTTCTTCACTTATTCTACTCTATTCTCTCAATCTAATATTCATATTCTAACATGGTATCAGAGCATTAAGCTCTTGTACCTATTCATTTCCACAATCTTCTTTAAAACTCTGATTTTCTTGTTCTATAACCTGTTCTTGAAAGCTTGTTCCGGTTCTTGAAATCTTTAAGCTCTTAAGTCATTTCTTTGGCTTGTTTACTCTTGTGTGTGTTCTCTGTGAGTTGAGAACTCTCCTGTTCAAACATTTCATCTTGAAAACTCCCTCCTTGCTACAAATCAGTCTCAGCAATGGAGAACTCAAGAGTGGTTATTCCTGTGATTCTTAAGGGCGCCAACTACATTGTTTGGGCCAGAATGGTTAAGTCTGCACTTGGAGGCAGAGGTCTGTTGAAGTATGTCATGAGTAGCACTGCTCCACAGAAGGTGATTAAAGAGGCTGAAGCTAAGGTTGGAACTGAGGCTGAAGCTAAAGGTGGTGCTGAGTCTCATGAAGAGGCGTCTGAAGCTGATGAAGAAGCATGGAATCAAGGAGACCAGAATGTACTCTCCATACTTCAAAGCTCACTTGACCAACACCTATTGGAAGCTTACTCTTATTGCGTGACCTCCAAGGAGTTGTGGGATACTCTTCAGAAGGTTTATGGTAACATCTCAAATCTGAGCCGGGTCTTTGAAGTTAAACTGGCCATCAACAATCTCCAACAAGAAGATATGGAGTTCAAAGCTCACTTTGGGAAGTGTAGGTCACTGTGGGCAGAGTTGGAGATGTTGAGGCCACCAAGCATTGATCCTCTTGTGCTAAATGAAAGGAGAGAGCAGGATAAAGTCTTTGCTCTTCTGCTCACTTTGAACCCATCTTACAATGGGTGGATCAAACACATTCTAAGGGCAGACACATTACCTTCTTTGGATGATGTGTGTGGACAAATTCAGAAAGAGCAAGGCTCATTTGGACTATTCAGAGGCAAAGTTGAGCAGGTGACTCCTAACAAAGGAATGTATAAGGCTGATGAGAGGCAGAACTATGGAGGTGACAAGAGAGGAGTCTTGATGTGTGAGTATTGCAAGAAGAGTGGGCATTTGAAAGACAGATGCTGGCGCCTTCACCCAAACCTCAGACCTTCATCTCACAACCGGTTTAAAGATCAAACGGCAAACCTCTCCTATGGTGCAGCTGGAACCGATTCCTCTTCAATGCAGCCTTGTGATGAAGGAAGAGCAATGGTGGTTCATCAATCTCCAGCCATACCTGATCAGAGTGATGTGGTAAGAAGATCAGACCTTGAGGCACTCATCAAAGCCCTCAAGGACAACTCTGGTATGGCTCTTGGAACCTCACTCTTTGCTTTAAATAAAATCAGACCTTTGATCATTGATTCAGGAGCCTCTCACCATATGATAAGTGACCCTAAGTTGATAGAAAATGCAAATGGTGATAAGATTCCAATTCAAGGCAAAGGAAATCTTAAGTTGTTTAACAAAAAAATCCAAAGCCTTCTATATGCCTAGTTTCACATCCAAATTAGTATCTGTGAAAAGGATAGCTACGGATTTAAATTGCAATGTTGTTTTTAGTCCTAATGATGTTGTGTTTCAGGATATTAAGACAAGTACGTTGCTTGGAAAAGGTGTGACAAAGGATGAGCTCTACATGATTGAAGACACCAATCCATCTTCTGAATTATCTACTGCTTTTTCTACTTTCATGAGTGTTGATGATTCTATTTGGCATGCTAGACTAGGACATCCACACTCTAGGGCTTTAGGACTCTTATTACCTTCTGTTTCTTTTAAAAATGATGATTGTGAGGCTTGTATTCTTGGGAAACATTGCAAATCTGTTTTTCCAAACTCTAAAACTACTTATGAAAGTTGCTTTGATCTTGTTCATTCTGATGTGTGGACTGCTCCTTGTGTATCTAGAGATAATCATAAGTACTTTGTCACTTTCATTGATGAAAAATCTAAGTACACTTGGATAACCTTGATGCAAACTAAGGATAGAGTGTTAGAAGCTTTCATAAACTTTCAAAACCATGTTACTAACCCTTTCAATGCTAAGATCAAAAATTTTAGATCAGACAATGGTGGTGAGTATACAAGCAATGCCTTCAAACAACACTTGTCCAAACATGGGATTCTTCATCAAACAAGCTGCCCTTACACTCCACAACAAAATGGAGTGTCTGAGAGGAAAAATAGACACTTAATGGAGGTGGCAAGGTCCATGATGTTCTACAAGAATGTCCCAAAGAAGTTTTGGGGAGATGCAGTCATGACTGCATGCTACTTGATCAATAGAACTCCCACAAGAGTTCTTAAGGATCAATCACCATTTCAGGTATTAAACAAAACAAATCCATTGGTTGATCACTTACGTGTGTTTGGGTGCATTTGTTTTGTGTTAATACCAGAAGAACAAAGAGATAAGTTGGATGCTAAGAGCATCAAAGCAATGTTCATTGGATATTCCACAACACAAAGAGGATACAAGTGTTATGTTCCTGAAACAAGGAAGGTTTTGATCTCAAGAGATGTGAAATTTATGGAGACAAGAAGTTTATATGATGAGCAGAATTGGGAAAGCTTGAAGGATCATCCCACTTCTCAACCAGATCGGGCTGCTAACCTAAGGATGATCATGGAAGGCCTTGGCATTAATCTGCCTCAGAAATCGGCCAAAGCAAGTCATGCTCCTTCAGTCCCTGATTTACCTTCAGAAGCTCCACAGCAACCCCATCCTGATCATGAGGGGGACACTCAAGAATCAGAACAAGAACCGCAAGAATCTGATTCAAGTACACATGATCAAGCTGGTGTTGAGGAGCATGAGGAACATGGGATAGAAACTGAGGAGTTGGATCATCAAAATGGAGAGACTGACCAGCCGGTTCTGAATGAGCAGCCAGTTCAAGTGTTAAGGGAAAGCACAAGGGAGAGAAAGGATCCATCAGAATGGAAGAAGACTAGAGTTTACTTCAACAACAATGCAGTAGCTCATCCCATTCAAGCTGTATGCACTTTGGCTCATGTACCTTTGGAACATCAATTGTTAATTGGAAAGTTGGATCAAGAAAAAGTACCAACAACCTATGAAGAAGCCAAGGAGGAAAAGAGGTGGATGCAAGCTGTGAATGAAGAGACTAAAGCAATGGAAAACAATGAGACTTGGTATGAGGCAGAACTTCCCAAAGGGAAGAAGGCAGTGAGTTCTAAGTGGGTGTTCACCATCAAGTATAGAAGTAATGGAGAGGTAGAGAGATACAAAGCAAGGCTGGTTGCAAGAGGCTTCACTAAAACCTATGGAAAGGATTACTTGGATACGTTTGCACCAGTAGCTAAGCTTCACACAGTTAGGATCATCTTATCTTTGGCAACAAACCTTGATTGGGAGCTTTGGCAAATGGATGTCAAGAATGCATTCCTTCAAGGGGAGCTTGAAGATGAGGTATATATGACACCACCTCCTGGTCTTAAGGACATTGTGTTATGAGGACATCAAGTCATCATCAACCAAGAAGCATGGAGAGGGCATAGATCAACCAACTAAGACCCTTGGAGAGAAGCAGTTTTGTGCACCAGAGACATGTGTGCATATCTTGGAGCATATCTATCCAACCAGGAAGAGTTAAGCTACAAATCAACCTGTTTCAGAAACTTAACTCATCAAGGAATCACGGACAAGTGGAATTGTTTCAAAAGCTTTCCACATGAAGAAGTTATTCAAGTTACAAGTCAAGAGAATTGCAGTGGACTTGATGGAGACATACGACCACAAACTGAAGCATTGCAACTCAACCAGGATGAATAAAGCCATAAGGTGACTTGTTCTGGAATCTTGATTTATCAGGGAATCCAGGAGAGTTGGAATCAGACCAACCCCGGTTCTGAGAAAGATTTTATTCTAGTTCTAAACCAATGTTTTGCGAGCTTACCTTATTTGGAGTCTCCCAGATTTATGAAGGCTTAGACCCATATTTGGCGACCAGGAGAACCACATAATCAAAGCTACAACGTCTTGAGATTTTTATTAAGGTATCCAGAAGACCATAGATGCACCAGACCTCACCGGATCACTCAGATCAACAAGAAGACACACTTGCCATATTTGGACCCAAATGGCATTAAACTCCAACAGCTACTTTCTTATGCCTTTATGAACGAATCAGAAGTTTTCTATTGCCTTCAGAATGTCCCAAGGTCGTGTAATTACCTCCCCAAGCTCTACTACCTTACACAAGCAATCAGCAGCACCACACCAAGGTAAGTATTCCAACTCTAATAAAGTTAAAGATCAGACATGTTATAGATTTCATAAGAGAGGGCATTTTGCTGCAACCTGTCCATCTAAACAATTGTTGAAAGAAACATCACTAGGATATAAAACCCCTTTAGCTAAAACCAGTGATAGTTTAGCTCATTCTGATTTGTTATTTCCCAATTCTAGTGTCATGCATTTGTCTTTGTCAAGAGGATTTGATACAGGGAAAGAAGAACTGAGAAGTAAAGAGCATGAGAAAACCAAATTCAGTAGGGAAGATCAAAGAGAATAGAAACATGTGTTGGTGATCAGGAAAGAAGATGAACGTTTAATGATCACTAGCTCACAAGAGCAGAAGGTCCAAACTCTCATACAACCTACTGAAGCTGAACATGTAAGTACAAGTATCATACAATCTGTTTTAAGTACTCCAAGAACAGATATAATGCACTTGTTCTTCCCAATGAGCATCTCTACAGATATAAAGCACAAGGGAGAAGAGAATGTGAACAGAAGCTCAGAAACAGCCCTTACACTAAGTGATCAGACTGATCTAGGCAGTAGAGGGAAGGAGAACATCAAAGAGAAACCTCCAGACCAAAGCAAGAACACAACATCTATTAACAAGTTAAGTCTTTCCTTGATGCATTTCATTTCCAATGATTCAATAACTGTGTTAAAGAACTTGTTAAGCTTGCAAGAATATGAGAAATCACAAGCACAGGAAATTGACCCTAAGAAGAATGATTCAAATTGTTTATTCTGTGATAAAGAGCCCATAATGCACTTGTCTCTTTGCCAAAGTGTTGAACATATTTCAGGTCTTAAGGAGAGCAGAAGATAAGCAAAGGAGACACCATACCAGCTCAAAGAAGAGGTGTAATACTGTCATATATGCTCAAAGGAGAACCACCAGACACTACACTCATCACCAGACCAAATACACATCAAGGTAAGACCCTAAACAACCAAAGGAGAATAAAAGCTAACTTGCTTTCTCTTGGTGCAGATTATTCAGTTTCGAGGTCGAAACCTTTTCAAGAGGGATAGTATGACGAGGACATCAAGTAATCATCAACCAAGGAGCATGGAGAGGGCATAAATCAACCAACTAAGACCCTTGGAGAGAAGCAGTTTGTGTGCACCAGAGACATGTGTGCATATCTTGAGGCATATCTATCCAACCAGGAAGAGTTAAGCTACAAATCAACCTGTTTCAGAAACTTAACTCATCAAGGAATCACGGACAAGTGGAATTGTTTCAAAAGCTTTCCACATGAAGAAGTTATTCAAGTTACAAGTCAAGAGAATTGCAGTGGACTTGATGGAGACATACGACCACAAACTGAAGCATTGCAACTCAACCAGGATGAATCAAGCCATAAGGTGACTTGTTCTGGAATCTTGATTTATCATGGAATCCAAGAGAGTTGGAATCAGACCAACCCCGGTTCTGAGAAAGATTTTATTCAAGTTCTAAACCAATGGTTTCCGAGCTTACCTTATTTGGAGTCTCCTAGATTTATGAAGGCTCAGACCCATATTTGGCGACCAGGAGAACGACATAATCAAAGCTACAACGTCTTGGGATCTTTATTAAGGTATCCAGAAGACCATAGATACAGCAGACCTCACCGGATCACTCAGATCAACAAGAAGACACACTTGCCATATTTGGACCCAAATGGCATTAAACTCCAACAACTACTTTCTTATGCCTTTATGAACGAATCAGAAGTTTTCTATTGCCTTCAGAATGTCCCAAGGTCGTGTAATTACCTCCCCAAGCTCTACTACCTTACACAAGCAATCAGCAGCACCACACCAAGGTAAGTATTCCAACTCTAATAAAGTTAAAGATCAGACATGTTATAGATGTCATAAGAGAGGGCATTTTGCTGCAACCTGTCCATCTAAACAATTGTTGAAAGAAACATCACTAGGATATAAAACCCTATTAGCTAAAACCAGTGATAGTTTAGCTCATTCTGATTTGTTATTTCCCAATTCTAGTGTCATGCATTTGTCTTTGTCAAGAGGATTTGATACAGGGAAAGAAGAACCGAGCAGTAAAGAGCATGGGCAAACCAAATTCAGTAGGGAAGATCAAAGAGAAGAGAAACATGTGTTGGTGATCAGGAAAGAAGATGAACGTTTAATGATCACTAGCTCACAAGAGCAGAAGGTCCAAACTCTCATACAACCTACTGAAGCTGAACATGTAAGTACAAGTATCATACAATCTGTTTTAAGTACTCCAAGAACAGATATAATGCACTTGTTCTTCCCAATGAGCATCTCTACAGATATAAAGCACAAGGGAGAAGAGAATGTGAACAGAAGCTCAGAAACAACCCTTACACTAAGTGATCAGATTGATCTAGGCAGTAGAGGGAAGGAGAACATCAAAGAGAAACCTCCAGACCAAAGCAAGAACACAACATCTATTAACAAGTTAAGTCTTTCCTTGATACATTTCATTTCCAATGATTCAATAGCTGTGTTAAAGAACTTGTTAAGCTTGCAAGAATATGAGAAATCACAAGCACATGAAATTGACCCTAAGAAGAATGATTCAAATTGTTTATTCTGTGATAAAGAGCCCATAATGCACTTGTCTCTTTGCCAAAGTGTTGAACATATTTCAGGTCTTAAGGAGAGCAGAAGATAAGCAAAGGAGACACCATACCAGCTCAAAGAAGAGGTGTAATACTGTCATATCTGCTCAAAGGAGAACCACCAGACACTACACTCATCACCAGACCAAATACACATCAAGGTAAGACCCTAAACAACCAAAGGAGAATGAAAGCTAACTTGCTTTCTATTGGTGCAGATTATTCAGTTTCGAGGTCGAAACCTTTTCAAGAGGGATAGTATGATGAGGACATCAATTAATCATCAACCAAGGAGCATGGAGAGGGCATAGATCAACCAACTAAGACCCTTGGAGAGAAGCAGTTTGTGTGCACCAGAGACATGTGTGCATATCTTGGGGCATATCTATCCAACCAGGACGAGTTAAGCTACAAATTAACCTGTTTCAGAAACTTAACTCATCAAGGAATCACGGACAAGTGGAATTGTTTCAAAAGCTTTCCACATGAAGAAGTTATTCAAGTTACAAGTCAAGAGAATTGCAGTGGACTCGATGGAGACATACGACCACAAACTGAAGCATTGCAACTCAACCAGGATGAATCAAGCCATAAGGTGACTTGTTCTGGAATCTTGATTCATCGGGAAATCCAGGAGAGTTGGAATCAGACCAACCCCGGTTCTGAGAAAGAATTTATTAAAGTTCTAAACCAATGGTTTGCCAGCTTACCTTATTTGGAGTCTCCCAGATTTATGAAGGCTCAGACCCATATTTGGCGACCAGGAGAACCACATAATCAAAGCTACAACGTCTTGGGATCTTTATTAAGGTATCCAGAGGACCATAGATGCACCAGAACTCACCGGATCACTCAGATCAACAAGAAGACACACTTGCCATATTTGGACCCAAATGGCATTAAACTCCAACAACTACTTTCTTATGCCTTTATGAACGAATCAGAAGTTTTCTATTGCCTTCAGAATGTCCCAAGGTCGTGCAATTACCTCCTCAAGCTCTCAAGATACAAGACACCAAACTTTCCATTCTTGGACAGATTTGATCATCAATTCTGTAACAACTCTTTTCTTTTAATTATGTTGATTTTCCTCTTATTTCTGGTCATTAGACAGTTGGTAGTCCAGACTATAAAGTCTCATTGTCATTCTAATTTGTAAAACACCTTTCAATCAATCAAGAATAAACAGAATTTTTCGTTTCAAAGAGTGTTCTTTGAGTTTTGTGTTCATTAGATTCAATTGAGTGATTCATTGAATTCGTTTGAATTTCAGACTTGGTTTCTTTTGTGTGATTCAAAGAGACTGATTTTGCCAAGGATTGAGAGAGTCAATCAACCCACCGAGCAAGAGAGTTGTTCACCATCACTTCTATCTCGTAATTCCATGGCATTCTGAACAAGTGAGAGAGCTTCAAAGCCAGCACCTGTTCTTCCATCTCCCACCATCCTAGTCTCTGATTTGGGGCTGTATCATTGTGAAACCAGGAAAGGTGCTAAGGCTTAAGAAGGCTATCTATGGACTAAAGCAATCACCTAGAGCTTGGTACCATAAGTTGAGCTCAACACTTATGCAAAGAGGATTCCAGAAGTCTGAAGGAGATCACACTTTGTTCACTCTTCAAGATCAGGAAGGTATCATTGTCATCCTTGTTTATGTTGATGACATTATCATATCAGGAAGCAACAAGTCAGGTATACAAGACACTAAGGCTTATCTCAAATCTGTTTTGACATAAAAGATCTTGGTGCTCTAAAGTACTTCCTTGGGATAGAAGTTTGTCGATCTAATGATGGACTCTTCTTATCACAAAGGAAGTACACACTTGATTTGTTATCTGAAGCATGAAAACTAGGATCAGAACCGGCTAAGACACCTCTTGAGGAAGGCTAAAAAGTCATAAGAGAGGGGGAGCTTGAGGATAAACCATTTGAGGACATTACTCAGTATAGAAGGATGGTTGGTAAGCTCATTTACTTAACCATAACCAGACCTGATTTGTGTTTTGCAGTAAACCCAGTAAGCCAACATATGCAAGCTCCCAAGATGCATCACTGGAGTATGGTTGAAAGGATACTCAGATACTTAAGTGGTGCTCCTGGTCAAGGCATTTGGATGGGTTGAAATCAAAGCACAGAAGTGGTTGGGTATTGTGATGCTGATTGGGCAGGAGATAGAGTGGAGAGGAGGTCTACTACTGGATATTGCACATTCATTGGAGGCAACCTTGTTACTTGGAAGAGCAAGAAGCAGAAGATAGTGTCATGTTCAAGTGCTGAAGCTGAGTATAGAGCTATGAGGAAGTTAGCAACCAAGTTGGCATGGATCAAAGCTCTTCTTGTGGACTTGGGGATTGAAACATCAAGACCAATCACAATGCATTGTGACAACCAAGCTGCTATTCACATTGCCTAAAATTCAGTCTTCCATGAGAGGACCAAGCATATAGAAGTTGATTGCCACAAAGTTAGGCAAATGATTGAACAAGGAGTGGTACTGCCATGTTTCACAAGATGTGAAGAATAACTTGCTGATGTCTTCACCAAGGCGGCCAGTTTGAAGGTGTGTGAGTCCATTCACACCAAGCTTGGATTCATGGAGCTTCCTGAATCCTCTAAGGCCGTGGAGACTACACTCTTTTTCCCTTCATGAAGTTTTGTCCCAAGAGGTTTTCTTCATGAAGGTTTTTAATGAGGTAGATCTCCATTGCTATCCAAGCTTGATTCAATCTTTGAATTCAAGCTTTAGGGGGAGTATTGGAATGGAGATCCAAAGTGCACAATCTGATCAATGTACAAACATTGTGCACTTCTTGATAATGATAAATGTGCAAAGTCCGGGTCATAGTAACATTGTGTGCAAACCGTGGGATTTATGTTCAAGACTTCTTCTCACACTCCTAGACAAGTCCTATGAAGATCAGAACTTGTTGGGATTGATGTTCTGAGCTTCTGATCTTGACTTGCGGTACGCAGATTCCGTTCTTGCCTCAGGATCTGCCTCCTCAATTCCTTGACTTGCGGTACGCAGATTCCGTTCTTGAACATGATCGTCCCATTGGTTGCGGTATGGTACCCATTCAATTCCTTCTCGACCATTGTTTTCAAGGTTCCGTCTTGGGGTTGAGCCTCTTGGATCCTGCCCAGCAGATCAGCTTGATCCAAAGCTCCTAACCCGGTGATGCTTTCCTCGACTGCGGTGACGCACAACTGCAATTCGGCCAAAGTTGCCGATAGCTCCTGCACTTCCTTATTCTCTGACACGACAATTTTTCTTCTTCTTAGAGCATCAGCGATACTCGATCTCAAGATCGTAATCCGCTAGTAGCTCCATCCACCGTCGCTGCCTCGGATTCAAATCTCCTTGGGTGACAACGTACTTCAAGCTCATATGGTCCGTTAATATGTGCACCTTCTCCCCGTACAGATATGCATGCCATATCTTTAAGTCAAAGACTACTGCTCTAACTCCAGGTCGTGGGTGGGGTAGTTAACCTTGTGCTTCCTCAACTGTCTTGATGCATAGGCGATCACCCTTCCTTTTTGCATCAAGACATACCCATGTCCAACTCCAGATGTGTCCGTGTAGACTACATACGGTATTTCCGACCGCAGTAGTACTAACACTGGAGTTTGAATCAACAGTTCCTTTAGTTGCTCAAAGCTCCGGGCGCACTTATCCGTCCACTCAAACTTGACGTCCTTTCCGGTCAAGACCGTCAAGGGTTTGGCTATGCTGGTGAATCCCTCCACAAACTTCCTGTAGTATCCAGCCAGTCCCAAGAAACTGCGAACGTCGGTTGCATTCTTCGGTTCTGCCCAGTTGTTGATCGAGGTGGTCTTTTCCGGATCCACTGCTACACCGGACTCCGAGATCACGTGGCCAAGGAATCTGATCTCTCTTTGCCAGAAGCTACTCTTGCTGAGCTTGGCGAATAACTGCTGCTTCCTGAGCGTGTCCAGGACAATCCTGAGGTGCCACTCGTGCTCTTCTTTACTCCTCGAATAGACCAGGATGTCATCGATAAAGACGATCATGCACTTGTCGAAGTACTCCCGGATGATATCATTCATCATCTTCATGAAGGCTACTGGCGCATTGGTCAACCCAAAAGGCATTACTATGAACTCGTAGTGTCCATAACGGGTTCAGAATGCCGTCTTCTTGATGTCCTCCTCTTGGCAGCGGGTACTTGTTCTTGATGGTCACCTTGTTCAGGCCTTGCTAGTTGATGCAAAGTCTGAAACTACTGTCCTTATTTTTAACGAACAACACTGGCGCTCCCCATGGTGAATTACTTGGTCGAACGAATCCTTTCTCCACAAGGTCCTCCAGTTTCTTCTTCAACTCAGCCATCTCTGCTGGCGCTAAACGATAAGGAGCCCTCGATACGGGTGCCGTTCCAGGCTCTAACTCTATCGTAAAGGCATCGTTCCGTTCCGGTGGGGGTCCTTTCAATGGTGCGAATTTCGTATCCCGCAGCCACCGGAATGGTTTCCACGCTCGGAGCTCCCTCTTCCTTGGTCATTTAGGTGGTTGCTAAGAACGCTTCATTCTCCTTTCCGATCAACTCTTCTGCTTGCATCATGGATATGATTGATATCCTCGTCTGCATTTTCATTCCCTTGAAAACGTTATTTCCCTCTTCACGAGGAAAAGCGAGGGTTGCCTTGGCACAGTCCATTACCGCCCGGTGTCGTACCAACCAATCCATTCGTAGGATGACTTCATAGCGACCCTGCTCCACTCGTTCTAAATCCGCATATAGGTCGACTCCGGCCACCGTTACTGGCACTCCTTCGAAGATTTCCATGCCTGCTACTTTTTCCGATCTAGCGGTCTCGACCTTCATAACTCCTTCAATGAATCTGCCCTTTAAAGTCCAACAGTCCGAAAACCGTGGGGTCACAAAACTAAGCGTAGCTCCCGTGTCAAAAAAGGTGTGGCGGCTACTCCCCCAACCACAACAGATCCTACACGTTTACTATGCTAAGCTACTAGACCTTTAACGATCACGACTACAATATTTCACGCAAGTAGGTAAGATTTACGTACCCGCGATCGGCTCCACTCCTCTGAGAACTTCTGCAACATACGCCTGAGGTCCCCCGGCCTTATGACATCATTCAAGGAAACTACTTCTGCCAAGGATTGAGAGAGTCAACCAGCCCACTGAACAAGAGAGTTGTTAATCTACCCATCCATATCGCACATCCATTCAAATCTGAGAAAGTGAGAGAGCTTCAAATCCAACACATGTTCTTCCATCTCCCACCATCCTAGTCTCTGTTTCTGAGGCTGCATCATCTGGTATCAGAGCCGAAAGGCTTCCTAACAGGTGTTATCTATCCATTACTCTTTTCTTTCATTGCATCAGATTCATAATTTCATTCATTCGGTTTCTGTTTCATTGCATCTTAAATAAAAAACTCATAAAAACATTTGTTTATCATCCTGCCTAGTTTATAGTTTCTGGTTTGTTTCATATTCATAAGAAAAACCCATAAAAAATCGTTTTGTCTTGCATTCATTCACTAGTTCATTATGTTTATCATCATATTTGCATCTAGATTGTTTCTGTGTTTTAAGTTTATCATCAAAAACAAAAGAAAAAGTAGACTGCATTCACATAGCTTCTGTTTTTAGTTTCATTACATTCAAAAAAAAAGGAAGTGATTTTAATCAAGTTTAAGTTTTCTGTGTTTTCATTCATCATTCAAAAACCAAAGAAAATAGTTTGTTTCTGTTTTATAGTATTTGATTTGCATCCTTTAAACCAAAACCAAAAACAAAAATCTATTTGCATTAGTTTTTATTCCTGGTGTTCTTACAAGCTTTGTTTTCGAAAACCAGAAGAAAGAAAAGAAAAAGAAGAGTTTTGTAGTGTTTTATTCGATTTCTATCACTTAAAACCAAAAGAAGTTGTTGTTTCCTTTATTTTTCCTTAGAATTTTCGAAAATCGAAACAGAAGAGGCTCCCAAGTTATTCTATTTTCCTTTTCTAAGACTTCAAAACGTGTGCAAAACTTTCAAAAGAGGAAAGAGCATATTTGTTTTTCAAACCCTCTTTCTTTGTTTTCAAAAAGCTTTAAAACCGGTTTTCCTCAATTGAAATTGAAGATTCCAGATTATTTTAAAACCAAAACCGTGTTTAGCCCTCTTTAAACCAAGTCTGATTATTCCTATACCCAAAACACCTAGAAACCGTGTGTTAAGCTTTGTGTATATTTTGATTGAGGTTTGAACAATTGCAACTACTTGTTCTGAGCAAGTTACATAACTTCAGAACATATTGATACATTTTGAGCTATTGTTCAGGTACTGAATCAGTAACATGAAGCAAGATGAATCAGACAATTGGAATGAGGAAGAAGAGAGCTTAATCTGCTTAGATGAGGAGACAGATTATGAAATGCCACCATGGCCAGGAGATGACGTCTCTGAGTATGGAGATGATTCAGATGGTGAAAGCTGTGAACCTGAACTCTCGGCCAGATGTTCTAACCATCCACAGCTGCAGTACAAGGAGCTGCACATTACAACCTTATCTTGGAGTCAGCTTAGCATGAAACTCACTGAGGATAGTGACAACTCAGAAGCATACATGTATAGAGAGTACCATTCACCAAGACGCAAGAGTGCATTCAGCAATCATGGAGTTACTTCATATCATGTAAAGCTCACTGGCATAAGGAAAGTTACACTCCAACAAACCAGTATAAGGCAGCCAACCAACAGAAGAAGAGTTTCCCTAGTGTTTTCTGGAAAAAGCAGTAAACCTGAAGCATACTTGCAATGGGAAAACAACATGGAGGAATGGTTACAAGCTAACAAGATTTTAAAAGAAAAGAAGCTAATACAAGCTGTCTCAGCCTTTACAGAAAAGGCTTATGAACGGTGGCTAAAAGAGAGTACACCAACCATCTACAAGAATCCGGTACTAGATTGGAGAGGTCTCAAATCCAGAATGCATAAGGAATTTGTGGAGAAGCTTCAAACTACATCGAAGAGTGTGAAGTCTGCATCAAAAACGCAAGCTGCTCCTTAGCACAAGTCTGTTTGCTATCCAAAGCCCAAGGATGTGTTTTCAAACACTTACACTTACCAAGCAGAAGCTAAGAAGGCTCTTCAAGCAAAACAAGATCAGCAATGGCAGAAGATCATGGAGATGATGCACCCAAAGAATCCAGAGCAGAAGCAGAGCCACAAAGCTTCACCCAATGCAACCGGACCCAGCTTTGATGCCTCACTCAAATTGTTAAACCTGCCAACACAAGGTAAGTCTACTAACTCTAAGAGACTTAAAGATCATACATGCTATAGATGTCATTAGAGAGGACATTTTGCTGCAACCTGTCCATCTAACCAATTGTTGAAAGAAACATCACTAGGATATAAAACCCCATTAGCTAAAACCAGTGATAGTTTAACTCATTTTGATTTGTTATTTTCCAATTATAGTGTCATGCATTTGTCTTTGTTCTTGAGGATTTGATACAGGGAAAGAAGAACTGAGCAGTAAAGAGCATGAGCAAACAAAATTCAGTAGGGAAGATCAAAGAGAAGAGAAACATGTGTTGGTGATCAGGAAAGAAGATGAACGTTTAATGATCACTAGCTCACAAGAGCAGAAGGTCCAAACCCTCATACAACCTACTGAAGTTGAACATGTAAATACAAGTATCATACAATTTGTTTTAAGTACTCCAAGAACAAATATAATGCACTTGTTCTTCCCAATGAGCATCTCTACATATATAAAGCACAAGGCAGAAGAGAATGTGAAGAGAAGCTCAGCAATAGCCCTTACACTAAGTGATCAGACTGATCAAGGCAGTAGAGAAAAGGAGAACATCAAGGAGAAACCACCAGACCCAAGCAAAGACACAACATCTATTATCAAGCTAAGTCTTTCTTTGATACATTTCATTTCCAATTATTCAACAGCTATGTTAAAGAACTTGTTAAGCTTGCAAAAAGATGAGATATCACTAGCAAAAGAAATTGACTCTAAGGAGAAGGATTCAAGTTGTCTATTATGTGATAAAGAGCCCATAATGCACTTGTCTCTTTGCCAAAGTGTTGAGAATATTTCAGGTCTTAAGGAGAGCAAGAGCAAGATAAGCAAAAGAGACGCCATACCAGATCAAAGAAGAGGAGTACTACTATCCTATCTTCCCAACGGAGATCCTTGGAGAGAAGTTGTTTGAGCACACCAGAGACATATGTGCATGTCTTGGAGCATATCTACCAAACCAGGAAGACTTAAGCAACAAATCAACGTGTTCCAGAAACTTAACTCATCAAGGAATCACCACGAAGTGGAAGTGTTTCAAAATCTTTCCATATGAAGAAGATATGCTAGTTACAACTTAGAAGATTTCCATGGAACCCGCTGGAGACCAACTGCCACTTATTGGAAAGTTCAGATCGGACTAGGATGAATCAAGTTATAAACAAACTTGTTTTGAAAACCTTACTAAACATAGATTCAGGGAAAATTGACTCTAAGGAGAAGGATTCAAGTTGTCTATTATGTGATAAAGAGCCCATAATGCACTTGTCTCTTTGCCAAAGTGTTGAGAATATTTCAGGTCTTAAGGAGAGCAGGAGAAAGATAAGAAAAGGAGACGCCATACCAGCTCAAAGAAGAGGAGTACTACTATCCAATCTGCTCAACGGAGAACCACCAGACCCTCCACTCATCACCACACTACATACACATCAAGGTAAGACCCTAAACTCCCAAAGTAGAATGAAAGCTAACTTGCTTTCTCTTGGTGCATATTATTCAGTTTCGAGGTCGAAACCTTTTCAAGAGGGAAAGTATGATGAGGACATCAAGTCATCATCAACCAAGGATCATGGAGAGGACATAAATCAACCAACTAAGACCCTTGGAGAGAAGCTGTTTGAGCACACCAGAGACATATGTGCATGTCTTGGAGCATATCTACCCAACCAGGAACACTTAAGCAACAAATCAATGTTTTCCAGAAACTTAACTCATCAAAGAATCATCACAAAGTGGAAGTGTTTCAAAATCTTTCCATATAAAGAAGATATGTAAGTTACAACTCAGAAGATTTCCATGGAACCTGCTGGTGACCAACTGCCACTTATTGGAAAGTTCAGATCGGACCAGGATGAATCAAGTTATAAACCAACTTGTTTTGGAAACCTTACTCAACAGAGGTTCAGGGAAAATTTAATTAGGTTTAAAAGGAATTATGGCTTAAAAGTTATTCAACTTCTAAACCAGGAGATGCTACACTTGCCTTATTTGGATGCATTCACACTAAAGGGATCAAATCAGCACCAAACCTTTTCCTATCAAAGCTTCAATCTATTGGGTTCATTTTCATCAAGTCTAGACGTCCTAAGCTGCTCCAGACCACACCAGAACACACGAAATAGTAAGGAGCTCTACTTGCCATTTTTGGAGCCAAAGGAGATACCAACCAACAGCTCTATTCCAAAGAAGGAATCTACGAATTCTTTGGCTTTCAAGAAGTTTTATAGATCCTAACTTATCCCCTAAAACCATCCAGATACAAAGAAACGCATTCAAACCGTGGATCATTAGCAAATCAAGCCTAACAGCTAGTTTTCTACACTTTTTGATTTATTTTTTTTATTTCTGATCATTGTGATCGTTTTTTTATATCCTATAAAGGTTTAGTTTAGTCCATTGTATCATTTGCCTTTCAATCAATCAAGAATAAACAGAGTTTTTCATTTCAAAGAGTGTTCTTTGAGTTTTGTGTTCATTATATTCAATTGAGTGATTTATTGAATTCTTTTGAGTGTTCAGAACTAGTTTTCATTGTGTGATTCAAGGAGACTGCTTCTTCCAAGGATTGAGAGAGTCAATCAGCCCACTGAACAAGAGAGTTGTTCATCTACCCATCCATCTCGCACATCCATTCAAATCTGAGCAAGTGAGAGAGCTTCAAAGCCAGGACATGTTCTTCCATCTCCCACAATCCTAGTCTCTGTTTCTAAGGCTGCATCACGGCCTGACCTCCTGGTGGTGGTGGCGGTAACAGCAGCAATCCAGCTCCTCCTAGCCCTCCTTTCTGCGACGATGGTAACGGCTGCACTCATGTTATTGCCCTACCAGCTTGGTTTGGGCATTCCCTTGACATGTGCCCCATTTGCCCGCACCGGAAGCACATGTTCTGAGGGAAATCCCTCTTGTAGTGGCCCAACTGCCCGCATCCAAAGCACGTCATCGGTCGTACCTGCTGCAATGGTCGTTTCGGAAAAGGCTGCGCCTGCTCTACCAAAATTGTGGCATTTGCAGTCTCCCAATTCCTCTTGGCATTCCGATGTTGTGCGTTCTTGTGCTGCCTCTGTTCTTCCTCCCAATCAGTCTCTGCATCAGCTGCCTTCTCGATCAAGTCGTTGATATCGTAATAGTCCCTCAGCTTACAACGGCATTTGAGCTCAATCTTCAGTCCAGCAAGGAACCGACGGATCAGTTCCCGCTCGGTCATGTACCTTCCTACAGATCTTCTCAAATGGTTTAACTCCTCCCCATACTCCCGCACACTCCGGGTCCCCTGATGGAGGTTCTGTAATTCCCCTTCTAGCCTATCCATTGCCACTTCTGGAAACTACTTCTGGTTGAACGCCTCGCGGAAATCCATCCATGTCAGCTGACGTCCCTGAGCGCCCTCCAATACTCCCTCTCACCAGACCAGCGCATCATCCTTGAGGTAGAAGGTCGCTATCTCCAGACGAAACTCCATCGGGCACCTAGCAGTGTCCAAATTCCTCTCCAACTTCCACCTCCAGTTGTCTGCTGCAATAACATTGACTCCACCAGCGAAATGATCCATTTGCATCTCTCTCATACGCTTCAGCATACTCCAGTAAGACATCCCTTGCACCGCTCCGGGCGCCTGCGGTGGCGGTGGCGGTGGTGATGGGTACTGATTCACCGCTGGTGGTGGCTGAACGAATCCAAACCCCACAAGGGCGAATCCTGCTCCTCCAGCATTAGAGCCGGCTCCTCCTGGGGCATTCACAGCTCCTCCTTGGGCCCCTAGCGCCGCGTTGACATTCTCTGGTATCACCTCGGGAGCTCTTGCTCGTACAACTCCCATTGCTGCTCCTACAGCGGCTCCAAGGAAAGCTCCCACTCCTGCTACATTTCTTGCAGCACCTCCTGCAGCTCCAGCATTTACAACTTGCGCCTCCCAAAGGGCGAGCAGCTCTTGCAGAAGAGCGGCATCCACAACAGCCTGTCCCGCTCCCAACACTGTTCCTCCATGGTTTTCAGCGACTGGTTCCTGGTTCTGTGCACACTAGTAGCACTGTCTGTCAAAGTAGCTGGCGACGGTGCATCAAGGTCACGACGAGCTAGCGCAGCTCTTCTCCTAGACGACATCCTGTTGAAAAATAGGAACGAATGAGTCAGTTGGCGGTTGAATACTGAACTCACTTTCGGAGTGTATATAAGGAGAAGATCGAAGTGGGGGTTCTAACATCTAACTTTTAGGAATCCCCATTTAGAAAAGAATTGAAAAACTTTGAAAACAACTTTGAAATCTGAATATAAATACGCTATCCTACCCTACGTAGCGAGGACAGCGCTGGCTAGGTCTAACCCGGCTCTGATACCAAATTGTAACACCCGTTCCATCGGATCCAAGTTAACGACTCTTTGACTTCACAAGTCATAGTCCACAAATCGCAAAAAAGCCATTAACCGAAGCTAACACTTAAATAATTAAAAAGGTTTTACTTTATTGAAATAGAAAACCGAGTCTTACAAGAGGAACCAATGAAATAGTTTAAACGTGAAACGGAAGAAATCGCATAAGTCTTAACAAAGCAAAAACGAAAAAGAAAAGAAAGAAATACCGCTTCCCAAAACATAGCACCACACCGTCCGTCTACCCCTAATATGCTCCAGGGTTACCTGCAAAACAATGAACAGAGGAGGCCTGAGTAATTCGTTCGACACCAATACCCAGTGAGGGCGGATTCTAGGAATACCGCTATCTCTACTTTATACTAGCACAACATCAAGAAATGAGTCCAAGGTTAATAACACCTTGCACCCAACGCCCGAATGCTCACAAACAATCTATTGTCCATTCGTGCTTACCAGGCCCCACATCCCTCACACTCCTGGACACCTACAGCCCGAAGCTCACACAAAACAGACCAAAGCTCAACAACAGCCCGAAGCTCAACAACATGGTGGGGAGCTCGCCCAAACCCCCGCGCGACGATACAAAGGACGTGTACCCAACCTCGTTATACGCGCCCTACATGCAAAGCCCTACAACAGTTCTATCACGCATAGCCTTCACACACAAGCAACTTTTCGGTTTAAATGATAACCTATTGTCTAGGTGCCGTTTTCGGTTTAAGTGTCAACCGATATTCTAGTTTCTTTTCAATCACATCAACGCAAATCATCCGCTAGATCTACACTACCTAGGAAAGGTACTATTAAATAAGGATTCGAGTCCCAACATTGCAGTAAAATAAGGAAGAGATCACGTTCGGTCCTCACCTTAGTCTAGATCTGAAGAACGAGAGTAGATTTGGTGAAACCGGCAGTAGATCTGGTCTTCCTGCACACAGATCTAGAGAAAGAGAACGGTTCTAGGGTTTCGGGCAACCGATCTGAACGAAAGAGGAAGATACGGTTCAGATCTACAACTTCTATCCATCAGAAGCATAGTCTGAAGCAGATCTAAGTGAGAGAGAGACGGGAAGAGATATACGGTCCAGATCTACAACTTTTATCCATCAGAAGCATTGATCTGAAGCAGATCTAAGCGAGAGAGATGGGAAGAGAGATACGGTTCAGATCTACAACTTATATCCATCAGAAGCATAGATCTGAAGCAGATCTGAGCGAGAGAGAGACAGGAAGAGAGATACAGTTCAGATCTACGACTTCTACGGATCAGATCTGATCTAGAAGCATATATCTGAAGCAGATCTGGGGTTTAGAAGAGGAAAACGCAGTAGATCTGAGATTCGGAGATTCTCACCTTAAGAACGCGAAGAACGAAGGGCTCTGCACTCAAACGAATCGAGAAGACGACGACCAGGTGTCCGGGATCGAAAACGGGAGCGAATGGAGGTCTCCGGCAAAAACTCTGGCGAGGTGCAGCGGCGGCGCGGAAGCGGTCGGCAGTCCGGCGAGGCTCCGGTCGGCGGCGGCGGGTGAGCTCCGGCGGTTGGTCGTCGGCAGCTCCAGGGTGGTCGATGGTGGCTGGCTGGCTCGGGTCTCGGAGAGAACTTCGTTGCTTCGGGAAATGTGCAGAAATGAGGGGGCTAGCTCTCTATTTATAGAGGATTTGGCTAGGGTTTTCCCTTGCATCGGGTTGGGCCTTTGGCCTTTGGCCAAATCTCTCTTTTCCTTTGGGCTCAAGCAATTCTCCTTGGGCTTTTCCTTTTATTTCCTTGGTCCTTAAATTGGGGACATTACAGATATATCTGTAATTTGCCTTCTCTGATTTGGTACATACTTTGGTATCTACTGAGTTTAAAAACAATTGTGCAAAATGGTATCTCTTATCCTTGTAGGAAGATGAACATAATAGACAAGATCCCAACTGATCAAGACCGATCATTGACAAATGGAATTTATAATAAATTTGTTATAGGTTTCACTAAAAATGTCAAGCAGGAGGATTTGCAAGTCAAGTATGAGGCTTCTACTAGGATGAAATTGTAACGCCCCGATCGCCCCCGTCCGTGGGTCCCACGCTTGCTCACTCGGTCTGTGGGCCCACCCTCGTCCGACGGCCAGTTTGTTATTTTTGGGAGGCTTTAAAGACTTGATTTACTGTCCCTGCAATCACCACACGATCTTTCTACGTGTTTTGTCCTCATTCGCACGCCGTGAGTCACTTCCAGGTAGGTCACCCATCCTTTGACTACTCCAGCTCAAGCACGCTTAACTCTGGAGTTTTCTCTGGACAAGTGACCGAAAAGATAAATGCACTTTGGTGACATAGGTAGCCAAATCAATTCTCTTAATCCTCTTCGCATATACCACAAACCAGGATGTTACAATTCACCCCCTTTCACAGATCGCAACGCACTCGTTGCGCACCAGGATCGTTATCCTTGACGAAGTGAGTCCACACTGACTCAACACCCGTCCTCGGATTCAGCTCTAATACCACTCGTAGCGCCCCGGCCGCCCCCGTCGGTGGCCCCCACGCCCGCTCACTCGGCCCGGGGGCCGGTTTGTTATTTTTAGGAGGCTTTAAAGACTTGATTTACTGCCCCTGCAATCACCACATGATCTTTCCACGTGTTTTGCCCTTATTCGCACGACATCGTGAGTCACTTCCCAGTAGGTCACCCATCCTTTGACTACTCCAGCTCAAGCACGTTTAACTCTGGAGTTTCCTCTGGACAAGTGACCGAAAAGATAAGTGCACTTTGGCAACATAGGTAGCCAAATCAGTTCTCTTAAACCTCTCCGCATATATCACATACCGGAATGTTACAGAAACTATGGACAAATATGGAAGGGTTCATCAAAGTTAATCGGCTTGATAATGAAGGTTTACCTATAATTCAGCAGAAACACATAGGAATTGGCATATTTGTTTTGAAAATTACGGGGAATTAGGGTAAGGATGTGTATGGTACAGTTCCTACATACATGCATAAAATGTTTATTACTTCTGGCCTTATAGAGAAAAGGAGAACATTTGGTAATACCTGTCTGCTGGTTTCATTATTAGGAATTGGTATATTGATTGATTATCGAGGGGAATATGTATTATGAGTTAAGGTGATGGATGATACTCATGTTTAAGAGTGTAGAAGCAAGGTTACTTCGTTGGGGTATATGGGTCTTTTCCCACTTATTTTATGTATTATCTATTTGTTTATTTATCGCACAGTATGTAGGAAGAGTGTCTGTTTTATATAGACAGAGGAAGCTCCTTTTCCACTTTGATCATTTTTATGACAGGCTAAGCAAGATGCAATGGAGCAGTATATGTTAAGGCAACATAGTCTACGTGCAATGAAGATTTTAAGTACTTTACGGTTGAGATATGATTTGTTAGAATAATGAGATTAGGTGATGAATTAATGAGATAATGATGAGAGAATGAAGAGAGAGTGTAAGAAGAAGCTTAGAACTCGGATAAGGTTTTCAGCCGTTAGAGAGAGAGAGTGGGGTTTGCGATTGTATGGGAAGAATAATTCCCAACAACTTGATTCATAAGTGCTTACAAGACTTAAATATGAACTTGAAGGAATTTCTAGCAGATTCCTAATCCAATTAGGCAATCCTAGTCTGAATTCCGAGCCTAGGATCTACAGGTTCATGTAATTGAATCTATCAGATCTGAAGATTACCTGGTGATTAGCAGCGGAAGTCTTAGCAAGTAATCGAGATCTAGAGCGCCTCAAGTGCTGCGCCTCTACTGGTATCCACACGCACACAGAACTGGACAGCAGGGATGCTAGTGCCTATCAGAGATCTGATCTCCAGAGAGGTTTCTTTTCTGTTTCTGGTGGCTATCAATTAGGTTATTCTCGAGTTTAGGTCGACCATATATCTTATATATGTCGACTTAAACCGCAACGGGATTAACTAATGATTAAACCGATTTAATCTGCTAATCCGCGAGTTGTGTCGACCGACACACTCTTTGTGTCGATCGACACAGTCGATCCGTGTCGACCGATACACATAGTGCGTCGATCGACACTGCCCATAAAAGATGACATCGAATGCATATCAAATATGCATTCATTCGATCATTACACTAATGATCAACCTCACATTCAATGTCCAGTTTGCTTAGGTGTGTGACCCTGTAGGATCATATAACACTAGCAATGAGTTCTAAACTCATTGATCATAAGTGGCTTCTAGCAAAGCATTACGAGTACCTAGTGTCATATGATTGTCTCATCTCGACAACACGACTTTCTCTCAGAGTAAGTACAAATAGATTTCAGGACATTCCCAACAATCTCCCACTTGTACTGGAATCATCTATTCCTATAATCCCTTCGTCACTATATCTCGATCCGGCATAAGGCAAGATCCGTGTCATCCTTATTAAGCCAAAATCATGTTCATCGAATTCCGATTCACACTGACAAGCCAAACGACTGACAATCACCTCGTTTGAGTTTGGCCACACATTTTCTCAGTATCAAATCTTCGATGGGCCCTGAGATATTTATCTCCTGTTATATAGGAGGGACAATTCCCATCTTGTTCCATCCCTGTTCCTTCACACGCTTCATGATACGCCCAATCAATGTCTTTATGATCACCAGTTACGGCTGACGTTTGACAAGGTCAAAGCGGACCAATTCACATGTAAGAAATCATGATGAACTCAGGTCTAAGGACTATACTCTATAGTCGTAATGAAAACTCTCATGACACTTATATAACTATCCCGTAGAGTTCTCATCAGTGGGTCATGTCCGATCATGTGTTTTCTAACACATACCTATGTGATTGACTTTAATACTCTTATTAATGACTCCATGAAACTTAGTCATCAGTCACCTCACATACTAGTCTCACGCGGTTGTTCATGTCCCATTTTAACAACCTTGACCAGGGACCAACATAATTTATGTCATTTATTATCTATAGGGTTTCATGATCAAGTCACATACTTAATGACCTATAAAATGTCATAAATTACTTTGGGACTATTATTTAATAACCATTATTAAATAATATAGATGTCAGATTTCAATAACATAATCATATTATGCTTATACGAATCATCATATCATAACTAAAATCAATAACAATGACTCCCACTAAAATTAAGATCACATCTTAAGACATCTAATGCCTTTAGCAGTAGTCTGACCCTTATTCGCTCTTGCTCAGCGTGTGTCGAAAGACACTGCGTCTTGCTAAGAGTGATACCAAGAGTCATTTGCACAAAGTCCTTCTTGGAATCATGCATACTGGATCTGTGTAAGAACTTATCACATAAGTATCTTGACACAATCCAATTAGCTTGTCTAATCTATCTCCATAGATTCTTATTCCAAGAATGTATATGGTTTCTCCCATATTTCTTATCGAAAGACAACTTTCGAGTCAAGTCTTAACAGACTTATACAATGGAACTTCATTTCCGAGAAGTAGTATGTTATCGACATACAATACTAGAAATGCAATTGCGCTCCCACTAGTCTTCTTGTAAACACATGTTTCCACTTCATTTATGACGAAATCAAACCTTTTGACTTCTTCATCAAAACGAAGATTCCAACTCCGAGATGCTTGCTTCAATCCATAAATGGATCGATGAAGCTTGCATATCTTCCTGGCTTCATTAGGATCAATGAAAACTTCAGGTTGTGTCATGTACACATCCCTTTTCAGAATTCTTTTAAGGAAAACTGTTTTTTACATCCATCTGCCAGATCTCATAACCATTATGAGTGGCGGTTGCTAGGAGAATCCGAATGGACATAAGCATGGTGTCTGGGATTAGGTTTCTTCACAGTTAATACCATGAATTTACTTGAAACCTTTTCCACCAATCCAGCTTTGGACATCGCCATTCCGGATTCAGCGGCTTTTAGCCACTTTCGGAGTCAAGGCCCATTATTGCTTCTTCAAATTTTGCAGGCCCGTCACTTTCAATGATCAGTAGATCACGGCAATTGGTTACGAGAAATCCCCATTTCTTGGGTTCGTGACGGATCCTATTGGATCTACGAGCTTCAGTCTTGTGTTAAAAGTCACGCACATATCTCATATGTAGACTTTTACCACGATCTAATTAACCAAGATTTAAACCGTAGTTAATTAAATCATAAACCAAAATATTTTGGTTCGCGACCTGTGTCGATCGATGCAACTTTTGCGTCGATCGACACATCTTTAAAACTCGCTTTTGAAAGTATATCTAATATTCATTCATCAGATCCTTGCAAACCTCAGGCACCACAGTTGCAGGTTCTACAACTCTTTGTAGATCCAACTGCTGCTCTTCCTCATCGGGTTGAACAGCCTCCTGTGATTCTCGAATTTCTTCGAGTTGTACTTTACTCCCACTGTTCTTCTTGGAAAGAAAGTCTTTCTCAAGAAAACATAGTTCCGAGCAACAAACAATTTGTTCTCAAACTGGTTGTAAAAGTAGCACGCCTTGGTTTCGTCAGGACAACCAATGAAGCAGTACTTATCAGATTTGGGTGTGAGCTTATCAGAGATTAAACGTTTTATATAAGTCTCACAACTCCAAATCTTCATGATGGATAAATCAGAAACATTTCCACTCCACATCTCATGTGAAATCTCTGTAACTGATTTTGATGGAACACTATTTAATGTAAACTCAGACCTTTCCTAGAGCTTATTCTTAGAAGGATAATGGAAGATCTAAGTGATTCATCATTGATCAAACTATATCTAATAAAGTTCGATTCATGAGGATTGAATTGCGAAACACTTTCACAATCTATTAGATGATCACTTAATTATTGACTTAAGTATTCACCTCCATGATCTCATCATAGAGCTTCAACACTTTTGCCAAATTGATTCCATACTTCATTCTGGAACTCTTTGAACTTTTCAAAAGATTCTGATTTATGTCTTATTAACAATACATAATCGTACCTACTGAAAATATCAGTAAAGGTAATGAAGTACTGAAAATTTCCTCTAGCATTACTGCTCATCGGCCCATATACATCCGTTCGCGACCTGTGTCGACCGATGCACCGTTTGTGTCGATCGACACTACCCTTTTCCGAAAGGAGCCTTTGTCATTTTACCCAATAAACAAGATTCACTTTACTCATTGTGATTCATAATCAGATGAGCCCAAAAGCCCATCACTATGGAGCTTCTGAATCTGTTTCTCATTTACGTGGCCCAAAATGACATTGCCAGAGAGAAGTTTGATATTAATGTTACAGTTAGGCACATTCTGGTTTATAACATAAAATCCATTCTTTAATGGATTGCTACTATAAAATATATCACTGTAATCAAATGAATAACACTTATTCTTAATTTGAAAACTGATATCCTTTCATATCCAAACAAGGATTAGAAATAATCTTTCTGCTCATAGCAGGTACATAGCAGCAGTTTTAAGTTCAAAATATGCCATAAAAGGGAAAAACAAATGAAATACTCCTACGGTTAATGCAGCAACTCTTGCTTCATTTCCACGCGTAGATCCACTTGTCCTTTCTCCATAATCCTACTTTTGCTCAGGCCCTGCACATTTTCACAAAATATGAGCACCACAGCTGGTATCCAATACCCAATAAGTAGGACTATAAGAAGTAACATTTACTTCTATAACATAATACCTGAAGAAGAAGTCTCGTACGTCTTCTTCAGCTTCTCATAATCCTCCAAGAATTTATTGCAGTTTCTTTTCAAATGCCCATAACCATTACAATAACGGCACTTAACATCTTCAGAAGGACTGGTTTTAACCTTAGGAGCTTGGGGAGACTCGCTTAGATTCACAATCGAGCTCGTCTTTCCATCACCTTTGTTCTTACCAAGTTTCTTAAACTTTTTACCCTTTTGTACCATAAGGACATTTGGGGTGTCCTTCTTTATGTTAGGTTCAGCAGTCTTAAGCATCCCATGCAATTCAGTCAACGTCTTCGTCAAGTTGTTCATGTTATAGTTCATAACAAATTGATCATAGCTTGACGGCAGTGACTGTAGAATGATGTCAGTAGCCAACTCTTGGCTAATGGGACAATCCAGTTTCCCCAGGTTATCAATATAACCCATCATCTTAATGACATGAGGACTAACTGGTTCGTCCTTTGGTAGCTTGCACTCAATCAGAGATCTAACCGTCTGGTATCTCTGAGTTCGTGCCTGCTCCTGAAACATACTTTTCAGGCCAGTGATCATCTGTATTGGCGACTCCACGTACTCATATTGCTTCTGCAATTCCGAGTTCATGGTAGCCAACATGAGACAACTCACATCCACCGCATCATTAGAATGCTTATCCCAAGCATCCTTATCTGACTGCCAGGCATTGGCTCGGTACTTCTTGGGGAGAACTTTCTCAAGGACATAGTCCTTTTTCTCCTGTTTGAGAACAATTCTCACGTTCCGATACCATTCAAGAAAGTTGGATCCATTTAACTTGTCCTTCTCAAGGACGGATCGCAGGGAGAAATTGTTATGATGGTTTGTGCTAGACATAGCTGAAAAACAAGGGAGGTTTAGTTATGATGTTCAAGAAATGAGAAGTCTTAACAATTAAGAAAACTCGCATTATATTCAAACAATGTTTCCTCAAATGAATATAATGATCCAAGACCCATACTTCACTAAACTTGAGTGAGCCACTGGCTGTCACCCAACTTTAGCTATCTAGGTAAGCAACGACCTTGCTAGTTATATCCAATATAACTCTTGGTTGTGGATCGACATCTTATGTCCAATCCACCTGATGTCTCTGAGCCCAAAACGATTTTGATGGCCCAGTCAAGTAAACCAATCTTTTCAGTCATGTAATTGTTGACGCCTTGCACTGCAAGCCCATCAACATGATTACTTCCTGCCTTACTCATGTAATTGTGGACACCTTGCACTGCAAGCCTATCACTCAATGAAACGAGTCTTGACAGTTTACAAGATTGGAAAGACATCAAGTATTACTTGATATTGGTTGAGGAACGGAACCTTTAAAACGTTCAGTTTTATTATGTTTTAATTCTTATAATTAAATGATCTGTCTTGCTTTGGTTCTGTGATTGCATGTTCCATAACCCAATCATCGAATCTGATGTCGACCGACACTACTATAGTGTCGATCGATACAGAATAACCAAAAGCAATCCGCGATAACCGATCAATCCAATTGATCCGGTTTCGAATACCGGTCAGTGTCGATCGATGCTACACTAGCATCGGTCGACACCAACCTAATCAACCAATCGCAGTTAAACCATCATTAACCAAGCTCGATAACCGGTCCAATCCAATTGAACCGATTCATCATTCTAGCGAGGTCTGTGTCGACCGACACAACTCTTGTGTCGATCGACACCAGGTGAATAAGTTCTATTCGGGTTATCCTTCTGTGTCGACCGATACCGGATTGGTGTCGATCGACACAGTGCGATAAGCCCTAATCGTTTTTTCAATCAAAAAACCTAAAAACTAGATTTTCATGAAAACGAATTTTAGCATGCTTGTATCAACTATACAGAGATTCAGATTCAACTAATCTAATCAACATGCTACAGATTCAATGGAACCCTAAAGCTCTGATACCACTGAAGGAATTTCTAGCAGATTCCTAATCCAATTAGGCAATCCTAGTCTGAATTCCGAGCTTAGGATCTACAGGTTCATGTAATTGAATCTATCAGATCTGAAGATTACCTGGTGATTAGCAGCGGAAGTCTTAGCAAGTAATCGAGATCTAGAGCGCCTCAAGTGCTGCGCCTCTACTGGTATCCACACGCACACAGAACTGGACAGCAGGGATGCTAGTGCCTATCAGAGATCTGATCTCCAGAGAGGTTTCTTTTCTGTTTCTGGTGGCTATCAATTAGGTTATTCTCGAGTTTAGGTCGACCATATATCTTATATATGTCGACTTAAACCGCAACGGGATTAACTAATGATTAAACCGATTTAATCTGCTAATCCGCGAGTTGTGTCGACCGACACACTCTTTGTGTCGATCGACACAGTCGATCCGTGTCGACCGATACACATAGTGCGTCGATCGACACTGCCCAGAAAAGATGACATCGAATGCATATCAAATATGCATTCATCCGATCATTACACTAATGATCAACCTCACATTCAATGTCCAGTTTGCTTAGGTGTGTGACCCTGTAGGATCATATAACACTAGCAATGAGTTCTAAACTCATTGATCATAAGTGGCTTCTAGCAAAGCATTACGAGTACCTAGTGTCATATGATTGTCTCATCTCGACAACACGACTTTCTCTCAGAGTAAGTACAAATAGATTTCAGGACATTCCCAACAGAACTATACTAGAGCTACACACAATAAACAATGAATAGAATTGATATAAGGACAAGAGGACACGGCAGTAGAGAGAGAGAAGGCTCCAAACGGTCATAAGTGAAAGTGACCTGTCCATGATCTGTCCAAGACTGATAGTGACTGGTCTGGTTATGAGTTCAGAGACTTGGTATGATAATCTGAGCCTTAAGACTTGCAATAAGAGGATGTAGACCGAGATAAGAGAGTCCCTTTATCTTGAACTTTATTCTTGTGTGATAATCACATTCGGCCACATTATCTTCAAGTGCACAATGTATGCACAATGATGAGATATGAATATCTTGATCTCCATTTCAATACTCCCCCTCAAGCTTGAATTCAAGGATTGAATCAAGCTTGGAATGCAATGGAGATCTACCTCATTAAAAACCTTCATGAAGAAAACCACATGGGATAAAACTTCACGAAGGGAAAAAGAGTGTAGACTCCATAGCCTTAAAAGATTCCGGAAGCTCTATGAGTCCAAGCTTTGGATGAATGGATTCACACACCTTCAAGCTAGCTGACTTGGTGAACACATCAGCTAGTTGTTCTTCACTCTTTTAAAGCATGGTAACACCACTCCTTGCGCAATCATCTGCCTCACCTTGTGACAATCCAATTCTATATGTTTGGTCCTTTCATGGAAGACATAATTTGATGCAATATGGATGGCTGCTTGGTTGTCACAATGCATGGTAATTTGCTTGAGTGTTACAATTACCAAATCCACAAAAAGACCTTTGATCCATGCTAACTCGGTTGCTAACTTCCTCATAGCTCTATACTCAGCTTCAGCACTTGAACATGAAACTATCTTCTGCTTCTTGCTCTTCCAAGTAACAAGATTGCCTCCAATGAATGTGCAATATCCTGTAGTAGACCTCCTGTCCACCCTATCTCCTGCCCAATCAGCATCACAATACCCAACCACTTCTGTGCTTTGATTGCAACCCATCCAAATGCCTGGACCAGGAGCACCACTTAGGTATTTGAGTATCCTTTCAACCGAATTCCAATGATGCATCTTGGGAGCTTGCATATGTTAGCTTACTTGGCTCACTGCAAAACATAAATCTGGTCTGGTTATGGTTAAGTAAATGAGCTTACCCACCATCCTTCTATACTGAGTAATGTCTTCAAATGGTCTATCCTCACGCTCCCTCTATCTTATGACTTTGTAGCCTTCCTCAAGGGGTGTCTTAGCCGGTTTTGATCCTAGCTTTCTTGCTTCAGATAACAAATCAAGTGTGTACTTCCTTTGAGATAAGAAGAGTCCATCATTAGATCGACAAACTTCTATCCCAAGAAAGTACTTTAGAGCACCAAGGTCTTTTATATCAAAAACATATTTGAGATAAGCCTTAGTGTCTTGTATACCTGACTTGTTGCTTCCTGATATAATAATGTCATCAACATAAACAAGGATGAAAATGATACCTTCCTGATCTTGAAGAGTGAACAAGGTGTGATCTCCTTCAGACTTCTTGAATCCTCTTTGCATAAGTGTTGAACTTAGTTTATGATACCAAGTTCTTGGTGATTGCTTTAATCCATAGATAGCCTTCTTGAGTCTTAACACCTTTCTTGGTTTAACAATATCCTCAAGACCAGAAGGTGGTGTCATATATACCTCATCTTCAAGCTCCCCTTGAAGGAATGCATTCTTGACATCGATTTGCCAAAGCTCTTAATCAAGGTTTGTTGCCAAAGACAAGATGATCCTAACTGTGTGTAGCTTAGCTACTGGTGCAAAAGTATACAAGTAATCCTTTACATGGATTTGAGTGAAGCCTCTTGCTACCAGCCTTGTTTTGTATCTCTCCACTTCTCCATTACTTCTATACTTGATAGTGAACACCCACTTAGAACTCACTGCCTTCTTTCCTTTAGGAAGTTCTGCCTCATACCAAGTCTCATTGTTTTCCATTGCTTTAGTCTCTTCATTTATAGCTTGCATCCATCTTTTATCTCCCTTAGCTTCCTCATAAGTCGTTGGCACTTGTTCCTGGTCCAAATTTCCAATGAATTCCTGATGCTCCAAAGGTACATGAGCTAAAGTGCACACTGCTTGAGAAGGATGAGCTATTGAATTGCTGTTGAAGTAAACCCTTATCTTCTTCCATTCCGATGGATCCTTTCTCTCCCTTGTACTCCTCCTTAGTACCTGAATCTGTTGGTTAGTTGGCTGTTCAATCTCTCCATTTTGATGATCCAAATCCTCAGGTTCTATCTCATGTTCCTCATGCTCCTCAACACCATCTTGATCATGTGTAGTAGAATCAGGTTCAGGTTCTTGCGGTTCTGGTGCTGATTCTTGAGTGTCCCCCTCATGATCAGGATGGGGATGTTGGGAAGCTTCTGAAGGTAAGTTAGGGACTGAAGGAGCTTTACTTGCTTTGGCTGGTTCTTGAGGCAAACTAATACCAAGGCTGTCCATGATTCTCCTTAGGTTAGCAGCTCGGTCTGATTGAGAAGTATGGAGATCCTTCAAGCTGTCCCAATTCTTCTCATCATAGAAACATCTTGTCTCCATAAACTTCACATCTCTTGAGATCAAAACCTTCTTTGTTTCAGGCACATAACACTTGTATCCTCTTTGTTTTATGGAATATCCAATGAACATAGCTTTGGTGCTTTTAGCATCCAACTTATCTCTTTGTTCTCCTCGAATTAACACAAAACAAATACACCCAAACACAGGTAAGTGATCAACTAATGGACTGGTTTTGTTTAATACCTGAAATGGAGATTGATCATGAAGAACTTTTGTGGGAGTTCTATTGATCAAGTAGCATGCAGTCATGACTGCATCTCCCCAAAATCTCTTAGGAACATTCTTGTAGAACATCATGGACCTTGCCACCTCAATTAAGTGTATGTTCTTCCTTTCAGCCACTCCATTTTGTTGTGGAATGTAAGGGCAGCTTGTTTGATGAAGAATCCCATGTTTGGATAGGTATTGTTTGAAAGCATTACTTGTATACTCTCTATTATTATCTGATCTGAAAATTTTGATCTTAGCATTGAAATGCTTAGTAACATGATTCTGAAAATTCATGAAAGCTTCTAACACCATATCCTTAGTTTGCATCAAGGTTATCCAAGTGTATTTAGACTTTTCATCAATGAATGTGACAAAGTACTTATGATTTTCTCTAGACACACAAGGGGCAGTCCATACATCAGAATGAACAAGATCAAAGCAACTTTCATAAACAGTTTTAGAACTTGGAAAAACAGATTTGAAATGTTTCCCAAGAATGCAAGCCTCACAATCATCATTTTTTAAAGAAACAGAAGGTAATAAGAGACCTAATGCCCTAGAGTGTGGATGTCCTAGTCTAGCATGTCAAATAGAATCATCAACACTCATGAAAGTAGAAAGAGCAGTAGATAATTCAGAAGAATATGGGTTAGTATCTTCAATCATGTAGAGCGCATCCTTTGTTACACCTTTCCCAAGCAACTTGCTTGTCTTAATATCCTGAAACACAACATCATTAGGACTGAAAATAACATTGCAATTGAGATCAGTAGCTACTCTTTTCACAGATAATAAGTTTGATGTAAAACTAGGCATATAGAAAGCTTTTGATTTTTTACTAAACAACTTAAGGTTTCCTATGCCTTGAATTGGAATCTTATCACCATTTGCAATCACAACATTACCAAGAGCAGGTTTAATGTTTTCTATCAATTTAGAGTCACTGATCATATGATGGGATGCTCCTGAATCAACTATCAATGGTTTGGTTCTATTGGATGCAAAGAGTGATGTTCCAAAAGTCATACAAGAGCTTTCCTTGATGGCTTTAATGAGAGCCTCAAGGTCTGATTTTCTTACCGCATCACACTGATCAGGAACTTGAGTAGCATGATGAACCACCATTGCTCTTCCTTCATCACAAGGCTGCATTAAAGATGAACCGGGTCCAGCTGCACCGTAGGAGAGGTTGTGAGAGGATGGTCTTAGGTGTGGATATAGGCGCCAACACTTCTCTTTTAGGTGTCCACTTTGCTTGCAATACACACACCTTAAGACTCCTCTCCTATCACCACCATAGATCTGCCTTTCCTCAGGTTTATAAGCTCCTTTGTTGGCAGTCACAAGCTCATCTTTCTTACTGAACAGCCCAACTGATCCTTGTTCTCTCTGAAGTTGTCCACACACATCATCCAATGAAGGTAATGTGTCTGTCCTTAGAATGTGTTTGATTAGGTCATTGTAGGATGGGTTTAAGGTGAGCAGAAGCGCAAATACTCTATCCTGCTCTCTCCTTTAATTTAGCACAAGAGGGTGCTTGTGTTGGAATTGTGTCCAGTAATCTCGGTACTGTCTCTAGAAAGTAAGAGTATGTCAAAGATCAGACATAAGTCATATAATACTGGGGGTCATGATGGCTTGCTAGAGTCCGCTCATGATCTATAAGTCTTGGACTTATTGCCTTTATTATATGATCCCATATGGGTCACACGCCTAAGCTAACAGGAAATCGTGTAGGAACGGTTAGCAGGAGTATGGTAAAAGTGCTAGGCATTTACTATACTTAGAGAGAATAAGAGGGTTTAGCCATTGTGCATCGATCGATGCATAAGGTGCAACGATCGATGCAATGCGCGAACGCCTCGGAGTTAATTGGCATTTGGGCCAAATGGCCCAAAACGAACTGAACAAGTTTTATATAAACTTAAGACGAGTTCAGGTCGAAAGGAAGCCCTAGCCGCGACTCTCTCTCTCTCCCTGCGGCCTCCCACAGCTCGGTCTAGCAGCTTTCTTCCTGCTTGGTGTGCGTGTGTGAACCTCTGGAGGAGTTATCACTCGGTGGCTCTCTGATCTCTGACCTGTTCTCTCTTTCCGCTGCAAAACAGGTAAAAGGTGAGATCTACTTATGTTTCTAATCAAGAGAACCTAGATCTGGCATGTTTAGGATCAAGTAATCTGATGAATTGAATCAGGATTAACACCACAAGATCCTTCAGTGGTATCAGAGCCATTGGTTCTGGTTTTTCTTGTTTAGATTCAAGTTTAGGATTGTTTTCTTGTTTAAGAAGTGTTTTGAATCAATTACTGATAAGAGAAATCACTTAAGCAACAAGGAATTGAAACCTAAACACATTTGAAATCGCAAAAATCCAAGCTATATTGATTTGGAAGAATGCGATTTTCATAAAGAAGTATCGGCTGTGATCGCGATGCATCGATCGATGCGATCGCATGATCGGTCGATGCAACCACGAGAGATCGCATTGCATCGATCGATGCAATGCAAGGATCGATCGTTGCAGTCGCGAGAGATTGACCGCGATCGCATGGATCGTTCAAACGATCGCATGGATCTCGCGAGAATCTCTCGGCCAAACCTGATAACCGTTCGTGCACGCGTGAGAGCATCGATCGATGCAGGATCGATGAACGATCGTTGCAGGATCGATGCTGAGAACATCGATCGATGCGGTTAGGGTTTAGACTCGGTTTAATTTAATTAAAATTAAACGTCACGGTTTAATAAACAGATTTAATAATTTTATTAAGTCTGGTTAAACCGGGATAAGAAATCCAATGTCGAAAGAATTATTGGATTTAGTGCCTAAACCAGGATTTTCTAATTTGATTTGGTTGGACCAAGTAAATTGAGAAAATCCGGTTTAATAAATAACCGGTTGACAATTGTGGTCATCGTAGTAATTAATTTTGGTTAAGACCAATTTTAATGAACCAGACCGGTTATGTCATTTAATTGGACAATTGGGTTATGTCTTGGACATGGACCAATTCTTGGGCCTCGGGCCAAGAAGTTAAAACAGTTGGGCCAATTATTTGAGTCTTTCTTCAGATTAATTTAAAATTTATTTTATAAAATTATAAAGTCGATTTTAAATTAAAGTTTCCGATATTTTGAAATTAGAAAGTTTCTTATTTTATAGAAGTTTCTAGATTTGCATGATTCGGATTTTAAGAAATTTCTATTTTTAGAAAGTTTCCAAAAATAGTAGGTTTCCAAAAATGGAAAGTTTCCCGAAATAGTAATCTTCTATTTTGGGAATAAGATTTTAAAATAAACCTACGAACCTCAAATAATATCAAGCGTTGGATGTCTTGTCCATTCTATGTCAGCTGTCGAAGCCCATTCAATTGTATTCATGGCCTTACAGTGTGAGGGTGTCTGCTTTTGCGTGGATAAGACGGTTTGTGATTCATAAATGTCATTGGGAGTCCCAGACATTAATGATTACATGACTGTATAGTCTGGTTTTCTTGACTGGGCCATCGGGAGTCCCGGGCCTTGAGACATCAGAGTGGATTGGGCCTCGGGCCCAGATTCACAACCAAGAGTTATATCACGGATATAATTAGCCGATATAGGGCTTACCGATATAAGCTAAGGTTTGGTGACGGCCAGTGGCCCACTTTAATCTTAGTTATATGTGGATCTTGGAATCATTATATTCTATTGAGGGTAACTTATGTTATTGAATATAATGCGTGATTAATCATATTAAATTTAATACGAGATTAATCATATTGAACATTTTAACTAAAATCCTTTTATCTTAATTTTCAGTTATGACTAGCTCAAACAATCAAAACACTTTCTCGATCCGGTCTGTCCTTAAGATGGACAAGCTGAACGGATCAAATTTCTTGACTTGGTCGCGGAACCTGAGGCTAGTCCTCAGACAGGAGAGAAAGGACTATGTCCTTGAGAGAGCTCTCCCCGTGAGGATCGGGTCCAATGCTTCTCATGCAGTATATGATGCTTGGAATAAGCATTATAATGATGCGGTAGATGTGCGTGATCTGATATTGGCTGCCATGGATTCAGACTTGCAGAAGCAATATGAGAACATGGAGTCGCCAATAGAGATGATCAGCAGCCTGAAATTGAAATTTCAGGAGCAGATAAGAGTGGAGAGATACCGGTTGGTTAAATCTCTCACTAGCTGCAAGCTACCAAATGATCATCCAGTAAGTCCTCATGTCAGTAAAATGATGGGTTACATTGATAACCTGAGGAAACTGGATTATCCAGTTAGCCAGGAATTGGCAACTGAGATCATTCTGCAGTCACTGCCGTCAAGCTATGATAAGTTCGTAAGGAACTATATCAAGAAAGGCTTAACGAAGACGTTGACTGAACTGCGTGAAATGCTCAAGACAGTTGAGCCAAACGTGAAGAGTACCCTGTACAATCTCATGAATGAGAAGGGTAGGTTTGCTAAACCTAATGCTGACAAGGGTGAAGACAAAGTTGTCCAGATTTTGAATCATGGCAAGCGTGTGTCTTCTGAGCCCGAGTCAGATACCTCTTACGTTGGTAAGTGCTGCTACTGTAAGGAGACAGGGCATTGGAAGAGAGATTGCATTAAATTCATGGAAGATGATGAGGAGTTAAAGTCGATGTATGCGACTACTTCCTCAGGTATTCATGTTATTACTTCAAGTTCTACCTTAAAGGTATTGGATACTGGTTGTGGCACTGATATTTGTGATAATATGCAGAGCTTAAGCAACAGTAGAACGTTAAAGGAAGGGCAAGTGAAACTACATGTCTGGAAGGAGCTTGGGATGCTGCCTCAGTCGTAGGGTTTTTCACTTATAGATCCCTTTGAGGCTTGGTTTTGTATTAAGTAATTGCTACAATGTACCTGCTTTAAGCAGAGTTGTCTTTCATTTTCTTGTAAGAATTTGAATGTTTTTCATTTTGATAAAAGACAAGTTTTGTTCTTTTGATCTTAATGAAATATTAATTGTAGCACCCTATTCATGGAATGGGTTTTATATCTTAAACCAAAGAGTGCCTAAATGTAACATAAATACCGAATTGGTTTAAATCTGATGAATTAAACCTGATTTTTCTTGGCATAAAGTCTTGGTCACATAGAGTAAGTCGGATTCAGAAATCCCATAGTCATGGACGTTTGGGGTCATTTGATAAAATATCTTATGAGACTTGAATTCTGTTTACTAGACCAAAAGGTAAAGGGCCTATCTTAGCCAAGCTAGAGAAAAGCCCAAAGGCTTATTGGACCTGAAACATACTCATGTATGTGGCCCAATGAGCGGTAATGCCAGAGAAAAATCTCCTGTACTTCATTGTCTCTACTGATTACTTCAGTGAGTGTGACTGTGTTCATTTGATGAGACACAAGTCGGAATTCTTTGACATGGTCAAAAGAGTTCCAGAATGAAGTATAGGATCTGAATGACAAAAGTATTAAGACTCTGGATTAAATCACGAGTGAGAATACTTAAGTCATTGATTGTGTGATCATCTTAATGAGTGTGAAATCGTTTCACAGCTCATTTCTCCTGAAAACCTGAAGGTGTTTCTGTGAGAAAGAATCAGATCTTATTAGAAATGATTAAAGATGAGTCACACGAATCTTCCATGATATTATTTAAGAATAACGCTCTAAAATATCTAAGTTTACGCTGAAATAGTTCCACAAATATCGGTTGAAAGACACCACGTTAATGTGAATTGGAATCGATCCAAATTTGTCTTTACTGAGTATTTGTACTTGTGCAACTTCGCTGTTTGTCCTAGAGAAACTAAGGCTTGTTACTTTTACGTCCAATCTGTTTTCTAAGAAGGGATGTTATTTTCCAAGAAGAACAGTGGGAGTAAAAGCATAACTCGAAGTTTTCTTAGGGAAACCAAGGCTCGGTACTTTTACGACCATTCTGTTTTCTAAGAAGGAAATTACTTTCCAAGAAGAACAGTGGGAGTAAAAAGTATTTTTACGACCATTCTGTTTTCTAAGAAGGGAAGTTACTTTCCAAAGAAGAACAGTGGGAGTAAAAGTACAACTCGAAGAAATTCGAGAAATACAGGAGGCTGCTTAACCTATTGAGGGAGAGCAGCGGAAGGATTTACAGATTTCTGTAGAATCTACACCTGTGGAGCCTGAAGTTCGCAGATATGAATCAGTTACTAATCCGAGAGTGATTTCTCGTCATTAGTTGAACCTGATAATCATTGAAAGTTCGCATGATCTGATGATCATTGAAAGCGATGAATCTGCGAAATTCAAAGAAGCGAAAGTGAGCCCGGACTCCGAAAAATTACATTTTATGTAAGTTAGCTTCATCGATCCATTCATGGATGGAAGCAAACATATCGGAGTTGGAATCTTCGTTCTGTTGAAGTAGTCAAGGTTTTGACTTGAACAGGAACGAAGCGGAACTGTGTGTTTACTAATAGATAAGTGGGAGCGATATTGCATTTCTCATAGTGTATGTCGATGACATACTGATTCTCGGATATAACGTCCCAATGCTGCAGTCGGTAAAGGACTGGCTTGGGAGTTGGTTTTGTGAATGACATGGGTATAGCCACGAAAGTCTTGGATTTTGGATTTAAAGATAGAGATCCAAAAGAGCTGGTAGGACAATGTCAGGATTCTTAAATTGACAAAGTCCTACACGTTTTTCAGCAATCCAAGAAGGGTTTTATGCCAATGTCACATGGCATTACGTTAAGCAAGATACAGTATCCTACGATAACTGCTGAGCTTAAATGCATGGATAGGATTCCATATGCTTCGGTAATTGGATCTATCATGTATGCCATGAAACGTACTTGTTTGATGTTGCTTTAATGTTAAGCAAGACAAGTAAAGACCAGTCAAATCCAGCAAAGAATCAAGTTTCCTAAAGTATGTCCTAAAGTATTTGAGGAATACTAAGGATAAGTTCTTGATTTACGGAGAAAGTGATGTGCTACAAGTCAGCAGAGTCTGAAAGGCAAGTTTCCAACAGACAAAGATGATTTCCGGTCACAGTCCGGTTATATCTTGTGTCTGTCTGGCGGTGCAAGGCACTGTTGCTGACTCCATGACTTAAACTGAACATTTCGCAGCTTGGAAAGCGGCGAAAGAGGTTGTTTGGAAAGAAGAGTTCGTCAATGAACTTGATGTGATTCCCAGCATAGATGAGACTAGCTGCACATCAGAGGTCCAAACACCTTAAGATAAATGACAGAGATGTTAAGTAGATCAGCAAGTTTCAACAAATGAGAACGTTGCTAATCTATTAACGAAGCCACTCCTTAGACCTAAGCACGAGTTACGGACTGTAGCTGTAGGATAAGTGAAGTTAAGATGTAGTCTTAATTTCAGTGGGAGTTAGTAAAGGGCTTTATTTAGTTATTGATATGTTCCTGTAAAACATTTGAGATGTTTGATAATGAAATTATTATTTCAAGATTATTTTAACTGTGATGAAATAATCGTTCCAAAATGATATGAACCATTTTATAGGTCATCGAAGTAAATGACTTGATCTTGAGTCATCGAAGTCATTTAGCTTGATCATGAGACCCTATATTTGATAGATGTTTTATATCATCCTGTCCCTAGTCAAAGGTTGTTGAAATTGGAACACCAACAACCGTGTGAGACTGGATTGGTACGTGACTTATGACAAAGTCTCAGTGTGTCATAGATGCTCGGCATCAAAGTCAGTACATAGGTGTATGTTGGGGAACATACGACCGGACAAGACCCGCTTATAAGAACTCTTCAGGATATTTATATCTGTGTCATAAGAGATTCTTACTACGACTATAGAGTATAGTCCTTAGACCTGAGTTCGCATGCATGTGACTGCACATGGACTGATGCACTTTGATCATTGTCTAACGCTATCGTTCTGCGATAGTTATAAGGACCTTGTTTGGGTACATTATGAAATGAGTAGTTTACAGTGATGGAACAAGACGGGATTTGTCCCTCCAATATAAATGGAGTGAATATCTCTAGGCCAATCGGAGATTTGAATACTGGAAAATGCATGGCCATGCTCAAACGGACTGTCCCGAGTCGTTTGGATTGACAGTATCAAATCAGAGTCCGATGAACAAGATTAGGCTTTATAAGGATGACACTAATCTTGCCTTATGACTAATCGAGATATTGAGACAAAAGGATTATGAATACAGAGATTCCAGTACAAGTGGGAGATTGTTGGAATTGTGTCCAGTAATCTCGGTACTGTCTCTAGAAAGTAAGAGTATGTCAAAGATCAGACATAAGTCATATAATACTGGGGGCCATGATGGCTTGCTAGAGTCCGCTCATGATCTATAAGTCTTGGACTTATTGCCTTTATTATATGATCCCATATGGGTCACACGCCTAAGCTAACAGGAAATCGTGTAGGAACGGTTAGCAGGAGTATGGTAAAAGTGCTAGGCATTTACTATACTTAGAGAGAATAAGAGGGTTTAGCCATTGTGCATCGATCGATGCATAAGGTGCAACGATCGATGCAATGCGCGAACGCCTCGGAGTTAATTGGCATTTGGGCCAAATGGCCCAAAACGAACTGAACAAGTTTTATATAAACTTAAGACGAGTTCAGGTCGAAAGGAAGCCCTAGCCGCGACTCTCTCTCTCTCCCTGCGGCCTCCCACAGCTCGGTCTAGCAGCTTTCTTCCTGCTTGGTGTGCGTGTGTGAACCTCTGGAGGAGTTATCACTCGGTGGCTCTCTGATCTCTGACCTGTTCTCTCTTTCCGCTGCAAAACAGGTAAAAGGTGAGATCTACTTATGTTTCTAATCAAGAGAACCTAGATCTGGCATGTTTAGGATCAAGTAATCTGATGAATTGAATCAGGATTAACACCACAAGATCCTTCAGCTTGATGGCCTTAACATCTCCAACTCTGCCCACAAAGACATGAACTTCCCAAAGTGAGCTTTGAACTCCATATTTTCTTGTTGGAGATTGTTGATGGCCTGCTTAACTTCAAAGACCCTGCTCAGATTAGACATATTACCATAAACCTTCTCACGGGTTTTCCACAACTCCTTGGAGGTCACACAATAAGAATAAGCTTCCAACAGCCCCTGGTCAAGTGAGCTTTGAAGTATGGACAACACTCTTTGGTCTCTTTGTGTCCATGTTTCTTCATCAGTAGCAGCCATCTCCATACCAGCTTCACCTTGAGCTTGCTGAGATGGTGTTTCACTGCTGAGTAAATATTTCCATAGTCAACGCCCTCTTAGAGCTGACTTCACCATCCTTTCCCAAACTATGTAGTTGGCGCCATTAAGGATCACAGAAATGACTACACTTGTGTTCTCTATTGCTAAGGCTGATTTATTGCAAAGGAAGGAGTTTCAAGATGAGATATATGTAACAGCAAGTTTCTTAAGCCAGAGAGAGTCCCTACAGAAGTAGAGAACCAAAGAAAAACACTTAAGGACTGAATACTCTCAAGAACAGAAATGATTTATCAAGAACTTCAAGAACAGATTCAGAAACAATAAAATGAGATTTTAGAACAGAGATTGCAGAAGTAGAGTAGGTACATGAGCTTATATCTCTGATACCATGTTAGAATAATGAGATTAGGTGATGAATTAATGAGAGAATGATGAGAGAATGAAGAGAGAGTGCAAGAAGAAGCTTAGAACTCGGTTAGGGTTTTCAGCCGTTAGAGAGAGAGAGAGTGGGGTTTGCGATTGTAAGGGAAGAATAATTCCCAACAACTTGATTCATAAGTGTTTACAAGACTTAAATATGAACTATACTAGGTCTACACACAATAAAAAATGAATAGAATTGACATATGGACAAGAGGACTCGGCAGTAGAGAGAGAGAAGGCTCCAAACGGTCATAAGTGAAAGTGACATGTCCATGTTCTGTCCAAGACTGATAGTGACTGGTCTGGTTATGAGTTCAGAGACTTGGTATGATAATCTGAGCCTTAAGACTTGCAATAAGAGGATGTAGACCAAGATAAGAGAGTCCCCTTATCTTGAACTTTATTGTTGTGTGATAATCACATTCGGCCACATTATCTTCAAGTGCACAATGTATGCACAATGATGAGATATGAATATCTTGATCTCCATTTCAATATGATTTACAGTTAAAAATGGTTCAAGGAGACGTAGTTCGAAGTCAATGGAGAACATATTCTTGAGGTTCACATGGATGTGGGGTAATGGTTTTGGTCATATTTGCGGCTTAACATTACTAGGGAGAAAGTTTGTTAAATATTTTCAAGGTTTGAGTTCTACTTTGGACTTAATTCATGAAGGCAATCCTTATTTAAGTGCAAAAATTTCCGAAAAGCAAATTGATTATGTTCATAACAATTGGCCGAGAGGTGAAGGAAAGGTTTTCTTTTTCAGATCATCATTGACGATGATAAAGATGGGAAGCATTGGCATAAATGTGTTTATGAGAAGGACAAGCTAGTTAGAAGAGTTTTTAAAATATATCTCATGCACAGAGAAGAAATTATATATTATGTGTTTTTATCCCATTTGGGAAAATATACTCATTTCAACTTTAAAATATGGATTATATTGACGACTGTTAACGGCTGATTTTGTTATTATGTCACCCATGTATAGCAACATATTTTGTATTGTACGGAACAAAGGAAAGAGAGGTGTAACTCATTGAGGGGGTAATTAAACGAAATGTAACCGAAGGCAGGACTAAGTTTCATGGGATTTTACGGGTTCAGAGGCAACACAAAACATGCTGGCGATAGATGTCCATGGAGGTTTTATTAGGGTTAAATTTCAAAATGTTGACTAGGTTGAGATAATTTGCTATTCATCAAATTATTGGTAGATGTATATTCTCACATTCAAATACATTCCTGATGAGGATAGAACAAAACATATTTCTCAGTATGTGGATTATAAGCTGGAATTGTTAAGGATTGGGTAGCAAGTGTACTATTGGCTATTTGCAAGAAATATGGCATAAGCATAAATCAGAGTTTTTGTTCCTATCTGAAACCAAACAGACTTATGCATTTACACACATGTTTATGAGTCACTTCTGGTATGATAAATTGTACACTTCAAGAGGATCTAGTGGAGGACTGGTATTATATTATAACTATACATCTAATGTCAATATCATTTATGCTAGTAACATCATTGACATTAAGGCAGATGTTTAAGGGAAAAGGGTAGCAGTATCATTTGTTTATGGGGATCCAATACAAAAATTAGGAGAACAAGTATGGAAGAGATTGACTAGAATCGGTTTAGTAAGGACTAATTCATGGTTTATTATTGGGGATCTAGATGAGATTACCGGATATCATGAAAAACAAAGGGGGGCGGGGGAGCATTAAGGTGATATGATCCTGACTAGATCATCTCATGATTCAAGCAATTGGACAGAAACGGTTATGAAGCCAAAGGAAGAGCCACCGGATTTCAACATCAAAACAACAAATGGAGGTCTTTCCATTCGTCCAACCACCACCTGTATTACATGCTCACCTAATATGAGAACTTCTCGACGTTGAATCAGTCCAATCAGAATCCTGGTGAAAAAGTTGTGCAACTTTCAATCCAGGTGATGAGGACATCAGCTTGGCCGACACTGAGTTGGACGAACAAGACGGGCCAGGCTCTACCAAGAAGCTGACCAACCTGTTTCCGACCATGCGAGATGTACCAAGGACGCGCTCGGGACAGCGACAGATACAGGCCGAGTTCAACAATGCCATGGAGAAGCTGATCTCGAGGACAAGCCTAGAAGACATCACGACCCAGCTAGACCATCTCGACCAAGGACAACCTGTCCTGAACCAGTTGGCCCATAGGATGATCCACACTGAAGCTAGCAGCCCATTTGATCAGACCACGCCCTGGCCCATACTCCGGACGCACGGACCGACCATGATCTTCTGCATCGAGCCAGATGATTCTTTGACCGGTCTGCCTCTGGGATAAAGATCATACTCTTTTTCCCTTGTGAAGTTTTGTCCCAAATGGGTTTTCTTCACAAGGTTTTTAACGAGGTGATTCGAGGCCCATTCATTAGAGAGTCAGACCGGCCTCCTCTATTCTTTTGCGACCAGACTTTCCATTTTGGTCTTTTCTCTATTTCTTTTATGTCTTTGTTTTCTTTGGTTAATTTTCGATGGCCCATTAGTTTTCTGGTCCATCTTGTAAGTCATAAAACTAAGTAAGTTTAAACCAAGAAAAAGAAACCCTAAAGGCTTTCTCGATCTCTCTCTCTTCGTGTGGCTGCCCCTTAGACGAGCGGATCTCTTGGCTTTTGCTTGCTGCCTCAGTTATCTCTAGCGTTCTTACATATCAGTAGTTCACCAATCATCATCCGATCATCCCTTGACGAGAAGAGAGTGCCTTCGGCCAGCTTCTCGTTCCATTCGATCATCACTCATCACGCCTCCATAGCATCTCACATCATCTGGTATCAGAGCTTAGGCTCTCGACACCGACCGGTTACATCTAAACCTTGCCTCTTTTATTTTTGTTTTGTTTTTGCTTGCATTGAAATCTGAAAAAAAAATTGAGTCTTGTGTTAGTCTGCGATTCAATCGTGTGTTGGTCTTGTGTTTGTCGAGCTGCTTTGTTTTGATTTAGTTCCTGCTTGTTGACTTTGAATCAGTTTAATTTGATTATCAATCTCATACCTGCACTAAAAACAGAAAAAAGAAGGAATTGTTAGTAGGTTATCGTTTGAATTCTCTTATCTCTTGGTTAATTGTGTGAGTTATCTTTTACTTTTCCTGAATTATATTGCATTTAGGCTGTTTTTTTTCTATTGTGCATCATCTTGATATTTTAAAAATAAAAATAAAAAGAAGAAGAAGCTAACTTGTCAAGCTTTACGGCGCATACATCATATAGTTGCTATAGGGTTTTAAGAGTGCACTCGGTTAAACATCTAGCCTAGTTAATTAATTGCATTGGTTTGCTTACGGGTTAGTGACAATTGGGTTTAATTAATTAATTGCATTGGTTATCCATATTTCCTTTTTAGTTGACATTAAAAAATAAAATAAAAAAGAACATTAGATTAGCTTGTATTAGTTTCGATCAGATCGTGTTTTCTTTTCTTTTTATTTATTCTTTTTTTTTTTTTTTTTGTATTAGTTTCTTTTATTTTTATTTTTTTCTGTCTTTGGTGCGCTTGATCTGTTTGTTTAAGTGCGCAGAGAATAATGGCCGAAGAATTAAACCAGCAAGGCGTTCCCACTAACCTCACTCAGATTTTAGCTGCTATCCAGACGATCGGAGCCCGACTGGACCGTTTGGAACGTCCCGGTGGACATCAGCCGCGGCTGGACGAACAACAACCTCGGCCCGGCGCCTTTCAGCCTCGGCCTGGGGAGCGTCAGCACGGACCAGAGGCGCCACATCTCCAGAACGACCAGCAGCGTCGACCAGTACAGTACCGTGGACGAGTAGAACGACCCGGACGCTTCCAGGACGTCCGACTGGACAATACGGACGACGATACGGATGAGTTTGAGGACCGACATCACGGACCGCGACCTCCATACCAGCGTGATCCTAATCACCGTGGACGCATACGAGAACAATAGGTACAACGTCCTTATCCTAATTCAAACTAAAGCCGCCTACTTTTGCAGGAAAAATGGACCCGGAGGCATATCTAGACTGGGAGCGGAGGATGGAGCACATCTTCGACCATTACGGATATCCCGAAGCCAGGAAGATATCTTTAGCAGTGGCCCAGTTCACAGGACATGCACTATCATCGTGGGACCGGGACGCTGCGGAACGAAGGCGCCATCGGTATGAACCGATCGCTACGTGAACTGACATGAAGTTCCAGTTAAGGCGAAGGTATGTTCCTGCCCATTTCCATAGAGATTTGCAGAAACGTTTTCGTAAATTGATGCAGGGAACTAAGACGGTTAAAGAGTATTTCGAGGAGTTCGAGCAATTGCGGAATAGGCTTGAGCTCGACGATTCAGAAGAGACTCTGATGGCCCAGTTTGTGGACGGTCTGAACGAGAGGATAGCTAGAAAGGTAGAAATTCACCCTTATCATGATATGCCCGAGTTGTTGCACTTGTGTATACATGTTGAGCATCACAACAAGCGCAAGTCCGCGACCACAACCCGGCCTAGGACCAACACGCCATGGACTGCACCAGCTCCACAGCCTGTTAACAAAGGTAAGTCGGTTAAGGTCGAGTCCAGGTTCAAGAAGCCGACCATTGAGACGTCTAAGCCCAACCGACCAGACCCAGGTATGTTTACTAGTACGTCCCGTTCTAGAGATATCACGTGTTTTAAGTGTCAGGATAAAGGACATATGTCTCGAGACTGCCCAAACCGGAGAGTCATGATCTTGAACGAAGCCGGCGAGTACGAGTCTCAGGATAAACAGGAGGATGAAGACATGGAGGAAATTGATACAAGGACGCCTATAGATTATCCCGTCTCTGGAGAGTTATTGGTGATTAGGAGAGCTCTCAGTGTGCTTGTTGATCCCGAGACGGTTCAACGCGAGAACATCTTCCACACTCGCTGTACCGTGAACAGCAAGGTTTGTAGTCTTATTATTGATGGTGGGTCTTGTAGTAACGTGGCCAGCAGGAACATGGTTTATAAGCTCGGTCTGCAAGTGACTAAACACTTGCGACCGTACCGACTTCGGTGGCTGAAGGATGACACGGAGATCCGGATCGCAGATCAAGTAACCGTACCTTTCAGCATTGGGCGATATAACGATCAGTTAGTAGGCGACGTGGTTCCTATGCAGGTTGGACACTTATTACTCGGCCGACCGTGGCAGTTCAACAAGGAGTCCTTGCACAACGGGCAGACCAATCACTACTCGTTCATGCACGACAAGCGAAAGTATCAGCTCGCACCTCTTACACCGCAGGAAGTGCATGAGATGCAACTACACCTTGCCAAGGATAAGAAGAACCGTAAGACCAATTTAATTATTTCTTCACATTCTGTTTCTAGAGCTATTGATCAGAACACGCAGGTGCTACTAATGGTCTTCAGGGAAGCTTTACATTCGTGGTCAGACGATGTTGAGCTTCCCCGGGAAGTTGTTTCTTTGTTGGACAGGTTTAAGGATGTCTTTCCGGACGAGATACCAGCCGGTCTACCGCCCATACGAGGCATTGAGCATCAGATCGATCTCGTACCAGGAGGGGCTCTGCCCAACCGGCCTGCATATAGGGTGAATCCGACCGAGGCCAAGGAGCTGGAGAAACAAGTGCAAGACCTCATGTCCAAAGGCTACATCCGCGAGAGCCTCGGCCCGTGTGCGGTACTAGTCTTGTTAGTTTCTAAGAAAGACGGGTCTTGGAGGATGTGCGTCGACTGTCGGGATATCAACAACCACCATCAAGTACTGACATCCCATACCACGGCTGGACGACATGTTGGACGAGCTACACGGAGCGACCGTGTTCTCTAAGATCGATCTACGCAGTGGGTACCATCAGGTTCGAATGAAGGAAGGCGACGAGTGGAAGACGGCTTTTAAGACTAAGCAGGGCCTTTATGAGTGGCTGGTCATGCCATTTGGCCTTACCAATGCGCCCAGTACATTCATGCGCCTTATGAACCAGGTCTTGAGGGCCTACATCAGTAAGTTTGTCGTTGTTTACTTCGACGATATTTTGATCTATAGTCGATGTTTTGCTGATCATCTGGTGCACCTTGAGCAAGTAATAGATACTCTTCGAAAGGAGGGTCTTTATGCGAACCTCAAGAAGTGCACCTTCTGCACTGATAAGCTTGTCTTTTTAGGTTTTGTTGTGAGTTCGCAGGGCTTACATGTCGACCAAGAAAAGATCAAAGCTATTGAGGAGTGGCCGACCCAGACCACGATCGGCCATGTCAGGAGTTTCCACGGTTTAGCCAGCTTCTATAGACGGTTTGTGAAGGATTTTAGCACGGTGGCCGCCCCACTTACAGCCGTGATCAAGAAGGACGTCCCGTTTAAATGGGGCCAATCGCAGGAGACCGCATTTCAGAAACTCAAGGATTTGTTAACCACCCATGCTCCTATTTTGGTTTTGCCTAATTTTGATAAGACGTTTGTGTAGGATTATTCGTTTTTCCATGGTTCAATTCTTGGATTGCAACCTAGCACATAATCTTAAACAGATCTAGGTTCTTGTAATCGAATCATAAAACAAACCTGATCTTTACCTTTGCAGCGGAATGATTGGTGGTAATGACAAGATCAGATTAGAACAGATGAGAACCGGTTCCTCCTTGGTATCCACACTCTTACAAGCGAGGGATGGCTGCTAGACCGAGATGGAAGAACAACAAAGAGAGAGGCTAGAGAGAGAGAGATGAGCCGCGGCTACCTCTCCAAAAACGCCAACCAAAAAGAATGCAAGGGTTTCTCAACCCTTGTTGCAATCTTATTTCACTAATGGGCCCAAGTTTAATTAATTAATTAAACTAATGGCTCATTAGTCTTTTGGGCCCAAGACACAAATCAGACAAAAGCCCATTTGTTGTCTGCCCAACTCTCTGTACAAATACAGTAAATGCCTTAGCATCTTACCGTATTAATTCCATCTTAACTTTCCCGTTAGCTATGGTGTGTGACCCTTTGGGATCATACAATACTGGTAATAAGTCCTAAACTTATAGATCAAGAGAGGACTCTAGCAAGCCATCATGATCACCCAGTATTTATGACTTATGTCTAATCTCGACATTTATCATACTTTCTAGAGATAGTACAGTAGATTTCAGGACATTCCCAACAATCTCCCACTTGTACTGGAATCCTACATTCCCTAGTCCTTTTGTCTCAATATCTCGATCTGGCATAAGGCAAGATGCGTGTCATCCTTATATAGCCAGACCATGTTCATCGGACCAGATTTGATACTGACAATGCAAACGACTTGGGCAAGTCCGTTTGGGAGTGGCCACTCTCTTACCAGCTATCAAGTCTCCGATTGGCCTAGAGATATTACCTCCATTAAACGGCAGGGACAAATCCCATCTTGTTCCATCACTATGAACTACACGCTTCATAATACACCCAACCAAGGTCCTTATAGCTCCCAGTTACGAAACAGCGTTAGACAATGATCAAAGTGAATCAATCCATGTGCAGCCACATGCATGCGAACTCAGGTCTAAGGACTATACTCTATAGTCGTATATGAGAACCTCTTATGACACAGATATTAATATCTTGTAGAGTTCTCATCAGCGGGCCATTTCCGGTCATATGCTCCCCTACATATACCTATGTGTCGAATTTGATGCCGCGCATCTATGACCCCTCGAAACTTGGTCATAAGTCTCAACACAATCTAGTCTCAAGTGGTTGTTGGTGTTCCAATTTCAACAACCTTCGACTATGGACACTATGATTTATGTCATTTCGTTAAATATGGGGTTTCAGGATCAAGTCTTACTCATGTACTTCGATGGCCCATATATAATGACATGAATCATTTTGGAACGATTATTTATATCACAGTTAAAATAATCCAGAAATCATAGATTTCATAAACATAAAATATTATGTTTACATGAACTTTTCAAAACAACTAAGTAAAGCCCTTTACAAACTCCCACTGAAATTAAGACTACATCTTAATTTCACTCATCCTACAGCTACAGTCCGAGACTCGTGCTTAGGCATAAGGAGTGGCTTCGTTAATAGATTAGCAACGTTCTCATTCGATGAAACTTGCTTATCTACTTAACACCTCTGTCATTTATCTCTCGGAATAGGTTATACCTACCCTCAAGGTGTTTGGACCTCTGATGTGCAGCTAGTCTCATCTATGCTGGGAATCACATCAAGTTCAGTGATGAACTCTTCTTTCCAAACAACCTCTTTCGCCGCTTCTCAAGCTGCGAAATATTCAGCTTAAGTCATGGAGTCAGCAACAGTGCCTTGCACCGCCAGTCAGACACAAGATATAGCCGGACTGTGACCGGGAATTATCTTTGTCTATTGGAAACTTGCCTTTCAGACTCTATAAACTTGTAGCACCTCACTTTCTCCGTAAATCAAGAATTTATCCTTAGTATTCCTCAAATACTTTAGGATATTCTTTACGGCAATCCAGTGATTCTTTGCTGGATTTGACTGGTCTTTACTTGTCTTGCTTAACATTAAAACAACATCAAACAAGTACGTTTCATGGCATACATGATAGATCCAATTGCCGACGCATATGGAATCTCATCCATGCATTTAAGCTCAGCAGTTATCGTAGGACACTGTATCTTGCTTAACGTAATGCCATGTGACATTGGCAGAAAACCCTTCTTGGAATGCTGAAAACGTGTAGGACTTTGTCAATTTAAGAATCCTGACTTTGTCCTACCAGCTCTTTTGGATCTCTATCTTTAGATCCAAAATCCAAGAACTACGTGGCTTTACCCATGTCAATCATAAAACCAACTCCCAAGCCAGTCCTTTACCGACTGCAGCATTGGGACGTTATTTCCGATAATCAGTATGTCATCGACATACAATATGAGAAATGTAACATCGCCCCCACTTATCTATTAGTAAACACACAGTTCCATTTCGTTCATGTTCAAGTCAAAACCTTGATTACTTCAACAGAACGAATATTCCAACTCCGATATGTTTGCTTCCATCCATGAATGGATCGATGAAGCCAACTTACACAAAATGTAATTTTTTCGGAGTCCGGGCTCACTTTCGCTTCTTTGAATTTCGCAGATCCGTCGCTTTCAATGACCATCAGATCATGCGAACTTTCAATGATCATCAGGTTCAACTAATGACGAGAAATCACTCTCGGATTAGTGACTGATTCATTCATATCTGCGAACTTCAGGCTCTACAGGTGTAGATTCTACAGAAATCTGTAATCCATCCGTTGCTCTCCCTCAACAGGTTGAGCAGCCTCCTGTATTTCTCGAATTTCTTCGAGTTATACTTTTACTCCCACTGTTCTTCTTGGAAAGTAACTTCCCTTCTTAGAAAACAGAATGAACGTAAAAGTAACAAGCCTTGGTTTCCCTAGGACAACCAGTGAAGTAGCACAACTACAAATACTCAGTAAAGACGAATTTGGATCGATTCCAATCCACATTTACGTGGTGTCTTTCAACTGATATTGGTGGAACTATTTCAGCGTAAACTTAGATATTTCTAGAGCGTTATTCTTAAAGAATATCATGGAAGATTCTTGTGACTCATCTTTAATCATTTCTAATAAGATCAGATTCTTTCTCACAGAAATACCTCAAGGTTTTCAGGAGAAATGAGCTTTGAAACAATTTCACACTCATTTAGATGATCACACCATCAATGACTTAAGTATTCTCACTCGTGATCTAATCAAGAGTCTTAATACTTCTGTCACTAAGATTCTATACCTCATTCTGGAACTCTTTCGATCATATCAAAGAATTCCGACTTGTGTCTCATCAAATGAACACAGTCACACTCACTGAAGTAATCAGTAGAGACAATGAAGTACAGGAAATTTTCTCTGGCATTACTGCTCATCGGACCACATACATGAGTATGTTGAATGTCCAATAAGCCTTTGGGCCTTTCTTTAGCTCGGCTAAGATGGGCCCATTGTCTTTTGGTCCAGTAAGCAGAATTCAAGTCTCATAAGATATCCATTCAAATGAGCCCAAAAGTCCATAACTATGGGGTTTCTGAATCCGACTTACTCTATTTGACCAAAACATTTATGCCAAGAAAAATCAGGTTTAATTCATCAGATTTAAACCAATTCGGTATTTATGTTACATTTAGGCATTCTTTGGTTTAAGATATAAAACCCATTCCTTGAATAGGGTGCTACAATTAATATTTCATTAAGATCAAAAGAACAAAACTTGTCTTTATCAAAATGAAAAACATTCAAATTCTTTACAAGAAAATGAAAGACAACTCTGCGTAAAGTAGGTACATTGTAGCAATTACTTAATACAAAACCAAGCCTCAAAGGGATCTATAAGTGAAAACCCTACGGCTGAGGCAGCATCCCAAGCTCCTTCCAGACACGCAGTTCCACTTGCCCTTCCTTCAACGTTCTACTGTTGCTCAGGCTCTGCATATTATAACAAATATCAGTGCCAAAACCAGTATCCAATACCTATAAGGTATAACTTGAAGTAATAACATGAATACCTGAGGAAGTAGTTTCATACATCAACTTCAACTCCTCATAATCTTCCATGAATTTAATGCAATCTCTCTTCCAATGCCCAGTCTCTTTACAGTAGCAGCACTTACCAACGCAAGAGGTATCTGATTCGGGCTCAGAAGACACACGCTTGCCATGATTTAAAATTTGGACAACTTTGTCTTCACCCTTGTCAGCATTAGGTTTAGTAAACCTACCCTTCTCCTTCATGAGATTGTACGAGGTACTCTTCACGTTTGGCTCAACTGTTTTGAGCATATCATGCAGTTCAGTCAGCATCTTCGTTAAGCCTTTCTTGATATAGTTCCTTCTGAACTTATCATAGCTTGACGGCAGTGACTGCAGAATGATCTCAGTTGCCAATTCTTGGCTAACTGGATAATCCAGTTTCCTCAGGTTATCAATGTAACCCATCATTTTACTGATATGAGGACTTACTGGATGATCATTCGGTAGCTTGCAGCTAGTGAGAGATTTAACCTACTGGTATCTCACCACTCTTACCTGCTCCTGAAATTTCAATTTCAGGCTGCTGATCATCTCTATTGGCGACTCCATGTTCTCATATTGCTTCTGCAAATCTGAGTCCATGGTAGCCAATATCAGACCACGCAAATCTACCGCATCATCATAATGCTTATTCCAAGCATTCAATACTGCATGAGAGGCCTTGGGACCGATCCTCTCGGGGAGAGCTTTCTCAAGGACATAGTCCTTTCTCTCATGCCTGAGAACTAGTCTCAGGTTCCGCGACCAAGTCAAGAAATTTGATCCGTTCAGTTTGTCCATCTCAAGGACAGACCGGATCGAGAAAGTGTTTTGATTGTTTGTGCTTGACATAGCTGAAATTTAGAGATAAATAGAGTTTTAGTTATTTAGTTCATAAAAGAGTAATCTTAATAACTTATAAGAAAAATCGCATTGCATTCAAAATTTCTTTGTTTAACCTCATAAGAATGCAATGATTCCGAGACCCATGTTCAGCTAAATCCAAAGTGGACCACTGGCCGTCACCCAGAAATAGCTTTACTTGGTAAGCATACACACAGCTAGTTATAACCAATAACTCTCGGTTGTGAATTGGGCCCAAGGCCCAATACACCAGATGTCTCAAGGCCCGGGACTCCCGATGGCCCAGTCAAGGAAACCAATCTCTTACAACCAAATAATCACTAAAGTCTGGGACTCCCAATGAAATTAGTGACTATATACTACTTTACTTACGCGAAAACAGACACCTCACACTGTAAGCCATATCTGTAATCGAATAAGCGTTAAGTAGCTGACAAGATTGGAAAGACATCCAAGCTTGATATTGTTTTTGAGGATTTCAAAGTTTTATTTCCAAAAATAGAAGATTACTATTTTGGGAAACTTACTTCTTTTAGAAACTTTCTAAATTTAGAAACATACAAAAATAGAAATTTCTAATTTAATATTTTATAAATATTTTCGGGTTGGGTCACAAATTATAGGCCCAATTCTCGGCCCAAGACCATAGAATTCCAATTGGCCCAATAATTTGACATAACCGAGTCGGTTTATTAATTCTGGTCCAAGACCAAATTAACTATCAAAACCATCGGTTATTCACTAAACCAGACCAGCTCTAAATTATTTGGTCCAACCAAATCAAACTTAGACCAGCCTTCGGTTTAGGTTAAAATTTAATTTTATGAATTTCAATCCGGTTTAACCAGAAATTAAATAATACCAATTGTATTAAATAATTTCCAGCAAACCGCGATTTGGGTTAACCGCTTGAACCACCAAATAAATTGGATCGGTTCAGTTAAGTCCAAAACCGGGAAGAAACACCTAGTGTTTTAGCCAATTTTGACCTAACTTGCGGTTTAAGGCTTTAAACACACGATTAACCGCCAATTAAATGGACCGGTTCAATCGGTGCGGTTTGGGTAACGAACCGCGAAGCTCGGTTTAACCGATTGACTATTCGCGGGACGTAAAATTTTAACGGGCCAACCGATCGACCACGGCCCATGAACATCACAAACGATCCACGATCGTTGCGTCCAGCCATGGCCGATCGATCCTTTCCCATCCGTGATCCACGATCACACGGCCATCACGTCACGACCAATCCGATCACACGATCCACGGCCTCTCGATCACGCGGCTTAAGGTGATCGATCATCGATCGATCCAATCGATCTCACGCATCACTTACGGCCCACGCATCACTCGGCCATCGATCACCGGTCGATCACACAACTCGGCTTATTGATCGAAAGCATCTCTCGGCAATCGATCCATCCGATTGTTGTGGCCCACGATGATCACTTACGATCACGCTCGATCACATACGATCATCGATACATTAACGCACCATATAACTCTTTCTTGCTTAACAAGAAATCGATGATGGCAACAAAACAATGAATGATCCGAGACCATTCTTTGCCGATTAGGGTTTATAGGTTTTTAATCAATTTTGATTTGATTCATTAAACCATTAAACAACCATTATTATCCAAATTACAAGAATCTAATGAACCTAAGCTCTGATACAACTGTAGGATTATTCGTTTTTCCATGGTTCAATTCTTGGATTGCAACCTAGCACATAATCTTAAACAGATCTAGGTTCTTGTAATCGAATCATAAAACAAACATGATCTTTACCTTTGCAGCGGAATGATTGGTGGTAATGACAAGATCAGATTAGAACAGATGAGAACCGGTTCCTCCTTGGTATCCACACTCTTACAAGCGAGGGATGGCTGCTAGACCGAGATGGAAGAACAACAAAGAGAGAGGCTAGAGAGAGAGAGATGAGCCGCGGCTACCTCTCCAAAAACGCCAACCAAAAAGAATGCAAGGGTTTCTCAACCCTTGTTGCAATCTTATTTCACTAATGGGCCCAAGTTTAATTAATTAATTAAACTAATGGCTCATTAGTCTTTTGGGCCCAAGACACAAATCAGACAAAAGCCCATTTGTTGTCTGCCCAACTCTCTGTACAAATACAGTAAATGCCTTAGCATCTTACCGTATTAATTCCATCTTAACTTTCCTGTTAGCTATGGTGTGTGACCCTTTGGGATCATACAATACTGGTAATAAGTCCTAAACTTATAGATAAAGAGCGGACTCTAGCAAGCCATCATGATCACCCAGTATTTATGACTTATGTCTGATCTCGACATTTATCATACTTTTTTTAGAGATAGTACAGTAGATTTCAGGACATTCCCAACAGTTTGAGATTGAGTGTGATGCTTCAGGTTCAGGGATTGGAGCTGTTCTGACGTAAGGTGGGCGACCGGTCGCCTACTTCAGCGAGAAGTTGAGTGGGGCCACGCTCAACTATCCTACTTATGACAAGGAGTTGTATGCGTTGGTTAGATCCTTGGAGACTTGGCAGCATTACTTGCTGGCCAAGGAGTTTGTTATTCACACCGACCACGAGACGCTCAAGCATTTGAGAGGACAAACAAATCTGAAGAGGAGGCACGCTAAGTGGCTTGAGTTCGTGGAGACCTTTCTGTACATCATCAAGTACAAGAAGGGAAAGGAGAACGTGGTAGCTGATGTATTGTCCAGGAGATACACACTGATCAGCACCATGGAGGCCAAAGTTTTGGGGTTTGAACTTATTAAAGAAGATTATGATACTGACCCTGATGTTGGTGAAATTTTTCAGGAATGTAGCAAAGGACCGAAATGAGTTTTCTACTTGCATAACGGTTTCCTGTTCAGGGGCAAGCGGCTGTGCATTCCTCAGGGATCGACGAGGGAGCTCCTGATCCGAGAATCCCATGGAGGAGGACTGATGGGACACTTTGGCGTGGACAAGACCCTGAGTGTCCTAGTAGTGCACTTCTATTGGCCACATCAGAAGCGAGACACGGAGCGCTTCTGCTCCAAGTGCATTACATGCCTAAAGTCCAAGTCCAGGTCACATCCTCACGGTCTTTACTTACCTTTGCCTATACGTAACCGACCATGGGTCGATATTTCTATGGATTTTGTGCTTGGTTTGCCTAAGATCAGGAACAAGGATGCGATCTTCGTTGTGGTCGACCGGTTTTCAAAGATGGCCCACTTCATACTGTGTTCTAAGAGGAATGATGCGACCCAGACAGCCGATCTCTTCTTCAAAGAAGTGGTCAGATTGCACGGACTGCCACGGACCATCGTCTCGGACCGTGACCCGACCTTCCTAGGTCACTTTTGGAGGACGTTGTGGAGGAAGCTTGGTACCAAGCTACTGTTCTCGACCACTTGTCATCCACATACTGATGGACAGACCGAGGTCGTGATGGACTCTCTCAGCCCTCTTAAGGGCCACGGTTGGTTAAAATTTATCACATTGGTTGGATTGCATTCCTTTTGTTGAGTTTGCTTATAATGGTGCCAAACACTCTGCTACTAAGATGTCTCCTTTTGAGGTTGTTTATGGATTTAAGCCAGATACGCCACTTGATCTGAAGCCACTGCCAGCATTGGAGTTCATCAATCTTGATGGAGAGTGCAAGGCTGAGGCCGTCGCCAAGCTACACCAGGCGGTTAAGGAGAACATCGAGAAGAGGACGGAGCAGTACAAGAAGCAAGCCGACAAACACAGTTGCCCTACTTTGTTTTTGGCATTAGTTCATTAGTTGATTTTGTTTTCATTCCTACTTTGCATTCTTAATCCAAAAACCCAAAAGAAATCGTTTGCTATTTGATCTTTCAAGTTTAGTTTCTAAAGTTCTTATTGCATTTTCATAAAACCAGAAAAGAAGAAGAAAAAGTTTTTAAGTTTTGATTCAATTTCTATAAACTAAAATCATAAAAAGGTGTTCTTTCCTACTTTGTTTCATTGAATTCAAAAAGTTAAACCAAGAATAGGCTCCTCTTAAATTTTTGGCCAAAGCAAATCCTTATTGCCATTTTAACCAAAGAAAACGTGTGGTACTTTTCACAAAAAGCAAAGTGTATTTCCCAACCTTACCGTTTGTGTTTTCGAAATTATTTGGCCTGCATATTAAATATTCCATTCAATCTTGGTTTAAAGTTTATCCTAAGGCTATTAGAACATATTAATACATTTTTAAGCCTTGCAACAGGTAACAAACATGGGTGAAGATGCATCACAGGCTGCTGATCAAGTTAAAATGGGTCAACTCTTTGCGGTTATTCAAGCTATAGGAGATCGCATAACACAGCTGGAACAGTCCCAGCCTGCACAACAACAAGAAGAAAATGAATTTGGAGATGCACGAGAAGCCAAATATGTTGAGCCTAAACCACCAGACCATTCATGGAGAACTAGAAGACATAAGCCACAGATTTATACATTTGCAGGAAGTACTTCTCCGAAAGACTATCTTGAATGGGAGAGAGACATGGATGACTGGTTCTCATACCATACCACTCCAAAGGAAGAAAAGCTAGCCTATGCCATCCGACAACTCACCAAAACTGCATACTCTTGGTGGAAGCAAGAGAAGTATGAAAGGTGGAAATATCAAGAAGGAGCAATCACCACTTGGGAACATCTGAAATGGGTCATGATCAGGAAATATGTCTCTACACTTCAGGTGAAGGAAACCAGAGCACAATACCCATGAAAACTCTCAAACAGACACTCCAAAGAGACAAGGAGAGTAGTTCCACCAGAAGATCAAAGAGACTTGTTTCAACAAGCAGATTTTCAACCAAACCATAAGCAAAGAAAAGGAGGACCACAGCTTGCAGAAGCCATTGGAGAAAGTTCCAACCTCTTGCACCCTCAACCAGACACGCCACGACCAGATAAGTCTACTAAATCTTATGATGAGGACATCAAGTCATCATCAACCAAGGAGCATGGAGAGGACATAAATCAACCAACCAAGACCCTTGGAGAGAAACAGCTTGTATGCACCAGAGACATATGTGCATGTCTTGGATCTTATCTTTCCCACTATGAGGAGTTTCCAGAAACTTAACTCATCAAGGAATCCTGGAGAGTTTGAATCATCATAAATGGAGTTCAGATGAAGAAGTTATTCAACTTCTAAAACAGATGATTCTCAGCTTGCTTCATCTGGAGGCTCAAGGATTCAATCAGTTACAAACAAGACATTGGCGACCAGGAGAGATATCTAAGCATTCAGGAGACACATTTAATCATCCATGAGAGTTATCAATCAAGTTCCCATGCACCAGCAACCATATGATCAGGAGGATCCCATTATTACTCTTACACTTGCCTAATTTGGAGCCAATGGAGATCAATCACCAACAACTCTTTTCCCTGAAGTTTGGCCACGAATTGAAGCTCTCTAACATCATCCAGAATGTACCTAGACACTCCACATTCATGCCAAAGCTTTCAGGACTTAAGAAGATTCATCTTTCCATTTCTGGCCAAATATTCCAATAAATCCCAACGGCCATATTCCTTATATTTTTCGATTCTTTTCTTGTATTAGGCCTTTCAGACTGTTGTCTATGAGCCTATAAAAGCTCAGGTTCGAATTCATTGTAAATCACCTTATCAACCATTTTTAAAGTTAATAGAAATATTCTGTTTTTCTTCCAAAGTTTGTATTCTTTGTGAAGTCTTCCTTCTCTGAATATTGTGAGTGATTCACCTTGTTCTTAGGAGTTTCAGATCAATCTATTTGAGTGATTCAAATTACTTGTTCTTAGGTTGAGAGAGTCAATCAAACCCACTGGTTGAGAGAGTCAATCATAAGTTCCACCACCACCTCTACCTTCAATCCATCTTCCGCAAGCTTGGCTTAGGAATCATCTGATCATCAAGTGATCTTAGCATTGGAGTGATTCCAGGGCTGCATCATCTGGTATCAGAGCTTCAAAAGCTCCTATCCATCAGGTTGTTTCTATCCTTTCTTTTCTGTTTCATTAAAATCGAAAACCAATAAAAATTGTGTTTCTGTTTTCAATCTTTTTTTTTTTTGCATTCATATTTCTGTCATTTAGATCCATTCATCATGTTTAGTATTCACTAGTTTCATTGCATCCATCAAAAAGAAAAATCCAAATAAAAAGTATTTCATTGCATATAGTTTCTGTCTTTGTTCTTCTTTTACATTCAAATCGAAAACTATAAAAAGTGTTCTGTTTTGCATTAGCTGCTTAGTTCATCCTGTTCAGCATTCATATTCTTCATCCATAAACCAAAAACAAAAAGAAAATTTCAATAGTTTTGTGTTCTTGTCATTTTTTTTAATTTTCAGAAACTTATTGCTTTCATAAAACCAGAAAAAAACTAAAAAGAAGAGTCCTTGTGTCTTTGATATTTTCCTTGCTTTCCAAGTCAAAAACCAGTTGTTTCCTTTTTCTTATTATTCAGTACCTTTATTAGCTTTTCCATTTCGAATTTTAATCAAAAGATCCAAAAAAAGGTTCTAATTTCCATTTCTATCACCTGAACACTCTAAGAAAGGCAACAACTTATTTTTATCATTACTCTAGCCTAATTTTCGAATTGGAACTCTGTTTGTTCTTCTTAAAGGCCATTGATACTTTATTTTTACTTAAATTTCCAGGTACAAGCTATGGAAGAATCAGATGAAGAACACTTCTACCAACAAAACCTTGAAGATCATTGGAGCCAAGAAGAGAGCTCAGCCTCATCTGATTACCAAGAACCTCCATGGCCAGAAGACTACTCTGGTTTTGAAGCAGAACCACATGAGGAGGAGATGGAGCCAGAACCACCAGATTATACAAGAAGCTATATCAAGGAATCATGGTACCAATCAGAAGATTCATGGACAGAACGAGGTTATCTATCTTCAAATTATGATGATGAGGCAGTGGATGAGAAGTACAACTACTACAGAAAGTCACCAAGGAAGGGGGAACAACAACACACTTTGATGACCAGTCAAGCACAACAATCCAATCCACAAACCAGGTCAAGAACACAAAGCAGCAAGAGAAGTGTTTCCCAATCAAAATCCTTAACATTCTCAGGTTCTAGCAATGATCCAGAGGATTATCTAAGATGGGAGAACAATATGAAGCAGTGGTTGCGTCTCCACAACATTCCCAAAGAAGAGAAGTTGTCATATGCTGTTGATTCTCTTGTTGGAGCAGCTTACAATTGGTGGCTGAAAGAAGGTGTCCCAACGTTCTACAACAATCCAGTGTCAGATTGGGGAGACCTTAAGGTGAGAATGTACAGAGAATTTGTGAAGAATCGCAGGAACATCCCTACAAAGCTCACCTGCCAAGCAACACCAAAAGCTAAGAAGGCCACTCATGCAAAGAAAGATCAGAAAAGTACAGAACTGCAAAGCTTACAAGAGCAATGGCAGAAGATAAAGGAGAAGTTGCAACTAAAGGAGAAGAAAACAGAGCTGAAGCAGAGTCATAAGTCTTCTTCTATGAACATAGGAGAACCAGAAGTTGCAACCAAGGCAACCAAACCCAACTCCAACACCTTGCACATTCAACCAGAGATGCCAAGCTCAGGTAAGTCTACTAACTCTAAGAAACTCAAAGATCAGACATGTTATAGATGTCATAGGAGAGGACACTTTGCTGCAACCTGTCCATCTAAACAATTGTTGAAAGAAATATCACTAGAAATGAAAACTGCAACCAGTGCTAGTTTAGCTCATTCTGATTTGTCATTTTCCAATTCTAGTTTCATGCATTTGTCTTTGTCAAAAGGATTTGATACAGGGAAAGAAGAACTGAGCAGTAAAGAGCATGAGCAAATAAAAGTCAGTAGGGAAGAAGATCAAAGACCAGAGAAACATGTTTTGGTGATCAGGAAAGAAGATGAATATTTAATGATCACTAGCTCACAAGAGCAGAGGGTCCAAACCCTCACACAACCTACTGAAGCTGAACAAGTAAGTACAAGTATCATACAATCTCTTTTAAGTACTCCAAGAACAGAGATAGAATGCACTTGTTCTTCCCAATGAGCATCTCTACAGATACAAAGCACAAGAGAGAAGAGAATGTGAAGAGAAACTCAAAAATAGTCCTTATACTAAGTGATCAGACTGATCAAGGCAGTAGAGAAAAGGAGAACATCAAGGAGAAACCACCAGACCCAAGCAAAGACACAACAACATCTATTAACAAGCTAAGTATTTCTTTGATACATTTCATTTCCAATGATTCATTAGCTGTGTTAAAGAACTTGTTAACCTTGCAAGAAGATGAGATATCATTAGTACAGGAAATTGACTCTAAGGAGAATGATTCAAGTTGCTTATTCTGTGATAAAGAGCCCATAATGCACTTGTCTCTTTGCCAAAGTGTTGAACATTTTTCAGGTCATAATGAGAGCAGGAGCAAGATAGACAAAGGAGACACTACACCAGACCAAAGAAGAGGAGTATTACTATCCTATCTGCTCAAAGGAGAACCACCAGACAATCTACTCACCTCCAGACCATATAAACATCAAGGTAAGACCCTAAACTCCCAAAGCAGAATGAAAGTTAACTTGCTTTCTCTTGGTGCAGATTATTCAGTTTCGAGGTCGAAACCTTTTCAAGAGGGAGAGTATGATGAGGACATCAAGTCATCATCAACCAAGGAGCATGGAGAGGACATAAATCAACCAACCAAGACCCTTGGAGAGAAACAGCTTGTATGCACCAGAGACATATGTGCATGTCTTGGATCATATCTTTCCCACTATGAGGAGTTAAGCTACAAATCAACATGTTCCAGAAACTTAACTCATCAAGGAATCCTGGAGAGTTTGAATCATCATAAATGGAGTTCAGATGAAGAAGTTATTCAACTTCTAAAACAGATGATTCTCAGCTTGCTTCATCTGGAGGCTCAAGGATTCAATCAGTTACAAACAAGACATTGGCGACCAGGAGAGATATCTAAGCATTCAGGAGACACATTTAATCATCCAGGAGAGTTATCTATCAAGTTCCCATGCACCAACAGCCATATGATCAGGAGGATCCCATTATTACTCTTACACTTGCCTAATTTGGAGCCAATGGAGATCAATCACCAACAACTCTTTTCCCTGAAGTTTGGCCACGAATTGAAGCTCTCTAACATCATCCAGAATGTACCTAGACACTCCACATTCATGCCAAAGCTTTCAAGACTTAAGAAGATTCATCTTTCCATTTCTGGCCAAATATTCTAATAAATCCCAACGGCCATATTCCTTATATTTTTCGATTCTTTTCTTGTATTAGGCCTTTCAGACTGTTGTCTATGAGCCTATAAAATCTCAGGTTCGAATTCATTGTAAATCACCTTATCAACCATTTTTAAAGTTAATAGAAATATTCTGTTTTTCTTCCAAAGTTTGTATTCTTTGTGAAGTCTTCCTTCTCTGAATATTGTGAGTGATTCACCTTGTTCTTAGGAGTTTCTGATCAATCTATTTGAGTGATTCAAATTGCTTGTTCTTAGGTTGAGCGAGTCAATCAAACCCACTGGTTGAGAGAGTCAATCATAAGTTCCACCACCACCTCTACCTTCAATCCATCTTCCGCAAGCTTGGCTTAGGAATCATCTGATCATCAAGTGATCTTAGCATTGGAGTGATTCCAGGGCTGTATCACACAGGAAGGAGATTGACATTAGGCCAGGCGACTGGGTTTGGGTTCACATGCGACCCGGACGGTTCAGAAACAAGAGGAAGTCTAAGCTTGCTCCACGAGGAGATGGACCATTCCGGGTCCTAAAGAAGATCAATGACAACGCCTACCAATTGGAACTCCCAGGTGATATGAGCATATCGTCGAGTTTTAATGTTGCTGATTTGTCTCCTTATTGTGCAGGTGATACTGTTCTGAGGCCAGAACCTCTTCAAGAGGGAGGGAATGATGAGGACATCAGCTTGGCCGACACTGAGTTGGACGAACAAGACGGACCAGGTTCTACCAAGAAGCTGACCGACCTATTTCCGACCATGCGAGATGTACCAAGGATGCGCTCGGGACAGCGACAGATACATTCCGAGTTCAACAATGCCATGGAGCAGCTGATCTAGAGGACAAGCCTAGAAGACATCACGACCCAGCTAGACCATCTCGACCAAGGACAACCTGTCCTGAACCAGTTGGCCCGGAGGATGATCCACACTGAAGCTAGCAGCCCATTTGATCAGACCACGCCCTGGCCCATACTCCGGACGCACGAACCGACCATGATCTTCTGCATCAAGCCAGATGATTCTTTGACCAGTCTGCCTCTGGGATAAAGATCATACTCTTTTTCCCTTGTGAAGTTTTGTCCCAAATGGGTTTTCTTCACAAGGTTTTTAACGAGGTGATCCGAGGCCCATTCATTAGAGAGTCAGACCGGCCTCCTCTATTCTTTTGCGACCAGACTTTCCATTTTGGTCTTTCCTCTATTTCTTTTATGTCTTTGTTTTCTTTGGTTAATTTTCGATGGCCCATTAGTTTTCTGGTCCATCTTGTAAGTCATAAAACTCTTTTTCTGATTAATGAAAACACTAAGCAAGTTTAAACCAAGAAAAAGAAACCCTAAAGGCTTTCTCGATCTCTCTCTCTTCGTGTGGCTGCCCCTTAGACGAGCGGATCTCTTGGCTTTTGCTTGCTGCCTCAGTTATCTCTAGCGTTCATACTGATCAGTAGTTCACCAATCATCATCCGATCATCCCTTGACGAGAAGAGAGTGCCTTCGGCCAGCTTCTCGTTCCATTCGATCATCACTCATCACGCCTCCATAGCATCTCACATCACCATGTGAACTCAAGCTTACGCGATTCTGACATGTGAGTGTTCAAACGAGGTTCCAGAATGAACCAGAAATTTTTAAGCTATCAAAAAAACTTTTCTTGGAATCCTGATTCATCATAGAAGCTTTTACAATTGGATTCATCTCAAAATAGTTCCAGACGTAAAATATATGAATTTTACAAACCGATGGTTCTACTTCAGCACCTGTTTGGCGACTGAGCAAAAGATTGAGTCACATAGCCCAACTCAGGTACAATATCGACATGAAAACAATTGGAGCGTCTTTCTGGATCTCCTATCTTTCCAGAAGCCAAGGGTCAGAGGAAAATTCCAACATATCAGAAAGATACCGCTCATTTTCCTAAATGGGTGAACCTGGTGCATTACTTGAAGATTGTTAGGCCCAATTGGAATGGAAGCTTGCAGACTTATGTTTGGTATCCAAGATACATTTTCTCAAGCCCATGAAGAGAATTTCGTCCATGAAGTGTGCATGAGAGCCAAGTTTCGAATTTAAATTTGTATTAAGTGTTTTGTTGAGTTCCTAGGTCATTTAATGCTTGCTCTTCATGTAAGTCATCTTCTGAACTCTACTTAATTCCCTGTACTTCTTTCATTCGAATTTATCCAATCTTTTTATAAAAAAATCTTTCTGAGTTTGGATTAAACAAATCTGTTGGTGTTTCATATCAACAAACCCTTGATTTCTTTTGGTGTGATTCTGAAAGAGATTAAGCTATGGTGTTTAGAGATTCATTCCGCAAATCTCTGATCTAACCAATCGATCATATGATTCCTTCCATCATCAGGGCTTCACAGCCACAATCTATCCAAGTCTCAACCTCACAAGTGCTGATCTAGGGAAGATCTCATCAAGTGGTATCAGAGAACACTTGAGAAGTTGAGTTTTCTATCCATCAAATTTTGTTTTGATCCATTTTTGTTTCATCTTTGTGTTCATCATTTTCTTCGTGCCACCTTCTATATTATGTCCTTCATTTTCTCATCTTTCATCTTTTACCTTTTTCATCTTCTTTCTTTCTTTCTGAAAAAAAAAAATTAATGAGTGGGTTTAAAGTTCCAACGTTCTATGGAGATGACGATCCTGTTGATATCTAGAATGGAAAAAAAGATTGAGCTCGTTTTTGATGGCAACAGTTTTTCTGATCGTAAGGAGATACGAGTTGCAACCTTTAATTTCGTGGTTATGCAAATACTTGGTGGGATGGGTTGGAGACAAGGAGAATTAGAAGCGGAAGGCATCTCGTTGATACATGGGCTGAGATGAAAGCTCTCATGAGGAAACATTTTGTTCCCAACAACTATCTCCAAGAGGAACATTTTGTGGAGCTGAAAAAGGAGCTAATAAGAGGGATGTAGGAGATTATTCAGGTTGTGCTGCAGCCAATAAAGAATACAGTTCCTAAAACAAGTGATGAACCCAAACCAACTATTGCAACTAAAGAAATCGAATCAAAAGGAGAGGTTCCTGGTTCTTCATCATCATTATCAAAGAAGAATTTGGATATACTAGCTAAAGGAGATCTAACCATCCAGAAGAGATCACCAAGTATCCAAACTAAAGATGAGGAGGATGTGCAACAAGAGAAGATGATTCCTAGGAGATATCAACAAGATGGAGTCATATATTCCATACTAATCAAGGAAAAGCCACCAGATTCACTTTGACACTTCCCAACTCAAGATTTTACAGTTTGGAGGACGAAAATTTTTCAATAGGGAGAGTATGATATGATCTTGACCGAAACGGTTATGAAGCCAAAGGAAGAGCCACTATATTTCAACATCAAAATAACAAATGGAGGTCTTTCCATTCGGCCAACCACCACCTGTATTACATGCTCAGCTCATATTGAGAGCTCCGAGAAGTTTAATCACTCAAATCAGAGTGCTGGTGAAGAGGTTATGCAACTTTCAATCCATGTGAACTCAGGCTTACACGATTCTGACATGCGAGCGTTCAAAGGAGGTTCCAGAACGAACCAGAAGGAATCAAGCTATAAACCAAATTTTCATGGAATCCTGATTCATCAGAGAAGCCTTTACCAATGGATGTATCTCAAAATAGGTCCAGACGTAAAAAATATGAATTTTACAATCCGATGGTTCTGCTTCAGTACCTCTTGTGCAACTGAGCTAAAGATTGAGTCACACAACTCAACTCAGGTATAATATCGACATGAAACCAATTGGAGAGTCTTCCTGGATCTCCTATCTTTCCAACAAGCCCAGGGTCAGAGGAAAATTCCAACGGATCAGAAAGATACAACTCATTTTTCTAAATGGGTCAACCTAGTGCATTACTTGAAGATTGTTATGCTCAATTGGATTGGAAGCTTGCAGAATTATGTTTGGCATCCAAGATACATTTTCCCAAGCCCGTGAAGAGAATTTCGTTCATGAAGTGTGCATGAGAGCCAAGTTTTGAATTTAAACTTGTCTTAAGTGTTTTGTTGAGTTTCTAGGTCATTTAATGCTTGCTCTTCATGCAAGCCATCTTCTGAACTCTACTTAATTCCATGTACTTCTTTCATTACGAATTTATCCAATCTTTTTATCAAAAATCTTTCTGAGTTTGGATCACACAAATCTGTTGGTGTTTCATATCAACATACCCTTGATTTCGTTTGGTATGATTCTAAAAGAGATTAAGTTGTGTTGTTTAGAGATTCATTTCACAAATCTCTGATCTAACCAATCGATCATCTGATTCATTCTATCATCACGGCTTCACAGCCAAAATCTATTCAAGTCTCAACCTCACAAGTGCCGATCTAGGGAAGATGTCATCATAAGGCATGTATCAACATTTGCCTCATTTAATAACATGATCGTAGGACTGTGGTTTAATAGAATTTCCATCTATGGAGGATTCTCTCTCATGGAGAGGTCGGCGAGGACAACAACTAATAAAGTGTAAAATGGATAGGACGTTAGCCATCGACCAAACATAGCAACTTTTGAGGAAAAGATTCAAAAGAAGCACTAGCCAATTTAGATTTGATAAACAATTGGTAAGTTATGATGGTTTAATGGAGACGATTAAAATTGGATGGAAAGACCCAGAAAATAGCACTAGTATAATTTTTTAAGAAGATTGGAAGATGTAGACATGACTTGTCAAAATGGAGGAAAAACAACCTCCCTTATGCAAAAGATAAAATTAATGAGTTACAGAAAGAGTTGGAGGAGGTTCAAAAGGATGATACCAAAACACAAGAAGAAGTTATGGAGATCACTCAAAAATTGAAGGAAGCTTACAGAGACGAAGAACTTTTTGGCAACAAAAAAAAGCAAAAATCTGTGGCATACATCAAGGGATAAATATACTATATTATTCTTTGCATTGACAAAACAAAGACGAGCATTGAATAAAATTATCGAGCTTCACAATTCGACAGGAGAGTGGGTTACGAAAGAGGAAGAGGTTGAACGAGTGGCGGTAGAATACTTTGAAGAACTATTCACCTCCAATAATCCGGCGTAATTTGATGATTTTCTACAAGAGGTATGGACATAAATCACATCACAAATGAATGAGAGACTTAAGGCTCCAGCTACAGAGCATATTAGGATAGCTCTTTTTATGATGCATCTCGAGAAATCTCCGAGTCTGGATGGCATGACGGCTTTTTTTATCAACAATATCGGCTGATTTTGAAAAATGATGTTACTCAGTTGGTAAGCCAGTTTATTCGAGATGGGATTCTAGACCCAAGGTTAAACACGACAAATATATGTCTAATTTCAAAAACAGAACGACTATTTTGGATGCCAAAAACTAAGATATATTAGTCTTTTAATTTGGTAATAAAGTCATTTCCAAGGTTTTATGTCAACGACTGAAAGAGCTTCAGCCAAGACCCATTTCAGAAACGAAATCGGCCTTTGTTTCGGAAAGAATGATCTCAAATAACATTCTTATTGCTTACGAAATGTTTCATGGCTAAATAACATATCCATCCTGCCAAGGGAAATTAATGGCAATCAAGACAAATATGAGCAAGGCATATAATTTGCTTCTTTTTGTTGCCGACGACAACCTCTTTTTTTGTAAAGCAAATATGGAGGAATGCTAGACAATCTTACGGATTTTCAAGGACTACGAAGTAGTCTCGGGACAAAAAATTAATTTTTAAAATCTTCACTTCAATTCGGAGACCGATGAAGGAGTCCAAGAAGAAATGAAGTAAATCTTAGAAATTACAACGATGGGTGGAATGAGATCATATTTACGAATATTGGAAAGCATAACTGGTTCAAAAACACAAATATTTATCCTTGTACAAGAGAGGCTTCATGCGAGAGTAAATGGTTAGACAACGAAGCTTCTATCAAGAGGTGCTAAAGAGGTTTTGATTAAATCAGTAGCAGCGGCTCTACCTAATCATGTGATGCAATGTTATAGGTTACCAAAAATAGTAACTACGAAATTAACGAGTGTATTATCTCGTTGTTGGTGGAGTTCGGGGGATTAAGGTCAGGTATGCAATGGATGGCATGAGATAAATTATGCAAGGACAAAAAGATGGTGACCTTGGATTTCGAGCATTTACGGATGTTAATACGGTTATTTTAGCAAAACAATTATGGAGGTTAATCGAAAAACTGGATATTCTTTTTCTCAAAAGTTTTTAAGGGTATATATTTTCGGAACACAAATCTTTTAGATCCGATAAGGTCATATTCACCATCTTATGGATGAAGGAGTATTACCACAGCTAGATCTTTTGTTAAAAAAACACTTATTAAAAGGGTGGGAACAGGAGAATCCATTTCAATATGGAATGATCCATTCATCCTATCCTATCGCCCGGGACCAGCAAAACAACAACTGAACACAACACAAAATCTGAATATGGTGCACAAGTTGATTGATCATCAACACAAGGTTTTGAATAAACAACTGATTGAAATGATCATTGATCCTGGGGATGCTGCTGTGATTGAGAGTATCCCTTATAGTCGTCTGAACCGACCTGATTCGAATGGATGGCACTATAAAAAATTTGGAAAATATACGGTAAGTCAGGCTAATATACGGAATGAGATGTTGCAGATAATGGAGAGATCATATCTTTTGTGAAACCAAATTTTAAATGTCTTCAATTTTTCTCATGGTAATTTCAGGATGTTTATCGGTAACAAAAAACTTAAAAGTCATGGGGAATACAATGCCACACACGGTATTCTAGGTCTAGAATAGAAGAAGATTCGATCAATAATGTTTTATTTGAAAACCCAATGGCAGTACATACATGGGCTCTTTCAAAAATTCCCATAAACCCGAATATTTTCCCTTCGGCATCCATATATACAAACATGGATTATCTGTTTGGAGATTACCTTCGAACAATACAAATAATCACTATCCTTGGATTTTATGGTGTATTTGGAAAATATTGTTTACAATAATATTGACAGAGATCCTCATGAGATGCTATGGATGGCAGAGATAGAATCTGAAACCTGAGGGGGGATGCACAATCACTTGAGGTTAAAATACCGGGTGAAAATACCTCGGGTCATTACCTTCGAACAATACAAATAATCACTATCCCTGGATTTTATGGTGTATTCGGTGCATTTTCGCTAGGGATGGGTTGGATACCTCGGGTCATTATGTCAGAGGTAAATAACTTCCACTAAAATTCGTATTTTAATAAAAGATGACCAAATTTTTTTTTATTTAATGCTGTATGGGCCACAACGGGCCGGCCCACTGGCCCAGTCCTTACAGCAGGAGGAAAGAAAGTGGAGTCGAACTCCAGATGAGATGGACGCAGAGGTGGACCACAACCACGGGACCACTTGCGTTTTCTCAAAGATGACCAAATTTATGGCTCGATTTCACAGACATTGACACTGTTTGTTTTGTAAACGCAGGCGATAGCAGCATCAATTGTAGAATAAATATGTGTCTTACTAACATCGGCTGATCGTTAATTTGAAAATTACGACGTTAAATGTTCAGTGATTACAATATTTAGTCTTAAGTGGTTGAAAGGTTTTTTCCAAAACCTCTCGCTGAAATAAGGACTACATAAAGAAAGAAAAAATTAACTTCCTCTCACTGAACAACAAAATGGGTTGGTAATCGTTGTTGCTGGTCATTGTGATAATCGTTGTTCAGTGAATACGAAACAAACATGACCATTTATATGTTTATATAGAATTCCTTGTCGTGTGGTTTTGATTAGTATATATGCATTAAAAAGTCGTGTGGTTTTGATTAGTATATATGCATTAAAAAGTTATATAAATTAATATTCTATCTGCTCAACGGAGAACCACCAGACCCTCCACTCATCACCACACCACATACACATCAAGATAAGACTCTAAACTCCCAAAGTAGAATGAAAGCTAACTTGCTTTCTCTTGGTGTATATTATTCAGTTTCGAGGTCGAAACCTTTTCAAGAGGGAGAGTAAGATGAGGACATCAAGTCATCATCAACCAAGGATCATGGAGAGGACATTTATCAACCAGCTAAGACCCTTGGAGAGAAGCTGTTTGAGCACACCAGAGACATATGTGCATGTCTTGGAGCATATCTACCCAACCATGAACACTTAAGCAACAAATCAATGTTTTCCAGAAACTTAACTCATCAAGGAATCATCACAAAGTGGAAGTGTTTCAAAATCTTTCCATATAAAGAAGATATGCAAGTTACAACTCAGAAGATTTCCATGGAACCCGCTGGTGACCAACTGCCACTTATTGGAAAGTTTAGATCGGACCACGATGAATCAAGTTATAAACCAACTTGTTTTGGAAACCTTACTGAACAGAGGTTCAAGGAAAATTGAATTCGGTTTAAAAGGAATTATGGCTTAAAAGTTATTCAACTTCTAAACCAGAAGATGCTACACTTGCCTTATTTGGATGCATACACACTAAAGAGATCAAATCAGTACCAAACCTTTTCCTATCAAAGCTTCAATCTATTGGGATCATTTTCATCAAGTCTAGACGTCCTAAGCTGCTCCAGACCACACCAGAACACACGAAATCGTAAGGAGCTCAACTTGCCATTTTTGGAGCCAAAGGAGATACCAACCAACAGCTCTATTCCAAAGAAGGAATCTACTAATTCTTTGGCTTTCAAGGAGTTCTAGAGATCCTAACTTATCTCCTAAAACCATCCAGATACAAAGAAAGGCATTCAAACCGTGGATCATTACCAAATCAAGCCTAACAGCTAGTTTTCTACACTTTTTGATTTTTTTTTTTTTATTTCTGATCATTGTGATCGTTTTTTTATATCCTATAAAGGTTTAGTTTAGTCCATTGTATCATTTGCCTTTCAATCAATCAAGAATAAACAGAGTTTTTCATTTCAAAGAGTGTTCTTTGATTTTTGTGTTAATTATATTCAATTGAGTGATTTATTGAATTCTTTTGAGTGTTCAAAACTAGTTTTCATTGTGTGATTCAAGGAGACTGCTTCTTCCAAGGATTGAGAGAGTCAATCAGCCCATTGAACAAGAGAGTTGTTCATCTACCCATCCATCTCGCACATCCATTCAAATCTGAGCAAGTGAGAGAGCTTCAAAGCCAGCATATGTTCTTCCATCTCCCACAATCCTAGTCTCTTTTTCTAAGGCTGCATCACGGCCTGACCTCCTGGTGGCGGTGGCGGTAACGGCAGCAATCCAGCTCCTCCTTGCCCTCCTTGTTGCGGCGGTGGTAACGGCTGCACTCCTGTTCCTGCCCTACCAGCTTGGTTTGGGCATTCCCTTGACATGTGCCCCATTTGCCCGCACCGGAAGCACATGTTCTGAGGGCAATCCCTCTTGTAGTGGCCCAACTGCCCGCATCCAAAGCACGTCATCGGTCGTACCTGCTGCAATGGTCGTTCCAGAAAAGGCTGCGCCTGCTCTACCGGAATGGTGGCATTTGCAGTCTCCCAATTCCTCTTGGCATTCCGATGCTGTGCGTTCTTGTGCTGCCTCTGTTCTTCCTCCCAATCTGTCTCTGCATCAGCTGCCCTCTCGATCAAGTCGTTGATATCGTAATAGTCCCTCAGCTTACAATGGCATTTGAGCTCAATCTTTAGTCCAGCAAGGAACCGACGGATCAGTTCCCGCTCGGTGATGTACCTTCCTACAGATCTCCTCAAACGGTTGAACTCCTCCCCATAGTCCCGCACACTCCGGGTCCCCTGATGGAGGTTCTGTAATTCCCCTTCTAGCGTATCCATTGCCACTTCTGGAAAGTACTTCTGGTTGAACGCCTCGTGGAAATCCATCCATGTCGGCTGACGTCCCTGAGCGCCCTCCAATACTCTCTCTCACCAGACCAGCGCATCATCCTTGAGGTAGAAGGTCGCTATCTCCAGACGAAACTCCATCGGGCACCTGGCAGTATCCAAATTCCTCTCCAACTTCCGCCTCCAGTTGTCTGCTTCAATAAGATTGACCCACCAGCGAAATGATCCATTTGCATCTCTCTCATATGCTTCAGCATACTCCAGTAAGACATCCCTTGCACCGCTCCGGGCGCCTGCGGTGGCGGTGGCGGTGGTGGTGGGTACTGATTCACCGCTGGTGGTGGCTGAACGAATCCAAACCCCACAGAGGCGAATCCTGCTCCTCCAGCATTAGAGCCGGCTCCTCCTGGGGCATTCACAGCTCCTCCTTGGGCCCCTGGCACCGCGTTGACATTCTCTGGTATCACCTCGGGAGCTCTTGCTCGTACAACTCCCATTGCTGCTCCAACAGCGGCTCCAACGAAAGCTCCCACTCCTTCTACATTTCTTGCAGCACCTCCTACAGCTCCAGCATTTCCAACTTGCGCCTCCCAAAGGGCGAGCAGCTCTTGCAGAAGAGCGGCATCCACAACAGCCTGTCCAGCTCCCAACACTGTTCCTCCTTGGTTTTCAGCGACTGGTTCCTGGTTCTGTGCACACTAGTAGCACTGTCTGTAGAAGTAGCTGGCGACGGTGCATCAAGGTCACGACGAGCTAGCGCGGCTCTTCTCCTAGACGGTATCTTGTTGAAAAATAGGATAGAATGAGTCAGTTGGCGGTTGAATACTGAACTCACTTCCGGAGTGTATATAAGGAGAAGATCGAAGTGGTGGTTCTAACATCTAACTTTTAGGAATCCCCATTTAGAAAAGAATTGAAAAACTTTGAAAACAACTTTGAAATCCGAATATAAATACGCTATCCTACCCTACGTAGCGAGGACAGCGCTGACTAGGTCTAACCCGGCTCTGATACCAAATTGTAACACCCGTCCCATCGGATCCAAGTTAACGACTCTTTGACTTTACAAGTCATAGTCCACAAATCGCAAACCAAGCCATTAACCGAAGCCAACACTTAAATAATTAAAAGGTTTTACTTTATTGAAATAGAAAACCGAGTCTTACAAGAGGAACCAATGAAATAGTTTAAACGTGAAACGAAAGAAATCGCATAAGTCTTAACAAAGCAAAAACGAAAAAGAAAAGAAAGAAATCCCGCTTCCCAAAACATAGAACCACACCGTCCGTCTACCCCTGATATGCTCCAGGGTTACCTGCAAAACAATCAACAGAGGAGGCCTGAGTAAGTCGTTCGACACGAATACCCAGTGAGGGCGGATTCTAGGAATACCGCTATCTCTACTTTATACTAGCACAACATCAAGAAATGAGTCCAAGGTTAATAACACCTTGCACCCAACGCCCGAAGGCTCACAAACAATCTATTGTCCATTCGTGCTTACCAGGCCCCACATCCCTCACACTCCTGGACACCTACAGCCCGAAGCTCACACAAAACAGCCCAAAGCTCAACAACAGCCCGAAGCTCAACAACATGGTGGGGAGCTCGCCCAAACCCCCGCGCGACGATACAAAGGACGTGTACCCAACCTCGTTATACGCGCCCTACATGCAAAGCCCTACAACAGTTCAATCACGCATAGCCTTCACACACAAGCAACGTTTTCGGTTCAAATGATAACCTATTGTCTAGGTGCCGTTTTCGGTTTAAGTGTTAACCTATATTTTAGGTTCTTTTCAATCACATCAACGCAAATCATCCGCTAGATCTACACTACCTAGGAAAGGTACTATTAAACAAGGATTCGAGTCCCAAAATTGCAGTAGAATAAGGAAGAGATCACATTCGTGAAGGATTATGTTGGTTCATAGGTTTAATTATCAGATTACAACCTATCACATAATCATCTAGGATCTAGGTGATTTGCAGTTGAATCATAAACCAGATCAGAATCATTACCTTGTTATTAGCGCCGCGGATTGGTAATGAAGAGATCAATGAGAGCTGATGATTACCGGCTCCTCCTAGGTATCCACACGCTTACAAGCTACTGGATCAGGCTGCTAGACCAAGCTGGAACAACAGAGAGAGAGGAGGACGGCCAGACCTAGAAATCGCAGAAGCATAGGCTAACTGGCGCCCCCTCTTACCTTATATGGGCCCAAGTAATTAAACTAATGGCCTATTAGGCTTTTGGGCCCAAGACCCAAATCAGACAAAAGACTGTATTTTGTCTGGCCCAATTCTCTGTACAAATACAGTAAATGCCTTGCATCTTACTGTATTAATTCCTTTTAACTTTCCCGTTAGCTATGGTGTGTGACCCTTTGGGATCATAAAATACTGGTAATAAGTCCTAAACTTATAGATCAAGAGCGGGATCTAGCAAGTCATCATGATCACCCAGTATTGTTGACTTATGTCTGATCTCGACACTTATCATACTTTCTAGAGATAGTACAGTAGATTTCAGGACATTCCCAACAATCTCCCACTTGTACTGGAATTCTAAATTCCCTAATCCTTTTGTCTCAATAACTCGATCTATCATAAGGCAAGATGTGTGTCATCCTTATATAGACAAGATCATGTTCATCGGACCAGAATTGATACTGACAATGCAAACGACTTGGGCAAGTCCGTTTGGGTGTGGCCACACTCTTACCAGCTATCAAGTCTCCGATTGGCCTAGAGATATTACCTCCATTAACAGGAGGGACAAATCCCATCTTGTTCCATCACTATGAACTACTCACTTTATAATACACCCAACCAAGGTCCTTATTGCTCCCAGTTACGAAACAGCGTTAGACAATGATCAAAGTGCATCAATCCATGTGCAGCCACATGCATGCGAACTCAGGTCTAAGGACTATACTCTATAGTCGTAGATGAGAACCTCTTATGACACAGATATTAATATCTTGTAGAGTTCTCATCAGCGGGTCATGTCCGGTCATATGCTCCCCTACATATACCTATGTGTCGACTTTGATGCCGCGCATCTATGACCCATGAAACTTGGTCATAAGTCTCAACACACTCTAGTCTCAAGTGGTTGTTGGTGTTCCAATTTCAACAACCTTCGACTATGGACACTCTGATTTATGTCATTTTGTTAAATATAGGGTTTCATGATCAAGTCTTTCTCATGTACTTCGATGGCCTATATATAATGACATGAATCATTTTGGAACGATTATTTATATCACAGTTAAAATAATCCAGAAATCATAAATTTCATAAACATAAAATATTATGTTTACATGAACCTTTCAAAACAACTAAATAAAGCCCTTTACAAACTCCCACTGAAATTAAGACTACATCTTAATTTCACTTATCCTACAGCTACAGTCTGCGACTCGTGCTTAGGCCTAAGGAGTGGCTTCGTTAATAGATTAGCAACGTTCTCATTCGTTGAAACTTGCTGATCTACTTAACACCTCTGTCATTTACCTCACGGAATAGGTTATACCTACCCTCAAGGTGTTTGGACCTCTGATGTGCAGCTAGCCTCAACTATGCTAGGAATCACATCAAGTTCAATGATGAACTCTTCTTTCCAAACAACCTCTTTCGCCGCTACCCAAGCTGCGAAATGTTCAGCTTAAGTCATGGAGTCAGCAACAGTGCCTTGCACCGCCAGACAGACACAAGATATAACCGGACTGTGACCGGAAATCATCTTTGTCAGTTGGAAACTTGCCTTTCAGACTCTACCGACTTGTAGCACCTCACTTTCTCCGTAAATCAAGAACTTATCCTAAGTATTTTCCAAATACTTGAGGATATTCATTACGTCTATCCAGTGATTCTTTGCTGGATTTGACTGGTCTTTACTTGTCTTGCTTAATATTAAAGCAACATCAAAACAAGTACGTGTCATGGCATACATGATAGATCCAATTGCCGACGCATATGGAATCTCATCCATGCATTCAAGCTCAGCAGATATCGTAGGACATTTTTTCTTGCTTAACGTAATGCCATGTGACATTGGCATAAAACCCTTCTTGGAATGCTGAAAACGTGTAGGACTTTGTCAATATAAGAATCCTGACTTTGTCCTATCAGCTCTTTTGGATCTTCATCTTTAGATCCAAAATCCAAGAACATATGTGGCTTTACCCATGTCAATCATAAAAACAACTCCCAAGCCAGTCCTTTACCGACTGCAGCATTGGAACGTTATTTCCGAGAATCAGTATGTCATCGACATACATTATGAGAAATGCAACATCGCTCCCAATTATCTATTAGTAAACGCACAGTTCCACTTCGTTCATGTTCAAGTCAAAACCTTGACTACTTCAACATAACGAAGATTCCAACTCCGATATGCTTGCTTCTATCCATGAATGGATCGATGAAGCTAACTTACATACAGTATAATTTTTCGGAGTCCGGGCTCACTTTCGCTTCTGTGAATTTCGCAGGTTCGTCACTTTCAATGATCATCAGATCATGGCAATTAATCACGAGAAATCACTCTCGGATTAGTGACGGATTCATTCAGATCTGCGAACTTCAGGCTCTACAGGTGTAGATTCTACAGAAATCTGTAAATCCATCCGCTGCTCTCCCTCAACAGGTTGAGCAGCCTCCTGTATTTCTCGAATTTCTTCGAGTTATACTTCTACTCCCACTGTTCTTCTTGGAAAGAAACTTTCCTTTTAGAAAACAGAATTCCGAACAACCTAACTTCGTTTTCGGAATGGACGTAAAAAGTAACAAGCCTTGGTTTCCCTAGGACAACCAGCGAAGTAGCACAACTACAAATACTCAGTAAAGACGAATTTGGATCATTTCCAGTCCACATTTATGTGGTGTCTTTCAACTGATATTGGTGGAACTATTTCAGCGTAAACTTAGATATTTCTAGAGCGTTATTCTTAAAGAATATCATGGAAGATTCGTGTGACTCACCTTTAATCATTTCTAATAAGATCTGATTCTTTCTCACAGAAACACCTCCAGGTTTTTCAGGAGAAATGAGTTGTGATACGACTTCACACTCATTCAGATGATCACACCATCAATGACTTAAGTATTCTCACTCGTGATCTAATCCAGAGTCTCAATACTTCTGTCACTCAGATTCTATACCTCATTCTGGAACCCTTTCGACCATTTCAAAGAATTCCGACTCGTGTCTCATCAAATGAACACAGTCATACTCACTGAAGTAATCAGTAAAGATAATGAAGTACAGGAAAATTTCTCTGGCATTACTGCTCATCGGGACACATACATGAGTATGTTCAAGGTTCAATAAGCCTTTGGGCCTTTCTCTAGCTCGGCTAAGATGGGCCCTTTGTCTTTTGGTCCAGTAAGCAGAATTCAAGTCTCATAAGATATCCGATCAAATGAGCCCAAAAGTCCATAACTATGGGATTTCTGAATCCGACTCACTCTATGTGACCAAAACATTTTCGCCAAGAAAAATCAGGTTTAATTCATCAGATTTAAACCAATTCGGTATTTATGTTACATTTAGGCACTCTTTGGTTTAAGATATAAAACCCATTCCTTGAATAGGGTGCTACAATTAATATTTCATTAAGATCAAAAGAACAAAACTTGTCTTTTATCAAAATGAAAAACATTCAAATTCTTACAAGAAAATGAAAGACAACTCTGCTTAAAGCAGGTACATTGTAGCAATTACTTAATACAAAACCAAGCCTCAAAGGCATCTACAAGTGAAAACCCTACGGCTGAGGCAGCATCCATAGCTCCTTCCAGACACGCAGTTCCACTTGTCCTTCCTTCAACGTTCTACTGTTGCTTAGGCTCTGCATATTATAACAAATATCAGTGCCACAACCAGTATCCAATACTTATAAGATAGAACTTGAAGTAATAACATGAATACCTGAGGAAGTAGTCTCATACATCACCTTCAACTCCTCATAATCTTCCATGAACTTAATGCAATCTCTCTTCCAATGCCCAGTCTCTTTACAGTAGCAGCACTTACCAACGTAAGATGTATCTGACTCGGGCTCAGAAGACACAGGCTTGCCATGATTCAAAATCTGGACAACTTTGTCTTCACCCTTGTCAGCACTAGGTTTAGTAAACCTACCCTTCTCCATTATGAGATTATACAGGGTACTCTTCACGTTTGGCTCAACTGTCTTGAGCATATCATGCAGTTCAGTCAGCGTCTTCGTTAAGCCTTTCTTGATATAGTTCCTTTTGAACTTATCATAGCTTGACGGCAGCGACTGCAGAATGATCTCAGTTGCCAATTCTTGGCTAACTGGATAATCCAGTTTCCTCAGGCTATCAATGTAACCCATCATTTTACTGACATGAGGACTCACTGGATGATCATTTGGTAGCTTGCAGCTAGTGAGAGACTTAACCAACTGGTATCTCTCCACTCTTACCTGCTCCTGAAATTTCAATTTCAAGCTGCTGATCATCTCTATTGGCGACTCCATGTTCTCATATTGCTTCAGCAAATCTGAGTCCATGGTAGCCAACATCAGACCATGCACATCTACCGCATCATTATAATGCTTATTCCTAGCATCATATACTGCATGAGAGGCATTGGACCCGATCCTCTCTGGGAGAGCTCTCTCAAGGACATAGTCCTTTCTCTCCTGCCTAAGGACTAGCCTCAGGTTCCACGACCAAGTCAAGAAATTTGATCCGTTCAGTTTGTCCATCTCAAGGACAGACCGGATCGAGAAAGTGTTTTGATTGTTTGTGTTAGTCATAACTGAAATTTAGAGATAAATAGAGTTTTAGTTATTTAGTTCATAAAAGAGTAATCTTAACAACTTATAAGAAAACTCGCATTGTATTCAAAATTTCTTTGTTTATCCTCATAAGAATACAATGATTCCGAGATCCATGTTAAACTAAAACCAAAGTGGGCCACTGGCCGTCACCCAGAATTAGCTAACTAGGTAAGCATACACACAGCTAGTTACAACTCATATAACTCTCGGTTGTGAATTGGACCCGAGGCCCAAATTCACCAGATGTCTCAAGGCCCGGGACTCCCGATGGCCCAGTCAAGGAAACCAATCTCTTACATCCAAATAATCATTAAAGTCTGGGACTCCCAATGACAGTAATGACTATGTACTACTTTACTTACGCAAAAACAGACACCTCACACTGTAAGCCATATCTGTAATTGAATAAGCGTTAAGTAGCTAACAAGATTGGGCAAGACATCCAAGCTTGATATTTGTTTTGAGGATTTTAGGTTTTCCTTCCAAAAAATAGAAGATTACTATTTTGGGAAACTTTCCATTTCAGGAAACTTACTAAATTTGGAAACTTTCTATTTTGGAAAACCTACTTATTTTAGAAACTTTCTAAATTGGAAAACAATCTTATTTTTAGAAATTTCCTATTTTCCAAAACATTCTTAATCTAGAAATTTCTAAACTTAGAAACTTTCTAATTCTGATTTTGGAAATAATTAGATATTTTATTAAAATTTTCGGTTGGGTCACAAATTATAGGTCCAATTCTTGGCCCAAGACCACATAATTCTAATTAGCCCAATAATTTGACATAACCGAGTCGGTTCATTAATTCTGGTCCAAGACCAAATTAATTACTTAATCCAACTGGTTATTTACTAAACCAGACCAGCTCTAAATTATTTGGTCCAACCAAATCAAACTTAGACCAGCCTTCGGTTTAGGTTAAAATTCAATTTTGAATTTAAATCTGGTTTAACCAGAAATTAAATAATACCAATTGTATTAAATAATTTTCAGCAAACCGCGATTTGGTTAACCGCTTGAACCACCAATTAAATTGGATCGGTTCGGTTAAGTCCAAAACAGGAAGAAATAGATTGGTCTAACCAATCAATTTTAGCTGATTTTGACCTAACTTTCGGGTTAAGCTTAAGCTAACAATGAAACACAATCGGATTGATCGGTTCATTGTCGATTGGCTACTCGCGGAACGTATGCCTCGCCAGCATATCGATCGATATGACGCTCCCTCGTCGATCGATACTCGCGTGCATCAGCTCGTTGCTATCGGGTCATCGGGACAGCGAGAAGCAATCGATCCGATTGATATCGATCGATATCACGCTCCCTCGTCGATCGATACGGGCGTCCACTTCGCATACCGATGTGTTTCAATCGGTTCATGCGATTTACATATTAGGTTTTCAAGTTTTCTAATCAAATTGCTTAACACAAATTCGATTCTAAACATTTAAAAACAACCTAAATATGATCCAAACAGCAAAAACCTAACGACCTGTGCTCTGATACCACTGAAGGATTATGTTGGTTCATAGGTTTAATTATCAGATTACAACCTATCACATAATCATCTAGGATCTAGGTGATTTGCAGTTGAATCATAAACCAGATCAGAATCGTTACCTTGTTATTAGCGCAGCGGATTGGTAATGAAGAGATCAATGAGAGCTGATGATTACCGGCTCCTCCTATTTATCCACACGCTTACAAGCTACTGGATCAGGCTGCTAGACCAAGCTGGAACAACAGAGAGAGAGGAGGACGGCCAGACCTAGAAATCGCAGAAGCATAGGCTAACTGGCGCCCCCTCTTACCTTATATGGGCCCAAGTAATTAAACTAATGGCCTATTAGGCTTTTGGGCCCAAGACCCAAATCAGACAAAAGACTGTATTTTGTCTGGCCCAATTCTCTGTACAAATACAGTAAATGCCTTGCATCTTACTGTATTAATTCCTTTTAACTTTCCCGTTAGCTATGGTGTGTGACCCTTTGGGATCATACAATACTGGTAATAAGTCCTAAACTTATAGATCAAGAGCGGGCTCTAGCAAGTCATCATGATCACCCAGTATTGTTGACTTATGTCTGATCTCGACACTTATCATACTTTCTAGAGATAGTACAGTAGATTTCAGGACATTCCCAACAGTTCGGTCCTCACCTTAGTCTAGATCTGAAGAACGAGAGTAGATCTGGTGAAACCGGCAATAGATCTGGTCTTCCCACACACAGATCTAGAGAAAGAGAACGGTTATAGGGTTTCGGGCAACAGATCTGAACGAAAGAGGAAGATACGGTTCAGATCTACAACTTCTATCCATCAGAAGCATAGTCTGAAGCAGATCTGAGCGAGAGAGAGACGGGAAGAGATATACGGTCCAGATCTACAACTTTTATCCATCAGAAGCATAGATCTGAAGCAGATCTAAGCGAGAGAGAGACGGGAAGAGAGATACGGTTCAGATCTACAACTTCTATCCATCAGAAGCATAGATCTGAAGCAGATCTGAGCGAGAGAGAGACGGGAAGAGAGATACGGTTCAGATCTACGACTTCTACGGATTAGATCCGATCTAGAAGCATATATCTGAAGCAGATCTGGGGTTTAGAAGAGGAAAACGTAGTAGATCTGAGATTCAGAGATTCTCACCTTAAGAACGCGAAGAACGAAGGGCTCTGCTGTTGGGAATGTCCTGAAATCTACCGTACTATCTCTAGAAAGTATGATAAGTGTCGAGATCAGACATAAGTCATAAATACTGGGTGATCATGATGGCTTGCTAGAGTCCGCTCATGATCTATAAGTTTAGGACTTATTACCAGTATTGTATGATCCCGAAGGGTCACACACCATAGCTAACGGGAAAGTTAAATGGAAATAATACGGTAAGATGCAATGGCATTTACTGTATTGGATCAGAGTTTTGGGCCAGACAAAATACAGGCTTTTTGTCTGATTTGTGTTTTGGGCCCAAAAGATTAATGAGCCATTAGTCTAATGACTTGGGCCCATTAATGAGATATAAGAGAATCAGAAAACCCTAAGGAACAAAAAGGTTCCCCTGCGATTTTTCTCCTCTTGGCCGCGAGCTATCTCTCTCTCAAATCTCCCTCTCTGATCTTCCACATCTTTGGTCTAGCAACCGTCCCGTGCTTATAAGAGTGTGGATACTCGAGGAGGAATAGGTGTTCCCATCTGTTCTAGCTGATCTCATCATTACCATCCATCATCCGCTGCAATCTGAAAGGTAGTGATCAGGTTTGCTTTATGATTCATTTGACGAGAACCTAGATCTGTTTAAGGATTTGTGTTAGGTTGTAATTGAGAATTAAACCATGGAAAACACCAATAATCCTTCAGTGGTATCAGAGCCTAGGCATTAGGTTTCTTGTGAAATTGGATCATATGAATGTTTAATGGTTTAGAATTGATTTTGAAAGAAAATTGATTAATGAAATCATTATACTCATAATCGGCTGATCTTGTTTTTAATTGTATGAATCATACTATTATATAAAACCCTAACCGATTATCAATCGCTTAATGTGTGCCGTGTAACTGAGCCGATAGATCATGCGATCGCCTTGGCCGAGATCGATCTTATGATCGTGAGGCAACATGGGATCGTGCGCGAGCCAATGCGTGATGTATGTGCTGATCATCGATCGCGTGGTTTGCCGAGACCGATCGAAATGATCGTGAGGCAAAGGATCCGTGCGTTGCGATGATCAAGCCGTAATGCCGAGAGCCGAGATGATCGTGGGTTGCGATGATCGATCAGATGTGATCGTGAGCAACCGCAGCTGCATTGGATCATTGGGCCTCGGATGGATCATGGCCCACAATTGCGTTAATGGGCCGAGTTGGATCTAGGATCCGATTGTTTGGCCCATTAAAATTTTACGTCTCGCGAATAGTCAATCGGTTAAACCGAGCTTCGCGGTTTGTTGCCCAAAACCACACCGATTAAACCGGTCCATTTAATTGGCGGTTAATTGTGTGATTAAAGGCTAAAACCGCAAGTTAAATCAAATTGGCTAAAACACTAGGTGTTTCTTCCCGGTTTTGGATTTAACTGAACCGATCCAATTTAATTGGTGGTTCACGCGGTTAACCCAAATCGCGGTTTGCTGGAAATAATTTTATTTCTGGTTAAACCGGATTTAAATTCATATAATTGAATTTTAACCTAAACCGAAGGCTGGTCTAAGTTTGATTTGGTTGGACCAAATAATTTAGAGCTGGTCTGGTTTAGTAAATAACCGATGGTTTTGATAGTTAATTTGGTCTTGGACCAGAATTAATAAACCGGATCGGTTATGTCAAATTATTGGGCCAGCTGGAATTCTATGGTCTTGGGCCAAGAATTGGGCCTATAATTTGTGACCCAACCCAAAATATTTATAAAATATTAAATTAGAAAATTTTTTTTAGTAAGTTACTAAAATTAGAAAGTTTCTAAAATAAGAAAGTTTCCCAAAATAGTAATCTTCTATTTTTGGAAATAAAACTTAAAAATCCTCAAAAACAATATCAAGCTTGGATGTCTTTCCAATCTTGTCAGCTACTTAACGCTTACTTGATTACAGATATGGCTTACAGTGTGAGGTGTCTGTTTTCGCGTAAGTAAAGTAGTATATAGTCACTAATTTCATTGGGAGTCCCAGATTTTAGTGATTATTTGGCTGTAAGAGATTGGTTTCCTTGACTGGGCCATCGGGAGTCCCGGGCCTTGAGACATCTGGTGAATTTGGGCCTCGGGTCCAATTCACAACCGAGAGTTATTGGTTATAACTAGCTGTGTGTATGCTTACCAAGTAAAGCTAATTCTGGGTGACGGCCAGTGGCCCACTTTGGATTTAGCTAAACATGGGTCTCAGAATCATTGTATTCTTATGAGGTTAAACAAAGAAATTTTGAATACAATGCGAGTTTTCTTATAAGTTGTTAAGATTGCTCTTTTATGAACATAATAACTAAATCTCTATTGTCTCATATTTTCAGCTATGTCAAGCACAACAACTCAAAACACTTTCTCGATCCGGTCTGCCCTTGAGAAGGACAAACTGAACGGATCAAACTTCCTGAACTGGTCCAGGAACCTGAGACTTGTGCTCAGGCAGGAGAAGAAGGCTTATGTCATTGAAAGAGATCTCTCTCCTAGACCTGCGAATAATGCCGCACAAGCTGTGAAGAATGCTTGGGATACGCATTCTTCAGATGCTAATGACGTGATTTGCCTGATGTTGGAGACAATGGCTCCCGAACTGCAGATGCAGTGGGAAGGCCTGACTTGTCCCATGGAGCTGATGGCAAATCTGAAAGCGTTGTTTCAGGAGCAGGCTCGTACAGAGAGATTCCAAACTGTTAAGAATCTCTTGGACTGTAAAATGGCTAAGGATGCAGCAGTGAGTCCACATGTTCTGAAAATGATGGGTTATCTCGATCATTTGACAAGGCTCGACTGTCCTATAAGCCAAGAGCTTGCTTGTGATATCGTTCTGCAGTCTCTTACTCCTGCATATGACCAGTTCATTTTGAACTATAATATGCATGGGTTGATAAAGACGTTGCCTGAGCTACATGGTATGCTCAAGACTGCAGAACCGAATCTGAAGAAGACCAAGGAGTCGTCTGTACTCATGGTTCAGAAGGGCAAGGGTTTCAAGAAATCCGCTGCAGACAAGGGAAAGGGCAAGGTAGTCAGCAATGAAAAGGCCAAGCCCAAGCCCGTGTCTAAAGCTGGGCCTTCTGATATCTGCCACTTTTGCAAAGAGGCAGGGCATTACCGCAGAGACTGTAAGAAATACCAGGAAAGTCTGAAGAAGAAGAAGTCCTTGGAGACTAAATCTTCAGGTATTTTTGTTATTGAAGTAAATACTACTACTTCTGATAATACCACTTGGGTATTAGATACTGGATGTGGGGCTCATATTTGTACTAATATGCAGGCGCTCAGCAACAGTAGAAGGTTGAAGCAAGGGCAAGTAGAGTTGCGGGTTGGCAATAGAGCGAAGGTTCCAGCACTGGCCGTTGGCACTTACTTGTTGTCTTTACCTTCTGGATTGATTTTAGAACTTGAGAATTGTTATTTTGTACCTGCTATAAGCAGAAATATCATTTCAGTTTCATTGTTGGATTTGCAAGGATTTGATTTTTCTATTAAGAATAAATTGTGTTCCTTTAATCTCAATGATATGTTCTATGGCTGTGCCCCTCTTATAAATGGGCTGTACATGCTGGATCAATCTGCTCCAGTATATAACATAAATACAAAACGGTTCAAATCTAACAAAGAAAATGAAACGTTTCTCTGGCATTGTCGTTTGGGGCACATTAGTGAGAAACGCGTCAAGAGACTCCATTCAAATGGACTCTTGGGCTCATTTGACTTTGAGTCTTGTGAGCAATGCGAATCTTGCCTAATGGGCAAAATGACACGGGCACCTTTCAATAAACCCACAGAAAGGGCCAGTGAACTATTGGGCCTGATACATACTGACGTGTGTGGCCCAATGTCCACAAGTGCTAGAGGAAACTTTCAGTACTTCATTACATTCACTGATGATTTCAGTAGATATGGATATGTCTACTTGATGAAACATAAGTCGGAAACCTTTGAAAAGTTCAAAGAATTCCAGAATGAAGTACAGAACCAGCTTGGTAAAAGTATTAAGGCTCTTCGGTCGGACCGAGGAGGAGAATACTTGAGCCAGGAATTTCGTGATCATCTGAGTGAGTGTGGGATCATCTCCCAACTCACACCTCCTGGAACACCTCAGTGGAATGGTGTCTCTGAGAGAAGGAATCGGACATTGTTAGATATGGTCCGATCCATGATGAGTCACACAGACCTTCCTATATCCCTTTGGGGATATGCTTTGCTCACCGCAACGTTCACACTGAACAGAGTGCCATCAAAGGCAGTAGCAAAGACACCATACGAGATATGGACTGGAAAAACTCCAGCAATGTCTTTTCTCAGAATTTGGGGTTGTGAAGCCTATGTCAAAAGATTAATCTCAGACAAGCTTACACCAAAATCTGACAAATGCTACTTCATTGGTTATCCTAGGGATACCAAGGCTTATTACTTCTATCTGCGATCCGAGAACAAAATCTTTGTTGCTCGGGATTGTACTTTTCTTGAAAGAGAGTTTCTCTCTAGAAAAGATAGTGGGAGTAAGGTACAACTTGATGAAATTCAAGAAGGACAGGAACCTGTTCAACCTAATGAGGAAGAACAGCAGGATGAATTACATGAAGTTGTAAAAGAACCTGAACCTGCAGTACCTGAAGTTCGAAGATCCGGAAGGATCCGTCAGGAACCTGATAGATACCAGGGATTCCTTGTGACTAATTGCCATGATCTTTTGATCATTGACGGTGATGAACCCTCGAACTTTGCAGAAGCCATGATGGGCCCTGACTCCTTAAAGTGGCGTGAAGCCACTGAATCCGAGATGGACTCCATGTCTACTAACCGAGTGTTTTCACTGGTTGATTTACCTGCTGGTGCAAAAGCCATCGAGTGTAAATGGATCTTCAAGAAGAAGATTGACATGGATGGAAATGTCCAGATTTACAAGGCCAGGTTGGTGGCAAAATGTTTCAAGCAAATTCATGGTATAGACTATGATGAAACCTATTCACCAGTGGCCATGATGAAATCAATTCGGATTCTCCTAGCAACTGCCGCTTATTATGATTATGAGATTTGGCAGATGGATGTGAAAACCGCCTTCCTGAATGGAATCTTGGAGGAGGATGTGTATATGACACAACCTGACGGTTACATTGATCCTAAGAATGCTGGGAAAGTATGCAAGCTTCACAAATCCATTTATGGATTGAAGCAAGCATCGAGGAGTTGGAATCTTCGTTTTGATGAAGCAACAAAGAACTTTGACTTCATCAGAAACCAAGAGGAACAATGTGTGTATAAGAAAACTAGTGGGAGCAAAGTGGCGTTTCTTATCTTATATGTCGATGACATATTGCTTCTTGGAAATGATATTCCAATGCTGAAGTCTGTTAAAGACTGGCTGGGAAGTTGTTTTTCCATGAAGGACATGGGTGAAGCCGCGTATGTTCTTGGAATCCGAATCTTTAGAGACAGATCTAAAAAGCTGATTGGACTTTGTCAAGATGCTTATATAGATAAAGTCCTGCATCGATTCGGAATGGATAAATCTAAGAAGGGGTTCACGCCAATGATACATGGTGCTACACTAAGCAAGGATCAGTGTCCTAAAACACCTGATGAGCTTAAGCGCATGAGTTGGATTCCTTATGCTTCGGCTATAGGATTTATCATGTATGCCATGATCTGTACTCGTCCTGATGTTGCTTATGCACTAAGCATGACGAGTAGGTACCAGTCAAGTCCAGGTGAGAGTCACTGGATTGCCGTAAAGAATATCCTGAAGTATTTGAGAAATACTAAGGATAAGTTCTTGGTTTACGGAGGAAGTGAAGTGCTTGAAATCAGTGGATTCACGGATGCAAGTTTTCAGACAGATAAAGATGATTTCCGGTCACAGTCTGGTTACATCTTCTGTCTGAATGGCGGTGCAGTAAGTTGGAAGAGTTCCAAGCAAAGCACAGTGGCAGATTCCACAACTGAAGCTGAATACATCGCTGCTTCGGAAGCTGCGAAGGAAGGAGTTTGGATAAGGAACTTCTTGATTGAACTCGGTGTATTCCCAAATGCCACTGAGCCTCTAGCACTGTATTGTGACAACAATGGTGCAATTGCTCAAGCCAAGGAACCGAGACATCATCAGAAATCCAAACACATTATGAGAAGGTATCACCTGATTCGTGATATAGTGAATAGAGGTGAAGTGATGGTCAGCAGAGTTCCCACTGATGAGAACGTGGCTGACCCGTTGACAAAGCCACTCCCGAGACCTAAGCACGAGTTGCATACTGCTGCTGTAGGAATTAGAGATATTCAAATGTAATCTCTTTTTGAGTGGGAGTTGTGAGGGCTTTTGTTTTAGTTATTTTGATTGGTTCATGTAAACATTTTAAATGTTAATGAAATTTTATTTCTGGATTATTTTTAACTGTGATATAAAATAATCGTTCCAAAATGATTCATGTCATTATATATGGGTCATCGAAGTACATGAGTTGACTTGATCCTGAAACCCCATATTTAACGAAGTGACATAAATGATAGTGTCCATAGTCGAAGGTTGTTGAATTGGAACACCAACAACCACTTGAGACTAGATTGTGTTGAGACTTATGACCAAGTTTCGAGGGGTCATAGATGCGCGGCATCAAAGTCGACACATAGGTATATGTAGGGGAGCATATGACCGGACATGGCCCGCTGATGAGAACTCTACAAGATATTAATATCTGTGTCATAAGAGGTTCTCATATACGACTATAGAGTATAGTCCTTAGACCTGAGTTCGCATGCATGTGGCTGCAGATGGAGTAATACGCTTTGATCATTGTCTAACGCTGTTTCGTAACTGGGAGCTATACGGACCTTGGTTGGGTATATTATGAATTGTGTAGTTCATAGTGATGGAACAAGATGGGATTTGTCCCTGCCGTATAACGGAGGTAATATCTCTAGGCCAATCGGAGATTTGATAGCTGGTAAGAGAATGGCCATTCCCAAACGGACTTGCCCAAGTCGTTTGCATTGTCAGTATCAAATCTGGTCCGATAAACATGGTCTGGCTATATAAGGATGACACACATCTTGCCTTATGCCAGATTGAGATATTAAGACAAAAGGACTAGGGAATGTAGGATTCCAGTACAATCGGAAGATTGTTGGGAATGTCCTTTGTAGAATTCCAGTACAAGTGGGAGATTGTTGGGAATGTCCTGAAATCTACCGTACTATCTCTAGAAAGTATGATAAGTGTCGAGATCAGACATAAGTCATAAATACTGGGTGATCATGATGGCTTGCTAGAGTCCGCTCATGATCTATAAGTTTAGGACTTATTACCAGTATTGTATGATCCCGAAGGGTCACACACCATAGCTAACGGGAAAGTTAAATGGAAATAATACGGTAAGATGCAATGGCATTTACTGTATTGGATCAGAGTTTTGGGCCAGACAAAATACAGGCTTTTTGTCTGATTTGTGTTTTGGGCCCAAAAGATTAATGAGCCATTAGTCTAATGACTTGGGCCCATTAATGAGATATAAGAGAATCAGAAAACCCTAAGGAACAAAAAGGTTCCCCTGCGATTTTTCTCCTCTTGGCCGCGAGCTATCTCTCTCTCAAATCTCCCTCTCTGATCTTCCACATCTTTGGTCTAGCAACCGTCCCGTGCTTGTAAGAGTGTGGATACTCGAGGAGGAATAGGTGTTACCATCTGTTCTAGCTGATCTCATCATTACCATCCATCATCCGCTGCAATCTGAAAGGTAGTGATCAGGTTTGCTTTATGATTCATTTGACGAGAACCTAGATCTGTTTAAGGATTTGTGTTAGGTTGTAATTGAGAATTAAACCATGGAAAACACCAATAATCCTTCATCTGCACTCAAACGAATCGAGAAGACGACGACCAGGTGTCCGAGATCGAAAACGGGAGCGAGTGGCGGTCTACGGCGAGGTGCGGCGGCGGCGCGGAAGCGGTCGGCAGTCCGGCGAGGCTCCGGTCGGCGGCGGCGGGTGAGCTCCGGCGGTTGGTCGTCGGCGGCTCCAAGCTGGTCGATGGTGGCTGGCTGGCTCGGGTCTCGGGCAGAACTTCGTTGCTTCGGGAAATGTGCAGAAATGAGGGGCTAGCTCTCTTTTTATAGAGGATTTGGCTAGGGTTTTCCCTTGCATCCTGTTGGGCCTTTGGCCTTTGGCCAAATCTCTCTTTTCCTTTGGGCTCAAGCAATTCTCCTTGGGCTTTTCCTTTTATATCTTTGGTCCTTAAATTGGGGACATTACAGATATATCCGTAATTTGTCTTCTCTGATTCGGTACATACTTTGGTATCTACTGAGTTTAAAAACAATTGTGCAAAATGGTATCTCTTATCCTTGTAGGAAGATGAACATAATATACAAGATCCCAACTGATCAAGACCGATCATTGACAAATGGAATTTATAATAAATTTGTTATAGGTTTCACTAAAAATGTCAAGCAGGAGGATTTGCAAGTCAAGTATGAGGCTTCTACTAGGATGAAATTGTAACGCCCCGGCCTCCCCCGTCCGTGGGTCCCACGCTTGCTCACTCGGTCTGTGGGCCCACCCTCGTTCGACGGCCAGTTTGTTATTTCTGGGAGGCTTTAAAGACTTGATTTACTGTCCCTGCAATCACCACACGATCTTTCCATGTGTTTTGTCCTCATTCGCACGCCGTGAGTCACTTCCAGGTAGGTCACCCATCCTTTGACTACTCCATCTCAAGCACGCTTAACTCTGGATTTTTCTCTGGACAAGTGACCGAAAAGATAAGTACACTTTGGTGACATAGGTAGCCAAATCAATTCTCTTAAGCCTCTTCGCATATACAACAAACCGGGATGTTACAATTCACCCCCTTTCACAGATCGCAACGCCCTCGTTGCGCACCAGGATCGTTATCCTTGACGAAGTGAGCCCACACTGACTCAACACTCGTCCTCGGATTCAGCTCTAATACCACTCGTAGCGCCCCGGCCGCCCCCGTCTGTGGCCCCCACGCCCGCTCACTCGGCCCGGGGGCCCACCCTCGTCCGACGGCCGGTTTGTTATTTTTAGGAGGCTTTAAAGACTTGATTTACTGTCCGTGCAATCACCACATTATCTTTCCACGTGTTTTGCCCTTATTCGCACGATACCGTGAGTCACTTCCCGGTAGGTCACCCATCCTTTGACTACTCCAGCTCAAGCACGCTTAACTCAGGAGTTTCCTCTGGACAAGTGACCGAAAAGATAAATGCACTTTGGCGACATAGGTAGCCAAATCAGTTCTCTTAAACCTCTCCGCATATATCACAAACCGGAATGTTACAGAAACTATGGAAAAATATGGAAGGGGTTCATCAAATTTAATCGGCTTGATAATGAAGGTTTACCTATAATTCAGCAGAAACACATAGGAATTGCCATATTTGTTTTGAAAATTACGGGGAATTATGGTAAGGATGTGTATGGTACAATTCCTACATACATGCATAAAATGTTTATTACTTCTGGCCATATAGAGAAAAGGAGAACATTTGGTAATACCTGTCTGCTGGTTTCATTATTAGGAATTGGTATATTGATTGATTATCGAGGGGAATATGTATTATGAGTTAAGGTGATGGATGATACTCATGTTTAAGAGTGTAGAAGCAAGGTTACTTCGTTGGGGTATATGGGTCTTTTTCCCACTTATTTTATGTATTATGTATTTGTTTATTTATCGCACAGTATGTAGGAAGAGTAGGTACATGAGCTTATAGCTCTGATACCATGTTAGAATAATGAGATTAGGTAATGAATTAATGAGAGAATGATGAGAGAATGAAGAGAGAGTGCAAGAAGAAGCTTAGAACTTGGTTAGGGTTTTCAGCCGTTAGAGAGAGAGAGAGTGGGGTTTGCGATTGTAAGGGAAGAATAATTCCCAACAACTTGATTCATAAGTGTTTACAAGACTTAAATATGAACTATACTAGAGCTACACACAATAAGCAATGAATAGAATTGACATAAGGACAAGAGGACTCGGCAGTAGAGAGAGAGAAGGCTCCAAACGGTCATAAGTGAAAGTGACTTGTCCACGCTCTGTCCAAGACTGATAGTGACTGGTCTGGTTATGAGTTCAGAGACTTGGTATGATAATCTGAGCCTTAAGACTTGCAATAAGAGGATGTAGACCGAGATAAGAGATTCCCTTTATATTGAACTTTATTCTTGTGTGATAATCACATTCGGCCACATTATCTTCAAGTGCACAATGTATGCACAATGATGAGATATGAATATCTTGATCTCCATTTCAATACTCCCCCTCAAGCTTGAATTCAAGGATTGAATCAAGCTTGGAATGCAATGGAGATCTACCTCATTAAAAACCTTCATGAAGAAAACCACATGGGATCAAACTTCATGAAGGGAAAAAGAGTGTAGACTCCATAGCCTTAGAGGATTCTGGAAGCTCTACGAGTCCAAGCTTTGGATGAATGGACTCACACGCCTTCAAGCTAGCTGCCTTGGTGAACACATCAGCTAGTTGTTCTTCACTCCTTTTAAAGCATGGTAACATCACTCCTTGTGCAATCATTTGCCTCACCTTGTGATAATCCACTTCTATATGTTTGGTCCTTTCATGGAAGACAGAATTTGATGCAATATGGATGGCTGCTTGGTTGTCACAATGCATGGTAATTGGCATGAGTGTTACAATTCCCAAATCCACAAAAAGACCTTTGATCCATGCTAACTCGGTTGCTAACTTCCTCATAGCTCTATACTCAGCTTCAGCACTTGAACATGAAACTATCTTCTGCTTCTTGCTCTTCCAAGTAACAAGATTGCCTCCAATGAATGTGCAATATCCTGTAGTAGACCTCCTGTCCACTCTATCTTCTGCCCAATCAGCATCACAATACCCAACTACTTATTTGCCTTGATTGCAACCCATCCAAATGCCTTGACCAGGAGCGCCACTTAGGTATTTGAGTATCCTTTCAACCGAATTCCAATGATGCATCTTGGGAGCTTGCATATGTTGGCTTACTTGGTTCACTGCAAAACATAAATCTGGTCTGGTTATGGTTAAGTAAATGAGCTTACCCACAATCCTTCTATACTGAGTAATGTCTTCAAATGGTCTATCCTCAAGCTCCCCCTCTCTTATGACTTTGTAGCCTTCCACAAGGGGTGTCTTAGCCGGTTTTGATCCTAGCTTTCCTGCTTCAGATAACAAATCAAGTGTGTACTTCCTTTGAGATAAGAAGAGTCCATCATTATTGAAATGGAGATCATAGAAGATCAATGTGCTATTGGTCATGAGAGGTCTTGGATTAACCAAACTAGAAGAGGTAACTAGAAGAGAAGCATCTGTGAATAGTACCCACGGATGAACAGTAAAAACAGTTTTAGTTACCTTAAGATATTTTGGACTAGCTTTCCTTGTAAGCTAAATATGTGGACAATTATGAGCCACATGTTTTAGGATGAGTCTAACAGCTAGTTTTTGTATACTGTAAGGTGGATTTCGACATTCAAAGTTATGGGGAATTATTCTCTTCTCCAATTCTCTCTCTAATCTCTCTCTTGTTCTTAGTCTCTTAATCTCTTTCTAATATTCTGATCTTGTGATTCTTTGCCTAAATCTTCCATTCTCTGCTTTATATTCTTGAATTCTAACAATCATTAGATCGACAAACTTCTATCCCAAGAAAGTACTTTAGAGCACCAAGGTCTTTTATATCAAAAACAGATTTGAGATAAGCCTTAGTGTCTTGTATACCTGACTTGTTGCTTCCTGATATAATAATGTCATCAACATAAACAAGGATGACAATGATACCTTCCTGATCTTGAAGAGTGAACAAGGTGTGAGGCAGATGATTGAGCAAGGGATTGTGTTGCCTTGTTTTACAAGAAGTGAAGACCAACTAGCTGATGTGTTCACCAAGGCAGCTAGCTTGAAGGTGTGTGAATCCATTCATACCAAGCTTGGACTCATGGAGCTTCCGGAATCCTCTAAGGCTAAGGAATCTACACTCTTTTTCCCTTCATGAAGTTTTATCCCAAGTGGTTTTCTTCATGACGGTTTTTAATGAGGTAGATCTTCAATGGCATTCCAAGCTTGATTCAATTCTTGAATTCAAGCTTGAGGGGGAGTATTGAAATGGAGATCATAGAAAATCAATGTGCTATTGGTCATGAGAGGTCTTGGATTAACCAAACTAGAAGAGGTAACTAGAAGAGAAGCATCTGTGAATAGTACCCACGGATGAACAGTAAAAACAGTTTTAGTTACCTTAAGATATTTTGGACTAGCTTCCCTTGCAAGCTAAATATGTGGACAATTATGAGCCACATGTTTTAGGATGAGTCTAACAGCTAGTTTCTGTATACTGTAAGGTGGATTTCGAAATTCAAAGTTATGGGGAATTATTCTCTTCTCCAATTCTCTCTCTAATCTCTCTCTTGTTCTTAGTCTCTTAATCTCTTTCTAAAATTCTGATCTTGAGATTCTTTGCCTAAATCTTCCATTCTCTGCTTTATATTCTTGAATTCTAACATGGTATCAGAGCTATAAGCTCATGTACCTTCTTTACTTCCGCAAAATCTTTCTAAAACCTGTTCTTGAGCTCTTAAAAGTCTGCTCCGGTTCTTGCAAGTTCTTAAGCTCTTAAGTTCATTCTCTTGCATCTTTCTTTACTGTTTGTGTTCTCTGTGAGTTGAGAACCTTTCTACCATTAAAATTTCATCTTGAATACTCCCTCCTTGCTAAGAAATCATAGGCAATGGAGAACTCAAGAGTTGTTATCCCTGTTATTCTAAAAGGCACCAACTACATTGTTTGGGCTAGAATGGTGAAGTCTGCACTTGGAGGCAGAGGTCTGTGGAAGTATATCTTGAGTGACACTGCTCCACAGAAGGTGTTTAAGGCCAGGTCTGAAGCTGAAGCCAAGAAAGGAGCTGAGGCAGAGACTAAAGGCAGTGGGGAGTCTCATGAAGAGGCGACTGAAGCTGATGAAGAAGCTTGGATACAAGGGGACCAGAATGTGCTTTCTATACTACAAAGCTCACTGGACCAGCACCTATTGGAAGCCTACTCTTATTGTGTGACTTCCAAGCATCTGTGGGATACTATTGAGAAGGTTTATGGGAATAAATCAAACCTAACCAGAGTCTTTGAAGTTAAGTTGGCCATCAACAATCTTCAGCAAGAAGATATGGAGTTTAAAGCTCACTTTGGAAAGTTTAGCTCACTGTGGTCAGAGTTTGAGATGTTGAGGTCACCAAGCAGTGATCCTTTGGTGTTGCAAGAAAGGAGAGAGCAAGATAAAGTCTTTGCTCTTCTGCTCACATTGAACTCATCTTACAATGGGTTGATTAAGAAAATTCTAAAGGCAGACACTCTACCTGATATTGATGATGTGTGTGGACAAATTCAGAAAGAGCAAGGCTCATTTGGGCTGTTCAAAGGGAAAGGAGAGCTGGTGACTGCCAACAAAGGGGTGTTTAAGGCTGATGAGAGGCAGAACTATGGAGGTGACAAGAGAGGAGTCTTGATGTGTGATTTTTGAAAGAAGAGTGGGTACTTGAAAGACAGATGCTGGCGCCTTCATCCTAACCTCAGACCCTCATCTCACAACAACCGGTTCAAAGATCAAAGGGCAAACTACTCTTATGGTGCAACTGGACCAGGTTCTTCTTCAATGCAGCAATGTGAAGAAGGGAGAGCAATGGTGGTCCGTCAAGCTCCAGCTATGACTGATCAGAGTGATGTGGTAAGAAGGTCAGACCTTGAGGCACTCATCAAAGCCCTCAAGGAAAACTCTGGTATGGTTCTTGGTACTTCACTCTTTGCTTCAAATAAAATCAGACCTTTGATTATTGATTCTGGAGCTTCTCATCACATGATCAGTGACCCTAAGTTGATAGAAAATGTTAAACCAGCCTTAGGATGTGTAGTGATTGCAAATGGTGATAAAATTCCAATTCAAGGCATAGGAAATCTGAAACTGTTTGATAAAGAATCCAAAGCTTTGTTTATGCCTAGCTTCACATCCAACTTAGTTTCTGTTAAAAGAATAGCCACTGATCTAAATTGCAATGTTGTTTTTAGTCCAAATGATGTTGTGTTTCAGGATATTAAGACAAGTAAGTTGATTGGAAAAGGTGTGACAAAGGATGAGCTCTACATGATTGAGGACACCAATCCCTCTTCTGAATTATCTACTGCTTTATCTACTTGTGTTGGTGTGGATGATTCTACACCAACACAAGTAGATAAAGCAGTAGATAATTCAGAAGAGGGATTGGTGTCTTCAATCATGTAGAGCTCATCCTTTTATGAACTTTCAAAGTCATGTTACTAACCATTTCAATGCTAAGATCAAATTTTTAGATCAGACAATGGTGGTGAGTATACAAGCAATGCTTTCAAACAACACTTGTCCAAACATGGGATTCTCCATCAAACAAGTTGTCCTTACACTCCCCAACAAAATGGAGTGGCTGAGAGAAAGAACAGACACTTAATGGAGGTTGCAAGGTCCATGATGTTCTATAAGAATGTTCCTAAGAAGTTTTGGGGAGATGCAGTCATGACTGCTTGCTACTTGATCAATAAAACTCCCACAAGGGTTCTTAAGGATCAATCTCCATTTCAGGTACTAAACAAAACCAATCCATTAGTTGATCACTTACGTGTGTTTGGGTGTATTTGCTTTGTGTTAATCCCAGGAGAACAAAGGGATAAGTTGCATGCTAAGAGCACCAAAGCTATGTTCATTGGTTACTCCACAACACAAAGAGGATAAAAGTGTTATGTACCTGAAACAAGGAAGGTCTTAATCTCAAGATGTGAAATTTATGGAGACAAGGAGTTTCTATGATGAGAAGAATTGGGATAGCTTGAAGGATCTTCCCACTTCTCAATCAGATAGAACTGCTAACCTAAGGATGATCATGGAAAATCTTAGTATTAGTATGCCTCAACAACCGGCCAAGACAAGTCCTACTACTTCAGTCCCTGCTCCAACTTCAGAAGCTCCCCAACATTCCCATCTTGATCATGAGGGGGACACTCATGAATCAGCATCAGAACAGCAAGTAGCTGATCCTTCTACACATGATCAAGCTAAAAATGAGGAGCATGAGGAACATGAGGAAGAACCTGAGGAGTTGGATCATCAGAATGAAGAGGTTGAACAGCCGGTTGTGAATGAGCAGCAACAAGTTCAAGTGTTAAGAAGGAGTACAAGGGAGAAAAAGGATCCATCAGAACGGAAGAAGACTAGGGTTTACTTCAATAGCAATGCAGTAGCTCATCCCATTCAGGCTGTTTGTAGTTTAGCTCATGTACCTTTGGAGCATCAAGTGTTCATTGGGAAGTTGGATCAAGAACATGTACCAACAACCTATGAAGAAGCAAAGGGAGATAAGAGGTGGATGCAAGTTGTGGATGAAGAGACCAAAGCAATGGACAACAATGAGACTTGGTATGAAGCTGAACTTCCTAGAGGAAAGAAGGCAGTAACTTCTAAATGGGTTTTCACTATCAAGTATAGAAGTAATGGAGAAGTGGAGAGATACAAAGCAAGGTTGGTTTCAAAAGGCTTCACTCAAACCTATGGAAAGGATTACTTGGATACCTTTGCACCAGTAGCTAAGCTTCATACAGTTAGGATCATCTTGTCTGTAGCAACAAATCTTGATTGGGAACTTTGGCAAATGGATGTCAAGAATGCATTCCTTCAAGGAGAGCTTGAAGATGAGGTATACATGAGACCACCTTCTGGTATTGAAAGCATTGTGAAACCAGGAAAGGTGTTGAGACTTAAGAAGGCCATCTATGGATTAAAGCAATCACCTAGAGCTTGGTATCATAAGCTAAGCTCAACACTTATGCAAAGAGGGTTCAAGAGGTCTGAAGGAGATCATACATTATTCACTCTTCAAGATCAGGAAGGTATCATTGTCATCCTTGTTTATGTTGATGATATTATCATATCAGGGAGTAACAAGTCAGGTATACAAGAAACTAAAGATTATCTCAAATATGTCTTTGATATTAAAGACCTTGGTACCCTAAAGTACTTCCTTGGGATAGAAGTTTGTCGATTTAATGATGGACTCTTCTTATCTGAATGGAAGTACACACTTGATTTGTCATATGAGGCAGGAAAGATTGGATCAAAACCGGCTAAGACACCATTGGAGGAAGGCTACAAAGTCATAAGAGAGGGGGAGCTTGAGGATAAACCAATTTGAGGACACTACTCAGTATAGAAGAATGGTTGGTAAGCTCATTTACTTAACCATAACAAGACCTGATTTGTGTTATGCAGTGAACCAAGTAAGCCAGCATATGCAAGCACCCAAGATGCATCATTGGAACATGGTTGGAAGGATACTCAGATATCTAAGTGGTGCTTCTGGTCAAGGAATTTGGATGGGTTGCAATCAAAGCACCGAGATAGTTGGGTATTGTGATGCTGATTGGGCAGGAGATAGAGTGGACAGGAGGTCTACTACTGGATATTGCACATTCATTGGAGGCAACCTTGTTACTTGGAAGAGCAAGAAGCAGAAGATAGTCTCATGTTCAAGTGCTGAAGCTGAATATAGAGCCATGAGGAAGCTAGCAACAGAATTGGCGTGGATCAAAGGTCTCCTTGTGGATTTGGGAATTGAGACTTCAAAACCAATCACTATGCACTGTGATAATCAAGCAGCCATTCACATTGCATCAAATGCAGTCTTCCATGAAAGGACCAAACATATAGAGGTGGATTGTCACAAAGTGAGGCAGATGATTGAGCAAGGGATTGTGTTGCCTTGTTTTACAAGAAGTGAAGACCAACTAGCAGATGTGTTCACCAAGGCAGCTAGCTTGAAGGTGTGTGAATCCATTCATACCAAGCTTGGACTCATGGAGCTTCCGGAATCCTCTAAGGCTAAGGAATCTACACTCTTTTTCCCTTCATGAAGTTTTATCCCACGTGGTTTTCTTCATGAAGGTTTTTAATGAGGTAGATCTCCAATGGCATTCTAAGCTTGATTCAATTCTTGAATTCAAGCTTGAGGGGGAGTATTGAAATGGAGATAATAGAAAATCAATGTGCTATTGGTCATGAGAGGTCTTGGATTAACCAAACTAGAAGAGGTAACTAGAAGAGAAGCATCTGTGAATAGTACCCACGGATGAACAGTAAAAACAGTTTTAGTTACCTTAAGATATTTTGGACTAGCTTCCCTTGTAAGCTAAATATGTGGACAATTATGAGCCACATGTTTTAGGATGAGTCTAACAGCTAGTTTCTGTATACTGTAAGGTGGATTTCGAAATTCAAAGTTATGGGGAATTATTCTCTTCTCCAATTCTCTCTCTAATCTCTCTCTTGTTCTTAGTCTCTTAATCTCTTTCTAATATTCTGATCTTGTGATTCTTTGCCTAAATCTTCCATTCTCTGCTTTATATTCTTGAATTCTAACAATCATTAGATCGACAAACTTCTATCCCAAGAAAGTACTTTAGAGCACCAAGGTCTTTTATATCAAAAACAGATTTGAGATAAGCATTAGTGTCTTGTATACCTGACTTGTTGCTTCCTGATATAATAATGTCATCAACATAAACAAGGATGACAATGATACCTTCCTGATCTTGAAGAGTGAACAAGGAGTGATCTCCTTCAGACTTCTTGAATCCTCTTTGCATAAGTGTTGAACTTAGTTTATGATACCAAGCTCTTGGTGATTGCTTTAATCCATAGATAGCCTTCTTGAGTCTTAACACCTTTCCTGGTTTAACAATATCCTCAAGACCAGAAGGTGGTGTCATATATACCTCATCTTCAAGCTCTCCTTGAAGGAATGCATTCTTGACATCCATTTTCCAAAGCTCCCAATCAAGGTTTGTTGCCAAAGACAAGATGATCCTAACTTTATGAAGCTTAGCTACTGGTGCAAAAGTATCCAAGTAATCCTTTCCATAGGTTTGAGTGAAGCCTCTTGCTACCAGCCTTGCTTTGTATCTCTCCACTACTCCATTACTTCTATACTTGATAGTGAACACCCACTTAGAACTCACTGCCTTCTTTCCTTTAGGAAGTTCTGCCTCATACCAAGTCTCATTCTTTTCCATTGCTTTAGTCTCTTCATTTATAGCTTGCATCCATCTCTTATCTCCCTTAGATTCCTCATAAGTCGTTGGCACTTGTTCCTGGTCCAAATTTCCAATGAATACTTGATGCTCCAAAGGTACATGAGCTAAAGTGCACACTGCTTGAGAAGGATGAGCTACTGCATTGCTGTTGAATTAAACCCTTGTCTTCTTCCATTCTGATGGATCCTTTCTCTCCCTTGTACTCCTCCTTAGTACCTGAATCTGTTGGTTAGTTGGCTGTTCAATCTCTCCATTTTGATGATCCAACTCCTCAGGTTCTATCTCATGTTCCTCATGCTCCTAAACACCAGCTTGATCATGTGTAGTAGAATCAGGTTCAGGTTCTTGCGGTTCTGGTGCTGATTCTTGAGTGTCCCCCTCATGATCAGGATGGGGATGTTGGGGAGCTTCTAAAGGTAAGTTAGGGACTGAAGGAGCTTTACTTTCTTTGGCCGGTTCTTGAGGAAAACTAATACCAAGGCTGTCCATGATTCTCCTTAGGTTAGCAGCTCGGTCTGATTGAGAAGTATGGAGATCCTTCAAGTTGTCCCAATTCTTCTCATCATAGAAACTTCTTGTCTCCATAAACTTCACATCTCTTGAGATCAAAACCTTCTTTGTTTCAGGCACATAACACTTGTATCCTCTTTGTTTTATGGAATATCCAATGAACATAGCTTTGGTGCTTTTAGCATCCAACTTATCTCTTTGTTCTCCTGGAATTAACACAAAACAAATACACCAAAACACACGTAAGTGATCAAGTAATGGACTGGTTTTGTTTAATACCTGAAATGGAGATTGATCATGAAGAACTTTTGTGGGAGTTCTATTGATCAAGTAGCATGCAGTCATGACTGTATCTCCCCAAAATCTCTTAGGAACATTCTTGTAGAACATCATGGACCTTGCCACCTCTATTAAGTGTCTGTTATTCCTTTCAGCCACTCCATTTTGTTGTGGAGTGTAAGGGCAGCTTGTTTGATGAAGAATCCCATGTTTGAAAGCATTACTTGTATACTCTCCATTATTATCTGATCTGAAAATTTTGATCTTAGCATTTAAATGGTTAGTAACATGATTCTGAAAATTCATGAAAGCTTCTAACACCCTACCCTTAGTTTGCATCAAGGTTATCCAAGTGTATTTAGACTTTTCATCAATGAATGTGACAAAGTACTTATGATTTTCTCTAGACACACAAGGGGCAGTCCACACATCAGAATGAACAAGATCAAAGCAACTTTCATAAACAGTTTTAGAACTTGGAAAAACAGATTTGCAATGTTTTCCAAGAATGCAAGCCTCACAATCATCATTTTTAAAAGAAACAGAAGGTAATAAGAGACCTAATACCCTAGAGTGTGGATGTCCTAGTCTAGCATGTCAAATAGAATCATCAACACTCATGAAAGTAGAAAGAGCAGTAGATAATTCAGAAGAAGATGGGTTAGTATCTTCAATCATGTAGAGCTCATCCTTTGTCACACCTTTCCCAAGCAACTTGCTTGTCTTAATATCCTGAAACACAACATCATTAGGACTGAAAATAACATTGCAATTGAGATCAGTAGCTACTCTTTTCACAAATAATAAGTTTGATGTAAAACTAGGCATATATAAAGCTTTTGATTCTTTACTAAACAACTTAAGGTTTCCTATGCCTTGAATTGGAATCTTATCACCATTTGCAATCAAAACATTACCAAGAGCAGGTTTAATGTTTTCTATCAATTTAGAGTACATGATCATATGATGGGATGCTCCTGAATCAACTATCAATGGTTTGGTTCTATTGGATGCAAAGAGTGATGTTCCAAAAGTCATACCAGAGTTTTCCTTGATGGCTTTAATGAGAGCCTCAAGGTATGATTTTCTTACCACATCACACTGATCATGAACTTGAGTAGCATGATGAACCACCATTGCTCTTCCTTCATCACAAGGTTGCATTAAAGATGAACCGGGTCCAGCTGCACCATAGGAGAGGTTGTGAGAGGATGGTCTTACGTGTGGATACAGGCGCCAACATTTCTCTTTTAGGTGTCCACTTTGCTTGCAATACACACACCTTAAGATTCCTCTCCTATCACCACCATAGTTCTGCCTTTCCTCAGGTTTATAAGCTCCTTTGTTGGCAGTCACAAGCTCATCTTTCTTACTGAACAGCCCAACTGATCCTTGTTCTCTCTGAAGTTGTCCACACACATCATCCAAAGAAGGTAATGTGTCTGTCCTTAGAATGTGTTTGATTAGGTCATTGTAGGATGGTTTTAAGGTGAGCATAAGCGCAAATACTCTATCCTGCTCTCTCCTTTCATTTAGCACAAGAGGGTGCTTGATGGCCTTAACATCTCCAACTCTGCCCACAAAGACATGAACTTCCCAAAGTGAGCTTTGAACTCCATATTTTCTTGTTGGAGATTGTTGATGGCCTGCTTAACTTTAAAGACCCTGCTCAGATTAGACATATTACCATAAACCTTCTCAAGGGTTTTCCACAGCTCCTTAGAGGTCACACAATAAGAATAAGCTTCCAACAGCCCCTGGTCAAGTGAGCTTTAAAGCAACAACTCATGGTTGTCTCTTGAAATCCCAACATATGATACACATGCTTTTGGCCTCAAAAAATTATTGGTTTAAAGGGCAACTTTTTATACTTTATTAGTAAATATGGTTGTGTGCAGTTTTGATCTCTTGGCATGTTCAAAGTAGTGTTCATGAGGTGTGAGAGAGTATAAGACCAACCGGGAGAGAGGCTTGAGCTGAGGATCCCTTCAGCTACTGTTGTCCAAGTCGTGTAGGTGTATATTTATTGGGAGATCGAAATAATGGACCGTATGAAGATCATAAAAATTAATAAATATTTTGGAAAACTAGCTTTCTTTTCTTACAAGAAAGTGATTGTAGTTAAATTAAATCAAACCTAGACTATCATGGGATTGATTTTATGAATTTAAAATCATAAAAGATAAATTTACATAGAAAACTAGCTTTATCTCTAAGAAATTAAGTTGATATAGTGTTTATATGAATTTACACATGTTGTAACTTATTTTCTATAAGAGTAATAATAATTCTTCATAAATACTCTTGTGTGTTTTACTCATCTATTATATATTTTACAAACTTACATGTTTTCAATTAATGCATTAATTGTATAAATCGTTTAGTAACACTTAACCAGATGTCAAGAAAAAAAAAAGACACTTAACCAGATCATTCACTTCCGGGAGTTTGCCCGCACATGCATTTTGCCCCACTAATTTTAAACCAGTCTTAGGGACATATCAATATCGAATAATAGTGAAAATCTCTAACAAAATTATAATATTTATTTAAATATATATTATCCGATCTGTTTAACCAGAACAATTTGATTATTTTTTTACCAACCACGCCGATATGTTTTACATATGTAATAAGTATTGACAGTGAAATGTGGATGGTTTCTAATCATACTGACGTTAAATAATAAGAAAAAGTCCTAATCAGATTTCCTGAATTAAATTGGCCGTCATATAACACATGCTCTAATTTTAGATTTTTAGTTACTAACATTTATTAAATAACTTTAAAATTAGCACATATCTTACTCGATTGGTAAATTTTCAAAAAAAATTCGTGTTTAACATTCTTATTCAGTTGTGTTTTGAAACTGAATCGCTTCTGAAAAAAAATTACAGAGTATGAGATCCACATAGAGGGTTGTCTATTTAGTGAAATAAAATCCAGTGTAATTAAATGTTATGCTTAGTCACTCTAGAAAACATCCATTTGCTATTTTTATATTTTTAGAGATAGTATGAGATCCACATTTTGGATGAAAAGACTATAATTATGCTGTGATTTGATTCTCTTTTATTATAATATGAAAAGTTTAGCGTAATTTATTTTCTTAATGCTTGTAACTGCCACTATTCTACTAATATATATTCCACTTGTATATTTTATTTTAGAGTATAACGGTTGGTCTTTTAGAGATCAAAATCCAACTTAACTATGGGTTAAATTTAGTTACTGTTAAAAACATTCTGAAAAACATCCATTTGCCATTTATTTAAATCCACATTTTGAATGGAAAATTCATTATTTTCATTATGATTTGTTAGTCTTTTCAAGGGAAGGAAAAAAATCCAGAGTAATTTCTTCTTTTATTTTTTTTTTAATTTCCATTATTTTATTTATTTTTATTTCACCAATATATATATATATATTCTTTTATACTATTTTAATTCTACTTATTCCACTTATGTACCACAATTTGCATTTCTATTTTATTTACCAGATTTATAAGTTTACGTGTTGTATGGATTGTTTTTGTTATTTTAAACTGTTAATAGTATAAAATGTTGAATATATTTTGTTATTAATAATATATATTATTAAATATAAATTTAACCATATAAATTTTAAATTATAAATTAATAGAAATGTTAATATAAATTTAATTTATTTTACTATGTGATTGATATACAACAATGATACTGCTCACAATAGTTTTTCACAGAAAATCATTAAATTTGTAGATGTCACTTAAAAAGAAAATTTAGTTGATAATTTTGCAAAATGAAGAAATAGTATTAGAATATCTTATAAGTTTTTTGTTTGCTAAGATTATGTAATGACATCTTCTTATAATATTTCCTTAATCATTAACCTAATCCTATATACAATTCAGTACTTCTTATAAAAAAAAAAACTTACTCGTTTTACATAATAAAAGATATAAACGATTTTGTTTGAGTTTTGTACATATATTTTTAAGTTTTAGGTTTTTAGTTGGATAACATTATGCGATAGTTTGACCAAAAAAACTAAATTTATGCGATAGTATTTCATTTTGTTTTTTTTTTTTTTTGGTAAATGCGATAGTATTTCATCATCTTCAAAATAATACTTGTTTGCGTATTGACATTTAATTTACTCTTTTCATTTTCTTTTAGCACATATCTTGCAAAACTTTTTTGTCCAAGTCATCTTCCTAGACTTTTCCTGATAAGTTGTGTGATATTTTTATTGAATTGCACGTCAAGTAATCTTATCAAAATTCTCTCCTTATATATATTTTGATCACTTATTTTAATTATTTATAGTACATTATTACAAATATCAATTAACTTACAAACTTGCATGTCACAAATAACATTTTCAATATTGAAATTTTTAATTTTTACCTTAAATTTATGTAAAATACATTATTACAATGTATTATAACACATGTTAAGATATTATACATTATTTTAACATTTATTAATTTTTCCTTCTATGTATATATTTTTATTATTTTTTAACTGCTTCTAGAAAGCGATAAATAGTATACATTATTACAACATATGTCTAATGTTATATTATAAATGTAAATTTGTACTTTAACACATAAAATATAGTTTAATTTTTAAATATGCAGAGAAATTGAATTTATTCTTAGATCCAAAATTTATATTATAATCATAAATTCATTCTTCTTAGATATATTTGTTTTTCTACTAATTTAAATCAAATTTGTGTTTCGTTTTTTTATATATTTTCTAAAAATTGTATCATTTAACATATCATAGATTTTGATTTTTTATCTTTTGGATAAAATTAATTATTTATATAATAAATTGTGAGAATTAATTAAGTTGTTCATATTAATTTTAATGTTTGCATTTAATTATTTTTATTGATGTGGACACTCTGAATAGAGAAATGAAAGTCTCTGATTATATATACTAGATATCATTTGTGAGTTTTATTTTGCATTTCTCAATTTTATGATTAGCCTATATATGGAAATTAACCAATATTTTATCAAAAGCCTTGTAGTCAAGTTGTAAGGAGACATATTTAAGACGCCAACACGTTTCAAGTTCGATTTATCTGGTATGCAAAATTAAAACACATTTCTCTAGACACCCACATGAATATGGATATTTGTTTTCGGCTTATTTGAATATTCGAAAAAAGAACTACCAATTGATTGCACCTCCATTTAAGGATTATTCCGAGCCCCTCCATAAGTTCATGATACCCCATATTAAAAACAATATTTCATTTTTTAACTTTACTATATGTGTTTTATTTTCAATAATATAATATATTTTTATATGGGATTGGTTAATTTTTTAACCTATTTGTCAAGATCTCTTAAATACTTTATTTGGAACTATTTTTTTGTTTTCTTTTTATTTATATAAAAATTACATATTTCAAATTTTGTGTGCGGTACATTCGTACTTGATATTCCATTTTAGGCTATATTTTGTGTGTTTTCCGTCAACAATATAATATTGTTAATATTTTCCCTACCATTTTGTCGAATTTTGTTCAACTATATTATTTTTCTTTTTAATATAAAAATTATAGATTTGAGATTTTTATTCGTATTTTTCCTCTTTAATATAACTTATGTGAAAATTGGGTTACTTTTTGTTGTATGAGATTTTTTTTTTTGAGAAATATTTTTTTGTTTGAGCCGTTTAATAATTTTTTTCTTGACTTAAATACATATTGATTTTTGTTATACGGGCTTTGTTCTATTTTCGTGAAAACTTTTGTTTTAGAGCCTTTATTAATATTATTTTTTTAATTCTACATCAAAACTTTTTTATAAATCTGACATCTTGTTTGTTATATATCAATATATTCATTTGTGTAATTTATTTTGATAAGACATTTACATATTTTATATATTTTTAAGGTTCATTTGTATTTGATATTATTCTTTAGTATAGCTAAAGTAAATATGAAACACATGCTTTTGGCCACAAAAATTATTGGTTTAAAGGGTAACTTTTTATACTTTATTAGTAAATATGGTTGTTAGAGCTGGACCAAGGACAAGATCAGGAAAAAGAGTGCTAAGAGAAGACTTCAACAAGGCAGTGCAACACCTACTCAACTTACAACAGCCTATCTTAGGAGCTTCTAATCAAGAACAAGCAGATTGCAACAAGGGCAAGCTATTCAACATTCAAGATGAGCCAAGCATCAATCTAAGCCTGCTCACTGCTCATTCAACAAGCCAAGAGAGTACCAAGGAGCTTACCGTGTTTACCTATATGTGAAATCAAATGATACAAGTCTTACTACGGATCCAATACTATCTTCTTGTGTGTGTTGACAAGGGGGATTTTACACCTTGGACCATCACTAGCACCACGACTTTGTTCTTCAAATTATTGTAGAACTTATACAGGGTGAAAGGAAAGCTTTTTTTTGTTTTGTTTCCTAATGTATTTTGATTTCTAAAACCATACTTAATAATTGTTACAAAATATATTATAATGTAGCTTTCACGTGATGATCTAATGTTTAGAATGATTTTAGATAACTAGGGTTTAATGCATATAATATTACTATTTATTAATTTTGCTCTTCCAGAAAAATAACAACACCTAAATGTTTGACTATCTTACAAGGAATAAGATAGAACAAACAATAGAATTACTAACATTGTCTATAGAGAAAATTTTAACAATATTCAACACGAAAAGTTTGTAATTTTAAAGCAAATAATCCATATGTATATACTCTACCACGTCCTAATATATTAACTTTATATGTTATCAAATGGAATTAACTCTCTATCTTTTTCACACTTTCTCTTCTCCATCTACTTTTAATGATGAGGTCATAGAACCAGGACAACCACAAGTACCACTTGTTAGAACTGGACCATGGAAAAGATCAGGAACAAGAGTGCTAAGAGAAGAGTTCAACAAGGCAGTGGAACACCTACTCAACTTACAACAGCCTATCTTAGGAGCTTCTAATCAAGAACAAGCAGATGGCAACAAGGGCAAGCTATTCAATATTCAAGATGGGCCAAGCATCAATCTAAGCCTGCTCACTGCTCATTCAACAAGCCAAGAAAGTACCAAGGAGCTTACCATGTTTACCATCCTGCCAACGGTCTAAAACATCAACCAAACCGTCCAAAGAACAAGCTAAGGTAAGTCTTTGAATACATTGATTATGCTTGTGTCTCTAACGGCTCTTTTCTTTGTTTGTGAGTGTTCTATCTTTCCATAAGAGTCTGTTTTCGTTTTTAATGTCTTAGAGTCCCAGATTTTGTTTTAATTACATTGTATTTTGCTTCAAAGACCCCTAGAAGGGCAAACCTGCTCGGACTATTTATAAAGTCCCAAAATCAGGCGTGTATCTTTACCCTAGATGAAATAAACGCACCCTTTTGTCCAGAGAGCATTCTTCCAGTCTGAGTTCTTGAGAGATTGTGAGAAGCATCTCTTGTTTGTCTTATCAAAGTTCCTGTCCATAGAGCTTTATGGCGACCATCGATCCATTTGCACTTCCATTCCATTCATTAGGTCAAGCAGAGAGTGTTACACAACCAACTGCTTCATCTCCATCATCAATCCATTTCGAATCCATCTTCTGTTCAAGGCTGAGAGAGTTACACAACCAGCAGCTTTGGATCCATCTCTATCTGTGCCTGCATCATCTGGTATCAGAGCCGAAAGGTTCTTAGATCAGGTGTATCTATGAAGGATTATGTTGTTTCATAGGTTTAATTATCAGATTACAACCTATCACATAATCAACTAGGATCTAGGTGATTTGCAGTTGAATCATAAACAGATCAGAATCATTACCTTATGATTGCAGCGGATTGATCAAGGGAATGAAGAGATCACTGAGAGCTGATGATTACCGGCTCCTCCTAGGTATCCACACGCTTACAAGCTATTGGATCAGGCTGCTAGACCAAGCTGGAACAACAGAGAGAGAGGAGGACGGCCAGACCTAAAAATCGCAGAAGACTGGTCTTACTGGCGCCTCCTCTTCCCTTATATGGGCCCAAGTAATTAAACTAATGGCATATTAGGCTTTTGGGCCCAAGACCCAAATCAGACAAAAAGACTGTATTTTGTCTGGCCCAATTCTCTGTACAAATACAGTAAATGTCTTGCATCTTACTGTATTAATTCCTTGTTAACTTTCCCGTTAGCTATGGTGTGTGACCCTTAGGGATCATACAATACTGGTAATAAGTACTTAACTTATAGATCAAGAGCGGGCTCTAGCAAGTCATCATGACCTCCCAGTATTTATGACTTATGTCTGATCTCGACACTTATCATACTTTCTAGAGATAGCACAGTAGATTTCAGGACATTCCCAACAATCTCCCACTTGTACTGGAATCCTACATTCCCTAATCCTTTTGTCTCAATATCTCGATCTGGCATAAGGCAAGATGCGTGTCATCCTTATATAGCTAGACCATGTTCATCGGACCAGATTTGATACTGACAATTCAAACGACTTGGGCAAGTCCGTTTGGGAGTGGCCACTCTCTTACCAGCTATCAAGTCTCCGATTGGCCTAGAGATATTACCTCCGTTAAACGGCAGGGACAAATCCCATCTTGTTCCATCACTATGAACTACACACTTTATAATACACCCAACCAAGGTCCTTATAGCTCCCAGTTACGAAACAGCGTTAGACAATGATCAAAGCGCATCAATCCATGTGCAGCCACATGCATGCGAACTCAGGTCTAAGGACTATACTCTATAGTCGTAAATGAGAACCTTTTATGACACAGATATCAATATCTTGTAGAGTTCTCATCAGCGGGCCATGTCCGGTCATATGCTCCCTACATATACCTATGTGTTGACTTTGATGCCGCGCATCCATGACCCATGAAACTTGGTCATAAGTCTCAACACACTCTAGTCTCAAGTGGTTGTTGGTGTTCCAATTTCAACAACCTTCGACTATGGACACTATGATTTATGTCACTTCGTTAAATATGGGGTTTCATGATCAAGTCTTTCTCATGTACTTCGATGGCCCATATATTACGACATGAATCATTTTGGAATGATTATTTTATATCACAGTTAAAAATAATCCAGAAATAAAATTTCATTAACATTAAAATGTTTACACGAACCAATCAAAATAACTAAAATAAAGCCCTCATAACTCCCACTCAAAAAAAGATTACATTTGAATATCTCTAATTCCTACAGCAGCAGTATGCAACTCGTGCTTAGGTCTCGGGAGTGGCTTTGTCAACGGGTCAGCCACGTTCTCATCAGTGGGAACTCTGCTGACCATCACTTCACCTCTATTCACTATATCACGAATCAGGTGATACCTTCTCATAATATGTTTTGATTTCTGATGATGTCTCGGTTCCTTAGCTTGAGCAATTGCACCATTGTTGTCACAATACAGTGTTAAAGGCTCAGTGGCATTTGGGAATACACCGAGTGTTGGAATATATGTGTGTGTTCATGGTTCAATTAACAGATTGCAACCTAGCACATATAACTCAGATCTAGGTTCTTGACAAATGAATCATAAACCAAACCTGATCATTACCTTTCAATTTGCAGCGGATTGATGGATGGTAATGATGAGATCAGCTAGAACAGATCAGATGCCTGTTCCTCCTTCAGTATCCACACTCTTACAAGCCGGGATGGTTGCTAGACCAAAGCAATGGATTGATCAGAGAGAGAAGAGAGACGGCTCACGTTTTAGGTCGTTCACTGTTAAAGTCGAAATTCTGAGACAACTCAAATAAATATCGACTCTGTCATAAACCTAAACCGATGTCTCGGTTTCGCAACTGTGTCGACCGACACATACACTTGTGTCGATCGACACAAGTCATTTCTCTCGATATGGGCCCAAGTGATTAAACTAACGGCCCAACTCTCTGCACAAATACAGTAAATGCCTTGCATCTTACCGTATTCATTCCATGTTAACTTTCCCGTTAGCTATGGTGTGTGACCCTTTGGGATCATACAATACTGGTAATAAGTCCTAAACTTATAGATCAAGAGCGGACTCTAGCAAGTCATCATGATCACCCAGTATTTATGACTTATGTCTGATCTCGACATTTATCATACTTTCTAGAGATAGTACGGTAGATTTCAGGACATTCCCAACAATCTCCCACTTGTACTGGAATCCTACAAAGGACATTCCCAACAATCTTCCGATTGTACTGGAATCCTACATTCCCTAGTCCTTTTGTCTTAATATCTCGATCTGGCATAAGGCAAGATGCGTGTCATCCTTATATAGCCAGACCATGTTTATCGGACCAGATTTGATACTGACAATGCAAACGACTTGGGCAAGTCCGTTTGGGAATGGCCATTCTCTTACCAGCTATCAAATCTCCGATTGGCCTAGAGATATTACCTCCGTTAAACGGCAGGGACAAATCCCATCTTGTTCCATCACTATGAACTACACAATTCATAATACACCCAACCAAGGTCCGTATAGCTCCCAGTTACGAAACAGCGTTAGACAATGATCAAAGCGCATTACTCCATGTGCAGCCACATGCATGCGAACTCAGGTCTAAGGACTATACTCTATAGTCGTATATGAGAACTTCTTATGACACAGATATTAATATCTTGCAGAGTTCTCATTAGCGGGCCATGTCCGGTCATATGCTCCCCTACATATACCTATGTGTCGACTTTGATGCCGCGCATCTATGACCCCTCGAAACCTAGTCATAAGTCTCAACACAATCTAGTCTCAACAGGTTGTTGTTGTTCCAATTTCAACAACCTTCGACTATGGACACTATAATTTATGTCACTTCGTTAAATATGGGGTTTCAGGATCAAGTCTACTCATGTACTTCAATGGCCCATATATAATGACATGAATTATTTTGGAACGATTATTTTATATCACAGTTAAAAATAATCCAGAAATAAAAATTTCATTAACATTTAAGAAAATGTTTACAAGAACCAATCAAAATAACTAAAACAAACGCCCTCACAACTCCCACTCAAAAAGAGATTACATTTGAATATCTCTAATTCCTACAGCAGCAGTATGCAACTCGTGCTTAGGTCTCGGGAGTGGCTTTGTCAACGGGTCAGCCACGTTCTCATCAGTGGGAACTCTGCTGACCATCACTTCGCCTCTATTCACTATATCACGAATCAGGTGATACCTTCTCATAATGTGTTTGGATTTCTGATGATGTCTCGGTTCCTTGGCTTGAGCAATTGCACCATTGTTGTCACAATACAGTGCTAAAGGCTCAGTGGCATTAGGGAATACACCGAGTTCAATCAAGAAGTTCCTAATCCAAACTCCTTCCTTCGCAGCTTCTGAAGCAGCGATGTATTCAGCTTCAGTTGTGGAATCTGCTACGGTGCTCTGCTTGGAACTATTCCAACTTACTGCACCGCCATTCAGACAGAAGATGTAGCCAGACTGTGACCGGAAATCATCCTTATCTGTCTGAAAACTTGCATCCGTGAATCCACTGATTTCAAGCACTTCACTTCCTCCGTAAACCAAGAACTTATCCTTAGTATTCCTCAAATACTTCAGAATATTCTTTACGGCAATCCAGTGACTCTCACCTGGATTCGACTGGTACCTACTCGTCATGCTTAGTGCATAAGCAACATCAAGACGAGTACAGATCATGGCATACATGATAGATCCTATAGCCGAAGCATAAGGAATCCTACTCATGCGCTTAAGCTCATCAGGTGTCTTAGGACACTGATCCTTGCTTAGTGAAGCACCATGTATCATTGGCGTGAACCCCTTCTTGGATTTATCCATTCCGAATCGATGCAGGACTTTATCTATATAAGCATCTTGACAAAGTCCAATCAGCTTTTTAGTTCTGTCTCTAAAGATTCGGATTCCAAGAACATACGCGGCTTCACCCATGTCCTTCATGGAAAAACAACTTCCCAGCCAGTCTTTAACAGACTTCAGCATTGGAATATCATTTCCAAGAAGCAATATGTCATCGACATATAGGATAAGAAACGCCACTTTGCTCCCACTAGTTTTCTTATACACACATTGTTCCTCTTGGTTTCTGATGAAGTCAAAGTTCTTTATTGCTTCATCAAAACGAAGATTCCAACTCCTCGATGCTTGCTTCAATCCATAAATGGATTTGTGAAGCTTGCATACTTTCCCAGCATTCTTAGGATCAATGTAACCGTCAGGTTGTGTCATATACACATCCTCCTCCAAGATTCCATTCAGGAAGGCGGTTTTCACATCCATCTGCCAAATCTCATAATCATAATAAGCGGCAGTTGCTAGGAGAATCCGAATTGATTTCATCATTGCCACTGGTGAATAGGTTTCATCATAGTCTATACCATGAATTTGCTTGAAAACTTTTGCCACCAACCTGGCTTTGTAAATCTGGACATTTCCATCCACGTCTATCTTCTTCTTGAAGATCCATTTACACTCGATGGCTTTTGCACCAGCAGGTAAATCAACCAGTGAAAACACTCGGTTAGCAGACATGGAGTCCATCTCGGATTCTGTGGCTTCACGCCACTTTAAGGAGTCAGGGCCCATCATGGCTTCTGCAAAGTTCGAGGGTTCATCACCGTCAATGATCAAAAGATCATGGCAATTAGTCACAAGGAATCCCTGATATCTATCAGGTTCCTGACGGATCCTTCCGGATCTTCGAACTTCAGGTACTGCAGGTTCAGGTTCTATCACAACTTCATGTAATTCATCCTGCTGTTCTTCCTCATTAGGTTGAACAGGTTCCTGTCCTTCTTGAATTTCATCAAGTTGTACCTTACTCCCACTATCTTTTCTAGAGAGAAACTCCCTTTCAAGAAAAGTACAATCCCGAGCAACAAAGATTTTGTTCTCGGATCGCAGATAGAAGTAATAAGCCTTGGTATCCCTAGGATAACCAATGAAGTAGCATTTGTCAGATTTTGGTGTAAGCTTGTCTGAGATTAATCTTTTGACATAGGCTTCACAACCCCAAATTCTGAGAAAAGACATTGCTGGAGCTTTTCCAGTCCATATCTCATATGGTGTCTTTGCTACTGCCTTTGATGGCACTCTGTTCAGTGTGAACGTTGCGGTGAGCAAAGCATATCCCCAAAGGGATATAGGAAGGTCTGTGTGACTCATCATGGATCGGACCATATCTAACAATGTCCGATTCCTTCTCTCAGACACACCATTCCACTGTGGTGTTCCAGGAGGTGTGAGTTGGGAGATAATCCCACACTCACTCAGATGATCACGAAATTCCTGGCTCAAGTATTCTCCTCCTCGGTCCGACCGAAGAGCTTTAATACTTTTACCAAGCTGGTTCTGTACTTCATTCTGGAATTCTTTGAACTTTTCAAAGGTTTCCGACTTATGTTTCATCAAGTAGACATATCCATATCTACTGAAATCATCAGTGAATGTAATGAAGTACTGAAAGTTTCCTCTAGCACTTGTGGACATTGGGCCACACACGTCAGTATGTATCAGGCCCAATAGTTCACTGGCCCTTTCTGTGGGTTTATTGAAAGGCGCCCTTGTCATTTTGCCCATTAGGCAAGATTCGCATTGCTCACAAGACTCAAAGTCAAATGAGCCCAAGAGTCCATTTGAATGGAGCCTCTTGACGCGTTTCTCACTAATGTGCCCCAAACGACAATGCCAGAGAAACGTTTCATTTTCTTCGTTAGATTTGAACCGTTTTGTATTTATGTTATATACTGGAGCAGATTGATCCAGCATGTACAGCCCATTTATAAGAGGGGCACAGCCATAGAACATATCATTGAGATTAAAGGAACATAATTTATTCTTAATAGAAAAATCAAATCCTTGCAAATCCAACAATGAAACTGAAATGATATTTCTGCTTATAGCAGGTACAAAATAACAATTCTCAAGTTCTAAAATCAATCCAGAAGGTAAAGACAACAAATAAGTGCCAACGGCCAGTGCTGGAACCTTCGCTCCATTGCCAACCCGCAACTCTACTTGCCCTTGCTTCAACCTTCTACTGTTGCTGAGCGCCTGCATATTAGTACAAATATGAGCCCCACATCCAGTATCTAATACCCAAGTGGTATTATCAGAAGTAGTAGTATTTACTTCAATAACAAAAATACCTGAAGATTTAGTCTCGAAGGACTTCTTCTTCTTCAGACTTTCCTGGTATTTCTTACAGTCCCTGCGGTAATGCCATGCCTCTTTGCAAAAGTGGCAGATGTCAGAAGGCCCAGCTTTGGACACGGGCTTGGGCTTGGCGTTTTCATTGCCAACTACTTTGGCCTTTCCCTTGTCTGCAGCGGATTTCTTGAAATCCTTGCCCTTCTGCACCATGAGTACAGACGACTCCTTGGTTTTCTTCAGATTCGGTTATGCAGTCTTGAGCATACCATGTAGCTCAGGCAACGTCTTTATCAACCCATGCATATTATAGTTCAAAATGAACTGGTCATATGCAGGAGTAAGAGACTGCAGAACGATATCACAAGCAAGCTCTTGGCTTATAGGACAGTCGACCCTCGTCAAATGATCGAGATAACCCATCATTTTCAGAACATGAGGACTCACTGCTGCATCCTTAGCCATTTTACAGTCTAAGAGATTCTTAACAGTTTGGAATCTCTCTGTACGAGCCTGCTCCTGAAACAACGCTTTCAGATTTGCCATCAGCTCCATGGGACAAGTCAGGCCTTCCCACTGCATCTGCAGTTCGGGAGCCATTGTCGCCAACATCAGGCAAATCACGTCATTAGCATCTGAAGAATGCGTATCCCAAGCATTCTTCACAGCTTGTGCGGCATTATTCGCAGGTCTAGGAGAGAGAGCTCTTTCAAGGACATAAGCCTTCTTCTCCTGCCTGAGTACAAGTCTCAGGTTCCTGGACCAGTTCAGGAAGTTTGATCCGTTCAGTTTGTCCTTCTCAAGGGCAGACCGGATCGAGAAAGTGTTTTGTGTTGTTGTGCTTGACATAGCTGAAAATATGAGACAATAAAGGTTTAGTTATTAAGTTCATAAAAGAGCAATCTTAACAGCTTATAAGAAAACTCGCATTGTATTCAAAATTTCTTTGTTTTAACCTCATAAGAATACAATGATTCCGAGACCCATGTTTAGCTAAATCCAAAGTGGGCCACTGGCCGTCACCCAGAATTAGCTATACTTGGTAAGCATACACACAGCTAGTTATAACCAATAACTCTCGGTTGTGAATTGGACCCGAGGCCCAAATTCACCAGATGTCTCAAGGCCCGGGACTCCCGATGGCCCAGTCAAGGAAACCAATCTCTTACAGCCAAATAATCACTAAAATCTGGGACTCCCAATGAAATTAGTGACTATATACTACTTTGCTTACGCGAAAACAGACACCTCACACTGTAAGCCATGTTTGTAATCAAATAAGCGTTAAGTAGCTGACAAGATTGGAAAGACATCCAAGCTTGATATTGTTTTTGAGGATTTTAAGTTTTATTTCCAAAAATAGAAGATTACTATTTTGGGAAACTTCCTTATTTTAGAAACTTTCTAAATTTAGTAACTTACTAAAAATAGAAATTTCTAATTTTAATATTTTATAAATATTTTCGGGTTGGGTCACAAATTATAGGCCCAATTCTTGGTCCAAGACCATAGAATTCCAGTTGGCCCAATAATTTGACATAACCGATCCGGTTTATTAATTCTGGTCCAAGACCAAATTAACTATCAAAACCATCGGTTATTTACTAAACCAGACCAGCTCTAAATTATTTGGTCCAACCAAATCAAACTTAGACCAGCCTTCGGTTTAGGTTAAAATTCAATTTTATGAATTTTAATCCGGTTTAACCAGAAATAAAATTATTTCCAGTAAACCGCGATTTGGGTTAACCGCTTGAACCACCAATTAAATTGGATCGGTTCAGTTAAGTCCAAAACCGGAAAAAAAAAAAAAAAACACCTTGTGTTTTAGCCAATTTTGACCTAACTTGCGGTTCTGGCTAAAGTAGACAATGAACCACAATTGGATTGATCGGTTCATTGTCTCGGTTTAGGGAAAGATGAACCACGAAGCTCGGCTGAACCGATTGGCTACTCGCGGATCATCTGCATCGCCTTCGTATCGATCGATATGAGTCTTTCATGTCGATCGATACTAGCGATTATCAGCTCGGGTCAATCGGGTCATCAGGACCGCGAGATGTCAATCGGATCGATCGATATCGACCGATACCTCGCTCCCTCGTCGATCGACACGGGCGACCAGATCGCACACCAATGGCTTTCAATTGGATTGATGCGATCTAATTCTTAGGTTTTCATGTTTTCTGATCAAATTTCTTAACCAAATTCGATTTTAAACAGTAAGAACAACCTAAATCAGATTCATAAAGCAAAAACCAATAACCTGGTGCTCTGTAAATCTGGACATTTCCATCCACGTCTATCTTCTTCTTGAAGATCCATTTACACTCGATGGCTTTTGCACCAGCAGGTAAATCAACCAGTGAAAACACTCGGTTAGCAGACATGGAGTCCATCTCGGACTCTGTGGCTTCACGCCACTTTAAGGAGTCAGGGCCCATCATGGCTTCTGCAAAGTTCGAGGGTTCATCACCGTCAATGATCAAAAGATCATGGCAATTAGTCACAAGGAATCCCTGATTTCTATCAGGTTCCTGACGGATCCTTCCGGATCTTCGAACTTCAGGTACTGCAGGTTCAGGTTCTATCACAACTTCATGTAATTCATCCTGCTGTTCTTCCTCATTAGGTTGAACAGGTTCCTGTCCTTCTTGAATTTCATCAAGTTGTACCTTACTCCCACTATCTTTTCTAGAGAGAAACTCCCTTTCAAGAAAAGTACAATCCCGAGCAACAAAGATTTTGTTCTCGGATCGCAGATAGAAGTAATAAGCCTTGGTATCCCTAGGATAACCAATGAAGTAGCATTTGTCAGATTTTGGTGTAAGCTTGTCTGAGATTAATCTTTTGACATAGGCTTCACAACCCCAAATTCTGAGAAAAGACATTGCTGGAGCTTTTCCAGTCCATATCTCATATGGTGTCTTTGCTACTGCCTTTGATGGCACTCTGTTCAGTGTGAACGTTGCGGTGAGCAAAGCATATCCCCAAAGGGATATAGGAAGGTCTGTGTGACTCATCATGGATCGGACCATATCTAACAATGTCTGATTCCTTCTCTCAGACACACCATTCCACTGTGGTGTTCCAGGAGGTGTGAGTTGGGAGATAATCCCACACTCACTCAGATGATCACGAAATTCCTGGCTCAAGTACCGAGTTCAATCAAGAAGTTCCTTATCCAAACTCCTTCCTTCGCAGCTTCTGAAGCAGCGATGTATTCAGCTTCAGTTGTGGAATCTGCCACGGTGTTCTGCTTGGAGCTCTTCCAACTTACTGCACCGCCATTCAGACAGAAGATGTAACCAGACTGTGACCGGAAATCATCTTTATCTGTCTGAAAACTTGCATCCGTGAATCCACTCATTTCAAGCACTTCACTTCCTCCGTAAACCAAGAATTTATCCTTAGTATTCCTCAAATACTTCAGGATATTCTTTACGGCAATCCAGTGATTCTCACCTGGATTAGACTGGTACCTACTCGTCATGCTTAGTGCATAAGCAACATCAGGACGAGTACAGATCATGGCATACATGATAGATCCTATAGCCGAAGCATAAGGTATCCTACTCATGCGCTTAAGCTCATCAGGTGTTTTAGGACACTGAGTCTTGCTTAGTGTAGCACCATGTATCATTGGCGTGAATCCCTTCTTGGATTTATCCATTCCGAATCGATGCAGGACTTTGTCTATATAAGAATCTTGACAAAGTCCAATCATCCTCTTAGATCTGTCTCTAAAGATTCGAATTCCAAGAACATACGCGGCTTCACCCATGTCCTTCATGGAAAAACAACTTCCCAGCCAGTCTTTAACAGACTTTAGCATTGGAATATCATTTCCAAGAAGCAATATGTCATCGACATATAGGATAAGAAACGCCACTTTGCTCCCACTAGTTTTCTTATACACACATTGTTCTTCCTTGTTTCTGATGAAGTCAAAATTCTTTATTGCCTCATCAAAACGAAGATTCCAACTCCTGGATGCTTGCTTCAATCCATAAATGGATTTATGAAGTTTGCATACTTTCCCAGCATTCTTAGGATCAATGTAACCGTCAGGCTGTGTCATATACACATCCTCCTCCAAGATTCCATTCAGGAAGGCGGTTTTCACATCCATCTGCCATATCTCATAATCATAATAAGCGGCAGTTGCTAGGAGAATCCGAATTGATTTCATCATGGCCACTGGTGAATAGGTTTCATCATAGTCTATACCATGAATTTGCTTGAAACCTTTTGCCACCAACCTGGCCTTGTAAATCTGGACATTTCCATCCACGTCAATCTTCTTCTTGAAGATCCATTTACACTCGATGGCTTTAGCACCAGCGGGTAAGTCAACCAGTGAAAACACTTGGTTGCTAGACATGGAGTCCATCTCGGATTCAGTGGCTTCACGCCACTTTAAGGAGTCAGGGCCCATCATGGCTTCTGCAAAGTTCGAGGGTTCATCACCGTCAATGATCAAAAGATCAAAAGATCATGGCAATTAGTCACGAGGAATCCCTGATATCTATCGGGTTCGTGACGGATCCTTCCGGATCTTCGAACTTCAGGTACATCAGGTTCAGGTTCTATTACAACTTCATGTAATTCATCCTGCTGTTCTTCCTCATTAGGTTGAACAGGTTCCTGTCCTTCTTGAATTTCATCAAGTTGTACCTTACTCCCACTATCTTTCTTAGAGATAAATTCCCTCTCAAGAAAAGTACAATCCCGAGCAACAAAGATCTTGTTCTCGGATCGCAGATAGAAGTAATAAGCCTTGGTATCCCTAGGATAACCAATGAAGTAGCATTTGTCAGATTTTGGTGTAAGCTTGTCTGAGATTAATCTTTTGACATAGGCTTCACAACCCCAAATTCTGAGAAAAGACATTGCTGGAGCTTTTCCAGTCCATAACTCATATGGTGTCTTTGCTACTGCTTTTGATGGCACTCTGTTCAGTGTGAACGTTGCGGTCAGCAAAGCATATCCTCAAAGGGATATAGGAAGGTCTGTGTGACTCATCATGGATCGGACCATATCTAACAATGTCCGATTCCTTCTCTCAGACACACCATTCCACTGAGGTGTTCCAGGAGGTGTGAGTTGGGAGATGATCCCACACTCACTCAGATGATCACGGAATTCCTGGCTCAAGTATTCTCCTCCTCGGTCCGACCGAAGAGCCTTAATACTCTTACCAAGCTGGTTCTGTACTTCATTCTGGAATTCTTTGAACTTCTCAAAGGTTTCCGACTTATGTTTCATCAAGTAGACATATCCATATCTACTGAAATCATCAGTGAATGTAATGAAGTACTGATAGTTTCCTCTAGCATTTGTGGACATTGGGCCACACACGTCAGTATGTATCAGGCCCAATAGTTCACTGGCCCTTTCTGTGGGTTTATTAAAAGGGGCCCGTGTCATTTTGCCCATTAGGCAAGATTCGCATTGCTCACAAGACTCAAAGTCAAATGAGCCCAAGAGTCCATTTGAATGGAGCCTCTTGACGCGTTTCTCACTAATGTGCCCCAAACGACAATGCCAGAGAAACGTTTCATTTTCTTCGTTAGATTTGAACCGTTTTGTATTAATGTTATATACTGGAGTAGATTGATCTAGCATGTACAGCCCATTAATAAGAGGGGCACATCCATAGAACATATCATTGAGATTAAAGGATCACAATTTATTCTTAATAGAAAAATCAAATCCTTGTAAATCCAATAATGAAACTGAAATGATATTTCTGCTTATAGCAGGTACAAAATAACAATTCTCAAGTTTTAAAATCAATCCAGAAGGTAAAGATAACAAGTAAGTGCCAACGGCCAGTGCTGGAACCTTCGCTCCATTGCCAACCCGCAACTCTACTTGCCCTTCTTCAACCTTCTACTGTTGCTGAGCGCCAGCACATTAGTACAAATATGAGCCCCACATCCAGTATCTAATACCCAAGTGGTATTATCTGAAGTAGTAGTATTTACTTCAATAACAAAAATACCTGAAGAAGTAGCCGCGAAGGACTTCTTCTTCTCCTTTAGACTTTCCTGGTATTTCTTACAATCCCTGCGATAATGCCCTGCCTCTTTGCAAAAGTGGCAGATATCAAAAGGCCCAGCTTTAGACACGGGCTTGGGCTTGGCCTTTTCTTTGTTGACTGCCTTGCCCTTTCCTTTGTCTGCAGCGGATTTCTTGAAACCCTTGCCCTTCTGCACCATGAGAACAGACGGGTCCATGGCCTTCTTCAGATTAGGTTCTGCAGTCTTGAGCATACCATGTAGCTCAGGCAAAGTCTTTGTCAACCCATGCATATTATAGTTCAAGGTGAACTGGTCATATGCAGGAGTAAGAGACTGCAGAACGATATCACAAGCAAGCTCTTGGCTTATAGGACAGTCGAGTCTAGTCAAATGATCGAGATAACCCATCATTTTCAGAACATGTGGACTCACTGCTGCATCCTTAGCCATTTTACAGTCCAAGAGATTCTTTACAGTTTGGAATCTCTCTGTACGAGCCTGCTCCTGAAACAACGCTTTCAGGTTTGCCATCAGTTCCATGGGACAAGTCAGGCCTTCCCACTGAATCTGCAGTTCGGGAGCCATTGTCGCCAACATTAGGCAAACCACGTCATTAGCATCTGAAGAATGCGTATCCCAAGCATTCTTCACAGCTTGTGCGGCATTATTCGCAGGTCTAGGGGGGAGAACTCTTTCAAGGACATAAGCCTTCTTCTCCTGCCTGAGCACAAGTCTCAGGTTCCTGGACCAGTTCAGGAAGTTTGATCCGTTCAGTTTGTCCTTCTCAAGGGCAGACCGGATCGAGAAAGTGTTTTGTGTTGTTGTGCTTGACATAGCTGAAATTATGAGACAATAGAGTTTTAGTTATTTAGTTCATAAAAGAGTAATCTTAATAACTTATAAGAAAACTCGCATTGCATTCAAAATTTCTTTGTTTAACCTCATATGAATGCAATGATTCCGAGACCCATGTTCAACTAAAACCAAAGTGGGCCACTGGCCGTCACCCGGAATTAGCTTTACTTGGTAAGCATGCACACATCTAGTTATATCTATATAACTCTCGGTTGTGGATTGGGCCCAAGGCCCAATTCACCAGATGTCTCAAGGCCCGGGACTCCCGATGGCCCAGTCAAGGAAACCAATCTCTTACAGCCAAATAATCACTAAAGTCTGGGACTCCCAATGAAATTAGTGACTATATACTACTTTACTTACGCAAAAACAGACACCTCACACTGTAAGCCATATCTGTAATTGAATAAGCGTTAAGTAGCTGACAAGATTGGGCAAGACATCCAAGCTTGATATTGGTTTTGAGGATTTTGTGTTTTCTTTCCAAAAATAGAAGATTACTATTTTGGGAAACTTTCCATTTCAGGAAACTTACTAAATTTGGAAACTTTCTAAATCTAGAAACATGCTAAAAATAGAAATTTCTAATTTAATATTTTATTAAAGTTTTCGGTTGGGTCACAAATTATAGGCCCAATTCTTGGCCACATAATTCCAATTGGCCCAATAATTTGACATAACCGAGTCGGTTCATTAATTCTGGTCCACGACCAAATTAACTACTAAATCCAACTGGTTATTTACTAAACCAGACCAGCTCTAAATTATTTGGTCCAACCAAATCAAACTTAGACCAGCCTTCGGTTTAGGTTAAAATTCAATTTTGAATTTAAATCCGGTTTAACCAGAAATTAAATAATACCAATTGTATTAAATAATTTCCAGCAAACCGCGATTTGGGTTAACCGCTTGAACCACCAATTAAATTGGATCGGTTTGGTTAAGTCCAAAACCGGGAAGAAACACCTTGTGTTTTAGCCAATTTTGACCTAACTTGCGGTTTAAGCTAAAGCTGACAATGAACCACAATCGGTTTGATCGGTTCATTGTCGCGGGTTTGGGAAGAACGAACCGCGAAGCTCGGCTGAACCGATTGGCTACTCACGGAACGTATGCCTCGCCTGCATATCGATCGATATGACGCTCCCATGTCGATCGATACTCGCGTGCATCAGCTCGTTGCGATCGGGTCATTGGGACAGCGAGAAGCAATCGATCCGATTGATATCGACCGATATCACGCTCCCTCGTCGATCGATACGGGCGTCCACTTCGCATACCGATGGGTTTCAATCGGATTATGCGATTTACATATTAGGTTTTTCAAGTTTTCTAATCAAATTTTACTCATTAAAATCGATTCATCAAACTAATAAACAACCTAGTATGATCCAAAAAGCAAAAACCTAACAACCTTGCTCTGATACCACTGAAGGATTTGATGGATTATAGTGTTTTTCCATGGTTCAATTCTCAGATTGCAACCTAACACATATTTAATCAAGGATCTAGGTTCTTGTAAATGAATCATAAACACAAACCTGGACATTACCTTTTGCAGCGGAATGATTGTAATGTCGAGATCAACGAACAGATGAATACCTGTTCCTCCTCGGTATCCACACGCTTACAAGCACAGATGGCTGCTAGACCGGATGGATGATCAACAGAGAGAGAGATTTTAGAGGGAGAGGCCCTGCGGCCACGACCACAAATCGCCAAAATGGCTTAGGGTTGCAATACCCATGTTGCAATCTCTTTTTATTCACTAATGGGCCCAAGTTTAATTAATTAATTAAACTAATGGTCCATTAGACTTTTGGGCCCAAGACACAAATCAGACAAAAGCCCATTTGTTGTCTGCCCAACTCTCTGTACAAATACAGTAAATGCCTTAGCATCTTACCGTATTAATTCCATCTTAACTTTCCCGTTAGCTATGGTGTGTGACCCTTTGGGATCATACAATACTGGTAATAAGTCCTAAACTTATAGATCAAGAGCGGACTCTAGCAAGCCATCATGATCACCCAGTATTTATGACTTATGTCTGATCTCGACATTTATCATACTTTCTAGAGATAATACAGTAGATTTCAGGACATTCCCAACAATCTCCCACTTGTACTGGAATCCTACATGTTGGAAATGTCCTGAAATCAGGTTTGTTTTATGATTCGTTTTGCAAGAACCTAGATCTGTTTAAGGATTTGTGTTAGGTTGTAATTGAGAATTAAACCTTGAACAAACACCATAATCCTTCACTACATTCCCTAGTCCTTTTGTCTTAATATCTCGATCTGGCATAAGGCAAGATGCGTGTCATCCTTATATAGCCAAACCATGTTCATCGGACCAGATTTGATACTGACAATGCAAACGACTTGGGCAAGTCCGTTTGGGAGTGGCCACTCTCTTACCAGCTATCAAGTCTCCGATTGGCCTAGAGATATTACATCCGTTAAACGGTAGGGACAAATCCCATCTTGTTCCATCACTATGAACTACACAATTCATAATACACCCAACCAAGGTTCGTATAGCTCCCAGTTACGAAACAGCGTTAGACAATGATCAAAGCGCATCACTTCATGTGCAGCCAAATGCATGCGAACTCAGGTCTAAGGACTATACTCTATAGTCGTATATGAGAACCTCTCATGACACAGATATTAATATCTTGTAGAGTTCTCATCAGCGGGCCATGTCCGGTCATATGCTCCCCTACATATACCTATGTGTCGACTTTGATGCCGCGCATCTATGACCCCTCGAAACTTGGTCATAAGTCTCAACACAATCTAGTCTCAAGTGGTTGTTGGTGTTCCAATTTCAACAACCTTCGACTATGGACACTATGATTTATGTCATTTCGTTAAATATGGGGTTTCAGGATCAAGTCTACTCATGTACTTCGATGGCCCATATAAAATGACATGAATCATTTTGGAACGATTATTTATATCACAGTTAAAATAATCCAGAAATCATAGATTTCATAAATATAAAATATTATGTTTACATGAACCTTTCAAAATGACTAAATAAAGCCCTTTACAAACTCCCACTGAAATTAAGACTACGTCTTAATTTCACTTATCCTACAGCTACAGTCCGCGACTCATGCTTAGGCTCAAGGAGTGGCTTCATTAATAGATTAGCAACGTTCTCATTCGTTGAAACTTGCTGATCTACTTAACACCTCTATCATTTATCTCTCGGTATAGGTTATACCTACCCTCAAGGTGTTTGGACCTCTGATGTGCAGCTAGCCTCATCTATGCCGGGAATCACATCAAGTTCAGTGATGAACTCTTCTTTCCAAACAACCTCTTTCGCCGCTTCCCAAGCTGCGAAATGTTCAGCTTAAGTCATGGAGTCAGCAACAGTGCCTTGCACCGCCAGACAGACACAAGATATAACCGGACTGTGACCGGAAATCATCTTTGTCTGTTGGTAACTTGCCTTTCAGACTCTATCGACTTGTAGCACCTCACTTTCTCCATAAACCAAGAACTTATCCTTAGTATTCCTCAAATACTTTAGGATATTCTTTACGGCAATCTAATGATTCTTTGCTGGATTTGACTGGTCTTTACTTGTCTTGCTTAACATTAAAGCAACATCAAAACAAGTACGTGTCATGGCATACATGATAGATCCAATTGTCGACGCATATGGAATCCTATCCATGCATTCAAGCTCAGCAGTTATCGTAGGACACTGCTTCTTGCTTAATGTATTGCCATGTGACATTGGCATAAAACCCTTCTTGGATTGCTGATTAGGTGTAGGACTTTGTCAATTTAAGAATCCTGACTTTGTCCTACCAGCTCTTTTGGATCTCTATCTTTAGATCCAAAATCCAAGAACATACGTGGTTTTACCCATGTCAATCACAAAACCAACTCCCAAGCCAGTCCTTTACCGACTGCAGCATTGGGACGTTATTTCCGAGAATCATTATGTCATCGACATACACTATGAGAAATGCAACATCACTCCCACTTATCTATTAGTAAACGCACAGTTCCATTTCGTTCCTGTTCAAGTCAAAACCTTGACTACTTCAACAGAACGAAGATTCCAACTCCGATATGTTTGCTTCCATCCATGAATGGATCGATGAAGCCAACTTACACAAAATGTAATTTTTGGAGTCCGGGCTCACTTTCGCTTCTTTGAATTTCGCAGATTCGTCGCTTTCAATGATCATCAGATCATGCGAACTTTCAATGATCATCAGGTTCAACTAATGACGAGAAATCACTCTCGGATTAGTGACTGATTCATTCATATCTGCGAACTTCAGGCTCTACAGGTGTAGATTCTACAGAAATCTGTAAATCCATCCGTTGCTCTCCCTCAACAGGTTGAGCAGCCTCCTGTATTTCTCGAATTTCTTCGAGTTATACTTTTACTCCCACTGTTCTGAAGGATTATGTGTGTGTTCATGGTTTAATTCACAGATTACAACCTAGCACACATAACTCAGATCTAGGTGATTTGCAATCGAATCATAAAACAAACCTGATCTTTACCTTTGCAGCGGAATGATTGGTGGTAATGACAAGATCAGATTAGAACAGATGGTTACCTGTTCCTCCTTGGTATCCACACGCTTACAAGCACGGATAGGCTGCTAGACCGAGTGGAATGAATCAACAGAGAGAGAGGGTTTTTGAGAGAATGGAGCCGCGGCCATGTCTCCTCCAAATCGCCAACCTTAAGGCAATTAGGGTTTGCAACCCTTGTTGCAATCATTTATTCACTAATGGGCCCAAGTTTAATTAATTAAACTAATGGTCCATTAGACTTTTGGGCCCAAGACACAAATCAGACAAAAGCCCATTTGTTGTCTGCCCAACTCTCTGTACAAATACAGTAAATGCCATTGCATCTTACCGTATTAATTCCATCTTAACTTTCCCGTTAGCTATGGTGTGTGACCCCTTGGGATCATACAATACTGGTAATAAGTCCTAAACTTATAGATCAAGAGCGGACTCTAGCAAGCCATCATGATCACCCAGTATTTATGACTTATGTCTGATCTCGACATTTATCATACTTTCTAGAGATAGTACAGTAGATTTCAGGACATTCCCAACAATCTCCCACTTGTACTGGAATCCTACATTCCCTAGTCCTTTTGTCTCAATATCTCGATCTGGCATAAGGCAAGATGCGTGTCATCCTTATATAGCCAGACCATGTTCATCGGACCAGATTTGATACTGACAATGCAAACGACTTGGGCAAGTCCGTTTAGGAGTGGCCACTCTCTTACCAGCTATTAAGTCTCCGATTGGCCTAGAGATATTACCTCCGTTAAACGGCAGGGACAAATCCCATCTTGTTCCATCACTATGAACTACACAATTCATAATACACCCAACCAAGGTCCGTATAGCTCCCAGTTACGAAACAGCGTTAGACAATGATCAAAGCGCATTACTCCATGTGCAGCCACATGCATGCGAACTCAGGTCTAAGGACTATACTCTATAGTCGTATATGAGAACTTCTTATGACACAGATATTAATATCTTGCAGAGTTCTCATTAGCGGGCCATGTCCGGTCATATGCTCCCCTACATATACCTATGTGTTGACTTTGATGCCGCGCATCTATGATCCCTCGAAACTTGGTCATAAGTCTCAACACAATCTAGTCTCAACAGGTTGTTGTTGTTCCAATTTCAACAACCTTTGACTATGGACATTTTGATTTATGTCACTTCGTTAAATATGGGGTTTCAGAATCAAGTCTACTCATGTACTTCGATGGCCCATATATAATGACATGAATCATTTTGGAACGATTATTTATATCACAGTTAAAATAATCCAGAAATCATTAGATTTCATAAACATAAAATATTATGTTTACATGAACCTTTCAAAAACAACTAAGTAAAGCCCTTTACAAACTCCCACTGAAATTAAGACTACATCTTAGTTTCATTCATCCTACAGCTACAGTCCGCGACTCATGCTTAGGCCTAAGGAGTGGCTTTGTTAATAGATTGGCAACGTTCTCATTCGATGAAACTTGCTGATCTACTTAACACCTCTGTCATTTATCTCACGGAATAGGTTATACCTACCCTCAAGGTGTTTGGACCTCTGATGTGCAGCTAGTCTCATCTATGCTGGGAATCACATCAAGTTCAGTAATGAATTCTTTCTTTCCAAACAACCTCTTTCGCTGCTTCTCAAACTGCAAAATGTTCAGCTTAAGTCATGGAGTCAGCAACAGTGCCTTGCACCGCCAGACAGACACAAGATATAGCCGGACTGTGACCAGGAATTATCTTTGTCTATTGGAAACTTGCCTTTCAGACTCTACCGACTTTTAGCACTTTACTTTCTCCGTAAATCAAGAACTTATCCTTAGTATTCCTCAAATACTTTAGGATATTCTTTACGGCAATCCAGTGATTCTTTGCTGGATTTGACTGGTCTTTACTTGTCTTGCTTAACATTAAAGCTACATCAAAACAAGTACGTGTCATGGCATACATGATAGATCCAATTGCCGACGCATATGGAATCCTATCCATGCATTCAAGCTCAGCAGATATCGCAGGACACTGTATCTTGCTTAATGAATTGCCATGTGACATTGGCATAAAACCCTTCTTGGATTGCTGATTACGTGTAGGACTTTGTCAATTTAAGAATCCTGACTTTGTCCTACCAGCTCTTTTGGATCTCTATCTTTAGATCTAAAATCCAAGAACATACGTGGCTTTACCCATGTCAATCATAAAACCAACTCCCAAGCCAGTCCTTTACCGACTGCAGCATTGGGACGTTATTTTCGAGAATCACTATGTCATCGACATACATTATGAGAAATGCAACATCGCTCCCACTTATCTATTAGTATACGCACAGTTCCACTTCGTTCCTGTCCAAGTCAAAACTTTGACTACTTCAACAGAACGACGATTCCAACTCCGATGTGTTTGCTTCCATCCATGAATGGATCAATGAAGCTAACTTACACATAATGTAATTTTTCGGAGTCCTGGCTTACTTTCGCTTCTTTGAATTTCGCAGGTTGGTCGCTTTCAATGATCATCAGATCATGCGAACTTTCAATGATCATCAGGTTCAACTAATGACGAGAAATCACTCTCGGATTAGTGACTGATTCATTCAGATCTGCGAACTTCAGGCTCTACAAGTGTAGATTCTACAGAAATCTGTAAATCCATCCGCTGCTCTCCCTCAACAGGTTGAGCAGCCATCTGTATTTCTCGAATTTCTTCGAGTTATACTTTTACTCCCACTGTTCTTCTTGGAAAGTAACTTCCCTTCTTAGAAAACAGAATGGACGCAAAAGGTAACAAGCCTTGGTTTCCCTAGGACAACCAGCGAAGTAGCACAACTACAAATACTCAGTAAAGACGAATTTGGATCGATTCCAGTCCACATTTATGTGGTGTCTTTCAACTGATATTGGTGGAACTATTTCAGCGTAAACTTAGATATTTCTAGAGCGTTATTCTTAAAGAATATCATGGAAGATTTGTGCGACTCATCTTTAATCATTTCTAATAAGATCTGATTCTTTCTCACAGAAACACCTCAAGGTTTTCAGGAGAAATGAGCTGTGAAACGACTTCACACTCATTCAGATGATCACACCATCAATGACTTAAGTATTCTCACTCTTGATCTAATCCAGAGTCTCAATACTTCTGTCACTTTGATTCTATACCTCATTCTGGAACTCTTTCGACCATGTCAAAGAATTCCGACTTGTGTCTCATCAAATGAACACAGTCATACTCACTGAAGTAATCAGTAGAGACAATGAAGTACAGGAAATTTTCTCTGGCATTACTGCTCATCGGACCACATACATGAGTATGTCCAATGTCTAATAAGCCTTTGGGCTTTTCTCTAGCTCGGCTAAGATGGGCCCTTGGTGTTTTGGTCCAGTAAGCAGAATTCAAGTCTCATAAGATATCCATTCAAATGAGCCCAAAAGTCCATAACTATGGGGTTTCTGAATCTGACTTACTCTTTGTGACCAAAACATTTATGCCAAGAAACATTCGGTTTAATTCATCAGATTTAAACCAATTCGGTATTTATGTTACATTTAGGCACTCTTTGGTTTATAAAACCCATTCCTTGAATAGGGTGCTACAATTAATATTTCATTAAGATCAAAAGAACAAAACTTGTCTTTATCAAAATGAAAAACATTCAAATTCTTTACAAGAAAATGAAAGACAACTCTGCGTAAAGCAGGTACATTGTAGCAATTACTTAATACAAAACCAAGCCTCAAAGGCATCTACAAGTGAAAACCCTACGGCTGAGGCAGCATCCATAGCTCCTTCCAGACACGCAGTTCCACTTGTCCTTCCTTCAACGTTCTACTGTTGCTCAGGCTCTGCATATTATAACAAATATCAGTGCCACAACCAGTATCCAATACCATTAAGGTATAACTTGAAGTAATAACATGAATACCTGAGGAAGTAGTTTCATACATCAACTTCAACTCCTCATAATCTTCCATGAATTTAATGCAATCTCTTTTCCAATGCCCAGTCTCTTTACAGTAGCAGCACTTACCAACGTAAGAGGTATCTGACTCGGGCTCAGAAGACACACGCTTGCCATGATTCAAAATCTGGACAACTTTGTCTTCACCCTTGTCAGCATTAGGTTTAGTAAACCTACCCTTCTCCTTCATGAGATTGTATAGGGTACTCTTCACGTTTGGCTCAACTGTCTTGAGCATATCATGCAGTTCATGTTGGAATTGTGTCCAGTAATCTCGGTACTGTCTCTAGAAAGTAAGAGTATGTCAATGATCAGACATAAGTCATATAATACTGGGGGTCATGATGGCTTGCTAGAGTCCGCTCATGATCTATAAGTCTTGGACTTATTGCCTTTCTTATATGATCCCATATGGGTCACACGCCTAAGCTAACGGGAAAATACGAAGGAACGGTTTAGCAGAAGTACGGTAAAAGTGCTAGGCATTTACTGTACTTAGAGAGAATAAAGGGCCTGATTAAATCCATGGGATTTAATCAGAACTGAGAATTGAGCCCAAAAGCCCATGAGAACTAAAGGGAGTTTTAATGAATAAAACTTGACCTAAAGCTCTCTAATTTTTCTCAAGCTTCTGCGCCTCCCTCCTCTCTCTCTGCGCCTCCTCTCTCAGCTGGTCTAGCAGCCAATTTCCCGGTGTGCGTGTGTGAGCCTTTGGAGGATCCATCCCTTGGTGGTTCTGCTGATCTCTGACCCGTGCCTCCTCTTTCCGCTGCACAAAAAGGTAACAGGTGAGATCTATTATGTTTCTAGTCAAGAGAACCTAGATCTGCATGTTTAGTAGGATGAATCAATCTGAGAATTGAATCAGGAGACAATAAACGATCCTACAGTGGTATCAGAGCTATTGGTTCTGTGGTTTTTCTTGTTTAGAATCTTGTTTAGGATTGTTTAAAGAGGTGTTTTTGAATCAATCTACTGATAAGAGAAAAACACTTAAGAAACAAAGAATTAAAACCTAAACAAACAAGAAATCGCATGATCCGATCTATATGAATTGGTATGCGTCGGAGTGTTGATCAGTTTCGGATCACACGTCCAGATCGTTAGACGCACAACCGATCATGGATCGGATTGTGTCGTCGACACGATCGGCGACACGGACGAGCGCACGATCGCGGATCGGATCGGATCGAACGATCGCACGATCGATCGCGATCGCGTTCTGCATCGTCTCGTCGCGACCGGCCAACGTCCCGCTTCCGTCTTGCCATCGTCCCGATCAATCAGCGTCGCGGTTGTGATCGAGATGGGCCGATCACGGATCGCGTCCCGTCCGTTCGAACATCGCGTGATGCTGGCCGATCGTGGCCGTCCCGATAGCGTGACGCAAGCGGCCATTCCGAACGTCGTGACCTAATGGTCGGTTCGGTTTGGCTCGTGTCGGTTCGGTTCAGTTTAAGGCTCGGTTTAATCCTATTAAAATTAATCGTCTTGGTTTAATAAACAGACTTAATAATTTTATTAAGTTCTGGTTAAACCGGGATAAGAAATCCAAAGTCGAAAATTGGATTTTGTGCCTAAACCAGTGATTTTCTAATTTGATTTGGTTGGACCAAATAAATTGAGAAAATCCGGTTTAGTAAATAACCGGTTGACAATTGTGGTCATCGTAGTAATTAATTTTGGTTAAGACCAATTTTAATGAACCAGACCGGTTATGTCATTTAATTGGGCAATTGGGTTATGTCTTGGACATAGACCAATTCTTGGGCCTCGGGCCAAGAAGTTAAAACAATTGGGCCAATTATTTGAGTCTTTTCTTCAGAATTAATTTAAAATTTATTTTTATAAAATTATAAAATCGATTTTAAATTAATAAGTTTCCAAATTTTTGAAATTAGAAAGTTTCTTAAATTAGAAGTTTCTAGATTTGCATGTTTTGGATTTTAGGAAGTTTCTATAATTAAAAGTTTCTAATTTTAGAAAGTTTCCAAAAATAGTAGGTTTCCAAAAAAAAAAAAAAAAAAAAGGAAAGTTTCCCAAAATAGTAATCTTCTATTTTGGGATGAAATTTTAATAAACCTACGAACCTCAAATAATATCAAGCGTTGGATGTCTTGTCCAGTCTATGTCAGCTGTCGAAGCCCATTCAATTGTATTCATGGCCTTACAGTGTGAGGGTGTCTATTTTTGCGTGGATAAGACGGTTTGTGATTCATAAATGTCATTGGGAGTCCCAGACATTAATGATTACATGACTGTATAGTCTGGTTTTCTTGACTAAGCCATCGGGAGTCCCGGGCCTTGAGACATCAGAGTGGATTGGGCCTCGGGCCCAAATTCACAACCAAGAGTTATATCACGGATATAATTAGCCGACATAGGGCTTACCGATATAAGCTAAGGTTGGGTGATGGCCAGTGGCCCACTTTGATCTTAGTTATATGTGGATCTTGGAATCATTATATTCTATTGAGGGTAACTTATGTTATTGAATATAATGCGTGATTAATCATATTAAGTATAATACAAGATTAATCATTTTGAACATATTAACTAATAACCTTTTTATCTTATATTTCAGCTATGACTACTACAAGCACTCAAAACACATTTTCAATCCGGTCTGTTCTCGAGAAGGAGAAGCTGACTGGAACGAACTTCCTGACGTGGTCAAGGAACTTGAGGCTAGTCCTCAAGCAGGAGAAGAAGGATTATGTCCTTCGTGATCCCCTTCCCGAGAGGCCTCCTAACAATGCCGCCAGGACTCTGCATAATGCTTGGGAAAAGCATTCGTCAGATGAAAATTATGTCTATTGCCTGATGTTGGCGACAATGACTGCTGAGCTGCAAATGCAGTTCGAGAGTGTGTTGTCACCCATCGAGATAATGGCAAGCCTGAAATCGCTTTTTCAGGAGCAAGCAAGGACTGAGAGGTTTCAGACAGTTAAGAACCTCTTAGACTGTAAGTTGGCTGCAAATGCGGCAGTGAGTCCTCATGTCTTGAAGATGATGGGTTATCTCGATCATCTTCAGAAACTCGACTGCCCTATCAGCCAGGAACTTGCCTGCGACATCGTTCTGCAGTCTTTACGTGCAAGCTATGATCAGTTCATTCTGAACTTTAATATGCATGGCTTGAGTAAGACATTGCCTGAGCTTCACGGAATGCTCAAGACTGCAGAGCCCAACTTGAGGAAAACCGCCAAGGACCCCAATGTGCTTATAGTACAGAAGGGCAAGGGCTTTAAGAAATCCTCTGCTAAGGATAAGGGAAAGGCTAAGGCTGTCCAAGTCTCGGACAAGGACAGCCCAAAGCCCAAGCCCAAGTCTAAGGCTGGGCCTACTGACATCTGCAGGTTCTGTAAAGAACCAGGGCATTGGAGGAGAGAATGTAAGAAATTCCAAGAAGGTCTAAAGGAATTGAAGAAGAAGACTCTCGAGACTTCTTCATCAGGTATTTTTGTTATAGAAGTTAATACAACTACTTCTGATAATACCTCATGGGTTATGGATACTGGTTGTGGGGCTCATATTTGTACTAATATGCAGGCACTCAGCAACAGTAGAAGGCTGAAGCAAGGACAAGTGGAGCTACGAGTTGGGAATGGAGCGAAAGTTCCTGCACTAGCTGTAGGCACATACTTGTTGTCTTTACCTTCGGGATTGATTTTAGAACTCAATAATTGTTATTTTGTACCTGCGATAAGCAGAAATATTATTTCAATTTCTTTGTTGGATTTGGAAGGTTATGATTTTTCAGTTAAGAATAAATTATGTTCCTTCAATCGCAACAATTTGTTCTATGGTTGTGCCCCTCTTACGAATGGGCTTTACATACTCGATCAATCCGCGCCAATTTATAACATTAATACCAAACGGTTCAAACCTAATGAGGAGAACCGAACGTTTCTATGGCATTGTCGTTTAGGGCACATCAGCGAGAAACGCATCAAGAGGCTCCATTCGAATGGACTTCTTGGCTCATTTGACTTTGAGTCATGTGAGAAATGCGAATCCTGCATGATGGGCAAAATGACACGGGCCCCCTTTAATAAACCTAACGAGAGGGCCAGTGATTTATTGGGCCTGATACACACTGATGTGTGTGGCCCAATGTCCACAAATGCAAGAGGAAACTATCAGTACTTCATTACCTTCACTGATGATTTCAGTAGGTATGGATATGTTTATTTAATGAAACATAAGTCTGAATCTTTTGAGAAGTTCAGAGAATTCCAAAATGAAGTACATAACCAACTTGGCAGAAGCATTAAGGCTCTTCGGTCTGACCGAGGAGGAGAATACTTAAGCCAAGAATTCAGTGATCATCTAAGAGAGTGTGGGATCGTGTCCCAACTCACTCCTCCTGGAACACCTCAATGGAATGGTGTGTCTGAGAGGAGAAATCGGACCTTATTGGATATGGTTCGATCTATGATGAGTCACACAGACCTTCCAATATCCCTTTGGGGATATGCTCTGCTAACAGCAGTGTTCACTCTAAATAGAGCGCCATCGAAAGCAGTAGCAAAGACACCATATGAATTATGGACTGGAGTAGCTCCAGTGCTGTCTTATCTTAGAATTTGGGGTTGTGAAGCCTATGTCAAGAGATTAATCTCAGACAAGCTTACACCAAAGTCTGATAAATGCTACTTCATTGGTTATCCGAAGGAAACCAAGGCTTATTACTTCTATCTACGTTCCGAGAACAAGATTTTTGTTGCCCGGGATTGTAACTTTCTTGAGAGGGAATTTCTCTCTAAGAAAGACAGTGGGAGTAAGGTACTGCTTGAAGAAATTCAAGATGAACAGGATACTGCTCAACCTAATGAGGAAGAGCAGCAGGAGGACCTACAAGAAATTGTAGAGCCTGAACCTGTAGTACCTGAAGTTCGAAGATCCGGGAGGATCCGTCACGAACCCGAGAGATATCAAGGATTCCTCGTGACTAACTGTCATGATCTTCTGATCATTGATGGTGATGAACCATCGAACTTCAATCAAGCCATGATGGGCCCAGATTCCTCTAAGTGGCGTAAGGCCACTGATTCCGAAATGGACTCCATGTCGGTCAACCAAGTGTTTTCGTTGGTTGACTTACCCGCTGGTGTAAAAGCCATCGAGTGCAAATGGATCTTCAAGAAGAAGATTGACGTGGATGGAAATGTCCAGATTTATAAAGCCAGGTTGGTGGCAAAAGGTTTCAGACAAGTACACGGTGTGGATTACGATGAAACCTATTCCCCAGTGGCAATGATGAAATCTATTCGGATTCTACTAGCAACTGCAGCTTTTCATGATTATGAAATTTGGCAGATGGATGTAAAAACCGCCTTCCTGAATGGAATTCTGGAAGTGGATGTGTATATGACACAACCTGACGGTTACATAGATCCAAAGAATGCTGGGAAAGTGTGCAAGCTTCATAAATCCATTTATGGATTGAAGCAAGCATCGAGGAGCTGGAATCTTCGTTTTGATGAAGCGATCAAGCAATTTGACTTCATAAGAAACGAAGAGGAACAATGCGTGTATAAGAAAACTAGTGGGAGCAAGATAGTATTTCTTATTCTGTATGTCGATGATATACTGCTTCTCGGAAACGACGTTCCAATGCTGAAGTCGGTAAAGGACTGGCTTGGAAGTTGTTTTTCCATGAAAGACATGGGTGAAGCCGCATACGTTCTTGGAATCAGGATCTACCGGGATAGATCTAGAAGGCTGATAGGCTTGTGTCAAGATTCATACATTGACAAAGTCCTACAAAGATTCAGCATGAAAGATTCCAAGAAGGGCTTCACGCCAATGGTACATGGCACAACGCTAAGCAAGAAGCAGAGCCCTACGACGGCTGCTGAGCTTGAGCGCATGAAGAATATTCCTTATGCATCTGCAATAGGATCTGTCATGTATGCCATGATCTGTACTCATCCTGATGTTGCTTATGCATTAAGCATGACGAGTAGATACCAGTCAAATCCAGGTGAAAACCATTGGATTGCCGTCAAGAACATCCTGAAGTATCTAAGACATACTAAGGACAAGTTCTTGGTATACGGTGGAAGTGATGTGCTTAAAGTCAGTGGATTCACGGACGCAAGTTTCCAGACAGACCAAGATGATTTCCGGTCACAGTCCGGTTATATCTTTTGTCTGAATGGCGGTGCAATCAGTTGGAGAAGCTCCAAGCAAGACACCGTTGCTGATTCCACTACAGAAGCTGAATATATCGCCGCCTCAGAAGCAGCGAAGGAAGCTGTTTGGATACGAAAGTTCATTATTGAACTAGGTGTGATACCAAATGCGGCTGAGCCTCTGGCACTGTTTTGTGATAACAATGGTGCTATTGCTCAGGCAAAGGAACCAAGATCACACCAGAAATCCAAGCATGTTCTAAGAAGATTTCACTTGATACGTGACATCATTAATAGAAAGGAAGTCAAGATCAGCCGAGTTCAGACTGATGATAACGTCGCTGATCCGTTGACAAAGCCACTCCCAAGACCTAAGCTCGAGTTCCTGACTGAAGCTGTAGGCATTAGAAACATTGAAATGTAATCTAAATTTGAGTGGGAGTTTGAGGGCTTTATTTAGTTATTTGATATGTTCTTGTAAAACATTTTATGTTTAATGAAATTATTATTTCAAGATTATTTTAACTGTGATGAAATAATCGTTCCAAAGTGATATGAACCATTTTGTAGGTCATCGAAGTAAGTGACTTGATCTTGAGTTATCAAAGTCATTTAGCTTGATCATGAGACCCTATATTTGATAGATGGCTTATATCATCATGTCCCTAGTCGAAGGTTGTTGAAATTGGAACACCAACAACCGTGTGAGACTGGATTGGTATGTGACTTATGACAAAGTCTCAGTGTGTCATAGATGCACGGCATCAAAGTCAGTACATAGGTGTATGTAGGGTACATACGACCGGACAAGACCCGATTATAAGAACTCTTCAGGATATTTATATCTGTGTCATAAGAGATTCTTACTACGACTATAGAGTATAGTCCTTAGACCTGAGTTCGCATGCATGTGACTGCACACGAACTAATGCGCTTTGATCATTGTCTAATGCTGTCGTTAAGCGATGGTTATAAGGACCTTGATTGGGTGTATTATGAAATGAGTAGTTTACAGTGATGGAACAAGACGGGATTTGTCCCTCCAATATAAATGGAGTGAATATCTCTAGGCCAATCGGAGATTTGAATACTGGAAAATGCATGGCCATGCTCAAACGGACTTTCCCGAGTCGTTTGGATTGTCAGTATCAAATCAGAGTCCGATGAACAAGATTAGGCTTTATAAGGATGACACTAATCTTGCCTTATGACTAATCGAGATATTGAGACAAAAGGATTATGAATACAGAGATTCCAGTACAAGTGGGAGATTGTTGGAGTTGTGTCTAGTAATCTCGGTACTGTCTCTAGAAAGTAAGAGTATGTCAATGATCAGACATAAGTCATATAATACTGGGGGTCATGATGGCTTGCTAGAGTCCGCTCATGATCTATAAGTCTTGGACTTATTGCCTTTCTTATATGATCCCATATGGGTCACACGCCTAAGCTAACGGGAAAATACGAAGGAACGGTTTAGCAGAAGTACGGTAAAAGTGCTAGGCATTTACTGTACTTAGAGAGAATAAAGGGCCTCATTAAATCCATGGGATTTAATCAGAACTGAGAATTGGGCCCAAAAGCCCATGAGAACTAAAGGGAGTTTTAATGAATAAAACTTGACCTAAAGCTCTCTAATTTTTCTCAAGCTTCTGCGCCTCCCTCCTCTCTCTCTGCGCCTCCTCTCTCAGCTGGTCTAGCAGCCAATTTCCCGGTGTGCGTGTGTGAGCCTTTGGAGGATCCATCCCTTGGTGGTTCTGCTGATCTCTGACCCGTGCCTCCTCTTTCCGCTGCACAAAAAGGTAACAGGTGAGATCTATTATGTTTCTAATCAAGAGAACCTAGATCTGCATGTTTAGTAGGATGAATCAATCTGAGAATTGAATCAGGAGACAATAAACGATCCTACAGTTCAGTCAGCGTCTTCGTTAAGCCTTTCTTGATATAGTTCCTTCTGAACTTATCATAGCTTGATGGCAGTGACTGCAGAATGATCTCAGTTGCCAATTCTTGGCTAACTGGATAATCCAGTTTCCTCAGGTTATCAATGTAACCCATCATTTTACTGACATGAGGACTCACTGGATGATCATTTGGTAGCTTGCAGCTAGTGAGAGACTTAACCAACTGGTATCTCTCCACTCTTACCTGCTCCTGAAATCTCAATTTCAGGCTGCTGATCATCTCTATTGGCGACTCCATGTTCTCATATTGCTTCCACAAATCTGAGTCCATGGTAGCCAATATCAGACCACGCACATCTACCGCATCATCATAATGCTTATTCCAAGCATTACGTACTGCATGACAGGCCTTGGATCCGATCCTCTCGGGGAGAGCTTTCTCAAGGACATAGTCCTTTCTCTCATGCCTGAGAACTAGCCTCAGGTTCCGCGACCAAGTCAAGAAATTTGATCCGTTCAGTTTGTCCATCTCAAGGACATACCGGATCGAGAAAGTGTTTTGATTGTTTGTGCTCGTCATAGCTGAAATTTAGAGATAAATAGAGTTTTAGTTATTTAGTTCATAAAAGAGTAATCTTAATAACTTATAAGAAGACTCGCATTGCATTCAAAATTTATTTGTTTTACCTCATAAGAATGCAATGATTCCGAGACCCATGTTCATCTAAATCAAAAGTGGGCCACTGGCCGTCACCCAGAAGTAGCTTTAGTTGGTAAGCATACACACAGCTAGTTATAACCAATAACTCTCGGTTGTGAATTGGGCCCAAGGCCCAATACACCAGATGTCTCAAGGCCCGGGACTCCCGATGGCCTAGTCAAGGAAACCAATCTCTTACAGCCAAATAATCACTAAAGTCTGGGACTCCCAATGAAATTAGTGACTATATACTACTTTACTTACGCGAAAACAGACACCTCACACTGTAAGCCATATCTGTAATCGAATAAGCGTTAAGTAGCTGACAAGATTGGAAAGACATCCAAGCTTGATATTGGTTTTTGAGGATTTTAAGTTTTATTTCCAAAAATAGAAGATTACTATTTTGGGAAACTTACTTCTTTTAGAAACTTTCTAAATTTAGAAACATACTAAAAATAGAAATTTCTAATTTAATATTTTATAAATATTTTGGGATTGGGTCACAAATTATAGGCCCAATTCTTGGCCCAAGACCATAGAATTCCAGTTGGCCCAATAATTTGACATAACCGAGTCGGTTTATTAATTCTGGTCCAAGACCAAATTAACTATCAAAACCATCGGTTATTTACTAAACCAGACCAGCTCTAAATTATTTGGTCCAACCAAATCAAACTTAGACCAGCCTTCGGTTTAGGTTAAAATTCAATTTTGAATTTAAATCCGGTTTAACCAGAAATTAAATAATACCAATTGTATTAAATAATTTCCAGCAAACCGCGATTTGGGTTAACCGCTTGAACCCTAATAGATCGCTAACAAATTGATACAGCCGAATGCTTATTGCTTATTGCTCATTCAATAATTGAATTTGACTTTTATCATGAAGACAAATCATCATCGATTTCAATTAATTAACAACAACGATCAAGCAAAGTCAACAAGCGATTTGTTTATTATACAACAATGTCAACATCGATTGCTAATTCAATTCAATAATTGAATTTGACTCTTTTGCAAATCGTAATAAGACAAACACATCAAATCGTTTGTTGTGTTTCTTATTCAAGCGAATTCAAGCAAAGACAAACACAACATGCGATATATATTAAAAGGTCAACATGTGATTTCTTAATCATGAACAAATCATTAAAGACAAAACACGATTTTTGACTTTTTCCAATTACACAAACACGATTCATGCGATTCACTTAAAACAAACCTCACACGTTTGTTAATTTCAAAACAAAGTCAAAATCAAATGACGACAAAATCAATGATCAATGACGACAAAAATCCAGCTTTAACAAATCGAATTCTTATTCAAAGATCCAAAAGCAAAAACCTAATGACCTTAGCTCTGATACCACTGAAGGATTATGTGTGTGTTCATGGTTTAATTCACAGATTACAACCTAGCACACATAACTCAGATCTAGGTGATTTGCAATCGAATCATAAAACAAACCTGATCTTTACCTTTGCAGCGGAATGATTGGTGGTAATGACAAGATCAGATTAGAACAGATGGTTACCTGTTCCTCCTTGGTATCCACACGCTTACAAGCACGGATAGGCTGCTAGACCGAGTGGAATGAATCAACAGAGAGAGAGGGTTTTTGAGAGAATGGAGCCGCGGCCATGTCTCCTCCAAATCGCCAACCTTAAGGCAATTAGGGTTTGCAACCCTTGTTGCAATCATTTATTCACTAATGGGCCCAAGTTTAATTAATTAAACTAATGGTCCATTAGACTTTTGGGCCCAAGACACAAATCAGACAAAAGCCCATTTGTTGTCTGCCCAACTCTCTGTACAAATACAGTAAATGCCATTGCATCTTACCGTATTAATTCCATCTTAACTTTCCCGTTAGCTATGGTGTGTGACCCTTTGGGATCATACAATACTGGTAATAAGTCCTAAACTTATAGATCAAGAGCGGACTCTAGCAAGCCATCATGATCACCCAGTATTTATGACTTATGTCTGATCTCGACATTTATCATACTTTCTAGAGATAGTACAGTAGATTTCAGGACATTCCCAACATGTTCTTCTTGGAAAGTAACTTCCCTTCTTAGAAAACAGAATGGACGTAAAAGTAACAAGCCTTGGTTTCCCTAGGACAACCAGTGAAGTAGCACAACTACAAATACTCAGTAAAGACGAATTTGGATCGATTCCAATCCACATTTACGTGTTGTCTTTCAACTGATATTGGTGGAACTTTTTCAGCGTAAACTTAGATATTTCTAGAGCGTTATTCTTAAAGAATATCATGGAAGATTCGTGTGACTCATCTTTAATCATTTCTAATAAGATCTGATTCTTTCTCACAGAAATACCTCAAGGTTTTCAGGAGAATTGAGCTGTGAAACGACTTCACACTCATTCAGATGATCACACCATTAATGACTCAAGTATTCTCACTCGTGATCTAATCCAGAGTCTTAATACTTCTGTCACTCAGATTCTATACCTCATTCTGGAACTCTTTCGACCATGTCAAAGAATTCCGACTTGTGTCTCATCAAATGGACACAGTCTTACTCACTGAAGTAATCAGTGGAGACAATGAAGTACAGGAAATTTTCTCTGGCATTACTGCTCATCGGACCACATACATGAGTATGTTCAATCTCCAATAAGCCTTTGGGCCTTTCTCTAGCTCGGCTAAGATGGGCCCTTTGTCTTTTGGTCTAGTAAGCAGAATTCAAGTCTCATAAGATATCCATTCAAATGAGCCCAAAAGTCCATAACTATGGGGTTTCTGAATCTGACTTACTCTATGTGACCAAAACATTTATGCCAAGAAAAATCAGGTTTAATTCATCATATTTAAACCAATTGCGGTATTTATGTTACATTTTAGGCACTCTATGGTTTAAGATACAAAACCCATTCCTTGAATAGGGTGCTACAATTAACATTTCATTAAGATCAAAAGAACAAAAACTTGTCTTTATCAAAATGAAAAACATTCAAATTCTTACAAGAAAATGAAAAACAACTCTGCGTTAAGCAGGTACATTGTAGCAATTACTTAATACAAAACCAAGCCTCAAAGGGATCTATAAGTGAAAACCCTACGGCTGAGGCAGCATCCCAAGCTCCTTCCAGACACGCAGTTTCACTTGCCCTTCCTTCAAAATTCTACTGTTGCCCAGGCTCTGCATATTATAACAAATATCAGTACCACAACCAGTATCCAATACCTATAAGGTATAACTTGAAGTAATAACATGAATACCTGAGGAAGTAGTCTCATACATCAACTTTAACTCCTCATAATCTTCCATGAATTTAATGCAATTTCTCTTCCAATGCCCAGTCTCTTTACAGTAGCAGCACTTACCAACGCAAGAGGTATCTGACTCGGGCTCAGAAGACACACGCTTGCCATGATTCAAAATCTGGACAACTTTGTCTTCACCCTTGTCAGTATTAGGTTTAGTAAACCTACCCTTCTCCTTCATGAGATTGTACAGGGTACTCTTCACGTTTGGCTCAACTGTCTTGAGTATATCATGCAGTTCAGTCAGCGTCTTCGTTAAGCCTTTCTTGATATAGTTCCTTCTGAACTTATCATAGCTTGACGGCAGTGACTGCAGAATGATCTCAGTTGCCAATTCTTGGCTAACTGGATAATCCAGTTTCCTCAGGTTATCAATGTAACCCATCATTTTACTGACATGAGGACTCACTGGATGATCATTTGGTAGCTTGCAGCTAGTGAGAGACTTAACCAACTGGTATCTCTCCACTCTTACCTGCTCCTGAAATTTCAATTTCAGGCTGCTGATCATCTCTATTGGCGACTCCATGTTCTCATATTGCTTCAGCAAATCTGAGTCCATGGTAGCCAATATCAGACCACGCACATCTACCGCATCATTATAATGCTTATTCCAAGCATTATATACTGCATGAGAGGCATTGGACCCGATCCTCACGGGGAGAGCTCTTTCAAGGACATAGTCCTTTCTCTCCTGCCTGAGGACTAGCCTCAGGTTCCGCGACCAAGTCAAGAAATTTGATCCGTTCAGTTTGTCCATCTCAAGGACAGACCGGATCGAGAAAGTGTTTTGATTGTTTGTGCTCGTCATAGCTGAAATTTAGAGATAAATAGAGTTTTAGTTATTTAGTTCATAAAAGAGTAATCTTAATAACTTATAAGAAAACTCGCATTGCATTCAAAATTTCCTTGTTCAACCTCATAAGAATGCAATGATTCCGAGACCCATGTTCAGCTAATTCCAAAGTGGGCCACTGGCCGTCACCCAGAATTAGCTTTACTTGGTAAGCATACACACAGCTAGTTATAACCATATAACTCTCGGTTGTGAATTGAGCCCAAGGCCCAATTCACCAGATGTCTCAAGGCCCGGGACTCCCGATGGCCCAGTCAAGGAAACCAATCTCTTACAGCCAAATAATCACTAAAGTCTGGGACTCCCAATGAAATTAGTGACTATATACTACTTTACTTACGCGAAAACAGACACCTCACACTGTACGCCATATCTGTAATCGAATAAGCGTTAAGTAGCTGACAAGATTGGAAATACATCCAAGCTTGATATTGTTTTTGAGGATTTTCAGTTTTATTTCCAAAAATAGAAGATTACTATTTTGGGAAACTTACTTATTTTAGAAACTTTCTAAATTTAGTAACATACTAAAAATAGAAATTTCTAATTTAATATTTTATAAATATTTTCGGGTTGGGTCACAAATTATAGGCCCAATTCTTGGCCCAAGACCATAGAATTCCAGTTGGCCCAATAATTTGACATAACCGAGTCGGTTTATTAATTCTGGTCCAAGACCAAATTAACTATCAAAACCATCGGTTATTGACTAAACCAGACCAGCTCTAAATTATTTGGTCCAACCAAATCAAACTTAGACCAGCCTTCGGTTTAGGTTAAAATTCAATTTTTGAATTTTAAATCCGGTTTAACTAGAAATTAAATAATACCAATTGTATTAAATAATTTCCAGCAAACCGCGATCTGGGTTAACCGCTTGAACCATACAATAATTAAATAATTAATCGATTCAAAATCTTAACCAACTTATCAAAACGATTCTTTATTAAAATCTTCAATAAGTGATTTGACTTTCCAAAACAAAATCGATCACCATCATTTTGACTTTTTCAAATTAAACGAATCGTTTCTTTTGATCATTAACAAGCAAAGTCAAAAACCCGATTATCTTGTTAACCAGCCTAAACCTTATACAAAACGTAATTCAATAATCGAGTCATGCATCAACGTTTTGTCCTTTTCCTAATCGCTTGAACCATTAACAAATTTGATTTATTCTAACCAGTTGACATCATCGATTGCTTCACAGCCTTTTACAAACCGCTTGTGAATTAATTCAGTCAACAAATTCAGTCAACAATTATTCACGATCAACAGCAAATTTAAAAAGCAAAGTCAAAGCGATTGTGTGATTCAAATGATTATCAAACCATGATATAAGCGATTTCAATTTAGGTTGTTTTACAAGTTCTAATCAAATTTCTTAAGCCAAATTCGATTCTTAACATTAAAACAACCTAAATATGATCCAAACAGCAAAAACCTAATGACCTGGCTCTGATACCACTGATGGATTATAGTGTTTTTCCATGGTTCAATTCTCAGATTGCAACCTAACACATATTTAATCAAGGATCTAGGTTCTTGTAAATGAATCATAAACACAAACCTGGACATTACCTTTTGCAGCGGAATGATTGTAATGTCGAGATCAACGAACAGATGAATACCTGTTCCTCCTCGGTATCCACACGCTTACAAGCACGGATGGCTGCTAGACCGGATGGATGATCAACAGAGAGAGAGATTTTAGAGGGAGAGGCCCTGCGGACACGACCACAAATCGCCAAAATGGCTTAGGGTTGCAATACCCATGTTGCAATCTCTTTTTATTCACTAATGGGCCCAAGTTTAATTAATTAATTAAACTAATGGTCCATTAGACTTTTGGGCCCAAGACACAAATCAGACAAAAGCCCATTTGTTGTCTGCCCAACTCTCTGTACAAATACAGTAAATGCCTTAGCATCTTACCGTATTAATTCCATCTTAACTTTCCCGTTAGCTATGGTGTGTGACCCTTTGGGATCATACAATACTGGTAATAAGTCCTAAACTTATAGATCAAGAGCGGACTCTAGCAAGCCATCATGATCACCCAGTATTTATGACTTATGTCTGATCTCGACATTTATCATACTTTCTAGAGATAATACAGTAGATTTCATGACATTCCCAACAGGATTATGTTGGTTCATAGGTTTAATTATCAGATTACAACCTATCACATAATAACCTAGGATCTAGGTGATTTGCAGTTGAATCATAAACAGATCAGAATCATTACCTTATGATTGCAGCGGATTGATCAAGGGAATGAAGAGATCACTGAGAGCTGATGATTACCGGCTCCTCCTAGGTATCCACACGCTTACAAGCTACTGGATCAGGCTGCTAGACCAAGCTGGAACAACAGAGAGAGAGGAGGACGGCCAGACCTAAAAATCGCAGAAGACTGGTCTTACTGGCGCCTCCTCTTCCCTTATATGGGCCCAAGTACTTAAACTAATGGCCTATTAGGCTTTTGGGCCCAAGACCCAAATCAGACAAAAAGACTGTATTTTGTCTGGCCTAATTCTCTGTACAAATACAGTAAATGTCTTGCATCTTACTGTATTAATTCCTTGTTAACTTTCCCGTTAGCTATGGTGTGTGACCCTTAGGGATCATACAATACTGGTAATAAGTACTTAACTTATAGATCAAGAGCGGGCTCTAGCAAGTCATCATGACCTCCCAGTATTTATGACTTATGTCTGATCTCGACACTTATCATACTTTCTAGAGATAGCACAGTAGATTTCAGGACATTCCCAACAATCTACTCCTTTTCTTTTCGGTTTCCATTGCATCTAGATCATAGCTTTTGTTTCATTGCATACTAAATCCAAAAACTCATAAAATTGTCTGTCTTATCATCTTGCCTAGTTGTAGTTTCTGGTTTGTTTTCATACTCATAAGAAAAGCCATAAAAATCATTTTGTTTGCACTTGCACTTAGTTCAATCTGTTTTTCATTCATATCCTGCACTTTCATTACCAAAACCTAAAGATCAGCTTTGTTATTTCAAGTCTTTGTAGTTCTTCCTGTTTTTTCATAAAGACCAGAAAAGTTGAAAAGAAAAAGAAGAGATTTTCGAATTTTGATCTGATTTTTCCTAAAACAAACACCACAAAGTTGTTATTTCCCTTTTTGTATTGTTTAATTTCGAAAGTTAAAAAAAAAAAAAAGAAAGAGGCTCCTCATTGATTTGGACAAATATTACTTACCTTATATTTGGCCAAAACTTGTGGAAGGTTTTCAAACAAAAGGAAAGCTTAATATTCTCGTTTCAAAGCAAATTTCATAGTTACTTTTCGAAATCCCCTTAACCAGCTTCCAAAAACTTGATTTCAAAACTTACCAGAACCTTTTCAAAACAATTTTCATTCATATTTGCTCTGCATAGAGTTTTAAAAACGTGTTTACCCTTGTTTTAACTCTCAAAACAGAAGATTAGGACCTATTGATACCTTGAATTGTTGCTTTAACTTTCAGGTACAGAATCATGGGAGATGAAGCTAACCAAGGGCAGATCACCATGAACCAGATGTTGGATGTTATGAGGAGTATCAGTGAACGCATGACAAGTCTGGAACAAAGAGTTATACCTCCTGCACGACGCAGAGGACCAATCAGAAACCTCCAAAGAGAGCAAAGGCAGCAAGTAGAAGAGGAGACTGATGAGGACATGCCTGACCTAGAGGATGATTTACATCCAGAACCAGACCCTCAGCCTAGGAGACAACATCAAAGAGGCAGAGACAGGGAGCAGAATAGAGGCCATGTCAGAAACAGGAGCAGAGATAGAGACCAAGAAGAGGATAGGAATTGGGGCAAAGATCTTAAGCTTAAGCCTCCTACCTTTGCTGGAAGAGTTAATCCAGAAGCTTACCTTGATTGGGAAAGAAGGATGGACTACATCTTTGATTACTACCAACATTCAGAAGCAAGGAAAGTTGACTGTAGCTGCTGCTCAATTAACAGACAATGCACTTGCTTGGTGGGACAGAGAAGTGTCTGAAAGAAGAAGGCTTAGACGTGGGATGATCAATGATTGGGAAGACATGAAGTTCCATCTCAAGAAGAGATATGTTCCAGCTTATTACTACAGAGACTTGCAAAAACGTTTCAGGAAGCTCTCACAAGGAAACAAGTCTGTAGAAGAGTATTTTGAAGAGTTTGAAACACTCAAGAACCGTTTGGAGGTTCAAGACTCAGAGGAGACACTTATGGCTCAGTTCCTAGATGGTTTACAAGATAGGATTGCAAGAAAAGTAGAGAGGCAGAACTATGAGAACTTGGAAGAATTATTGCACCATGCCATACAAGGAGAGCAACATATCAAGAGGAAGACTACTGCCACTAATAGAAGCAAGCCTAGTTGGAATCCTCAGCCATCAAAGAGTGTTGACAAAGGCAAGTCTACAGAGGTAGACAACCGGTTCAAGAAGACTACTCCAAGCTCATCCAAGACACCTCAAACAGAACAGAATAAGACCCAAAGGAGCCGTGACATAACCTGTTTTAAATGTCAAGGCAAGGGACACTATGCAAGAGAGTGTCCAAACCAGAGGGTAATGGTTATAAGAGACAATGGGGAGTATGAGTCACAAGATGAGGAAGAGGAAGGTCATACTGAATCTGAAGAAGAAGTCACTGATTATCCAGAGACTGGGGAGATCTTAGTGACCAGGAGATCACTTAGTGCTATGTTTGAACCAGAGATAATTCAAAGGGAAAACATCTTTCATACAAGATGTAGCATTGACTCAAAGGTATGTAGCTTGATAATTGATGGTGGTTCTTGTACTAATGTGGCTAGCAAGTATCTTGTCTATAAGCTAGGTTTCAAGAAGACCAAGCATCCAAGGCCATATCGACTCAAATGGCTGAATGATGAGACTGAGCTGAAGATCAATGAGCAAGTCTTGGTGCCATTCAGCATAGGCAAGTACACGGATAAGGTTAAGTGTGATGTTGTGCCGATGCAAGCAGGCCATATCCTCTTAGGAAGACCATGGCAGCTTGACAAGGAGACCATACACAATGGGAATACAAACATCTACAGCTTCACTAATCAGAACAAGAAGCACAACCTTGCTCCTCTCACACCACAGGAAGTTCATACCATGCAGCTGGCAATGGAAAAAGGAGCTAAGGCAAGTAAGACAAGCTTATATATTTCTCCAATGAGTATTCTGAAATCTTTAGATCATAAAGAGCAGGTGCTACTCATGATCTTTAGAGAAAGCTTGTTTTCAGGGATTAAAGATCAGGAGCTACCAAAGGAGGTACGCACGCTCTTGGATCAGTACAAGGATGTTTTTCCAGAAGACATACCTTCAGGTCTTCCACCTCTAAGAGGCATAGAGCATCAGATTGATTTGATACCAGGAGCACCTCTACCAAATAGACCAGCCTATATAGTCAATCCTGAAGAAGCTAAGGATCATGAGGAAACATTTTGTTCCCAACAACTATCTCCAAGAGGAACATTTTGTGGAGCTGAAGAAGGAGCTAATAACAGGGATGTAGGAGATTATTCAGGCTGTGCTGCAGCCAATAAAGAAGACAGTTCCTAAAACAAGTGATGAACCCAAACCAACTTTTGCAACTAAAGAAATCGAATCAAAAGGAGAGGTTCCTGGTTCTTTATCATCATTATCAAAGAAGAATTTGGATATACTAGCTAAAGGAGATCTAACCATCCAGAAGAGATCACCAAGTATCCAAACTAAGGCTGAGGAGGATGTGCAACAAGAGAAGATGATTCCTAGGAGATATCAACCAGATGGAGTCATATATTCCATACTAATCAAGGAAAAGCCACCAGATTCACTTCGACAATTCCCAACTCAAGATTTTACAGTTTCGAGGACGAAAATTTTTCAATAGGGAGAGTTTTTTCTAGTCTTGACTAGATCATCTCATGATTTAAGCAATTGGACCGAAACGGTTATGAAGCCAAAGGAAGAGCCACCCGATTTCAACATCAAAATAACAAATGGAGGTCTTTCCATTCGGCCAACCACCACCTGTATTACATGCTCACCTCATATTGAGAGCTCCGAGAAGTTGAATCACTCCAATCAGAGTTCTGGTGAAGAGGTTATGCAACTTTCAATCCAGGTGAACTCAAGCTTACACGATTCTGACATGCGAGTGTTCAAAGGAGGTTCCAGAACGAACCAGAAGGAATCAAGCTATAAACCAAATTTTCATGGAATCCTGATTCATCAGAGAAGCCTTTACCAATGGGTGTATCTCAAAATAGGTCCAGGCGTAAAAATATGAATTTTACAATTCGATGGTTCTGCTTCAGTACCTGTTGTGCGACTGAGCTAAAGATTGAGTCACACAACCCAACTCAGGTATAATATCGACATGAAACCAATTGGAGAGTCTTCCTGGATCTCCTATCTTTCCAAGAAGCCCAGGGTCAGAGGAAAATTCCAACGGATCAGAAAGATACAGCTCATTTTCCTAAATGGGTTAACCTGGTGCATTAATTGAAGATTGTTATGCTCAATTGGATTGGAAGCTTGCAGACTTATGTTTGGCATCCAAGATACATTTTCCCAAGCCCATGAAGAGAATTTCGTTCATGAAGTGTGCATGAGAGCCAAGTTTTGAATTTAAACTTGTCTTAAGTGTTTTGTTGAGTTCCTAGGTCATTTAATGCTTGCTCTTCATGCAAGCCATCTTCTGAACTCTACTTAATTCCATGTACTTCTTTGATTACGAATTTATCCAATCTTTTTATCAAAAATCTTTCTGAGTTTGGATCACACAAATCTGTTGGTGTTTCATATCAACAAACCCTTGATTTCGTTTGTTGCGATTCTGAAAGAGATTAAGTTGTGGTGTTTAGAGATTCATTTCACAAATCTCTGATCTAACCAATCGATCATCTGATTCATTCTGTCATCACGGCTTCACAGCCAAAATCTATTCAAGTCTCAACCTCACAAGTGCCGATCTAGGGAAGATGTCATCATAAGGCATGTATCAACATTTGCCTCATTTAATAACATGATCTAGGACTGTGGTTTAATAGAATTTCCATCTATGGAGGATTCTCTCTCATGAAGAGGTCGGCAAGGACAACAACTAATAAAGTGTAAAATGGATAGGACGTTAGCCATCGACCAATAATAGCAACTTTTGAGGAAAATATTCAAAAGAAGCACTAGCGAATTAAGATTTGATAAACAATTGGTGAGTCATGATGGTTTAATGGAGACGATTAAAATTGGATGGAAAGACCCAGAAAATAGCACTAGTATAATTTTTTTAAGAAGATTGGAAGATGTAGACATGACTTGTCAAAATGGAGGAAAAACAACCTCCCTTATGCAAAAGATAAAATTAATGTGTTACAGAAAGAGTTGGAGGAGGTTCAAAAGGATGATACCAAAACACAAGAAGAAGTTATGAAGATCACTCAAAAATTGAAGGAAGCTTACAGAGACGAAGAACTTTTTGGCAACAAAAAAAGCAAAAATCTGTGGCATACATCAAGGGATAAATATACTATATTATTCTTTGCATTGACAAAACAAAGACGAGCATTAAATAAAATTATCAAGCTTCACAATTCGACAGGAGAGTGGGTTACGAAAGAGGAAGAGGTTGAACGAATGGCGGTAGAATACTTTGAAGAACTATTCACCTCCAATAATCCGGCGCAATTTGATGATTTTCTACAAGAGGTATGGACATCAATCACATCACAAATGAATGAGAGACTTAAGGCTCCAGCTACAGAGCATGTTAGGATAGCTCTTTTTATGATGCATCTCGAGAAATCTCCGAGTCTAGATGGCATGACGGCTTTTTATCAACAATCTCGGCCGATTTTGAAAAATGATGTTACTCAGTTGGTAAGCCAGTTTATTCGGGATGGGATTCTAGACCCAAGGTTAAACACGACAAATATATGTCCAATTTCAAAACAGAACGACTAATTTGGATGCCAAAACTAAGATATATTAGTCTTTTAATTTGGTAATAAAGTCATTTCCAAGATTTTATGTCAACGACTGAAAGAGCTTCAGGCAAGACCCATTTCAGAAACGAAATCGGCCTTTGTTTCGGGGAGAATGATCTCAAATAACATATCCATCCTGCCAAGGGAAATTAATGGCAATCAAGACAGATATGAGCAAGGCATATAATTTGCTTCTTTTTTTTGCCGACGACAACCTCTTTTTTTGTAAAGCAAATATGGAGGAATGCTAGACAATCTTACGGATTTTCAAGGACTACGAAGTCGTCTCGGGACAACAAATTAGTTTTTAAAATCTTCACTTCAATTCGGAGACCGATGAAGGAGTCCAAGAAGAAATGAAGTAAATCTTAGAAATTACAACGATGGGTGGAATGAGATCATATTTACGAATATTGGAAAGCAAAAGTTGTTCAAAAACACAAATATGTAGCCTTGTACAAGAGGGCTTCATGCGAGAGTAAATGGTTAGACAATGAAGCTTCTATCAAGAGGTGCTAAAGAGGTTTTGATTAAATCAGTAGCAGCGGCTCTACCTAATCATGTGATGCAATGTTATAGGTTACCAAAAATAGTAACTACAAAATTAACGAGTGTATTCTCTCGTTGTTGGTGGAGTTCGAGGGATTAAGGTCAGGTATGCAATGGATGGCATGAGATAAATTATGCAAGGACAAAAAGATGGTGACCTCGGATTTTGAGCATTTACGGATGTTAATACGGTCATTTTAGCAAAACAATTATGGAGGTTAATCGAAAAACTGGATATTCTTTTTCTCAAAAGTTTTTAAGGGTATATATTTTCGGAACACAAATCTTTTAGATCCGATAAGGTCATATTCACCATCTTATGGATGAAGGAGTATTACCATAGCTAGATCTTTTGTTAAAAAAACACTTATTAAAAGGGTGGGAAGAGGAGAATCCATTTCAATATGGAATGATCCATTCATCCTATCCTATCGCCCGGGACCAGCAAAACAACAACTGAACACAACACAAAATCTGATGTTGGAAAGTTTAGACTCTTGGTTCAATTCTCAGATTAGTTGAACCTACTAAACATGCATTAGATCTAGGTGTTCTTATTTAGAATCATATGATCTCACCTTTTTACCTGTTTGTTTGGCAGCGGAATTGAGAACAGGTCAATGATCAGGGAGATACACCGAGAGATGGATCCTCCAAAGGCTCACACACGCAATCACCGGAAACTGGCTGCTAGACCACAAGGAGGCTGGCGCAGAGAGAGGAGAGAGGCGCGGCTAGGGTTGGGTTGTGGGGAGAAGAGAATTGGCTTTTAGTCATTTAAAAGCCTTCTCTTTCCCTTTTGGGCTTTTGGGCCCAATCTGATTAAATTCCATTTAATCAGACCCATTAGTCTTTCTCTCTTAGTACGACAAATGCCTAGCACTTTTGTCGTACTTCTCCTAAGCCGTTCCAACATTATTTCCTGCTAGCTTAAGCGTGTGACCCATATGGGATCATACAATAAAGGCAATAAGTCCAAGACTTATAGATCATGAGCGGACTCTAGCAAGCCATCATGACCCCCAGCATTGTATGACTTATGTCTGATCACTGACATACTCTTACGTTATAGAGACAGTACAGAGATTGCTGGACACAATTCCAACAATCTCCCACTTGAACTGGAATCTCTGTATTCATAATCCCTTTCGTCTCAATATCTCGATTAGTCATAAGGCAAGATTAGTGTCATCCTTATAAAGCCTAATCTTGTTCATCGGACTCTGATTTGACACTGACAATCCAAACGACTCGGGAAAGTCCGTTTGAGCATGGCCATGCGTTTTCCAGTATTCAAATCTCCAATTGGCCTAGAGATATTCACTCCATTTATATTGGAGGGACAAATCCCATCTTGTTCCATCACTGTAAACTACTCATTTCATGATGTACCCAAACAAGGTCCTTATAGCTATCGCAGAACGATAGCGTTAGACAATGATCAAAGTGCATCAGTCCATATGCAGTCACATGCATGCGAACTCAGGTCTAAGGACTATACTCTATAGTCGTAGTAAGAATCTCTTATGACACAGATATAAATATCCTGAAGAGTTCTTATTAGCGGGTCTTGTCCGGTCGTATGTTCCCAACATACACCTATGTACTGACTTTGATGCCGAGCATCTATGACACACTGAGACTTTGTCATAAGTCACGTACCAATCCAATCTTACACGGTTGTTGATGTTCCAATTTCAACAACCTTCGACTGGGGACAGGATGATATAAAACATTTATCAAATATAGGATCTCATGATCAAGCTAAATGACTTCGATGACTCAAGATCAAATCATTTACTTCGATGACCTATAAAATGGTTCATATCATTTTGGAACGATTATTTCATCACAGTTAAAATAATCTTGAAATAATAATTTCATTAAAACATAAATAATAATGTTTTACAAGAACATATCAAATAACTAAAATAAAGCTCACAAAACTCCCACTCAAATTTAGATTACATTTCAATGTTTCTAATGCCTACAGCTTCAGTCAGGAACTCGAGCTTAGGCCTTGGGAGTGGCTTTGTCAATGGATCAGCGACATTATCATCTGTCGGAACTCGGCTGATCTTGACTTCCTTTCTATTAATGATGTCACGTATCAAGTGATATCTTCTTTGAACATGCTTGGATTTCTGGTGTGATCTTGGTTCCTTTGCCTGAGCTATAGCACCATTGTTGTCACAAAATAGTGCCAGAGGCTCAGCCGCATCTGGTATCACACCTAGTTCCATAATGAACTTTCGAATCCAAACAGCTTCCTTCGCTGCTTCTGAGGCGGCGATATATTCAGCTTCTGTAGTGGAATCAGCAACGGTGTCCTGCTTGGAGCTTCTCCAACTTACTGCACCGCCATTCAGACAAAAGACATAACCGGACTGTGACCGGAAATCATCTGTGTCTGTCTGGAAACTTGCGTCCGTGAATCCACTGACTTTAAGCACATCACTTCCACCGTACACTAAGAACTTATCCTTAGTATGTCTTAGATACTTCAAGATGTTCTTTACGGCAATCCAATGGTTTTCACCTGGATTTGACTGGTATCTACTCGTCATGCTCAATGCGTAAGCAACATCAGGACGAGTACAGATCATGGCATACATGACAGATCCTATTGCAGATGCATAAGGAATATTCTTCATGCGCTCAAGCTCAGCAGCCGACGTAGGGCTCTGCTTCTTGCTTAGCGTTGTGCCATGTACCATTGGCGTGAAGCCCTTCTTGGAATCTTTCATGCTGAATCTTTGTAGGACTTTGTCAATGTATGAGTCTTGACACAAGCCTATCAGCCTCTTAGGTCTATCCCGATAGATCCTAATTCCAAGAACGTATGCGGCTTCACCCATGTCTTTCATGGAAAAACAACTTCCAAGCCAGTCTTTTACAGACTTCAGCATTGGAATGTCGTTTCCGAGAAGCAGTATGTCATCAACATACAGAATAAGAAAAACGATTTTGCTCCCACTAGTTTTCTTATACACGCATTGTTCTTCTTCGTTTCTGATAAAGTCAAATTGCTTGATCGCTTCATCAAAACGAAGATTCCAGCTCCTCGATGCTTGCTTCAATCCATAAATGGATTTATGAAGCTTGCATACTTTCCCAGCATTCTTTGGATCTATGTAACCGTCAGGTTGTGTCATATACACATCCTCTTCCAGAATACCATTCAGGAAGGCGGTTTTCACGTCCATCTGCCAAATTTCATAATCATGAAAAGCTGCAGTTGCTAGTAGAATCCGAATAGATTTCATCATAGCCACCGGTGAATAGGTTTCATCGTAGTCCACACCGTGAACTTGTCTGAAACCTTTTGCCACCAACCTGGCTTTATAAATCTGGACATTTCCATCCACGTCAATCTTCTTCTTGAAGATCCATTTGCACTCGATGGCTTTTACACCAACGGGTAAGTCAACCAACGAAAAGACTTGGTTGACCGACATGGAGTCCATTTCGGAATCAGTGGCCTTGCGCCACTTAGAGGAATCTGGGCCCATCATAGCTTGATTGAAGTTCGATGGTTCATCACCATCAATGATCAAAAGATCATGACAGTCAGTCACGAGGAATCCCTGATATCTCTCGGGTTCGTGACGGATCCTCCCGGATCTTCGAACTTCAGGTACTACAGGTTTATTAAAGGGGGCCCGTGTCATTTTGCCCATCATGCATGATTCGCATTTCTCACATGACTCAAAGTCAAATGAGCCAAGAAGTCCATTCGAATGGAGCCTCTTGATGCGTTTCTCGCTGATGTGCCCTAAACGACAATGCCATAGAAACGTTCGGTTTTCCTCATTAGGTTTAAACCGTTTTGTATTAATGTTATAAATTGGCGCGGATTGATCGAGTATGTAAAGCCCATTCGTAAGAGGGGCAGAACCATAGAACAAATTGTTGCGATTGAAGGAACATAATTTATTCTTTACTGAAAAATCATAACCTTCCAAATCCAACAAAGAAATTGAAATAATATTTCTGCTTATAGCAGGTACAAAATAACAATTATTAAGTTCTAAAATCAATCCCGAAGGTAAAGACAACAAGTAAGTTCCTACAGCTAGTGCTGAAACTTTCGCTCCATTCCCAACTCGTAGTTCCACTTGTCCTTGCTTCAGCCTTCTACTGTTGCTGAGTGCCTGCATATTAGTACAAATATGAGCCCCACAACCAGTATCCATGACCCATGAGGTATTATCAGAAGTAGTTGTATTAACTTCTATAACAAAAATACCTGATGAAGAAGTCTCGAAAGTCTTCTTCTTTAATTCCTTTAGACCTTCCTGGAATTTCTTACAATCTCTTCTCCAATGCCCCAGTTCTTTGCAGAACCTGCACATGTCAGTTGGCCCAGCCTTGGACTTGGGCTTGGGCTTTGGCGTGTCTGAGTCCACGACTTGGACACCCTTGGCCTTTCCCTTATCCTTAGCAGAAGACTTCTTAAACCCCTTGTCCTTTTGTACCATAAGTACATTGGGGTCCTTGGCGGTTTTCTTCAAGTTGGGCTCTGCAGTCTTGAGCATTCCGTGAAGCTCAGGCAGTGTCTTACTCAAGCCATGCATGTTAAAGTTCAGAATGAACTGATCATAGCTTGCAGGTAAAGACTGCAGAATGATGTCGCAGGCAAGTTCCTGGCTGATTGGGCAGTCGAGTTTGTGAAGATGATCGAGATAACCCATCATCTTCAACACATGAGGACTCACTGCCGCATTCGCAGCCAACTTACAGTCCAAGAGGTTCTTAACTGTCTGGAACCTCTCGGTCCTAGCCTGCTCCTGAAAAAGCGATTTCAGGCTTGCCATGATCTCGATTGGAGACAATACACTTTCGAACTGCTTTTGCAGCTCTGGAGTCATTGTCACCAACATCAGGCAATAAACATCATTTTCATCTGACGAATGCTTTTCCCAAGCATTGTGCAGAGTCCTGGCAGCATTGGCAAGAGGCCTCTCGGGGAGGGGATCTCGAAGGACATAATCCTTCTTCTCCTGCTTGAGGACCAGCCTCAAGTTCCTTGACCATGTCAGGAAGTTCGTTCCAGTCAGCTTCTCCTTCTCGAGAACAGACCGGATCGAGAACGTGTTTTGTGTGCTTGTAGTAGTCATATCTGAAATATATAAATAAAAAGGTTATTAGTTATATGTTCAAAATGATTAATCTTGTATTAAAGTATAATATGATTAATCATGCATTATATTCAATAACTTAAGTTACCCTCAATAGAATATAATGATTCCAAGATCCACATATAACTAAGATCAAAGTGGGCCACTGGCCGTCACCCAACCTTAGCTTATATCGGTAAGCCCTATTTCGGCTAATTATATCCGTGATATAACTCTTGGTTGTGAATCTGGGCCCGAGGCCCAATCCACCCTGATGTCTCAAGGCCCGGGACTCCCGATGGCCTAGTCAAGAAAACCGGACTATACAGTCATGTAATCATTAATGTCTGGGACTCCCAATGACATTTATGAATCACAAACCGTCTTACCCACGCAAAAGCAGACATCCTCACACTGTAAGGCCATGAATGCAATTGAATGGGCTTTAACAGCTGACATAGCCTGGACAAGACATCCAACGCTTGATATTGTTTGAGGTCCGTAGGTTTATTAAAATCATTCCCAAAATAGAAGATTACTATTTCGGGAAACTTTCTATTTATGGAAACCTACTATTTTTAGAAACTTTCTAAAATTGGAAACTTTCTAAAACCGGAAACTTTCTAACTTTAGAAACTTCTTTAAAATCCAAAACCCGCAAATTCAGAAACTTCTAATTTTGGAAACTTTCTAATTTCGAAATTTCGGAACTTTATAAAATTTAAAATCGAATTTCATAATTTTATTTTATAAAATAAGTTTTAAATTTAAATCTGAAGAATGACTCAATTAATGGCCCAATTGTTTTAACTTCTTGGCCCGAGGCCCAAGAATTGGTCCATGTCCAAGACATGACCCAATTGTCCAATTAATTGACATAACCGGTCTGGTTCATTAAAACTGGTCTAACCAAGTTTTAATTACTACGATGACCACAATTGTCAACCGGTTATTTACTAAACCGGAATCTCTCAATTTATTTGGTCCAACCAAATCAAATTAGAAATTCCTGGTTTAGGCACTAAATCCAATATTTCTTTCGACATTGGATTTCTTATTCCGGTTTAACCAGATTTAATAAAATTATTAAATCTGTTTATTAAACCGAAACGTTGATTTTAATCAAGTTTTAAACCGAACCCTGAACCGAACCGATTTGGTCACGAACCAAACCGAGTTGGTCGTGACCTAGCTTGCTTTCCAAGAAAGCATCGGCCAGCCGCTCAGCCGCGAACCAAAACGATCCGTGATCAAGGTGATACGCAGCCGGGACGGGCCATCGGGACGGTGCAGCTGGGACGGACGCTCCACGATCGCCGAGCAATCGGGACGCGACGCACAGCCGGACGTGATCGAGACGACGCGATCGGACGCGACACGACGATCGATCGTGATCGATCGAACGATCCGATCGGATCCAATCCGACCGTCCTGACCATCCGACCGCCGATCGACCCCGTCCGTCCGACCCATCCTTCTCGTGGCCGATCACCAAAAACTCGAGTCATATAGCTCGGTTTTGTGATCCAATCAGTTTGTTTAGAGTTTAATTCTGATTCTTAACCGTTTTATCTTATCAGTAATTGATTCAAAAACAATTCTAAACAGATTAAACAACCTAAACAATGAATCTAAAACAAGAAACCTAAGAACCAATGGCTCTGATACCACTGTTGGAAAGTTTAGACTCTTGGTTCAATTCTCAGATTAGTTGAACCTACTAAACATGCATTAGATCTAGGTGTTCTTATTTAGAATCATATGATCTCACCTTTTTACCTGTTTGTTTGGCAGCGGAATTGAGAACAGGTCAATGATCAGGGAGATACACCGAGAGATGGATCCTCCAAAGGCTCACACACGCAATCACCGGAAACTGGCTGCTAGACCACAAGGAGGCTGGCGCAGAGAGAGGAGAGAGGCGCGGCTAGGGTTGGGTTGTGGGGAGAAGAGAATTGGCTTTTAGTCATTTAAAAGCCTTCTCTTTCCCTTTTGGGCTTTTGGGCCCAATCTGATTAAATTCCATTTAATCAGACCCATTAGTCTTTCTCTCTTAGTACGACAAATGCCTAGCACTTTTGTCGTACTTCTCCTAAGCCGTTCCAACATTATTTCCTGCTAGCTTAAGCGTGTGACCCATATGGGATCATACAATAAAGGCAATAAGTCCAAGACTTATAGATCATGAGCGGACTCTAGCAAGCCATCATGACCCCCAGCATTGTATGACTTATGTCTGATCACTGACATACTCTTACGTTATAGAGACAGTACAGAGATTGCTGGACACAATTCCAACATCTGACTATGGTGCACAAGTTGATTGATCATCAACACAAGGTTTGGAATAAACAACTGATTGAAATGATCATTGATCCTGGGGATGCTCCTGTGATTGAGAGTATCCCTTATAGTCGTCTGAACCGACCTGATTCGAATGGATGGCACTATAAAAAAATTTGGAAAATATACGGTAAGTCAGGCTAATATACGGAATGAGATGTTGCGGATAATGGAGAGATCATATCTTTTGTGAAACCAAATTTTAAATGTCTTCAATTTTTCTCATGGTAATTTCAGGATGTTTATCGGTAACAAAAAACTTAAAAGTCATGGGGAATACAATGCCACACACGGTATTCTAGGTCTAGAATAGAAGAAGATTCGATCAATAATGTTTTATTTGAAAACCCAATGGCAGTACATACATGGGCTCTTTCAAAAATCCCCATAAACCCGAATATTTTCCCTTCGGCATCCATATATACAAACATGGATTATTTGTTTGGAGATTACCTTCGAACAATACAAATAATCACTATCCCTGGATTTTATGGTGTATTTGGAAAATATTGTTTACAATAATATTGACAGAGATCCTCATGAGATGCTATGGATGGCAGAGATAGAATCTGAAACCTGAGGGGGGATGCACAATCATTTGAGGTTAAAATACCGGGTGAAAATTTAAGAGGCACATAGCTTGTGGGAAATGATATGGAACAAAATGGACAATGGTGCTTTGTAGATGAGTCTTGGAAGGAGGTGGATTCTTTCTCAGAACAAGGGTGGTATAGTTGTTTAATGAAGGAGACGTAAATGTAATGATTGAAGCGAAGAATATCAAGACAAGTTTGTCACCTCTTCACGCAGAATTTGAAGCTCTAATATGGACTATGGAATGTATGAAGTATTATGGGCAAACTCATATTACCTTGCAATGGACAGGTTATAATTGGTTAAGTTAGTGTATGAACAAGAAGAATGGTCTGCTTTCGCGATCCACCTCGAGGAGTTTAGACGAAGGAAGGAGTACTTTACGTTTTTCGACTCAAGCATATTTCTCGAACTAAGAACTTGACAGCAGATAGATTAGCATAGAGCGCTTGTTTCAGGCAGTCGATAAGTGTTCATGTTGATCCGAAGCCATCAATATGAATGATTGAGAATTAGGTTATTTTGTACTTTGTTGCCAAAAAATAGATTTTAATAGTATTGATTGTGATGTAAATTATTGTCTATATAATTATATTCTACACATTAAATATATATAATGCATCATAACATCCATTAAAAAAAATAACGAAAAATAGAAACAAATATTTATAAATTCAACACTTAGATAAAAATAAATGAAAAATATATACAAAAATATGTAATATTAATAAACAGAATAAAATGTTTTTAACACTATATAATCGGAAAAATAAGTAACTGTGCCTATTGAAAACTAGATAAAATCTGTTTAAACATAAAAACATATATAATTAAAATAAATAGTACTATAAAACCAATAAAATAATTTTGAATTAAAAAAATCAAAAACAAACAAAAACGAACAAAGAAGATTATCAAACTCTAGCTTCCCTCGGTTCATTTTCGCTAGGGATGGATGGGATACCTCGGGTCATTATGTCAGAGGTAAATAACTTCCACTAAAATTCGTATTTTAATAAAAGATGACCAAATTTATGGCTCGGTTTCACAGACATTGACACTGTTTGTTTTGTTAACGCAGGCGATAGCGGCAACAATTGTAGAATAAATATGTGTCTTACTAACATCGGCTGATCGTTAATTTGAAAATTACGACGTTAAATGTTCAGTGATTACAATATTTAGTCTTAAGTGGTTGAAAGGTTTTTCCAAAACCTCTCGCTGAAATAAGGACTACATAAAGAAAGAAAAAATTAACTTCCTCTCACTGAACAACAAAATGGGTTGGTAATCGTTGTTTCTGGTCATTGTGATAATCGTTGTCCAGTGAATACGAAACAAACATGACCAATTATATGTTTATATAGAATTCCTTGTCGTGTGGTTTTGATTAGTATATATGCATTAAAAAGTCGTGTGGTTTTGATTAGTATATATGCATTAAAAAGTTATATAAATTAATGATATTGGAATCATGATATTTTATTAGTTTAGCCATATATCAATTTATCGAAAGATTAATTTGATAGAAAATTTAATTTGAAACCAAAAAGATCTATTAATTTATTAATTATTTAATTATATAGATTATATTTTATATTTTGTGGTTTTTCCGCGCCATTCTTGGAGATAAAACTTTTTCAATTAAAATAGTACAAACTGAAATTATCATAAATTAATTTTGTTTTGTTTGATTTTGAATGATAGTAAAATAATATTTTTGATACAAATCTGTTATATGTTTCAAATGAATTTGAAGTTACAAAAATGATAACATCACAAATCATTTTTATCATTATATAAATTTGTGATTGTTTATGTTTGTTTATTATGATTAAAACAATGGTTATTTTTATCATGACCATTTCTAATCAGGAATAGAAATTCGACCCAAAATTCAAAAACTTGATATGTAGTTCTTAGGAGAATAAACATCAAAGACTATTGTTCTAAAATACATTGTTGATTATCAAAACAAAACCTTTAAAGATAACAAACTTACTAATCAAACATTAAAAGTTATAAATTATCTAAAAACATTAAAACCAAGTATTTAAACAAAATAGATAAATGTAAAATTTACTCCAAGTAGTATTAATCTTTAGATTAATTACTATCTTAATATGGATTACACTAAGTTTACTATGTTAGTATTAAGAATGAATAAAACGACTTATTATCCATTACACTATATTTTACTTTTATTACCATTACAAAAGATTTTCCTTTTTGTTATTTTAACTTCACAAATTTTATTTTTTTTTTTAAACTTAACTTTATTTAAACTAAAAACTGTTTTTTAAGAAAGGTAATGTTTTTTATACAGGATCGATATAACCTAGGTAATCTCGTTTGTTTTTACTCCAGTTTTCCCCTTTTCATCGCCGACATCTCCTTACTCTCTCTCGCCGTCGTACCTTTCTCTGTCGCCGTCATCGGCTTGCCGCCTCCACCGATTCCAACTCTACTTGCTCTGTCGTCGTCGTCACCTAGTGTTGTCGCCGTCGTGACCTTCCTCTGTCGTCGTCTTCTCTTTACTTACTTCGTCTTCCCTGAATTGACAGGTTTCTCTCGTATTCGTGGTATGACTATGTTTTCCTTGTTCTATGCTTGTTTCTCATGATTTTACTTCGGATTATGTGTGTTCTCTTGTTCGATTGTGTTCTCTTGTTCGATTTGACTTCTCTTTATTTCGAATTATCTATGTTCTGTCGTTGATGTTTATGTAGCTTCTTTATGTTTGAATCTAGGATTCAGTAAAGGTTATGCACAATTTAGTTCTTTTGTTGATTTGATAGTAGCTTCTTTAACTCTCGTTAATTTGATAGTGTTCTCTTGTTCTGTTTGACTTCTCTCGCTTTGGATAAGGTTGTATCTAATAGTTTGTATCTCGTTCTGATTATCTCGCGGATTGTACTGAATTTAGATTCTTTATCTGGTTGTGTTCTTCGTAGCTTAATGATTATCTAATAGTTTAATTTCGTATATGTAAAGTATTGTTACTGATTCTTTCAATAATTGTTGATTTCTCTAGAATCATAATTGTTTTCCTGGTTCCCTCCATGTTGTTGATTAAGGATTATTTTTTTGTAGACATGGAGAATGCAAAAAAAAAGAAATATCTGCAGCGATTGTTTCAAGGGGGCGATTATCCGTCTCTGCCGCGAAGTCTGAATCACGGTAGTAGCTTAGAGCAATTGAGAGTAGCTAGAAAACTTCTTGGTGAAGATGCATGGAAGTTGATGAGGGAGTCTAAACTTGGTGTATTGATAAGCTTGCTGAAAACAAAATCATTTTCTGTGGGAGGACGCTTTTCTACTTTCTTACACGGCAATTGGAGATTAAGAAGCTGATGGAAATGTGGTGTTTGATTGGGAATGATCCACCGAGGTTTTCTTTCAACGAATTTGCACAAATAACATGTCTTAATTGTGATCCGTGTGGTGTTGGAGTTAAAGTAAATGTTGATCACACGGAGTTATGTGGTAAAATGAGTTCGGCTGTAGGCGATGGACCTCATTGGAAAGACCTGCGACGGGTTTTGGATATCTGCGGCGACTGGCCTTTACTGGAGAGGAGGACTGTTGGTTTTTTATGCCTCCTCCATGTTCAGAGTTTTTGGATTTCAAAGAGGTGGTAGGATCAAGTTCAAGTATGCCAAAAAAACTTTAGATCCTGATGTTTTTAATAGTTTTCAGTGGGGACAGCTACATTTGAGGTTCTGATCTAGTCCATCAAAGAAACAAATCTTGCTGGGTCTTTGATTAGATTAAATGGATTTGTTTACGTCTTGAATGTATGGCCTCTGGAGTCTTATCCGAAACTGGGAAAAATGTATGGTGGTAAAAAGAGAGCTGAAGAGCTTCCTATACTTCGTTGGGGTGGATCACGCGCTCATTACGATGTTGATGACTTGATTTTTGCAGCTAAGCGTGACAATGCTGTGGTATGTCTCGATTTCTAATTGATATTTGTGCGTTTTTTCCTTCAAATTCTTTGTTTATTGTATGTTGCGGATTATTTTAGTGGTTGCGGATCTATGTTCTGCTCATCGCATACTTTATAACCATGTTACAGATTTTATTATTAGATGCAGATTGATAGTATTGTTGTTTATAACTATTAAGCTTGAGTTAATCTCCTTTGAAACTGCAGGTTCATGTTAAAATATGGTAATGAAGCCAATTTATGAAATTTATCCCAAGTGGCTTAATGAAATTGCTGATGAAAGAGTGGATACATTGATAAAAGACATCACCAACTAGTGTTTGCAGAAGAATGAATGGACTTTGGAATGGCATGGAAGAGTTTCTGTAAATCAGAAATGCATAAACCCGGGTAAAAAAAAAGTGAGCAAGTGTTGAGAAAAGTTCAAAAGATGAGGACGCAGCTCTATTTGATACCAAAAAGAAGAAAGTAATGGTGAAGGAAGGTGGTGAGCATGTAGGCGAGACGAGGCACTGCCGAAGTGCTTAAAATTTTGAATTCTGTGAATGAGAAATTGGAGATGATGGACAAACAAAATCAGCTGAAGTTGTCAGCAATATATAAAAGGTTTGTAGACTTCGAGGACCAAATGGGGCTGATGAAAGGAGCCATAAGTAGTTTACAAAATGCAGCAAAGGTCGAAGAGAAGAAACCAGTTCTCCGTCAATATGAACTTGAAGAATCATGTTCTTCAAAAAATTTGGTACGTTTCCATATTGCTCTCTTGCGGATTTGTTCATGCTCTTCTACGGATTTTTTTTTCTTAATATAAGATTTGCTATGATCCTGCGGCTATAATGTGTTCAGTTTCATTCTTTACTCAGGCAGGTTAGAGTTGACATCCATAGGGACACCGAAGTTGGAAACATCATACCAAAAACTCTAGTATGTAACATTTTATCCTTTTTAAAATGTTTATTAATCAATGCTTTCTTTTAACATATTTATATATAATTTTGTGGCTGTTTAATTACGTAGGTTGCAACTGATTTAAATGGAGAAAAGGACAGGAAAGAAAGTGCTTCCAAAAACTTGGTATGATATTTATGTGTTCCTTTCTCTTTGTGTCCCTGTTTCTTTTGATGTGTCTCTGTTTCTTTTAATTTGATTCTATTTACTTTGTAGTCATGGTTAGAAAACCTAGCCAAGTGTAAAAGAAACCAAAGGTGAAGAAATCAGATAAACCAGCTATTGGGAAAAAGGTGGGAAAATCAGACAAAGTGGTCAGGATTAAAGTTGAGCCGAATGACAAGTTTGTGACACCAAATAACAAGGGGAAACCAAAGAAAAAAATGTGAAACTCAGACTTAAATATGTAGGGTATGAGGGTGACACTAGTTTTGGCAATCATTTAGACCGGCTAGCCGCACAGCTGCGCAAAAACAACAGAGATGAAGATGTTGGCCGGATCAGAATCTTAGCGCAGACACAACAAGACCCATATATCCCAAGTTCAGTTGTGAAGCGGATCATGTCAACTAAGGCAGCATTTGGAAAATTCCCAAGTGACTTTGTGTATGATCCATTTGAAAAAGTTGAAGAGAGGAAGGACCAAAATCTTATGGACTTGACACAACAGGATGAATAAGTTTACTTAATTACTTGTACACTACTTTTATTGGTTTATACTTTAACATTTTTCAATGTTTTAAAAGGGAGGAGCCAATTAGCACATTCAACGCTGTAGTTAACTTCTACAAAAGGTTAATGATGAGGAAGCAAGAATGGCTAGAGCATGATTATGGTTGGTTAGGCGATCAGGTAAAATCTTGGATAACATATATGTGTTGCAGATTTTGTGTTCCTTAGTGCCGTTTGTCCTTGTTGCGGATTTGTTTTGGTCCTTGTTGCGGATTTGTTTGTCCTTGTTGTGGATCTGTAGTCCTTGTTGCAGATTTAATTGTCATTGTTGCAAAGTTTTTGTCATTGTTGCAGATTTATTTGTTTACTTACTGAGTTTTTACTCACTTTCAGCATATGACGGCAGCCATGCGAATGTTCCCCAAGCTACTGCTACGGATGAAAATCCTTACCATACAGAACGTGTTGCTTTCATCGAACAAATGTGTATCAATTTTTTGTATCAGGACACCAAAGAATTTGATAAGAAGAAGTCGAAGTTCATATTCAAGACTGGATACAAAGATGTGTACTCTAGTATTGAAATCGATAATGATATTAGTACTAACAAGAGATGGTTTGACGATGTGGATGTTGTCTACTTTTGCCACAATTCCAACAATAACCATTGGGTGGCATGTGAACCTGATTTGCTTAACAGAAAGATTGACATCTACGACAGCATCATCAGCGATGAGAGCGAGCAGTTGATCACTAACCAAGTGAATAAGTATGCAAGAATGCTTCCTTATTGGATCAAAACAGAGTCTTCAAAAGTTGATAAACTTCTATTTTTAGAGTTGAATTTTCTGTTGTTATCTATTGGTTAATACTCTAGCTTCTTTAAATTATGTAGATGCAACTAAAAGATGGAATTGGCGTCCATTCAAAGTGAACTTCATCAAGAACATACCACAAAATACCCAAGTGGGAGATTGTGGTGTGTATGCATTCAAGTTCGTCAAATGCCTTGCTCTTGGTGTACAGATGGATGAAATGAGCGACGAAATCATTGGCGATTTACGCGTGAAGCTTGCAGCTGAAATATTTGATGAATGCCCATAAAAGAAGCTTTGCATGTCTGACCCGGTCTGTGGTGATGATATAGGTCATGAACCTCGGCCTGCCACACAACATTAGTCTTATATTGATTCTGATGATTGTCGAACTTGTTTGGTTTCATATAAACTGGTCAGTTTTAGGTACTTGTTGCGTTCTTGTCTCAGTTTGTTAGACATAACAACTTTTATCTCTTTGTTGCAGATATTCTCTTTGGTTGCGGATTTTTCTCTTTGCTGCGGATTTGTAATAGTAGTTGGCTTATAAGATTTTTCTCTTTGTTGCCGATTTATCTTAGTTTCGAGACTATTAAACCCTAATTCCTAAACTATTAAAACCTAAACCATCACCAAAGACCTTTAAAAATAACTTAAATAAAACTAAAAAATAAACTCTAAAGGGCCTAAACCTAAACCCTAAGTTTGATATAGGATAAAATATAAATACTTAAAAATAAATAAAAATGAATCCTAAAGGGCCTAAACCTTAAAGTTTGCTCACTAAACCTATATCTTAATTTCTTAACACTAGATTCTAGACCATAAAGGGCTAACATATCTTGAAAACCTTAAAAATTTGAAAACGTAAGAAGTAAACCCTAATCCCTAAACTAGTAAAACATAAATCCTATACCAAAGACCTTTAAAAATAACTTAAATATGAATAGCAAAAAAAAAAAAAAATCCCTAAAGGGCCTAAACCCTATGTTTTAAATAGGATAAAATATAAATATTTAAAAATAAATAAGAAAAACCCCTAAAGGGCCTAAACCCTAAACCCTAGGTTTGAAATACAACCTATACGTAATCATTCAAAAAGGTTTTATGACATGTTAGAAGAAGCGAACAATCCTTTATATGATGGTTGTCGTGAAGGTCACTCCTAGTTATCTTTGGCTGCTCGGGTCTTGCATAACAAGGCAGAACATAATATGAGTGAAAGGTTAGTGGATTCGATATGTGAATTGATGACAGAGTTGTTACTAGAAGAAAAACAAGCAAAAAGTTCACACTACGAGAAAGAGAAAATGATGTGCAATTTAGGCCTCCCCTATCGTACAATTGACGTTTGCAACTGTATGATCTTCTAGAAAGAAGACAAAAGGAAGAAAAGTGTCGGTTTTATGCTAAACCAAGATGGAAGCCGAATGAGAGACATAGTAGAGCCAAAGTAGCCTGCAGTCGTATGTGGTATGTACCAGTTGCTGACAGACTGAAGAGAATGTATCAAAGCGAGAAGACTGCAGCGGCAATGAGATGGCATGCGGAGCACCAAACGACGGAGGGAGAAATGTTGGAATTGTGTCCAGTAATCTCGGTACTGTCTCTAGAAAGTAAGAGTATGTCAAAGATCAGACATAAGTCATATAATACTGGGGGTCATGATGGCTTGCTAGAGTCCGCTCATGATCTATAAGTCTTGGACTTATTGCCTTTATTATATGATCCCATATGGGTCACACGCCTAAGCTAACGGGAAATCACGAAGGAACGGTTTAGCAGAAGTACGGTAAAAGTGCTAGGCATTTACTGTACTTGGAGAGACTAAAAGGCCTGATTAAATCCATGGGATTTAATCAGAACTAAGAATTGGGCCCAAAAGCCCATGAGAACAAAAGGGAGTTTTAATGAATAAAACTTGACCTAAAGCTCTCTAATTCCTTAGTTCTTCTGCGCCACCTTTCCTCTCTCTCTGCGCCTCCTCTCTGTCTGGTCTAGCAGCCAATTCCCGAGCGTGCGTGTGTGAACCTTTGGAGGATTCATCCCTCGGTGTATCTCTGGATTAAATCACGAGTGAGAATACTTAAGTCATTGATTGTGTGATCATCTTAATGAGTGTGAAATCGTTTCACAGCTCATTTCTCCTGAAAACCTGAAGGTGTTTCTGTGAGAAAGAATCAGATCTTATTAGAAATGATTAAAGATGAGTCACACGAATCTTCCATGATATTATTTAACAATAACGCTCTAAAATATCTAAGTTTACGCTGAAATAGTTCCACAAATATCGGTTGAAAGACACCACGTTAATGTGGATTGGAATCGATCCAAATTTGTCTTTACTGAGTATTTGTAGTTGTGCTACTTCGCTGGTTGTGCTAGAGAAACTAAGGCTTGTTACTTTTACGTCCAATCTGTTTTAAGAAGGGAAGTTATTTTCCATGAAGAACAGTGGGAGTAAAAGCATAACTCAAAGTTTTCTTAAGGAAACTAAGGCTCGGTATTTTTACGACCATTCTGTTTTCTAAGAAGGAAATTACCTTCCAAGAAGAACAGTGGGAGTAAAAGTACAACTCGAAGAAATTCGAGAAATACAGGAGGCTGCTTAACCTATTGAGGGAGAGCAGCGGAAGGATTTACAGATTTCTGTAGAATCTACACCTGTGGAGCCTGAAGTTCGCAGATATGAATCAGTTACTAATCCGAGAGTGATTTCTCGTCATGAGTTGAAACTGATAATCATTGAAAGTTCGCATGATCTGATGATCATTGAAAGCGATGAATCTGCGAAATTCAAAGAAGCGAAAGTGAGCCCGGACTCCGAAAAATTACATTTTATGTAAGTTAGCTTCATCGATCCATTCATGGATGGAAGCAAACATATCGGAGTTGGAATCTTCGTTCTGTTGAAGTAGTCAAGGTTTTGACTTGAACAGGAACGAAGCGGAACTGTGTGTTTACTAATAGATAAGTGGGAGCGATATTGCATTTCTCATAGTGTATGTCGATGACATACTGATTCTCGGATATAACGTCCCAATGCTGCAGTCAGTAAAGGACTGGCTTGGGAGTTGGTTTTGTGAATGACATGGGTATAGCCACGAAAGTCTTGGATTTTGGATTTAAAGATAGAGATCCAAAAGAGCTGGTAGGACAATGTCAGGATTCTTAAATTGACAAAGTCCTACACGTTTTTCAGCAATCCAAGAAGGGTTTTATACCAATGTCACATGGCATTACGTTAAGCAAGATACAGTATCCTATGATAACTGCTGAGCTTAAATGCATGAATAGGATTCCATATGCTTCGGTAATTGGATCTATCATGTATGCCATGAAACGTACTTGTTTGATGTTGCTTTAATGTTAAGCAAGACAAGTAAAGACCAGTCAAATCCAGCAAAGAATCAAGTTTTCTAAAGTATGTCCTAAAGTATTTGAGGAATACTAAGGATAAGTTCTTGATTTACGGAGAAAGTGATGTGCTACAAGTCAGCAGAGTCTGAAAGGCAAGTTTCCAACAGACAAAGATGATTTCCGGTCACAGTCCGGTTATATCTTGTGTCTGTTTGGCGGTGCAAGGCACTGTTGCTGACTCCATGACTTAAACTGAACATTTCGCAGCTTGGAAAGCGGCGAAAGAGGTTGTTTGGAAAGAAGAGTTCGTCAATGAACTTGATGTGATTCCCAGCATATATGAGACTAGCTGCACATCAGAGGTCCAAACACCTTAAGATAAATGACAGAGATGTTAAGTAGATCAGCAAGTTTCAACGAATGAGAACGTTGCTAATCTATTAACGAAGCCACTCCTCAGGCCTAAGCACGAGTCGCGGACTATTGCTGTAGGATAAGTGAAATTAAGATATAGTCTTAATTTCAGTGGGAGTTATTAAAGGGCTTTATTTAGTTATTGATATGTTCTTGTAAAACATTTGAGATGTTTAATAATGAAATTATTATTTCAAGATTATTTTAACTGTGATGAAATAATCGTTCCAAAATGATATGAACCATTTTATAGGTCATCGAAGTAAATGACTTGATCTTGAGTCATCGAAGTCATTTAGCTTGATCATGAGACCCTATATTTGATAGATGGCTTATATCATCCTGTCCCTAGTCGAAGGTTGTTGAAATTGGAACACCAACAACCGTGTGAGACTGGATTGGTACGTGACTTATGACAAAGTCTCAGTGTGTCATAGATGCGCGGCATCAAAGTCAGTACATAGGTATATGTTTGGGAACATACGACCGGACAAGACCCGCTTATAAGAACTCTTCAGGATAATTATATCTGTGTCATAAGAGATTCTTACTACGACTATAGAGTATAGTCCTTAGACCTGAGTTCGCATGCATGTGACTGCACATGAACTGATGCACTTTGATCATTGTCTAACGCTGTCGTTATGCGATAGCTATAAGGACCTTGTTTGGGTGTATTACGAAATGAGTAGTTTACAGTGATGGAACAAGACGGGATTTGTCCCTCCAATATAAATGGAGTGAATATCTCTAGGCCAATCGGAGATTTGAATACTGGAAAACGCATGGCCATGCTCAAACGGACTTTCCCGAGTCGTTTGGATTGTCAGTATCAAATCAGAGTCCGATAAACAAGATTAGGCTTTATAAGGATGACACCAATCTTGCCTTATGACTAATCGAGATATTGAGACAAAAGGATTATGAATACAGAGATTCCAGTACAAGTGGGAGATTGTTGGAATTGTGTCCAGTAATCTCGGTACTGTCTCTAGAAAGTAAGAGTATGTCAAAGATCAGACATAAGTCATATAATACTGGGGGTCATGATGGCTTGCTAGAGTCCGCTCATGATCTATAAGTCTTGGACTTATTGCCTTTATTATATGATCCCATATGGGTCACACGCCTAAGCTAACGGGAAATCACGAAGGAACGGTTTAGCAGAAGTACGGTAAAAGTGCTAGGCATTTACTGTACTTGGAGAGACTAAAAGGCATGGGATTTAATCAGAACTAAGAATTGGGCCCAAAAGCCCATGAGAACAAAAGGGAGTTTTAATGAATAAAACTTGACCTAAAGCTCTCTAATTCCTTAGTTCTTCTGCGCCACCTTTCCTCTCTCTCTGCGCCTCCTCTCTGTCTGGTCTAGCAGCCAATTCCCGAGCGTGCGTGTGTGAACCTTTGGAGGATTCATCCCTCGGTGTATCTCTCTGATCTCTGACCTGTTCTATCAATTCCGCTGCAACAAACAGGTAAAAGGTGAGATCATCTAATGTTTCTATTCAAGAGAACCTAGATCCATGTTTAGGATGATCTGAATCTAAGAATTGAATCAGGATTCATCTAAACAGTTCCTACAAGAAATGTGTCATCCATATGATGTGGTGGAGTGGATATCATTTCTAGCTCAACATCCTCTGTTTTCCTAAGAACCCCGTAACATTTATCTTGGATTATGCACATAGGGGTTCAATCCATCTAGCATGTCTCGTAATCATTCGTTGTGACCCGTGATCTTGACTCCACATAATTTACCCCTTGAGATGTGCATGAATACAGAATACTTGTTTCTTACAATTCTGAATTCTGGGCCAATTCACCTGCGCGCTAGTCTCGATATCTTCCTCCTACTTCTTATTGAGGAGTTAAAAGAATTGTGGTCTTCTGGAGTCGATTCTTATGATGTGTCGTTGAATGAAAACTTTACACTAAAATCAGTGCTACTGTTGACGATAAGAGACTTCCCGGCATATGGGATGTTATCAAGATGGATGACCCATGGTGGATTGTCTTGTCCTATTTTCATGGAAGATACAAAATCTTTTTATCTGCCTAAGGGAAGGAAGACATGTTGGTTTCATTGTCACAGAAGATTTCTTCCATTTGGTCATCCATTGTGGAAGAATAAAAAGACTTCTTGAAGGGAAAAGACGCCTCGAAAGAGCATCCACTTGAGGTATTGAATGGTGAGCAAGTTTATATTGAGCAATTGCCAGGTGTAAATCCACCGAAACAAAGGACGCTGGAAACGGTCATGAAAAAAGGAGCCTGGCTATGGGAAGTTCATAACTGGCACAAGGAAAGAATATTCTGGGAGCTTCCGCATTGGAGGGACCTCACTCTACGACATAATCTTGATTTGATGCATGTAGAGTAGAATTTTTTTGACAACGTCATGAATACTTTTTTAAGTGTGAAGGATGAATCCAAAGACACCATCATGTCAAGAATTGATATAGAACGATTCTGTTCTCGGCCACACCTACATTTTAATGGTGAGGGTAAACCTCCTTTCCCCACGTACATATTGACAAACGATGCCAGAACAAAATTAGCAGAATGTGTGAAGCATGAAGGCCAATTCCCAGATGGCTATGCGGCCGACTTAGCTTGTTGTGCTGACATGGATAACGATAAGTTTTCAGGGATGAAGAGTCATGATTGCCACGTTTTTATGGAGTGGCAACTTCCATTTATCTTTGCCGAACTCTTAGACCGGAACGTCCACCTTGCGTTAGAAGGTTTCTATTTTATTTTACTTAATATTTGATAATTAAATAAGAGTATAGTATTTTATACTTACAAACAGTTTCAAAAAATATATATTGTAGGGGTTGGAAGTTTTTTCCATGACATATGCTCAAGAACTTTACAAAAAGTCGTCTCCAAATTCTTAAAGAAAACATAGTTTTAATCATATGCAACTTGAAAAAGATTTTTCCACCATCAGTTTTCGACGTGATGGAGCCTTACCTATACATGTCCCCTACAAAGCTGAATTATGCGGCAGGATCGATTGTGGAATCATATATCAATGAGGAGATAACTTATTTCTCAGAGCATTACTTTGCTGCGAATATAAAAACAAAATCAAGGTAAATGCGCTATCACATGTGTTAGAGGTGGGTTTAGCACCCCTCTAAGGCCCGGCCCAGTAACAAAGTGGTCCAGAAGAGATCCTGCCCAGGAGACAAAATAGAGACCCGAGAAGAGGTAGATCGGCAATGTCAAGGCAGCTCGGCGACGTGCTTGGCCGACCTGCACGACGAGAAAGACGAAAATATTTATCAAAAGATAAGTATGAATCTTTTAAGGAAATAAAATCTAGGTGATTCAGATTTTGTAAAGAATATCAGAGAGAATATAGGGAAAAACCCTAGATCCTCTGATATAAATATCCTTCCCCTGCGCGGAAAAAGACTAAGTTCAATATTCATACTTTTGTACTCAAAAACCCTAAGAGCTAGCGATTCAGTTCGATTCCTGCTCATATGCTTAATAAGACTAGATTTTCCGTTCTAAACCTTTCTTGCTTCTCAAACCCTATTTAATCTCATATCCAAGTCCCTTATTTACTAATCGATTTGCCAAATTGATTATTGTTTGATTTTCTGAATCAACAATTGGCGCCGTCTGTGGGGACTTTAGATATTTTGATTAACCAAAGGAGAGACTATCAATGACAGAATCACCAGAATCGTCACAAGAGACCTGAGGAACCAGCGAAGCGGACATCATCACCTGCGTCGACACGACAACTGCTTGGGAAAAAAGCGACCCCTCAGAAGGATTTTGACCGGGATAAGCCCCGGCTGGAGTTGATCGAGCACGTGAAGATCGACGATCGAAACCCCAAATGGAACGTAGGAATCGAAGCCAATCTTGATCCCGACATCAAAGCCGAACTAATCGACTTCCTCAAACAAAACGTGTCAACATTCACGTGGTCAATCAAGGATATGATAGGAATCGACCCAAATATCGCATGCCACGAGCTTAACATCGACAGAACGTTGAAACCTATCAAATACAAAAGAAGGAAGGTCGGAGCAGAAAGAGCGCAAGCGGTAAACGACGAGGTAGATAAACTATTGAGAGTCGTATTTATCACGGATGTAAGTACCCCGAGTGGCTTGCGAACCCAGTGGTAGTAAAGAAGAAGAACGGCAAGTGTAGAGTATGCGTTGACTTCACCGACCTGAACAAAGCCTACCCTAAAGACTGTTTTCTGCTACAGCACATCGACCGATTGGTCGAAGCAACCGCCGGCAACAAGATCATGTCGTTCATGGACACCTTCTCCTGATACAACCAGTTCCTCGTGCACTCAGACGATAGAGAAAAAACCTCGTTCAAAACAAATCCAAGAACTTTCTGCTATAAGGTCATGCAGTTCGGTCTGAAATCGCATGAGCGACATATCAATGCCTTGTCAACAAAATGTTCGCAGGACAACTCGGCCACCATGGAAGTCTACATCGACGACATGCTCGTAAAATCACTAGTGGCGACGGACCATGTCACCCACTTAAAAACGTGTTTTGACATCTTGAATGACTACAAAATGAAACTGAATCCAGCAAAATGCACCTTCGGCGTTTTCTCAGGTGAATTCTTAGGGTATATCGTGACAGAACAAGGGATCGAGGTAAACCCAAAGCAAATAACGGCGATAATGAACCTACCATCCCTGACCAAGACCCGCGAGGTGCAGAGGCTGACCGGAAGAATCGCCGCACTCAACCGATTCATTTCCTGTTCAACGGATAAATGTATCCCCTTTTACCAACTTCTGAGGGGGCCCAAAAAATTCAAATTGGACAAGAAGTGCGAGGAGGACTTCCGACAGTTGAAAGAAAACCTGACGACGCCTCCGATACTAGCTAAACCAGAAGAAGGAGAGACGCTTTACCTCTACATAGCAGTATCAAGCGCGGCCGTAAGCGGGGTGCTAGTAAAGGAAGATCGCAGCGATCAGAGGTCAATCTTTTACATCAGCAAGACATTGGATGGGGTAGACACCAGATATCCAACTATCGATCAAATCTGTAATACACTAAACAAATCTGTTACACTACGTACCACGTAATAATAAAAGCACAATTTTCTTTGTTGCGGATTTATGTTAAATCCATAACAAAGAAAAAAATCTTCAACACGTAAATTAAAATCTGCAACCATAGATTTGTAATTTCCCAAACAAATCCGCAACCACAAAAATCTTCAACACATGACCGCGTATTTAAATTCGTAGGGAATGTGGTATTTTTATAAATAATTATTTTTTTTTAGCTGACATGGAAAAAAAAATTTAGTGACATTTCTGTAATAATGTTTTTCTTTTCAATAGGTTATAGGGGTAGTTTAGGCAATAAAATATTGAAAAAGGCTAAAAGATTAATATTACCCTAGTAATTGCTCTATTTTTTCATACTAAATAATTAAATCTCCCAAGATAAATAGAACAAAATTTTATGACATAAAAAAAACAGAGCGAACAAAAACAACTAAAATGGAGTGAATCCAGCTTATAGTCATCTTTGTATATATCTTGTAAGGGACATTGGTATCAAAAATGTGAAAATTTAAAACTAAATGTTAACTATAAAATAACTTTTTGTAACTATGAGGATTTTAAAGGCTTTCTAGGCCTAAAGTCTAATTCTACGAGACTTTGCATTTAGATATGCGTTTGAAAATATTTTCAAATTAAAATAGTTAAATAATTCTATGCTTTAGAGGAATCGATCCCTAGCGTAAACTAAAAAGGTGATTCCTCCACCAAGTGAAAATCACTATACTACAAATATATATGTGTGCTAAAGTACAAAACCATGTTATCCATACAAATTACCTAATCAGTTATGAATATCATAATCTTCAAACTTCACACTTGAAAGTCTTTCTATAAAAATTGGCCAACAATGAGCTAATACAAAATTTATTTTGTTGTTATCCAAGGTGACAAAATAACTAGATATATAAAACAATGGGAAGTTTACTACAAGTACTTTGAAAAGTTTTAATTACTGAAATAATCTTATGGGAAAGATTTACCCTTTTTCAGCGTGTTGATAAAAAATGTATTTACGAAACTGCCATAACGAAATGTTAAATTTTTTGGAATCCGTGAATAAGTCTACAATATTTTCATATAAGTCTACCGTTCTTTAATGGTATATTTGTTTTTGGTCTGAAGATTTGTTTTGAACTTCTAGATTTGTTTTTGGGGTTGTAGACTTGTTTTGGGGGATGTAGACTTGTTGTCCAAATTGTAGATTTTTTTTTTTAAAAGATTGTAGACTTATAATCCGGATCGTAGATTTTTCTTTGGTGATTTATAAATTTATTTAAAATTTGGTAGGTTTATTTTGTTTAGTTGTCGTAGACTTTTATAACTTGTCTTACATCTTGCAGAGTTATAGTCTATGACAGCAGATTTGTTCCTGATTTGTAGATTTGTTTTGTTGATTCGTAGATTTGTTTGTCGGTTGGTAGAGTTAAATTATACGGCAGTAGATTTAATTTTTCGCTGAAGATTTATTGTTTGAGTTCGTAGATTATTACCAAGTAGTCGTAGATTTTTTAGGGAACTTGAATACATCGACGTGGTTGTAGATATATCATGTGTAACCGTAGATTTATATTTACTTTGTAGACTTACTTTTGACCTTCTAGACTTAATTTTCTCCTTGTAGACTTTTTTGACGTTATAGCAGATTTTATATGAAAGACGATAACGTCGTAGGCGTAGTAGATTTTTGAAACGTTATTCCAGACTTCATGTCTTTTTCACAGAATTTATGTCGTTTAGTAGACTTTTAATTATTTGATAGACATGCTTCCCTATTTTCCATAATGTAAAGTAGACTGAGTATTGAGGTTCATATGTCGTAGACTTAATAATTATTAGTAAGTTATGGTAGACTTAATAATTAATAGTTAGTTTGTTAGTTTAGTTGGTGGGAACAGCTCTAGGGTTACTTGTGTTCATCTTCTTCGCCAATGGTTGGTGGAGGCCATACACAGGGGGAAAAAACTCCCAAATTTCTAGATTTTTTAGGGGATCTTATTCTTATTCCTCACACCATTTCTTATTCCTCACCTTATTTCTTATTCCTCACCCTAGTTCTTTGTTTCAAGAGAATTACTTTATCTCCTTCGAATCTCCATATTTGATATGTCGGAAATTGTGTTAGTTTCAGGTCGATGGACATTTGAGAGAGAGATCGATAGGTCTTTTACGTTGACAACTTCAAAGACTAGAACAGAGGGAGTCGAATTGGTCGCTTACAACAGCGAATTTCCTACGAGGATTTGACAGGAATTGTCTACAAAGACTACAGTTTGGATAACCAAATTCACGAATTCGACCTGAGCTTCATGCTACCAAAGAAGTATTCACGGACCTTGGCGATGGACACACCAACAGTAACTGTTAGGAATTCTAGACAACTGAACCTTGCGTCTTTGTAAAGATCAAGCCGTTAGGCGTTGCGTTGAGATTAATCATATAGACAATGGGAATGACGGTTGTCAAAATGAACAAGAAGAAGATTTGGTAGATGAGGGTTTAGGTAAAATGAAGATGTAGAAGATGAAGAAGAAGAATACATATTTGACTGTTATGAGGACCCGGACGGTGCTAGCTCTTGTGATGACGATTACGCAATGTATGGGAGACAAGTAGAGGCAGAAGAGGAAGACGATAAAGAAGAGGAAGATGATGAAAAATAATTTGATGAACAAGGAGATCAAGAAGACATGTAAAGTATGCAACCAAGGGAAACTAGTAAGAAACTTATGAAAAATGCATATAGGCCTCCAGCAGACTTTCTGAATATAGAAGTACGTGAACTCGAACTAGCGGTAGGGCAACAGTACGACACAAAAGAGAAGTTGGAGAGATGGTTGAAGTTGCTAACGGTAGTCAAGAAATATTACTTTAATGTCGGGTATTCAACCCCGACTGTATATACCGTCAAATGCTAGGTTAAAGGCTGCCAATGGAGAGTTCGGGCATCAACACTTGGAGATTTTCCAAAATTTCACATAATGGTATATGTACCGGAACATACTTTCTCAGTCATAGAGCGTTCAGTTTGTGCTCGTAAAGCAACTCCAGATATCATCAGCCGTATATACAAAGATTTTGTTGGTGGTGCTGGCCGAAAAGTCTTGCTAATTATTGTTTCTGATGCCTTAAAGAAACGATATGGGATGAAGGTATGTCAAATTATTTGAAGTGACCAAAATTGTCTATATTGCAGAGTTATATCTATACGATAGATTTATTTCAACTGTCTCCGCAGACTTAAATAGCTGATCATTTATTTTTAGATGAAGTATTGGAAGGCACATCGTATTTTGAAGTGTGCACGAGAGATATCTTTTGGAACTCGTAAGAAGGTTATCAAGACATTCCCTTGTACTTATATCAAATAAGGCGAGCTAATCCGGGTTGTTACACAAAGCTCCAGATTGATACCGAGAATAGGTTCAAGTCTCTTTTCATTGCATTTGGAGCATCAATAAATTGTTTTCCATTTATGAGGAAAGTAATTATTGTGGACAAGTCATTTTTGAAAGGACCATACAAAGGTACATCATTGCCACAACGCAAGATGGAAATTTCAACATATTCCCATTAGCTTTTGCAGCCGTTGATACTGCAAATGAAGAATCTTGGAAATGGTTCTTTAGGCAATTACATCGAGTTATCCCGGATGATGAAGGACTTGCTATTATACCAGATACATAGGGCTATAGGAAAAGGAATAACGACTGTATATGCGCTCTCTTCGCGTGGTATATGTACATATCACTTGCATAAAAACATTTTCCTGAAATTCAGAGGCATTGGTTTATTTCGATTAGTGAAGCAGACATCTAGTTCATATGCGCTAGCAGGTTTCAATTACTTCTACGAGCAAATTCTTGCTCTGAATTCAGAACTTCATGGATATTTAGAACAAGCTGATGTTCAATTGTGGAATCGTGTACACTTCTCTGGGGATAGGTACAATTTTACGACCAGTAACATTGCTGAGTCGATAAAAAAAGTAATTTCTCATGCGTGAAGCTCTCCTATTGTGCAACTACTAGATGAAGTTAGGAATATGAATCCTTGATGACTAATCGATTTGATGATCTTGATTTCATGAGAATTCCCTAAGCCTGACATTTTCTCTTCTTAATTTACACATTTTTTACTTGATTTGCTTGATCGTTTTCTCTACAATCATCTCGTCTAGCTTAAATTGAATCAAATAATCTATTGATCATTCTTGAGATCCTTTTTGATACCCTAAGTACTACATTGATGTAGTTGTGCACTTGCAGTTTTGTATTAGGGATAAAACTTAGACCTATCAAGTTTTTGGCGTTGTTTCTCTTAGCCTATTTGAGTGCTATTAGATTTAACTATTAGAGTTTTGACTAGGAGTTTTTCTTTTCCTTTGTTACTTGCGCTTTCTCTCTTCTTTGTTGTTTTGGGTTTATGCTTAATCGCAAAGCCAAAAGCAACAAGGATCAACAACTAGTCTATCTAAGCAATCATAAGCTAGCTAAGTTAGAGTGCACGAACCGCAAAGCAAAGAGACTAGTGACAATGGTAGATCCTATGATCTTGAGACAAGACGACGCTAGTGTTCTACGAGACCAAGAGGGTCATATCTGCAACCCACAAGGGCAGAGAATTGATGGGGTAGGAAACCAATTACTGTACAAGTCACTGCAGGTGCAAGAGATCGGGAGCTGGCCCACGCTGTGGCAGGACCAGGTAGGTGATGCATGCACATATACTGATGGATTCAATGCTGCTGGTTGTGTAACTCTCTCAGCCTTGAAGAGATGATGGATTTGCTGATGATAGATGATGGAGATGAAGCAGCTGGTTGTGTAACACTCTCTGCTCAATATGTTTGATGGAATGGATGTGTAGATGGATCGATGGTCGCCACAAAACCTATGGAATGGTTTTGATAAGAAAGGGCAAGAGTTGTTTCACAAAATCTCTCAACTAAACTCAGAATGGAGTTTATACAAAGACAAAATGCTCTGACTGAAAGATTTTCGTTTTTATTGATCTAGGGTAAAAATACACGCCTGATTTGGGACTTTATAAATAGTCCGAGCAGGTTTGCCCTTCTAGGGGTCTTTGAAGCAAAATACAATGTAATTAAACTAAACTCTGGGACTCTAAGACAATTAAAACAAAGGCATACTCTTTTGGAAACTAAAACACACGCAAAACAAAGAAAAGAGCCGTTAGAGACACAAGCGTAATCAATGTATTCAAAGACTTACCTTAGCTTGTTCTTTGGACGGTTTGGCTTATGTTTTAGAACGTTGGCAGGATGGTAAACATGGTAAGCTCCTTGGTACTCTCTTGGCTTGTTGAATGAGCAGTGAGCAAGCTTAGATTGATGCTTGGTCCATCTTGAATGTTGAATAGCTTGCTCTTGTTGCAATCTGCTTGTTCTTGATCAGAAGCTTCTAAGATAGGTTATTGTAGATTGAGTAGATGTTCCACTGCCTTGTTTAACTCTTCTCTTAGCACTCTTGTTCTTGATCTTGTCCTTGGTTCAGCTCTAACAAGTGGTATTTGTGGTTGTTCTGGTTCTATGACCTCATCATTCCCTCCCCCTTGGAAAGGTTCTGTCCTCAGAATTTCTTCTTCTTCATCTGCATTGTAATGAGACAAATCAGTGACATTGAAGGTAGAAGATATCTGAAACTCACCTGGAAGCTCCAACTTGTAGGCATTGTCATTGATCCTTTCTAGCTCTTTGAATGGTTTATCTCCTCTTGGTGCAAGCTTGGACTTCCTATGGTTTGGGAACCGTTCATGCCTCATGTGCAGCCACACCCAATCTCCTGGTTGGAATATCACTTCCTTCATGTGCTTATCAACTTGTTGATTGACTCGTTCAGCTTTCTTCTCCAAGTTCTGTTTAACCTTCTCATGAAGCTTTCTAACAAACTCAGCCTTGGTTGCTCCCTCTGGACTTGAATAGATAGCCTGTGGCAGTGCAGTGAGATCTAAAGGAGTAGTGGGTTTAAACCTATAGACAGTTTCAAAAGGAGAATGATTAGTTTCAGAGTGTTTAGCATGGTTATAAGCAAACTCAATGTATGGTAAGCAAGATAACCAAGTCTTTAAATTCTTACCAACCGTGGCTCTCAATAGAGTTGAGAGTGTGCGGTTCACTACCTCTGTTTGGCCATCAGTTTGAGGACGACAAGTGGTAGAAAACAACAGCTTTGTTCCAGACTTCCTCCAAAGTGTCTTCCAAAAGTGGCTAAGGAACTTGGTATCACGATCAGACACAATGGTTCCTGGTATCCCATGTAGCCTCACCACTTCTTTGAAGAACAAATCAGCTATTTGCACAGCATCATTGGTCTTGTTACATGGAATGAAGTGAGCCATCTTTGAGAACCTGTCCACAACTACAAAGATAGAATCTTTGTGGTTGATCTTTGGTAGCCTGATAGGGTCAGGTTTTAATCCTATTCTACTGCAGGTGCACAGTTAAGTGATTGTAGTATATAGGGTATCGAATCCACAGAGACTCTGGTCTCGTTAAATTAGAACTGTAGAGATTTAAATTAAGAAGAAAGCAATTTGTAGTAAACTAAATAGCAAAGCGAGAAAGTAAACAAGTAGCAGATTATCGGTGGTGAAAGCAGTCAATTAAAGGCGCTAAGTCTAGGGCGTTCTCGAAAAAATCAGACAAGCAGACAAATCAATCAGTCATGATCTAATTAAGTACAGTTCTAGAACTCAAATCACGGATATAGAATTAACCAAATTCCTTTGCGAGAATTCTCTTAAGTCTACGTGCAGCAATCCAAATTCCTTTGCAATTACTAACAGATTAAACCAGCATTAATTTCAAGTTCGATATGTTCAGCAATCCAAATTCCTTTGCGAGAAGTTCAATTGCTCAACCTAAATAGTTCATATTCTAAACCACACTTTCGTGTCGTATTTAGCAACCTATGATCTAGATTCTAATTGATCAGGTTAGAACTAGCATTAAAATCAATTTAGATCGAAGAACGTTCTATTCATGTGAATCCTTAACTGATTTAAACAAGTCTAGCAAGTCATGAAATCCTTAATGAGAAACCCTAAACCTAACTATGAATCTACTCAGGCATGATTAATGAAACAGAAATCATAGAATAATTAGATTGCATATAAGAAATTAAATAGATAAAGGGGTTCGAAATCTTCTCCAAAATAGATGAAGTACATGATTAGATCAGCCCCAAAAGCTCTAAAAATCCCTTAGCTCTAAGTATGAAAGCGTAAATAAAATAAACACCAAAATCCTAATTATATAGGCTAAATCTCGGCTGGGGCTTCTTTGCAAATACTGGAAACTTCTGGGCCAAAGTGTAATATTTTATAACTTCATAAACCGCCGAGATTCTGGCCCATTCGCTAGTGTCTCGATCGATGGAGTCTTGCTTTCTGGACAGTGAGCTCAATCTCTCGGCCAAACACTCCAAAAGTCCCCAAAATGCTCCAATATCTCCAACTCTGCTCCAAACCTGATTATACCTGTAATAGACTCTAAAAGAACACAAAAGGACTCTAAAACACACTTATATCATGGCATAAAACCGGTAAAAACCATGATATATCAACTCCCCCACACTTAGCCTTTGCTTGCCCTCAAGCAAAACAGAGAACTAAAATGTAGTGAAGAGGTTTGAAAACTCTTCAGAAACTCTTTTCATCCTAGAAGCAGCAACACTCAGATTCCCCTTAGTAAACCACATGAAAGAATCAACCTGCAGACATCAAGACCAACATATACTTCCCCCACACTTAGCAACTGTCCTAAATAAACTCCACAATCACATTCACGCATTAAAATTCTCCCTACTGACTTCTGCAAGTATTTAAGTGCGGTCTCACCTAAGGAGTATCGATCAAAGGCACATGGACTCTTACCTTATCAGCTCTAGACCACCATACTATCTTTCTCTAGTCCCTTTCTTCTCTTTTCCCTTCCTTAGCATTCTGATTTTTCCCCATTGGGTATCATTTTATTTTTTTTATCAGTGCTCTTCCCGTTAAGGGGTGTACTTTGGACACATTCCATGGATGCACAGGATATGAAAGTTGTAGCTACCATTCCCATGACCACTTCGGAGTTACTAACTCATCCTCAATCTATTATTATTTTTTTTTATGGAAGGGGAGAAGGGAACTAAATAGGACAGGTTTACTGGCTGTGTCAGAACTAACAAGGGAATCCGACACAAAGTATACCAAGCCCTTAGGTGTGAAATCTAAGTCAGTATTAAGTTTGAAGTCAGTAAAAGGATCCTCTGATACCTGAAGCGATGTGGGTGTTCTCAGTAGGTTGATCCATGTCTGGGTTTTCTAATAGTCAGAGATAATCTGCAGTTTCATCCCAATGGTTACTTAGGTTCCTGCAAGTGCTGCTAATCTTCTAAAAAAATCATTGTTTCTTACTTAAAAGTTTTGACTCAATAAAACAAATTTTGAAAAATTTAACTGACTCTAAGAAAACAAAAAGAAAGAAGTTAGTATAACGTCCCCCACACTTAAGACACACTGCCCCCAGTAGTGTCAAGCGAAGGATTGGTAAAAAGAAAGAAAAATTTGTTAAAAGGATTGGTTGAGTTCTGTCGGGTTTTACCTCTGTCGCTCAGGCATCGATCGTTGTACTAGGTGCATCGACCGTTGTTGTGCGATTTTTCGTGTATGATCGATCGTTGCTCAGGACCGCAACGATCGATGCAATGCGATTTCGATCGTGTTGTGACGATCGACACAGTGGTGTATCGGTCGACGCACTGCGATTTGTCCGAGACCTGCAAACAAAAACTCACCAAAACCAGAAACAAAACGTAAAATCCTACAAAAACACTAAAATTAAAATGCAAAAACGAAAACAGTGGGTTGCCTCCCACTCAGCGCTTGTTTAACGTCAATAGCTTGACGCTTCAGCTGATTTAGGTAGAGGGTGCATCATCCAGAGGCAGAATCTGACCTTCTGGAATCTCGGCCTTAGCCCAATAATGTTTCACCCTCTGTCCATTCACAGTGAATTCATTACCTTCCTTGTTGGTTAGAACGACAGCTCCATATGGACGCACCTCTTTGATCGTGAAAGGACCAGACCATCTTGATTTCAGCTTACCTGGAAACAAATGCAAACGAGAGTTATACAAAAGTACCTGATCATTAGGCTCAAACTGTCTGGAGACAATCTTCTTATCATGGTATGCCTTAGTCCTCTCCTTGTACAGCTTTGAGTTCTCATATGCAATGAGTCTAATCTCATCCAACTCATTAATCTGCATTAGTCTCCTTTCTGCAGCAGATTTAAGATCAAAGTTCATCTGTTTTACAGCCCATGCTGCTTTGTGCTCAAGCTCTACTGGCAGATGACATGCTTTTCCATACAACAGATGAAACGGAGTAGTTCCAAGTGGTGTCTTGAATGCAGTCCGGTAAGCCCATAATGCATCATCCAACTTTGCTGCCCAATCTTTCCTTGTCTTTCCAACTGTCTTCTCAAGGATCTCCTTAATCTGTCTGTTAGAAACCTCAACTTGTCCACTAGTCTGAGGGTGATAAGGAGTAGCGACTCGGTGATGAACTCCATGCTTCTTCAGCAGCTTCTCGAAGACCTTATTGATAAAATGAGATCCTCCATCACTAATCACTATACGAGGTACTCCAAATCTGGGGAATATGATGGTCTTAAACAGCTTAATGACCACCGAAGAATCATTGGTTGGACTAGCTATTGCTTCTACCCATTTAGACACATAGTTCACAGCAACCAAAATGAACTTATTCCCATAGGATGAGGGAAAAGGACCCATGAAATCTATGCCCCAGCAATCGAAAACTTCAACTTCCAGAATGAAATTCTGAGGCATCTCATGCTTCTTGCTGATTTTCCCTCTCCTCTAACAGGCATCACACTGAGAGATGAAAGAATGAGTGTCTCTAAACATTTTAGGCCACCAGAAACCCGCTTGCAGAACCTTAGACACAGTCTTGAATGTAGCAAAATGTCTAGCATAATCTGATCCATGACAGTGGAAGAGGATGTCTGGAACTTCTGATTCAGCAACGCATCTCCTGTAAAGACCATCTGAACAGTGCTTATAGAGATAAGGCTCATCCCACTAGTATCTTCTAAGCTCCCTAAAGAACTTTTTCTTTGCATAACCCTTTAAATCATCTGGTTCAGTCTCAGCAGCAAGGTAATTAGCTATATCTGCATACCAAGGTCTATCAGTGGTTGCTACAGCATTAATTTCGAAATCATAGTTCCCAATTCGGATCCTTAAAGATTATGGGTTCGTATCAGGTCTGCATCGACCGTTTCATGAGCATGTGTCGATCGTTGCTTCCCCGATACTTGCATCGACCGTTGCCAAAGTGGCATCGATCGACACTGAGCGATTGTCCCGACAGTTCTGCAACTCTCTGCCCAAATCCGTATGAAAAATTGTACCAACCATGTTGACGTTTTCCTCAGGCAAATAATCATTGATGGGCACGTTTTCCTCAACCAGCATCCTTGAAAGGTGATCAGCAACTCCATTCTAAACCCCCTTCTTGTCCCTCACTTCAATGTCAAACTCCTGAAGCAGAAGGATCCATCTCAACAATCTTGGTTTAGCATCCTTCTTCTGCATCAGATACTTCAGGGCTGAATGATCAGTATGCACAATCACCTTTCAATCGATCGACACTGAGCGATTGTCCCGACAGTTCTGCAACTCTCTGCCCAAATCCGTATGAAAAATTGTACCAACCATGTTGACGTTTTCCTCAGGCAAATAATCATTGATGGGCACGTTTTCCTCAACCAGCATCCTTGAAAGGTGATCAGCAACTCCATTCTAAACCCCCTTCTTGTCCCTCACTTCAATGTCAAACTCCTGAAGCAGAAGGATCCATCTCAACAATCTTGGTTTAGCATCCTTCTTCTGCATCAGATACTTCAGGGCTGAATGATCAGTATGCACAATCACCTTGGAGCCAACAAGATAGGGGCGGAATTTTTCAAATGCAAAGACAACAGCCAACAGCTCCTTCTCCGTGGTGGCATAGTTTCTTTGCGCATCATCTAGTGTCCTACTAGCATAATAGATAGCATGAAGCTTTCTATCCTTCTTCTGCCCCAGAACATCTCATACAGCATAGTCACTTGCATAACACATAACCTCAAAAGGTAGATCCCAATCCGGTGGCTGAACTATCGGAGCACTCACTAATGCCTGCTTGATTTGTTCAAATGCAGTCTGACAATCTACGTTGAACTCAAATTTGGTATCCTTACATAGCAAGGCAGTTAGTGGTCTAGCAATCTTACTGAAATCCTTGATAAACCGTCTATAGAAGCCAGCATGTCCAAGAAAGCTTCTTATAGACTTAACAGAATCAGGTGCCTGAAGGCTGGTCATAACCTCAATCTTAGCGCGGTCAACCTCGATCCCTGATTCAGACACTCTATGTCCAAGTACAATACCATCTCTGACCATGAAATGACACTTTTCCCAGTTAAGGACCAAATGCTTTTCCTCACATCTAGTTATCACCTTGCATAAATTATCTAAGCACTCATTGTAGGAGGATCCATAAACTGAAAAATCATCCATAAATACCTCCATAAAGTCCTCAATCATGTCAGTGAAGATGGACATCATGCATCTCTGGAAGGTGGCTGGCGCATTACAGAGTCCAAAGGGCATCCTACGGTAAGCAAATGTGCCATATGGGCAAGTGAAGGTGGTCTTTCCCTGATCCTCTGGGTGGATAGGAATCTGAAAGAAACATGAGTATCCATCGAGGAAGCAATAGTACGGGTGATTTTCTAACCTCTCCAGCATCTGATCAATGAAGGGAAAAGGGAAATGGTCCTTCCTTGTTGCAGCATTGAGTTTCCTGTAATCTATGCACATCCTGTGTCCCGTCACAGTTCTAGTAGGGATCAGCTCATTCTTATCATTCTTCACTACTGTAACTCCGCCTTTCTTAGGCACTACATGGACTGGACTCAAACAATCACTGTCTGAAATAGAATAGATGATCCCAGCATCCAGGAGTTTCATAATCTCCTTCTTAACCACTTCCTGTAGATTAGGATTAAGCCTTCTCTGATGCTCTACAGATGTCTTAGACTCGTCCTCAAGATGTATCTGATGCATGCACAGCTCCGGAGAGATACCTGAAATGTCATCAAGAGAATAGCCAAGAGCTTTGCGATGCTTGCGCAGCTTGCTTAGCAGTAAAGTGAGCTATGCGTTGTTCAAACTAGCATTAACAATCACTGGATAAGTTGAATTCGGTCCAAGAAAGGCGTACCTTTGCCCGGATGGAAGTTTTTTTAGCTCAATCTTCGGAGCTTTTTCCTCTGCCCAGTCCCTGTCGACTTGCAACGACCGATGCTTAGCTGGTGTCGATTGTTGCATCGTCACGTCAGACACTTCTACCTGCATCGCTACTTCAACCGAATCCATCAGTCTTGCATAGCACATCGCTGGCTCGTCCTGCAGGTACTCCAGCTCCAATATAGAGCTCAGTAAAGCTCTTTCTAGTGGATCTTCAGCATGTGACTTGTGAAAGTACTATGCAGCCAAATCACCTAGTGTGTCAACATAGAAGGTCTGTCCGTCGATGGTTGGCCTTTTTGCCAGCTTGTCCATATCAAAACTCATCTTCAGATCACCCACATTCAGAACTATTCTACCTCCTTGACAGTCAATCATCGCACCAACTGTAGCTAAGAAAGGCCTGCCTAAGATCAGTGGATCCTTTGGTTCCTCTCCATACTGCAGAACCACAAAGTCAGTAGGAATCTCACATTGGCCAATCATTATAGGCACATCCTCCAATAATCCTTCGGGAATCCTGATTGTTCTATCTGCCAGAACCAGTGATATCCTAGTGGGTATAAAGTCAGTCATCCCGAGCCTCTTAGCAACTGAGAAAGGCATAAGATTCACACTAGAACCGAGATCACATAGAGACCTTTTGAATCTCTCCCTGTAGATAGCACAATCCAACACAAAGCTTCCTGGATCCTTCAACTTCTCAGGAATTCTGCCCTGAATCACTGCACTACACACTTCTTTGATCATCATTACACTCTCCTCATCAGACCACTTCCTAGCAATCATATCCTTAAGACATCTCCTCATCACAGGAGAGGTTTCCATGGAGTCAATCAAAGGCACTTCAACTTTCACCTTTTTAATGAACTCCTTGCACTTGGCATACTGCTTATCGTTTTTAGCTTTTCTGGGATTCTTGGGATAAGGTACCTTAGGCTTGTAAACCCTCTCGATCGACTGTTTCGGTTTCTCTGGTTTTGAGCTCTCTTCAGTCGCCTTACATCGACCGTCACTGGCGTTGTGTCGATCGTTGCTGGGTGACTTTGTGACGACAGTTTCTTTGTTATCCCTTTGCATCGACCGTTGCTTGGTGGCGTCGATCGATGCATTGCGAATGTCACGGATCTCATCTTCCAACTCTTCAATTTCCACGAGTTCTTCAACGCTTAACTGCCTTTTCTGGCCAGGTAACAACTCCTTACCACTTCTCAATGTCACTGCATTGCATTGGAACTTGGGATTAGCATCAGTTCGCCCTGGGAGATATCCATCCTCCCTCTGAGCATAACCAGCAGTTCTTGTAACCTTAGCATCAAGCTCCTTCATATGTGCGCTCACGTATTCAAATTTCCCATTCAGCTCCTCATAGACTGTACCTATCTTCTTGTCGAAGTCTGCAGTACTCTTAGTCTGACTCTCCAGCATCTGTTTCATCATTGCCTCCATCTTACTCTCATGAGCAGTGGCTGCAGGAGGAGTCTGATAAGATGAAGATCCATAGGTTCTCTGAGTACCTTGTCCAAAAGGTTTCTGAAAACCACTAGTCTGTCCAAAACCAGCTGAGTTCTGATTGCCTGTGAAGGCACTCTTCTGTCCTCCATTGAAGAACATGTTTCCCTGCTGATTACCAAATCTATTACCTTGGAAACCAGATCCCCCAATGTAATTCACATCTTCTTCCTGAGTGTCCTCCTCAGTCTGAATTACCTCAACATCTTGGGAAAAGTGGACAGCCTTCTTACCAGCTAGGAGATTACAAACTGTGTCCAGCTTAGATCTAATATCAGCAATCTCCGAATTATCTACACTTCCACCAGATTTCTTTCTCCTCTCATCCATAGTCTTGCAACTGTTGCTGCTCACTAAGTTATCAATCAACTGCTTAGCTTGTGCAGGAGTCCTGGTGTTGAAATTTGCATTGCTGGAGTTATCCAGCGCAGACTGATATGGAAGATCTATGCCTCTAAAGAAGATACCTAGAAATGTGACCTCAGTGAATCCATGGTGTGGGCAGTCACGCTGGTACTTATTGAATCTCATCCAGGCAGTCTTAAGAGGCTCAGTAGGACCTTGGGAAAAGGTGAGTATGTCCTGTCTGGATTGATCAGAGCGTGCATCATCGTAGAATCGAATTTGTGTTAAGAAATTTGATTAGAAAACTTAAAAAACCTAATATGTAAATCGCATGAACCGAATGAAACCCATCGGTATGCGAATTAGCCGAGAAGATCATGCTTCGGTGCGTTGATCGATCCGATCTCGTGAACTGATCATGGATCAATCGGCTTGGACGCGAGTATCGATCGACGAGGGAGCGTGAGCAATGCGATCGCGAATCGATATCGAGCGGATCGATTGCTTCTCGCTGTCCCGATGACCCGATCGCAACGAGCTGATGCGGGATCGATCGCGTATCTGGCGCGAATCGATATGTCCCGATCAGCTTCTCGTCGTCGTCCCGCATGCGCCTGTCCCGATCGTATCGCGCGAGGTCCCGAAAGCGAGCTTGGCTCGTCTTCTCGATCCGGCGATGCGTGATCCGGCTGGCGAGGCATACGTTCCGCGAGTAGCCAATCGGTTCAGCCGAGCTTCGCGGTTCGTCCTTCCCTAACCCGCGACAATGAACCGATCAAACCGATTGTGTTTCATTGTTAGCTTTAGCTTAACCCGCAAGTTAGGTCAAAATTGGCTAAAACGCAAGGCGTTTCTTCCTGATTTTTGGACTTAACCGAACCGATCCAATTTAATTGGTGGTTCAAGCGGTTAACCAAATCGCGGTTTTCTGAAAATTATTTAATACAATTGGTATTATTTAATTTCTGGTTAAACCGGATTTAAATTCAAAATTGAATTTCAACCTAAACCGAAGGCTGGTCTAAGTTTGATTTGGTTGGACCAAATAATTTAGAGCTGGTCTGGTTTAGTAAATAACCAGTTGGATTTAGTAGTTAATTTGGTCTTGGACCAGAATTAATGAACCGACTCGGTTATGTCAAATTATTGGGCCAATTGGAATTCTTTGGTCTTGGGCCAAGAATTGGGCCTATAATTTGTGACCCAACCGAAAACTTTAATAAAACATTAAATTAGAAAGTTTCTAATATTAGAAGTTTCTAATTTTAGCATGTTTCTAGATTTAGAAAGTTTCTAAAATAAGTAAGTTTCCCAAAATAGTAATCTTCTATTTTTGGAAGGAAAACCTAAAATCCTCAAAACAAATATCAAGCTTGGATGTCTTGCCCAATCTTGTCAGCTACTTAACGCTTATTCAATTACAGATATGGCTTACAGTGTGAGGTGTCTGTTTTTGCGTAAGTAAAGTAGTATATAGTCACTAATTTCATTGGGAGTCCCAGACTTTAGTGATTATTTGGCTGTAAGAGATTGGTTTCCTTGACTGGGCCATCGGGAGTCCTGGGCCTTCAGACATCTGGTGAATTGGGCCTTGGGCCCAATCCACAACCGAGAGTTATATGGATATAACTAGCTGTGTGTATGCTTACCAAGTAAAGCTAATTCTGGGTGACGGCCAGTGGCCCACTTTGGTTTTAGTTGAACATGGGTCTCGGAATCATTGCATTCTTATGAGGTTAAACAAAGAAATTTTGAATGCAATGCGAGTTTTCTTATAAGTTATTAAGATTACTCTTTTATGAACTAAATAACTAAAACTCTATTGTCTCATAATTTCAGCTATGTCAAGCACAACAACACAAAACACTTTCTCGATCCGGTCTGCCCTTGAGAAGGACAAACTGAACGGATCAAACTTCCTGAACTGGTCCAGGAACCTGAGACTTGTGCTCAGGCAGGAGAAGAAGGCTTATGTCTTTGAAAGAGTTCTCTCCCCTAGACCTGCGAATAATGCCTCGCAAGCTGTGAAGAATGCTTGGGATACGCATTCTTCAGATGCTAATGACGTGGTTTGCCTAATGTTGGCGACAATGGCTCCCGATCTGCAGAAGCAGTGGGAAGGCCTGACTTGTCCCATGGAACTGATGGCAAACCTGAAAGCGTTGTTTCAGGAGCAGGCTCGTACAGAGAGATTCCAAACTGTAAAGAATCTCTTGGACTGTAAAATGGCTAAGGATACAGCAGTGAGTCCACATGTTCTGAAAATGATGGGTTATCTCGATCATTTGACTAGACTCGACTGTCCTATAAGCCAAGAGCTTGCTTGTGATATCGTTCTGCAGTCTCTTACTCCTGCATATGACCAGTTCATCTTGAACTATAATATGCATGGGTTGACAAAGACTTTGCCTGAGCTACATGGTATGCTCAAGACTGCAGAACCTAATCTGAAGAAGGCCAAGGAGCCGTCTGTACTCATGGTGCAGAAGGGCAAGGGTTTCAAGAAATCCGCTGCAGACAAGGGAAAGGGCAAGGCAGTCCACAACGAAAAGGCCAAGCCCAAGCCCATGTCAAAAGCTGGGCCTTCTGATATCTGCCACTTTTGCAAAGAGGCAGGGCATTATCGCAGGGACTGTAAGAAATACCAGGAAAGTCTGAAGAAGAAGAAGTCCTTGGCGACTACTGCTTCAGGTATTTTTGTTATTGAAGTAAATACTACTACTTCTGATAATACCACTTGGGTATTAGATACTGGATGTGGGGCTCATATTTGTACTAATATGCAGGCGCTCAGCAACAGTAGAAGGTTGAAGCAAGGGCAAGTAGAGTTGCGGGTTGGCAATGGAGCGAAGGTTCCAGCACTGGCCGTTGGCACTTACTTGTTGTCTTTACCTTCTGGATTGATTTTAGAACTTGAGAATTGTTATTTTGTACCTGCTATAAGCAGAAATATCATTTCAGTTTCATTATTGGATTTGCAAGGATTTGATTTTTCTATTAAGAATAAATTGTGTTCCTTTAATCTCAATGATATGTTCTATGGCTGTGCCCCTCATATTAATGGTTGTACATGCTGGATCAATCTACTCCAGTATATAACATTAATACAAAACGGTTCAAATCTAACGAAGAAAATGAAACGTTTCTCTGGCATTGTCGTTTGGGGCACATTAGTGAGAAACGCGTCAAGAGGCTCCATTCAAATGGACTCTTGGGCTCATTTGACTTTGAGTCTTGTGAGCAATGCGAATCTTGCCTAATGGGCAAAATGACACAGGCCCCTTTTAATAAACCCACAGAAAGGGCCAGTGAACTATTGGGCCGGATACATACTGACGTGTGTGGCCCAATGTCCACAAATGCTAGAGGAAACTATCAGTACTTCATTACATTCACTGATGATTTCAGTAGATATGGATATGTCTACTTGATGAAACATAAGTCGGAAACCTTTGCGAAGTTCAAAGAATTCCAGAATGAAGTACAGAACCAGCTTGGTAAAAGTATTAAGGCTCTTCAGTCGGACCGAGGAGGAGAATACTTGAGCCAGGAATTCCGTGATCATCTGAGTGAGTGTGGGATCATCTCCCAACTCACACCTCCTGGAACACCTCAGTGGAATGGTGTGTCTGAGAGAAGGAATCAGACATTGTTAGATATGGTCCGATCCATGATGAGTCACACAGACCTTCCTATATCCCTTTGGGGATATGCTTTACTGACCGCAACGTTCACACTGAACAGAGTGCCATCAAAAGCAGTAGCAAAGACACCATATGAGTTATGGACTGGAAAGGCTCCAGTAATGTCTTTTCTCAGAATTTGGGGTTGTGAAGCCTATGTCAAAAGATTAATCTCAGACAAGCTTACACCAAAATCTGACAAGTGCTACTTCATTGGTTATCCTAGGGATACCAAGGCTTATTACTTCTATCTGCGATCCGAGAACAAGATCTTTGTTGCTCGGGATTGTACTTTTCTTGAGAGGGAATTTCTCTCTAAGAAAGATAGTGGGAGTAAGGTACAACTTGATGAAATTCAAGAAGGACAGGAACCTGTTCAACCTAATGAGGAAGAACAGCAGGATGAATTACATGAAGTTGTAGTAGAACCTGAACCTGTAGTACCTGAAGTTCGAAGATCCGGAAGGATCCGTCACGAACCCGATAGATATCAGGGATTCCTCGTGACTAATTGCCATGATCTTTTGATCATTGACGGTGATGAACCCTCGAACTTTGCAGAAGCCATGATAGGCCCTGACTCCTTAAAGTGGCGTGAAGCCACTGAATCCGAGATGGACTCCATGTCTGTCAACCGAGTGTTTTCACTGGTTGACTTACCCGCTGGTGCTAAAGCCATCGAGTGTAAATGGATCTTCAAGAAGAAGATTGACATGGATGGAAATGTCCAGATTTACAAGGCCAGGTTGGTGGCAAAAGGTTTCAAGCAAATTCATGGTATAGACTATGATGAAACCTATTCACCAGTGGCCATGATGAAATCAATTCGGATTCTCCTAGCAACTGCCGCTTATTATGATTATGAGATTTGGCAGATGGATGTGAAAACCGCCTTCCTGAATGGAATCTTGGAGGAGGATGTGTATATGACACAGCCTGACGGTTACACTGATCCTAAGAATGCTGGGAAAGTATGCAAACTTCATAAATCCATTTATGGATTGAAGCAAGCATCCAGGAGTTGGAATCTTCGTTTTGATGAGGCAATAAAGAATTTTGACTTCATCAGAAACAAGGAAGAACAATGTGTGTATAAGAAAACTAGTGGGAGCAAAGTGGCGTTTCTTATCCTATATGTCGATGACATATTGCTTCTTGGAAATGATATTCCAATGCTGAAGTCTGTTAAAGACTGGCTGGGAAGTTGTTTTTCCATGAAGGACATGGGTGAAGCCGCGTATGTTCTTGGAATCCGAATCTTTAGAGACAGATCTAAAAGGCTGATTGGACTTTGTCAAGATTCTTATATTGACAAATTCCTGCATCGATTCGGAATGGATAAATCCAAGAAGGGATTCACGCCAATGATACGTGGTGCTACACTAAGCAAGACTCAGTGTCCTAGAACACCTGATGAGCTTAAGCGCATGAGTAGGATTCCTTATGCTTCGGCTATAGGATCTATCATGTATGCCATGATCTGTACTCGTCCTGATGTTGCTTATGCACTAAGCATGACGAGTAGGTACCAGTCTAATCCAGGTGAGAATCACTGGATTGCCGTAAAGAATATCCTAAAGTATTTGAGGAATACTAAGGATAAGTTCTTGGTTTACGGAGGAAGTGAAGTGCTTGAAATGAGTGGATTCACGGATGGAAGTTTTCAGACAGATAAAGATGATTTCCGGTCACAGTCTGGTTACATCTTCTGTCTGAATGGCGGTGCAGTAAGTTGGAAGAGCTCCAAGCAGAGCACCGTGGCAGATTCCACAACTGAAGCTGAATACATCGCTGCTTCAGAAGCTGCGAAGGAAGGAGTTTGGATTAGGAACTTCATGATTGAACTCGGTGTATTCCCAAATGCCACTGAGCCTCTAACACTGTATTGTGACAACAATGGTGCAATTGCTCAAGCTAAGGAACCGAGACATCATCAGAAATCAAAACATATTATGAGAAGGTATCACCTGATTCGTGATATAGTGAATAGAGGTGAAGTGATGGTCAGCAGAGTTCCCACTGATGAGAACGTGGCTGACCCGTTGACAAAGCCAATCCCGAAACCTAAGCACGAGTTGCATACTGCTGCTGTAGGAATTAGAGATATTCAAATGTAATCTCTTTTTGAGTGGGAGTTGTGAGGGCTTTATTTTAGTTATTTTGATTGGTTCATGTAAACATTTTAATGTTAATGAAATTTTATTTCTGGATTATTTTTAACTGTGATATAAAATAATCGTTCCAAAATGATTCATGTCATTATATATGGGCCATCGAAGTACATGAGAAAGACTTGATCATGAAACCCCATATTTAACAAATGACATAAATCATAGTGTCCATAATCGAAGGTTGTTGAAATTGGAACACCAACAACCACTTGAGACTAGAGTGTGTTGAGACTTATGACCAAGTTTCATGGGTCATGGATGCGCGGCATCAAAGTCAACACATAGGTATATGTAGGGGAGCATATGACCGGACATGGCCCGCTGATGAGAACTCTACAAGATATTGATATCTGTGTCATAAAAGTTCTCATTTACGACTATAGAGTATAGTCCTTAGACCTGAGTTCGCATGCATGTGGATGCACATGGATTGATGCGCTTTGATCATTGTCTAACGCTGTTTCGTAACTGGGAGCTATAAGGACCTTGGTTGGGTGTATTATAAAGTGGGTAGTTCATAGTGATGGAACAAGATGGGATTTGTCCCTGCCGTTTAACGGAGGTAATATCTCTAGGCCAATCGGAGACTTGATAGCTGGTAAGAGAGTGGCCACTCCCAAACGGACTTGCCCAAGTCGTTTGCATTGTCAGTATCAAATCTGGTCCGATGAACATGGTATGGCTATATAAGGATGACACGCATCTTTCCTTATGCCAGATCGAGATATTGAGACAAAAGGATTAGGGAATGTAGGATTCCAGTACAAGTGGGAGATTGTTTGGAATGTCCTGAAATCTACTGTGCTATCTCTAGAAAGTATGATAAGTGTCGAGATCAGACATAAGTCATAAATACTGGGTGGTCATGATGACTTGCTAGAGCCCGCTCTTGATCTATAAGTTTAGTACTTATTACCAGTATTGTATGATCCCTAAGGGTCACACACCATAGCTAACGGGAAAGTTAAAAGGAATTAATACAGTAAGATGCAAGACATTTACAGTATTTGTACAGAGAATTGGGCCAGACAAAATACAGTCTTTTGTCTAGTTTGGGCCTTGGGCCCAAAATCCCAATAGGCCATTAGGTTAATTCCTTGGGCCTATATAAGTGAGGAGGGGACGCAGTTTAGGGCACCACCTCTGCGATTTCTAGGCCCAGCCGTCCCTCCTTGTTCTCTCTGTTGTTCCAGCTTGGTCTAGCAGCCTGATCCAGAAGCTTGTAAGAGTTTGGATACCTGAGGAGGAGCCGGTTCATCATCTGCTCTCATTGATCTCTTCATTACCAACCCGCTGCGCTAATCATAAGGTAATGATCTCGATCTGTCTATGATTCAACTGCAAATCACCTAGATCCTAGTTGATTATGTGATAGGTTGTAATCTGATAATTAAACCTATGAACAAACATAATCATACACTTGGTTCTGCTCCTGTTGCGGTTGCTCAGGAGGATCAGGGATTACATTCCCTTCAGCATCAATCCTATGCCCAGCAGCATTGTACGGATTGTTATCTCGGTCCCTCAGGGTACCTTGAGCATCAGGCATTATGATTACCTTCTGTACCACCATCCTTGCTCTTCTTTCTATTCTGTTAGTCCTCTCTAGTCGTCCAAGTTCTTCAAGTCCGAGATTAACGAGGTTCAAGTTCTGATTACTTCTAGTTTCACGCGTCTGCATAAACTGTCTGTAATCGTCAAGCAACGATCGATGCAAGAGATGCAACGATCGATTCAATCTCAGAATCGCCTAGTGACGATCGACACAAAGGTGCAACGATCGATGCTATGCGAAATCGGTACATGCGACAGAGAGAAAACAGAGAAAAATTAGTAACTAAAAACAAAAATAAAAACAAAACGAAACAAAAACAATTACTAGTAAAAACCCTAAGTTCGATCCTATCGAAGACTCTAAGAGTCCCCGGTAACGGCGGCAAAAACTTGATAGGGTCAGGTTTTAATCCTATTCTACTGCAAGTGCACAGTTAAGTGATTGTAGTATATAGGGTATCGAATCCACAGAGACTCTGGTCTCGATAAATTAGAACTGTAGAGATTTAAACTAAGAAGAAAGCAATTTGTAGTAAACTAAATAGCAAAGCGAGAAAGTAAACAAGTAGCAGATTATCGGTGGTGAAAGCAGTCAATTAAAGGCGCTAAGTCTAGGGCGTTCTCAGGAAATCAGACAAGCAGACAAATCAATCAGTCAGGATCTAATTAAGTACAGTTCTAGAACTCAAATCACGGATATAGAATTAACCAAATTCCTTTGCGAGAATTCTCTTAAGTCTAAGTGCAGCAATCCAAATTCTTTTGCAATTACTAACAGATTAAACCAGCATTAATTTCAAGTTCGATATGTTCACAATTAAACTAAACCAAATTCCTTTGCGAGAAGTTCAATTTCTCAACCTAAATAGTTCAGATTCTAAACCACACTTTCGTGTCGTATTTAGCAACCTAAGATCTAGATTCTAATTGATCAGGTTAGAACTAGCATTAAACTCAATTTAGATCGAAGAACCTTCTATTCATGTGAATCATTAACTGATTTAAACAAGTCTAGCAAGTCATGAAATCCTTAATGAGAAACCCTAAACCTAACTATGAATCTACTCAGGCATGATTAATGAAACATAAATCATAGAATAATTAGATTGCATATAAGAAATTAAATAGATAAAGGGGTTCGAAATCTTCTCCAAAATAGATGAAGTACAGGATTAGATCAGCCCCAAAAGCTCTAAAAATCCCTTAGCTCTAAGTATGAAAGCGTAAGTAAAATAAACACCAAAATCCTAATTATATAGGCTAAATCTCGGCTGGGGCTTCTTTGCAAATACTAAAAACTTCTGGGCCAAAGTGTAATATTTGATAACTTCATAAACCGCCGAGATTCTGGCCCATTCGCTAGTGTGTCGATCGATGCACAATCGTGTGTCGATCGATGCAGTCTTGCTTTCTAGACAGTGAGCTCAATCTCTCAGCCAAACACTCCAAAAGTCCCCAAAATGCTCCAATATCTCCAACTCTGCTCCAAACCTGATTATACCTGTAATAGACTCTAAAAGAACACAAAGGACTCTAAAACACACTTATATCATGGCATAAAACCGGTAAAAACCATGATATATCATAGCCCTAAAACAAAATCCATAGAGATATCCACCCAAGGTGCATTAGGAATAGGCAATGGTAAGTATAAACCGTTTGGATGTAACCTGGATTTAGCCTTTAGGCAAGTGATGTATTTGGCACAATGCCTCTCCACATCTGTTCTTATGTGTGAACAGAAGAAGTGCTCCTTAAGAACACCCAACTTTTTGTCCCTGCCAAAATGACCCATTAAACCACCTCCATGAGCTTCTTTGGTCAGTAGCTCTCTCATGGATCCTTGAGGAATGCATAGCCTTCTGTCCTTGAAGAGGAACCTATCTTGTTGATAGAATGCTCCAAAGGCTGCCTTGGTGGTTTCTTTGTAGACTTCTTGAAAGTCTGGATCAGCTTCATACACACCTTTGATGTGTTCAAATCTCATGATCTTAGCCTCCATTGTAGATATAAGAGTATGCCTTCTGGACAATGCATCAGCTACAATGTTTTCTTTGCCTTTCTTGTACTTGATCATATATGGAAATGTCTCCACAAACTCCAGCCACCTTGCGTGTCTCTTCTTGAGATATGTTTGTCCTCTTAGGTGCTTAAGAGTCTCATGGTCTGTATGAATCCCAAACTCTTTAGATAGTAAGTGTTAGAATTTCAGAAGCATCCATGAGGAAGCTCTGATCATCTAGTTTGGTTCATGAGACATTCATAAGAAGCTCTGAACCAAACCTCATATCAAGAACATAAACGGATTAAAGAAGAACAATGCAACCGGTTCTGCTCAAACAAAAGACAACTAGTTTGTACTTAAGAAAGCCATTAATCTAGTTGTATAAAGGAGTCCTTAGCTATATGAAAACACTTCCAAGAGCTTAACATCTCACCATGGAGAGTCTACTCATAAACATGGAAGAGAATCAGTAATTAGCTAAAGAAACAGCCAAGAGAGAAGTAAAGAACTATTTATGAGCGATTCTCTCATCATACTTGGACTAACTATGGAAGAGTTATCCAAGCATGATAATAGGCTGCCTTAAGCAGCCATAACCGTGGCTCTTTAAGGTTTACATTGTATATGAACTTGTATATACAATGAAGACAAAGAGTGGAACCGGTTACAAGAAGAAGAGAGAAATAGATAAGACTTTGTTTGTAACAAATGAGTTCTGAATTGTATTGTGACTTAGCAACCTTTACAATGTCGTGTGATGCCTTTAAATAGGCATACAATTAGGTTAAACTCATAAACTAAGGATTTGAATCACAGCCATTGATTTAATGAAGGGAAAACTAAGTTTGAATGAATGGCTGAATCTTCTCCTCTTGTCCAGCTCGGTTATGATGTGTTTAGACCATGATAGTGACTTGTCTTAGCCACTTGCTTCTGGAGAGAGAGAGTGCACACTCTTAAGGGTGAGTGTGACATGTCCTTGTAACCACTTTCCTTCTTAAACACACATGTGTCTCTTCTTGAGTCTGATTCCTGACAGACTTCCGTTTGGCCCCAACTTTGCACATACTTGATTGTCTGATTATATAAGTGCCCCAACTTTGCACTTCACAACTTTGGCCCTGATTTTGCACATGATGATCTTGCCCCAACTTTTCACATTGATCATTTGTATGTCAGTGTCTGTGTCTATGTCTGTGTTTGTGTCTGTGTGCCCCAACTTTGCCCATTGCACAACTTGATAGTTGTCTTTGTTGCTCACTTAAGCACAACTTCACTTGCTTGTGATCAAAACCAAGGATTTTTCTTGGAGTGAGCCTCGGCTTTGTCTGATTGACTTCAGACTCTCCTCCTCCATTTCATCATCCTCTCTAATACTCCCCCGCAAGCTTGGTCGTCGGGACTCCAAAAGGACCAAAGAGAGAAGAGGACCAAAGGCCAAGCTTGGAGTTGTGGAACTACCTAATTAAAAACCTCCTTAAGGAAAACCTCTTTGGGATAAAACCTTAAGGAGGACAAAAAGAGTATAGCCCACATACTCAAGATGTAACTTGACCTTGGCATATAAACATCTTGAACCACAGCTACTCCTTTCCATAATTCTTTCATTCCTTAGCATTCCTTGACTTGACTTCTCTTGATATGAACTTCTTGATCTTGTTGTGTCTTTTGAAATTTTGGAATCCATAGGGCTCCGGCCTTTAACCCAACATCCATCATCCTTATCATCTTGGAAGAACTTCAGGTCAGTCTCATCTTCCTTTTGGATAGACTTCAAGGCGTTTGGATGCTCCTTATGGCTCCTTCACTTCCTAAAGCTCCTTAAGATGCCTTTATCATCTCCTTATAAACCTTCAACACAAAGGTTTAAAGGAAACTTGTTAAAGTATATGCAATGGCATGTAGGAACATTAGCTATGAATGAAACCTTTAAGTTTGAAACGTTTTAGAGAATAGATTGTAAAACATTTTATATATGAGACACATGATCACAACAAGATACAAATGAAGAACTCAAGTCTGAAAACGTTTCGAGAATGAGTTTTAAAACGTTTTTGACTTTGAAAGGATGAAACATGATCATAATCAAGAGAATCACAAGAGTTTGAACTTCAATAGGTTGCAAAACGTTTTGAGAATTGATGAAAAGCGTTTTTCAACATTTCAAACACAATCAAATCTGTAGGAAATGGTAAATGGTAATGAAATGAGAGGGTTTTAGAAGTAGCCTTATCATAGTCCTTTGAGTTGCGGTTTGGGTTTGAACTTTATCTCCCCCGCACTCTTGACTTGTCCTTGGTTTGAACCATGACTTCACACCTTGTTCAATATGTTTTTGCACAACCAATACACAAGCACATTTTCTCTTGGCACCTCTTCAAGCTCAGTAGCTCATATTGGCGCCATTAGTGGCTTTCAAAACATGTTTGGCTCATCAGCCTTCATTAGGAACTAACAAGACCTCCTCTTCTTGAATGGACACCTTATGAACCGCCACTACCCCTTGGGAAGATCCTTCAGCAAGCACATCCACCAGCTGACTTCCAACTTGATGAATGCTCCAACATTTGAGGATTTAGGCAAATCCACAACCAAATGAGGATTTCATCTCATCCACAACTATCCATGAGGATTTAGGCTAATCCACAACCAAACTTGAGCTCACTGGTTTTGTTGGAGACTTCTTCAGCTCCTCAACCACACATCCCCTTTAACAACAGTATGAACCGCCATTATACTGATCCACACTGCCAAAACACTCGCCATTCCTCCTAAGAACACTTAAACACAAAACAATACTCAAGCAACACAAGTTTGATCAGGACTAATGAGCTTGAATTAAGTTCCTGTGCAAGAATAAGAGAGTTCTATAGGAGTGAACTGTAGAGTAATATATAAGTAACCAGAAGTATAATGCAAGTATGGATGTCAAACAACTCATGTTAAGAGTGTGTGCATCGGAGAATGAGAGTATGTGATTTTGGAATACAAAAAACTCAGATTAAGAGCATGTAAACCAAAATCAGAGTATAGAAGAATGGGAGAATGAACCTGAAACACAGAAAATAAAAGTGTTAGAGAAAATGTTTAAGGTTCAGGGACTGATTTTCTTGCTCAGTTTAACTCATAAACATTTCAAAAGTTCAGGGACTGGGTTTGCTCAGTTTGAAACAAGCAACAAGAACCAGAGAAGCAACAAAAGAAGGACACAATCATATGCTCTTGTTCTTCTCTGATTTCTTAACAACAACTTGTTAACTATTCAACAAGAAAGAGCATAAGAATTTAGAAACAAGAACCAGCAACAACCAGGAGTTTGGTCCATAGAAACATTGCGGAAGTAAAAGATTAAACAAGACAGAGTTTTGCTCTCTATCTTAAAACGATTTGCAGCCAAGAACTTGCTGCTCTGATACCATGTTGGAATTTCAGAAGCATCCATGAGGAAGCTCTGATCATCTAGTTTAGTTCATGAGACATTCATAAGAAGCTCTGAACCATAACTCATATCAAGAACATAAACGGATTAAAGAAGAACAATGCAACCGGTTCTGCTCAAACAAAAGACAACTAGTTTGTACTTAAGAAAGCCATTAATCTAGTTGTATAAAGGAGTCCTTAGCTCTATGAAAACACTTCCAAGAGCTTAACATCTCACCAAGGAGAGTCTACTCATAAACATGGAAGAGAATCAGTAATTAGCTAAAGGAACATCCAAGAGAGAAGTAAGGAACTATCTATGAGCGATTCTCTCATCATACTTGGACAAATATGGAAGAGTTATTGATGAGGACATCCAACCAAGCACCCATCCACAAGCCATACCCGAGGTCAAGGAAGCTCCAATGACTCGATCTAGGACAAGGAGGCTCAGGGAAGGGTTCAACACCGCAGTGGAGAACCTCATGAACTCAATGGAACTTGGAGACTACCTCAAGAACGAGCCCAAGAAGCAGGATGCGATAGAAGACTTGGGCTGTGTAAGCATTATGGATAACACAGGCGATTTGGACTGTGTAAGCGACGTGGATAACACAGGAGGCGTGGACTGTGTAAGCAACAAGGAAGCTGGGCCTTCTACGCGTCTAGGGGAGCCATGGGCCGGACTATGCCAAGTCCTTACCATCCGGCTCGGCCCATGCTAAGTCCGAGAGTTGGTGGACTCTCTTGCACTCTTTTTCCCTTGGGTGGTTTTATCCCAAAGAGGTTTTACTCCCAAGGTTTTTAACGAGGCAAGTCGGCCCACCCGCACTATAACTCAAGGCTTGGCCGCCAAGGAAGGAATTGCACACTTTCCTTTTCTGTGTAACTCGGCGTTTCTCATTCATGGCCGAGATATTTGTTTTCCTTTTTGTTCTTCTTTGTTTCTGTACTTAAGCAACTTTGTACCATTGTGTTAGACAGCTTTTTGAATATCAATAAACCCTTAGCGAATTTTCGCCCTTATTGAGCAGCAGCTGTCTGTTCTTGTTTGCTTGTGTTCCTTGTGTGAGATTCACAAAGAGGACAAGTGTTTGTGCAGTATCAGAGATCCCTTCATCGTCTCTGTGGTGCCTTCGATCCACCAGCCTTACCATCGACCGATTCAACAGGAGAGAGCGTCAAAGCCAGCCTGTTCGATCCCATCCCTTACACACGATCATCGCCTGAGTAACAGGAGAGAGCGACATAGCCAACCTGTTTCTTCCATCAACCACCGAGTGAGGCTCCTGTCCATTGAGTCTTACATCATCTGGTATCAGAGCCAAAGGTTCCTACCTTTGGTTTTCTATCCCTTATCTTTTTGTTTTGTTTTGCTATTGCTTTGATTGAATCTAAAATCCAAAAAAAAAAATTAGGTTTGTTTTGTTCTTGCTTCTGTTTTTGTTTAACTTATAAGAAAAACCCATAAAAATCTTGTTCTTAGCTCCCTGGTCGAATTTCTTTTTGAGAATTAGTAGATTTCCTGTTTTTGATTCTATCTTGCTAGTTGTTATTCCATAAAACCCAGAAAAGCCAAAAAAAATTGTCAATTTTCCAATTCTGTCGATTGCACTGATTTCCGTCTTGTGTTACACAACCCTGTCTCTGTTTTTGTTTTACACAATTATCTATTCTGTGGTACCTTGATAGCTTGTTGTTTTTGTTGAGTGCAATAAGAACCGGTTAACAACAAGGATAGACACCATGGGAGATGAAGGAAGACAACACGTTGATCCTATCATACAAATGATGACTGCTATTAGAGAAGAGATGAGTAACATAAACCAGCAAGTTGGCACAATGCGCCAAGAGTTTGGTGAGCGTATAGGACGCATAGAAGCTCCACGGAGGAGAGGACCAATCCGAGGAGCACCTATACCACCAAGAGATCAAGCTGGAGATGAAGATGATGATATGCAGGACTTTGAGGAGGATAGGCAACCGCATGACCCCTTTAGACGTCCACAGCCAAGGCGTCAAGATCCTCTATGGAGGAACCCAGCCCGGGAAGGTGAGGCTAGAGAAACAAACCGTGATATCAAAGTAACCCCTCCACTTTTTGCAGGAAAGTCCGACCCAGAGGCGTACATGGACTGGGAAAGAAGGCTGGAGCATATCTTTGAGTGTTATGGCTATGGAGAACGCAAGAAGATTGATGTTGCTGCTGCACAACTCACTGAGAACGCGTTAGCTTGGTGGGACAGAACTATAGCTGAAAGGAGACGGCAACGCTTTGGAGCAGTAGCCACTTGGAGTGACATGAAATACCTTCTACGACTTAGGTATGTCCCTGAACATTATCATAGAGACTTACAAAAGCGGTTCCGTAAGTTGTCACAGGGTACAAGAAGTGTGGATGAGTATTTTGAGGAGTTTGAGAAGCTCATGAACTCGCTGGAGTTAGAAGAATCCGAGGAAGCTCTTATGGCACAGTTCATTGATGGTCTACAAGAACGCATTGCTAGGAAGGTGGAGAGAGCTCAGTATGGTGGGCTACATGAGTTGTTGCATCTTGCTGTCCAAGTGGAACAACAGATCAAGCGTAAGACAGCCATGACAAGCCGCAGCAAACCAACACAACCGTGGGCTGCAAGTAGCTCGAGACCATTTGAGAAAGGGAAGACCGTGGAGATTGACTCACGGTTCAAAGGCAAAACAGCCGAGGCTCCCAAGTCCAACCGGCCAGAACAAGGTAAGTTCCCTAGCACTAATCAGAGAACTCGTGACATCACTTGTTTTAAGTGTCAAGGCAGGGGACACATGGCTAGAGAGTGCCCAAACCAGAGAGTAATGATTATCCACAACGATGGGGAGTATGAATCACAAGATGAGCTTGAGGATGATCCAAACGAACCAGAAGAAGAGCTTGCATACCCTGACGTTGGAGAGTTGCTTGTGACCAGGAGGATGTTAAGTGTCATGATCAACCCTGAGGCAGCTCAAAGGGAAAACATCTTCCACACTAGATGCACTGTCAAAGACAAGGTATGTAATCTGATCATTGATGGAGGTTCATGCACTAACGTGGCTAGCAAGCATATGGT